>CM028137.1:638465000-639748750 GCA_016271365.2 Neoceratodus forsteri | reverse complement strand
ATGATAAAAAAAATAGAAACACAGAAAGCAAAGTTAAAGCCAAACAAACAAAAAAAAGATCATAATTTTGTACATACAAACAAGAGTCACAAATTCTATGTTTCCATCTATTAGCTGTCTGTCTATCAATGTCGCTCTCTCTCAAAAAGACAAGAAATTAGCTGGCCCAGTGGCTTGGAGGGCTGAGGTGTTTGGCATCTCACTTCCTGCATGCAGGTGGCCCAGGTTCAGGGACGGACTAAGTCGTTTGCAGGGAGACTAAGGGTGGGAGGACTGGGAGTCCATAGGACAGCTCTCCTCCCTCTGGGAGGGACGTGAGTGTATCCCACTGCTTGTCTGCCATTCACAGGAATCCTGTTGGCAGCAAAGCAGGGCGACACAGGGAGCGGGACCCACATACAGGTGCCGGGGGGAGGGGGGTGTCTCCACAAAAGCGGAGTGCGCATGCACACACCATGTCCATTGCATGCACAGTGAGTGCAGGGGCAGAAAGTCCCCTGAATGCAGGATGACGCCCCACCCCTGCAGGCTCAGCACCGGTAACTGGACACCCCCCAAAGGAAGGTCCTATGACAGAGAAGAAAAGTGGAGTGAGGTAAGCCCTGGAGAAGCCAGAGCAGGGGGATAGTTCAGATAGGAGTGGCCACTTAGAAACTGAGGCAAAAACTATTTAAAAAAAGACAGGAAATTAACTGCAATAAAATTACACCAATGCATAAGTTATAGTTTATTTTTAAAGCAACAAAAGTAAGGAAATGCAATGTTAGGGTGAACCCTTACTCTGCCCACCCCCATGTACCACCCCGTTAATCTCACTAAATTGAAAGCCAAACCACAACGAAGATTTCAAACATACATTTCAACAGAGTGTGAAGAACACAGTTTCACCCCATGATGAACACTGCATTCACTGCTGCTGGCCACTAGAGAAGCCTGCTACAGTTCTGACGCAGTCTGTGTGACTATGCAGCTGCTTCATGAGGGTCACTCATGATGTCTGCTACAGGTCTGGGGCAGCTTGTGTGACCATACAGTTGCTTCACTGGCCAGAAAGGTGACTCATAAAGTCTGGTATAGGTCCGCCATACTCTGTGTGACCATGCAGTTCTTTATGAGAGCCACTTACAAGTCCCCAAATGTAAACTCCCGATCCTGGTTTGGTTATACACAGTATCAGCTTTGGAGAAGGTACAGAAACATGAGGGTGAATATAAAACAAAGTGATTTTGATCTTAAGTTTCCAAGGGAAAGAATCCTCAGCTCCTAAAATACATCTACTCTATAGAAAACCAATAACTTTGGTGACTGCTATCATTCTCCAAGGGGGACATAAATGTTTTTCCTGCCCTCTATGGTTTTTTGTTTCCCATTAGTGATGGTCATGAAGCTGTGTTGATGTAAGACAATGTAAAGTGGACCTTTTTAAACAGTACACACACATTTTAAGATTCTACATAAAACCTTGGACTAATTCAGCTAATAAACATTCTCTAAAGATTGAATCCCGTGGACTCCTTTTTACCTGTAACACGGACCCTAATTTTGTATCTGATCCTGAAAACTATTCAGTGAATGGCATCCTTCCAGATGCCTTTACCAGCTATCGGGTCATTTTTTATATTAGAAAAAGGATAAAAAGCCCTTCCAGATTAAAATGTATTCAATATAGGTCACTGAAGAACTTTGGTTAAAATACACTTTAGTCCTGTTAAATCAGGAGTACCCCATTCTTCAGTACTTGGATCCATACTGTTTAATCTGTATACAAATGATAATGGGCCTCTTCTTAGGGATGTCTTGCATCATTTGTATGCAGATGATACTGTACGGTATAGAAGGTATATTGACAGAGACTATTCAAATAAAGTTTTAAGAAGACTGTAACCTATTACAGGACCATTTGGGGTTCCAAAGGCTGGTTTTGAATGCAAGCAAATCACAGACCAAGTTTTTTTTTTTTTAAACAAGATCTTTATTTAGAGTCATATGCATTCAGTCAGTAGACAGTTGGGTAAAAACACTGCAATTTCTATATTTATATTCCATTTTACAGCATGGGGGGGTTCTCCTACGTTACTGTTTATACATTAAGTACTAGCCATAGTCTACATTCAGTGCATATATTTCTTCTTTGCAGGTAGAACAGTTTTAAAGATTTCAACAAGAACAAGCACAACTGTTGCACCATATCATATAGTTTGCTTCTCCCATCTGCCTCCCCCTACAAGTTGTGCAATATTTCATCCAATTATTTGTCACAAAAGCAAAAGCACAACTGTTGCACCGTATCATATAATTTGCTCCTCCCACCTGCCTCCCCCTCCATGCTATGCAATATTTCATCTGGTCATTTTTTGTTCCCAAAGCAATGTTCTCAGTTTGAATGTGATATGAGCCTTGCTTCTTCACTAATTTGTAAACTGCAGATATTGTCATTTGTAACTGTTTACAGAAATGTACGTTTGCTTGGTATTTTGTTTGGGCAACTGTTTACTTTTTTGCTGCATTACATACGTTTCATTATTTTCTTTATGCAATTATCTGCTGTTTAGTTTTATTTTTAAGAATGAAGCATCTCTGATGGGCTTCTTGCTGTGGCAGGTTTGTATCTAATAAGTCAATGAAATTGTTGATTAATTATATATTGAAATGATTTTTCTCTAAATACAAAGCCTTTTGCCTGAGCTAGCCACAACCCCTGATGATGGGTTCTGTCAGACCCGAAACACTGGAGCCAGTATGTGCCACGCTCTAGTACAGGTTTGTTTCAAATTAAATCTGGAAATTTTGCTCCAACTGTAGTATATGCTGTTATTTCTGTTGCTGTTTTAAGTGTGTCACCTTTGTGTTTGCTTGTCTTGGTATACTGGGTTCACTCGGTATGCACTTAGTTATGAGCATGAGGGACCTGTGTTTTCTATTTTCATACTAGACCTTTAGACTTTAAATTTTTAGCCATTTAATTTTCACTGAACCCCATGTCCCTTAGTGCCTTTTAGTTATCTGATGAGCCATCTTCCTCTGTTGATAAATGCCATGCTTGGCATATTATTACACATTTTTCTTTTGTTATCTTGAGGTATGCTGTGATGCCTTCCGTATTACATATTGCTGTTATCCTATTTATCCTGGGGTTACATGTAGGGAGGGTTGAGGATAATGAGAGGATAGAGGACTTCCTTAACTGCCATCAATACCATGGCCTGCAGCAGCTTAGCTGTACTGACCTGAGGTGGATCTCACTTGTCATTCCCAGTAATAGGGATCTGTAGGTGAAGGGCTTCTCTTCCCCAATCTAGTGTCCAACTTCCTGAGTACCTCTTCCCAGCATGGGATTAGTGCTGGGCAAGACCAAAATATATGCTCACACGTACCTCTTTCCCCACATCTCCTCCAACATGTATCACTCTGTGTTGTCCACAAGTGTCTGGTGATAGATGGGGTCAGAAAAAAAAGGGTGTTATCTTCCACCTATATTCCCTCCACAATGTGAAGGAAGTTACTCCATCACCCATTAAGCAAAGGTTCACCCATTCCTGATCTGAAATTGTGTCTCCTGCTTCCCTTTCCAATTTTTCTTTAATACATTTGTTATCAGTATTTTGATATTTAAGAAGGAGCTGGTAAAGTGCAAAAATATACCTCTGCTTCCCTTCTAATTTGACAATTCAACAGCAGAAGTCTTCTATCGGGGATAGGTCTCTTGTAAGGTCAGTCAAAGACCTCATAAAATGTCAGACCTGAAAGCATCTGAAAAAATAATTATGATGTAGTGAAATTATGTCTTTTTAATGTTGTGAAAGTGACTAGGGTCCCCACCTTAAAACCTGTGCAGTTAGGGCTTTCCAGTTCCATGTACAGTATCCCAAGTCTTTTCTGAGTGGAAGGAAGTCAGGGTTGCCTGCTATGTTCCCCCTAAGGTGTGCGCACGTGCACCTGCACAGCAGTCAGAAATAACCTGCACGTGACTTCAGTAGTAGCGCACAAAGCAGCTGACAGGGATCCTCATGTTCATGAAGTAGTGACTACAGTCATCACTCAGATTTAAGACTCAGACAGCAGGACATGAAAGTGAATGGGAAAGAAACATTGTATGCCTACCCCTAAGGCCACAACCCATTAACTTTAACAAGCCAGCAGTCTCGCTCATGCTCCACTTATTGAACAATGGAATATCAAAGCAACCTACTGTCTGTTTGTGTCATTTTTTTATGTTTTTGTTGGGGGCTGGGATGGGTATAACTTTCTCAATTAGCAGGCTGAGACACTGACTGTACATATGTCTAGAGAGATGAGATTGCACTTCTCTTTAAAACAGGGTCTCACATTATACACACATTTGAGATTCAATGAATTAGTGCTTGCAAAAGGTTGCCCATATTGGCTACATGGGGATAGTAATTCTAAAATGGACAACAAGAAATAGCAGTGCAAAAAATGTCCTTTTCATTTAATTTCATAAATTCAGACTGCGCTTAGTATGGATCCGGAATGGAAGAGAAATATAGTCTCCTAAATGCATCTCCTCTCTTATATCACACTGCCTCACTCACTACATTGCAAAAATGCATTTTAAAACCCCCACTGAGCTTGACAATACCCAGCATAGTCATTGTAAACCATACCTAGGGTAAATTACATCACATACAATTATGCATGCTTCCATCAAAGATTCCATTGCTAAGTACTGCTTTAAGAAGCTGTCCAACCCTGAATATCACATTGCCATAACAGTATTAAATGATGTACTTTTGGAGTTGGCAGAGTTATCTAAGATGTTTCAGAAAGTGGTCTAACAACAGTTGTAACATGGCACAAATTTGACAGTGCTGATATATCAATGGTGATAGGCAAGAATGTGTCACGTGGTACAGGAGCAACACGGCATTAGAAACGATAATGCCGTGTTGCTTCTGAAGTACAGAAAGTAATCACCAGAAGCAAATTAGCAGGGTTCGCAGGTGGCATGGTGAAAAAAGAAGAGCAACACAGTCGTAGAAAAGCAAGAGAGTAGTGCAGATAGGCAGCGGGATAAATAGAAGTGAGGGACATAGATGGGAAGAGGGAGCCAGGGGCACATCCGGGAATGCATTCAACTTCAACAATTTTGCCATCCACGGCATGGTAAACTTTAACTATACTGGAGGAATGACACATGGAGAGCACACCACAGACACGGGATAACTCCAAAAAGGTACAAAAACGAGTAGTGTGCAAGACACAGCGAGCAGCATAGAAATACAAAATTGAGTGAGGTAATGACGCTACCCATATGCAGATCAGACACGCACACACACTCTGCACACAGCGAAAGCGAGAGAATCACAGTCATCCCAAGTTACCTAGTAATGAAACAGCCGCACAGAAATCATTTAAATGTGCAGCAATCGTTAAGAAAGAAACCAGAGTTCACTGTATTGAAAAACAATAACGACATATGTATGTAAGAGAGTACTGTTGAGAAATGTGAAAGTAACATTAAAAATGACAGCAGAGCATATCAGTCTCATAGTATTTTCTGTTCTATGAGTAGCAAGATGTGTAATCCATAGTAAGCATAGTGATGTCCATGTTACAAGCGCATTAATCCCCTCTGAAGGTGGCATCTAATGGGAGTTAATGCATGGCTGGACCGTTGTACACACTCGGCCTCCAGCCTCGTGACACAACGGTCCGAACCATGCATTAACTCCCCATTAGGTGCCACCTTCATCAGAGATTAATGCTTACTTGAAGCTGTACAGATTGCTAGGGCAAAAATAAAAAAAGATCAGAAGCCAGTAGCCGGGTGAAACTGTCTACTGGAGCCAACCAGTAAAACTGCTTTTGGCTAATTGCACAGCTGAAGTAAGCACAGCAGCAATTTTGCAATTCATTGGCCTGTTATGTGACCATCTGGACAGCTGATTTCCTGCAGGTGAACTTTCTGACTGATCTGCCTTTGATTTTGCAGCAGTGCCACATTGCAGCTTTGAGTCTGGCTTATCAAATATTGAGAGACTGTACAGCAAATACCAGGGCTATTTATTTTCATCAGGACCAGGCAGAAATTGTTAGCCAGTACAATGACTTCAGATTTATAGTTGCTAAAAGAATAAAGGGAGGATCATTAAAATCCCTTACTGACATGATCCACTTTGCTTTGACTAATGTGCAGTACAACATGGTTGCTAAACTTATTGATGTATGTGCTACATTCCAAGCTAAACATGAAGCTGTCATGCATAGAGGTTCCTACACAGTCTTATCCTTCCCCAGAAGAGATTCTCCATAGGGAGGTGCAGAGTGAGAAGGATACAACAGCACAGAGAAAAATCTTGGTAGTGATAGAAGATAACGTACTGAAGCAGAGAGAAGTATGGCTAAGTAGGACCATAACTATCTTTGGGTAGAAGGTTTGACTCAAGGATTCTCATAGGAAAGTTAGGCAAGATTTGTTGCTGCTCTTGGAAAGAACATTAGGATTTTATATCTCCAGAAACATGGTTCAGTCCATAAAGTTATGTGGAGATCCTGAGTCCACAACACAAACTGATATTACATTTAAAAATCCTCATACAGCTAGCAGCTTGCTGTCTCTGGCCAGCAAGTTGGATTGTTTGGGAATATATTTAGTTAACACATTAGACTTGGGTGAAGTCTTTTCATGGTTTAAACAGACTAAGGATAGTCCAAAATCAATCTTAGAGGCAGAGAACCCCCTGATTGACTTTGAAAGCCTAACTGACCCTAATACTACTCGCCGCTGACAGTTATTGATTAAGCCTGGCAAATGCAGCCTGTAGATAATATCAAACAAATGAACTATGAATGCCAGCTGGATTTGGATAAGTGAGCTGGGAATTGAGATGTGGATGCCCTTTCTATACTTTCATGGAATACTGAAAGCATCCAGCTTAAAATAATTGACCATGAAGTAGTGAGATTTCTGGATAATTTTGATATTATTGGACTGCAAGAGAAACATGGTGTACAGAAAATGTAACTCCCAAATTGGCTGGATATTCTATCTTTACTCTGCCAGCAACTAAAGATAAAATGTTTGGAAGGTTTAAAGGGGGTATTTCCTTTTTTATCAAAACTTTGCTAAATTTTCAGGCTCTAATGATTAGCAAGGGACAAGAGAAGATCATTCTCTGCAATATGTACTTTCCCCCTCACAATAAAGCTACTGATCCCCACTGACCTTTTCATACAGAATCTGAAAATGGCACTTGATGAATTGTCAGATAAGAGTATACCTTGTCCGATAATTATTTTGGGAGACTTTAATGCCAGAATTCCTTCTCATTTTTTGGAGGATGTATATTGAGATATGTTCTATACAATATCTATAATTAATCCAAATATCTCATATAATAGGACTGCTTAGGATCTAAAATCTAACCTCAGAGGTAGGGAACTGCAAACGGGCTTGGCCAGTAGAAATTTCTGTATTTTAAATACAGGGAGATCTAGTTGGATCCTTAACGTATAGAGGACCTACTGGCTCTTCAACCCCTGATCAGGTTTGGACTAATTTGGAAGCAGTAAAGCTGATCCAAAAGTTAGAGGTCATGGATAGATTGGAATCAGCACACTGTTCTATTGTAATTAACATCAAATGCCCTTTTGGAACTTCAAGGAGTGAGGCACAACAGGAAGAGAGTCTGGAAGTCAAACAAGACAAGGATTGGATGGGAGCAGATTCATCAAGCAAGTTTCAAAGAAATTATTAGTACAGGCGTCTTAGGTGATATTCACGAGTTGGTCCTGGACAAAATTAAGGCCTTTAATATTTTGGAGAATTGGGACACTATTCATTCTTTACTTGGACCTAGATGTAAAACAATGTACCATCCTAGGTCCCTTAATAAAAAGTCTTAGTTTAATTTGGTATGCCTATAAGCAAAGAAAGAGTTTAGAGGAAAACTAAGACAGCATAAGAAGAAAAGAAATAAGTCTGCAGCAGATTTTAAATTGCTAAAGAGTGAAAGAGATAAATACAGGAAAATTCTCGAATGGGAGACATATAAACATACTCAGGGACTTTGGGAAAAAAACTGAGGCAGGCTGTTTTGGATAGGGATGGAAGGTGATTTTGGAATATTGTTGCCCAGGGATATAATAGATATCCCAATAGGATTGAAACCTATATTACACCTGAAGTTTGGGCATCTAATTTCTCCACGCTCTACTATTCTCATGAACAGAAGAAGACACCTGGTGCTTTCAAAATACAGGAGGATAACATTTTTCCAAGACCTATCTTGATCACAGAGGACAAAATCCAGATGGCACTGATTGGCCTTAAGGCAAATAAAGCACCAGGGCTCCTAGGTGATCTCTATAAGGTTTTTACCAACTGATGGATTTCTTTTCTTCTTTTGCTGTTTAATGGCCTGATTCAGGGTACACTTGCCCTGCCAGTTGGGCAGGTAGTGTTATCTTCCCAATTTTTTAAAAAGAGGATCCGAATGACCCAAGGATGTATAGGCCTATTAGTTTGATAGATGTTTCACAGAAGATTTTCTCTAGGATAGATTTGGGAAGATTGCTGTCGTCAGTCAAAGAGAACTCAGTATTGAATGAGGCACAGAACGGTTTCCGGAAGGAGTGTTCTACAGTACAACATTACTATGTGCTTTAGCATCTGATCTGGAAGTATACTAAAGTGAGAAAAACACACATTTTATTGCTGTTTTGTGGACTTCTCCTTGGCCTTCGACAGGATTAGTAGAAAAATCCTTCGGGCTACATTAAGGGATCTGAAGTTGGAGGCCTCACTTCTTGATGTTATTAACAGACTCTGAAAATATGTGGGCAAGAGTCCAGTATAATCAATATTGTCATCTAACTGATAGATTTGAGACAAATGTGGGGGGGCAGAAGGGTGTACTGTATTTTGGCCCCCATTCCTTTTACCATCTACATTAATACAGTCTTGGATCAGCTAGGTAACCCAGATTTTCATACTCCAAAAATTAATGATGAAAGGATTTAATGTTTAGCATATGCAACAATTTGTTCTTGCTCTCTACTTCAGTCCTAGGTCTTAAAAGAAAACTGGCTCACTTTGAATCTCTCTGTTCTCAAAGAAAACTGAAAGTTAATCTTAGCAAGACCAACATTGTAGTTTTTGGCTCTCAGACAATTAATACAGTAGGCTTTTGGCTAAATGGTAACCATATAGACACTGTTAAGTGCTATGACTATTTAGGTGCCCATTTTGCCTATAGTCTATCTTGGACCAAACATTTGGAGACTATTCAATTTAAAATGGGATCTTCTGTAAATGGCCAAAAAATATTTAGCGGCAAGATGGGGAAGTCATCGGGGAGTGGGGTATTAAGATTTGTTAATGCCAAAATAAGAATGAGCATGTTATATGTCTCTGAAATCTGGGATCTTACTAAGGCTAGAGAATTAGAAATAATTCTGAATAAACTCTATTGAGACATCTTAATATTTTTAAATGGAACTCCAAGCTGTATTCTTGCCTTGAAGGCAGGACAACGTTCCTTGACTTCTCTCATCTGTGAACAACAGATTCTTTTTCTGTTGAAACTTTTTCTTTTGCCCCAACAAGGATATCCCAGAATGTGTGTAGTGGAAGCCATGAAATTGGCCAGCATGGGATATGTACATCCCTTTATTCAACTTATTAAGGAAACAATAATGCTGGCCAGATTGGGCCACCTCTTATATACAATTTACATGAGACTATTTGAGGAGATTAGGCAGGATGTCAAACTGAGGATTATTGACTTAAGACATCAATTCTTTCTATGTTCAACTCTGCAAGCTTAAACTATATGGATTTTATAAAAAAGTAAAGATTTCATGGGGATATGAGCCATATCTCTTTTTTTAACCTGCCTAAACAAAGAAGAATCTGTACAAGATTTGGAACTGAAAACTATAATGCTCAATACATTCATTTCAGACGAAAGAGAGGGTGTACTTCCTCCATATTGTAAATGTGGAGTGGGGGCTATAGATGATCTCAAACATGTGGTACTCTTGTGTCCTAGGTATGAATCAACTAGGAAAAAACTGCTGGGTGGATTGTTAGGGGATCTCAGCCTACCCCTGGAGGATCATTTAGAATAATTGTTTACTATGAAAGAGAAGAACATGATAGAGATCTTTGCAAGATTTTTAATCTCAACTCATTTGTACAGTTTATTAGAGGGACTTGAAGTCCTGTGGAGGTTTTTTATGTGAAAATGTACTCTGTTGAATTGAATTGCACTGTAAAGATATTTTAAGTTCCTTGTTGATTTATTTATTGTCTATTTATATTTACTATGTATTTTGCCCTGATTTTAGTATATTGTAACTGCTTTATGCTGAATAATAAATTGTACTACTACTACTACTACTACATTCCAAGCTTCTAGTGCTGACTGTGAAAGAGGCTTCAGCCTCATGAACTGCATTAAGAGCAAACAAAACTGCTTGGAAGTAAGCCATTTAGATATGCTGATGCAAACAAAATTGTTTTTAACATCTGGTGGAAAAAATTATCTTAATAAAATATAAGACCACTGGATGAATGGGAAAGACAGGACAGAAAAACAGTAAATGTTGATTTCTTAGCAATACATCATCAGCAGCACCCCTTTTAGGTGCATGCAAGACTCTTTAAAATGTACATAATTTACACATGTTTGCAGTTCATACTGTTATGGCGCACAATACACATCCAAGCTTCAGACTGTGTTAGAATGTATATTTATACTTTGCATTGAGTATTTAAGTGTTAGGTTATGTTTTCTACTGTTTACTGACAATAAAATATATCACTTGTTTGGGCCACCCAGTTTGGGCACATGAATCATTTTTTTTGCACAAAGTGCCGCACACACATATCAATCGCCTACCCACAGAGACTAAAAATTAGAGGGAACACTGGATGCATGTAGTAATGGTGAGAGGCCCTGTTCTCTTTGAGGTTTACATGCCTGGCCTTTAAAAATAACCAAAATAAGAAGGCAAGCCAGGAGTTATCCAGTGACTTTAAATACTGTTTTTAGAGTGGCACAGTGGGAGGAGTATATAATGGGTAAGGTTTTGTTGCTTCATTGTGTTGGTCGTGTATCCATGGCACTCCAGTCATTACCTCATGGGTTTTAGCCCACCTGTTAGGCTATAGATGCATGTGACCTAGTATCAAATTTCAGAGTATATCTTGGTCCCAGAAGTCCCCGCTCTCCAGTTCTCTTGTGCATCTGAAAGGCTAGCTCACAGGGGTCCCTGCTTGGAAATCTGGAAACAAGGTAAGTCACCAAATAATTGTTCTTTTTGATTCAAAGGAGTTCTATCTCAGGAGATGAGTTACTGCACAAGAAAGATTTTAGCCTGGACTTTGTTGTTCGGCAGTTTTTCTAGCTGCAGTGACGTTGAAAGGCAATAATCCTAAAAGGGATCTTCAGAATGGCTAAAACGTTTTTTTATAATGTTGCTAGAATTTGGTCAGACTAGTTTTTGATCATTAATCTCTTGTTGCACCCTCCTTGAAATAGATCACTTTGGTGCTAGTTTATAGGATTGTTGGAAACAAAGTTCAAGCTGTTAAAAATGTATGAGGTACTTAGGTGACCTTTTTTAATGTTATACTTTTTGGTTGCTGTTCAAATAGGAGAGAGGCTTTCCACTCATTTTGTTATGGGGCTTGTTGCCCATTTTCTATTCCAATTCAGCAGTTGAGAGTGCTTATATCCTGAACTGTTGGGGGAGCTCCCAGTCACGCTGAGGCATCTGAGTGCATGATATGACTGTTCCAGGTGTCTGTGATATTTCTTTTGAATATCACGCCCGTGAGTTCAGCACTGTTACTGGAGCAAAGAAGAGACTTCTCGTGCTCTCTCTTTCTTTCTTTTTCTCCCCCAGATCCTCTTGGAGCCGTGCCATTAGATCAGCACATTTGAGTCTGATCCAGCCCTTACAATGGTGTGTGGGGCCTGTTTAGCATCATGGCGATATCCACGCGGTCACCCTTTCCCCTAGATCGCTTCAGCGAGCAGGCCAGAGGCAGGGTCAGAGTTTCTGTGCTCCCGTTTTTTCTTTTGCCTTGATCATGAAGAATTTTTAGCATTATTCTTTTCATTTTTTGTGTTTTAAAAAGAAATTCGCAATGCAAGCGAAACAGGGAGGTATAACATGCGTCAGATCTCTACATAGGATGGTATGCTCCCCTCTCAAGCGGAGCACATAAAGCCCTCAGATTTACGGCCCACAGAAAGATTTAAAATCACAAGGGGAGGCATATTTGGGAAAAAAGACTGGGAATGACTGCAGACTTCAGGGATTCTCCCCCCCCCACCTACATGGGCTGCAGCAGCCGTCTTATGCTGGGGAGAAGGGCCCTCCATCTTGTGATGTCTGTTTGAGGATCCACCTTGTTTGTGTTCCTCTTCTTATGGAGCCACCATTTTGTCCCCCCCCCCTTTTTCCTACTGATGCCTAGTCTGAGATCACCTCCCACAGCAGATCGCTGGGAATTTTACTTACATTGTCAAACCCCCTATTCAGTGGGTTTATACAATCAAAAGGCACTACTTGGAATTATTTACTATATTTTATAAATCTGGATAACTCCACAGGGGTACAGCTCGGTGGGTAAGCATTTTGACTACAAATCAAAAAGTGCCTCATAATATAGTGGATAACTTATTAAAGGGGAAACTAGATACTGTGAATGAATCAGCCCTTTCAGACCACCTAACAAGCTGGTCAAGAAGGAGGTTTCTCCACATTCCTTACACTACTATTTATTGCAAATATAGACTTGTTTGCTGTCTTAGTGTAAGGTATGAGTCTCCAGGAGGTGATTCTACTCGTTTCATCTATCTGGTCGCTCATGTTGTGCAATCCCTAATCGCTCCTTATGCACCCTTGTATTTTTCAGATGGCAAAGACAAGGAAGTGCACCTCATGCAGTGCCACCCTCCTGCCTCATAACATAGGCCCTCAGTGTCCAGCCTGCCTTCAGGACGATGACAAACTTTCTTTAGAACAATCACCATCATTGGACCCCAGTAACCAGGAAATCAGCGGGTCCACTTGGGTCAATCCAGGGACTCTCCTTATCCAAAATCAACAGGCCACAGTGGCCATGATGGAAGGCCAGCAGAACTTTATGTTACAGACCATGGAGAAGCTGGAGGTGTTAGCCAAGAACATGGCCCAACCCCAAGACTGGAACCCACTGCCCGGCCCGGTGACCACAGCGACAACAATACTGCAACCCCAGAACCCAACCCACCCCAGCCAGGCGACGGACAAGGAGATGAGGAACCTCAAAATGAGGAGGACAAGGCTTCAGACGAGGAAGAGATGGAAGTATCCCAATCCATTCCTTCCCTCACCTCCAAACTTTGTTCCTTCGACCTCATCCCAGGAATTATGAAAATCACAAAGGTCACGATGGGGTTCAAGGAGGAGCCTGCTATGCCAGGATCAAAACTTGACCCAATGATCCAACAAAGACCCAAGAGCAAAGAAGCCTTTCCAGTGTGCCCAGCGATCAATGAAATTTTCACCAAAGAGTGAGAATCCAATGAGCCTGGGCGCATGTCAGAGAAAAGGTACCTGGAAGGGATGTACCCTCTCCAGGAGGACAGAACACAATCTTGGTGTGCGGCCCTTACAATAGATCCACAGATTGCTGCTCTCAGTAGGAAAACCGTCCTGCCATGCGGAACCATTTCCTTGAAGGATCCAACGGATAAGAAAGTAGAGGACATGTTGAAAAAGATGTTTAAAATCACTGGCATGGCAGCAAGGGTAGTCACCATGGCAGCCTATGCAGCCCGAGCACAAATCAGATGGCTGGAGGAACTCCTAGACAAAGCAGATGTCCAGAGATGCGGAGTTACTAGAATGCTCCTTAGGTACCGCAAAATATTTGGGGGACATGGCCATAGATACACTTAAGTTAGAGGCCAGGACATCAGCGCTAACCAACAGAGCTAGGAGAGTGCTATGGCTAAAGTTATGGGAGGCAGATAATGAATCGAAGAGTCTCCTGCAGAACCTCCCCCTAAAAGGGAAGCATGTCTTCGGGGAAGGCCTGTAGGAGTACCTAAAACAGAATGAGGAAGGCAAGGAGCTAGGAAAGAACAAAACCAGCAGATACACCTACCTTCCTTCGGGCAAGTGTCGGTTTCGGGGGAACAACAGATTCCATCAGGGACAGAGGCAAAATCAAACTGGTCAGTCCAGTTTCTTTCGCGGCAGAGGGTACCACAATGGCTACACCTACTGTGGTACCCCCAACTATTCCTCCTTCTCGTTCTCCTCATTCAGAGGCAGAAACAACAAGTTCAGAGGCAGAGGAAGCAGAAGAAAAGCTGAATGACTGCCAGAATGTAGATCCTTCGACACCCATCCAGTGGGAAGGACAGTGGCCCCCTCACCCTGTGGGAAGGAGACTATCACCGTTTCTGGACCAATGGGTGGACACTACCACAGACAAATGGGTTCTGAAGGTAGCATCCAAAGGATACGCAATAGAGTTCACACAGAGACCACACTAGCACAGACTCATGCAATCCCCAATCTCCAAGAGAAGGGCATCTGCTCACCAAGTGCAGCAGATCCTATTAGAACTAACTCAAAACAACACCATTCAGATGGTCCCCACACAAGAGCAAGGGGAAGGGGTCTACTCAATTTTCTTCCTGGTCCCCAAAAAGAAGAGAGAACCCCATCCTATGCTGGACCTGAAGTACCTGAACAAGTTTGTTCGTACTCAGAAGTTCAAGATAGAGAGTCTCCCTTCCACCCTCAGAAGTGTCAGAGTCGGGGTCTTTCTAACCTCGATCGACCTGAAGGACGCTTACCTTTATATTCATATTTGTTCCAGTCACCAATGGTACCTGCACTTCCATGTGCTAGGTCAACATTTCCAATACCAGGTGCTACCCTTCGGACTGGTCTCCACTCCACAACCTTCACAAAGGTCTCTATCATTCTGGCAGCCCGCCTAAGGGGGGGGGGTGGATATCATGCCGTATCTGGACAACTGGCTGATATGGGCCAGGTCCAGGACTCGGGCACAGAGGAACACCATGCTGGTACTACGAACACTGGAAGAGCATGGCTGGGTAGTCAGTTACACTAAGAGCTCGCTGATACCAGCCCAACAGCTGGAACACCTGGGGGCAGAAAAAAAAAGGGCCACGGGTCTGGCAAAGCCATCAGGGAAGTGCATAGACAATATGGTGGGTCTGGTAAAGACCCTACAAGCATGCCAACGAACCACCATTGGACAAATAGCGCAGGTACCAGGATGCATGACCTCATGTATAGATCTGGTCTCTTGAGCCAGGTGGAACATGAGACCATTACAAACCCACCTGCTGACTCAGGACTCCCCCTCTGAGGAGAATCTAGGAGTCAATGTCGTCCTGCCACAAGAAGTGAGACAGTCCCTCACCTGGTGGTTGAGCAGGTGCAACCTCAGCCGGAGAACGCCCCTCTCTATCTGACATACTAGATCACAATAGAGACGGATGCCAGTCTCACTGGATGGGGAGCCTGCCTAGGCCCCCTGTCAGTGCAAGGCCTATGGACACCTGCAGAAGCCAGACAGTCCATCAATTTGCTGGAGACATGAGAAGTGTACCTTGCACTGAAGACCTTCAAGGAAACCGTATACGGTCACAGCATCCTGATATGGTTGGACAATCAGGTGATGGTGGCCTACTTGTCCAAACAGGGGGGCACAAGAAGTCAAGCTATGCTCTCCAAGGTAGCAAGGGTGTTGACCTGGGCACAAGTCCACCTCAAGCACATTGGGGCTGTCCACCTAGCAGGCAAACCAAACCTCAGGGTGGACTGGCTAAGCCGGCAATGGGTTCACCCCGGGAATGGCAACTGAACCCGGAGGTGTTCCACATGATTCATGACAGGTGGAGGCCCATCACCATGGACCTCATGGCCACAGAATCAATTCACCAAATAAAAGAGTTTTTCTCAAGATACAGGGAAAGGAAAGCCAAAAGGATCGATGCCTTGTCGCAAACCTGGTCACGAGACAGGGCATATGTCTTCTCCCCGATCCTGTTAATCCCCCAGATACTAGCCAAGATCAGAGAGTCCCAGAGGGTCATCATTCTAGTGGTACCATACTGGCCACGAACAGCCTGGTTCTCCATGGCTATGGTTATGACATTGGACAGGTGGAGATTACCCCAAAGATCAGACCTACTGATACAGAGCCCAATGACCTACCCAACCCCGGAATCCCTCCAGTTGTCGGCTTGGCTCCTGAGAGGCAGAGACTGCTAAAAGTAGGATATCACAATACTGTTATTTCAACCATGCTACAGTCTAGGAGGTCCTCCACCACGTCCACATATGGCCGACAGTGGAACATCTTCTCTGCATGGTGCCGCACTAGGAACAAGAACCCCAACGCAACAAACATGGCAACAATCCTGCTGTTTCTGCAGGAGGGAATAGAAAAAGGGCTATCCCATTCATCCCTCAGGGTACAACTATCAGCGATGGGGCAGCCCTAGGGCCAGTGGGCCTACACAGCTCGGTATCCCGTTCAGATGCTACTAAGTTCATGCAAGCTGCTGAAATGATGAGGCCTTGATACAAATGTTCCGTGGCCCCTTGGAACCTCACTCTAGTATTAGACGCCCTGGCATTGCCTCCATTCGAGCCAATACAGGACAACCAATTGTACTGGATGGGGTTAAAAACCTGCTTCCTTGTAGCTATTTGTTCAGTCCGCAGAGTAGGGGAAATCGGGGCATTGTCATGTAAGGAACCCTATACAATATTTACTCCAGAGGGAGTATCCTTAAAAACAGTTCCCGCATTTATTCCTAAAATAGCTTCCAAGTTCCATATGGAACAGACTCTAGAATTCCCAACCATGCATACACAAGGGGAGCCGGGGGGTAAATCCTATTCCACATCATCTGGATGTATGAGCCACACTGGCCGAGTACATCACCAGAACTCAGACCATTAGAAGAACTGAAAGCTCTTAATCATTGCAAAAGGACATAAGAAGGGCCTGGTGGCATCAAAGACTACAATTGCAAGCTGGTTAAAGAGGACAATTCAAAAAGCATATAGACTAAAAGATGCCACACCACCAGAGGGCATCAAGGCTCACTCTACTAGGTCAGGGGCTACTTCTTGGGCTGAACGAGCTAATGCATCTTCAGAGGATATCTGCAGGGCAGCTACGTGGACATCCATTCATACCTTTCCTAGACATTATAGAATAGAGATTCTGTATAAACAGAGGGCATCCTTTACCACCAAGGTCCTCTGGCAGCATCCCTGCTTACCTACTCTTAGCCACTCTGACCCACCCTAAGGGGTAGATTACTGCTGTTTAAGTACCCATGAGGTAATGTCTGGAGTGCCATGGATACACGACTAACACAATGGGTGTTTACTCACCTGGTAAAGGTGATTGTGTTGGTCGGTATCCATGGCACTCCACGGCCCACCCAATGAGAGCTCCCAGAAGACAGAGAAGTGGATATGAATTTGGGAACAATCCTCTGAGCGGGAATGACCAAGGACATCAAGGTGGTGGATGTGAATGGACATGTAAAAAGACAGAGAGATATACACATCTCGTCAGACATGCTAGATGTCTGAGCATTAGAATTGCAACAATAGAGAATAAACCATTACAGTATCGTTTAAATTGTCTCGCCCATTCATCACTTGAGTATAATGCTTAGAGAACAGTATACGTTGTTACTATCTAACCTTGTTTCAGCTTGGAAAAACAATCGAGCTGGAAAGCAGGGACTTCTGGGACCAAGGTATACTCTGAAATTTGATACTAGGTCACATGTGTATCTATAGTCTATCAGGTGGACTAAAACCCATGAGGTAATGTCTGGAGTGCCGTGGATACCAACAGACACAATAACCTTTACCAGGTGAGTAAATACCATTTTCTGTCTCATACCATCCTGAGCTCTGCCTCTATGTGGCTCGTTACAGCGTCTGTCATCAGGGCTGCCTGATAGTACAACTTGAAGTCTGGTATACACCCTTTTTCCTTGGGCAGATGCAGCCACCAATCGGGAAAGAGCTGGGGTTTTTTTCAGCACTACTTTCCAATACACCTCTGGGATTGCAGTGAGGGGTGACTGAAACAGAAACAGCAGGTGTGGCAAGATGTTCTTTTTCAATATTGAGGCTTGCCTCAGAATGAAAAGGGCAGGGTGCTCCATCTGTTCCTGCCTGCTTGAGTTTCTGTCTTAAGTTTGTCGTAGTGTCTAGCAAATAATTTGTAACTGTCTGGTGAGACCGCTAACCCCAAGTATTTTATGTTGAATAGAATCAATTGTTTGAAACTAGATTGGGGCTGACCACTATAGCAGTATCTAAGAGTTTTGTACATTTATTTTATAACCCACTAAATTGCCATACTGGTTTAGCAGAGACACTTACTTAGGTACAGATTTTTTTTCGGTGGGCTAAGAAAGAATAATAAATCGTCTGCATACAGAGACAGCTTATGCTTGGCTCCTGCCTGCTCCTGCCATCTGTATGCCTCTTATATTGAGGTTAAGCCAGACTGCTGCTGCCAGTGGCTGAATACTAGCAGAGAACAGTGGGGGGCGTGTGCTGTGGTCAGCCGTGTCTGGTTCCCTGTGCCAGCTCGAACCTGGATGAATGGATACCATTCACTTTTACTTTCACATCATGAGTGGACCAAGCTTTTTGAGAGCAGAAATAGCTCTGCATCTAACAAATGTAAGTTATATATTTAAACAGTTGACGGATGCAGCTTGAAACTAATGAGCTCCTATAAATACTTGGAAGTCTGCCTTGACTCCCAGTGAAAGTGGGACTGCCATATGGCATCAATATGTGCTGAGACATCCAGCCTACTATCTAGCCACACGCCGAGGTACCTGAATGCAGGGACTACTTCAAGAGAAGTGCCTTCCAGCTTGGAGAAGACACGTAGGGGTGAGGGCCTCATCAGTTTCTGGCTGGTGCCAAAGGTCATGGACAATGTTTTCTTAGTGTTCATCTGAAGTTGGCTGGCATGGAACCAGCACAGCATATTGTGGAAATCTTGCTGGAGCAGATCTTCCACAGCTGCAGCCAAATGGCTGGAGGTACAAATGAGTGTCATCTACATACATGTGGATATGTGAGGTGACAGATGCAGAGAGCAGGTTGTTGAGGAAAACTGAAGAAAAGGACTGGAACCGGGATGGAGTCCTGTGGGACCCCAGTTAGGATAGGCAGGGATGGGGACAGGGCACCTCCTACCTGTACTGACTGTTGACAGCCCGTGAAGTCAGATCTGAACCAGTCAACAGTAAAAGCTGAGAGGCCAGTGAAGCTCAGCTTGTCCAGGAGGAGTGGGTGGGACGCTGAGTCAAAATGCTTTGTTCAGATCCAAGAAGACAGCTGCAGTGATGTGTCACTGATCTATCCCAGTGAGGATGGAGTCAGTGATATGCAGCAAGGTGGCGATGGTGGAGTGGTGCTTCCAAAAAACAGACTGGAAGGGGGAGAGGAAGCTGGAGGATTGGTGGACATCAATAAACCCAGAGTAGACAATTCCCTCCTGCAGCTTTACAAGAAGGGGGCAGCAGACGATAGGCTGGAAGTTGCTGGGGGAGATGGGGTCACCTCCTTTGTGCAGAAGTAGAACCTAAGCAATCTGTCAGGCCTGAGGGACAGCACTAAGTGAGAAGAAGAGGTTCAGAAGGTGAGTGAGTGAGTGAAGAGTATTTATTTGCAGTAGAGCTGTTCGACCTTTGGTAACATCACAAGTGGTGCAAGAGGTCAAACAGCTAGAGTGTAAATAAATAATGTATCTGATATGGTCCCCTCTGCATATCTGATTTATACAATAGGCTAGAATTTTGTGAGATTGTTATTTCTTTTCAGTTATTTTTTTTTAATAAATAATGTGTGACTTTTTGGTGCAGTAGTGTTTTTCCATTTTGTAGTCAAGCTGTTGCCATTGGCATTGCCATGGATATGCCAGCATGTTGTAAGCACTGATGTGGGTGTATCACAGCTCATTAACTGAGCTAGTGGCTTCTTCAAAAATGTTCACTAAATATACAGTGGGCATTAGCGAAGGTGGAAGTCACCGTGACACACACTGACTGCCGGCATCAGCTCCATTTCTGAAGCAGCTAGCATTGAGGAGTTGGATTTTTTTTTTTAATTCTTAAAAGTTGCAGTATGTACAGTGAAAAATGTGGCATAAATAACAGAGAGCGACAAACATGCATGTGCAGACAGTAAGACTGGAGTGGTGTCAGCATCTGGAGAGCATGGTTGACAGAGAGCAGAAAACGGGCAAGGAGGGAAATTTTTTACAAGTTTAGAAAAGGTACCAGCTTTGTAACTGTCAGGTTTAGGTTCATCTAGATCCAGAGAGAGAGAGAGAATCAGAAAAAAATGGAGTGGCAGACTGAGACCTGAAGCCAAGGGCAAGCAGGCAGGGTGTTGGCAGTGAGTAAAATGTTGTGTGTGTGTGTAATGGGTTACAAAAAAAAATCCTGTGGCGGTATCCCAGTTTGTTTTTGCAACTTTACTTCTTAATGTAAATCTTGATGGAGAATTAGAAGGTACTGGAGTGGCAGACTGAGCCAGTTTGAAGCCACAGGTAAGGGACGGGGGTTAAGAATTAGCCGTTCTGTGCAGTTTAAAAAAAGTGTGCTTTTATTGTGTCTATTAGAAGCTGTAAAAACCTGAGTTGGGGCTATTGTGTTGAATGGGTGATATGTAAGAGGCGCTGTACTGTAATGTTGGTTGGTGAAAACTTAGGAAGTAGTACTGGCAGCCGGCAGTCAGGGGAGATGGGACACATAGCATGATGATGTATCTATTATGTGCATAAATACTTGATGATATACTGTATCTACTAGTGGGTAGGTACATAAATCCTGATGAAACACAATTATGGCAGAAAAAGATCGACGGCACATCTAGTCTGCCCAGAGTTCCCTATCTGCCTTGGGACCTGTAGTCCATATGGCATTTTATCCCTCCCGGTCCACCCTCCTCCATCCCCTCCCTACTGCTACTGACCAACTCAACCACCAAACCATTCACTCTGTCCCATCCTTGTCTGAAGTCATTTACGGTCTTGGCACCCACCACCTCTGCTGGTAGACTGTTCTACAGATTCACCACTCTTTCGAGAAACAGAACTTCCTCACATCCCTCTTAAAAACTTCTTTATGCCAGTTTCCTCTAGTGACCTTGGGTTGTTGACTCTGTACTCTTGCAAAATAGTTTCCCGCAGATCACCTTGTTTATTCCCTTCAGAAAATTGAAGGCCTCT
Source organism: Neoceratodus forsteri (assembly GCA_016271365.2). Lineage (NCBI taxonomy): Eukaryota > Metazoa > Chordata > Ceratodontiformes > Ceratodontidae > Neoceratodus > Neoceratodus forsteri. The sequence goes on along the minus strand of CM028137.1, from coordinate 639,727,452 downwards.
GTTATATTCCCCCTCTTTTGCCTAGTCTCCAGTGAGTACATATTCAGTGCTTTGAGTGATCTTCATAATATCTCAGGGTTTTAAATAAGCTTGTAACATGGCAAAAACACAAGGACTCTAGGCAACAAAGAGGACAGGTGGAATAGCGTCACGTGGTACAAGAGCAACATGGCATTATGAGACGATTTGCCGTGTTGCTTGTGTAATACAAGAACCAGGCAGGGGACGAAAAGGAACAGTGTATCAAAAAGGAAAAGCTAAAGAAGAGAGTAAAGCAAGTTGTGGAAGAGCAAGGACATATGGTAGACAAGGAGTAGGAGAAACGTAAGAGAGACACGGAGAAAAAATAGTAATACCGAAGTATAAGAAGTTAGAAATAGAGATTAGCACTACTAGTCGGACAGGAGAGCAGGATATGAGAATGCGGAAGAAAATCGCTGAGAGCAGAAATGGAAAAATCAAGAATAAGAGAAGGAACACCAACTCAGAGACACAGATGCAAGGAACCCGGAGCACAAGGAATCAGGGGTACGGCATGCAATACAAGCGAACACACAGCGAGGAAGCGGAAGCGCATTAAATGTCTAGAGCCTCACGGTGTATGGCACGACAAAGCTGAATTATTCAGGAGTAGCAGTAGAAAGGGAGGACAGAGCAGACAGTGGGGAAATGTGAGCAGTGTAGTGGAGCGACCAGTGTAAACAGAGTCGAGGCAGGTAAACAATGAAAACCATGCTGAGTAAGCCGGCATACTAGTAATGCAAATGAGATAGAGAGCTAGAGTGAAAAGCAATAATACAGCAACATCGCAGTCCTCCTAACAATAGATAACTAGCAGCCATCAGAAATACTTTAAATTGTGTACCATTCATTAACAAATAGATCAAAGTACTAGTGTACAAAAGAAAAAAAATAACATATGTATGTAACAGAGGTTAGCTAGCAGTTTTGAAAGTAACAGTAAATGGAAGTAAGTTCAATGTTGCCATTGTTTATGTTATCACAACAGTAGAACGACATCTGTGACATCAAAACCCATCTGTAGACCATGTTACAAGTGCATTAATCCATTTTGAAGGTGGCATCTAATGGGGAGTTAATGCATGGTTGGTCCATTGTAGGCACTCGGCCTGTGGCCTCGGGCCCCCGACGGCCCCAACCATGCATTAACTCCCCATTAGGTGCCACCTTCATCGTGGATTAATACTTACTTGGAAAATTGATTAGCAGTTTTGAACGTGACAGTGCTAATCAATTGTGAAAATGAACAGCATATGCTTCGATTTGATTAGCAAAATCAAAAATCCTTACATATTGTAACCTAAATAAAATATTTTATTAAAATCAATTCTGTCTTGACTTCATCTCTTTCAATACCCCCAACACAGACACACACACAAACACACACCCATCTCAGTACCACACCTTCCCCAACCTTGTCCTCTCTGCCAGAACCACTAAAACCCTCCTCCCACCCATCTCAGTGGCTAACCACCCCCCCCCATCGATGGGGTACCTGCCAAAACCCCCACCCATTTCAGCCTCCCCAGCCATGGTCCTTTTACCAAAAACCTAAAGCTCCAAGTCACAGGCCACAGTGACAAATACTGCTGCTTTTATTGTTAGCAGTGTTAAACCCATTGTCCTTATTTTTTTTTGTTTCTGACACGGTACATATTTCTGCCTTAAAGTCTGAATTTACAGCACCTTCTCTGTGTCGGCAGCAAGCATCTTTTCTGTAAGGACACAAAGGAAGAACAAATCGGTTTTGAGAGGGTGAATTAAGGGACTTCCTCATGATCAAGAAGAGGTACTCTGTAGCTCGGAACCCACTTTACCAGCATTCTCCTCCCACCCATCTCAGCCCCACCACCCCTCCCCACAGACACTAACCCACATAATGTACCTCATTAGTTTAGGACGCCACCCAGTCTCACCGCTGCGGCCCCTAAATAAACACTAGCAGTCGCTCCTTAGTTAACTGTATTAGTTAAGTTATCCACCTAGTAGTGCTGTCTGTAGTATTCTCAGTCTCACTGCCGTGGCCCAAATTCCAGTAGTTGCTCGCAGTAGTGCATTGCGATCGCATTCACAAATCACTACTGGGAGCGACTACCGGCGCATCGGGGATGCGGCGGTGAGACTGAGAATACCTGAACAGCCTACAGAGTGGATAACGTAACAACAGTTAACACAGAGTGGCTGCCAGCATTTATTTTGGGGCCTGGCAGTGAGACTGGGTGGCGTTCTAAACTAATGCGGTACCTTGTTATGAGGTTTAGTGTCTGTGGGGACATGAGTGGGGAAGGGTGGTGGGGCTGAGATGGTTGGGGGGAGGGTCACAGAATACATTGCACTTTTTTGCGATGCAGATGTGAGAATGGATTGCCCGAGCAGCCAGATCGCATCGCAAATTGCAATGCGATACCAGCTATTTAAAACCCTGTATCTGCCTGAATCATCTTGGTCACCCTGAATTGCACTGTCTCCAGCCTGTCCCTGTCCTTCCTTGTGTAAGAACTCCACAACTGAGTGCAGTATTCCAGATGTAGCCTAACCAGTGACCTATCTCTAACCCAGAAAAAGAGACTGAACCCAGAGAAAATTGACGTTTTAGTGAATGAGCCGAGTCATGGGGGGCAGCTACTGGGAGGAAGACTAAGCTTTGGCTCAGCCCCTCTAGACTTTTAGCTGCCACAAAGATAAAAAATCTGGGAGTCATTCTGGATGAGGAGATGACACTTGAGAATCAGGTGTTGGCAGTAGTCCGGAATGGCTATAGCTATTTATGGAACATCGGCCAGATTAAATCCCTTGTCCTACCTGGTGAACTGGCCACACTGGCACATGCATTTGTGAATTTGAGGCTTGACTACAGCAGCACTTTTTACCTTGGAGTCAATGGAGGTATGCTACAACATCTGCAGCTGTTGTAGTATCGAGCTACTCAGTTGCTGACTGGCCTTACGAGGTCAAGTCATGTCTCTTCGGTGCTGCGTGATCTGCACTGGCTACCAGTAAAGTGGCATATCTTCATTAAATCTGGACTTCTAACTTATAAGACCTTGCACGGTTTGGGCCTGTCTACCTGGCAGAGCTTTGGCACTCTCACATACCTGTGCACCCTCTCTGCTCCACTAAGGAGGACCTACTAGAAGTTCCTAGGGTAAGGTTGAATACCTTGGCGGACCAGGCTTTTGAAGTGGCTGGCCTGGCCCTATGGAATTCCTTGCCCAGAAGTTTGAGGAAGGCCCCTTGGTCAAGGTCTTTTAACAGAGCCTTAAAATGTTCTTATTTGTGAAGGCATTTGGAGTTTAATTTCCTGTAACATTGTCTTCCCTTGTAGTATAACTTTAGTTATTTATGAATTTCTTTATTGAAATATTCTGTTTTAAATAATTTTAGTTGGATTATATAAAAAGTCTTTAATAATACTGCTACTCTATATGACTGTAATGGTGGTCTGAGCCTTGGGGAAGGGTGTCACATATAAATAAAATCTACTACTACTTCTATACAGAGGTAGTAGTACCTCCTTTTATTATTTGAATACTGATTTTATTTATCTGCCATTTATGGATTTTAATTAGTTGTTTTATCTGTAATACTTTGTTAGGCACCCAGAGCCTCCAGGATTGGGTGCCACAAAAATAAAATGTGCCTTGCCTTTTTTCTGCTGTCAATTTCCTTTCCAATAACCCAAGCATCCCATTAGCCTTATTACAGGCCTTGTTACACTTATTTGACTGTTTGAGGAAGGGAATGATGATTATTTTCAGGTTCCTTTCATCTGCCGTAGTGCTCAGTTTAACCCTTCCCATCCAATACTCTGTCCTTGTTTCTTTTCCCCAAGAGCATATTGGTAACCTTACATTGTTTGGCTCTGAATTTTCAAATGCTAAACCTCAGACCACCTCTTCAGACTGTGTAGATCCCTCTGCATCTCCCCGATCCCTCGGTCACTATCTGATAATCTACTGTACAGCAGAGCTTTGTGTCATCTGCAAAGAGATACCCAGATACCTTCTCCAATGTTGAAGATGAACATATGGAAGAGGACAGGACCCAGGACAAGTCTCTGTAGCACCCCAGTCATGACTCCGTCTTCCGATATAACCCCGTCTACTACCACCCTTTACTGCCTCTCCTTCAACCAGTTTCCTACCCATCTAACTAGATTCCTAGCCGTGCCCAGGTCCTTCAGCAATCTCCTGTATGTCACCAAGTCGAAAGTTTTGCTGATATCGAAGTAGAATAAATCACTGGTGTGGTCCTTATCTACTACCTTTGTAACCCAGTCAAAAAAAAAAAAAAACTTTCAAGTTGGTCTGACAAAATCTCCCAGTCACAGACCCACGCTGTTTACTATCCTGTAAACTGTGGCTCTCTGGGTAGTCCACAAGATCCTCTTTGATCAGTGACTCCATTAGTTTATGTCACAGAGGTAAAGCTAACAGGTCTATAATTCCCTAGTTGCTCCTCGCACCCCATCCCCTCATGTAGTGAGACTATGTCCGCTACTCTCCAGTCTTTCAGAACTACTCCTATCTGAACTGAGCTATTGGAATAGCCCTACTAGGGGTTCAACCAGTTCCACAGCAAATTCCTTGAGCACCCTTGGGTGCATCTCATCCAGCTCTGGAACCTTATCTAACTTTAGGTCGTCAAGCCCCTTCTGCACCCTTTCTTTGGTCTAGTAATTACTGGCTGCCTCTTTTCCAGACTGGCCCAGACAGCTGCCATGATGCTACTTTCAGGCAGCGGCCCGCAGTCTTCCCTTACAAGACAGAACAGAAGTAATCATTATGGGCAGTTGTTTCCTGTTTACCTTCCTAGAAAACACAAGAGCTCACACAAGGCTGTGGTGCACTGGCAAAAAAGGCAGACATGAAAACAGAAAAAACAGGCACTCACCACCACATATAGTACTGATACCGTATAAAATATTTTAAAACATTTTATTGCACATAGTAGCTTGTCTAACACGTTTCTGGTCCCACCGGACCCTTTCTCAAAGGCCTTTAAGAAAGGGTCCGGTGGGACCAGAAATGTGTTAGATGAGCTACTATGTGCAATAACGTTTTTTAAAATACTTTATGCTGTGTCAGTACTATACGTAGTGGTGAGTGCTTGTTTTTTTCTGTTTTCCTGTTTATCTTTCTCTAGTGCCCTCCCCACCTACAACCTAACAATTTCCCCTCCCTGCTTCCTTTTTTCCTTAATCTAGCAAAAGAACTGTCTTTCCCCATTACTGACCCCCTCTGCAGTACACAGCTCTGTGTCTGCCTTTGCCTCCCTTACAGTCCTCTTTGCTTCCCTAGTTTTTATTTGGTACTCTCCCCATTTCTCCTTCCCCTGATTTTTCCTTGTACCCAGATAAAGTCTTTTTCTGAGTCCTCACCGCTTCTCTGACCCTTTCCGAGAACCATACTGGTATTTTGTACCGATTTCGTTTTGTAAACATGGGGCTCAAAACTGGCCCTGGCCCACTAGCCAAATACTGGCAGAATCTGTATCGAGCTAGTAAGATTTTCCTTTAGTCTTACTGTACTAGAGAATGTAAGATTTCAAGAAGTAAACCAGCTGGGCCAGTAGAAATGTCTGTGAGGTCAGTGGAGTTTCCCTAGTTACTAGCCCTGCTGGCTAGTGGCCACAAAACTTAATTTCAATCTATGTAACAGTACTCATACATGATTTTGCTGCTTCAGCCTTGATTGATCCCATCTTTCCACTATATCTCTGATGCTATCTATCCTGGTAAATCTGCCAGATCATCACTCATCCAGCTGAAGACTGCTTTTCCGAAATCCAGGACTTCAGTTTTAGATAGAGGCATTCTGGTCCCAAGAGTCAGCCTGGACCTCAGTGGCCCCCCTACCCTCACTCCACACACCATTTCCAAGTTGGTGAGCACCAAAAAGAAACTAACCGCTTATGTCTAAAGGGTTCCTTTACCAGCTGCATGAGGGCCTGACTTCTGTTGCACCTGTCCGTTGGAATGTCCTTGTCAATATCAGGGATGGCAGTATAGCCTAGTGGTTAGAAAAATGAGCTGTGAATGAACTTGGTACATTCAGCAGATCTGGTTTGATTCTCACAGTCTCCACTTGAATACTGTGCGACAGTAAGCCAGTCACTTAACCACCCCAGTGCTTCCAGGTCACCCCTGAAAACAGGCACTTGTGCCTAGTGGGCCATATCCAGTTGCTAAAAGAATAAAATAAATAAATTATTCTGCAGATTGAGATCACTCACTACCATAACTTCCCCCTTCTTCACTCCCCTGGCTAGCTCTTCCCCGAGCTCCCTATCGCGCTTCCCCTTGTCCTTGTGGTCTATAAGTCACCCCATCCATATTTTCTTGCCTGAAGTCGTGAGGTGAACCCATATTGACTATGTTTCCCCTCTGCTTCTCCTGATGTATCAGTCTTCCAGAGCCTCTATGCCTTCCCTGACATATACAGTCGGACTAAACCCACCCCTGCCTTTCCTTCTAGCCTGTCTAAATATTGTATAACCTGGGACTGATAAGTCCCAGTCATTATTCTCTGTGATCCAAGTTTGTGAGATGGCTATGATGCCGCCTCAGTGTCTGCCACTAATGCCTAGAGTTCACTGATTTTATTACCTAGATATCTGGCATTAAGGCAGGCCCCCTCCCAACTAGTTCCATATCCTCTTTTGCTGTTCTATGATCCTACACCTGCATTCCTTCCCAGTCTCCTTACCTTATTTTTCCTATTGTATACAGAGCCTGAGAGCCTTCCCCCGTTGCCTCTTCCACTACTCCTTTTTAAACCTCAGCCTTATTTTTACTAGGCCTGTGCGAATAATGAATATCATTTCCTGAATACCACGAATAATGAGCTATTCATTATTCAGATTCTGAATAACGAATAGTGCACTATCTGTCCAGTATTCGAGAGCCACATGTAAAAAAACTAAAATCACCCCCCAGCCTCCTCCCTAGCCGAGATCGAACAAGATAAGAAATAACCCCCCTTCCCCCCACCCTCAGATAGCACCCAAACCCTCTACTCCCCCTAACCACTTCAGGCAAGTCGTTATTTTGTTCTGAAATAAAACAAGCAAAATCAAATGGGCAACCGGCACAACCCCACCAGCCTCCACGGCCGGTTGCCCGCCAAGTTTCAATACTGTGTCCGCCCCCCCCACACCCATCCTCACCCCAGTAGCCAGTAGCAGGATGCACCCCGCACCCTGCAGCTAAAGAGAATGTAAAAAAAAGGCAGCCGGCGCAGCCCGCCCTCCTCCCCGGCCGGCTGCCTTCTTGTGAATGAAATCATTCATTTGCTTGTGCTTATATAGTAGAGTGAGATGGTCATCACGTGATCAGCTGTTCTACTATATAAGCGCAAGCAAGTGAATGATTGTGTGCCAAGGCTGAGCCAGTGCTGCAGAAGAGATATGTCTTCCCTTGCTACCAGCTGAGCATGGAGTTCTGTAAAGGTCCTCCAGAAGGGGCAGTGACCCCTCTTCCAGAGCATAACCCTAGAGAACAGCTCACCACAGACCCTGCAACTAACCTGCTCCCTAAGTCCCATCCCTATATTGATCTTTATGATAACCTTCCACTCCCCTACCTTGCTACTACCCTTATGCAAAAAACAGATTGACCTACCCCATGTAAGGTCACCCAGATAAAGAAACAGTTGCTACAAGTACACTTGACACAGTCACTAAGAACACAGGCTAACTTAGTTGGGGTCACCAAAGATAGGGTGAGCAATTGTTACAAGTACACTTGACACACTCACTAACAGCACAGACATATTTAAGTCAGGTCAGCTAGATAGGTTTACTTGTGTTGTACCATAGCCACACCCTAACAAGCACACAGATTAGCTACAGTATATGGGGGTCCCCAGATAGGACAAGGCTACAACACAGTACCAGTGAACTTAAAAAGCACCCCAACTACACAGTTTAGCTACACGGGGGTCATCTAGATAAGGTAAGGCTGTGACAGAATACAAACAAATTCAAACACAGTTATACCAAATTAGCAACCTGGGTCAGCTATGAATTAATGTTACTCTTTCTTCACACAAACCCCCGCCCCACTTGCTATGTATTTGGCTTATAGAAGTAGTTGAAATACTGACAGTACAGGGAACTTACCCTTACCAGATAGGTTATCTGATCAGAAAGAGTACCTTGGGTCTGGTGGCCCTGCATGCCACTCCCAGTCTTCTGCGGAGTGCAGACTATCTGAGGACACCTGCAGATATCTTAAGGCAGATGCTCCACTCCTGCTCTGTCCCACCCATGCGATGGGACACGAGCATGCGGGGATACGTGGATTGCTTAAATTTATCCCACAGTCAGAGCTTCCTGGTTAGCCCTGCCAGCAAGCCATAACCAACCCCCATCTATGTTGTCTCACAAACAAAAGCTTTTCCACTCCTGCAACAAATACAGACAGACTCTGCTTAAGGCAGCACGTGATAAACTGAATCTTATAACATGCTAAAACCAATCTGCAATCAGCACCAGAACCAAAACACAGCTACTGTGTACATAAATAAAACGTATGTACACAGTAGCTCACGTGTCAGGATTTATGTAATGGCCTTTGTGTCCACACCTAGTGCATAAATATATATATATGTAACTATATATAGTATATGGTTACCCTTTGTTATGGATAAAAATCAGCCTGCTCAAAATCCTTGTTAAGCACATTCTAAACTGTTATGCGCATTCCAAAGTGCCGTTATGCACATTCCGAACAGTTGTTATGCACAGTTCAAAGGTCATACAGTTTAAAAGTCTCTTTTATTCTACACATAGTTACTTACCAACCGCCCAGTGCTCAAAGTCATACCTTTTACCTTTCAAAAGTCTGGAAATTAAATTTCGTTATGTGAGTAGAACAAAGAAATTGCAAGTTTTTTTGTTTTCACTTCATTGGGGGCCTGTCACTCTAGTGTAAAAAACCATATACTGTAAAAATAAAATATAGTCAGCCACACACAACGTGGCATGCATTTCCATCTTGGGGTGGAGATGACAGCATGGACCTCTCGAGCTTCACTCTCGAGGTTCATATGCTGTCATCTCAACCCCTCGGTGGAAACACAGCCTTGTTGTGTATGGTTGCCCATACATTATTCTCTATATATTTATGCACTAAGCATGGGCACAAAAACATTATATAAATGCTGATATTTGAGCTACTGCATACATAAATTTTGTTTATGTACATAGTAGACTTGTGGACAGCATTGTAAACAGTAGACACATCACTATGCATTTATGTGCATGGCAGACATGTCAGTGCCCCTCCTGGTCCGACACTTCTTCCATACTTTCATTCTCTCATACAAACCCATGCCAACAGTACTAGCCAGAGATGCTACCACTCTTTTACATGCACTTCTTAATACAGGAAACAGCTACCTCATTCAGCTCTAAACTGCAAACAGTTTTACAAAAAAAAAAAAAAAGTACTGTCTTTTTACATCGCTCGTGCTCCTACCCACACACCCACCCACTTCAGGTGCCTTTCTAGGTCCGTGTACTGCCTTCATATCATGATCTCTGCTGGACATGAAAAAAAAAAAAGAAAAGAAATACTTTTTGTTTTCATGTAACTGCTGTAACGTCTGCCTCCACTCCAGAACTGCTGCCAGTTTTCTTTCCCTAACTCCAGCCACCTACATTGCTCACTTTAGACTCTTCCCATAGCGTACTCCTCTGGACACATGCAAAAAAAAAAAAAAACTGAATTTTTTTGAAAACATAAAACATGAACTGCCATATAACAGCTGACCCCACAGAGCCTACCATTGTGCTCATGTGACACCATGCTTGAACATAACTCAGAAAATCTTTTATTTTCCTTGTAAAACTCAACAACTAACAAAGTAAGTCGCTCTACACATTACTATAGAAGAAGAAAAAGAAGAAGAAGAAGAAGAATCAGCATTTATATAGCACTTTTTCATACATCCCAAGAAAACACTCTCGGCAAGTGGCACCGCTATCTTGGCATAAGAAGACTGGCTCCTCAGCAGCAAAGCGATATAGCTGCGCAGCAGCAGCATAAGTGTCAGCATCATGACGGCACCTGCTTAGCAATGCCCATAGCAACACGGCACACAGAACAGGGACAGGCATTAGTTCACCAAAACATCCCACATATATTTTATTGATTAAAAAAAGGAAACATTTAAACACTAAAGACAAAATAAACGCACATCACAAGATCCCTGTCTACTGCATAAATTGAATAAGCAACAGGGATCGTGTGGAAAAAATGAGTAATTTCCACTCAAACTCTTTGACCTTTGGCACACCACTCGGGAAGTTACCCAAAGTCAAACAGCTCTTGTAAGAAGAAATAATTTATTCCACAGGTCATATTGCGGATCTCTCACACACACACATATATATATATATATATATACACACACATATATATATATATATATGGGTCCAGGAGGTGGTGTGGGGAAAGAGGGCAGCCTATAGGCAATTCAAGTGCTGAAGGAGTGAAAGGGATCGAGGGGAGTATAAGCTGATGGCTAGAAGGGCCACTAGGGTGGTAAGGACAGCTAAGGCAAGGAAGGAGCAGAACCTGGCTAGGGAAATTAGGTAGAGGGAACAAGGGGTTCTTTAGAAACATTGGGGAAAAATGAAGGGTGAAGGGGCAGATTAGCAGGATTAAAACAGGGGAGAGATGGACACAAGACCCAGGGGAGCAGGCTGAGGTACTAAATGAGTACTTCACCTCAGTTTTCACCAAGGAAAATGGGGGTGCTGCATCATACATGGTAAGAGACAGTGATACTGAGGAGGAGGGGACCCTTACTGATTGGTGGGTCTGGGGAAGACGGGGAGGCATCACTGGCAGGAGGGGTGAAGGCTAAGCAGGGGGAAGAGGTAGCGGAGGTGGAAATCACAGCAGAGAGAGTGAGGGAAGCCATCGGGTCCCTTAAGATGGAGTAAGCACCGGGGCCAGATAAATTACATCCCAGAGTGCTGAAGGAACTTGTGGATGTCCTGGCGAAACCCCTGGTGGAGCTTTTCACCATCTCTCTGAGGACAGGGTGGGTGCCCCAGGACTGGAAGGTGGCGCATATAGTGCCCATCCACAAGGGGGGATCAAGGGAGGTGGCAGGGAACTACAGGCCTGTCAGCCTGACATAGTTGGTGGGCAAGGTGATGGAGGGCGTTGTCAAGGAGAGGCTGGGGGGGACCTGGAAAAGTCAGGGTGCCTGGATGATAGACAGCATGGATTCGTCCCGGGGAAATCGTGTCAGACAAACCTTGTGGAGTTCTATGACTGGGTGACGAGTGCCTTGGACCTGGGTAGACCAGTGGATGTCCTCTTTCTAGACTTCAGCAAGGCATTTGACTCTGTTCCTCATGAGGGCCTGTTGGATAAACTGGGAGAAATGGTGGTGGGGAATGAGATGATCAGATGGATAGGCAATTGGCTCCAGGACCGGATTGGCAGGATAGTCTCATCCCCAAGGAGGGTCATTAGTAGGGTCCCACAGGGATCAGTCCTTTGGCCCCTCCTGTTCAATGCCTACGTCTCTGACATAAGGACAGGTATCAGGAGTGAGGTGTGTCTCTTTGCGGATGACTCAAAACTGGGGTGGTGGTGGATGTGGAGGAGGGAGGGTGGCCCTACAGGGGACCTGGAGGCTCTGGAAAGATGGTCTAGAAAGTGGAAGCTGAGGTTCAATGCAGGGAAATGCAAGGTACTGCACCTGGGGGCCAGAAACCCAGGCCAAGTGTACACCCGGGAGGGGGGAATGCTACAAGTCTCGATGGCTGAGAGGGACCTGGGGGTGATGGTGGATGTCAAGATGAACAACTCAGAGACTTGTAGAAGGGCAGCAGCCAAGGCCAACAGGATGCTGGGATGCATCGCTAGGGGGATCACCTCCAGAAGGAGGGAAGTGATACTCCCTCTGTATAACTGCTTGGTGAGGCCGCACCTCGAGTACTGCATGCAGTTTTGGAGGCCATACTTAAAGAAGGACATTAAATTCCTGGAGAGGGTCCAGAGGAGGGCAACCAAAATGATTTGGGCTTGGGGGACAGGACCTATGGGAAGAGGCTTGAAGAGCTAAATATGTACACATTGGAAGAGAGAAGGGACTGGGGGGACATGATAGAGGTCTTCAGGTACATGAAGGGGGTAAATAGGAGAGGAGCAGTCAGGGTGCTTCGAAGGAAGGAGGAGGCAACTAGAGGGCATGGGTGGAAGCTGGAGGGGAACAATTCAGGGGAGAAAGGAGGAGGTGCTACTTCACTGAGAGGGTGGTGGAGCCATGGAATGCGTTGTCCAGGGGGCTGGTGGAGGCAGAGACGGTGGAGGGGTTCAAGAGGGGGTGGGATAGGTACAGGGGAAGGGTTCTGGAAGCAAACTCCAGTGCAGCGAGAATATCCGGAACTGGGAAGGGATGAGCCAGAGAAGGCGAGGGGGGCAGCAAGGTCAGCTCCCAGGGTGGGGGCTGACCAAACAAGCAGACACGAAAGACTGTTAGGCCTATTCTGCTGCCATTTTAATATGTATGTTTATATATATATATATATATATATATATATATATATACATATACACACACACACATGTACACACACATGTACACACTCACATATACACACGCACAGATATATTTATACTTATCTATATGTAATAAATATACATATTATAGCTGCATTGTAGCACAAACATAGTTAGGGTGGCGTGAAGTGTTTAATGTTAAACACCAATCTTTGCACCTTAATAACTCTGCCAGTGTTTGACAAAATTGCGAAACATTTGGCATGTGAGGTGAGGGTAGCATGTTCTCAAGACATGGGAGGTTTCGTGATGGCCGCTGAAATGGATTCCGAGATCCAAAAATGTGAAAAAAATTCCCCATAAAACTGCCCCTTTTTGGTCTTTCTTTTGCTCCCACCTACAGCCAAGATGAAATGGCATTTTATCCTGTAACATTCAAGGCAGAAGGGGCTTGAGCAATGGGTGTGCATTTTTTAATCAGTTCCACAGTTGTAAGGTTTTGAAAGCTGGCCTTTGAGCATGCTCAGTAGGGTTTTTGAGAGAATACTCTTATACGCCTCCCAAAGTCTTCTTTTGCAAGTGTTTTTAGGTCATGACTTATAGTGTTTTTGAGTCTTGAGAAAACAATTTTTAAGGCGTTACAGCAGCAATCTTTTTTCCCCTGCGAAAACAATTTAAAAATGCATGAAAAACTAGTTATTTAACAACAACAAAAAATTATGAACTAATGTTGCATGCAGGGCTGGCCTTTGGCCCAGTGGGTAATATGCTGTGATTCCGTGCCAATGAGCAGAGTTTAGGGGTTAGCTCTGTGAGCCAGATGGATGTTCTGAATCTGGGAGAATGGTGCCAACGTGTGGCACTACCCCCAGCCTAGGGAGGGATGGTGCAGTGAAAATTCCATGAGAAATAAGTAACCATACAGTGAAGAGAAGTCTTCTCCTAGCCTATGGCACAGGGGCCCTACACTTATGCAGCCAGATGGACTCTTCGTGATGCGTATCTGCAAATGTAGCCACTTGGATACGTAGGGCCCAGAGGGCTATATGTTTCAGCAGATCTCCAGACAGCCCCATAAATTTTCTGCATTCACAGCCATACAAAACTGCAGACAGGGCTGGGGGGTGGGGTCCTACACTCCCACAGACAGATGGACAGACTGTTTCCTTGCACAGGGCCCAGAGGGCCCTGCGTATCGGCATCTTTTCAATCCAAATAAGAATACGATTCCACAATCTCAAAAGGAAAGGAAATTCGCTGCAAAAAACTTTGTTAATGCACGTGAGAGTTCAATTTAACCACATGAAAGTAGGAAAAGGTGACGTTAGGGTTTACTCCCCCCCCAAAAAAACAGCAAAAGGACAAGACAACACAAGCAACCAATAACAGCCATCACCAAGTAAGACAAACCAGTATTAGGGTAAAGCCAACCCTGCATCGTATGATCAGTCAAACCCAGAGGAATACCACGCTGCTGACTTGCCAAGGTTTCAGAGATTCTGACTACAATTTTTTTTCATTTCTTGACTTTAATGCTTTAACTTTAATAATAAATTCTTAAATACAGTTTTTGCAATTAATTTCCTGTCTTTTTAAGATAGACAGCCATAGTGCCTTAGTGCTTTCTTCTGGCTCAGCAGGTTGCACACTCGCTTCTGAGGCCAGACGATTGAAAGGTTGTGGGTTCCAGACCCACACCAACCACTTGGGATAAATTCCAATACATACACTGTAGTGCATCATGAGGGGGATACTGCACTCCTGAGGTGTGGTCTTTCGGATCAGACATTAAACCAAGGTCCCGTCTGCCTATTCTGGTTGTTGATTAGGTGGATGTTAAAGATCCCATGGCACTTCTCAAAAAAAGGTAGGGGAATTCCCGGTTTCCTGGCCAAATTTCCCCCATTCACTAAAATAAATAAATAAATAAATAAATAAATACCACCAACCGCTTAATCTGGTTCAGTTCAGTTGTTTACGATCTGTACCCCCCCCCCAGGTCACCACTAAAAATGGGACTTCTAGTCTCAGTGTGCCTACCCAGTCAACAAAATTCAATAAATAAATAATACAGGGCCCTGTGAGAAGCATTATCAACCGTAACTTCCTGTTATGAAGCAGCTGCATGATAACGTGCACTGACCCAGACCTGTAGCTTGCTTCATGAGTGGCCATATGGGCCACTCATGGAGCAGGTGCATAATGGGCACAACGTGCACCAGGCCACAGATAGCTGGAACCAAACCACCTTCCTCTCCTTTCACATTTACAAGGTACAACTTACATGGTTGCAAGGTGGGGGTGGGAACTAGCTCATCTGAAAAATCCAGGGCAAAAAAGGTGCCAAAATATTAAAGTTATGAGCAGAAAAATAAACAACTGGAAAATGACAACAGAAAGTTTAAAAATGTGCAGTACCGCCCATGTAACCAAACAAAGTTTTGGTTCACTATTTTTTCTTTTGGCCGTAACTTGGCCATTTTCGGTCATTTTTGGCCTCAAATTTCCAGGATGGCCAAGTAGCTGCCCGTTCCCCCCACATGATCACATAAGTGGCACCTTGTAAATCCAACCCTAAATGAGTTTTGAGGTGCTGACACTCCAAAACACATATTGGGTCAGATAATCAAGGTGCCAATTAGGAGGTCATGGCATGGATGGCTACTTCACCACCCTTAAAATTTGGGACAGAAATGATTAAAAACGGTCACGCTATGGCCAAAAGAAAAAAAATTGTGAAAAGAAAATGAGTCCAGGTACACGTATAGGACATGCAATCTTGAACTTAGTTTTTTATTTACATTTTTTTTTCTTATTGCAGGAAGAGGAGCATGTTAAGGGACATTAGGGATTTGTGACGAGGACCCAGAGGTAAGCACCAGGGGGATGGGGCTGGCATGGGTGCTAGATGGTGGGCGAAGGAGGATTTTTCTTTCTATATTGGGCAGCCAGAAGGCAGGGGATATTGGCGGTGGTTGTGGGATAACAGATGGGCCAGACACCGAACTTCAGGTTCAACACACAATCTCTGTGTGATGTTAATTCAAAATATAAGAAATAACCTTCTGCAATGGCATATTTCTTCTTCAGTGCTATAGACAAAGCATCTCAATGCCGAATCACAGAAAGAAGGTCTACCCCCAAAGGGCACTGGCAACAAATCAAGTTTCAAAGAAATACAACATCATACATACGTCCATAATGCAATGCATCATGGGATATATGCAAATCACCGACATTTAGACTTTTTCAGTTTATATCAATTTCCATGCATTTTAAATAGCACAGCTAGCTTAATTTCTATAACAGACACCTAGTACTTTTTACCATTATCAAAAACACCTAGTGCCATGGTATTTAACATTTACAGGTTTCATAAACATAAAGTATATACATCAAGGTATTTTATAACATAGTGCTATTACATATAAATCCAACAGCAACAAACACAATTTGTTTTATGTACACTTGAAGGTCACCACAATAACCTCCCTGTACGAGGACCTTAGAGGGAAAAGGAAAATTAGACGACACTATAGTATAGTCAACAAAGGGAAGGGGATGCCCATAGGTGGTCAACCTTATGGACTAGAAATAGTAAAGGATAGATTAGGCTTAGAAATAGATCTGTTGCAGCAGATTTAAGAGAAGGTTGGTCCTCAACAGTGGCAGGAGCTCCCGGTCACATAGCCCCCACCTTAAGAGGGAAGCAGTTATTGCAGACTGCTTACCACCTTTTCCTGTCCCAGGAAGGGATGGAGCTTCTACCCATCCATCTTCAGAAGCTCTGTCTCAGGGTCCCTATTAACGATAAACATTCTATCATAAACATGGTGGATATCATCATTCTTTACCCTGAGGCATAAACACATTTCTCAGCAGAGACTAATGGTACCTTCCCATCTCTTTTTAGGGAAAGTCTGCCATATTTAACCAAAAATCTGGACATGTGTAAAGTCCAGTACCATAGAGAAACTTCCTCAGGGGTGAGTAATTACCTGCTCCAGCCCCACCAGACATGTCAGTTTTAAGCAGGGGCCCATTCCTAGGTTCAACCCCTCTACATAAACCCATTATGACTCTTGATTCATTTCACTTGTTACAGATATAGACACCTGAGGGTATACACTCAAGGTGTTACCTCAACAGAGGTTCCGATCCATTTTCCACCCACTTCTCCTTTGTAGGTTTTCACTATGTAAAGAATAAAACATATGTACCACCTCAGACTCCTTGTCTGCCCTTGGGTGCCCTTTTCTTTGACATCAGGACTGCCCCCTGATCAAATATGCTACACTTTTGCCTACAGAAAGGGACCACTGCAGAGCCACCTCTGGCCTTGCATGCAACTAACTTGATCCCTCTGTCTTACACAAAGTGTCTGTAGAAATATTGAAGGAGCAATAGTAGTTTCTGCTCTGCTATTTCAACCTTTTATAACCTATGACCCAAAATCTGTGGTCATCTTATCCCCAGGCAGGTCTCTATAGAAACCAACAGGACCCCAAGGAACCTCCCATGCTGAACACCCTGCAATGGTAAACAGCAGGTTCCTAAATCTTTTAACTCTGGGGTGTCTTAGTAAACATCCTTTTAATCACTGTGCTATTTTCAGCCATCTGTTACCATCTAATACCTTGTAACCTATGTGAGAGTTTCCCTTTTTCCAAGGATGACATTTTTTTAAATGATCTCTATCCTCCTTAACTTTAACATACTGTAACAGTTTGACAATATTAGTATTTTTAACATGCAGTATACCCCAGTCAATACTGTCAATTAGCTGCATCAATACAAGAAAAAGTCCCTTCAGCCTCACAGGCTTCTTCTTACTTGCTTGGAGTCTTCAACCCCAGCACAATATCACTAGGCATAGTCTTACCTGGGGTCTCACATTCAAGTTCCATGCTTGCTTCTCTGACCTCCAGGTAACATCCTGGGAACACAGGAAACAAAGGAATATCCTGCTCAGTCAGGGGGTCCTCCTCAAACTAAGCCCACGAAAAATCCTCCTCCGACTCTTTATCCAAACTCTCCGGCAGGAATCTCTCGAGCACCTGGCACCAGTGTTCCGCCTCTCTGTATAGTCGGTCTGCCTCCAGCCACTGCACATTCGTCCAGTGGACCATCCTCATCAGGGTCTCCACCTTCTGGATGTTGTCTCTTGCACCTCCAGTCTGCCTTGACCTGCATCTCTTCGTCATCTTCAGGCTTGGCCTTCCTCTGAGCTCTCAGGTCCGGTCCAGGCAGCAGCTTCTCTCCGTCTGTCAGCCATGGTTCTGGGCAGAACTCTAGGGACTTTCTTCTCCGTGTTCTCCTCTGGCAACTCCTGGTGCATCAGTTCACCTGGGATATCTGGGCGATATCCACCAGAAAATGTCCCTCTTCGGCCATTCCAGTCGCTTCCAGCAAGTTATCCCACTTCTAGCAGCAAGTCTTTGGAGGGATTGTGAGATAACAGATGGCTCAGACAACAAAATTCAAGTTCAATACACAATCTCTGTGTGATGTTTATTCAAAATACAAGAAATAACCTTCTGCAATGGCATATTTCTTCTTCAGTGCATCAGTTTGCAGCAACACACTATGAATGTCCTTTCTGTGCACTTAGCCAGCACCTACGGACAGTGATCTCTGATCCAATTCACTAGTTGAGATTGAGCCTCTACCCCTATGCAGGAGCAATACAAAAAGACACAGGCAGAAGGGGGTAGGGAGAAGTACCAGGAGAAGCAAAGGGAGGCAGGGAGGTCAGTAAGGGAAGCCAAAGCTCAGACAGAAGAACACACTGCAAAATCAGTGGGTAGAGGGGACAAAACCTTTTACAGGTACATAAGTGAAAAAAGAAAGACAAAGGGAAGGATAGTGAGACTGAAGGGGAGGATGGGGGCACGTGGAGGATGACAACAGTAAAGCTGACATACTGAACAGGTATTTCTGCTCAGTCTTTACTGAGGAAGAGAGGGTAATGGGTCTGAAGGGAGTACAAGGGTGAGAATGGGGCAGAAATGGACACAAGTCCCTTTACGAGAAAGGGTCCTGAAGGAACTGGAAGTAATAAGAGTTGATAAAGCAATGGAGCCAGATGGGGTGCACCACAGGGTCCTTAAGAACTAAGAGGGTGGTGGCTGAACCTCTGGCTATGCTGTTTAGCCGATCACTGGAAACAGGGAGGTACCCAAAGACTGGAGGACAGCAGATGTAGTCCCTTATACAAAAGTGGGAACAAAGAGGAAGCAGGAACTACAGACCAGTCAGCCTCACCTCGGTAGTGGGGAGATCATGGAAGCACTAGAGAAGGAGAGATTGGTGGAACATCTGTTGTCAATGGACTACAGGACCCAAGGCAGCATGGTTTCACCAGGGGAGGTTATGTCAGACCAACCTCATTGGAATTTTTGACTGGGTGACTAGGGAGGTGGATCAGGGGAGGGCAGTGGACATCGCCTATCTGGACTTCAGCAAGGCCTTTGACACTGTGCCACATAGAAGACTATTACACAAACTGGGGAATATGGGTGTGGGCAGGACAGTAGTGTGGTGGGTAGGTAACTGGCTGTGTGGCAGGACACAGAGGGTGGTGGTAAATGGCTGTCACCCCACAGAGGGAAGAGTGACCAGTGGGGTACCACAGAGATCAGTGCTGGGACCGGTCCTATTCAACATCTTCATCAGTGACATTGCTCAGGACCTAGAAGGCAGAATTTCACTGTTCGCTGATGACACAAAGCTCTGTAACAGAGTAGACACACCAGAGGGTGTAGACAGAATGAGAAGGGACCTGCAGAAACTTGAAGAATGGTCAGGGGTTTGGCAGTGCAAAGAAGTGCAAGATAATGCATATGAGGCACAAAAACCCTGGCACAATATATCAGTTGGGGGGTGAGGATACAGCATGCACCAAGCAGGAAAGGGATCTTGGGGTTATCATCTCTGATGACCTCAAGGTAGGGAAACAGTGTGACAAGGCAGCAGGTAAAGCAAATAGGATGCTGGGATGTATAGGCAGGGGCATCACCAGCAGGAAAAGGGAGGTCATAATTCCGCTATACAAGACACTAGTGAGGCCTCACCTGGAGTACAGTGTACAGTTCTGGAGACCATACCTACGTAAGGACATAGACAGTAGAGAAGGTTCAGAGGAGGGCAACAAAGATGGTGCATGGATTGCATCATAAGTCCTATGAAAACAGGTTGAAGGAACTGAACATGTACTCCCTGGAGGAGAGGAGGGAGAGAGGGGATATGATAGAGACATACAAGTATCTTAGAGGGAGAAACAGGGTGCAGGAAAACACTATTTTAAGTGACAAAGATGTTCCAGGACTAGAGGGCATGGGATGAATTTGGAGGGAGGGCGATTCAGAGGAAACATGAGAAAGAATTTCTTCACAGAAAGGGTGGTGGACAAGTGGAACACCCTGCCAGAGGAAGTGGTGGGGGCTGAAACAATCACAGGATTTAAGAATGCATGGGATAGACATAAAGGAATTCTGGAGGTCAGGGGTAAGGGGCAACAGACTTCTAGGAAAACATAAACTGAACTTACAAGCTCAAATGGGCAGACTGAGTGGGCCATATGCCCTTATCTGCCGACACTGTCTATGTATCTATGTAGTGGGGCCCAAAAAAAAAACAACAAAAAAAAAAAACAAGCTATAGACAAAGCATCTCAATGCAGACTCACTCAAATAAGGTCTGCCCCAAAGGGCACTGGCAACAAATCAAGTTTCAAAGAAATACAACATCATACATATTTCCATGATGCAATGCAACATGGAATATATGCAAATCACCATGACATTTAGACTTTTTCAATTTATATCAATTTCCATGCATTTTAAATAGCACAACTAGCTTAATTTCTATAACAGACACCTAGTACTTTTTACCATTATCAAAAACACCTAGTGCCATGGTATTTAACATTTACAGGTTTCATAAACATAAAGTATATACATCAAGGTATTTTATAACATTGTGCTATTATATACTAAATCCAACAACAACAAACACAACCTGTTTTACGTACACTTGGAGGTCACCACAATAACCTCCCTATACGAAGACCTAAGAGGGAAAAGGAAAATTAGACGACACTATAGTATAGTCAAGAAAGGGAAGGGGATGCCCATAGGTGGCCAACCTTATGGACTAGAAGCAGTAAAGGATAGATTAGTCTTAGAAATAGAAGAACTGTTGCAGCAGATTTAAGAAAAGGTTGATCCTCAAGAGAGGCAGGAGCACCTGGTAACAGTGGTATTGAGCACCCACTGATGGTGTAAAAATGTACAATTATGGTGATTAGGAGGGGGAACAAGCAGTGGAGTTGAGCACCTACTGCTGGCAAGTTCAACTATTTAGCTGGGTCAGGCAGCTGCCTCTGGTAATTTCAACTACTCAGTGGGGTCAGATTAAGAAGGGATACCAGTGGCAGGGCTGGGCACCTGCTGCTGTTCATTAAATCACCAGCTAGGTAGAGCAGGGGTACCACTGGCAGGGCTGGTCACCCACCACCAATGATCTTCTAAACAGCTGGGTTGGGTAGGAGAGAGCTCCATACTGTTTATGGGAGCAATTTCAAGTCATGAAATAGGCTCACATCAAGAGTGTTCAAGTGACAAAAATGCAAGCTGCTGTTGTCACAAAAAGCACCTTAAAAATAGAATGTTAACATAGAGAAATTCCTTCATACTTAACATAATTTCCTTTTCTTTTAGCTCAAACATTGCCTATGGGGAGTTAATACATATGGGTAATGAACACCCCTACTGGGGTAGTGATACGGCCCAAAGCTGTCAGTCAGCATAGAACCGTGGGCACGTGAGAATTCCAAGATCATAAAATCCTCAATCACCTATGTCCACGCAGTACAGCTATACATCTGTGTTACCAATAACCTCCATGCTGTCAAGGCCACTGAACTCTCTCCATAGCCCAGTACCAAACAACTCTGACAAGTAAATAATTCACAACAGTGTACAAAGATTAATGGATGGCCTGCTCCATCTTGCAAATCTGGCTAAGGCCATTCGCCTACTAATTCTTCCATCATGCTTCTTTAACATTAGGTCACAGATTCGTCAACAGTGTTGGCATGCTGCTAATGACACCTGCAACATAAAAAAGGTTAAACATTAATAACACTGAATAAAATACAAGAGAACGCATAAAGTACTAACCCGTAATGGTGAGGCACGGAACAGTACTCAAAAATCATAACCTGTTAACTTGCAAGTCTGGCAAGCACAATAAAGTATAAACACGTCCATTGTTAGCAGACAATTCCAGATAACCAGCTATAATCACACATAAACCATCTTTGCTGAAAATCCAAAGTCCTTAGCTGTATCAGACAATATTTTCCAATAGGAGTCATGGACTCCCAGGATAGGCCCATTGACAATGATGGAGCTAACAGAAAAGAAAATCGCAGTAAGTATGAAGGACTTTCTCCTTTCTATAGTGCTCCACGTTGTCAGTGGGGAGTTAATACATATGGGTTCTAAAAAGCAGTACCCATTCTGACATAGAGTAGGGGAGAATACTGTCCCATATATAACCTACACGAGAGACATACAATATTTATTTGCTAACCGCCAACTGTAAAACTACATCCGAAGGCTGCATCAGCGGAACTCTGGACATCCAATCTGTAGTGCTTAGCACATGTGTGAATGGAGGACAACGTTGCCACCTTGTATAGTTCCAACACAGATGCCTCTCCTCTTTCAGCCCAGGATGCAGAAAAGGACCCTGGTAGAGTGGGCCTTGATGAGAGCAGGAGCTTTTTTTCTTTTCAGTCACAGATGCTTTGGTATTGCAAGCCCTTACCCACCTAGCTAAGGTTGCCTTAGAAGCTTTCTGACCCTTTTTGGTTGCTCCAGAGAGAACAAACTCTCCAATTTTTTTAAACTCTTTTGTTTTTAGATAAGTGTGAATTCATTCTCTTTTCTATTTGCTGGCTTGAGAAAGAAGGATGGCAGACAGACTTCCTGATTAACATGGGAGGCTGTAGGGACCTTAGGCACAAGAGAGAACAATCCTCAACACCACCTTCTCCTTATGCATTACAAGGTAAGGCTCTTTATGGGACAGTGCCTGAAGTGCTACAATCCTTCTGGTTGAACAGACTGCAGTCAAGAAACACATCTGGTAAGACAGGATGTCCAGAGGCACTGACGAAAGAGGTTTGGAAGGTGTCTACACAGAGTGTTCAACACCAAGCTCAGGTTCCATAGCAGCACCAGGAACTGAAAAGACAGTTGGCTTCTGCTGACTGCCCTGAGGAAACAGATAACCTCCAAGTTGGTTCTCAAGGATGAGCCTATTGATGTTTCCAGCACTGCCCCAAGTGCAGACACCTGGCCTCGCAGGGTGCTCAACGCTAGACCCTCATCTACCCCTGCCTGCAAGAAATTCAGTATCTGCAGAACCGCAGCCTTAGATGGTTGGATATACTTTCCTTGGCCCAACCAGAGGAGGTAAGCCACATATGGTCATAAGCCACAGATGCAAAAACCTTTCTTGAGGGCATTAGGGTATCAGTCGCCTTCTTTGAGAAACCGTTTTTTAATAGTCTACTCCTCTGGAAACAGGCTGCTAACTGCACTGCCTCTGGATCTGGATGCAGAATGAGACCTTCAGTGAGAAGGTCCCACCCAAAGTGGGAGTCAAAATGAAAGCTGCTGGGCAAGATTCATTAGGTGTAGAACCACAGCCTTCTTAGCTACTCTTGAACTATCAGGAGAAAGCTTCCTCTTTACTGTCTTATCTTTTGAATTACCTTGGGAATCAGTGGGTGTGGATAAAAACAAGTACACAGAAATAAAGGAATAAAAGAGACAGGAAGAAAAAGGTAAGACATGACCAGTAAGGGTCAATGGTCACTTTGTAAGCTAGTGTAACAGTGCAGACTGGATGGGCCTGGTGGTCCTTATCTGCAGACAGATCTATGAATCTATAAGCTCTGAGAAAATCCCACTGCTGGTACACGGCATCCACCATCTCCATCTGATGACACCAATACCTGAAGAACCTTGGTAACTAAGCATTTTCTTCTGATGCAAAGAGGTTGATCTGAGGGCAACCAAACCTTCTGCACAGAAGCTTGAACACCTCGGGGTTCAAAGTCCATTCCACCACATGAACTGTCTCTAGGCTTAGCCAATCAGCCTGCAAATTGAGTTCCCCTGCTAGATGAACTGCCGAGAGGAATGAAAGGTTTTTCTCTGCCACAGTAGTACCTCGGTTGCTTCCATTAGCATGCTCTGACTTCTCGTGCATCCTTGATTGTTTATGTATGCCACAGTGATGGCACTGTCTTACCTTACTTTCACAGCCCTGCATTGCGGAAACAGAGGAGGGTGAGGAATACTGCCCTCATTTTCAACATGTTTATCTGCAGTTGTTGCTCTACAGAGTTCCATATCCCTTGAACTGGGACTTAGTCCAGGACCATTCCCCGGCTCAGCAGGCTGGCATCGGTCATCAGAATCAGTTCTGTTGGGGGTTCCCAGAGAGACCCATTGCTGAGTTGTCAAGGTTCTCCCAACAGGCACGCAACTCTGGTACACTGATCGAGACAGTGGGATCAGAGCCTACAGTCTTCCAAAGCCAGGGACCAGGCCTTCAGCATCCTGTTCTGGAAAGGCTGCATATGCAACTGAGCCCACTGTACTAGCTATATCCCTGCAGTAGCAGGCCTAGAATCTGAAGAAGCCTGTGAGCAGAGCCTACTGAATGGCTTCTCAGCCACTGAATCTTTTGACTCAAGAGTCTCCCTCCCGGAAGAAGAAAAGAACACTTTTCCCTCGTCCATCTGGAACACTTTTCCCAGATGCTCCAATCTCTGACGTTGTATCAGGGAACTCTCCTGCCAACTGATGATCCAACCATGTGTCTGCAGGACATCCAAGATGATTGACACCAACCTCTCCGCCAACCATGCTGTTGGTGCTTGGATAAGAAAGTCATCCAAGTAGGATAAATGTGATGACCCTTATGTCTTAGTTGCACTACTAGTACAATCAGAATCTTTGAAAAAACCTTGGGTGCTGTTGCCAGACCGAAGGGAAGTGCTCAGTACTGGAAATGCTTTCCCTGAATCACAAACCAGCAGGAATTTTTGGTGTACCGGGCATGACTGGTGAATGGAATGTGAAGATTGGCATCCTTCAGATTGGTATGCCCCCTGTATGGTGACACTATTACAGCGAACACGTTGATGTCGACAACACTGACGTTTTCACTCTAATAGTCTGCTCGAGACCCCGGCACTTGGTCTCCCAGTCCTGCACCACCTCCCCGATCAAACTCCAACTCGGAGTTAGAATCCTATAGGTGAAGCCCCCTGATGAAAAAACAGTCAGGTCTAGCCAGCCCATCGGCGCAGAGGTTGGATTTCCACATGCGACATCGGCGACCTGGGTTCAGAAATGGATTTGGGTTGCCAGAGGGCCGGCCAGGGGGAGATGGATGGAGCGTCCTTTGGACTGCTCTCCTTCTACAGGGGGACTAATGTCTGGTGCATCTGGTGCACTACAGACCCCTGGCGGGGGCTGGGGGATCCACCACAACCGGCATCTGGACGTCCAGAGGGGTGGGGCAGACACGGGACGTCACTACACATCCCCACTCCTGAAGAAAAAACAACATCCTTTCGGGGACTTTAAAATCCCCAGTCAGCGCCTCTATGATGCCATCCTCGCCGCCTCTCTATGTACTTCTAGGCCAGCTCCCCTGACTCGAACCCACATCTGCGACACCTTGGCTGGTGCTGCGACCCCACCCTGGGTGGTAAGCTGGGGGCATGGGGAGGGTACGGCTCATTTGGAAGCAGGAGGTGGTGGGGGCCGTGACCTGGGCAGATGTTCCGGCGCTGGCTGGGACAAAAAGCACAGTAAATATAAAAAAAAAAAAATAATAATAAACAGTCGGGTCTCCAGTTGGATTTATGTCAACTGCAAGTTGCGGTTGACATAAATCCATTGCTGTGATGACTGTTGACAACTTAGTTGTCGAACCGGCATTGCAGAGCCGTTCACATCTATGGAGACTAAATAATCCCCTGATTGGACTGCCCATATAATGGAGCACAAGGACTCCATCTTGAAGGGTGTGTGGCATACAAATTTCTTTAAAGTTTCAGATCCATTATTGGTCGGACCCCCGTCTTCTTGGGACCCACAAACTAAACTGAATAGAATCCCAGGCCCTACTCATTTGGGGGAACTAGAAAAACTGCTTTGATCTGTATCAATTGAGCTAAAGTCTGGCTTACCGCCTGCCTCTTCACCTTATTCTGATGTACCAGAGACTCCAGGATATGACCTCTCATGGGTACAGTGGAGAACTCTGGTGTAGCTCATAACCAGAATCACCAACACCCATGCATTTTTTACATTAGTTGAGCACATAGCTGGTAAAAATTCTGTAGTCTTCCACCAAGGGAAGGGGCAGAGATGGTCCCGTGTACCATCACATCTTGATTGCATTTTCTGGCAAAGGATCCTCTGTTACTGCTACCCTTGAAACTGGAAGAGGCTCCCTATTCCACTGAACTGGGAAATTCTGAAAAGGTCAAAACCACCTCTGGTTTATTGCAGTTGAGCAACCCCCCACCCTCTTGTCATTGGGTTCACCTTCTGTTGGTGTCTGGACACTGAAAATTGCCCCTTTTTATCCTGAACGTCCTTTAAAATGTCATCCAGGTCAGCACTAAATAATAACCCTCTGTCAAAGGACAGGTTAAATAACCTGGACTTGGATGCCTGGTCCCCGACCTAGTGCCGGAGCCAGACACCCTGCAAAGCTGTCACAATATGATACCCGGAGTGTGCGGACATCTGTAAACTGCCCACTGTTGCATCCTCCAGAAAGTGGAGGCCATGGGCACAAGCTGCAAAATGTTCGCTCCTCCGACAATGAGGGGACATAGCTATCCAAAGCAGCAACCCATAAATGTAATGCTCTGGAAACAATAAGAGACACATATGATGTTTGAGTTACAGTTCAGTTTAAAGTTTGTTTTAAGTTTTATTAGGGATAGTTCATTGCGCCAAACCTCATTTACAATAAAGCCCCTACACACATTCATACCACAGTTACATTGTTAAAAAGAAATATACAATATAATAACAATATAAGCATAAAAATAATGGCCACTACGCACCAGCGGGTACGCGTGGCAGGTGCAGAACCAGTGAGCAGAACTCCGCACTCATGGACAGGTGTGTACTGGCCGGCATTCACTAACACTGGCTGCCTGCTAACGGGCCCGAACCTTGGCACAGCTGCATGGGGCAGATCATGGGACACTGGCGGGCAGCCATTCAAATGCTTGTCCTGGATCCCAACGAGGATCCCCAGCTGCGTGTGAGCAAGGGGTCCTCTAAAGGAATACGACCGTTTAAAAAAAAAAAAAAAAATTATAGGAGAATGCCTGACTGGCTGCTCTTAGCCCTTCCTATCGGCCCAGTGGGCTGGGATAGCCGGGCTGAGGGTGGTCCATGCCCGCCGCAGTCGGTGGCTGTCTGCTGTGGGGGGGGGGACAGGGCGAGGCTTCTATGGGGGAGTCCTGCCTGCCGTATCTTGTACCCCCAGTGCCCAGCGCTCTGCACCTCAATAAATGGCATGGAGTGTGGACATGCTCCTGAAACTCCACTGGACCATCAGGCATCCACTGGACTCCACTGCTTGGCATTCTGACTTAGGCAAGCCTATGCGCTGCACATCCGTGGCATGTAGGCTTCATGCACAGAATCCACTGACAGTACAGTAATTTGTACAAACAGTATCATGTAACAAACAGCTTATATTGTTTAAAATAAAAAAAGAAATGTGGTAGTCAACAAAGTAGAGAAGAAAAATAAAACAAAAAAAAACATTTTTTCTCTACATCGTTTAAAATACATATTTTGTCGGACTACAGCAAAAATATTTAGAGCTGTAGGTTCTGTGTTTGACAGAATTATGCACAGCCTTGCCTGCCAGTGAAGGAACTACCCATTCTTGGAGTGCTCCTCCAGGAAAGGGCAACATCTCACACTTGGTCTAGGGAGCTGCTTGCGGTTATCTATCCCAGCCCATTCCTGTTCAATAATGTGGTCACAGTGCACAAAGTCTGGAAAACATGTTGATGCCAAGGAAGATGCAGACATAATAGGATTCACATCAAAGAACTCCAGGACCCGTATCTCCTTTAACTGCAATGTCCAACAAGCTTACATTATAAGATATGACAAGGATACTGTATCAATCAGGGGAGGGATTGGAATCTCTTAGGCTCCATCCACTCCTCTCCTCTCCTCCTCTTCTTCATTGGCAGAGCTGTTAGGTCAGTATTTTCCCTGTGCCATCCTGTAGTCTCATCTCGACCTTCCTTGTTGTCAACCTTGGGGGTTGCCTACAAATCTGGGTGAGCAGTATTGCTCTAGATGTGCCTGTATGGACCTCCCCTGACCTGAGGGGCCTGCCTTGGGTTCCGATCTTGGCGGGGATGTCCTGCAGAACATCAGAACTTAGCATCCATTTAAACATAGAAACATAGAGAATGTGATGGCAGATAAGGACTGCTTGGCCCACCTAGTCTGCCCATTTCCCTACCTAATGGATAAGCTGCAGATCCTAGTTAACCAACAGCCTACTTCCTCCTACCCTCCCACTAGAACTGACTTACAGTATGTCTGTCCCATGCATTCTTGAATTCCCCCACTGTTTATGACTATGACCTCCTCAGGAAGGCTGTTCCGTGCATCTACAACCCTCTCTGTGAAGAAATACTTCCTCACATTACCTTTGAGCCGTCCCCCCTCTAGTTTCAGATTGTGCCCCCTTGTCCTTACACATCTGTTTTTTCCTGAAAGATGCTACCCTCTTGGACTTTGTTGTAAGGTATTTGAAAGTTTCTGTCATGTCCCCCCTCTCCCTCCTTTTCTCGAGGCTATACATCTTAAGCTCCTTTAGCCTTTCTTCATATGTCTTCTGGTGCAGACTCTGCACCATTTTGGTTGCCCTCCTCTGGATACTTCCACCCTGTCTATGTCTTTGCGGAGATGGGGTCTCCAGAACTGTACACAGTACTCCAGATGTGGTCTTACCAACTGTCTGTACAGAGGGCCAACAACTTCCTGCTTTCTACTGGTGATGCCTCTCTCTATGCATCCCAGTATCCCCCCAGCCTTCTCAGATTGCTGGCCCACCTTTAGGTCATCTGATATGACTACCCCTAGGTCCCTTTCCATTTTTGTTGTCATCAGTATCTTACCCCCAATTGTGTACTCTCCCCCTGGGTTTTTGTTTCCCAGGTGCATTACACTGCACTTCTTTGCATTGAATCTAAGCTGCCATACATTTGACCATTCCTCCAACCTTGCCAAGTTGCTTTTCATCCTTTCCACCCCACCTTGTGTAACAACCCTTACAGATCTTTGTGTCATCTGCAAAGAGACATTCTTTTCCTTCCAGTCCCTCTGCAATGTCACTTAAAGATATTAAAAAGGACTGGCCCCAGTACTGAACCCTGTGGTACCCCACTAGTAACCCCCCTTTCTTCACTGTGGACTCCATTTACTATTATCCTCTGTGTCCTGTCGTCCAGCCAGTGTTTTACCCAAGCTACCACCTTGGGACCCACTCCCAGGCTGGCTAATTTGTTTATTAATCTTTTGTGCGGGACTGTGTCAAATGCCTTACTAAAGTCTAGATAGGCCATGTCCGCAGCCCCTCCCTGGTCTACTACTTTGGTCACCCAGTCAAAGAAATCAATTAGATTTGTCGGACATGACCTTCCTGCTGTGAATCCATGCTGTCTTGGATCCTGTGCCCCACTGGCCTCTTGGTACTCAACAATTCTTTCCTTCAGAAGTGATTCCATCATTTTCCCTACCACTGAGGTCAAACTGACAGGTCTGTAGTTTCCTGTCTCTGTCTTGCTCCCACTTTTGTGAAGGAGAATCACATCCACCCTCTTCCAGTCCTCAGGTACGACACCATTCTCCCATGATTTATTAAAAAGGGTAGTCAGTGGTGTTACTAGTTCTTCCCTTAGTTCTTTTAGAATTCTGGGGTGAATCCCATCAGGCCCCATTGCTTTATCCACCTTCAGTTTTAAGAGTTCTTTCAGAACCCTTTTTTCTGTGAAAGGACTAATATCAACCCCCCCATCCAGAGTGCTTCTATTGACTGGCTTAGGTATCTCCCCCTGCTCTTCCATTGTGAATACTGCGTAGAAGTATTCATTTAGAATCCCTGTTTTTTCACTATCGCTCTCTGCCCAACCACCCCCTTCCTCTTTATTCAGCCTCAGTATCCCTGCCTTAGTCTTTCTTTGCTCTCTAATGTACCTATAAAAGGTTTTATTCCCCTTCTTAACTGAGTTGGCTATCTTTTCCTTAGTTTGGGCCTTTGCTATTCTGACTGCCTTCCCCGCTTCCTTCTGCTTTAACTGGTATAGTTCTCTGTCCTGCTCCTTCTGTGTTTCCTTATACTTCCTGAATGCTATATTTTTCTCCCTAACCTTCCCCGCCACTTCTTTTGAGAACCATAGTGTTTTTTTCTTTCATTTTGATTTGTTTATTTGCTTCACACAAAGGCTTGTTGCCTCTGTGATGGCGGTTTTGATGTTTCCCCACTGTTGCTCCACCCCACCTTCTTGCCTGTTTGTTAGTGCTTTTCTGAGGTACTCTCCCATTTTGACAAAATCAGCCCTCCTGAAGTCCAGTACCTTCACTTTTGCATGGCTTGACTCTACAGCTAAGTTTATCATGAACCACACTGTTTGGTGGTCGCTCGTTCCCAGATGGCTACCCACTTCAAGATCGGAGATCCTCTCTCCGTCCCCATTGAGAGTACCATGTCTAAGACTGCTCCCTCCCGAGTGGGTTCCAAAACTAGCTGTCTGAGGCATGCCTCCTGTAGGGCATCGAGAATGGCACTGCTCTTGGATATGGCTGCAGCAAAGATGCTCCAGTTAACATCTGGCATATTCAGGTCCCCCATGAGCAATATCTCCCCTTTCTCTGCCATCCTAAGGATGCCTTCTATCATTTCCTTGTCCATTTCCTCCCCCTGAGACGGGGGTCTGTATATAACCCCTGTGTGGATTGTGGTGCCATTTCCAGTCTCCAGGGTGACCCACAGTGCCTTCTCTACTCCCGGTCTACCCTTTAGTTCTGTTGCTCTGATCCCTTCCCTTACATAGAGAGCTACTCCTCCTCCTCCTTGTCTTCCCTCCCTGTCCCTCCTGTAGATTGTGTACCCTGATATGTTGACATCCCAGTCATGGTTCTCTGTGTACCATGTTTCTTGTGACTGCCACGATATCCAGGCATGCCTCTTCCATCAAGGCCACCATTTCAGGGAGCTTTTTACCTAGACTATGGACATTGGTACTCATTACTCTCCATTTCTGTATGGCTTTATTTCTTTTTGCCCCATCCCTGTCCTTACTGCCTTTGTCTTTTTCTCCATTTACCCCAGCCCTTCCCCCTACCGACTGCTCTATATTGGTGTTTACCTCACTAACTATCCTGAATTTTTTTTGGGGGGGGGCTAGGATTTCCCTTCTCCTTTCAGTGCCTCCCCCCTTGGCTAGTTTAAATTCTTGCCAATGAAGCATTTAAACCTATCACCTAGGATCCTGGTTCCCCTCCTGGATAGATGCAGACTATCACGCCAGTATAGGCTTGCATCCCTCCAGGTGGAGCCCTAGTCCCCAGTGAAGCCAAATCCCTGAGCTCTGCACCAGTTTTTCAACCAGTCATTGAAACCCATGATGCGAAGTACCCTAGCCTCATCCATGCCATAGACAGGTAGCACTTCAGAGAAAGCTACCATGTGTGCTACTTGTCTAAGGCCCCTTCCCAACTCTACTAACTCCTGTTGCACTGCTCTGATCCCATTCTCAGCCAGGTCATTTGTCACTAGGTGGATAATGACATCCAGCTCGCTCCCTTTTGCATTTAAGAGTAGCAAAAGGGATCTGCACAACTCAGCCCTGTTAATTAAGGATCACCTGATACAATCTTATAGCCATAAAAGTTCTTCACATGCATTCAGCTTTCAATGGTAAAGTCGCACAGCACCGATGCCAAACATAAAGCCAGTTCAAATTCCACTCTGATGTTGCTGTAGCAACAAGAGCACCAAGAACACACCTGATTTACCTTGTGTGATCGGTATTTGTGGTCACCACTATTTTCTGCACTTCTGTGGGTACCAGCAGGGGTGTTATTTATGTGCAAGTAACATAAGCAACATTATAAATATATTTGTACCAAAAAAAAAAAAAACAGTGTGATTGTAGAGGCTTCATTGCCCCCCCAATAACCAGGACATGGACAATTAATCCAGCAAACAAACAAAGAAAAATCCTGCGATCACAGAACCGCTCCACTGTCTACCTGTTTTTCTTTGCTGGTCTACAATAAACACCTCATTTCCAGGTATGAAGAGAGGTGGGGGTACAAGGAGTGACAGAATACAGAAAAGTTACAGACTACAAAGTTGATGATACAATGAAACTCAATAGCATGCAGTACCCAGTGCTGGGGGGGGGGGTTGCTACCGGGGTGTGGAGTGAGGCCAGCTGCTAGTGCAGGAAACAGATTAGATAAAATCTGGAGGTAAAGGGAGATGGTTGCAGTCAGAAAAGGGTCCATACAGTAACAACATGTCTTTGAATTGTGACAGGAATACACATGATCTAGCAGAAAAAACGCACATGAGCACGTCTCAAAAGCTCTGATGCTACAGCACTTGTGCTGAGGGTGTAGAAATTTAGCTGTGTTTTTTCATTTGTTTGTTGAACCGGCAGCTCTGCCAGCATAATATTATCTTGTTGATCTACATTAAATTTACTGGTGACCTCTGAATTATTTTATGCCAGTAAGATTGTTACCGCTTAACATTCTTAGGATGTCAAAACTGCTCACCTTTGGTTCTCAGTTCTCACGTCCTAAAAATGCCCAAGGCAACACTCTTTACAGTCATAAGAGGCCCTCCGAGGTCACCAATGAACTTACAGATTAGTCAATTTGAAGGCCGCAGCTTAACATGCACAATTTATACATTTGAGGATGCTCCGTGTCACCAGGTAGCTCCGACCTGCCTCCCAGTTTCACAATCCTAGTCAAAAAAATCAAAAAATAATTGTAGACAAAGGTTTCTTTAAGAGAGTTCTATGCTGATTACCCCATGTGGTACAGAAGAGACTGAGGATCTTGTGATCTCTGAATTCTCATGTGTCCAGTGTTCTAGGCGGATTGACAGCTTTGGGTTGTACCACTACCCCAATAGGGGTGTTCATTATTCATCTGTATTAACTCCCAATTGACAACATGAAGCGATACAGAAGAACAATCTGCGCCTGCATGACAACAGGATTTTCTTCTGTAAATAATTTAAGAAGTGAATATTCTTCAGGCAAACCACCTATCAAAGGTCTTACTTCACTCAATGAACCTAAAAGTTTCAGGTTTCAACTGTCAACCTTTTTTTGTTTGTTTTTAGTTGTGCGAAACAACATCTTAATGTTCATGTTTTTATGTAGTTTCAACCAAACTACTTAACAAATTGTTACAGAATTATCAGAATCCAGACATCCTGGGCCACAGAATGTGCATGCCAAAATTCAAGTTATTCTGTCCAGGGGCGGCTGCATTGCTAAGGTGCAAAAATAGGGCTGTAACATAGAACAGAAATATATATTTGCAAAAAAAAAAAAAATATATTAATGCATCTATTTGGCTTAAAGCATAGCAAATTCAAAAAAAAGAAATAAAACATTAGGGTTGGAGCCTGGAATCTTGGCAGATCAGTGGTGTGGTGTCCCTCGGGGCTTCAGCGGTCATTCGTCGTAGGGCTGACATTACCATAATACTGGGACTCTCTAAGCAAGCAATGCTGTATCATTTACTTTGTGTGACAAATATGGCAATGCTTACATAAAGAGAAATTAAAGTGTATGGAAAAAAAATGGCAGATTGAAGCAACAGACGCTGAGGAGGAGCCGATGCGGAACTGTTTTTTTGTGCTTGACAGTATTTTACATCACTCGGCCATCTCTGCCTGTGGGAGTTATATATTTTACCTTGTAGTGCTGTGCTGCTGTCCTTATTTTTAATCAACAGTCGCAAGGTTCCTAGCAGGAGCTTGCGTGTGAGCCCGGTGTGAACGAGGAGTGTGGAGTCTGGACCTTCCTAGCATCTAACCGACAATCAGGAGTGCAGAGAATATGGAAAGTGGGGAGCAGAGTGAGCATGGGAGGACGAGAGTCATCAGCGAGTAAGCCAGGAGTTGGGAGACTGAGGCTGAAGGAAAGAAGGAATGAAATGTCAAGCTGCACAGAGCTGGATAGAAAGAAGAAAGAAAGAAGAGTGGGATACTAAGATAATGGCCTCAAAGTAGTTGGATAAGCTGTATCTGTGGAAGCATGAGGACATTGTGGAACAAGACTTTTGGGTAAAGGTGTGTGGATTTGAAAGTAGCGACCTTGTTTAAACTCAAACGGTTATAGAGAGTGGCAGTCTGCTGGAGCAGCCTGCCATGATTCAAGTTTATGAACAGTAAAATAACTAGTAGAGTCCAACAGTAAATTTAGCTGCAGACACTTAGAGGAGTTGCTACAGAAACTAAATGTATAGCAGCAAGTCATATATCTTAAACTGTAAGACAAACTGTTTGATGTTTTATTTCTGATACTGAAAGGTCACTCACACATTTTTAATACAAGTTTATTATAGCTACAGTTATACTGTTATAGTGCCCCTTGTAGCTACTGAATGCACATATTGTGAAGGAAAATGGACAAAGAGTATTGTCTAAGAATCATAGAGCTTAGTTTCCATTTCTCTAAGTCTAAAAGTGCAATGATTTCTTAGAAAATACAGTGATCCCTCAAAAGTTTTAAGGAGAACCCTTCTTAATTCTAAAGACTTGAAACAGGGAGCTCCCTTACCGCATTGGGAGTTCCTCCAGGCTGCTAGCACTTTTTTTTTTTTTTTTTAAATGGAGCCCCCAAAGGAAGGAGAGGGACTGCAATTTGCCCCCTAGGGGCCGGACGCACAATCCTTGCTAGTTGAACCCTGGCATCAATAGGTACCAAAACCCAATTTCAAATCAGGAAATCAAATTTGAAAAGGACGCTCCATTTAAGTGCATGGTGCAGACCCCATACTTAACCTATAAAGAGGTCACAAAACATTGGAGCATGGGGGCGGATCAGAGAGTCAGGAAGTGGAAAGGGATTGTCAGTCAGCCCCTCAATGGCAAAACACCGCTTCCTTTCCCTTCCTTTGGGAACTGTATAAAAAATGTGTAAGCAGCCTGGAGGAGTTCCTGAAGAGGTAAGGGAGCTCCCTGTTTCAAGTTCTTAGAATAAAAAAGATTAAGAAAGGTGTTCTTTAAATGCTTGAGAGTCAAAGACTTTGTTTAAATTTTTCTAAGTCAAAGTATAAAAGTGTAGAAGTTTCTTAAAAGTGCTATGATCCATGGTGGCCTAGTGATGTAGAGGGCAGATGCACCAAAGGAGGCACTTCACCTCTTTCACAATGGTGACACAGAGTTTGGGAATGGGCTTGGGCCGTTGTGGGTCAGCCAGGGGCGAGGGGCTGGAAGAGGATCAAGTGGCCATGATGCAGCTCTCCTGTCCCAGATTGGGGAGGTTAGCCTTCCCAGCCCTTGGCTGCCACCGGGTTGAGGCTCAGTGGTAGTATCGGGCAAATGGGGGACTGGTGCTAGGCTGAGTGGGTGGAGTGGGGTCTTCAACAGTTCCAGCACGCATGCACACTTCCACACGCATGCATGACTGTGTCTGACGGTACCCAGGGGAGTTGAGGAAGAAAACCGAGAAAAAACTATGTCCCCCTCTCACTGTATGTGATGGGCCCCAGGGTAGCCCCTGAAGGGGTCTAATGACAGGAGAAGGTGGCAACGGACGTGCAGCTATATATATATATATATATATATATATATA
This sequence comes from Neoceratodus forsteri, assembly GCA_016271365.2. Taxonomy (NCBI): domain Eukaryota; kingdom Metazoa; phylum Chordata; order Ceratodontiformes; family Ceratodontidae; genus Neoceratodus; species Neoceratodus forsteri. Next base: position 639,691,930 of record CM028137.1, on the reverse strand, counting down.
TATATACACACATGAAAAGTACTGTGATCTCTAAATATTTCAGTTGACAAAGTGTTTTTTCCCTTTTGCAATATTTTAATAATATATATCCTATTTTTTGAGGAAAAGATAAAAAAATTTTACATTTCATGGGCAATCCTTCATGTGACGGAACTTACTGCTTGTAATTGGCTGAACCCGGCAGTCACTGAGATTACTTAGACTGCTGGAGAACACTGGAGAGGTATCAGCCTGCAGTCAGGGTTTTAAATAGCTGGAATAGCATAGCAAAATGCTACCCAAAACAGGGGGGAATGCTAACCAGTTCCAAAAATGCATAGCAGTAGACTGCTAACCATTTATTTTCAGTGAATCTATGGCACAGTAGACAAAATTAATTAAATCATACATATTTTTAAATTTTGCTCACCATTCTGTGCCAAATGCTATGCATTTTTACAGTTAATTAGCGCTTTCACATGTAAAACTGAAAACTGCTAATCAGTTTATTTGGCTTATTTAATGTCCATAGTAGGGAGTTTGTAGCTAGAGGCATTATTTACCCTAAGCTGGCTGTTTGAAGTCAAACAGCTACTAGCTGCTATTAATAACTATCTCTTACTAATATTAAGTAGCTCTAGCAAGAGGCTTTTATAAATACAGCCAAGTATTTATGTACTTTATAAATGGCAAAGATAGCACATGAGTTGCGACAGATTTGGAAAACCCCTGTGGAGTTTTTGGTACTAAGTTTGAATTCTATATGGCGAGAGCCATTTTATATTTAACATTAAATTTAAAGTACATTTAAGAACTAATCTGAACACTGGCATTTGCCAGCAAAAGTAAAAGGCTACTGTTTTTAAAGTAAAAGTATTTTTTTAAAGAAACTACTGCATGTAGATTCTAATTAACTAGCACAACAGCTTTTGGGCCTTAACGCTTTTCTGCACTTCACCTCTGAACAGAAATTGGGTGCATAGGCAGCATTTAAGTACCTTTCAATATATTTAAAGTAATTTTTTATTCTATGTTGGTTGAATAGGATTTTTTTGTAGATATTATTACTGTATTATTTATCCATTTTACCTAGGGATTTGGATTAAATCAAGAGTTTCCTAAGGCCTTGCGAACTTTCCCTAAAGAGTCTGATTATTTTTTTTTGTCCACCTGAGGAACATACACCACTAGTTACGATCAATCGGACAACAAAGGATATTTAAGAGAAATAACTTTTCAAGGTTCCTTTTATTAACAGAGGCATTTTACATACTTATCTTTTAGATTTTTATATTTCAAAGCACTCAGCACAAACGTTGCACTTTAATGGAACAAGCAAAATGGAAATTTTTTGAAAAGTTTCCTCAGTTTGAACAAACAAGCATTCTTGGGTTTAATCAGATATCTAAAATCGATATTCCTTATCAAGTTTCAAGTAGAATTTGAGTGTAATAACAATGTTGCATTCAATCATTTCTTTCTTGCTAATTGTGGATTCCAAGGTAAATATTATAAGCACTGGCACTTTAGCTGATCCTTTATAGCGGACCTATACCACATGAACAGAGCTGGGGGTGTAACTGCTTTATGGAGCTATAAGATTACTAATTTTTTGGGACAGTAACAGTTTGTTTTTTTTTTCCTCTCTTTGCTGCCTATTACAGTATATCTCAAAGGAAAAAGTATAGCAGAGGGATAAAACTGAGAGTTAATCGTGAGTTAGCAATCATGGATAGCAATCATTGAGAGATTACTGACCACTGTAAATGCTTACTGTTATAACAAAGTGCAAACAGTTTGACAATTCATTTCCAAGATGCTCTAAAGGCTAGAACAGACACTAGCGAAAATGATGATGAGAAGTAAAAAAAAAATACATATTACGGAGTCTGAACAAGACGGTTCCCTGAATGAACTGAAACTGAGAAAGTAGAACTTAAATATGAACATCTTAAAACCTAAAACTAGGATTATGTTTAGAAAGAACCCCACTCCCAAACAAAAAAGAGAAAAAAAAGAGAATGGAAAAACCAAAAAAATAATAAAATGAAAGCAATTGGGTCTGGCCAGTCATTAATAATTCCACTTAAAATGGAACAGAAAAGAGAATATAGAGGAAAATCAGAAAGGACGCTAGCGTTATAACTTCCACTCCTATAGCCTTTAAGAGGGTCTGGGACAAACACATAGGGAACCCATGAGACTAAAGAGGGGGAGAAGTGAGGAAGGGGAAATTAAACATGGGAGGGGGTGCATGGTCATTGGCATAAGCCGTGAATCTTGCATCATCTACCAAGCAGATGCGATAGACCAATCTGATCTTCTTCTGCTGGCATTTTTCCATATGTTGGTAACCAATACTAAAACAACACCCCCCCCCCAAAAAAAAAACACTCCACAGAAGTTCTAAAGACAACAGAACTTAAAACAATCTAAATGAGGATATTAAAAATAGCTCTCTAGAAATAACTTTTTTACAGTAATAAGATTTGACAGTTTACAAGAGAAGAACAGCATAAAATCAAATTTGACAAAGCCAAGTATATAGGGAAAATTGTCACATGATAACCAAATTGATGCTATGGAAATAGAACAAGATAGTTATCAGAATCTGCTAGCTTTACACACAGAAAAGAGCAAAATACAGGTGAAATCCTGCTTCAGTGGAAAATATCTCCAACAAACTAAAATAACTGACATATTAGAAATAACGCAAGAGCTTCAGGAAACCAATAAGGGTTAAAGGCGAAGATCGACTGCGCACAGAGCTCCCAGCTGGTTCAATGGTCTCAACATTGACATCGCCTCAATGCCAAAGCTTGGTCCGTTCAAATCTAGTCTCTGTCACATCCTGTCTGCATTTAGCTCCTGTGACTGTCCTTCCTAATTGTTCTCTCCTCTCCTCTTTGCTCTTTCCACCTAGCACTTAACCCTCTCCCCCCTCGACTCCCTCTCCCATACACCCATTCATCCTCCCCTCCCCTCCTCCTTCCCTACCCCCCCCGTAGCACTTTAATTGATATTTGACAAGTGCCTATGGCCGCACTCCACTAGTGTGTCTCTCCTCCATACTGTGTCAACCCTGTTACCAGACCTCCTTCTGGCATTTTTGCCACTGTATTGAATGTATAAAACTGCCTGTAACCCACTGTTATACTGTTATTCAATGCCTTGTTTGAATTTTACCTCAACTGACATATAACCTTTGTAAAAGAGCCTTGGCTCAAAGGTACTTGTAATCCGAGATTCAAATGAAAATAATAATAAAAAAAAAAACAGATGATAAAGTTAAAGACAGAGAGGCAAATTACACATTCTCCTTTCTTAGATGAAAACCTTGTAAAAGTTTTAAAAAATCCAAATGTGACAAGTGTAGCTACATTGGAGCAGTGGATAATGCAAAATAAATGAAGTAGTTATGTTAACAGAGAATGTTGCAATCCATGGGGTTCATCTATAAGAACTATTTAATATCAAAGAAAAGACAAAGAAAGACGAAAAACAATCCTCACTCTCTATTCCACTAGAAGAAATAACTTTAGTCAAACACCAAAAATGAGTCACAGAGGTTAGACTTTACAACCTTAGATATCTAATAAAGTTTTACTGAAAAGGAAGATAACAAAAACATAAATAAAAACAAAAAACTAAGAACTTAAATACCACATATAACAACACAGAGGTAGAATCAAAGGAACAGCTATAAGAGACAGATAGCACAGGGAGTCAGATGCTGACCAAATTAAAAAAAAAAAAAATCAGGTCAAAGGTAGTCAGCATCTAGACTTTAAGACAGCTCCCGACTACGCATAGACATTGTTCTACTGACTATCCGAAGGCAGACAATTTAGCAGATGTGGAAGCAATTATCAGATTGCGAGGGGTACATAAAACCCACTATGAGAACTCAGAAATACTTAAAACCTCTTTTATATGATGTGCACAGATCTCCCATAACTGCATTTTGTTTATGAGGATATCTGTGATGTAATCAGATATGAAGACCGTATAACAAAGAAAAAACCCTGATCTTGGTTAAACATGCGAGGGTGGCTTACTATGTCTGGCGTAATGCAACAAAGATATACCAATTAATCTAAGTATGAATTACCCTGTACACTTGATGACAAAACCAGAAAGGAAAAAAAAAAAGAAAGCCTGACTAAATCTAAGCTGGTAGCAGAAGCATTCAAGTATCCAGACTTAGGGAGGTTCCAATATTAACTCAAGAAAAAGTATATTACTCCAGACACAGTATTGTCAGTATCTGGAATTGCCTATATTGGCTATGAAAACAGATCAAAGCTGGAATATATGATCTATCATTCGGTTGGAAATGTTTGGGGACTTGAGTTCTATAGGAAGAATATAGTAGATGTTCAAAGAATATTTAAAAGCTGGACACAGGGAGACCAAATTGATTTAAACTTGCAAAATCAAGTCTTAGCAGATAACATACTTAAGACAGGGGTCAAACTAGACAGCTTGGGTATCCTGAGTGTAAATTTTAATCAGTTACAGAAATATAAGAATCAAGGTTCTGTCCAAAGAAATGCTGGCATGAAAAGTTACCAGCAGAAATGTGAATATAATGTAAAAGTCAGAATCAGTTTCAGGTGCTGACAGATCTAGACACTTGACTATTGAACAGGTCAGACGAAACTCGGAAACAAAAAAAAAAAAAAACTTGTTGAACACAAATATAGACAGTATTTAGAAATAATTCTGTGGATTTTTTCAAAGAGAATAAAACAAGTCTTGAATGTGCTCGGCACGCTTGGAAACTAACAGATGCAGAATAATTATAATTTTTGATGTTATCAGATATAATTAATTTACATGAAACATGGCATAGTAAGGAACAGCTGGATTCTATAAATATTAATGGCTTCCAAATGCTTCAAACTCCTGCACAATAGCTGACAAAATGGGCAGAAGAAGTTGAGGTCTAATTATTTACATCAAAGTAGCAGAGTACTTGGAAATTAAGTAGATAATTAATGACAAACAACACTATGGGATTAGATTACTTAAAGTAGAAATGGACAGATTCATTCTGATAAATATTTACAACTCCCCAAAATTCACCAATTTACAATAAGAGATTTGCAGTGAATTTAATACAAGATGTCCTACACTTAAAAAGCAATAAAGGGGAAGTATTACTAGTGGAAGGTCTTCACATCAGATCTGGTACAGGTGACAAACAATTAAAGAAATAACATTTAGACTTGAGATGCAAACGTGAGAAAAAGGGAGTCACTTGACAAAAAAAAAAAACCCAGATACTAGCGAACAGATGAAAATATAACTAGAAACTATAGATTTAATAATATATAATGCAATGTTTCCATCTGATTCAGTGGGAAGATTTAGCCGTATAAATCATAAAGATGACTCAGTTGTTGACTACATTATTGGTTCCCCATAAAATAAATATACAGATCTAAAAGTTATTACCTGAATGGAAAATGATCATTTTACAATATTATTATTATTCAGGGACTTAACTAAACATTTAGTAAATACCACATCTGAACTAACAGAGATAGTTTAATGACAAAAAATATATTGGGATAGAATACAAGATGGAAAGAATATCCAAATGATCAATAACTATATTTATTAAGTTAGTTTCTGTTGACCAGGTAAGTGCACTAGACAATAAAAAAACTATTTTCAGGCATGACCCGAGAGGTTACATAGGGTCAGGGTCAGTGAACAACAAGTTACAGTACAGCAACAATAAGTGACATTGACAAGAGCATATACAACAGATTACACAGCAAAGGCAGTACATAAATAAGCAAAGACAGTCAAAATTACAAGGCACTGGAGGAGCAATGCAACTACTTGTTAATGAGACCTGACAAAAATAAATAGCTTATCAAGCTTCTGCAAGACAAATGTTGCTAAAATGGGCAGACTAACATTAAGGATGAAGGTGAAGCAACCAGTATGCAAAAAAAAAAGATAGAGCTGTTCTCAAAAAAAGCATACATAAGATTTAAGGAGGTGCCTGCAACATCCCTTTTTGAAGGTAGTGGCAGTCTGGCACTGGTGCACGCTAGAAGGTATAGAATTCCATAGCCTTGGGGCAAAAACAGAGAAAGAAATGTCTCTCAGCTGCGTCCTGGTTCTTGGAATAGGTAATTCTTCATAAATGGTGGACCTTAGTGGGTATGTATCAAACAGTGAAAAGGGGTAATGGTTCTGAAGATGTTGTTAATTATTCCTCCAAGTGCTAGGTCATGCAAGGCAGCAGGAGGAAGCCATCCCCGTTTAGCATATAAGGTGCAATGATGGGTATGGCGACTTAGGGACGAGGCAAAGGGATGAGGTAAATTAACAGATGTTATTATATGTAATGTCCCATTTACGTAAGCTGGTTTGGGAAGATGCATGGTTTACATATTAGGGAGCAGGACACCATGGGCAATAGATAGGCAGGCTAATGGGGTAAGGTTTTGTTTGAGCTCTCCACACACAGGAGACTGGCAGAAGGTCACTGATTATATCAGGTAGCCCACCAGTGGAGAAGATCCTATCAGGCCTGGGTATTAGGATCCAATCTATTAGAGAGGCTTTGCTCCCATTTAATGCAGTTCTAGTGGGCTCAGATATGGTATGAGTAAGGTGCAGCTTGCTGAGACTAAGTTCAACATCTTTACTTTTGACACTGATCCCATCACTATTAAAGTCACCAAACCGTATATAGGAAATCAACCAACTCTTTGAAGATGGAATTGAACCAAAAATTCTATACTCATACATTTTGAGCCTATATAAACCGATAAAAGAATAACATAAAAAGGAAAAAGGACCAAGCAATAAACAATAGAAAAGTTGGTTTAGTAGGACCTGCAAGGAGGAAAACAAAATTTTGCCAAAATTCATATGCTATACAGAAACAGACTCTAAACAGAATACTATACATATTCTTAAAATAAGCTTAGGAAACAATACAAGGCACATGTCAAAGTACAAAAACAGATTAATCAGAAAGAACTATGGGATAAGATGACAGTTGCCATAACAGAAAGACAGTAAAACATGTTGGAAATTGGTTGCTACAGGAACAACTAAATACAAACAAGAAATAGACTCACATCTCACCAAATAAACTACTAAAGAAACATTTTCTGTGACACACTGAAAACCTCAGAATCTTGGAATAATGAGATAAAGAACCATTTAATTGGATATCTCAACAAGAAGTAGAGGATTCATTAGCTAGCTTTAAAAACAATAAATCATCAGGACTGGATGAAATACCTGTTGACTTTAATAAATCTGATATAGAATGATGGTCACGTATTCTAATGGACCTATACAATAAGACACTCATGTATGGCTTTATACTATCTACATGGAGGAGTTATGTAGTTCCCATTTTCACAAGGGGGGAGGCGCAGAGGAACTCTTGGAAAATACTGACCAATAATTTTATTTGACAATATGGGTAAAATATTTGCAAATGTTTGTCTCACAGACTTCTGAACTGGACTGAAAATAAAAAAAGGTCACCATTACCAGCTGTCTTCAGAAAAAAATGAGGAACTCTAACACAATGTTTTGTTATTATCACATCTGATAGAAAAATACTGTACTAAAATGAAACATAAATTATTTGTGTCGTTCATTGATTTCTCTGTAGCCTTTGATTCTATTTTATGAAATCATTTATGGACCAAGTTAAGGGAACTCTGTATTGAATTAAAACGTATCTGTTTTGACAAACAGGCATTATAGAAATGCATGGCTCACAATTAAATACACAAAATCTGGCGAATCAACAGAAAAGATAGATACCAACACTTAATAAGGCAAGGCTGTGTATGTGCCTCAATGCTTTACAACATACACATAAATGAAATTCTACTATAGCTTAATAAACCAGAACATCATATACCAAAAACATTACAGTATTATATCCCTGTACTTGCATATACAGACAACCTGGCAGTTATTTCAACTAACAGAGCTGGACTACAGAGAAGTCTAGGAAAACTTGATGCATTAGTAGCAAACTCAGTCTTATACCCAATACACACACACACACACACACACACACACACACACACACACACACAGAAAGTTATGATCTTTGGCAATAAAAAGACCTATAAATATATATATATACTTAGCAAATAAACCTATAGAATACGTTCAGGAATTTGTTTATCTAGTTTTAACTTTGAGTCATAATATGAGTTGGGATAAATATTTCAAATGTGCCAGCAGTAAAATGAGCTTCACACCAGGAGCACTGCAGAGATTTAATAGAATTTATGATGGCCTCACATTGACTCATATTTTAAAAGCTACAGTATAAATGCTAAACATTTTAGCCAAGGACTGTGTATTTTAGAAGTAAGGAGAGGTACTGATTTGAATTTACTTGAGTCTATATCAAATATGCTCTATAAACAAATGCTAAAATTACCAAAGAAAACATCAAATGTGCTAATAAAGACTCTGTTAGGACAAATAAACACCACACCGCTAATGCCAGATAAATTAATTTCTGGATAAAGTGGTTTCACAGCTCCCACCAGACATACAGCTAATGCCAAATAAATTAATTTCTGGATAAAAAAGGTTTCACAACTCCCACGGACAGTACTGTATGACTGTCAAAATATAAAAAATATATATTTCTTCAAAAAGATCTATCACAGACATGGATCAATAACACTTAGAATTAATTGAAGCCATAATATATTTCAAATTCTTAGTGGAACAAGGATTTATATTACATTTTTCTTACACTACATTAATTACGAAAATCAGTTCAACATAAAGCTAAAGAAGAGGACTTGATTTCAGTTACACAACTGAAAGTCTCTAAATGGCTAGTGAACAATACAAAAGAACATTTACTGAAATGTTATTTAAATTCAATACAAAACCCAAGATACAAAAAGATCTTGACCCTATTTAGGTTTGAAGCATTTCTCACAAATTTCATTAGGTATAAACTAATCTAACCACCTTACCGATCGCTGTTCAACAAGTCAAAGTGGAGGGTAATCTCTCCATGCTGAAAACTGTGCAAAGAGGAGTGCCTTAAGGGTCCATTTTAGGACCACTGCTGTTTGCCATCTATATTAACAATTTAAACAATGGGATCAAGGACTCTAGGATTCATCTATTTGCTGATGATACTGTGCTGTAGTTAGACAGACCTACACCGGAACTAGCTTGCAAAGATCTCCAGCCTGAATTTAACCATTTGCAGGAAAACCTACTGCATTTGAAGCTGTTATTAAACACTGAAAAACTAAGGCTATGCTCTTTTCGCCCTCTGCAAACACTAACAAAAGCAACGGCACACCTACAATCCCTCTTATTTGGATGTTTTTAGGTGAGCCCTTAGAATTTGTGTCAAACTTTAAATATTGGGGGGTATGGGTTGACAACAGGCTATCATTTTCAGCGCATATTGAGAACCTAACTAAAAAATTAAAGACAGAGACTAGGCATCTTCTTCCGGATAAAGCATCAACTTACACAGGAGGCCAAAATACAACTAGTACAAACTACCTTCTTACCACTCTTGGACTTTGCTGATCTTATATGGATATGGACCAAGTACGGTCTTAGGGAAACTTGACACCCTTTACCATCATGCTATCAGATTCATTACTGATGCACCATACTCAAACCATCACTGCACCCTTTATTCTATGGTAGGTTGGAGCTCTCAGTTACAGATGCCAAAAAAAAATGCACTCCTCTGGACACTTACAGCTATCTCCAATAAGCTTCCTAAATATATCTCTGACTGCCTTCCTCACTGCCGGGCAGGGACCACCCACTAAGAAGCCTTTCTTATACCTCACTCATTATTCCTAAAATTAAAACATGTTTTGGCAAAGCAGCCATTAAGTCACACTCTCTCTGTCCTCTGGAATAAGATGCAAAAAACCCTAAAAATGATACTACCAGTGAAAATATCCCTCTTTAAAAAACTTTTTGCAAGGGCCTTTAAGGAATCTTACAACTGTTTTCACTAATTAATCACTTATGGTACTCCTTCCATCAATTAAAAACTTCCATTTCCTTATGATCTTATCCACTGTAGATACTGTATATATTTATTGTGTAGTATTTATATATTGTACATACGTATTCTCTTGTGTTCTAATGGATATCCTGTGTAGTCTGTAACCTAATTGCAGCACTGTATCTCTTGCCTTGTGTACCTTGTATCATATTTTCCACTCTTGCCTTGTATTTGTACCAGTACCTGACCCAGGTCCACCTTGTAAATGAGTTGTCTCAACAGTGTTTCACCTGGATAAATAAAGGTTGACTGATTAACAGATAAAAAGATTGCGTTATATCAATACACTACAACAGTGGCCTACAGGTCACTTGAAGATTTACTCCATCTTGTCATGTACTGTCCATGATACGATCATATCCACCCCTCCCCTTATACATATTAAATCTACTATTTCATGCTGAAAACCTGACCTTCTTGGGAAAAAACTAGCCATATTTCTTCTGGAAGTTACTAAATATTGGAAAAGATATACAGTATACATAGCCTATTGACAAATCATAAATACATAGGGTATCTAGGGTACAACTTAGAATACTGAATACGCGACAAGCCTGTTTCTATTTTATAAACATACAGATTTACTTTTTTATTTCTCCTTTATGGAGTGTAGGGACTACAGGTGACGAAACATTGTAAAGGGGTTTAGGTAGCCAGACCTAAACCATACAATGTCCTGTTTAAACTCATAAAGATAAATTTGGTTTTATCTGTATGAGTCAACTAAATTATTGGACATACCATCTATTCATATTCTTTAGTCTTGCACTTATTGTTAATCAGTTCCGGATATTTGTATTTATGCAACAGGTGTCAGGAGAAAAAGTAGCACATAAACACGTTTATCTGAGTCACTGTGTGGATAAATGGGGGATTACGTAATCACTATGGGAAGAACTTCAAGTTATTACCATAGTGATTACAGCATCCCCATTTATCCACACAGTGACTAGGTCACCCACCCGGCACTACCTCCAACTACAGCATCAGCTGTCACTTACTAAACACATTACTACTACACAGTTCAGCTCACTATAACAACACAATATTCATAGACACGACTGCACAATAGAAAAAAAAAAAAAAACCCTCAGAGAATCACACTGTAATGTTCAGAATAAATAAGCCACAGTAACCTGCAGGAAAAAGAAAAGAAACAACACAGACAGTCTCCGATTCACAGAATGACTATCAGCCGCTACCCAGCAGCCAGTCTCAACTGACTCACTCCTCCACCTGCTGTCCTTCCATAAACATTTTTTTTATTTTACCTTTTTTCCTTTTACTCCATACTTTGCCAATCTTTCTGATTGTATTCCTTTCTGTCACACTTGCAGATGCTCCAGACCCGTCTTTCTTTGAAAATCCTGCCCACCCACCTACTACGTCCTGCTCTCGCTCTCACAGTCACCCACTTGAAGTGCAGAAAACACCTTTTTTTAAACAAAAGAACGATCATATTGCATTGACTAGCCACGAAAACTTGCTTATCCCACAGGCGCCCCCCCCAAACATATTTGATTTATGCAACAGAGTGCGTGCTTGTGTGACAGTTTATTTTTATGTTTGCTTGCGTGCATGCGCAAGAAACATTTTGTGACAGCTTAGGAGAGAAGCGGGGTTTTGGAGGTGTGGCACTGTGGGGGCCAATGCTCCCACTGCCTTTTGAGGCTTGGTCCGCTTTCCCCAATGTGGTGGCACGGTGCTGCTGACACCAGTTCAGCCAACATGCCACCAACTTGAAATAAATCCACCACGGCAACGAGGGAGCAACCCATCATTGCAGGGTGGTGCCTTGCCTGGTGTAACATTTCTTATAACATGGCAGCTGCCAGTGGCTCTCGCTGCCCGCCTGAGTCCCCATAAAAGCTGACTTGGGGGTTCCCAATCCCCCTGTTGGCTTGCCCCCCATCCCCTGTTCATCTGCCAAAGGGGTAGCCCAATCTCCATCGGCATGATGCGCTCCCCCTATTTGTTATGTGCCGAGCGGGTGCCCTATCCCCTTCGGCTCATGCGCTCCCACTCCCCCCCACCAAACTGTATGGGCGACAGGGGTGCCCAATCCCCGATGGCTCCAGTACCCACCTACCCAATAAACACCAGGCCAGGTGGCACACTGGGAGCCCACCCCAGCGTGCCAAAAGTGTCCTGAGATTTTTTTTATTATTTTAAATCCTATAAAAAGAAATGGCCCTTCGTTGAGCCCCATGCCCCCTCCCCCAACCCGTGCCCACCCTCTGCCTACTCTACCTCCCCACACCCCCCTCACTCCATACTTACCTCCAGAGCCTGGCGCGACGATCTTTGGTGGACTGGGAACACATCTGCACTCTTCAAAACCGACCGTAAACTAAAGAAAGAAATGCCGATAAGCTGTATAATAGCATAAATGTTTGTTTTTTTCAACTTTGGTGCATATCTCAGCCATTTTTCCGAATTTTGGAACTAAATTTTCAATATGGGGTTCTTGGGACCCCATCTCATGAATTCTGTCGCTATCATCTTGTTATTCGTCCCAAAAAGTGATTTTGCAGTCACGGCGCAGAATCACCTTTCTGGACAGATTAACGAAATGACAGTGTCACTGTTCGTGAGGGGGTTCTCAAAATGCCTATGTTGCAAATTTGGTGAAAAAATTCCAAATTGGCTTCGCCACTCGTGAGGTCACTCAAGGTCACAGGCAAATGTACAAATAACTTGCTTATCCCACAGGCACCCCCAACATATCTCTTATTTCCTGTGATACTTGCATATCTGTACTGTACCGTCTCCTGCCCGGGAACTCCTATTATTAATGTTTTCGCTGTGTTATTGTACTGTTGCAATATTGCTACTAAGCTTGTATATCCCACTCCCCTTTCCCCTGGGTTGCACCTGAAAACGAGCCCTGGCTCAGTGTGCCTTTCCTGGGTACCAAAATATTAAATAAATAAATAAAATACACACTTGAAATATTTTGTGTATGACTAAATGATATGGCACTGAAATTTTTCAAAACCTCTGTGATTCGATGCTTTGTGTTTATAAGTCTTACCTCTCCTCTGTTACAGTCTGTTAGCTGTAATTTAACTGCACTGAGGGCAGGATGATTGAACAATGTGTATATAAGCACACCGTGACATCAAAAAACTGTTTTGTACGCGTGAAGGCAACTAATAATGAAATTCAAATGAGAAGCAAACTATTGTATTTCTATTTGTATTTTATGAGAAAACCACATAAAGTTATACTCCGCTTTTTTATACTTGTTGCAGACTCTTTTGTAATTAATGCTATTTGTATTATGTGTATATTTTTCTGTGCAATGACAAAATGGTCAAACAATAAAACTTGTTTTTTTGATTGAGTGCTTATATAAAGTGACACCAACCCTGTGTTGCATTACCACTGAAACCCCAAGGAACATCACATCACCAATTTGCCCAGGTTCCAGACTTACAGCTCTAATTTTTCGTTTTTTTTACTTTGCAACATTTACGTTTCAACTCTAATGGAAGCATTATCATAGGTTTTATTAACTCATTTCTTTACTACTTTTGGAAAAAAATATGTCTAAAGGTATCTTCACAGTGATGCTTACTGCACCACACCTGAAGATTGCTTCAAGGAGCTGAATGGTGATGCTCACTATATCAGACCTGTGGTTTGCTTCATGAGTATGAGTGCTGCAGGCCTCTCATGAAGCAACTGCATAGTGAGACACTCTGTGCTAGACTAGACTGCTTGTTTCTTTAGTTGCCTTGCGGGACACTCATGAAGTAACTGCATAGTGAAGCTCATACAAACTAGTGGATGGGCGACCATCCACAACAAGGCTGTGTTCCCATGGAGGGAGTTGATGACATCATACAGACCTGGAGAGCGAAGCTTGAGAGGTCTGTATGATATCAACTGCTGAGAAGAAAACACAGCCTTCACCGTGGATGATCACCCATCTACTATTTTATATAGTATACGGTTGTCCATCGGAGATTGAGGAGATCCATTCTTTTTTTGTGTTACCTTCAGCATTTTCTGGTGACACTCTCGCTCATGCTCACTCCAGCTTCTCTAATCTATCCCACTCAGTACAGCTTGCAGAGATTCCGACTGTGTTGGAGAGAAGAATTGTTGTGCAGCGGTTACGAATGCCTGTGGCCGCTCTCTTTATTTCTCTTAATGACAAAAAAAAAAAAAGGGTTTACTTTAGTTTTGTAAGACAGAGGGTTCCCAACCATGTCTGTACTATAGCGGTGCACTGCTAAGCACTCGCAAAGTTGCGTTGCCATGTTTTTTTAATTTTTCCCCTAACAGCATGGATTGAACCAATCAAATGGCATGGCGTGTCTTAAAAGTTGCTATACTACCGACGTGACTTCAGAATGACAGTACAACTTTTTTGACCTTTGAACTGTCCTACAACAAGGTTCAGAAAGTCACTGTTTTTCAACTAAAAAAGTCCTAAGCATATACTGTATTACAACAGACATGTATCTTCGCAATTCACCCTGTGGTAATCTGCTGATTGCTATAAGCACAAGCTCCCTTTTGTTAAGACACAGGCTGGATGAAGGGCTAGTGAATAAAGTGTCTATGCCCAATGTCATCCAGCCTCTCTGAAATATCTTCTATGGGTGCTATGGGGGGGGGGGTGAAGGTCTCATGGGTGATGCTGAGTAGGTGGGGAGGGTGTGCCTTAGTTGTGACATGGGTGGGAGGAGTAACCTGGGTGCTGCTGAATAAGTGAATCTGGGAGGGAGTCTTTTCCTGTTAACTAAACTGCATCTTCTTTCACCAGTGCTGGATTGGAGAGGGTGGGCAGAAGGGAGTACTTCTATTAGTGAGGGTCAGGCTGGGATTTGGCTGCTTTTGTGGGTGTTGGGGAGGAAACATCATTTTTGCTCTTCTGCTTTTTAAACAGGAGGACTCCATTAAGTAGCACTTTGTGCCACTCTGCAAGTGAAGTGTCACTTTACGGAGGTTTCGTCAGACAAAATGCTATGTGAAGTGGCACCCTTCATCTGGCAAAGTAGCTACTGTGCTATGCAAGCACTACATGGAGTGGCAACCTAAGTTGCTGAACTTTGCATTTTACTCTAAGCAGAGATTTTTTTTTTTTTTTTTTACTTCGAAGCTGTTATCTACTGTCTTTGGGGGACAGAGACTTTACTGCGGCAGTCTCCAGCTGTCAAACTCATTCCTATGCGCTGCAATGCATCTCCTGGGCAGAGGTCTTTATAAAAGCTCTCGAGCACAGTTCTGCTCTCTGACTTTTTATGACATGGGCGAACCACTGATTTATGAATGTAATTTTCTGTCCTGTAGTCATTTTATATTGGTATCAGCTTTATTTTCTGTTAATTCAGCTTGTTCTATAATGTGCAACACTTTAAGCCCAAGTGTTTTAGAGAATAAAAGTCACAAACTGGTTAGGCTTCATAATGTCCCTGCAGCCTCTGCCTACTCAGTAACTCATACAAATGGGTGAGAAAGAAGTAACTGTGTGGCTGGGTGTTTGTGTTGTCTCTGTCAATAGTTTAGTTTTGTGGATTTTCATGTGTTTTGGCTTGGAGAAACTAGACCATTCTTGGATATGTGATCTATGAAAGTTTCCTGGACTAAGAAACTGGAAAACATCACCAACAGATATTGGGATTCTCATGATAAATCAACTTTTTTGGAAGCCATCACAATCAAAGTAAGTACAGCTAAGAAATTATACAAGCTCTGACCTGGGGAATGCAAACTGAGTCCACATTTCCGTCTGCCTTGTTGCTAGGGGGAACTGCATGTCTTCGAGAACCATTCACAACTATTTAAACAAAGGGAAGACACTGACAAAGGGTTTTAACTTCCTGCATGTGCCCCAGGCCAGTGTTCCAGGAATTTAACACATCCTTTGTTTTGTTACCATAGATCAAACAGTTTACTGGTTATTTTCCTGTGGATTTGATTATTTTACATCATTTGGCAATGGGGCAAATCCTCCCCCTGGAGGCACACCACCGAAATTGATCTGTCCCTGCTCATGTGTGAGCCTTGGGCATAAACGAAGTCTCTCTTTCAGTGCGCTCCGAGACTCTCAGAACCCTTCCCTCAGCCACTGATTTCAGTTTCTCCAACCTCATGATTGCAGACCTTAGACCGAAACCCTCCTGGGAACACCTGCTCCTCCACAAAGGCTGCACTTATCAAGCTCTGTCCTCCCTCAGAATTAAATGGAGGAGATGCAAGAATGCTCCAGACCTCCTTAGCACACCGCTTTTGTACCTAGCATCACTCCTGATAATACTTTCTGGGGATATTGAACTGAATCCAGGCCCACCCAGCAGTGAGGCTCCCCCGAAAGGATCTCTCAGCAAAACTAAGGATTTCATATCGCATATGAACATCAGAAGTCTCTTAAATCACCTGCCTGAAGTAGAAGCATGGCTCAGTGTACACGATCCCGACATACTGTGCCTGTCGGAGACCTGGCTGAAACCTGGAACCCCTGATACCTTGTGCACCATGCCTGGCTACTCACTTATTCGGAGGGACAGACCGGGGTCAAAGAGGGGTGGAGGAGTTGCCCTCTACCACAAATCTTACCTGGACGTTAGTATCATCAATGACTCAAACCCCCAAACCACAAGCGAATCAATGCACGCGCTCCTGTCTCTTGGCTCTAAAAAACTTCACATAATCTGTATTTATAACCCTCCTCTGAGAAGTAAGCGGGCTCCAGGAAGCACTCCAGCTCACCCTAAAACACATCAACAAAAATGAAGCTATCATCCTTGGTGACGTCAACCTGAACTGGCTAGGTCCTTTTCACAACTCCCTGGCTTCACTAGTGCAAGGCCTAAATTTTCATCAACAAATCACGGAAAACACTAGACTGTCTGGGCCACAGTCTGGTACGCTTATTGACTGGATCCTGAACAGACATGAACATATGACTTGCTCTGGGATCTTGGCAGATACCATCACTGATCACTCCCCTATCTACTGCCAGTGGCGCGCAGGGCAGCCACCCCCCCCACCTCGGCAGGTCACCTTTACGAATTTTGCGAACATGGACACAGACTCCTTCCTCCGGGACATCTCAAGCATTGACTGGTCGGATATATACCGTGCAGGGAATGTAGAGGCTGCCCTGAACACATTTCTACAGCATTTTCTCCTGTACAAAACAAGCATGCTCCAAAACCACGTGAGAGTCAGGGAAAACAAACTAGATGGCTACATAAAGATCTTCTAAAACAACTAAGATACAGGGACAAGCTCTGGAAAACCTACAAAAGCTCTCAATTGACTAGGGACTACGCAAACTACAGGCAAGAAAGAAATTCTTGCAGGAAGAACATAAGGCTGGCAAAAAGTGCGTACTATCAGAACCTGCTAAAGAACTCAGCCCATGACCCCCGTAAATTTTGGGGCCACATAAAAACATTCCTGGGGACACCTCAATCAGTTATACCATCTGTAATGCCCCAAAGGTGGTCATGACAGAAAATAAATAAATACAGAATACACAGGTGCTTGGAGTACCTGCTGCAGGGGTAGGCAGCAGGGTACTGTACGAAGGGGCCCCTAGACATAAAAAGCCACCTCCCTACACACACCAAACACTGTAAATAATAGAGAAAGTGCCTTGTGCACTTAAATCCTGGTCAAAAGATAGATCTTGCAAGCATGCCATGTCATAATGGCTGGATGGAACGCTGTGCTGAGTGGCTCATGCACAGCATTCCAATCCAGCCATTCCAGAATCCAGACAGTTTTAACTTTTAAATTTAATTCCAGAGTTGTTCAGTTGATCCTGGGCAGTGGTTGAGGAGACAGGACACAGAAGTCAAGGGACAGTTTAGGGCTTACCTTGTGTTGAAGCCGTCCCTTGGGGCTTGCTGTGGTCCTGTGCTGCCTCCCCTGCCTGAAGACTCCATGCCCAGCGTTAGTCCTGCGGTCCGCGGTGCCATCGGGGCACCGGAAGAAAAGAAATCGTCCGTTTGCCACGTTTTATGGGCTTAAAAGCCCTTCGTTTATTTATTTTGGCCCCCGAGATTTTTTTTAAGTTTAATTTCGGTCCCACGCTGGCAGCAGAGAAGCGCCGCATCGCCGAATTCCTGTTGGCCTTCTCGGGCCCCTAGTCGTCCCCCCAGTCGCCTGTCCGTTTCTCCCTCCCTCTGTCAGCATCCCTCCCACCTCCCGGTTGCCTCCTTCCTTCCCCGGAGACTGTAGAGCGGTGAGTCGGCGGCAGCACACGTTGTGCTAACCGCCAGTTTTCAAGGGGGGACTGAATTTGTTGAAATAGGCATTAGGCGCTTTCAGAAGGCGGCTGAGTGCCGCGGGGAGCATCGGGTCACTAGGACCCACAAAATTAATATTAATTTGGGAGGCGGGGCTAGTGACGCCCTTGGGGAGGGGCCAGGAAGCAAGGCCTTTATCACGGTCTATAAATATTCATTAGGGGGCGGCGTGGAGGCGGAGATTTGTTGCACATAACTGACAGCAGCTCTCAGTGAGCTGAAAGATTTAAAGGGGCAATGCCTTTTAAAAGGGCAATTCTGGCCCAAAGTTTAAAGTAGGCATTAGGCCCATTGGGAAGTGGGGCACCAGGCCCATACGGTTGAGGGGCACCAGGCCCAATCTAAGGTGGGGCACCAGGCCCAAAGTGTTGAGGGACACCAGGCCCAGTATAAAGTGGGGCACCAGGCCCAATGCAACGAGGGGCTCCAGGCTCAGTATAAAGTGGGGCACCAGGCTCAAGCTAACGTAGGGCATCAGGCCCGAGGTAAAGCCTGGTCTATAGGGAGGCCCCGGCCTAGCGGAATAGGGCAAGCCAGCCTAGTGGTACTATAGGGAGGCCCGGGCCTAGCGGAATAGGGCAAGCCAGCCTAGTGGTACTATAGGGAGGCCCCAGCCTAGTGGAATAAGGCAGGCTCAAGCTAACGTAGGGCTTCAGGCCCAAGGCAATGGTAGGGCATTAGGCCCGAGGTAAAGCCTGGTCTAAGGGGAGGTCCCAGCCACAACGGACAGTAAGGGATCCTATCCCAGAATACCCTACCTATAGAAACAGGGGTTCATTTGAGAGTGTTCTAATTGCCTATACTGTGAAACTACTGTGATTACTGTACTGCTTATGCTGAACTATTGCTCTAAGTACCTGAACTATTGTCCGAAGTACCTGAACTATTGCCCTAAGTACCTGAACTATTGTCTGAAGTACCTGAACTATTGCCCTAAGTACCTGAACTATTGGTCCAAGTACCTGAACTACTGCTCTAAGCACCTGGACATTGGCCCTTATCAGTAACAATTACCCCTGAAGTTATAATTTGCCCTCCCCGGCAAATTATTGTAATATTCCACAGTTCTTTGGGCATTCTTCAGTTATATGTTTACTACTGTACGAAGACAGTCTCAGTCTTCTACCACACTGTAGTCTCCTAGTGTGGTCTGTTACACCACGTGCTCCGAATCAGTCTCTACTCAGAAGAAGACATCCTTCCAGCATTCTTCACTCACGAAGATCCTCCATCCCAGCTTCCATTCGTGTGGAGTCCTTGGTCGATGTCAGTCGTCAGTTGTACCAGTGCACCAGCAGTTTTCTTATTTTCACAGCTTGAAAGTACGTCCGCGAAACGCATCATGATTTGCCAGGCTAGTGTCGCTCCATTTGGTCTTGTTCCAGATGTCCCAAGTTGGTCGCCTCTCTACTGAAGAGAGACAGCTCATCTTGGAGAACCTGTTCTGCGCCCCCCACCTGGTCGCTTGTCGAAGTCGAGTCCGTCGAAGCCCAGTCCTGGATGCGTCCGCCGTTTCTTTGTTTTGTGTTAGTTCCTGACCTGAGGATTGCAGATTCAACCATCATCTCTTCAGATTCTTATGGTTCCTGGTCCTGTCAGAGTTCCTTTCAAGTCCAGCTGGCCCTTGGAGTGCTGCAGCATCAGTCGGATCGTGGTAGTCCTCCATTGGATTCATCGCCACGCAGATCTTGGTCTTTCTTCATCCTTGGCAACCCTAAAAGTGGGTTTTGGCTGAGGAACCTCTTGCTCTAGTGTGTTATTTCAGGAACCAGTTGCTCTGGTTCTACATTCCGGCAGCCTCGGAGAGAGTGGGCTTTTGCCGAAGATATATAGTCTGTTTACCAAACCTCTCACCACCCCAGTGGCCTTATCTAGGTCCTTGCTGGGAATTGAGATTAGGGTTCTACAGTTCTGTTTTATTTCCCTTGTAGCTACCAATGAAGAACAACGGTGCGCACGAAGATGACAGACATTTGGACTTTGTGAGAATTGGATGGTCATTGTAAAACCAAATATTGTATTGTGGGTAGTGAAGAACACCTGATTTCCGTCTATGTACTAATTGCTCTTACAGGATACTGCTAAGGAATTTTAGGAGTATAGTGGCCATAGGCCATAGTGCACCCATAGAGAATAATAGTCTAGAGTTTAGACATTTTAGAGTTTAGTTGTTACTGTTTAGATATCCATAATGCTGTCCATACTCCCTACTGTTTTTGTGGTTGGTATGTTCCTGTTCGACCATGTTCTCCGTCCCCTTCTGTCTAATAAACATCTTTGCTTCATCCAGTCTCTGTGCATGACTCCTGCCTCTCCTTGTCGGGTGTTTCCACCAGCCCAACCCCATTCGGACCTCAAGCGGCCCCTCGCCATCCCACCTGCTGAGGGTGTCGCTGGCGCTGCTGGTAGTGAGACAGTTCCCTTCACCACTCCGAGTGAAGAACCCAGAGGTCTACCAGTGCAGTGTCCATCACACCATCTGACATGGAAATAGGTGGCTCCCATTGCAATAACCCCATCACCATAGCAAATGCTTTCAATAGCATGTTCTCTGACCTCTCCCCCATACCAGCGCTCTGCCACCAGCTGCCTCCACTGCTGACACTGTGCCTCTTACTGACTCTGCCACCTTCGCAAGTGACTCAAAACCTATATCACACCTCCTCTATTTCAAAGCTATTACCAGCTCTCAGGTTCTGAACCATCTAAAAAAATTATCGAATACACCAGTCCTGGCTCTGACCAACTTGAACCTCGCCTTTAAAAACTAGCTGCGACTTTATCGCTAAACCACCAGCAAATTTTCACCTTGTCCCCACCAGCGTGAGTCCCAGAACTATGGAAATGGCCAGGATCTCCCTATCTTCAAAAAGAGAACTAAAAGATATCTCTAATTACAGGCCTATTGCAATACTATCCCCCTCAGCAAAATCCTTGAAAAACTGGTTGCCATACAGATCCAGGAATTCTCAAAACTACCATGCAGCTCAATGATGCACACATGGGTTCAGAAAAACCACAGTACTGCAACGGCTCTAGCCAAAATCACCACCGACATCCTCACTGGTATGGATCAAGGAAAGCTCACAGGGGCTGTCTTTATAGACCTAACCAAGGCATTTGACCTAGTTGACCACTCCTGCTCCTATCCTCCCTAAGGAAAACAGGCTGCTCCCCCCCTGTACTTGAATGGTTCAGGAGCTACCTGACCAACAGGTCCCAGGCTGTTAAATTCAACTCAGCCATCTCCTCCACTGTGGTAACGAACACTGGAGTGCCCCAAGGCTCCATTCTGGGTCCTCTTCTATTCACTCTATTCATCAATAACCTCCCAGACGAAATACCTGTCTGTTCCTCGGTCCTCTACGCAGACGACTTAGTTATCTATGCCAGCTCACCCAATGTAGAGCAAATGAACACCTCGCTTAATAAAGCCTACTCCAGTGTCCAGAATTGGTTAAACTCCCACCGCCTCATTCTGAATTCCTCCAAAACCAATGCCATGCTACTCGGCACCACTTAAAAGATCCGAAGGTGTGCCACTCCCCTGAGCATCCTTGATTTAAATGGAAATCCTCTGCAGATAGTTGCCTCCTTTCGTTACTTGGGCATCCTACTAGATCAATCGCTGACTTAAACCTTCATATCCAAGCCACTTGCAAAACGTAAACTGCAAGTTGAGGCAGCTACAGAACTAGCTATATGCTTACCTCCTCCGCTAAACTTGCCATAGCCAGGGGATCCTGCTACCAACGCCACCTACTGTGCGCCATACTACCTCTGCCCACAAATCTGCGCTGCACAAATGGGATGTTACATAACAACATATGCCGATACGCCCACAATCCCCACGACTTCTTCATCACTGCCAGCTATATGAGGACCTTGGGTGGCTCTCCCCCTCGGCCATCAGGAGCTACTTCCTGGCCTGCCTAAATGATTCTATACTGAGACAAAGTCAGCCTGCTGCACTGGCGAAGCTCCTTCTTCCTGCGATTCCAAACCGCACGCTCAGATCTGCTGATAAAGACCTGCTGGAAATTCCTCGCTGCCACACCAATAAAGGAACGGGCTCCTTCCAACACGCAGCCCCTATGTTATGGAACCAGCTCCCTCTGGACCTCAGGCAAGCACCCTCGCATCCCTCTTTCAAACGTGGGCTGAGACTACACCTGGCCATTTCAGATTCATGCACCTGCTTTGATCCTACCTGATCCCTGAATCTTCCCTGCCCCTACTCCCCCCACCCCTACTACTAGTTTTCATACTACCCTCTTTTTGTTCTCTCTCCCCTAAATCCAACCCCTCTCCTCAAACTCACCTATCGTTATCTTAAATTATAATTATGTATAGATTTTATGAATGTATGCACTTAATTACTACTACCTACATTACTGTTGTATCTTGTACTGTTTTTATCCTCTGCGCTACCTAGGCACTGCCCAAACTTGCCACAGGTGGATGTTGGTACTGTAAGGCCTCACCTCCTCCCTCCCCTTCTCTTGTCTACCATTTGCCGCAGGATGTCCAAGGCCAGAGACTGCCACCGGCCCTCATGCCCAGCCTCGGAACCACGACCCCGGCTGCACCTACACGCCTCCTACCGCCAAAGCCGTATTTCATGCCGCCCTTTCCTCCCATCCACCCCTCCCATATTCTTCATCCCTGACTGTGGGGCCATGAACCTGGCATCCCTCTAGCCTACCGCCGGGATGTCTCTGGCATCCTCCCTTACTTCCCCTGGGTCCCCCTGCTGCTGCTCAGGCTGGCTGTTGCCGGCCGCCAGGTTACGGCTCCTTCTACCCCTCCTCCTGACTTTTCTTGCTGCTGGGTGCTCTATATGTTTCCCATATATGGCCCACCCCCCTCCTGATAGGCACTGGCCGACTACTTCTCTCGCTATTCCTGTTGCCTGCACCCTTCCCTGTCACTCCACATCATCCTGCCTGGCTGGGGAACCACAAACCCAGCAGTCTCCATATGCATTCCCCGGTAAAGCCGTAAGCAGTCCTTTTGGCCCTATACTCCCTTCCTTACCTGTACCAACACTCCCCTGTAAACACC
Source organism: Neoceratodus forsteri (assembly GCA_016271365.2). Lineage (NCBI taxonomy): Eukaryota > Metazoa > Chordata > Ceratodontiformes > Ceratodontidae > Neoceratodus > Neoceratodus forsteri. Next base: position 639,668,548 of record CM028137.1, on the reverse strand, counting down.
TCCTTGCTCTTGGCCTGCTGGTCACTGCTTAGTACAGCCTAAATCATGTTAGACTAGCTGGAACCGCCTCTATATGTCTGGAATGTACTTGTATGGTTGTTGCCTCAATTGTATTGTTGCTTCCATGTGTTATGATGTATTGTACTCTCCCGGGTCGTGCCTGAAAATAGTCACCTGCTGGCTAGCGCACCTACCCGGTAAACAAAAACTAAATAAATAAATAAGTAAAAGTGCCTCAGCTGGAACTTGAACACAGGCTGCCCAGAATACCATTCTGATTGTGCTAACTAGCTATGCCACTGAGACATCTGGAACCTGGGCTGTCCTTAAGCACATTACTCTTTCTCAAATGCACAACACAAATATTTTCTTGTAACAATCACACAGAAGTGTGGTGTGTATATTTATGGAATACATACAAACAGGGGCGAGAAAGGATGAAGTGCTTAAGCTGGGACTTGAACCCAGGGGTATCCCATGATAAGGGCATCGGCTATTGAGCACTTACAAAAACGAGAACAATAGTGGCACCTGATCACAGGGCTACTGGACGGGGGGGGGCAAATACATCCTGACGCTATATGCTTACATGCGTGCAGAGGAGAACCAGCACACGGTGCAACGGGAGGAAAGAGAGAGAGGGTTTGTGAGGCACAGCGTGACGCTGGGTTGCCGAGCTGGCTGTGTGGCATGGTGGGTTTGTGGCAGGCTAGGGCTGTGAGGGTGCCGGGTCCGATGCTGGGCGAATCGAGATTTTTGTGCCGGTCTGTGAAAATGTTTTTGTTTTCACCCCCCCAACGTGCACCCCGGAGTTAAGAATCCTTTAGTAGGGAGGTGTTGGGAAGCTTAGCCCGCAGCTCCCTGCAAAACAAACAAAAACTATCTTTTCAGCACCCTTTCGGTTTGCGTCGCAAGTGTACATCGGCAAAATTTATTTTCGCCGATGTACATCCACCCTAACGGTGATCACCTTTCCACGACTGCTATTATCACACAGACCCAAGCCAAGCTGCCCGTAATACCATTCCAATTGCGCTAACCAGCTGTGCCACTGAGACAACTGGAACCTGGGCTGTCCCTGAGTACATTACTCTTTCTCAAATGCGCAACCCAATGGCAACACAAATATTTACTTGTAGCAGTCACAGTCACACAGGAGTGTGGTGTGCATATTTATGGAACACATACAAACAGGGCTGAGAAAGAAGTAAGTGCCTTGGTTGGGACTTGAACCCAGGCTGCCCATAATACCGTTCTGATTGCGCCAATGAGACAGCTGGAACCTGAGCTGTCCCTGAGTACATTACTCTTTCTTAAATGCACAACCCAATGGCAACACAAATAATTACTTGTAGCAGTCACAGTCACACAGAAGTGTGGTGTGCATATTTATGGAACATATACAAACAGGGCTGAGAAAGAAGTAAGTGTCTCAGCTGGGACTTGAACCCAGGCTGCCCAGAATACCGTTCCAGTTGCGCTAACCATTTGCACCACTAAGACAACTGGAACCTGGGAACTTGGGCTGTAGCTGAGCACATTATTCTTTCTAAAATGCACAACCCAATGGCAACGGAAATCACATTTCAGACAGATTTAAAAAAATGTCACCTAGCTTGATCGTATGGTGGGGTTATAAAAAGACCACGTTGACAATGTAAGGTTAAAATATAAAAACAACAAAATTAAGAACAATCACTGAATATTTTTTTCAGTTTACTTATAACTCACAGTAAACATATAGTAAAAAGCAAAGTATGCATTTATGCTGCTCTACCATGGGAAAACTACTGGACCCCACTGAAATGAGAAACTGCCTCTAGCTGTGCTATCCTGGGTGGATACATTAAAAAATGGGTAAAAACAGGGCCCCATCAAAAATGAGATACTGCACCTTCGCTGTGGTATTCTGGTAAATGAGCTGTAAAAAAGAGTAAAAGTAGGACACCACAGAAAACAAGATACTGTATCTGAATTGTGCTGTCCTAGGTAAATACATTTTACACTGCAAGTCAAAATTTATAAAGTTTTGTATTGTTCGTACTGTGTTTTAAGTGAGTACGCTGTGGCATTGACGCCGTCCGAAATGGCGATGCGTTGTGGGTGAAAGCCCAAATGGTGATGGGGGGTAGGGCAACCGGATGTGGTGGGGTGGGAAACTGCAGCGACAGGATGTTGCTATATGTACACACGTGCGGAGGGGGGAGCAAGCATGGTGAACGTGAGCTGGGAGGGGCAGAGGGGATGTAAGGGGTGGCACTGCAGTCGGCTGCTGAGCTGCGCCATGGCATCAGGAGTTGGCCTCCGCTTTCGGTGCGAGAGGTACTGGGTTCGGGTCTGGGTCCGGGCGCTACTGCATTTTTGTTGCACCCAGCCCGAAACTTGTGTTTTTTTGCTTTTGCACCCCCCTGGAGCTGAGAATCCTTTAGTGGGGGGGGGGGCGAAGTTGTGGGGGGCACAGCCCCCCCCCACAGAAAGCAAAATAACCAAGTCCCTAGTGTCATTCCTCTGTGAGCCGAGGATGTCAGGGTGGCAAAAATGTTTTCACCGACCTTACATCGCGATAACGCAGCTTGCCGTTTAGCAGTAGCCATTATCACACAGAACCTTTTAAGTGTCAGGTGTGGCTGAAAAAGGGTTGTGCCCAGTCCACTTACTGGTTAAAAATAAAAAAATTTACCAAAGCAGGACCCCACTGAAAATTATATAGTACATCTCATCTGGTCTATCCTGTGTATCTATATAGTAAGAATATGTACAAACATGATAAAATTAGAACGTGCCTCTCAGCTCTGCTATACTGGGAAGATACATTAGAAAATGGGTAAAAAAGTGGCATAATCGAAAATAAGATACTGCATCTCTGCCGTGCTATTCTGGGTAAAAACTGTGTAAAAAGTGTAAAAAAAAATAAAAGGACCTCACTGAAAAGGAGATATTGCAGCTCCACTTCCCTATGCTAGGAGGTCATCATACAGTGTAAAAAGAGTAAAAGCAGGATCCCACTAAAAATGAGATAATGCATCTGAGCTGTGCTATCCTGGGCAGATACAGTGTAATAATGCACCAAAACAGGACCCCACTGAAAGTTATATGTTGCATCTCATCTGGTCTACCCTTGTCCCTATGTAAATATATAGTAAAATTGTGTACAAGCAGGACCCCCGCACCGTACTGTATAACACACAACTGTAAATGTGAGGATGGACGTAGTCTTTAAATAAAATTGTAAAACGTGACATAATTGCTGTATTAAGACTTGTATGTCCTGTACAATACTAAACAAGCATTTGTCAATGCCGAATGTTGCTTGCTTGTATGTGTTGTTTAGGTATTTGGAAGTGACAGTGTCATGCCTTCCTCCCAAGACATCCACTGTGTCTTTCCACTCAATATTCACAGAAGAGTGGAAGGGGCAAGGGCCACAGCAGTACAGCAGTTGCCAAGGGGGTGAAGAGGTGGACAAAAGAGTCCTGCAGGAGCTCACTAAATTGAAGGTAGACAAAGCGATGGAACCAGATGGCATGACCCCAAGGATATTAACAGAACTGAAGGGAGATAGCAGTACCTCTGGCAGCCATGTTCACTGAGTCATTCAACATGAGTGAATTGGAGGAGGGCACATGTGGTCCCTCTACACAAGTCCGGCAGCAGGGAGGAGGCAGGGAACAACAGGCCATTCAGCCTCACCTCAGTAGTGGGGAAGATTATGGAGACATTGCTTAAAGAAAGGATAGTGGGGCATCTAGATGGCATCGGAACACAGGACCACAGATAACATGGATTCACAGTGGGGACATCATGTCAGATAAATCTGGTCGATTTATTTGACTGGGTGACAAAGGAAGTGAATCAGGTTGGGGCAGCGGACAACGCTTACCTTGATTTCAGCAAAGCCTTTGACACCATCCCATATAGGGAGGCTGATAAACTAGCTGGGTAGGCTTTGACATAGGGAAAAGGTGGTAAACTGGGTTAGAAACTGGCTAACAGACAGGAGGCAGAAGTGGTTGTAAATGGTATGCAGTCTAGGGAGAGGGGCGACCAGTGGGTGCTGCAGGGATCGGACCTGGGGCCAGTTCTGTTCAATGTCTTCATTAGTAATATTGCTATACATCCGGAAGAATTTTTCACAAATTTCAACATAGCCATTTAAGACCTCTGCTCATGAACAGTGTCACTGTGATTTTCTTAATTTGACCTGTACATTGATTTCACACACAAGACTGCGCCATTGTCTGCTACATGGGAGCAACACGTTTTGGGTGAGATGAAAAATGACAGCTGTACTACTCATAAGAAGGTGTGGTAAAATGGCAATGTTGAAAATCTGGAGTGAAAATAGTGAAAAGTCTGGCGAACTTACGAAACGCAGCATAGGAACTGCGCAACGACACTGTGAAACAGTCATTTTTAGAATTTTTCACCAAATTTCAACATAGCCATTTTAAGACCTCTGCTCATGAAAAGTGTCACTGCGATTTTCTTAATTTGTCCCGGTGACATTGATTTACCACCGATCGCGCCATCTTCATGCCATATGGGCGGAAACACATTTTGGGTGAGATGTGAAAATGACAGCTGTACTGCTCATAAGAAGGTGTGGTAAAATGCCAATGTTGAAAATCTGGAGTGAAAATATTGAAATTTCACAAACTTATGAGCCTCGTAGGAACTCGCCGCGCACGACGCCAGAAAGTATTTTTTGGAATTTGCACCAAATTTTCAACATGGGGTTTTGGGACCCCTTCATGAATGATGTCACTGTCATGGCGTATTCGGGCCGGCAGGGTGATTTCGCAGTCACTGCGCCGAAATCACCCTTCGGCCTGAATAACGCCATGACAGTGACATCACCATGAGAAGGGGTCCTAAAACCCCATGTTGAAAATTTGCGCAAAATTCCCAAAAATGCCTGAGATATGCAACAAAGTTGAAACCTCCTATCTAGCCCATTATACAGCTTACCGGCATTTCCTCAGTTCGCGGTCGGCTTTGAAGAGTGCAGATGTGTTCCCGGTCCGCCGAAGATTGTCGCGCCGAGTCCGGAGGTAAGTATGGGGTGGGGGGTGTGGGAGGCTGGTGCGCAGTGGGTGGGTGCGGGTTGTGGGGGTCGTGAGGCGCGCCAGGGACCGCTTTTGTTTTACAGGTTTAAAAACAAAAAAGACGTTGTGGGACGTTTGCCATGCTGGGGTGGGCTCCCAGCGTGACACAAGGACAGGGAGGGCGTTCAGCCGACGGGGGATTGGGCACCGTCGGCCAAAGGACTGATTGCCACGCTGGGGTGGGCTCCCAGCGTGGCATCTACTGGGGGAGGGAGATGCAGCTCAGCCGACGGGGACTGGCCACCGTCGGCTACACATATGCGTGCGGGGGCGCGCGCGCGCCTGCGTGTGGGGGAAGCTCGCTTCTTAGCTGCTGCTGACCGGGCGTAGCTCCCCTTTCAATCAGATGCCACTGCATTTTGGAGCATGTCACAGACAGCTCCAAAATGCATTGGCTTACAGGGGCCACGCCTGCCAGCTCACTGACTGAATTGGAGGAGGAGGTGACACACCTCCGAAATCTGCGATGATGGCACTATGTTTCTTGCAAATGCGTGCAAGCAACATAAAAATGACTAAAAAGCCATAAAGAATAACAAACATATCAACATAAAACAAAACAAGCCCAGCCTTGTTGACACCAGCCAAATATTGTTTAATTTTCAAACGTGGTTAAGCCCGCCATACCGCTCAACCTCTAGCCTTGCAAACCAGGGATAAGGCTTTACAAATCAGGGACAGATGACCAAATAAAATCAGGGACAGATCTTACAAAATCAAGCAGCCTCCTACAACGTGTGGTTAGCTATGAAAAGCATTTCCAGATGGAGAACTAGACCTTAAAATGAAATCCTAATAGTTTGTCACTTTTCAGTGACACAGGTGCAAATTAACCTGATCACAGCTGACCAAACTGATAATCACATTTTTGTTTCGTTCGTTCAAAACAGACCGAGTGAAAAAAGCTTCTTACAAGCAGAACAAAAAAACAAGGATCGACCTGTTGATTTTCCTTGCCTTGTGCCCTAATTAGCTGGCATCGTACCCAGGACAACAGTCCACTAGAGGATAGAAGCGCGCACTGCAACGAGGGACCGTCGTATTGTACAGTCAAACATCACAAAGAAGAGTAGAAGGTTCAAACCGCAAAGTAAAGCAACACCCTTACTCAAAGTATTATACCAAACGCTTCCGTGTCACCAGTAATCACCTGCCACCAACAGGAAAACAAAACGTATATTAAAAGAAAAGATTAATCGAAGAACGTCAGATATTTATAGATACCCCCTGACTTCGGTTTCCCTGTCCGGCATTTTGGCACGAGTCTCAGAATATTTTGTATCGGGCAAGCCGAGGAGCAATACGTTGGCGTGCTCCCGTTTCTGTAGCAGCACTAGCTTTTTTAATTTTAAACGAAAAGATAATATGTGAAAAGAACTCTCGGTAACCTTATGTTTCTGCTGGCTGAGTGATGGGGCGGCCTCCGGTACGTGAAACCCAACAGCCGGACCTGTCTGTATTAGGAGAAACACTGAGCTCAACGGTCTCTAACGGCAGCAGCAGTAACAACAACGATTTAAAGAAACACTCCTCGATATAGCAAATCCAGCAATATACACATAAAGGCTCTAAAATAATGTATTTCCCATGCGTCAACATGAGCACATTTATAGTCGGTGAGCATTCAGCCAATAGTAATGCTAGGTTTGTGTTTCATACATAAGGGTTATGTAACATTTTCGTACACGTAAATGCTGGAGGTATAGGACAGCCGGCAGCGAGCGTTAGTTTTTTTCCCACACGAATACAGTACTTACTGCATCAGTCCAAACATCACAGGTGGCCTCTTCATAGAGATGATCTCTTATGGCCTGGGGCGTTCCAGCTTTACGGAGAAGCAGAAATAACACAGAAGAGCTGCGAGCAGTAATTCCCACACTCCGGTTTTAACCAAGACATATAACGGGATGCCAGAAACCCGTACACCAAAGTGAGATTCAAACAGCACATGACAGCAGTTTCTCATATTTGTTATTTAAATGAGAAGGCGACTGCCTGTGCCAATTATCTGACCTCACCCAAACAGCCCGGGCTAAAAAGAAGGACTTTCTGGAATTGACTCCAGTGATCTCTACCCTGTGCAATGTATGGTGAAAAGAAACACATGACAGTGGCAGTTTGCTTGAAATAGGCTCCGCAGAATAACACATAACTGAATCGGCTGTTAACTTTATAAATATGTTGAGGAAACCCCTGCTTCCTGGCTAGTGGAGAAGGTTCAAAAGTAATGTGGTTCAGGAATAGTAGCCACACTGCTAAATGTGCCTTTTTTAGTGGACACATTTTATAAGTGCAATAAGACACTTCCAGGTGTGGGATGCTATTTCTGAATTTGGCGAAAAAGCCTTGCGCTTCATAGTGCACCTGGGCGTGTGGTTTGAAAATAGTAACCTACATCCTGTCTTATCTTACTGCTTACCAAAAGTATGTTTTTGAGAGTTTTATTTTAGCCCAGTGCAGTGATAAAGCTTCTTGGATGCAGCATCTTACAAGGAGATGGAGGCAAGAGGTGGGGGAAGCCCTACCCACACAGCCAGTGGGTAAGGGCCAAAACATATAAGACAGGAGGAAAGAGGGGAGTGGAGGGTCATGTGTGCAAACGCCAGAAGTCTGGGAAGAAATATCCCAGATCTAACAGCAAAAATGGTGGAGGAGGGCCTTGACATAGTGGGAGTGACAGAAACATGATGCCACCAGGAACAGGGATGGGAAATGGAGATACCAGGGTACAAATTGTTCAGGAGAGACAAGGTGGAAAAGAGAGGGGGGTTTCACTTTACGTAGAGTATTAGGTCATCAGAAGTGCAGGGTAAGTGGGGAGATGCCGAAGGACTCTGGGTCTCGTCGGGGAAGGGGGAGACAGGGCGTATGGGGTGGTGTACAGACCCCGGCTCAGCAGGAATCTGTGGATAGGAGCATGGCTGATGCGTTCGTGAAAATGGTGGCAAGAGGGAAAGTGGTACTGATGGGGGACCTGAACCTACCGGATGTAGACTGGAGCACCCTTTCGGCTGCTTCAACCAGCATCAGGGAAATATTGGACTCCCTGCAACTGGCCCGCCTAAATCAACTAGTCAGGGAGCCAACCAGGGCAGGAGCTACTCTTGATCTAGTCCTGACGAACGGGGGTAGGGTAGGAGATGTATCCGTGGGGGAACATCTTGGTACAAGTGACCACAGCACTGTCAGGTTTAGAATAAGGAACGCTACAGACGTTCACCGGTCTAGGTTAAAGATGTTGGATTTCAAGAGGGCAAACTTCAGGAAAATGGGGGAAATAGTGGAGAGAGCTTTGCAAAGGGTGGAGGACTTGACAGAGGTGGAGGCAATGTGGAGGAGGATAAAAGAAGCGATTGTAGGGGCCACTGACATCTGTGCCAAGAGAGCTAGTAAAAACAGGAGGAGGAAACCTCTGTGGTATACTAGGGAAGTAATAAAAATGGTAAGGACAAAAAGGAAAGCCTTCAGGAAGTTCAAGAAAACACAGGTGGAAGTGGACTGGGTAAAATACCAGATGAGCCAGAGAGAAGCTGGGGTAGAGGTAAGGAGGGCAAAGGCACAGATGGAGGAGCGAATAGAGGGGTCAAAAAAGAGGATAAGACTTTCGGTATGTAAATGAAAAGAGAGACTGGGCAGGAGATACTCCAGCTAAAAACAAACGGGGAGTTGCTACAAGAGGACAGAGAGAAAGCGGACTTGCTAAATAACTTTTTTTGCTCAGTGTTCAATACGGAGGAAGAAGATGAAGGCAGCAGAGCACTAAAAGAAAATGTCAGGAGAGGGGGAAGTGGAGATGAGGCCGTTTCACGTGGAGGAAAATTTGAGGGAACTAGGCTGCATGAAGGTGGACAAGGCAATAGGGCCAGATGGGGTGCACCGAAGCGTATTAAGGGAACTTGAGGAGATATTGGCAGTACCATTGACTGCACTTTTCAGTCAGTCCCTAGAGATCGGGGTGGTGCCGGAAGACTGAGCAGGCAAATGTGGTCCCGCTGCATGGGGAGTGGAAAATTACAGACCCATGAGCTTGACATCGGTGGTAGGCAAGCTTATGAAGATACTAATAAAAGGCAGGATCACCAACTACCTGGAGGAAATACTAACATACATACTAAAATGCCAGCAGAATAGGCCTAATGGTCTTTCGTGTCTGCTCGTTTGGTCAGTCCCCAACCTGGGTGCTGACCTTGCTGTCCCCCTCGTCTTCTCTGGCTTCTCCCTTCCCAGTTCCGGATATTCTTGCTGCATTGGATTTTGCGTCCAGAACCCTTCCCCTGTACCTGTCCCACCCCCTCTTGAACCCCTCCACTGTCTCTGCCTCCACCAGCCCCCTAGGCAGTGCATTCCATGGCTCCACCACCCTCTCAGTGAAGTAGCACCTCCTCCTTTCTCCCCTGAATCTTCCCCCCTCCAGCTTCCAGCCATGCCCTCTAGTGGCCCCTTCCTCCTTCCTTCGAAGCACCCTGACTGTTCCTCCCCTATTTACCCTCTTCATGTACCTAAAGACCTCTATCATGTCCCCCCGGTCCCTTCTCTCTTCCAATGTGTACATATTTAGCTCTTCGAGCCTCTCCTCATAGGTCCTGTCCCCCAAGCCCCAAATCATTTTGGTTGCCCTCCTCTGGACCCTCTCCAGGAGGTTAATGTCCCTCTTTAAGTGTGGCCTCCAAAACTGCACGCAGTACTCCAGGTGCGGCCTCACCAAGCAGTTATACAGAGGGAGTATCACTTCCCTCCTTCTGGAGGTGATCCCCCTAGCTGATGCATCCCAGCATCCTGTTGGCCTTGGCTGCTGCCCTCCTACAAGTCTCAGAGTTGTTCATCTTGACATCCACCACCACCCCCAGGTCCCTCTCATCCATCGAGACTTGTAGCATTTCCCCCAGGGTGTACACTTGACCTGGGTTTCTGGCCCCCAGGTGGAGTACCTTGCATTTCCCTGCATTGAACCTCAGCTTCCACTTTCTAGACCATCTTTCCAGAGCCTCCAGGTCCCCCTGTAGGGCCACCCTCCCCTCCTCCCCATCCACCACCGCCCCAGTTTGAGTCATCAAAGAGACTCATCTCACTCCTGATTCCTGTCCTTATGTCAGACACGAGGCGTTGAACAGAAGATGCAAGGACTGATCCCTGTGGGACCCCACTAATGACCCTCCTTGGGGATGAGACTATCCCACCAACCACGACCCTCTGGGTCCGGGTCCTGGAGCCAATTGCCTATCCATCTGATCATCTGGTTCCCCACCCCATTTCTCCCAGCTTATCCAACAGGCCCACGTGAGGAACAGAGGTCAAATGCCTTGCTGAAGTCTAGAAAGAGGACATCCACTGGTCTACCCAGGTCCAAGGCACTTCTCACCCAGTCATAGAACTCCACCAGGTTTGTCTGACACGATTTCTGGGATGAATCCATGCTGTCTATTGTCCAGGCACCCTGACTTATCCAGGTCCCCCCCCTAGCCTCTCCTTGACAATGCCCCATCACCTTGCCCACCACTGAGGTCAGGCTGACAGGCCTGTAGTTCCCTGCCACCTCCCTTGATCCCCCCTTGTGGATAGGCACTATATGTGCCACCTTCCAGTCTGGGGCACCCACCCTGTCCTCAGAGAGATGGTGAAAAGCTCTGCCAGGGGTTTTGCCAGGACATCTGCAAGTTCCTTCAACACTCTGGGATGTATTTATCCGGCCCGGTGCTCTCGTCTTAAGGGAGCTGAGGGCTTCCCTCCTCTCTGCTGTGATTTCCACTTCGGTCCCCTTCTCCCTGCTTAGCCCTCCCCCACCTGCCAGTGATGCCTGCCCTCCCCAGACCTGCAGATCGGTAAGGGTCCCCTCCTCAGTATCTCTGTCTCTCCCATGTATGATGCAGCACCCCATTTTCCTGGTAAAAACTGAGGTGAAGTACTCATTTAGTACCTCAGCCTGCTCCCCGGTCTTGTGCCCATCTCTCCCTGATTTAATCCTGCTAATCTGCCCCTTCACCCTTCGTTTTTCCCCAATGTATCTAAAGACCCCTTGTTCCCTCTCCTAATTTCCCTGGCCAGGTTCTCTCCTTCCTTGCCTTAGCCGCCCTCACCACTCTAGTGGCCCTTCTAGCCATCAGCCAAGTACTCCCTCGATCCCTTTCCTCCTTGAGCACTTGAATTGCTTATAGGCTGCTTTCTTTCCCGCTTCACCTCCTGGACCTCCCTGGTCCACCAACAGGGATTTTGGGCCCTACCACATTTTAGTCTTCTCTTGCACAGGTGCTGGTAGCATCCTGCACCCCTCTCCTGATGATTTCCCACTACTATCAGCGTCCATGTCTGACCCAATCCCATCCAAATGCTCCCTTAAGGATCCTTCCCATTTCCTTAAAATCCACCCCTGAAGTCGGTTACTTCCGTCTTTGTGCAGCCTTCTACCCCTCCTAGGTCCAGGCAGAACCAGACACGTGGCATGGTCACTCCCGCCAATGGGTCCCTTACCTCCAGGCCCCCAATCTGGTCACTGTCTGCCAGGACCACATCCAGTACCATGCCTCCCTAGTCAGTTCCTCACCTGCTGAGTTAGGGAGCGTCTTGAAAGACATCCAACAACCTCTGTTCCCTGGTCACAGAGGATGTCATAGTCTCCCAGTCTGTTCCTGGCATGTTTAAGTCACCCAACACCACCGTCTCCTCTGCCCAGTCTGCAGTTTCTCCTAACATCTGCCACCAGACTGTCCTCCAGCTCCTCTGCCAGGGCAGGGGGTCTATACACCACTCCTATTTTTACTCTCTTGCCCCCCCTTGTTATCAAGGTGACCCAAATCGCCTCCACGGTTCCCTCCGCCTCCTCTACTCCCCCTATGCCAATGCAGTTTTTGACTATCATTGCTACCCCTCCTCCCCTTCCCTCTCCCCTGTCCTTCCTGAACATAGTGTATCCCTCCAGGTTCAGGTCCCAGTCATGTCTTGCAGTGGCCCAAGTCTCAGTGACCGCTGCCACATCCACTGCTCCCTCATTTATCATCGCCTGGAGCTCAGGCATTTTATTTCCCAAGCTCCTGGCATTTAGCAGGACTACCTTCCACCCTTTCCCTATAGTTCCATTTCCCCTGCTCATGTTCCCATGGGGATTCTGTTTTCCCCTGGTCTGCACTTTGCCAGTTGGCCTTTTCTTGCAATCCTCCTGGTCCCCAGGGGGGTGGAGACAGAGTCCCTCCTTTATCGGCACCCCCTTGACAGCCTTTTCTCCCATCTCACCCCCCTTCACAAGTTTAAACCCCACTTTTCACCAATGAACCCCTCTATTTTCAACTTAAGGTTCCCCTCCCCTCCAAATTGAGATGTAGTCTATCTCTAGCATACAGCTCCTTATCCTCCCAGGTCTTCCCCCAATCCCCCATCAACCCATACCCTCTGGCCTCACACCACTCCCTGAGCCACTGGTTTATCTCCCTAATTTTCCTTTTGTGTTCCCCACTAGCCCTTGGCACTGGCAGGATTTCTGAGAAGGAAACTGTGCATCCTATGTCATGACAGACCTGGCGAGCTCCTGAATCTTGCCTGTATCTCTAGCTCGCTATTTCCCTCAATGTCATTTGTACCCAGGTGGACCAGTATGTCTGGGAAACCCCCACAATCCTTTGCCAGCTGATATACCTCGTGCTTAGCCCTGTGCACCATTAGTCCAGGGAAGCATCTTGTTCTAACTGGCCAGGCTTCTCCCTCCCTATCCCATTTGATACCCCTGATCATAGAATCCCCCAGCAGGAGCACTCTGACCACTCCTTTTCCTCCGTTCCCCCCCTTCCATGTCCCTCATCCTTTCTACAGGCCCGTCCACCCAGCTGGCTCCATGTTCCTCCCCTTTCTGGGTGCCACATGCCACCCCCTCCTTATTTACCATGGCCACCCCTCCCTCCAATCCTATGCCTCTCCTCCTCCTGAGTATCCTTCTGTACCTTGCTAATTCCCCCCTCACTGCTCGGAACTGGTCCTTCTCCCCCATCTGCTAAACTAGCCTGGCTCATCCTCCCTTCCTTCCTGTCTCCATTTAGTTCCTCCTTGGTAGTCGTGCTCCCCTGGCCTAAACCCTCAGCATCCTTTACTGAATCCTCCTTGTACTTCTGGTCCTTCTGCTTACCTTTCCTCCCAACCGTCCTTCTCCTTGCGCTTTCCTCCCTCTTCCCTGCCCTCCTGCTCTGATTCACTGCTCCCCATTCTCCTGCATTCCGCCCCCTGTTCTTCCTGCTATCTGGCCCCTGCCTCCTGCCTCCCACTCCCTTTCCATCTCTAACTACCCCGTCATGGCTACATCACCCCCCTCATCCTTGAGCAGAAGAAGAGAATTGAAGCGGTTATTGAGTGTAAGGTCTGATCCACCTCCCCGCCTTGCTTCCTTCTGTCCAGCCCTGGCCATCTGCCTACTTCCCTGAGAATGTTGTCCCTCCGTCCCCCCTTTGTGAGGGCCACCAGTTTCCTGCCTGCTTCCTTGGTAGTGTCCTTTTGGACCCCCTCTGCCAGGTTACCTATGTGACCCCTGAGTATTCTCCTGCACTCCTTTCCCTATGCCCCAACCCCCAGTTCTTGGTGCAACCCTGTGGGAGATTCCCAGCCCCCTCCCAACCATACACCCCCCCTTCCCCAGCTTTCTCCTGATCCCTGCAACCTCCTCCTAAGCTGTGCTAGCTGGTAGCACACTGGGCAACCACCGAACCTCAAGCCCAGTCCAGTATCATGGCTGCTCCACACCCTGTGCACCCCACCACCCTCCCAAAGATGCCGGCCCTAATGATGTGTGGTTCCATCCCCTTCCAAATAGGTTTCCTTGGGTGAGCCACCAGGTTCCCCCCTAGTACAAGATACCCCTACTGCCTCATCAGGTCACCCACTAATCTTACAGACAGTCCCACTGTACACCATTAACCCTGTTACTAGGTGCAGTACAACACATTAAACTTATAAGGGAAATGAACAACTCCCAAAGCTCCTCTCTCCCAGCCTTTAAATCCTACCCCAAGTGGCTAGAACTACATGAGCTGCACCTGCAGCCTTTTCCTCAATTGCAGGGCAGGTGTTCCCTATAAATTTGCAGACTTCTGGGAGAGGGAGGGGGTGGGGAGGGTGAGTCTTGGGCAGATACCTGACTCGAGAGAGAGTGTATCAGCCCTGTGTCTCCCCTCCAAGCCCAGCAGCCAAAGAACCAGGCCCAAGCAAATCCCACCAAATAGGTTTTAAATCAGAAGAAATAGGCCTCTACCAGTGCAGTCTGTTACACAGTGAAACACCCACAAAATGAGCCCCACTTACAGCCACCAAATCAGTTTACAAACATCCAGCAGCACCAAAAACAATACCCTGCTAGCCCCTTAGAAGTAAGAAAGAAAAGAACTAACCTACCAAGTAAAATCCACAAGAACCCTGTGAAAACAACAGCAGCAGCTACTGTCCTGGAACACAACTGATCCTGTCCCCTTCCAGTTCTTTCTGAGAAGACAAAGCAGCTAACACCTCAATCTGATTCAGCTCTGCCTCCAATCAATTGGCTGAGTGAGACCTGGCCAGACCATTAACACCCCTCCCCCACTATGCAGTAACCTTTACAGCTAATGGAGTCAGCACAAGGAATCAAAATTCAAGTCAAAGCCCCAAAATATGTTTGCTGCCAAAGGAAACAGGACTCCAATTTAATCAGCTTCACTAACAACACATCAAAATAGGCTTGAAATTAACAGATATAGGTCTCCAATTCAAATAACCATCTCCAAGCAAATCCCACCAAATAGGTTTTAAATCAGAAGAAATAGGCCTCTACCAGCGCAGTCTGTTACACAGTGAAACACCCACAAAATGAGCCCCACTTACAGCCACCAAATCAGTTTACAAACATCTAGCAGCACCAAAAACAATACCCTGCTAGCCCCTTAGAAGTAAGAAAGAAAAGAACTAACCTACCAAGTAAAATCCACAAGAACCCTGTGAAAACAACAGCAGCAGCTACTGTCCTGGAACACAACTGATCCTGTCCCCTTCCAGTTCTTTCCTGATAATGGCCTGATAAATCCAAAGCAACATGGTTTTACCAGGGGCAGATCCTGTCAAACAAATGTAATAGTTTTTTGACAGGGTCACCAAGGAACTGGATCAGGGGAGGGTGGTAGATGTGGCTTATTTGGATTTCAGGAAGGTGTTTGACTCCATGTCCCACGGGAGGCTGCAGTGTAAAATGGCAGGGCTGGGGCAGAGGGTAGTTAAATGGGTGGGAAACTAGCTGGGGAACAGGAGGCAAAGAGCCATAATAAATGGGGTGGCATCCAGGAAGGGAAAGATCACAAGTGGGTCCCTCAGGGATTAGTGCTGGGGCTCCTACTATTCAATATATTTGTAGGGGACATTATGGAGGGCCTTGAGGGAGGTGTGAGTCTATTTGTGGACAATATCAAAATCTACAATAGAGTGGACACACAGGAAGGGGTAAAACAAATGCGAGAGATTTGGGAAGGCTTGAGGCATGGTCAAGGAGGTGGCAGCTTGCATTAAATGCAGAAAAATGTAAAATCATGCATCTTGGCTACAGAAATCGGAAGGCAGGGTACTGTATGGGGGGACAGATATCTGGGGGTGATGAAACGGGAAAGGGACGTAGGCATCATTATATCGGGGGCCCTGAAGGGAAGGCAGTGCAGGAGGGTAGTGTCTAGGGGGAGTGGGATGCAACAGAAGGGGGATCACCAGTAGAAATAGGGAGGTCATACCCTTGTACACCCATCTAGTTAGACCGCATCTGGAGTACGGAGTTCAGTTCTGGAGGCCATACCTCAGGAAGGATGTGGGGAGGCTAGAGCGGGTTCAGAGGAGAGCGACAAAGATGGTCAAAGGGTTAAGCCACCTATCCTATGAACAAAGGTTGAGAGATCTGAACATGTATTCCTTAGAACAGAGGAGGGAGTGGGGGAACATGATCGAGACCTTCAAGTACCTTGAAGGTATAAACGGTGCCGGTGGGGAGCATCTTCCAGATGAAGGAAACTCAGAGAACGAGGGGGCATGGCCTGCAGGTGGGGGGGGGGTAGTGCAGGGGTAACATTAGGAAGTACTATTTCACAGAGAGTGTGGTGGATAAGTGGAACAGACTCCTAGAGGAGGTTGTTGGAAAAGAAACAGTGGAGGGTGGGTGGCGCAGGTCCAGGCAGATAGCTGGACAAATGGGCAGACTCTGTGGGCCTTGTCGGTCCTTTTCTGACATCATATTGCTATGAATCAGTGTGGGCAGTTCAATCCCAATGCCTTATTGATTGACTGGAATTGGTCTTACAGTATTTAAAGGAAGGCTCTGCATGACCCATTGGCTGTTTAGAAAGAAGAAGTGGAGTTATGTGCAATCGCAAACAGTAGTAATTTGCAGATAATAACTGCTAAATTAAAAAAGTGCTCCAAAGTGCCTGTGCTAACAGTGTATAGACTCTGCATTTTTATGTCCCTCTAGCAGCTTGTTGATATGCTGCAGTGCATTGCCCATTATAGGAGGGCACAACTGATGATGCTTCCTTGTCCCTTTCTCCCTATACACCGAATATTGAGAAACAGTAATCTTGCTGCACTTTTGTAAATAATCTTATTTTATTACTTTTAAGAATGGATGAGTCTAAGTTCCTAACACTGTAAAAGTAGTTCCTCCATTTTCCATGTCACTCCACGTTGTCAGTGAGCGATCTTTATTCGTGAGTAAATATGATCCCCAACCACGGCTCATCAGTACAGCTATAGAGATTGAAATGTTAGTGTTTTCTGTGTTCTTAGTAGGGCTGGGTGGGTGCTAAAATACAAGACCCTCAAGACTACCCGTGGGCACCTCTAAAATACCCTAAAATACTCGGATGAAAACTGAGTAGTCGGGTCAAGTAGTTACTACCTGACCTGTTCTACTATGTGATTACCCGACCCTGGCCATAACAAAAATCATGTGAAAGACTGTTTTTTTTTTTGGTATTATTATTACACCATTAGCCATTATACGCATGGGTGGGGTATCACTGAGACAGGTACGAGAGGTGCAGCTGCTCTTAGCGAGCCTGCTGCTGTTTCCAAATATTTTTTCCCCATGGCAGGCATTGCTGAGGCAAGTATGAGCAGCGCAGCTGTTTTGAGTGAGCCTGCTACTGTTTCGAAAAATGATTTCCGTGGCTGGTATTGCTGAGGTAGGTGCAAGAGGCGCAGCTGCTGTGAGTGAGCCTACTGCTGTTTCCAAAAATTATACCTATGGTGAGCATACTGAGGTAGGTACAAGAGGTGCAGCTGCTCTGATTGAGCCTGCTGCTGTTTTCAAAAATTATACCCATGGTGGGCATTGATGAGGTAGGTACGAGAAGCACAGCTGCTGTGAGTGAAGCTGCTGCTGTCTCCAGAAATTATACCCATGGTGGGCATCAGAGTTACATAATATAAAACTGATGACTGACTAAAGAAAACTAAGATAGTGTGGCACATGTGGCTGGCATGGTGGCAGTGGTGATGGTTCTGTAAGCAATAAGACATGACAGGGTGTGCATGGAACATATTTTACCATACGGCCAGGGGCGTAATAAGGCACAAGGCCTTGGCCGAGTGCCTTTAGCCCCTGGCGTGCGTAAAATAAGTTCCATGCACACAACTGGAGTATCTTATTGTGCTGATAGCATCTACATTTACTTTAATTTTTACAGGTAGAAAAATCTTGCTTGTACGTAGGAAAAACGATTTAAAGATGCTAATGTATGATAACATAGTCCTTCCGCGGACATTGTGTTAATATTCATGAGCTTATTTGCATGTGACTCCAGGTTGCTATGTTGCCAGTGTGATGCAGCACCACTTATAGAGGAGCGAGAAAGGCATACTGGGAACACCTCCAACAGAAGCAGGGCAGCACAATTTAAAAGTTTCCTTCAGCTGCCAATCATCCAGCTGCCTCCAGCAGCATGTCTCTTCCCTCCCTCTCTGATCCCGATAGTGCTGACATCTCACTACAGTAGTTAGTCATTTTAATTTTCAACTCCTGTCCTTGGGTACTTGCAAAGTAGTTGGTGCACAGAAGTGCAGCAGCTCAGTAACGCTGCTTTCGCTGCCGCTGTCAGGACAGGTCGGGTTCTGAAGGACTTCGGCTTGGTGAGCGAGCAGTAGACAGGAAGCGCCGCACTCTCGCTTCTAGGTAGTATGTGTCCATTTACATGGTGCTGTAGGTTGTCTTTATATAAAATAAAATATTGTTTTTTCAGTTGGTTATTTGTCTTTCAACTCCCTGAGTGACTAGCAAGTTTTGTTTGGAGAACCATGCCACATTTTACATACACGCAGGCTGCCGTGTTCATTTGCTTTTCATGCAGGGGAGACTGCTTTTAGCAAGGAAACAGCAATGGCGGCATTTTTAAATGACAACATTCTACGGTGTAGTGATTTTTGCTGTTTTACTGCTGTCCTTTTTTTTAAACATGCATGGAACATATTTCATGCATGGTGAGCTTGCTATCTGATTGGCTGGTTTAGCCTACCCATTTTATAAATTAATACACAACCTAGTCATTATATTCAGTATCATGGTTTGCATGCAGATGTTCAGAGTCAGAATTGCATAATTCGGTGTTTGGGACAATTGAGAAATTGTTAGCATTCATTTTGAGAGATGTAAGCCGTTTCTATATACAGGACTTAGCAGAGTTCTGTGGTCAGTGACTACTCCTACAGCTGCACTAAATAGGGGACACATGATGGGCAGGAGTGCAGTATGGCAGATATTCTCACTCCTGCAGAGTGAGGCATGGATATCTCATGAGTGCCAAAGTCACGAGTAGGCTATCCATATCTCATGATGCAGGAGTGAGAATATTTCCCATATTGCACAATCTGCACATCATGTGTGAGACTTATACAATAGGGCCACATTTTGTTCTGTTTTTATGTGTGTCGTTATGATTTTCGTTTGGGTGTTTATTTTGATGTTAGTATTCTTCCTCAGTTGTAGTTCATTTTGTGAATGGAGTGTGTGTAGAATATTCTTCAATGGCCTTTTAGTGTGATATGATTGATTGGTTATATCAGTGGTTATTCCTGTTTAGATCTGATTGGTTGATATTCATTTGTATGCATGCTGTGTGTTGTATTATTGGATGTTTGTGTTTTGGGGGTGTGGAGTATTGCGGAAGAGAGATCTGCACTATGTTCGTTCTTTCGTACATTTGGATATTTCTTTATTTGGTTGTTTATTTTAATTTTTTTTGCCTCATATGAGTTCAGTCTACTGTTTTATGTTACATTTTCTATCTTTAGAGTTGTCTGTTGTTTATTTCAGTGTGCCAGGTACATTGCATGTCAAAGTAAAACTCGCCTGCACTGTTCATTTGGGCGTCGTTATTTTGAGTTTACATTTGTGCCCTTGTTACTTCTCAGTAAGTAAAACAAAATACTGGCATTGTGTTTTTTTGCCATTTTTACAACAAACATAAGCAACAGTTGTTAAAGTGGTGTTCTGCAATTATGTGGGTGCTTGGTGTATACATATACTGTAGTGCTTTCAGCAAGTACTGGTTTGCAGTGTTTGATTTTCAGACTGATTTTTAGTCAGTTTATTACATGGTTTTATACTGGTTTATCTTTTATATACTGGAACAGTCTCTGTGATTATTTTGCTCAGTGTTAGAGTCAGATTCTGACTGTACAACAGGAACTTTTTGGGTATTCAGTTTTCTCTATTGTGAACTTGTAGGAGAAGAAGAAAGTTACTACCGTTATGATTTCTAGAAGGTTATATTTATTAGATGGCTCTTTCCTGTATAGTTACCTTGTATAATATTAAATGTGATTTTTTGTGGGGTGGATGAAACATGCGGATACTTCATCTGGTAAAGTGAAGCCGGTGGTAGGTTGAGATTTCTCTGTAGAGTGGCCAGATGATGTTGATTGAGCAGGTTCTGAGGTATTGCTTAGGATGTTGGAAATATTTTTTTGTTTCTGGTCACTAATTTTGAAGTATTGATTTAGCGATTGGATCTTCTTGTGCCAAGACACATGTATGATCTCATTTGGAGGGATGTTACTGTCACTTAGCTTTTGAACTAAGTGTTTCCTAACTGAGTGGTTTGTGAGTCATTTGTCAATATGAATGTTTGCCCTTTCAGTCATGTTTCGTACAGTTTTACTTAATGAATTCAATACTAACGCTTGATTTTTATACCAGAAAGTCGGATAATGAGCTTTGGTGGGGTGGTTTATAGCGAGGAAGAAGGGGGAACAGTCCATGTTACTTTTATCAGGACGTTTACATTTGTAAATTAAATAGCTGTTGACAGGGCATTTCTGTGGATCTTAACATTGGTAAGTACAGGGTTTTAGTAGGCGAATGTCTTTAGGGTTTGTACCTGTTTGTGTTTTAGTTTGGCGTTCTCGTATGTATTCCAGGTATGCTTTCCCTTCTTCATCATTCGTTATTCAGATATGTCCCCATTGCAGGTTTCTAGTTTCTGTGGTACCTTTCAAGCCAAAGTACATTGTAACAGTTAGCCACATTGAGTTTAATAATGATTGTGGACTCTGTGGACCTAGTAAGTTTTGTTCATATAGTTTTTGAATTATATTGTCTGTTAGATCGTCCACTGCAGGAGGACTTATTTCCCTTCCCTTGTTCTTTTTATACTTTTTGTTTCAATAATACTACTTGTCTGGTCTTTAGAAAAGCAGTAGATGTTGAGAGGGACCCACGGTAGTCCATTTCTTTCAAATATCATTCCAGGCTTTGAAATTTGGAACGTATTGTGAGCGGTTCATATTGAGCCCTATCCGTAGAGAAATGAAGTACTCACACAAGATACGATCTAATTGTATGGCAGGTAGGTTGTGAAATAGTACTGTAATTCCAAGGTTTTCATTCATGTACTTTTACAGGTGATTTACATCAGCTTTGTTTGTTTTTTTTGTTCTTTTTTTTTGTATTGGTATTTTTTGTACGTTGGATAAATTTGTCCATTGTATCACTGTTGAAAGGTAATTTTTTGGGAGGCACTGTGCCCATATCTTGCCATTTAGTAATGGATTTGCAATTTGCAGCATGGTTTGGGTCTTTGATCGGCTCCATACCTGCTTCAAATTGGCTGCAGCTTAGTTTTACTTCTCCTTCTACATTTAGAGGAAGTTTGTGTTTTTTTTAGAGACATTTTGTTTGTCCGCTCTGTTCGATATGTTGGATTGCCATTGAAAAGTGTTTCTTGGTTTGCCATTCATATCAGATTTTAATGATTCTTTTCTTATTTGTTTAATTTCAGATGTCCGAGCTGATCTTTTTATATCTTTGTTTGGGAAGCTGCATTTAACACTAGGATTTCGTGCTAGAACATGGTTTCATACAGATTATTTTTATTATGCTTAATCAAATGGTTGTGGAAGTAGTTCCGACATTACTAGTGATATATGAGGGGTACTGCTTACGTAGGCATTGTGAGAGTAACTTGTAGTTACGTAGGCACTTGGTATAAATGTTTGGATATATCACAGTGCCTACGTCACTACAAAGTTATTCAACGATCATGAAAATAACTTGTTTTATTAGTATATTTATCTTTAAACCCCATTATATAAATATGCATTCCGAATACATGCTTGGAAATGGACAACTGAGGTACATTGTTGCAAGATTTGCCAGATCTGGCCATATTGTTCTGTTTTGTTTCTAACAGAGTAATGGATCTCCTTTGACACCAATCACAGTATGGTCACCAAAGTACTCCAGGAACATTGTACTGCATGAGATGGTTGCCGGTCTGGCAGATGACCGAGCTGCACTGTCTTTACAGTATACTAGTCCATGTTGTTTCAGGCAACTCATAATTGATTTGTCTTTCTGATCCTGAACATGGGATGCCCGAGAAGTAGCTATAGGTGCCCTTTTCCTTGCTGATGACATTGATGATTGTGAAGACTTGATAGATGTGCAATTGTCTGCACCAGCGACACACTGTGACGGTTTGGCAAGGTTTTGCTGCTGTACATCAGTTAATCGTGTTGGTGGGGCAATATCACATTTGGTTAGCAGAAGACCTGTCCAGTACTCAGTGTCTTTCCCTGCAGGAAAGATGGCTTCAGTGTTCCACTTAAAGCAGGGATCTTGCAACATAGCCAGCACATAGGTGTCATTCTTAAACATGGCATTTATTCTGTGATCAGACAACAGTCTTAGACTGAAGTTATTTGGCACCATAATGGCGGTGGTGACTTTTTTTGACTGAAAGTCTTTCTTTATGTTGTCAAGAAAAACGTGAAGAAATCTTATTTGAGGAAGAATTTGACTCAGAGTTGCACTGTCCGAACTGACATCATGTGTGGGCAGCCTCAAATGGCTCCAGTAAGGTGACCAAAGATTCAAGTAGAGTCCAGCTGCTGGAACTGAGCATAATGTCTACTTTACTTAGTTGATTCCAGGGTTTTAAATAATTGATTAGCAGTTTTTTTCTTGGGACTATACTAACTGTACAGAAAGCATTTATATATTTTTTCTAGAAGTGCTGTGTTTGTTAAACACAGTGAGGCAAGAGCTATGCATTTTCACAAAGATTTAGCACTTTTATGAGCAACGTTTAGAGTTAAATAAATCCCTGGATTCTGCATGGTGTAGTCATGTACAGTTTTTTTCTGTTCAGGAAGCCTTTCCAACATGTAAAATGTTGAACTCCAGTGGGTTGGAACTTCCTGCTTTAATGTATGCAATGGTAAGTTGTTTGACCTCTGCAGCCCCTTCAGGATTTTTTGTGCTTTCATAGAGTGGCTGAAATGCCCACCTATTTTCCTAGCAAGACCAAACAGCTTTTCAGCATTTCTGTTTCCATTTAAGAAGCTATGGATGAGAAGATTTAGATCATGTATAAAACAAGGTATGTGTTGGTAGTTGCCATCTCTGACAGCTTAGACTGCGTTCAGGGGGTCTCGGGGGGGGCAGTGGTACCCATGTCAGTTATGCACATTTTATGCTTCTGGGTGTGTTTTCCCCCCTAGATAGAAACATAGAAACATAGATTTTGATGGCAGATAAGGACCGCTTGGCCCACCCAGTCTGCCCATTTCCCTACCTATTGGCTAAGCTGCAGATCCTAGTTAACCAGCAGCCTACTTCCTCCTACCCCCACCCCCTAGAATTGCCTTATGACCGTCCCATGCATGCTTGAATTCCACCACTGTTTTTGACTCCACAACTTCCTCCGGAAGGCCATTCCATGCATCCACAACCCTCTCTGTGAAAAAATAGTTCCTTAAATTACCTCTGAGCCGCCCCCCTTCTATCTTCAAATTGTGCCCCCTTGTTCTTGCACACCTCTTTTTCTGAAAGATGCTACCCTCTTGGACTTTGTTGATTCCCTTGAGACACTTGAAAGTTTCTATCATGTCCCCCCTCTCTCTCCTTTCCTCGAGGCAATACATATTCAGCTCCTTAAGTCTCTCTTCATATGTCTTCTGGTGCAGACCCTGCACCATTTTAGTTGCCCTCCTCTGGACAGCCTCCATCCTGTCTATGTCCTTGCGGAGATTGGGTCTCCAGAACTGCACGCAGTACTCAGATGGGGTCTCACCAACTGTCTGTACAGAGGATAATAACTTCCTGTTTTCTACTGGTGATGCCTCTCCTATAGCATCCCAGTATCTCCCCCAGCCCTCCTTACTGCCCTCTCACATTGCTTGCCCACCTTAGGTCATCTGATATGACTACCCCCAGGTCCCTTTCCATTTTTGTTGTTAGTATCTCACCCCCATTGTGTACTCTTCCCCTGGGTTTTTGTTTCCCAGGTGCATTACCTTGCACTTCTTAGCATTGAATCTAAGCTGCCATACATTTGACCATTCCTCTAACCTTGCCAAGTCCCTTCTCATCCTTTCCACCCTACCTTGTGCATCAACTCTGTTGCAGATCTTTGTGTCATCTGCAAAGAGACATACTTTTCCTTCCAGTCCCTCTGCAATGTCACTTATAAAGACATTGAAGAGGACCGGTCCTAATGCTGAACCCCACGGTACCTCACTAGTAACCCTCCTTTCTTTAGAGTGGACTCCATTTACTATTACCTCTGTGTCCTATTCTCCAGCCAATTCTTTACCAGGCTGTCATCTTGGGACCCACTCCCAGGCTGGCTAACTTGTATATTAATCTTTGTGTGGACTGTGTCAAATGCCTTGCTAACGCCCAGGTAGGCCATGTCCACAGCCCTCCCTGATCTACTACTTTGGTCACCCAGTCAAAGAAATCTATCAGATTTGTCTGGCATGAACTTCCCGCTGTGAATCCATGCTGCCTTGGGTCCTGAGCCCTCTGGCCTCTAGATACTCAACAATTCTTTCCTTCAGAAGTGATTCCATCATTTTCCTACAACTGAGGTTAAACTAACAGGTCTGTAGTTTTCTGCTTCTGCCTTGCTCCCACTTTTGTAAAGGGAATCACATCTGCCCTTCTCTCCAGTCCTTGGGTACCACCCCATCCTCCCATGATTTGTTAAAGAGGGTAGTCAGTGGTGTCACTAGTTCTACCCTTAGTTCTTTTAGAATTCTGGGATGAATCCATCAGGCCCAATTGCTTTGTCCACCTTCAGTTTTAAGAGTTCTTTCAGAACCCTTTCTTCTGTAAATGGGCTGGTATCAACTTCTGTATCCAGAGTGTTTCTACTGTTTGTTTAGGTACCTACCCACTTCCTTTGTAAATACTGAGCAAAAATATTTGTTTAGTATCTCTGCCTTCAGTCACCTCTACCCACCCTCCTCCCTCCTCTTTATTAAGCCTCACTAGCCCTCCCTTGGTCTTCCTTCGCTCCCTGATAGTCCCTGAGATGCTCACTCACAAAGATCCAGGAGTCCATCCACTGAGCCACGCCATCGTGCTTGCATGTTTTATGGTGTAAGAATCTGGAGAGTGCGGGAGTGTGCTCCATTGGTTTCTACAGGGTTGTCTTTTTTACTGCAATGTTTAATGTTTTAGAGGGCAAATTAAAACAAATTTAGGCACCGCTCAACCAACAAGGGCCTTGCTAATTTAGTGGTGGCTTTAATTTGTTTGAATTTGTCCTCTAAAACATAAAAAGTCATGTTTAAAAAAAATGGCCCCATAGAAACCAATGGAGTGCAACCCTTCCCTGTCCCCACTCTCCAGATTCTTACCTCACAGAATGTGTTTCCAAGAGGGTTTAGTTTAGTTTAGTTTATTGTTCTAGGAATTACTACCTTGAGCCAGAGGCTCTTTACAAAGGTTCCACGTCAATTAGGTATAGTACAAAAGGTTACATAGATAACACAACAATTTGTGTTGTGTCAAGAGCAAGAAAACATATACAAATACACATCAAATCACTTGTGCAAAAGGACATGAGATATCAATAATTACATTATTATTACAAGAAAGAGGTCATGCCAGATTAGGAGAAACTAATAGGGAAAAAGTCCAGAACAGAGAGATTAAGTGAAAGGTGTGGGGAGCAGACAATAGCAGGAGAAAAGGTTTCCCAAACATGTCTTTGTCAAATAACGGAACAGGGTGGGTAGTGAGAAAATAGGAGGTTTAATCAGGGCAGTCACAGGAGCTGGAGGTGGCAAGGTGAGAGAAAAGCCTTGATTTGAAAATACCTAGAGAGGTGGAGGCAGTAAAATGAGTGCTGAGGGCATTTAGCCAGCTGGGGGCACGATAGGCAAATGATCTTTGTCCCTGAGAAGTCCGGCATCGGGGGACTTGGAGAGGCTGGTGTTCTGATCTTCTGGTAAAGCGGGTGCTAGCTCGGGCATAACAGGTCTTGGATACAGGGTGGAGTGAGGCCCAGAGTGGATTTTTTCGCCATCAGGCAGGTAAGGTACTTTATCCGGTTTGAGAGTTGCAACCAACCTGAGTCAGCATAGAGTTCACATGTGAGTGACGTCGATGTGCACCAGTGAGCAGCCGACAGGCCTTATTTAGGGATGTTGTAATGCAACTAAGTGCTGTAGTAGTGGCAGATCCATATATAACTAAGCCATAGTCAACGACTGAGATGATAGAAGATTGGATGGCAATCCTCAGTGCAGAATGGGTAAGAAGCTGTCGGTTCCGATACAGAATCCCAATTCGCTGATTAATAGTTTTTGCTGTACTATCAATGTGAGTTGCAAAGGTTAGGCCTTGATCAAAGTTGATTCCAAGATATTTGAAAATTGGCACTTGTTCAAGGGTATTTCCCAGGTATGTATTAATGGTGAGTGGGACTTGCCGTTTCTTGTTTTGCGGGTTAGAGAAGAGCATGGATTTAGTTTTTTTGTGGTTTAGAACCAACTTATGTTCAAGGAACCACATCTCAGCTTTGGAAAAAGCATGCTGAAGGTTGAGGCGTAAGAGGTTCGGATCTTTATGAGTGGCAAGAATCACGGCATCA
Source organism: Neoceratodus forsteri (assembly GCA_016271365.2). Lineage (NCBI taxonomy): Eukaryota > Metazoa > Chordata > Ceratodontiformes > Ceratodontidae > Neoceratodus > Neoceratodus forsteri. The sequence continues at coordinate 639,642,084 of CM028137.1, read as the reverse complement.
TCGGCATAGAGGATTAATTGTTCAGGGCAGGATTTGGGGAGGAGTTTAGGAAAGGCTGAAAGGAGGGGGCCCAGGATGGATCCTAGGGAACTCCTGAGTGAACCGGTTTGAGTCTGAGAGAACTCCAGCTACTTTTACAGATTGAGAGCGCTGAGCAAGGTAATTTTTTCCCAGTCACCAGGACCCTCAAGAGCCCTAGGGATAGAAGTTGTTTGATAAGTAGGCCATGGTGAACTGTATCAAATGCCTTGGTTAAGTCAATGTAGACTGCTCCAGTTAGGTTTCCTTTGTCCATGGCATTGTGGATTGCTCCTGAGAATTCAAGTAGGGCAGTCGATGTGCTGTGCCTTTCCTAAATCCATGCTGCTGAGTGCATAGGATGTTGTGCTTTCCAGGTAGTCTGAAAGTTGGTCCGCCACCAAGCGTCAAGGGCCTTAGAGAGAGGTGGTAGTATTGGTATCGGGCGATAGAAACCAGGCAGTGACTTATCACCACTTTTGTGCACTGGAGTGACAACTGCAGCCTTCCATTCCTAGAAATTGGCTGTAGCAGAGGAGAGATTGAAAGTTTTGTGAGGGGAGCAGTACTTCCTCCAGAGTGAGGGACAGGATTTAAGGTCAATAGTGTCGCTGCTTGCTCGGGACTTAGAAATGGCCTTCTTTACATATTTATAGACTTCATGTGCCTTTACTAGTTTGAAATGGAAGGGTGGTTTGGTTGGAGAGGCAGTAGTAGAAGTAGAAATTGGAGGTCAGCATCAGTAAAGAAATCAGATGAGAGGACACCACTAAGGTCCATGAAGGTATCATTTAGGTGTTTGCAATGATCTCTGGGTCTAATGTAGTGGTTCCATCCACATTCATTATTGTAGGAGAGGATTTGGACTGCTGACCCATGATATTCTTTATGTTGTCCCAGAAGGATTTCCCTTCGCCCCAGGAGTTGGAGAGGGCATTCTTGAAGTAGGAGCTCTTCATCAAGCGGATCTGTTTAGTACAGTGGTTGTGAGCCTGTTTATACTTTTGAATGTCCGACAGAGTGCCAGTAGCTCTTGCAGTGGCCCAGAGGTGATCCCTACTTTTGAGTTGTGCCAATAGCTTTGCCGTGAGCCAGGGATTTGTGAGTGCTTTGATTTTGCGCTTTTTTACTGGTGCATAGGTGTCACAGGCAGTGTTGAAAGTAGTAATAAAGTAATCAAGGGCTAGGTCAACATCTTGAGTTTTGTAAATCAAGGACCAGTCTATCTGCCTAAGACAGGTCTTGAGATGAGTAAGGTTGCCATAAGGTAGGACTCTGCTATAGATGGTTTTTGGAGGCGGCTTACGAAACTTATTTGTCCAGGTACATATTATTGGAGAATGATCACTGAGCGAGTCAGGGAGAACACTTACATTGGTTATATGGGTAGGGTGGCTGGTAAGGATCCAGTCAATGAGGGTGCTGGTCCCTGATTTGTAGTTTTTTTTAGAGAGGTTATCTCTTATATTCGTTTCATTGGGGATCCCCAAAAATTTCAGGGGTCTCCCACTTTTTGAGTGTGACACCAATTTTTTTCCTAGACAGTCCCAGTCCCTCAACCACAAATTCCTACCAAGAGCCCTGTATGTTGGATCTGACACTATGAACCCTGGAGATAAAGAATACCAAGTAAGCCATTTCTGGAATTGATTTTGCAGTTTCTGCAAAATATTCACAGCAATATGGCTTTCCTCAGACGTGGTGACACATAATACAGCCTGCTTCCTACTGCTTACGGTAGAGTGGGGATTAACACTTTCTGACTGAAAATTTGCCCAGTGAGCTGTAACAGTTATGTAGTCAGTTGTTTGGTTGCTGGTTTATACCCCTGTGGTTATGTGAACCTGCTTCACTTCAGAGAATTTCAGCTGCTTAATGACTGCAGTACACGCCAAGTCATACAACTGTGCAGAAGCCTTTATTGAGAAATATGTTCGACAGGGAATGGTGCAGTATACCGTGGTTTGATCTGGTTCATGAACTTAAATAAACCTTTCTGGGCAACAAAAGCAAAAGAGAGCTGGCAATTGGCCAACAGCTCTGCAGTGGCTCTGTTTAAAAGCTGGCCTGTTGGATGCTTGCAGGTAAATTTTGATGTCCTTGCAGCACTTTCTTTTAATGTTAGTTGACGAGAATCACAAGATATTTTTAACTTTTTGGTTTTTGGGGATTGTGTTTTTCGCGCCTTTTTCACGTGGAGTACTGCTTTGGGATTTTACTGTATTTGATGGTGTCAGAAGAAAACAATCTGGGCCAGATATTCAGAAATGTGTCAAATGTCAGCGCAAGTGCAGCGCAAATCCAGTGCGCCATGCCGCAATGAGTGCCATATTCAAAGGTTGCGCGTGGCGAAATGCGCCAGCACAACATGGCTGAATATGGCATGCTTGCCCCAGGGTGCAACCAGAACTGCGCCATAGCATAATCAGAGATGTGCCACCACGCAAAGAGACAAGCACCAATGCACACATGGACCAGTTCCAGTCAATGGTGGGAGCACAGCAGCTGAGGCAAAGTGTGGGGCACGGCGGAGGAAAACAACCGGGGACAGTGCCAGGGAGGCACAGTGGCATGCCTCAGGTGGCCACCATCCGCAGGGCACACACAGGCATCCAGCCCCCCACCGGAACAGTACTGTGGCACAGGAAGCAGGGAACAGGTGGCACCAATGGCTGAAGGAGGGCCGTCACTGGATCTCCCCTTGCTGCATGCCGTGCCCCCACCCACCCACACCTTGGCAAGCCACACCCTAGACCATGGCGCCAAACACTCATGCCACACATCCTGGACAGCCACCCCATGGCTACCCCAAGGCACAGCTACTGACCAAGTGGCAGGATACCACCATGCACGACCCGCACACTGACACATGCACACCACACAGACACCCACCACACCACTGCAGCATGGCTGCACACCCCAGCTGCAAAGCAGACACCAACACAGGCAGGTAAGCAAAATAACTGTATTGAAAGGTATACCTATGTACAGTGGCATGGGGTGGGAAAGGGTAGGAAAGCGAGGGAAGGGGACAGGGAACAGGGACTGTACAGTGGGAAGTGGGATGGATGGGAAAGGGATGGCAGGGGTATAAGGGACATTGTGGGGACGGACTGCAGGCAGCCACGGCCTGCCGCCACCTGACTCCTCCTCCTCTGCTGGTCCATCAGCATCATCCTTCTGGTCTGCTGGGCCAGCTCCATGGTCATCGGTGTTCAGGATTCCCTGAGTGGGATTCCATCTTCTGCACTAGTGGTCGGGTACTGAGTGCAGCCAGCCGCAGAGTGCTCCCCAGCCTGCCCTCAAGAGCAAGATTCCAGGATTCCCAGAGGGGGATTCCATCTTCTGCACTAGCGGTCTGATGTTGAGTGCAGCCAGCCGCAGAGTGCTCCCCAGCCTGCCCTTAAGAGCAAGATTCCAGGTATGCTTCAGGAAAGCAGCTCCAGTCCAGCTTGCTAGCCGTGAACCCAGTTGGTGGATGGTGTCTGACGTTATAGGCAAATTCAGCACTCCGTCTCTCCCTGACTGGCTTCAGCTCCTGGAGATTTGAACTGCTTGGCACAGTCCCCTGGAGCTCATCTGTCCCATTTGTAGTTTATACTGATCTGCCACTAGAGGCATCTTATTTTTCCTGTTAAAGGAAAACTCCATGTTAAAATCAGAAAAAGATATGTAGTAGTCTTTTTTTCCTGTGTTCTAACCAGTTCCCAGCATTTTCTTTTCCTCTGGCTGTGAAAGATGTTTTTTCTAACTTTTCCTAACTGTTTTATTGCCCTTGGAGGTTGCCATTCTGGTTTCTTTTATGGCCTCTAGTCTTCCCAGAGTGCCCTTTGGTGTGATGTCTAATTGCCCCTGCAGTAAGCCAGTGTCTTGTTACAGGGTCTGTCACAGCTCAGCTACAGAGAAAATACTTCTTCCAGAGAAGACAAACTGCTAGATTTTGGGTGAGTGTAATCATTATTAGTTTTTGATATCAGTACCTTGTCCTGCTATGCTCTGCTGTGTGTGTGAGTGTGTGTGAATCATGTCACTGTTTACTCTATTCCACTCAGTCACTTTCAGTTTTTGCACCAGTACTAAGTAGCAAAAATTGAACATCACCTTATAGGTTGTAACATAGCAGGACAAGATACTAATATCAAAAAATAATAATGATTACACTCACCCAAAATGTAGCAATGTGACTTCTCTGAAAGAAGTATTATCTTTGTGGCTGAGCTGTGACAGACCCTGCTAAATCTAGGGGCATAGCTACATCACTGTCACATGAACCAGGGTGCATCGTAGGAGAAAGAAAGCCAATAAACCTATTTGTGATGGAGATCCCCAGGGGTTGTAAAACTACCATACAGCTAGCAGGTTAATTTAGGAAAAACTCCTAATAGCAGACTGAGGGAAGGACACACTAGGACTTAACATACATATCAAAACACTCTACATGACATATGTTTTTGCACATTCTGGGTGGACTTCTCCTTTAATCCTCCAACCTTGCCTCTGCCTTTTCCTGTTCTAATCACCATTATCCCCGACCTTGTTCTCACTTTTACCATATTGTACTCAGAAGGAAGAAAAAACAAAAAACTACTCCACAGTGGCAGTCACACTTACTGAAGGTCAGTTATTCCCCTTACCCCCCCCCAGTAGAAATAACAGTGGGCACCATGGCTATCACAATCTGCCTACTCATGGTTACCTTTTTTGCTCTGCCCACATCCCATCCTGCCCCTACCTTCCACCCTGAGCCCCACTCTACTACCACCCAACAGCAGTCAACCCCCGGACACCTCCATTTTTCCATGGCACCCACCTCAACCAATCCCCGGACACCTTTGCCCACCCCTTCCTTGCCATATCTACCCTCCAGCACCTACCTATCCCTTGTACCCTCACTAGTAGGACCTCGCATCAGTACCTGGCTAAGGGTCCTGGTCGCTACAGACCATTCATCAGATTAATTGCTCTACTCCTTCTGCTCTCCAGGAGCATACACCCCAACCCCGGGCTGTTATCAACTAGCCACCCCACTCTAGTACTGGCCTCAGCACTGCATCCATGCATATTTGCAGCCTCCTAAAAAAAATCCGCCACTGTCCAGTGCTGGGCTGTACAACACCGCCCTGACGTTATAGCACTAGTCGAGATCTGGCTGTCGAGAAAAACTCCCGATTCGGTTATCTCTCTCCCTGGCTACACTCTGTTCATGGAAGACCATATAGGCAAACATGGTGGCGAGTGTGCAGTCTTTATGCATGACACACTTTTAGGCCTTGCTCTTCCTGCCCCAAAGCTCGGTTTTAGTGCCCAAGCCCTCACCCTCAAGGTTACCCCAACCCAGCCAGGGGCCCTCTTTTTCTCACAGTCTCTTACATTTTCCCGAGAGACCAGGGACCAGCTGTCCACTCCCTCATTGATTACCTCACCACACTCCCACACAAGGTGGAGCAGCTCATCCTAGGTGACCTTAATGTCAACTGGCTGAGTACCACTGCCCTCCATCGCTGCCCTCCTTCGCTGCCCTAGATATGACCCAACTGGTTACCTCACCCACTAGATTTAACCGGTCAGGCGGCTTCAGCACCCTCCTAGATGTAATTCTGTCAAACTGCCCCCATAAAATCAGGGATATTAATATACTACCAGACTCTCTTAGTGACCACTCTTCCGTCCTCTGCCACTAGTCATCCCCCCACACCAAAACCAGTGTCCCAGGTCACCTCGTGCCAGTGCTTTTGCCCCGGGGGGGGGGTCAAAGCTAAAAACACACCTAGCCCAGCTCGACTGGTCCCCAGTCCTATTCGCAACGGCTATTGACTCTGCCCTGGCCTGTTTCTCCAGTGCCTTTAGCAAGGCCTGCAATCTTTTCGCCCCCCCCTGACCAGAATCCGTACCAAGAAACACAATACCCCATGGATCTCCCCATCCCTCATCCAGATACTGAAACAAAGAGATAATATCTGGCATATTGCTGTCGAGACAGGCAAACTGGCTGACAGACAAGCCTATAATGCAGCATGTAACAAGTGCACCTGGGCTATAAGGCAGGCTAAAGCCAAATATTATCAAGCCACCCTTGAATCCACTTGGGGCTTATCCCGTGCCTTCTGGGACAATATGAAAGAGCTCAATGGAAAGACCCACTCCCCAACCCCTCCTGATCACTACTCTCCATCAATGGTACCATCACTACTAATCCTCCCCGCATAGCTGAGTGCCTCAGTATGGCTTTCTCGGATCTAAGTTCTGTCCTTCCCAACTATTGTTTTCGACCCTATCCCTGCCTCCACCCCCACCTCAGATCACCCCCCATTCTACCTGTGTGCCATATCACCCCTTGAAGCCAGACCTCATCTGCAAAAAGCCTTAGCTAGCAACAACCCCAGCTGTGATCCCCTGGACTTCAGGATTCTCCAATTAGTCCTAGATATTGTACTAGCCCCTCTCACCAACCTTTTAAACTGGTCACTATGTCTTGGTCAATTTCCCAGTGCCTGGAAATTGCAATCACCCCTATCCATGAGAGGAATAGAACCTCCCTAACCATTTCAGGCCATCTCCATTCCCTCCCCTCTCTCCAGAGCACTAGAAAACATAGTGGCCATTTAGCTCTCTCTCGAGTATCTGGCCGTCGGGAAGCCTGTTGTGTCCAGAACACACATGGTTCTACGCTGGACACAGCACCACTTCAGCCCTCCTGGAGTTCTCCCAGCACCTCCACTCTGCTCTTGACTCTGGTCATGTTGCGGGTGCAGTGTTCATTGACCTCCTCAAGACCTTTGACACTGTTTGTCACCCCCTCCTACTTGACTCCCTCCACCAACTTGGCTTCTCCTCTGGCCCACTGGCTTGGTTCACCAGTTATCTCTCTGCCAGATTACAGCACATGAAGGTAAATGGCACGCTGTCCAATACCCTGCACGTTCGCTCAGGGGTCCCCCAGGGTTCCATCCTGGGCCCCATTATGTTTAGCCTATTTCTCAATACCCTCCCCAGCTCCCCAATATGGTACTCTGTGCCGATGATGCGGTTCTCCTTGCCTTCCACCCTGACCCCACTTCTCTACAGGAATCCCTGCAGCACACATTTAACCAAGCCGAAAAGTGGTTCCTTGACCACCGGCTGGTCATTAACCTAAAAAAAAAAAAAAAAAAATCTATGCTTTTTTCGCATCACCAGAATGAGGCCAAAAATGACCCCCTCTGCATTCTTCCCAGTAATGCTCATCCTCTCGAGCAGGTGTCATTCTACAAGTACCTGGGCATCACTTTCGACTCAGCTCTTACATTCCACACTCACATCAACACCCTGTCCTCAGCCATAAACTCTCGGATTGTCCTTCTCTATCACCACAGAGATTGCCACCCCCAAACTGCTCTCCGACTGGCCATCAACTCCTCTGTCCTGTCCCTAGTGGACTATGGCCTACCTGTCTGCTCTGCAGCTGACAGTACTGCCCTCACCAGAATCCAGACCTCGATAAACAAGGCCTGCAGGCTAGTGACCAGTGCATCCCTCCGTACTCATACTTGACTGCTGTATTCCACCGCCAACCTGCTCACCTTGGAGGAGCGCCTGCGCTACCAAACCTGCTTACTTGCCAGAGATCCCTGCTAGGACTCTTCCCCCCCCCAGGGGTCACTGCGGCTTGCATCCCCATCCATTGCCACCCGTAGCTCAGTTAAGGCCACCTTTCTGGTGCCCTGTACCAAGACCTTCCTAGCCCAAAGGTCCTTCCACTACTGCGCCCCCTCATGGTTTAACTCCCTCCTGCTCTATGTCACTAAGTCTACCAAAATTGGTACCTTTAAAGTCACTCCCCATAACCACTCCTTTGGCACCTGAAGCTGTAGTTGCTGTTAATCAACCTAATGTTGGGATCCCTCCCCATTTCTTGCCCATAGTCTTGACAATGTCTGTTAGACCGCCTCCTTCCCCTTCTCTTTTAATACGATCGCTATTTATTGCATGTAACTTTATCCCATAAACCACTGTTATAGTGTGTTCTTTTTGTTATCTGTATTGCATCTGTATGTTACCACTGTTGTATCTCGCACTGTAACCATGTCTCCCCTCCCTGCGATGAGGTGCCTTTGTAAATGAGTCCCTGACTGAAAGGTTGTAAATCTGACTTTCAAAATAAATAAGATAATCTGCCGCAGCAGCCGACAATACAGGGGCAGCCGTGAACCCCTCCAAATGCCTATGACGAAGGTGATCAGTGCAGGGAACCAAGGCCACCCACTGTGCGCAATGGACAGTGGAAACACACATCCGCAGAGTGGCACCCTAGCCACCCACAGGGGGTGGGACAATGCCTGCCAGCATCCCAGTATGCCACGACAGTGCACGGCGGTGGACATTGCTGCCCAATGGCCACCCGACTGCGCAGCGGAAGGCAGACGGCACAGGGCACCAGCAGCACCACACCAACACCTGTGGCAGCCAGGTGCACAACCACCCCACCAACAGTTGGTACACATGTGAAATGGCCACCCCCTAGTGGCATGCACCTCGCACCATGTGCAACACACAGCTGCCATGGCACAGGTGGCTATGGCCGCACCCACTCCCCCACTGACCAACCGGTAATGTGCAGAGAAACACGACAGTGCCTACCTGCCCACTGTGGTGCGCACGCACCTGTCCTGTCACTGCTCCTCCACCACTGGAATGGAACAATGACAGGCACACATCAGAGAACACCCACAGCAGGTGCCCACCACCCCCACCCCTGTGCACAGCATGTGCCCCTGCCCATGTCCCGCATGGCTGTAGCACAGCACAGCCAGTGGCCAGCAATGCCACTCTGCAATGCGCATGCCGACAGTGTACCCCTCTGCATGGCATGCCAGGCAGCCAAGCCAACACCACAGTACAGCACCAGGGAACACATGCAACATGGGATGACTTACTTTCCATGGCATGGCACCCCTGCAGACAGATGCCTGCAGCTGCCTCAGTCGGTCGGGGTCCTGCCTCATCAGGTCCCCATACTGGTGGCAGCATTGCTCACCAGTCTTGGCTACCCCGGTGTCCTGTACCAGCCTGGGGGCAGTGGCCTGCCTGACCTCCATCTAGACCTGCTGAAGGGACACCTGTCCAAACAGCCCTGGTGCATGTGGGTGCACATGGGCCACCAGATTCACCAGCTCCAGGTCCAACCAGTTATGGGCTCGTCCTGCACCCCGCCACGCCATCGTTACCACAGCAAGTAATGGAGACAAAATGGCGCCCGGGACGTGCAGGTGCACAACGTGTGTGGGGTGCACGCCTCATGTAGGCATGCACTGCGTCCGCCGATCGCACATTGCCATGGATGCTCAAAATAGGCGTGGCTCGCCAGGCACGTGGTGATGTCCCAAGGGGTCAGAGGATCGTAACTGAGGTCAGGGGGCACCTGGCGCACAGTGCGGCAGTGCACAGTAGGCGCCAAGGCCCCTATTGCGCAGAGAGCACACAGTGTGCATTAGGTGGTGGCACACCGCCCGATGCATGTGCACTGCAGTCCTACGTACTGCGCATGTCTGGTCATTGCGCCATGACTTGCTCTGGAGCAGTTCCATTGTGCATAGAGCAAGTCTGCAATATTCAGCCACCACATGCAAATGAGCTCATCAGCCAGTGTGCGGCACACCAGGGAAATTAGCATGTCACTACCATTGCGACAGTGCTGATTTGCATGTGTTGCGCTATAAAGGCACATCGGAACAGCACAGGCCATGGACTGGTATTGCGACCATCTGAGGTGAGTTGCACTTGCTACTGAGCCCAGCCAGCATAGCAGGGTAGACGGGGAGTCACTAACACACATGTCTATGTCCACAGGTAGCACTATGTCCAAGCATGAGGAGAGTGGTCCTGCTTGCAAGCGCAGGCCAAACTTTACAAAGGCAGAGGCTGATGCCCTGTTTTGAGGCCTGCCTCAACAGGGAGTCACTGCTCCATGGTGCCACAAACACACCACAGGCCTGGGCTGCAGCCTGGGTGGAGGTGGCTGTGAGTGTGAACCAGCAGGGCAGCCACCAGCAGTCGGTGCAGAAGTGCCGAAAGAGGGTGGGCACCGATAAACGCCGCATTAAGGAAAAGATGGTAGCCATACATGCAGCCCGAACAGCCACCAGAGGGGGGCCTGCTGATGTGGCACAGCTCACGCCCCAGGAGGAGCTGGTAGCAGCCACCATGCGACATAGCACAGTCGAGGGTGTGCAGGGTGATGGATTCCAGACTGGTGGAAGCCCCTCACTGCATGGTACGTATGATGGGCACACACAGCATACAATGGGGGGGGGTTGGGCCTGGTGACATGCATCACTAACACTTCTGTTTTCTCTTTCAGCAGCAGCACACCAGTATGCAGTGGAAGGGGCGCAAACAGCAGCCGTGGAGGCGGGCCCAGCCCCGGAGGACCAGCCATCCACCTCCACGGGCATCTGGTGGCCTGATCGGCTGCAACACACCACCGCTGTTCAGCTGGATGTCCTGGGCATGGGGTCGGATGAGGCTCTGGCTGTGTTCCAGCAGGATGCCAGCCATGGCAACCTCTGCGCGGAGACACTGATTGGGGTGGGGTCCGACACCGATGACATAACCATGAGCCTGGACAGCAGTGGTGGTGTCATGGGGAAGACACCCATACCAAGTACCAACTCTGGCAGTGTGCCCAGTGGCCTGCCAGTGGTGGGACAGCTGCCTGCCACCACTGCAGGTGCTGCCATGTGCATTGCCACAGCCGTGCCATGTGGTGGTGGTGCGGATGCGCAGCTTCTTGGCAGCATACAGGGGCCGGAGAGGCGGCAGGCATCAGGGGACAGGGGGCAGCTGGACACGGTGTCCACCAACGGGGTGCCAGACAGGGACCAACCACAAGCAGACCCCACTGTGAAGCATCCACCTGAGTGGGGGGCTGCACAGCGCAGTCATACACCACCAGTGGGACGGCGCCTCGCCCAGGTTCTCCTGGTCACTGACCTGTTGTCAGAGCACGACCGATTGCTGCGGGCCTCTGTGGAGCAACAGGTGCTGCTGGTTACTGGGCTGTGTGCACTGCACGTAGAGGTGTGCCAGGTGGCTGAGCAGCACGAGAGAGGCACTGCCCAGCTCCTGGAGGCTATTCGGTACTTGCGGGAGGACACGACCGCATCCCAGGATCGCATTGCCAGTGCAATCAGGGATGTCCTTGCACCGCTGGCCACCACTGTGCATGGCTGGCCACCTCACACACTCCGTAGTGCACTGTCCACCCCACGGACCAAGTGTCGGGTGACACCCCCCCCCCATCGATGTCAGGCTCTGCTGTCGGCATCCCTGGCACGGGCCTGTTCGGGTGCCTACACATACCTGCGCAGACCCAGTCGCGGTCCCAACGGTTCAACCCCTGGGGGGCTGTTGCAAACATTCCTTTTGGCTGATGTGCAGCCTGTGGCAGTTGATCATCCCTGGGACGGCAGCGGTGGCCATGGTACCGCACGGTGGACCCGAGGTGCATGTGGCCCTGCCTGCAATCTGCTGCTGCTGCCCTGTACGTGCATGGGCAGTGTGTGTGTGTGTGTGTGCATACCACAGGTGTGGCTCCTGTGTGTTGCACTGCACACTGCCTGTGTCGGTGGCTGCCCGGCCGCTGGCCCTTGTGGTGTGGGCTTGATGAGGGCGGATCAGCACCAGTTGCACCTGTGCACTGGTGCATTGCATCTGATCCCCACCACTTGCCAGTGCCTGGGCACGTGGGTGTGTGTGTGTCTTGCTGGTCCCTGCTGTTTGTCACTGTCACCCCGGCCCCTTCTCCACACACCTGTGTGTGCATGCCCATTGCCATGCACACCCCTGCCTGTGTGCTGTCCCTGTGCGTGTGGCCAGTGCGTGGGTGTGGTGCTACCTACCTGCCTGCACCAAAGTGCTCCCATGCGATATAGAAATATAAAATTTGACAGCAGATAAGGACCACTTGGCCCACCCAGTCTGCCCATTTCCCTGCCTACTAGATAAGCTGCAGATCCTAGTTAACCAGCAGCCTACTTCTTCCTACCCCAACCCCCTAGAATTGCCTTATGACTGTCCCATGCATGCTTGAATTCCACCACTGTTTTTGACTCCACAACCTCCTCCAGAAGGCCGTTCCATGCATCCACAACCCTCTCTGTGAAAAATACTTCTAAATTACCTCTGAGCCGCCCCATCTTCAAATTGTGCCCCCTTGTTCTTGCACACCTCTTTTTTTGAAAGATGCTGCCTTCTTGGACTTTGTTGATTTCCTTGAGGTACTTGAAAGTTTCTATCATGTCACCCCTCTCCCTCCTTTCCTTGAGGCTATACATATTAAGCTCCTTAAGTCTCTCTTCATATGTCTTCCAGTGCAGACCCTTCACCATTTTAGTTGCCCTCCTCTGGACAGCTTCCATCCTGTCTATGTCTTTGCAAAGACTGGGTCTCCAGAACTGTATGCAGTACTCCAGATGAGGTCTGACCAGCTGTCTGTACAGAGGGATAATAACATCCTGTTTTCCGCTGGTGATGCCTCTCCCTATGCATCCCAGTATCCCCCCAGCCCTCCTTGCTGCCCTCTCACATTGCTTGCCCACCTTTAGGTCATCTGATATGACTACCCCCAGGTCACTTTCCATTTTTGTTGTTGTTAGTATCTCACCCCCCATTGTGTACTCTTCCCTGGGTTTTGTTTCCAGGTGCATTACCTTGCACTCACGTAGCATTGACTCTAAGCTGCCATACATTTGACCATTCCTCTAACCTTGTCAAGTCCCTTTTCATCCTTTCCACCCACCTTGTGCATCAACTCTGTTGCAGATCTTTGTGTCATCTGCAAAGAGACATACTTTTCCTTCAGTCCCTCTGCAATGTCAACCCATAAAGACATTGAGGACCCGGTCTAATACTGAACCTCCCAGTACCCCACTAGTAACCCCCTTTTCAGAGTGGACTCCATTTACTATTACTCTCTGTGTCCTATTCTCCACCAATTTTTTACCCAGGCTGTCATCTTGGGACCCACTCCCAGGCTGGCTAACTTGTGTATTAATCTTTGTGTGGGACTGTGTCAAATGCCTTTGCTAACGTCTGGGTAAGCCATGTCCACAGCCCCTCCCTGATCCTACTACTTTGGTCACCCAGTCAAAGAAATCTATCAGATTTGTCTGGCATGACCTTCCTGCTGTGAATCCATGCTGCCTTGGGTCCTGTGCCCCTTTGGCCTCTAGATACTCAACAGTTCTTTCCTTCAGAAGTGATTCCATCATTTTCCCTACCACTGAGGTTAAACTAACAGGTCTGTAGTTTCCTGCTTCTGCCTTGCTCCCACTTTTATGAAGGGGAATCACATCTGCCCTTCTCCAGTGCTCGGGTACCACCCCATCCTCCCATGATTTGTTAAAGAGGGTAGTCAGTAGTGTCACTAGTTCTACCCTTAGTTCTTTTAGAATTCTGGGATGAATCCCATTGCTTTGTCCACCTTCAGTTTTAAGAGTTCTTTCAGGACCCTTTCTTCTGTAAATGGGCTGGTATCAACTTCTGTATCCAGAGTGTTTCTACTGTTTGTTTTAGGTATTTCCCCCTCTTCCTTTGAAAATACTGAGCAAAATATTTGTTTAGTATCTCTGCCTTTTCACAGTCACTCTCTGCCCACCCTCCCCTTTATTAAGCCTCACTATCCCTCTCTTGATCTTCCTTCGCTTCCTGATGTACCTATAAAGGTTTTATCCCCTTCTTAACTGAGGTTGGCTTATCTTTTCCTCGGTTTGGGCATTTGCTGTTCTGACTGCCTTCCCAGCTTCCTTTTGCTTTAACTGATACAGTTCTCTGTCCTGCTCGTTCTGCGATTCCTTGTACTTCCTGAAAGCTTTCTTTTTCTCTTGAACCTTCACTGCCACTTCCTTTGAGAACCATAGTGGTTTCTTACATCATTTCATTTTGTTTATTTGCTTCACACAAAGGCGTGTTACTTCTGTGATGGCAGTTTTTATTATTCCCCATTGTTCTTCCATCCCTCCTTCCTGCCCATTTGCTAGTGCATTCCTTAGTCACTCACCCATTTTGGCAAAGTCAGCCCTCCTAAAGTCCAGTACCTTTGCCTTTGAATGGCTTGACTCTATTGCTGTGTTTATTGTGAACTATACTGTTCAATGGTCGCTAGTTCCCAGATGGCTACCCACTTCTACATCTGTGATCCTCTTCATCTCCATTTGAGAGAACCAGGTCTAAGATTGCTCCCTCTCGAGTGGGCTCCAATACTAGTTGTCTAAGTCATGCCTTGTGGGGCATCTAGAATAACCCCACTCTTTGAAGTGGCTGCTGCAACTGCACTCCAGTTAACATCTGGCATATTCAGATCACCCATCAGCAATATCTCCCTTTTCTGCCATACTAAGTATACTTTCTGTCATTTCCTTGTCCATTTCCTCCCCTGAGAGAGGGTCTGTGATCTAACCCAGTGCAGATTGTGGTGCCATTGCCGGTCTCCAAATTTACCCACAGTGCTTCTTCTCCTCCCTGTTTTCCCTTTTGTTCTGTTGTTTTGATTCCTTCCCTTATGTAAAGAGCTACTCCTCCTCCTCTTTTCCCCTCTCTGTCCCTCCTGTAGATAGTGTATCCTGGTATGTTTACGTCACAGTCGTGGTTTTGTGTGAACCATATTTCTGTGACTGCCACAATATCCAGATGTTCCTCCTCCATCAAGGCCACTAATTCAGAACGCTTGTTACTCAGACTACAGGCATTGGTACTCATTGCTTTCCATTTCTTGATGGCTTTACCTTCTGTTGCAGCATCCCCCACTGACCTTTCTACCTCAGTCTTTTTCTCATTTAGTACCCTGTTTTGTAGGGAGAGGCTGGGATTTTCCTGCTGCTTATCAGTGCCTCCCCCCTTGACTAGTTCAAAAGTTTGCCAATGAAGCATTTAAACAGATTGCTCAAAACACTTGTTCCCTTCCTGGACAGATGCAGACATCCTGCCTGATGTTGTCTCAGTGCTGCCGTGCCATGCGTTGGAGCCGGGGGTCCCTCCGCCTGGGGGCTGCCCACCACCCTGCGGCCCATTGCCCTCATCATCCCCACTACTGTCCCCCTCTTCCGCCTCAACAGCTATCCCACGGTCAGTGGCCGTGTTGTGCAGTATGCAACAGGCCAGGAATAGGCCACAGGCTTTCGAGGGGCTGTACTGTAGGGCACCACCAAATCTGTCTAGCAACGGAACCATGCCTTCAGCATCCCAAACACATGCTCAGTGATGTTCCGCATGCTGACGTGTGCCTAATTGTACCATTCTGCTGGGGACGACAGGCACCAGTAGGAGGTGAGCAGCTATGGCCTGAGTGGATATCCACTGTCACCTGTGTGGAGAATGACATGGTTAGCTCTGTGCCCTGTGTTGCTGTGCCCCATGCCCATCCCTGGTGCACTCACCACCGCATCCACCCTGCCTTCCCCCATCCCGTGCTCTGTCCGGACCCCTTGCCCATCACATACTGACCCACTAGGTGGCCTGTGAGGATATCCCCACGCTCGAACCTGTGGCACAGAACACTGCTGTGCCAGATGAATGCATCATGTGCACTCCCAGGGTGTGTGGCACAGACATTGGTGATGCGTCCCTTGGCATTGCACACCACCTGGCAGTTGACACTGGGGACCCCCTTCCTGTTGACGTATGCCACACCCTCAGGGCCAGGTGGCATGCGGATGCCCACATGGGTGCAGTCAATGGCCTCAAGCATGCCAGGCATGCGTGCTACCCTGTGGAAGTCCTGCATGGTTGTTGTAAGCTTTGTCTGTGTGCTGGGAAATGGACATATTCTGAAGTATGTGGCAGCAGGGCATTGAGGAATTGTGTGAGGAGCTGGGACGTGGCTAACTGGGTTATGCCCGTTGTATCCCCCTTTTGGTCTCTGGAAGGTGCCCATGGCAAGCAGGCACATGACAGCCATTACCTTTGTCTCCACAGACATAACCTGGCTCCATCTAGTGGGTGCCTGCATCTTCTCACTGCACAGCTTACAGAGCTGCCTCAGAATAGCCCGGTTCAGAGGATACCAGACCACAATCTCCATATCGCTGAAATTCTCAAAGGTGGCACGGGCATGGTACCACCTGTTCCAGGCATAATGCCGATGGGACCTTCCACAGCCATGACGCTGTTCCTCTTGCCTCCTCACATCCCTCATTATGGCCTCCATCTGAAAGGGTGCACACTGGTCATGGCCCCAGCTGTCCTGTCACCCACTTGGCAGTCGGCTGCTGTGCACTGTCTGCCTCCCTGGTGCTGTGCGTGGCATCCTGACTGCCTCTCCCTCTCACTTGCTCTGCCCCTGACACACACTCCACTGCCACCTCACTCCCACACCCCTGTGGCTGCCTGTACAGGTCACCTTGTCCTCTCAGGCTCTGTCACCCTTGCCCTTCTCGGTCTTTTCCCTCAACCATCCTGTTTCACTGTCTCTCTCTCTCTCTCGCTCTCACCCCTGGCGCATCTGCTGTCTGTGTGCTTGTGCCCTGTATTTATAGGCTGAAGTCTGCTCAGCGCATCTGGGACTTGCTCCACACTTGCGCCATGGCTCAGCGGTTGAATATCGCAGTGCGCCACATATTTATGGGAACGCCCCCTGCTCTTGCACATGCCTTCATTATGGTTGCACATTGGCGCACTAGGACTTGGCTCCCACTGAATATCACTCCTTGGTGCATTTCCATACTTGCGCCGGTGCTACTCAGTTGTGCCATGCACAACTGCTTTGAATATCCTGGCCTCTATGTTTATCTGGGAACATTGCAAGGACACATCAAGTGAGTCAGTGTCAGTTCTTGCTTCCAGTTCATTGTCACTATGGTCACCACCACCTCTACCAGTCACGCTGTCCCTTGCCCTGAACCACTCAAATGGATGTTTTGCCTTTGCATGTCATATCATTACTGATGTTCCAAAATTTCCCACCTTGCCAGCACGACTGACACTGTTTTTGCACAGACTGCGTACAGCTCAAGAGTTGTCTGCAGGGTCAATATAAAATTAATTCCACACTAAAGATTTACCTTTTATGGTTTGTACAATGGTGCCTGGCAGTATTTCATGTATGGTCAAGAGACCTGGAGGAAGCGCTACACTGCCATTTTCTTGTTGACATGAATCATTCTCATTCATGCTCATATTCTTATTCTTACATTTAGTATATGATTTTTTTTCTGCACTTGCTTCTCATGCCTTACGGCGGCATCCTCTCCTACACCCTCATCGAAACTACAGATCTCATCATCACGAGATTCAATCAAAAGACCTGGAAGTGCCGTCATCACATGGGGCATAGCCTGGGCTATCCTATTCCCAGTCTTCACTATCACTGCCATCTCTATCGGCATTCACTGCCTCAGCATCTGAGCTTGTATTTGAGGAGGATGCCCCCTTTCATGCTGCATCAGCAGCTGGAAGTATCCTGGTACACGTGGCAAAACATTCAGTACCTCTGCGAGTAACTCCAGTCAGTTCCTTCCAAAACTCTATCATTTCTTTGCTGACATATTTTTTGGTTCATGAGAACTTTTAGTGCCAGTCCTGGTGATGTTTGTTATTATTATTATTGTCGCTGTGTTCTTCATTAGTGCTGTGGTTCATATTGTTCACATCTGTAATAGTTGCACATGCAGCAGCACTGTGCTTCCTTTTACTAGACTTAGACTGGGAAATATGAGACACAGTAGACAGCTGTGAATAGAATGGATATTGTTTTACTAACTGTTGCAGAGACAGTGTAACTGACTGTGTCACAGATCGTAATAAATGACAGGGCTTGGGATACCTAACAGACAGTATAATACAGCCTAGATGGGTTTCACTATGCTGCAGAGAGACACACAGTGTAGCTATGTCACAGTAATAAATGACAGGGCTCAGAGCACCTATAAGACAGTGTAATACAGCCTAAATGGCTATCGCTATGCTGCAGAAACACACAGTGTACTACTGTATGTCACAGTAATAAATGACAGGGCTCGGGGCACCTAACAGACACAGTAGTATAGCCTAAATGGCTTTCACTACGCTGCAGAGAGAGACACACAGTGTATCCTTGTCACAGGCAGGGCTCAGGGCACCTAATAGACAGTGTAATACAGCCTAAATGGCTTTCACTATGTTGCAGAGAGAGACACACAGTGTAGCCTTGTCACAGGCAGGGCTCAGGGCACCTAATAGACAGTGTAATACAGCCTAAATGGCTTTCACTACACTGCAGAGAAAGAGACACAGTGTAGCCTTGTCACAGGCAGGGCTCCAGGCACATAACAGACAGTGTAAGACAGTCAGTGGCTTTCAGTATGCTGCAGAAAGACACACAGTGTACGTATGTCACAGACAGGGCTTGGAGCACCTAACAGACAATGTAAAACTGCCTGAATGGTTTTCACTATGATGCAGAGAGACACAGAGTGTGGCTATGTCACAGACAGGGCTCGAGGCACCTACTAGACAGTGTAATACAGCCTAAATGGGTTTGACTGTGCTGCAGAGACGCACAGCTATGTCACAGTAATAAAGTGACAGGGCTCGGGGCACGTAACACAAACAGTGTACCAGTAAATTACAGCTTAAATGGTTTTCACTATGCTGCAGAGACACAAACCAGCTGCCAGTGCTTTTTGTCCCTCTCCCCCCTTGCTCTTCTCTTCCCAGCACCGCACCATCGGATGATCCCAGATTCCCCCCTCCTGAGATTGTTTCAATCTGCAACCCTGACCCCATTCCCATTGTTCCTTCATGTAGGTTTTACTTTTTTATAATTTTTTTTAAATACGTTTTCATCACAATTTAGTGGTGAAAATGCTGAAGGAGCGCCTGATTCCTTCCAGACTCTGACTGCTCACAGCAGACGGGGCACAGATACTACTGACCAATCATGTTGTCAGCCTGGTGTCATGTGCTCCTAGCTCATGAAGGACCTCACAGGCTGCCCTTTCATGCCTTTTCCCAGCCTAAGAAGGAGTCCTAGGATGCCACAGGTTGTCTGTAATGCCTGTTTTAAAAAAAATACCCATATCAAAAACTGCCTGACCTGTGAAGCACACTGTCATGTTCGTTAGGGTAGTAAATTACCCAAACTACCCTACCTGGCCAAAAATCATCTTTCCCCGACCTACTCGATCCAGCTACTTGATGGGTAGCCCATCCCTAGTTCTGAAGCTCTAAGTTCTTCAGTCTTTCTATACCAGTGACAAGGGTTAACAGCTCTGAGAGGGAACTTTCCACAATAAGTATTATCTTTGTCATTTTTTCTGGTTGTTAGATAAAATTAAGAGACTGCAGCAGGCAGGAGCAGCCCTCCAAATTCAAACAGTTCCTGTTTTTACATTGAGGAAAATCCTCTATTTAGCCTACTTTTCTTCATTACATTCAGGGAGATATGGATGGGACTTTGCCACCAAAAGATTTTAAAATTATAGGTGTTGTATTGTTACTTTATGTACTGTAGTGATTGATTTTTTTTTCAGGCTGCCTGGGGAATCAGGTAAGTGAAATGCAGTGTGTGCTGATTTAGGGCTCTCGTTCTGCATCGAGCTGGCTCGGTGTAACAGGATGTACCTGAGGTGTTTCTTACTATAAGTTAGTGTAATTAATCATTTCCTAGAGTGTTCCTTTTGTCTTTAGTTTTTATTACCTTTTTCTTGGTCTCATGCAGCATTTTCTCAGGAACAGACAATATGTGCTGAAGGCCCCACCCCCAGTTTGGGACTAATTGTTGGGTTCTGCCAGTTTATTTATAAATGTTTTGGCCTTTTGCTTAGGAATCTTTTGCTATTTAGACATTCCCTGTTTCATACTTTCCTGGGATCATGTGTGCCATCCTTGAGAAATACCTGTCTCCTCATACCAGCCGTGTCAAAAAGCCACCCCGTTGACTGCTTAGCAGTAGCTCTGTTATCTTCTTGGTTGGGATCCCTTTATATTTTGTAGAAGGCCATATATGTATTTTTTAGTCACTGTCAGTATAGTACTGAAAAGTTCTCAGTAATTGAGGGTGCAAGCATTGCTTCATGCCATTTCCAGTGGCTGAGGATAGGTATAGTGAACGTGCACCTTTGTAGCTGTAGCTTCCAAAGTGAGCACACCTTCTAGACATGTGAATATTGTGCACTCTGGTGATGGTTGCCTGCTGTCTTCGTGCAGCAATACATAGGACTACATGTGTTTACTGAGGGGCTTCAAGCCAGCTGCATATTTGAGCAGGGTTCATTTCTGCAGTTATTTTCTTCTGCTTGGGGGAAATTGGAAGGATCCACTCGCCCCATGCATTGATTACTAGACTTAGTGAGAGGTGCAGTAGCTGGTCCGGAGATAGGCCTTGTCCCAGCGGTTCCAAAAAGCATTTACCATGGTGACATGAGTTTCAAGCTGGCTGGGTATCCTACATTCTGCTGTGTGAGATTTTTCTCCTGCCTCTCATGTCTCGCTGCAGGTCCCTTGATACTGCAATGCTTTGAATTATAGCACTGGGAGGTTTGTAAGTGTCAAGAAGGGAGTAGGGTTTAACACTGCTCTTAGGGAAGGTGTTTCCAGGCTTAGTTAAGACTTTTTGGTGGTGTTTAGTCCTAGGCTTCCCTTGGCATTTCGCAGTTTGCTACCTAAACTTTACCAAAGAGGTTAGAAGAATTTGAGTGGTTTATGACACTATTTATTATGGGCAAGGAGAGAAACAGTCAGAAATGCACACTTGAATTTTGTCATTGTTGTGTTTTTGATCACTGTATTTTTCCAACAGTTTGTGGTTGTTTAAAAAGAAAAAAGTAAGTTGTAGTTGTGTAGTACAGTATTACTACTAAAGTATACAGTATGGCCTGATTCAGGATGCTGAGGGCTGTCTCATAGTGACACACTCAGTCCTTCTTTGCCTATAGGCAAGTTGGCCCTCAGGTAGCAGGACCAGTGCATGTTCAGGCCTTGTTCTTTATTGTTATTAAAAGAGACAGGGAAGCCATGTAAAGTCTTCCAAAGGAGGCTTGGGTCATTTTCTACACTGGCCGCTCTGTTCTTATTTACATGCATGCAGTTTAGAGAAATATAGCATGCTCAACTTCCTGTTACCCATGCCAGTGGGGCTATGGGGGACAGCACATCTGAAAATCAAAGGTATGAGTAGCAAAGGTGGAATTACAGTGCATTTTACAATTAACATCATAACTATGTTTTTATGATTCACAGATTGTCATGTCTGCCCTGGAATAAAAAAATAAAAAGACACCCAAAATAGGACCCTGAGTCAACAAAACTGGCAATAGACAAGTCTAGATGTACCAGAGCATGGCCAGGATTCTGCACCTAAGTGTTAACCTACCCAGATTTTGTTGTCAAGGCATCCGAAATTATATAAACATAGGAAAGAGTGTAGAAATAAATATGCAAGTGAATGGTTCTCTCCCAACTATCTTCTTGAGCTACTGGACTTTGTTTTGAGGAATGTTATTTTACTGTGATAAAAGGTGATGAAATGAGGACGCATTTTAGTCCTCTTCCCAGGATTTGTTGTGTCTCCATTATCTACAGTAAAGGTCGAATTTTTGCAGAGATAAAAAAAGGGCAGACATTTAATAGGAGCAGATTTACCTCAAGTGCCACAATTCCTTGGGGATACTGTTGTTTGACCTTTTTCATGTTGGCTTGCGCTTGTGCAGCCAACATATTGCGGCAGTAGCATATTTGGAGGCGCGGTCACTGTTGGGCGAATGCAGGGCATGCATCAGAAGGTGCGTCCCTCATTCACCAATCAGGCAGCAGGAGGCACTGACCTCATGCATGCCTAATGTGGCCATCACAACAAAGAAAAGGTCCGCTGCAGTGAGAGTGAAGCTGTCATGCAAGCGTGACCGTTACGCCTCCCTCAGTACAGGCAACATGGTGGCAGTGGCTGCTGCACTGCTGCCTGTCATAATGCCAGGGGGAGCCACTCCCTTGGCATAATATCCCCTTTTGTTGTTGTTGCCGGTGCCCAATCCCCTCGGCATCATGCACCCCTATTTGTTATGCGGCAGGGGTGCCCAATCTCCCATCGACAAAGCACCCCCCACCCACAAACACCGAGGTGGCATGCTGGGAGCCCACCCCAGCGTGCCAAATCCCACCTGAAAAATGGAAACTGCCCTGCGATGTCTTTTTAAAAAAAACAAAAAACCCTATAAACCAAAAATGGTCCCTCGGTGGTCTTCTGCCCCCTCACAACCTGCACCCCCCCTCCTCGCACCTGCTCCCTACACCCCCTCACCCCATACATACCTCCAGTCCGGTGATGATCTTGGTGGACTGGGAACACATCTGCACTCTTCAAAGATAACCGCGAACTGAGGAAATGCCAGTAAGCTGTATAATGGAATAAATAGGGTTTTTTCAACTTTGATGCATATCTCAGGCATTTTTTGGAATTTTGGCACCACATTTTCAACATGGGGTTTTGGGACCCTCCTCATGAATTCTGTCACTGTCATGACGTTATTGACCCAAAGGTGATTTTGCGGTCACTGCACAGGTCACCTTTTGGGATCAGTGTGAATGACGGTGCCGTATGTTCATGGTGGGCTCTCAAAAAGCCTATGTTGCAAATTTGGTGGAAAAAATCAAAAAAATGACTGTTTTACCAGCGTGTGTTACACAGTTGCTAAGCACACTTGTAACTTCGTGAATTTGCAATATTTTCATGCCATATTTTTAACATTGGCATGTTTACACACCTCCTTGTGAACAGTATAGCTGTCATTTTTCACATCCTGGCCGAAATGTGTTTTCGCACTTCCGGCGCAGAATAGCACAGTCGCTGTGGGAAATTAGTGTTTGGGACAGATTACGAAAATGGCAGTGACACTGTTCATGAGTAGAGTTCCTAAAATGCCTATGTTGAAAATGTGGTGACAATACTCCATAAAATGACTGTGTTATGAGCGTACGTTGCACAGTTTGCACGCATGCTCGTAAGTTCGCCAAGTTATAATATTTTCACTCCAGATTTTCAACATTGTCATTGTTCTGCACCTCCTTATGAACAGTACAGCTATCATTTTTCACATCCTGGCCAAAATGTATTTTCGCAGTTCCAGCACAGAATAGCGTGGTTGCTGTGGGAAATCTGTGTTCGAGACACTTTATGAAAATGACAGTGACACTGTTCATTAGCAGAGGTCCAAAAATGCCTATGTTGAAAATTTGGTGACGAAAGTCCATAAAATGAGTGTTTTCCGAGTGTGCATTGCGCAGTTTACATGCATGCTCGTAAACACCTCAATGCCTGTCACTCTTTACAGGGTGAGGGGTGGGGTTGGCATCACTTCAACACTTCCCTGCCATTCCTATTATGTATCTCTACCTCTGCCACTACCAAAGCCAATGCCAGTGAGACAACATTCGGCACTGACAAATGCTTGTTTTGTTTTGAGATGGCAAACAGGAAGTTTTTGATGTTGATATAAAGAAAATGAAAATGAAGCACAGTGATATCTGTACATAGAGTCAACTAATAATCTTGGTAGCTTCTCCAGTTGTCTCAGCTGGTTTGATATTTTTTCCTGGTAATAAGCCCAGGACCTGTGTCTGTTATCAGCTCTGGTATGAGGTCCAGACTCCAGGATCTCTCATCTGGGTGTTTTCTGCAAAATCACATGAAGTGGAAAATTAACGGAGTCTAACAGGTTCTTGTTGTTTTGGTTTTTTTTCAGCAGATGAAGAGGTTCACTTCCCACCCTCTGGAGTGATGGAGATAGGATTCTGAGTGCATGTCATGTCATTTTAGCATTTGCCAAAACATGGTTTATTTCTGTTCCTACCTTTAGCAGGTATCTGAATTCTTTCACCCCTCTTTCTCTTCAGGAAAGGGACAGAGTCCCTTGAATGCACTTAATGTGATTTTGACAATCGTTGAGACAAGATTGATTCCTTAGCCTAAATCCTTGAATATAAATAAAGCTAATACAGAAGCACTTTTCATTTTTTCCCCATTACTGAACAGCCATGGACTATATTATAAAATCTTGCCTGGGGCAGGTCTCACTGGGTTGCCAGCTGGGCAAATAATTCCCTCTCCTTTCTCAAAAGGGAATGTGATATGTTTTTCTTTTAATTGAATAACTGACATTTATGGAAAATTTCTTCATTTTGCATTCTGTGGGATCCTCTCTTTCCATGCTCTAGAGTCTGGGTTTTGCTCTTTAGATTTATTGGCATAGTCTGTGTAGGTATCAGGCCGTAGAATGAAAGATATTCTGATAAGGATATTTTAGAACATGCGTAAAGTCCTGCACAGTAGGGATGTTTTAGGTCTCAGTGCTGCCTGGTGGCATGTGTTTTTCTTAAGAGTACAATTCCTGTGTCTGTATGAGGGATAGGTTTCCCTGGAGGCTAACTTAGATACTATATCAGTAAGACTGTAGAGTGTCTTCCACCCTTTATCCCCATTTGGAGCGGTGGTAAGCTACAGCGTATCTCTGCTTTCTGAACTTCAACCAACTTCCGAGCTCAACTGATTTCCAGATGTCCAGGAGACTAATAGATGCCTATATAAAATTCTGTAAAGTGACTTCGGAGCTTCTTCCATTTTTGCTGTCTTCAGAACTCCTATAGTTTCAATGTTCTGCCAACCAGGATTATTTTTTATGTAAGTCTTTGTATCTGGGGGAAAAGTTCAGAGGCAGCAACTAAGTTTTTTCTATCGCTTAATGTTGTCAGTGGGGAATAATTACATATGATTAATGTGCCTCTTCGCTGGAGTAGTGGTACAGTCCACAGCTGTGACCTCAGCATAGAGTTGTGAAGAAATGAATGTTCTGGTTGCATCAGTCACTTAGTTTCAGCTGTACCACTGAAAGGGTAGCATGCATAGAGCAGAGTTCTCTGAAGATTTTGCCTTTTCTCTGCTTAAATGTTTATTTTTCTCTTAGGTTGTGCAGCTTTGAGGCAGATTGGGGCTACTAGGTGACATGAATTGCCCTTAAATTTAGAAATCATACCTGTTAAGATGTGACTTTCTGTTTTTTTTTTTTGGGTCCCAGGTCCCCCAGTCCTCCATTTAGAGGTCAGACCTGCTCTGTTTGTTATCCCCCCATGCCCAAGCTTCCCCCCTCAGGTGGGGCCACCAAGGGGGCCCCCCTAATGGACGCCTTAGGCAAGCCCCAGCTTACCCCTTGGGTCGGCGCAACAGGAGCGGGACCCCCGACAGACATTGAAGGCAGTGGAGATGGCAGCAGAGCAGATCATCATGCTGGGGTACTGGCTTTTTCTATGCTTGCTGGATCACGGGGTGGGGACATGCAGTGATGTTCAGCATCCACCCTGCCCCCCCTACAGTGATGGCGCTGGCCGCAGTGGACCCCCAGCCTCTGCTAGGGGTCTGTAAAGTGCCGGACACTCTTTCCTTCTCCCCCAGAGAAAAAGAGAGCAGTCCCCAGGATGCTCAATCCTTCTCCCCCTGGCCAGCCCTCTGACTCCTGGGTCTGTTCCTGACCCTGGGTCATTGGCGTCGCAAACGGAAATCCAACCACTGCACTGGCGGGCCTGTGTACAGCTGTGACTTTCAAACTGACTAACCTGTTACCCAGCTGTTATTCTAATACCTACAGTGCCTGAATGGGGACCACTGGCCTTTATAGAAAGTTTTCATGTAGCTCTCTTAAAAATACATTTTTATAGCCTGGTGCCTCAGGTGAGTAATTTTTATTTTTCCTTCATGGGGGGGAGGGGCGCATAAGTCAGTTAGTTACATGGGTGGTATCACTAACTAATTTGGCTCTTCCTCCCTTAATGTTTGCCAGTTTGGCACCTTCTCTATCCTTTTATTTGTTTCTGAGGCTCTGGACGAGAAGCAGGAGCTTCAGATTGTAGTCTTTTTTTTCTCTTGGAGTACAGCTGCAGTTTCAGTGCGGTATTCGGCCGAGGCCAGCATTTCCTGTTTTTGTCTATGTTAATTTCGGTGTTGGAGCTATTATAAGGGACAGCCATTGAAAGCACATTGTGCTCAGTGTGTCTGACAGTTTGGGACTGCCTTGGGTGCGTGTCCTGTCAGCTGTGGCAGTTTGTGCCATTTTTTTTCCTAACCACGATATTGTCTCAATTTTGCTGGCCACTTAGCAGCATCCATAGCAGCACCTTCCACACTTTACTGACAACTGCCTGCCAGAGGTGTAGCCAGAAATTTCCGTTTTGTACACAGTCTCCAACAGTTACACCCCCCTCATTAAAAAATGTACACATCCTTTCCAAATGGCACCCGCTTCCAAACATGTCAGATGATTTCTTTAATCTCTAAAGAGGTTGTACATGTATCTGTCTCCTAAACAACAGAAGTTTAAACAGAGACACTCCTCAGTGGCCTACACTAACCCAAATGCTACAGATTAGAATGAAAATGTTAACAAAAAGGCATGTGGTTTGTGACAGGCACTCAACAAAACTGTACACAAATGTGTACAGTGAGTATGCCTGTCTACACCCCTGCCCTGCTCATTTTCTTTCTGACCACCTGATTACCTCGATCTTGCTGGCCACTTGCCAGCATCCACAGCAGTGCTTCCCATGCTGTGCTGATGACCGCTCGCTTTCTCTTTTTTTTAATTAAATATACTTTATTGAATTTTACATAGAAAAAGAACACAAATCCAACACAGAACACCACAATACAAGTAACACTTACTTCAGTATTAACATTAATCCCCCCATCCGCCCACCCCTGCCTCAGAGGGATATGCAAGTTTAACAGACTACCACATGGGCAGCACAGTATTTATTTATTTCAGTTTGGGATTAAATACCTTTGAGCCATAGGCTCGTTTGCAAAGGTTCCAGGTCAGACATCGTACAAAACAAAGAAGACAGACAACAGGAGTAGTACAGTGTTAATACAGAATTAAGTAAAAGACAACAGTAATGACATTCTAGCACATATAGTAGCATTTGTTACTTCATAGGTAAAAATCACTATGAGGAAGATAAAATTGTAGGTTCTCGGAAAGCTTAGAATTCTTCAAGGAGATTTCAGTGTCATTACATCTAGAATGGGGGTAGGACATGGCCACTGGCTGTAGAAGGCAGCAGCAGTGTTGTGAAAGTGGGCAGAGGGTGGCTGACAGGCTCGAGCAACAATGGGGGAGGGGTAGCCAGTGTGGGGTTGGGGTGAAAATAGCAGCCAGGGGAGGCAGGGGAAAGAAACTGGGGAGGGTGTTAGGAGGGAATGAAAGGGAAGATAGCTAAGGGAGCAAGGAGATGGAAAGTGTGGGAGAGGAGAAAGGGTTGGAGGGTGGGTGTGGGGTGGAGGGAGTAAGTGGCGAGTTAGCTGGGACAAGGGAGAGAAAGAGAGGAAAAAAGACAGTTAAAAAATGGGGATTGGAGGAGGGGCATGGCTAGTCGATAATGGGTGGGGCAGATGAGAGGAGTGGCCGAGATAGAGGTCAGAGGTTTCAGGAGTAGAAGAGTGTTGAGAGCTGGTCAGGGTGCTCAGGGGCACTCACGCATACTTGGAGGGGTAAGATGAGCACGGAGACCAGCTTTGAATTTTCCAATTCTGTTGCGTCCGAGGAGATCAGGAGGTAGGTCACTTATCCACCTGGGACCCCTGTAGGACAGGGATCTTTGGGCTGTTGAGGTATGCTTGAAAGGTACTAGGAGTACACCCTTAGAGGTCCTTCTAGTGCTGATAGGAGGTTGGGCTTTTTTAAATAGACATGTGGTGGAGTCGGGAGCAAGCCCAAGGATGGCATTCATTCTCACAAGACAGCGTTGGTACCGGGCTCTGAGGTGAAGGGGTAGCCAACCAGTTGCTTCATAGAGGTCACAGGTATGGGTCAGGCGATCTGCACCCAGGACTAGCCTACACGCTTTGTTGAGGAGGATTCTTACCCTTTTCTGGATGGTGTCAGTGGCTGCGCTGTAGATTGCAAGGCCGTAGTCATTGGAGGATACCACAGAACTGTAAGTGACAAGCTTTAGTGCCTCAGGCAGCATGTATTTCCGGTGTTTGTACAGAACACCTAGTTTTGTGTTGGCAGATTTGACTAACTGATCAACATGTGTTGAGAAAGAAAGGGAGCTGTCCAGATGAATACCAAGATATCTGAAGGCATCAACCTGCTCCAGTGAGCTCCCTTTGGAGCTCAGTATCTGAAGTTTTGCAAGGTGGTTCTTCCTCTGTGGTAGGGAGAAGAGCATGCTCTTGGTTTTCTTGTAGTTGAGCAACAGTTTATCACTGAACCATTCCTCAAGTCTGTGGAAGTTTACTTCGAGTTCAGGGGAGACTGCGGATAAGTTTGACCCACTTACAGAGATGACCGCATCATCTGCATAAAGCACAGTGTGTGCTTGGCAGGCTGTAGGCAGTTAGTTGATGACTATGCTGAACAGGAGTGGTCCCAGGATAAACCCTTGTGGGACTCCAAGAGTCACGTCCATGGGTTCTGATGGTATGCCACTAACTTTGACTTGCTATGCCCTGCCTTATAAGTAGCTCTTGAACGAGGTGACTGTGTCCAAGGACATGCCCATTAAGTGAAAGAGATGTAGGAGGAGTTGATGGTTGACTGTATCGAATGCCTTGGTGAGGTCAATGAAGATAGATCCCACTGCTAAGCCATCATCAGATGACTCGTATATCTGGGAGGTGTAGTCAATCATGGCGGTTATGGTTGAGTGATGTTTCCAGGACCCATGTTGTTGCCTACAGAGTAGGTTGTACTTCGTTAGGTACTCAGTAAGCTGGTCCGAGACCACTTGATCCAGTGTCTTGGACAGAGGGGGAGAATTGAGATGGGCCTATAGTTGATTAGATTTGTGGCATCACCTGCTTTGAGAATGGGGGTGACAACCGCCTTCTTCCACTTATCAGGGAACACACCTTACCTTAGCGAGGCATTGAAGACTTTGGTAAGAGGATCCACCAGCTCATTTATAGTGAGTGCCACCAGTTTCATGTCTACAAGGTTACTCCCTTGTCTAGTCTTCTTTAGAACAGCTTTAACATATTTAATGGTATCCTGTTGGTTCAGCTGTTTGAAGTAGAAGGGGGGCATTGAAAAATGGGGTACCGGTGGTGGGGCATTCTGGTGGGGTGAGTTGAGGGTAGAGTGGGATAGGTATTCCTTGGGAAGAATAGAACTGAGGTCAGGGAAGGCTCGGTTGAAGGCGTTAGCAATGTCTACAGGCTCCAGGAGCATCCTCTCAGTTGTGACTATTAACCCTGGTTGTGCTTTGGAAGCTTTGCCAGTGAGGGTTTTTATCGAGTCCCAGAATTCCGTACCCCTACCCCAGCTCTTTTTCCGTAGGTCATGGTAGTAGCTTGCCTTAGCTTGTCAGATGATCCTGGTACAGTAGTTTCTTTCAGACCTATATTTGATGTAGTCAGCTTCCTTACCAGTAGCTTTGGCCCTATGCGACAAGTTGTTCCTATTCCTCATACACTGTAATATGGGGCCTGTAAGTCATGGGTTGGTAGTTCCTCTTATTTTTTTTGATTCTGTGGGAGGCAAAGATGTCACAAGCCTTGGTGAAAATGGTGAAGTTGAGAGCTTGGTTCCCATCCGTGGCCCTGTCCAGTGGTGACCAGTCAATCAAACTTAGGTAATTCCTGAGAGAGTCAAGCTACCTAGGTCTCAGCGATTGATTTCGAGATACCTGGGGGGCATGAGTACTGGCTTTATTTGACCAGGTGCACATCACTGGTGAATGATCACTGCGGGTGTCAGGAAGGACAGTGACCTTGGAAATATAATCCGTGCTGCTTGCGAGAAGCCAGTCAGTTAGAGTACTTGTGCCTGTTTTGTAGTTAAGCCTGGTTGCTTGGTGGACTAGTTGAGTAAGGTAGAGTCCAGACACCTGGTCGCGGACAGCAAGCGTGTCATTGGACAACCAGTTAGTGTTAAAGTCGCCAACTACTATGTGTTCCCAATTTTTATTGTACTGCTCAAAGTTGCTCAGTACTTGCTGGATGCCCGTTTTGGAGGTTCCAGGGGGTATGTATACAGTGGATAATAGTAGTAGGGTTTTGTGTTGCTTATCCAGGGTGAGTTTGAGGGTACGAGGTTGCGCTTCCTTGTTTAGGAAACTACTAGGCATGGGTTGGGCTCTAAGGTCATTCTTCAGGTAAACTGCGCATCCACCCCCTCGCTTAGTCAGTCTATCTTGCCGGAATACTGTGTAGCCATCCAGTGTTATGGAGGCATTGCTAACTTTTGGTGAGAATCAGGTTTCCATGAGTGCAATTATGTCAGATTGTATTAGCTCCACCCATAATATTAGCTCCACAATATAATGTGGGTTAGGTTACACATACCAGGGTATAAACACCGAAGGGGAGCAAAGGGATCAGTGTAGCTCCTTGGCCGTAATTAAAGGCTGATAATAACCAGTTAAGTAACATTCCTTGACCTCTCAGAAGGAGGCATTGACATCAGGGTATGCAGTGTGCTCCATCTTTTGTTATAGGTTGACAGGCGGATATGTATACTAGCTGTCATTTTCTCGAGTCTAAGATTATACAACAATTCATTTAGCCATTCTAGATAGGGGATTGCCATTTGGTCGACCGCTCGCTTTCTCTGTGGGCACACTATTGCCATGGTCTTGCTGCACACTTGCCAGCATCCATATCAATGCTTACTGTGCTGTGCCAACAACCGCCCGCTCTCTCCAGGACATCTCCTCCATGTCAGTACACATGCTCTTGTCATTCAGCCGTTCTTTCCTGCTGGTTCCATGAATCGAGAGTGCAAGGGTGGGAAATTCAAATGATTCTTCAGTGTGGGTGGTTGAGGGTGGATCACACAGGAGATCAAGAGGGCTTTTGTGACCAGGTAGCAGTCCAGCACCTCTAGTGGTCACCAGAGCTCCTCGGTGAACAGATACGATTATGTTTGTCTTGGACCATGTTAGTCCTAGTGAGCAGGCCTCTGAGGGTAGCCAGGAAGGACAAGGAGGTGGTAGCTAGCATGGGCAGAGAATGTGTGTTTGTTATTTAACTGTTTTGAGGAAAACACCAAAAGTAGACAAAGAGTGTTGCTGAGTATGTGACCGCAACAAAAGCCGAGTTTGAATTGTTGCTGAATATGTATGTTGCTAGCCTTGCTTGTAGAGCAGAAAGCAGCTAACTAAAAGAAGCTACATTTTCTTAATTTAAAACTTATATATCAGCAGAAGCCAGTGTAACTTGAGATTAAGTAGACAGATACTTTATTAGAAGTAGAAGGGGTCTTATTTAGGGTTAAAAAAAAGAAAGAAAAGAAAGAAAGTCAGTGTGTGTTCTGTGCTGGGAAGGGTATTGTATCAGCTGACTTTGCTAAACCAGTAGGAAGAGAGAGAGCTTAATTGGGGGTGTGGCTTAGGCAATATAAAAGCAGGTGATTCAAAATACAACTTCCTGTTGCTAGCCTTGCTTGTAGAGCAGAAAGCAGCTAACTAAAAAAAGCTACATTTTCTTAATTTAAAACTTATATTTCAGCAGGAGTCAATGTCTGTTGAGATTAAGTAGACACATACTTTATTAGAAGTAGAAGGGGTCTTATTTAGGTTAAAAAAAGAAAGAAAAGAAAGCAAGTCAGTGTGTGTTCTGTGCTGGGAAGGGTATTGTATCAGCTGACTTTGCTAAACCAGTAGAAGGAGAGAGAGTTTAATTGGGGGTGTGGCTTAGACATTATAAAAGCAGGTGACTCAAATTACAACTTCCTGTTGCTAGCCTTGCTTGTAGAGCAGAAAGCAGCTAACTGAAAGAAGCTACATTTTCTTAATTTAAAACTTATATCTCAGCAGGAGTCAGTGTATATTGAGATTAAGTAGACAGATACTTTATTAGAAGTAGAAGGGGTCTTATTTAGGGTTAAAAAAAAGAAAAGAAAGAAAGTGTGTGTTCTGTGCTGGGAAGGGTATTGTATCAGCTGACTTTGCTAAACCAGTAGGAGGAGAGAGAGCCTAATTGAGGGTGTGGCTTAGACACTACAAAAGCAGGTGACTCAAATTACAACTTCCTGTTGCTAGCCTTTTTTTCTTACTAATTACCTTCCATCCACCCACCACCTAAGCCAGTTCTACTTTTATAGCCACTGGATCTGACTGTCAACAGGAACTTCCTTTTTGGCAGTAGGAAGGGAAGGATCATAGAGAAACATTGGTTTTGTCAACTCTAAAGGAAAAAAGTAGCTCACTCTCCCCCCTTAGCTGCCGGTGGTCTGACATAGAGCAAGGAAGAAGGAGGCTACTGAAGAAGATAGGAAGTTGCTGTCCCAAAACAGGAAGGATGAGAGTTGTAAGGAGAGGAGAGGAGAGAATAAGCATCCAGAGAAACAGTAGAGAGGACACAAATTAAAACATGATAGGAGTGGTGCAGTGCAATGGCTGTGGGGCGGCAGTGTTCTGGGAGACATTCTGGAGGCTGCGATGCTGCCCTATTTGCAGGCACCTCTCTGGTCTGAGAGAGGAGGTTGCCCATCTCCAGGCTGACCTGGCTATGATTCGTGAAACCTCCTCCCCCACCCAGGGACCACCAGGGCCAATGCCACTACCTCAGAGGTTGCCAAGAAAGAGGACAGGCTGGACCAGGGTGGACTCAGGGAGGGAGAGGGTGGTAGAACAAAGTTGCATCCCTCCAGCTGTACCTCTCCATAATTCATTCACTCTTCTAGTGGATAGTGGTTCCTCTATGGAGGCACCTGCAGTGGAGACCAAGGAGAATGCTGGGAACCTTCACAAAGGAGACCCACAGGAGGGTGGCATGGGACCCCACAGGGGAAGGAAACAACTCCTGGTGGAGGACTCAATCATTGGGGGTTAAATGGGGAGGAATGGGAGAGGGAGGTAAGGTGCCTTCCTGGTGCCATGGCTTGGAGGGACAGGAAGCGAATCCTTAGGATTGTGGGAGGAGCTGCACGAGGGAGGGAGCTGGATGTCATTGTCCACCTAGGGACAAATGACCTGGCTAGGAATGGGATCAGAGCAGTGCAAGAGGAGTTTGTAGAGTTGGGGAGGGGCCTTAGACAAGTAGCGCATATGGTAACCTTCTCGGAGGTGCTGCCTGTCTATGGCAAGGGTGATGCTAGGGCACTCCTCACCAGGGAATTTAGTGAGTGGTTGAAAAACTGGTGTGGAGCTCAGGGTTTTGGCTTCACTGGGGACTGGGGAGCCACCTGGAGGCGCAGACCTATACTGGTGTGATGGTCTGCATCTGTCCAGGGGGGAACCAGGATCCTAGGTGAGAGGTTTAAATACTTCATTGGCAAGCATTTAAACTAGCCAAGGGGGGAGGCACTGAAAAGGAGCAAGGAAATCCCAGACCCCCCCCACAAAACATGGTAATTAGTGAGGTAAACACCAAGGTAGAGAAGTTTTTAGGGAGCAGGACAGAGGTAAATGTAAAAAAAGGCAAAGGCAGTAAGGACTGGAATGGGGCTAAAAGGGGTAAGGCTATCAAAGAGTGGAGGGTGATGAGTACCAATGCCCATAGTCTGTGTAACAAGCTCCCTGAACTAGTGGCATTGATGGAAGAGGGTTACCTGGATGTTGTGGCAGTCACAGAAACATGGTACACAGAGAACCATGACTAGGATGTTAACATACCAGGGTACACAATCTACAGGAGGGCAGGGAGGGTAAAAGAGGAGAAGGAGTAGCTCTCTCTGTAAAGGAAGGGATCAAAACAACAGAACTAAAGAGTAAACAGGGAGCAGATGAGGCACTCTGGGTCACCCTGAAGACAGGAAATGGCACCACAGTTCGCATGGGGGTTGTGTACAGACCCCCCATCTCAGGGAGGGAATGGACAAGGAAATAATAAAAGACTTCCTTAGAATGGCAGAAAAGGGGGAGATATTGTTGATGGGGGACCTGAATATGCCAGATGTTAACTGGAGCACCTTTGCTGAAGGCACATCCAAGAGCAGGGTCATTCTTGATGCCCTACAGGGGGCATGCCTCAGACAGCTAGTATTGGAACCCACTTGTGAGGGAGCAGTCTTAGACCTGGTACTCTCAAATGGGGACGGAGAAAGAATCTCAGATTTAGAAGTGGGTAGCCATCTGGGAACAAGCGACCACCAGACAGTGTGGTTCACGATAAACACAGCCATACAGTCAAGCCATACAAAAGCAAGAGTATTAGACTTTAGGAGGGCTGATTTTGGGAAAATGAGAGAGTGCCTCAGAAAAGCACTAGTGAACAGGCAAGAAGGTGGGGTGGAGGAACAATGTGGAGTAATCAAAACAGCCATCACAGAGGCAACAAGCCTTTGTGTAAAGCAAATCAGTAAAACACAACGAAGGAAAAAAACGCTGTGGTTCTCAAAAGAGGTGGCAGGGATGGTTAAGGAGAAAAGGACAGCATTCAGGAAATATAAGGAAACACAGAAGGAGCAGGACAGAGAAATGTATCAGTTAAAGCAGAAAGAGGCTGGGAAGGCACTCAGAATAGCAAAAGCCCAAACTGAAGAAAGGATAGCCAGTTCTGTTAAGAAGGGGGATAAGACCCTTTATAGGTACATTAGGGAGTGAAGAAGGACCAAAGGAGGGATACTGAGGCTTAATAAAGGGGAGGGAATGTGGGTAGAGGGTGACAGTGAAAAAGCAGGGATACTGAAGAATATTTCTGCTCAGTATTCACAAAGGAAGAGATGGGGGAGGTACCTAAATCAAACAAGAGAAACACTCTGAAGACAGTGGTCGATACCAGTCCATTTACAGAAGAAAGGGTTCTGAAAGAACTAATAAAATTAAAGGTGGACAAAGCAATGGGGCCTGATGGGATTCACCCAAAAATTCTAAAAGAACTAAGGGTAGAATTAGTGACTCCACTGACTACTCTCTTTAACAAATCATGGGAGGATGGGGTGGTACCTGAGGACTGGAGGGGGGCAGATGTGATTCCTCTTCACAAAAGTGGGAGCAGGACAGAGGCAGGAAACTACAGACCAGTTAGTTTGACCTCAGTGGTGGGGAAAATGATGGAATCACTTCTGAAGGAAAGAATTGTTGAGTACCTAGAGGTCAATGGAGCACAGGACCCAAGGCAGCATGGATTCACGATCGGAAGGTCGTGTCAGACGAATCAAATAGATTTCTTTGACTGGGTGACCAAAGTAGTAGACCAGGGAGACTGACAATTTATTTTTCCTTAAGTAGTAGAGGACCTACCGCAGGACACTGAGACCCTCCTCATTGGGGTTGTGCTGTCCTTAATGTGTGACGCCAACTTCATGTTTATTTAGATTCCTCCAGCTGAACCTCTTGACTGGGAGGAGTACAGTAGGTGCACCAGTGGGCTGACTGGCCCGTGGTAAGGCTGATTTGCACAAATCCATATCCCATCTCTTAAATGAGATGCTTCACAATGATGACCCACAGGTCATGCCTACAGAGATGTCTGAACCCAAGGGGGGCCCCTCAGGTCAAGGGGGGCCCATACAGGCATGTCTAGGTATGCCGGAGAAGATTGACCATGCTCACCCAGATGTGCAGTCAACCACTGATCTTTATGACAGGGAAGGTCAAGAGGTGGACACAGGGGTCTAGGGAGGATCCTGACCAGATGGAACCAGATCCTTTAGATGAAGAGGAGTTGCCTGAGAGGAGGGAGAGTAGACAGAACTCGAGACAAAGATTCCGATCTCTCCCTTCCCTGTTTGGTTCTGAGTTGCTATCCTGTAGTATCACAGAAGCGTGTGAGACAGTGTAGTTCAAGGAGGTTCAGGACACAGAGACTCTAAACAGGATTCCATCCCATCTGCCTCAGCCCTGAAGGGTTTTCCCAGCTTCTCCAATGTGACAGAATTATAGGACAGGAATGGGCTATGGCAGACAAATGCAGCAATTCCCTAGGCCTATAGTGCAATGCTATATTTTTCAGGTGGAAAACACCAAAAGGTGGGAGGTTCATCCAGTGACAGGCAAGGCAGTCTGTGATGCTATGAAAAGTTCTACCATATATTTGGAGGGTTCGTCAGCCCTTGAGATGCTCACGATAAGTGAATGCATCGTACAGATGGACATTCATTTCAAATGTTGCAAAATTATGTACATCATATCCATTCTTCTTTATCTTCTGGGCACTAAACTCCTGGGTTACTGCATTGGGTAGCTTTGTGCCACGTGATTCTGAGGGTACAAATATTCTGCAACCCATTTCAATGGCCTGCGCCCTTTTGGAGGTGCAGCTGTAGAAGCCTGTAGATGTTGTTTCATTCACTATAACATATTGTGGTGGCCATATGGGCTGTGTGGCTTTGCCAATGGGATGCAGGCCTCTAAGACAAAGTTGTTTTATATGCCTTTTACTGGTGAATCATTTCCAGCCCAGAGCTAGACAGTATCCTGATGGATGTCCAGGACCAAAGGATAGTTGCTGGTCTCTGTTCTTAGTAGGCCGAGGCAGCAAAGCTGCTTTTCATTCCTTCAAGAATTTTGGTAATCGGAAGAACAGAGGAGCTTTCTCTGAACCACAGTTCAGGTATCTAATGGTGAACTGCACAATATTTCCCTTGCTTTTTGACCTGAAACTGGATGGTGTTTGGGAAGACATCCAGGACTACAAAAAACTTTTGTCAGTGAATAGGGAGAAATTGTAACACAGCCCAGTTTCAGTGGAGGCAGGGGGGTGGTTCCTAGACTGGTGATAAGTGGATTTTGCCTCTTCAGATTGTCTTTAATCAGAGAAACTGATTTTTTTCTGGTGTTCAGGCAGTGATAGCAGAGACACAATCTCTTGCTGTTGCAATAGGGTTGCGAGCAGAAGAGGCAAGCCCCCACAATGGAGGTACTTGAATATGTCTCTCTGCCCAGTGCTTTCTCTTAGTGAAAGGCTGCAAAATACCTTCCAGCGAAGGACACAGGTAAGGATCAATGTTTGGTAGACCAGCCTTGTGTTTTCTGATACAGACCGAGGCAACAATCTCAAAGCCTTCGCAATGAGGAGTTAACATTGAAGCAGTTCAGTACGGGGACGCTGATGTCAATCGGTTTAAAGGACATCTGTCCTCACTGTCTGTTTCCCACTTGTCATTAATCAGAAATGTAGAAATGTTGCCATCCAGGAGCGACATTTTCATTCCCAAACTCAACAGTGTTCATTGACAGCTGGTGCAGTACTTAGGGACTAGGACATGGGACATCCAGGAGACGTATGACTGGATAGTCAATAAGGAGATTCCCCTCTCACACCATTGCAATGATTACAGCACCTGTGAGCAGTGTGTCAGCTGGGTGATCATAAGGTCCTCACATCACACAGTCAGGTAAGAGAACCCAGTCCAGAAGACTGGTGGAGCCTCCAGTCAGCTGATTCCACCAGCAGACTGCTCCACCTTTGAGTTTGATGTTCACAGTGTTAAAATTGGTACAGAGGGCCAGTTTCTCATTAGATCTCTCCAAAGCAGGATGTTGCCAGTATAGGTTCCAGCATCAGAGGACTTCAGGTCCCAATCCAGTGTCCAGAGTGATGTTTCAATCACTCCGGTGGTGGGAGAATATCTTGTTTGTCAGCGGGAATTCCTCAACACCTTCATGGAGTGTTCCTGACCAGTCGATCAGGCTGGTGGCATGTCTAGTCCAAATTTCAGTCAAGGAAGTCGACAGCCCTCAGAGCTTTTTATAGAACTACTGGAGCCAAAACAGGCAGACAGGAAAGTTATACAAACTTAGTCAGTTGTAATTTTTATTTCTGAAGTAGTTTTCCTTTTGCTTATTAGAAGGTTTTCTATGTGATAGTATTATGCTGGACATGGGGGGAAACCTCTCAGCCTGGCAGTTGACATATCTGTCTATATTCCCCCCACTACATCATCAGCATTGTGATCTCATTAATAGTAACATCCCTGATGACTGACCTAGCAGCTACTGATGAAGACCAGTTGGGTGGTCGAAGCACTAGGGCTTGTTCCTCACTAGCAACTTGCAATAAATATTTTTTACCTTCAGTTATATTTGTGTGCTGATTTAAATAAGTGATGAATGCAGTGTTTTTTTTTGTTTGTTTGTTTTTATCTCCTTGAGTGCTGTTTCTAAGCAGCAGTGATGTCATAACACATGAGGTCACAATGTTGAATATGTAATGGAGGATCAGAGCTAGACATGTCAGCTGCCAGACCTACTAACATCAGGTAAACAGTCTTCTAATTAACCAAAGAGAAAATAAAAATATCTTCGATTCCAAAATTAATGGTTGACCGCTTTCAAAAACTAATATTAGTTTTAGGTAGTACATCAGCTCTTTAAGTTAGTGTTTTTGATTTAAGGGAAGTGTATCTAGTCTTGGCAGTCTCATCAGGACTGACTTTGGTTGCAGACGGTAAATGTGAGGTCAGCCAGCACTGTCACCTTATCCTTCAGCACCAGTTCAGGAGACCACAGATGTTCTCATGGAAGTGACTAGGTCCTTCAGTAGGTGAAGAGCAAGCAGTTGTCACTGGTAATAGTTTCCCTGCCAGGGTAACGGGGTGTGCTCCCTGGCCTCAGAGGTGGTTGACCAGCTGGTTCATTTTGCATAAAAGGAGAATGCTCCAGTGCTGATTTTTTTTTCCAGTTAGTTTTCACTGCTTATGAGCAGAAGGACTGCTTGCTTGGTCACAGGAATTTCCCATTGACAGTACATATCTGTTTCCTCCAGTTCCATGGTTACCCTGGGGACTCCCAAGAGAGTCAGCCACTATGAGGAAGTTTTTTATAATAGTCTTGGGTGGTCAAGAAGAATGTGGTTTACAGATGGGTAAAACCTGGCATTGCAAGCACCAGCTTTCTCTTCAGCTCCGATTCCATAAGGGCTTGCTCAATTGGGGGCAGTTTCTATAAACAATGTAGAGGCGACATAGTTAACAACCTGGCTTCTCTGTTGAAAATTCCTCTGAAGCTGAGATTGCTGAAAAGGTGGTTGTCATCATGATTATCTCTAGGAAGGTGCCCACTCGGCTGTTGGAAATGTATGGTTCATTCACTCTTCTGGGCCCTGGGCCCAGAATAATAGGCTAACCGGTACTATTTTCTGCAGTGTTTGGACTTTATAAGTGGGACTGGACAGGGTCAAGCATAAGCACCCTATGGGGGGGGGTGCAGGTGTCTGCTCTGTATCAGATGCTGAAGCCAGCTATGGGAACATCCTTGACATTCACCATGGATTTTGATCCATATTCTCAGAGCCATCAGAAGAAGCTGTCCTATTGGTTTCTGGTTTCTCCGTCTGATTTAAACATAGTGTTACATACTTGTCCCTGGAGTTTGTTGAACTATACAAACATATGAACAACAGAAATAGGCCTCATGGTCTGTAGAGTCTGCTCGAGTGTGCAGCTAGCCCCTCTTCATGCAGCTGCCCTTCCCACCCCCTTTCCCAATATCCTTATCCCTTACCCTGTCCCAACCCCTCTTGAAACTGCCCACTATCTTACATGACACAATTTCATCTGGTAAGGTGTTCCATTTGTCCACCTCTCTTTCCATGAAAAAATGTCTCCTCATCTCCCTCCCTCCAATCACAGCCCATGCCCTCTCGTGTCCCTCACCGTTCTCATCTGAAAAATCCCTTCTGTGTTGGTCTTGTTTATCCCCTTCAGATACTTAAAGGTCTCGATCATATCCCCCCATCCCTCCTCTAGTGAATACATATTCATCTCCCCCAGCCTGTCCTCGTAGGGCTTGCTCTCCAATCCCTGGATCATCTTTGTGGCTCTTCGCTGCACCCCTTCAACAATCTGATGTCCTTCTTCAGGAATGGGTGCCAGCACTGCATGCAGTACTCCAGGTGGGGCCTGACCAATGACCTATACAGGGGCAGGATAATCTCCCTCATTCTGGAGGAGATCCCTCTTGCAATACACCCCAGCATTTTGTTGGCTTTTGTTGCTGCCTTCCTGCACTGAGCAGAGTTGTTCATGCTCCCTGTGATGATCACTTCTAGGTCCTTCTCCTCTGTTGAGCTCCCCAGCTGTATCCCATTTGAGTCATAATCCTTCCCCTGGTTCCTGATTCTGAAGTGCATAATATTGCACTTCTTGGTGTTGAACCTCAACTGCCATGTTTCCTCCAACCCCTTCCACCCCTCCGTGTCATCAACCACAGCTCCCATCTTGGTATCGTCTATGAACAGGCTGATCTTTCTCCGGATCCCATGTGAGATATCTGCAACAAAAATCCCAAACTGCGCCGGTCCCAGTACCAATCCCTGTGGTACCCTGCTCATCACCACTCTCGGTGATGAGAGGTCCCCCCTGCACCACCACCCTTTGCTGCCTTCCTTTTAGCCATTATCCATTTTGGCATTTTTGGTCCCACTCCCTCATATTCCAGTTTCCTCCCAGCCTCCCATGCGGCACTGATTCAAAGGCCTTGCTGAAGTCCAAATACAGGACAATCGACTGCATGGCCCTTGTCCATGTCTTTCTGTGGATTCTGTTGAGCTTTCAGTTTTATATATATATTTTTTTTATAATATATTTTTATTATTTCCAATCTGTCTTAATGCATATTGTACATATAAAACTTAACATATATCATACATCAATCTTGTACAGCATAGGTAAATGAGAAAGATTATTCACCTTCTATCCCTGTACTCCTTTTACCTCATATTGCAATCCTAATTATATGAACAGTGTAACCCAGCTCCTCCCCC
This sequence comes from Neoceratodus forsteri, assembly GCA_016271365.2. NCBI lineage: Eukaryota > Metazoa > Chordata > Ceratodontiformes > Ceratodontidae > Neoceratodus > Neoceratodus forsteri. Next base: position 639,601,481 of record CM028137.1, on the reverse strand, counting down.
CACCTTCCACTTGCTGGTGTTTCATAGTTTATTGTTCAAGTTCTATCAGCCATAGGCCGTAAACGGACTTGCTACATCAGTGGAGATACTCCCATTTCCTTTCCTGCATGTGTTCATCTAACTTGCGTTTAAAGTTCTTCGTTGTATGAGCTTTCACCACATCACATGGCAGCTTATTCCATTCTCTAACCACCCTTTGATTGTACCATCTCCCCCTTCTCTGTGTTCTGATGTGTCTCCTAATAATTGATGTGAATGTATTCTAGTGGCCCTAGTTGGTGGTACTTTTTTTCTGAATCCGGCACATTCCCATAGTATCTCATGATGGAAACAGCTGTATGAGTAACACAGGTCTCCTCTCAAATAACGGTATGCCATAGAATAGAGGCCTAACCTACGTAGCCTGTCTTTATATTTCATGTCTTTGACAGCACGTATTTTTGTTGTGTACCTACGTTGCACTTTTTCTATTAGTTTACCAGTTCCCACATCCTGTGGGGAAATGAGGGGTACTCCGTATTCAAAAACTGGCCTTACTAGGGAGCTGTACAAAGGCAACATGACTTCCTCATGTCTACTTTTTGTATTTCTCAATATGTTCACCATTACTGTATTTGCTTTTTTTACCATTTATGTGCTATGTCTACTAAATGTTAATGTGTCCGTTATTATAACTCCCAGGTCTCGTTCAGACTTTGTGCTAGCAATTGTTACATTATTTAATTTATATTCTTCTCTTTTGTTGTTTACTCCAAGGTGCATGACCTTACGCTTATTAACATTAAATCTCAAATGGTGGGACTTCAAGGGGGACACGTGATGCAGCACGCCTGAAGGATGCTTCTCTAACCCTTTCCAGCCACCCGCCTCAGTAAATTCAGTTTTTTTATCTAGGTAAAATCATCTCAGCTCATATGAAGACTCGGAGTCGGCGACCATTGGCCTCAAATCTACTTTATCCGACCTGTTTAGAAACACCTGAAAGCAAAGAGCTAATCAGCCTTTGGGGTAAAAGAGGTCAGACTAATTTTGAACAAGATCGGAATTCCAGGACTGACGAAATTGCAGCTTGGCATATTGGAACAACCTTTGCAGCAGAAAACTCTAATGGGATCACCTAATTAATCTGCTTCTTTGGTCTACAGTGGGGTACCAGGTATGGTTGCCGCTTTCCCTCACGTCGATACTGACTCTTGCTGTTAGCCCTGAAGGAAGGATCGGTTTTGTTTGGGTGTCTTTCTGAAGTAGCTGGGTGCTAGAGCTGATCAAATCCTTTCTCATTCAAGCAACAGCAGAAGAAATGCAGGACTGAAGGGAAATGAAGGACACCCATTTTACTTTTCTTTCTTCTTGCGTGCTGAATCAGGGATCAGCAGCAGGGGCTTTAATCTCAGACTTACAGTATGCTATCAGAAGACATTATTAGACATTGAGCACGTTGCACAGCTTAGTATTTTTACAGCTAATGTTTTGTTTTGTTTTTGGGACAGTTAGCTCTAAATATTCAATCGTTTTTCATAGTTTAAATTACCAAGGCTTAAAAAGGGTGTAGTTATTCCTTGAGTCCACTAGAGGGGAGTGTTGTATTACTTTTCCTCTATCTATACCGCTGAAAGTCCCGTAGATATTATAACAGATAAAACTGTTTACAGTAGGATTAGATTTTATCTTAGAGGGAGTATTTGGGGAACACTTACAGAGCGTGGGCTGGCTGGAGGGGAGGAGCGATAATGTGGAGTGCTTTGAAACGAATCATAGAACAGTAAGGTGGGAAGGGAGGGCTGGGAATCTAATGATCATAATGGGGATACGAATATTAAGGGGCTTTTTTTTGGAATATAGGGGAAATTTCAGGGGTTGTGTTAGGGAGGGAAGGAAGGGGGAAGGGAAATGCAGTCCATTAATCACAAATTCCACGTGATACCAAGAAATGTTTGTTTTCTCTTATTTTTAAGTCTTGTTTACCTTGTGTACAGGAAAAATGGCTAATGAGATATGCTTTTCATCATGGAATGTTAAAGGGGTCAGAAAGAAGTTAAAGCAGTATAAAATCTTAAAGCATTTAAATACTTTACATTCTCAGATTTCCTTTATTCAGGAATCCCATTTACTAGATTCTGAAGCCATTCAGATGAGGAAACAGCAAGTCGGTCAGGTGTTTGCTGCCCAAGGCACCTCAAACAGTTGTGGAGTTTTAATTTTAATTAACAAAAATGTTCCATTCAACTCTGTACAGGTCATTAGGGACCCACAGGCAGATCATAGTAGTCCGAGGCACCGTCTACTCAGTGGACCTCCTGCTTGGACATATATACAGCCCTAATAAGGATGACCCTTCTTTTTTTATGCACTTGCTCAATAGCATGCTCCCGTTGTTACCTTCCTTAATAATTCTAGGAGGTGATCTGAACCTGGTATTTGATCCCAGTATGGACAGCACAGGCCCTATTTCCAGAGGACTTTCTCCAGCTCAACGTGCATTGCGAGACCTAATGGATCGGGTGGGTTTATGTGACGTTTGGAGGGTTCTAAACCCCAAGGACAGGAGTACACATTTACATCCCTTGTCCACGGGACCTCATCCCAGATCAATTACATATTGCTATCTCAGGCTCTTCTCCCTGGTGTCACCGCCTCATCAATCCAACCTGGACTTCCATCAGATCATTCACTGGTGCTGGGCCAGTTGTCTTTTACTTTTCTACCCAAACAGAGCCCATGTTGGAAACGGAATGACCAGTTGCTTAAGGACTTAAAGATTTCTAACTGTTTTAGAGATCATATAACACAATTTTTTGAGCTAAATGCAACCCAAGGTATTAAGCCTGCTATCATCTGGTGTGCCTTTAAAGCATATCTCGGGCATTTTGATTGGGTTAACCTTAAACAGGAAAATATCCCAAGAGTCTAAATTAAAAAATGTATTGTCCCAAAATCAGTCTCTGGAAGTGAATCTAAACCCCCATTCTCCTGACATTGTCAAACAAAATCTAACAAGATTGAAAGATTCCTATTTATGTTTACTAAGCGAAAAGGCAGAATTCACCATTCTTTGTACCAAGGCCTCTTACACAGATCAAGGGGAGAAGGCAGGGAAATGATTAGCTCTCAGAATTAAACAACAGGAATTCAATTCATTCCTCCCATTCATTCTTGCACAGACGGTTCACTAATATCTTCACCTCAGGAAATTGTTAACAAATTCACTATGTATTATAAACAATTATATGGTGCTATGATCCGTCCCCCTTCAGATACTATTCTCTTCTCTTATCTATCAGAGGCTCAATTACCCCTCCTTTCCGAGGTCCATAAACGGGTAATAGTAGCACCTATTTCTATCCTAGAAATAGCCGAGGTGATACAAAATCTCCCCACAGATAAAACCCCAGGACCAGATGGATTCTTACCCGATTTCTATAATAAATTTAAGGATCAAATTATCCCATATCTTCTACCTCTATATCAAGCATCATCACAGACAGATGGGTTCTGGAGGTAGTGGGTCAGGGTCTGTCTCTGGATTTCAAATATTTTCCTCTATAAAAGACCAGGGTTTACTGCTCACCTCCTCTAGCAAAGAGAACACTACTAGAAACATAGACTTTGACGGCAGATAAGGACCGCTTGGCCCATCTAGTCTGCCCATTTCCCTACCTACAGGATAGGCCATAGATCTTAGTTAACCAACACCCTATTTCTTCCTACCCCCCACAAGAATTGCTTTATGTCTGTCCCATGCATTCTTGAATTCTTCCACAGTTTTAGACCCCACAACCTTCTCAGGAAGGCTGTTCCATGCATCCACTACCCTCTCTGTGAAAAAAATACTTCCTCACATTGCCCCTGAACCGCCCCCCCATCTTTAAATTGTGTCCCCTTGTTCTTGCATGTCTCTTTTTCTGAAAGATGCTACCCTTTTGGACTTTGTTGATTCCACTGAGGTACTTAAAAGTTTCTATCATGTCCCCACTCTCCCTTCTTTCCACAAGGGTATACATATTAATCTCCTTAAGTCTCTCCTTGTATGGCTTCTTTTGCAGACACTGTACCATTTTAGTTGCCCTCCTCTGGACTGCCTCTATCCTGTCTATGTCCTTGCAGAGATGGGTTCTCCAGAACTGGATGCAGTACTCCAGGTGGGGTCTCACCAACTGTCTATACAGTGGGATAACAACTTCCTGTTTTCTGCTGGTGATGCCTCTCCCTATGCATCCCAGTATACCCCCAGCCCTCCCTACTGCCTTCTCACATTGCTTGCTAACCTTAAGGTCATCTGATATAATTACCCCCAGGTCTCTTTCTTGTTTTGTTGTTGTTACTACCTCCCCCTTCCCCTCATTGTGTATTCTTCCCTTGGGTTCTTGTTTCCGAGGTGCATTATTTTGCAGATCTTCCCTTGTCAATCTTCACCATTCATTACTTCTTGGGGTGTAAGCCGGAGGTGCGCACCAGCGGCAGGCTTTTTTAAAAAACTAGCTCTAACGGCGCCGCCCTCGAGACCGACGCCTTGCGTCATGCGCGAGGGGCGGCCATTAGTAGCTACCGACTCCTCCTCCATCTCAGTTCTGTTTCTCCCGCCATCGAGGCTGCACCTGCTGCACGTCGTGAGAGCTATAGTTCTTGAAGTACTCAATAGTTTTTGCCGACTCCTCTGTTTCTCGATTTACGCTCGACGCCATACCACGGTAAGACTGTTCTTTTCTATCTGTAAGGTGTCGGTGTTTTCCACTGTTTTACCTTAATTGTTTGGCGTTATGTCCGGTTCTGGAGGCGAGCGTTTTTAAGGCAGGCCGCCCCCATGCGTCGGTGCTCCTATGGCGGCATTTTCCGTCTCGGACGGCGCCAGCGTGTGTCTTCGATGCCTGGGACCCAACCATGACATGGATTCATGCAACGCCTGCTTCTCCATGGACCGTCGTGTCCTCGAAGTCCACGTGTTCAAGCTCGGCAAGGCCCCGTCGACTTTCGGGGGACGGCGTCGTTCACGGGACTCCCAGATAAGGTGTTTAGGCCCTTCCCCCGGGTCCCCTCCCGGGCCTATACGGTCCGCGGAGAAGGGGGCTTCCTCATCTTATCTTGCCGATGAGGAAGCTCCTTCTGCGGTGTCGGGGGAGCGTAGCGGTCCCTCCCGGGGCAGCGACGTCGACACCACCTCGGCAGTCACCTCCTCGGAGGTGCAGGCTCCCCCAGTGTCGAGGCCCATGATTTCTGGGCCGGACACCGGCGGACCCTTGACGCTGCCTCTCGGCGCCATTTCGGATCCCGCGCCGTTCGCGGTGCCGGTGATCGATGCGGTGCCGTTTGCGGCACCGTTTCGGATCCCACGCCGTTTGCGGTGCCGGTGATCGAGACGGCGCCGTTCACGGTGCCGTTTTGGATCACGGTGCCATTCGCGGTGCCGGTGATCGGGACGGCGCTGCTGGTGGCGCCGTTTGGCCCCCGGCACCATGAGCGGCGCTGTGGGCCTGGTTTCTCCTCCTCGCGGTGCCGGGTCGGTTTCCGACACCGGGAGCAGTGCCATTGGCCTCGCTGGTACCGTGGGGGAGCTGGGACCGGGCCTGGCTGTTGCTGATGCTCGGGGGTCAGCCGGTGCCGCCTCTGGTGCCGGTGCCGTTCGCGGCGCCATTGCCACGGGGACCCCCGGGGTGGCCAGTATTGAGGTCCTGCTGATCTCGTCCTCCTCGGAGGCCGACGATTCAGACGTGGACCCATCCTGGCACCCCCACTCTTCAGGGTTGGGGTCTCCTGTGGCACGAGGTACCAGGCGGCGCAGCGGGCCTCCTCTGTCCCCCTTCCGTCCCTCCCTGAGGGCTCTCCCGCTAGGGGTGGCCTTGAGTCCCAGGGGAGGCGTGGGGGCGACTAAGGGGGCTCCTCTCCCGGGGACCGTGACAGCAGCCCTCCCGGTGCTGTTCCTCCCTCTGGGGGATGGGAGCAGCTTATGTCGAGGAGGAGGGCTCTCTCGGAGTCCGAGGGGTTGAGGGGCAGGGGGACAGGACCTCGGTCTTCTCTGGCCACCTCAGGGGGTGGCCAGGAGCTGTAGTGCTGAACCCCGCCCTTCCCTCTGGGACTCTAGGGTGCCCTCCGGTGGCGTTGTTGTGGGCTGCCCTTCTGGATCCATGCAGTCCCGACTTCGTCACAGGGGAGGTTCTCCCCCTGGGCTCTTCCAGGCTGCGCTTCCTCAGGGTTCCGTCTTGCGGCCTGGTTTGTTGTTCGGGACCCCGCCAGCTCGGGCTCCATTCCCCGGATTCCAGAGCCCTGGCAGAGATCTATTACCTCCTCGTAGGTGCCCCTCTCCCATATCTCTGCCTCCACCACCCCGCTCCCGGGCCATATCGGTCCTACGGGTCCATTATCCTGGGAGCAGTTCAGAGATTCTGCAGCGGCCTTCCCCTCATACGTTAGATGTATGCATGAGCGGGTCTTTCGACTCTCCCCACCGCCGCAGGAGTCCTCTGAGCACTCCAACTCTCCATCATCATCGTCTCCCTCCTCTGAGGGAGAGGAACCCCCTGCTCATCTCTCCTCCGATGCTGATTTCACTGAATATCAATGATTCCTTTTGAGGATGGTGAGGGACCTTCGGATCTCTTACATACAGAGAGACAATACCGAACGGGAGACGCGTGAATTCCTTGGAGAATTCAGTGCCCAACACTTGGTGGTACCTTCCTGGCCTATTCCCTTCCAGGAGGCGTCTATCCGTTCCTGGCAGTCGCCAGCCACCTCTCCTCCAGCCCCGACTGATTGTCAGCATAGGTATTGTGCCCCCTCGGAGTCTCTAGGTACTCTCCCCAACCCCCCTTCTGGCTTGGTCTACCTGGATACTCCCTCCAGGTGCCGCTGCCTGGTGCACGATCGCCCACCGGACCCGGACTCTCTTCAGTTCGACCGGTGGGGGCGAAGAGTGTTCTCTTCTTCTCGTGCGGTTGCTTGTATAGCATCACATCAGGCTTACCACGCTGCCTACAATCGGCACCTGTGGTCGATGCTCTCTCAACTTCCAGCGTCGATGCCTGATACGGAGCAAACCAGACAAGCTGTTGCCCTCTCCGCTATAGGCCTGGAGCTGACAAGACACCAGGCAAGGGCATCTTACGACGCCAATGAGGTGGCTTCCAGGCTTGCGGGGACAGCGATCTGCATTAGGCGGACGGCATGGCTTCATCTTTCAAGGTTGTCACCCCTGGCCCGGTGTAGGGTGATGCGCTCCGCCTTCCGGGGGACCCGTCTCTTCTCCTCCAGAGCTAGGAGACTTTTGCAGGGGCTTACTCCATCTCCATGTCCTCGGGAGGCACCTCCTAGCTCTTCTCCCACTTAGGCTTTTCTCTGAAGTAGCCAGGGTCTTCCCCTTCTGTTTCTCACCAACAGGAGGCTGGGGGTCTTGTTCCCTCAGGGTTTTTACCTCTTCCCCCTTCGGGCTTGGTACTCACCCAGAAGTAATGAATGGTGAAGATTGACAAGGAAGATATGAAAATTACTACCTACCGTAATTCTTGATCTTCTCTTGTATCTTCACCATTCATTACTGATCCCTCCCTCCGTCCCCTCAGTGGCCTCCTTCTGTGGTGTCTCCCCCTCCCGTCTCGTTCCTCCCTCTTTTTGGCCCTTATGCAAAAAAAAAATAAATAAAAAAAAAAATTAAAAAATCTCTGTCCTTGCCATTTCTCTTAATGGTTTCCAGGAAATTATTTACTCTAAGATTCGTTGGCATTTATTGCAGGAGTGCTGGGTCGTGAGGGGAGCTGCACGACTATCTCCCCGCCATGTTTTCAGGCGAGGCACTCCTAGGGACTTTGCCTGACTCTGTCTGTGCAGTGTTTGGCCCCGGAATCTTCTGCTAATCAGTTACTAAGCCCTGGAAACCAACCCCCTTTTTTACAGAGTAAGAGGAACGGGTACAGTTATACAATTTCTCTCTTAAAGCTGAGGGAACTCTCTCCGACTGCTTTGAAGGCAATCCCTTGCTTCTCAGGTCATGTTTTTCCTCATAAGCCTGTGAGTCATGCTCTGTCTTGACCCCCTTTTTTCAAGGGTCCTTCTGCGAGCAGTGCTGCAGGAAAAGCAGTGCCAACTACGGGCAGATCTTGCCAGTTTCAAGTCTCTACCTGCCTTGACATAGCAAGTCCGATTGAGTTCCGCTATATTTCTTACAAACCGCCTTTAAAAGGCTAAGTTTCTTTCTATACCCTTTTGAGCAGCTCTTACATGCTGCCTGGGAACCAATCCTTTCCTAGCTAGGGCGCTCTTCCGGAACAAAGGTCTGCTCAATCAGGCCAGGGGCCCTCAACTAGGATAAAGGACCATGGCATGTTGAGGTCAAAGACTATGCCCTCCTTAGTCTGTCTAGCAGGTTCGGTGAACCTTCTCTTCAGCACTACCAACGGGATTCTTGCTCCTTGTTAAGTCGAGCCTTAAGCCTCTCAGCTAACTATGCTTTGGGCATTATTGTCTCCTCAACATCCCATTTTCTTCTTCCTCTCTCTGCTTCTTTTTTCTCCTTCCTTTCTCTCTATCTGTTCCTCCTAGAGTCGCCCTGGTAAGGAGGCCTCATGATCTCTTAGGGCAGGAATTCTCTTTCTCTGTCTATTCTCCATCGGCTTATTCCTTTTCAGTTTATTTTCCTTCCTTTGCTATCCTTGGCTATCTTGCCTCGCTTTCTCTTTTCCACAATATAATTTTTTTGCCTCTCCGGCTCACAGAACTGAGATGGAGGAGGAGTCGGTAACTACTATGACGCCCCTCGCGCTGTAGCCTTAAGGCGTCGGTCTCGGGTGGCGCGTTAGAGCTATTTTTAAAAAAAAAAAAAAACAGTCACGGAAAGTAGCGCCCGGCTTACACCCAAGAAGTAATGAATGGTGAAGATACAAGAGAAGATCAAGAATTACGGTAGGTACGTAATTTTCATTTCTTTGCATTGAATCCTAGCTGCCATACTTCTGACCATTCCTCCAACCTTGTCAAATCCCTTCTCATCCTTTCCATGCCTCCTTGTGTACCAACCCTGTTGCAGATCTTTGTGTCATGTGCAAAGAGGCATACTTTTCCTTCCAGTCCCTCTGCAATGTCACTTATAAAGACATTAAAAAGGACTGGATCCTGCACTGAACCCTGCGGTACCCCACTAGTAACCCCTCTTTCTTCAGAGTGGACTCCATTTACAATTACCTTCTGTGTCCTGTTGTTCAGCCAGTGTTTTACCCAGGCTGCCACCCTGGGACCCACTCCCAGGCTGGTTAATTTGACTATTAATCTTTTGTGTGGGACTGTGTCAGATGCCTTGCTAAAGTCTAGGTAGGCCATGTCCACAGACCCTGCCTGGTCAACTACTTTGGTCACCCAGTCAAAGAAATCAATTAGATTCGTCTGACATGATCTTCCCGCTGTGAACCCATGCTACCTTGGGTCCCGTGCCCCACTGGCCTCCAGGTATGCAACAGTTCTTTCCTTCAGAAGTGACTCCATCACTTTCCCTACCACAGAGGTCAGACTGACAGGTCTGTAGTTTCCTGCCTCTGTCTTGGTCCCACTTTTGTGAAGAGGAATCACATCCACCTTCCTCCAGTCCTCAGGTACCACACCATCCTCCCGTGATTTATTTAAAAGAGTAGCCAGTGGTTTCACTAGTTACCCCCTTAATTCTTTTAGAATTCTGGGGTGAATTCCATCAGGCCCCATTGCTTTGTCCACCTTCAGTTTTAAGAGTTCTTGCAGAACCCTTTCTTCTGTGAAAGGACTGGGATCAACCCCCCTATCAAGAGTGCTTCTGTTAATTGGATTAGGCACTTCCCCCTCCTCTTTTGGAAATACTGAGCAGAAATATTCGTTCAGTATCCCTGCTTTTTCATTGTCCCCCTCTGCCCACCCTCCTTTCATTCAGTTCAGCCTCACTATCCCTCCCTTTGTCTTTCTATGCTCGCTGATGTACCTATAAAAGGTTTTATCCCCCTTCTTAACTGAGTTGGCTATCTTTTCCTCAGTTTGGGCCTTTGCTATTCTAACTTCCCTCCCTGCTTCCTTCTGCCTTAACTGGTACAGCTCTCTATCCTGCTCCTTCTGTGTTTCCTTTTACTTCCTGAATGCTATCTTTTTCTCCCTGACTTTCCCAGCCACCTCTTTTGAGAACCATAGTGGATTTTTATTTCATCTTGATTTTTTTCTTTGCGTCACACAAAGGCTTGTTGCCTCTGTGATGGCAGTTTTGATGATTCCCCATTGTTGCTCCACCCCTCCTTCTAGCCTGTTTGCTAGTGCTTTTCTGAGGCACTCTCCCATCTTGCCAAAGTCAGCCCTCCTAAAGTCCACTACTACCACTTTTGTATGGCTTGACTCTGTAGCTGAGTTTAACGTGAACCACACTGTTTGATGGTCACTTGTTCCCAGGTAGCAACCCACTTCTAGATCTGAGATCCTCTCACTGCCCCCATTTGAGAGTATGAGGTCTAAGATTGCTCCCTCACAAGTGGGTTCTGAAACTAGCTGTCTGAGGCCTGCCACCTGTAGGGCATCGAGAATGGCCCTGCTTTTGGATGTGGCTGCAGCAAATGTGCTCCAATTAAAATCTGGCATATTCAGGTCTCACATCAACAGTATCTCCCCTTTCTCTGCCATCCTAAGAATGCCTCCTATCATATCCTTGTCCATTCCCTCCCCCTGACATGGGGGACTGTACACAACCCTTGTGCGGATTGTAGTGCCATTTCCAGTTTCCAAGGTGACTCACAGTGCCTCCTCTCCTCCCTGTTTACTCTTTTGTTTAGTTGCTTTTATCCCTTCCTTTATATAGAGAGCTACTCCTCCTCCGTTCTCCCCTGCCTGTCTCTCCTGTAGGTTATGTACCCTGGTATGTTAACATCCCAGTCATGGTTCTCTGTGTACCATGTTTTTGTGACTGCTATGCTATCCAGGCATCCTTCTTCCATCAAGGCCACCAGCTCAGGGAGCTTCAAACAACATGAAGTCTTGCTATATTATAGACATTAGCAGTTTGATCCAGCTCTAGAACTGCCCCGGAGTGAAATGGTTAAAACCATTCCAAAATAGAATTTTGGCACGAGAGCAGCTCTATCTGTGTTATTTCAAACTTGAACTGTCAGATTCTTTACTCCACCTCAGTGAACAGTCGCTCCGGAGATTTCTCCTTCTGCTCGGTTCATTTCTCGGTTTAAAAAGTGTTTTCTCGGTTGGATTTAACTGACAATAGTTTTATTTTAACCGCAAAACCGTTCGGTTCAAGCTCTATCTGTGGTAACCATAAGTAAATGAAGGTTTTGTCTGTGTGGAACTTGTAAGTTATCGGTTTGGTTTTGAACTGATCAGTGGGTTTAAAACTCATTTAAAACTAAAAGTTACTATTTTAGAGTGCGGTTCCCGGTTCTTATCGGTTCTAAAAAACAGATTTATTTACGTTTTTCCAATACCGTGTTCACGGTTAGGAACCGATAAAGGGTGTCTTGCCTGCTGCCGTTAAAAGGCAAGTTTTGGTTAGGCTGGCATTATGTCTGAGAAACCCAAAAGAAAAACCGGCCCACTGGGTTTCAACACTGTGATGTTTGTGGGAAGTCTTTGCCAAGGCTGACCCACACACCACATGTGTTTATTGTCTGGGGTTTGACCACCTCCAGTCAGACTGCCAGGTATGTAAAATTTCCCTGCAGCCACCCTGGAAAAAGATTGGGCAGGCTCAGGGAACGAGAGGCCAAAAAGTCCGCTGACCCGATGGCCAGCCCGGTTCGGTGCCAACCGAACCAGAGGGAGTACCCTCTGACCAGGGCCAGACTTCCTCGGCAAAGAAAAGCTGGTTCTGAGGAACCAATTCCAGTAAAGAAAACAAGAAAATCAGCAGGTCTGAGTCCAAAATTCCTTCTCCAACTGCTGCAGAGATAGCAAAAGCCATACAAATTGTCCAGTCACTGTCTCAGGGTCCGTCCGAACCACCACTATCTGGTAAAAGGTCAGTTTGTCCGGTCCCAGTGGTTCAGGATTATGATATTGAGGAATTTTATGAACCAGAGGAGAGGGAGGAGGATTATGAACAGTATGAATGTGGCTGGGAAGGTCTGGGTGTGCCCATTGAACCGGACATCTCCCCAGACAGACCTTTAGAATCTTCCCCTATGCTGTCTGAGTCCCCATCTCATTTTATGTTTTATAAAAAAGTTGCTGAAACCCTCCAGCTTCCTTTAGAAGAGGCTGTGGATGAGCAAGAGGAGCCTGATTTTGTAGAAATGATGGATATTCCAGAGTCTAGGAGATTGTCTATTCCTTTACATAAGTCTTTTAGGAAACAAACAATTACAATTTTAAAAGCTCCTAATTCTGTGCCTCCTGTAGATAAAAAGATGGACAGAAGGTATACATTGTCAGGCCCTGATACAGAATTCCTTTCTCAGCAATGCAGTCATGTTGGGGTAGTTCAGGCTGCTGCCTGTGATAAAGCTAATATTCCCTTGGCTTCATCCTCCTGACAAGGATTCCAGGAAGATTGATGCCATGGCAAAAACAGTATATGGCAGCCTCTGGGACTCAGGCAAGCAAATTATATGGCTTATGTAGCTAGGTATCAGAAATCTAGATGGGATACTGTTATGCAATTGGCAAGCAGGCCCATGGCCAGCTGGCTAGTGAACTAGAACAGGTGGCTGCTGATGGCATTGAAGCCTCTAAGGTTCAGTTTCATGCTGCTGTGGATGTTAATGATGTTTCCTCTAGGGTCATGGCCACATCTGCAGCTTTCACAGGTTGGCCTGGCTCAGGTGTACTAGTTTGTCACAGGATACCCAGACTAAGGCTATGGATTTTCCTGTGGTGGGAAATTCTCTGTTTGGAGAGCAGACAGAGAACTACATGAAGAAGATGGATGAATATAGGATTACTTACAAGAGTGCCCAGGCTGAGGAGTGGCAAGCCACCTCAAAGGCATGCCCCAGGGGTAGGAGTAGGCCTTTTCACGGGCCTTTCTACCAGACTCAGGCCTCCTCTGCCTATGCTCAGAGGGGCTTCTTCAGAGGCAGGGCAGACGAGGGTGGGCAGACCTGCTCCCACCCCAGCCTAAAGCTCCTGAAACAGGCACCCTGATGGGGTGCCCAGGGCCATTCTCCTGTACCAGTGGGGGGCAGGCTGGCTTACTTCAGTCAGAATTGGGCTTTAACCTCAGACAAGTGGGTTCTGAAGTAGTAAGCCAGGGTCTGGTTCTCAGCTTCAAAAGTTTCCCAAGTTGAGAAGCAGACTTTTCTACCTGCAAGTGCTTCAGAGACCCTCGCTCTGGAAACAGAGGTCTCATCCCTGTTAGCTCTCAGAGCAGTAGAAATGGTTCCTCCCCTGCATCAGGGCAGGGGTCTGTATTCCAGATACTTCCTTACCCCAAAAAAGACAGGAGAGTGGAGGCCCATTTTAGATCTCAGATATCTGAACAAGCATCTTTTGAAACCAAAGTTCAAAATGGTAACTCTGGCAATGATTTTACCTTCCCTAAGGCCAGGGGACTGGCTAGCCTCCCTGGACCTCAAGGATGCCCATTTCCATGTCCTAATCAGCAGATCCCATCGAAAGTACCTCAGATTCGAACTGCCCTCAGGTCATTTCCAGTTCAGAGCAATGCCCTTCGGCCTTACCTCTGCTCCAAGGGTATTCTCAAAGTGTCTAGCAGTGGCAGTGGCCCACTTAAGGAGGCAGAGGATTGCTGTTTTTCCCTATCTAGACGACTGGCTCATTGTAGGCCAGTCCTCAGAACAGGTAAAATCTCACCTGCAGGTCACCCAGCAGCTTCTCACCTCCCTGGGTTTTCTGCTAAACCTACCAAAGTCGGTTCTGGAACCAGTCCAGGTACTCACCTTTATAGGGGCAGAATTGGACACAAAGCTAGCCAGAGCCTTTCTTCCCCCAGAAAGGATAAGGAATTTAGTGGCTCTGGCCTCTTCCTTCACTCTGCAGGTCTCTCGACCAGCAAGACACTTTCTGCAGCTCCTAGGGCACATGGCTGCATCCACAGCTGTTGTGCAGGGAGCCAGATTTCAGATGAGAGACATTCAGTTTCACTTGAGAACCTTTTGGTCTCAGAGAAGAGACCCCTTTCCAAGTTGGTCCCAGTGACTCGAACCTTGATCCTAGCTCTCCAGTGGTGGCAGGATCAGAGCAATTTAAGAGCGGGGTCCCTTCATTTCCCTTCTCATGACTTGACTCTCACTACAGATGCTTCCTTCTGGGTTGGGGAGCCCACATGGCAACCTTCCACTCAGGAGTTTGGTCCCCAGGAATCTCTGCTCCACATCAATTTGCTGGAACTCAGAGCTGTCTTTTAGCTCTTCAAGCTTTTTCTGCATCTGTCCACGACAAGGTGATACAAGTCAGAACAGACAACACCACAACAATGTGGTACATCAATAAACAGGGGGGCACTCGGTCTTCGGCCTTGTGCACCGAGGCAATGACGTTGTGGTCTCTGGCCTATTCCCTGAACACTTCCCTCATAGCAGTTCATCTTCCAGGGAAGGACAATGTCCTAGCAGATGGCCTCAGCAGGATTTCCCAGGGCCATCACGAATGGTCCCTGGATCCTCAAGTGCTGGGGATAGTTTTTGCCAGCTGGGGCATCCCTCAGATAGATCTTTTTGCAGCCCCAGACAATCACAAACTTCCTCTGTTCTGTTGCAGGCCTCCAGTGCTGGGCTCAGTTCCCCTGGATGCCCTTCTTCTGGATTGGGAGAAGTTCCTCTGTCTTCCCCCCCTTTCCTCTCCTATTCAAAGTACTAGTCAAAATCAGATCTCAGCCTTGCAGGGTGATTCTGATTGCCCCGGATTGGGCCAGGCAGCCCTGGTACCCACTCCTTCTGTCTCTGACAGTCCATCTTCCTCTGTGCCTCCCCAGGAATCACAATCTGTTAACTTGTGCCCAGGGAAGGGTTTGGTATCCGGACCTCAAATCCCTCAACCTCAAGGCCTGGCTCTTGAGGAGTTAGAGTTTGCTGATTTACACCTCTCTCAGGGTGTTCTTGAGATCCTAAAGGCTTCCAGAAAGCCTTCCACTAGGCTACTTATAGTTCTAAATGGAAAAGGTTTTCCATTTGGTGTGCTGGGAAAAATATTTCCCAGAATCTGCTGAATTGCCCATTTTGTTAGATTACATGGTACATCTTAATTCCTTGGGTCTCAGACCAGCTACCCTGAGAGTTCATTTGGCAGCTGTGTCTGCTTTTGTGTCAGCAGGAAAGTCTCCCCTCTTTCCTCTCATCCTGTGTTTTCCAAGTTTTTTAAGGGATTACTCCATACTAATCCTCCCTTTCGGGAACCGGCCCTTGCTTGGGACCTTAATGTTTGCATTGCCCAGTTAATGCAACCCCTTTGAACCTCTGTCTTCTGCAGAGCTTAAGTACCTAACTTGAAAACTGTTTTTCTAGTGGCTATCACTTCTGCCAGATGCATAAGTGAATTGCAAGCCTTGTCAGTGGAGACTGACTTTATTTCTTTCCACAGGGCTAAGGTAGTCCTTAGGACTAATAGGAAGTTTTGCTAAGGTGGTTTCAGATTTCCATCTTAATCAATCTATCTCCTTCCAGTATTTTCACTGATCACTTCTCTTGGTGAGAGGAGGTTGCACAGCCTGGATGTTAAGAGGCTCTTAGTTATTATATAGGCGTGCCAAAGGTCACAGGTTCAAATCCTCCAACTTTTCCTTACCTATGGTGAAGTTGGGAAAGGCAAACCTGCCACTAAGAGATCAATAGCCAGGTAGATTGTCTCTTGTATCCAATTTTGTTATCAGAAAGTGGGCAGAGCCCCCAGTTTGAGGGCTCATTCTACCAGGGGTACAGCTGCGTCTCTAGCTGCTGCCAGAGATATTCCTTTATTAGAGATTTGCCAGGCTGCTACTTGGAAAACGGTACACACTTTTACCAAGCATTACTCCCTGGATGTCCAGGCCAGGAGAGATGCTCGGTTTGGCACAGCTGTTCTTCTGAGCCTATTCCCTAAGTAGGTTCTGCCCCTCCTCCATGGAGGTACTGCTGTGTATTCTGCTAATGTCTATAATATAGCAAGACTTCATGTTGTTTGAAGAAAAAATTACTCACCTTAGTAATGTTGTTTCTTCTAATGAAGTCTTGCTATATTATAGACCTCCCCCCCAACCTGCCCCTCTCAGAACCTCTACTTGGTGGGGTGCGGGCAACTTAGTGTGGGCACTACTTATGTCCTGTTAGCATTTTGTCCCCTTTGGGACTTTGGGGGTGTGTATGTGCACGCGTGTGTGTTTTATTATACTTATGTTCCATTTTCATATTATTGAATGGTGTTAGTATTTCTGGTCCCCTGACTTGAGTCTTGGGTGTTGGGACCATCAATGGTTGTTATTATTTAGGTAGCTATTTGGCTAGTGTAGGTTACAGCTTCCACACAGACCTTAGTGAGTTTGGCTCGTAAAGATCTGACAGTTTAAGTTTGAAATGACACAGATAGAGCTGCTCTCATGCCAAAATTCTATTTTGGAATGGTTTTAACCATTTCACTCCGGGGCAGTTCTAGAGCTGGATCAAACTGCTAATGTCTATAATATAGCAAGACTCCATTAGAAGAAACAACATTACTAAGGTGAGTAATTTTTTCTTCTCTCCCTTCTTCCTTACTTTTCCTTCTATCTTACTTGTCTCTTTCTAGTTGGTCTCTAGTACACAAATGAAAATCAATTGCTGACCTCCTAGTACACAAATACCTTACTACATTTGAATTCCAAGTGTGAATAAATGAAGAAATGGATATGTAGACACTTTTCTAATACTTACTAAATAAACACTGACTTAAGAAATAGAATACGATCAGTATTATGTAATTTGTTAGTACATAGGAGTATGAACAGAATTGTGTGTCTGCAAATATAAAATGTTCTTTAATAATTTAAGTATATAATAATGTATAAATTAACCTTTTTCTAACCACTTTCACATGTATATATAGAAAACTTTTCTTTTGTTTAAATTATTGTTTGTTAAAACACATTTTGGTATACATTTTCTAAATTATTGTTGTCGCAGCTTGATGATGTCATAAGTTGTATATATGTGAACCTGTTGCTCTACCAAGCCATACACCCTTTTAAGGCATGTACGCCGAAGCATTGTTTTTTTCTGGCTCGATTTTTGGCTTGTAATAAAGGCTATTACAGCATTTATTATTCAAATTATTCTGTCTGGAGTGCTCTTTTTCTGTTTTGTTTTGTTGACTTTGAGACTAGCTGCCTCCTGCAGGAGCACCCCCTCGGCAGTGTCGCGCTGCTCAACACTCGGTTTTAGATTATGTAGCAGGTGGAGTGTTTAATTGCAGTCATAGAGCCCCGTGAAAGAGTCAAAGCAGCGGTTATTCATGCAATAAGATTAAGCACTCTAACTCTAATAATGGCTCCTTATCTGAACAATTTGTTTTTTTTTGGGGGGGGGGTTGAGAGAAAGAAGCCTCAGTGAGCCAGCAAACTGCTACAGGAACATTTACAAAAGGAACAGGCACAAGAAAACAGGGAGAGGGAAAGAAGAGCAGACAACACAGAAATGGAGCTTTCGAATGAGAACAGACAGCCTTCATAAAGGTGCTCACATAAAATGTATTTAGCTTTTGTTAACCAGGTAAGCACACAAGTCAGTCAAGTGCCTATTTTCAGGTGTGACCCAGGAGAATTACAAGGTACAGACAATACAATACAGAGTCAAGGCATGGCAATCAACAAGGAACAGTCAGTAAAACATAGTAACAATACAGAGTGAAAGCATGGCAATACAACAAGGAACATTCAAAAAGCAACAGGAATGGAACTGGACACTTCTTTTTGGGAATCCATCCCATAACAACCCTTGTCAACTAAAGATGTGTTTAGAATTAAAATGTTTGTTTGGAATCCATTTTTTTTTTTGGATTGCTAGCATAGTTTGACAGCAATTACTGAAAACTATCCCTGAGCTGAAATAAGCTTTAAGATTAAGATGAGATGCATCATTTTGACATTCAGTGTCTTTATATTTATACTATTTGTTTCTTTTTTTTTATTTTGTTACAGTGTGTTAGATACGAAAAATAACAAATGCTATCAATTCACTTTCAGATGTACTTATCTGTGATGTCTCACTTCTTACTCCACGGGTTCATGTACATTGATCTAGTGCCAATTGGGGGGGCACTTTTAGTGAATTGGCCCACCACGATCATCCTGGTACAAAGCAAACATAAATCAAGTGGCATAGATTTAATCACTGCATTTTTTTTGTCAGTGATTGATTTATTCTATTATTTATTTTATATTTCTTCCCCTTTGCCTAGCTGTCCATCCCTTAATCAAGAACCCATTCCTATAGTTTCCAAAAACTAAATCCGTGTGTCAAATGGACCCATCCCATTTTGATCTCACACCCACTTATTCTGAAATTTATTCCCTGGTGGAATGAGGGTCCTCCACCAGTTTTGAAACCATGCCAGCTGTTTTAACAATTAATCCTTTGTGGCAAGTGAAACCTCCCCCCACTGTCAAACACATGCCTGTAAGTTTAAAAATATCACATTATTCCCAGGCGGTTTGTCCACTATCTACATGGAATTAATATTTATAATCACTGGAGTGTGTTCTGTACAGTAGTAGGATTCACTGTCTACCAGGGAATAATTTTGAAAGGCCAGAGCATGGGATCAAAAAGGCATGGGTCTGCTAGATGCCATGTATTAACTTTTTTAAAATACATTGATAGGTTTTTCATGGAGGAGGGACTGATAGCCACTAGTGAATACATTTAAAACCTTGAGGCTTATGTTCTGGTTTGGGGTTTGACCACAGGCAACTTGGAAATAAATCTAAAATCTAGGGGCACCAGTTCTAGTTGGAGTAGGGGGCGTTAAATGTTAATCAACACTCTGTATCTGGATGGTGGAGTACAGCATATGCATATAAATTTTATCTCTTTTTTTTTTTCAATTGTATACTTTTGTGTATATGGGTGATGAGGTGTCCTCCTTTACCCCTTCCCCCCACCAACCTCCGACCATGTTTTCGGGTGACTGGCACAGACACTATTTTACTATTTTTAATTACAAATATTGTGAGATGCTTCATATCTCTTTAGTTTTCTTGTAATTCTTTTTTTTTAATTGCCAACTATAAGTGTCATTACCCCTGCTAACTTACTTTCTCTGCCTTTGGATTGGTGATATAGATGTAGCTACAGTCCAAAGCAACCAATATAATGCAAACATGAAATATGTGATTCTTTTATAATACACACACATACTGTAGGTGCCAACATATAGAGGTGGGTATATTCTGAGATGTTATTTTGCACTCGGTCAGAGCTAAAAGCGGTTGAATTTTTAAGCAGCTCACCTTTAGTGCCTTCTTGGCAGATGACAGTTACTGGATACTCATGTTACCAGAGGAAGAAAAGCTGTTTAATACCATGGTCAGTCGGGGCTACGATTGAGAGCATATTTAACATATTTTACACAATATATAGCATAAACACACAGAGACTTTTTTTTGCTACTGAAAAGCTTTATTATATGTAAAAAGTAGGCTAAAATTGTAATCACAAAGAGTGCCACCCGGTGCATCAAAGCAGACATTAAAGGGGATTCAATTAATTAATGGCTTAACGGATACCACTGCTCCACTGACACATGGAGGTACCACTTGGTAAATTGAAAGACAAGCAAAATGTAATCAGGAACAGCGCCACCTGGTGCTTTACAAAGATGTTGATAGGCCACATTAAAGAGGTACAGCTCAGTATACTTCTTGTTAATACCACATCTGCTGAGGTACCTGGCAACTTTTGAATAGCAACCAATGTATGTGTGTGTGTGTGTGTGTGTGTGTGTGTGTGTGTATACATATATGTATATATATGTGTGTATATATATATATATATATATATACACACACACACACACACCAGTCTTTCCTCTTGACTTTTAGTGCATGCTCTGCATCATCTTTGTTACCCTTCTTTATTGCCTCCACTATGTCTACATCATTATGGAGATGCGGCCTCCAGAGCTGGACACCATATTCCAAATGAGGCCTCACTAGTGATCTGTACAATGGCATCGCCACCTCCTTCCTTTTGCTGGATATGCCTCTCCCTATGTACCCCAGCATCCCAATGGCTCTCCCCATAGCTTTGGTATGTTAGTTAGCCACTTTTAGGTCATATAGTATGACTACCCCAAATCCCTTTTCTGTTTGGTGACCATCAGTTTCTCCACTCCCCACATAATCCTCCCCTGGGTTCCTACAACACAAATGCATGATTTTGCACTTTTTTTGCATTAAATCTCAGCTGCCACACTTGGTGCACTGCCTAGGGCTGTCTTTGAATGTCTTGCCTGCAGTTCTGCGGCCTGCCTGTGGGTGGCTGGCTATTTAGGCATGTTTTTTTATGCTTAACTTTGGGCAGCTCATCTCTGAGATGCCCAGCAGATGCACTGCACATTTTGACTGAATAAAGGGATGCGTGGCACATTCATGTGAATGTCTCCTCTACATGCGCCGCATACATTGTAGATACACAATGGCACATCCGGAGATGAGCAATGCATCTCTCCCTTTTGAATATCATGGTTCCACTTACATTCTTAGATGTGTGGCACATCTTCACTTTGCACCACACATCTCCTTTGAAAATGTGGGCCCTAATGTTAAGAGTGTGTTACAAAAGGAACACATAAAGGAAACCCAGAGCTTTAAAATACATATTAATTCCTTATCTAGGAGTTGCAAGCTGTATGTATGGTCTCTCTAAGGACTGTCAGCCCTCAAACTAAACTCTTTTATACTCTTTCAGAGAGTTATGTTACAGTAAAATGTGGAGATAGACCTCATTCATTATTCCCTAATTCATATGCGCATAAAAATAAAGTGTTTTTCCATGGGTGTTATGCAATAGAGATGTCACTAGGGAGAAGGGCAGGGATAAATGGAACAAATGACTGGTAATAAGGACAGGGATGGGGCAAAAAGGGGTAATGTCATCATGAAATGGAAGGTAATGAGTACCAATGCCTGTAATCTGGGCAACAAGCTTCATGAACTAGTGACCTTGATGGAAGAGGGATGTCTGGATATCATAGCAGTCACAGAAACATGGTACACAGAGAACCATGACTGAGATGTTAACATACCAGGGTACACAACCTACAGGAGAGACAGGGAGGGGAGAAGAGGGGGAGGAGTAGCTCTCTATGTAAGGGAAGGGATAAAAGCAATGGAACAAAAGAGTAAACAGGAAGGAGAGGAGGCACTGTGGGTCACCTTAGAGATTGGAAATGGCACCACAATCCACACAGGGGCTGTATACAGACCCCCATCTTAGGGGGAAAGAATGGACAAGGATATAATAGAAGGCATCTTTAGGATGACAGAGAAAGGGGAGATACTTCTGATGGGGACCTGCATATGCCAGATGTTAACTGGAGCACCTTTGCTGCAGCCACATCCAAGAGCAGGGCCATTCTCAATGCCCTATAGGGCAAATGCCTCAGTTTTCATAGTTTTGGAACCCACTCATGAGGGAGCAATCTTAGACCTCGTACTCTCAAATAGGGACATTGAAAGGATCTCAGATCTAGAAGTGAGTAGCCATCTGGGAACAAGTGATCACCAAACAGTGTGGTTCACAATAAACTCAGCTACAGATTCAAGCCACACAAAAGTGAGGGTACTGGACTTCAGGAGGGCTGACTTTGACAAGATGGGAGAGTGCCTTAGAAAAGCACTAGCAAACAGACTAGTAGATGAGATGGAGCAACAATGATTAAACATCAAAACTGCAATTACAGAGGCACCAAGCCTTGTGTGAAGCAAATAAACAAATCAAAATGAAAGAAAAAGCCACTGTGGTTCTCAGAAGAGGTGGCAAGGAAGTTTAGGGAGAAAAAGATAGCATTTAGGAAGTATAAGGAAACACAGAAGGAGCAGGATAGAGAACGGTACCAGTGAAGGCAGAAGGAAGCAGGGAGGGAAGTCAGAATAGCAAAGGCCCAAACTGAGGAAAAGATAGCCAACTCACTTAAGAAGGGGATAAAACCTTTTATAGGTACATCAGGGAGCATAGAAAGACAAAGGGAGGGATAGTGGGGCTAAATAGAATGGACATTGGATGAGCAGAGAGGGACAGTGAAAAAGCAGGGATATTGAATCAATACTTCTGCTCAGTATTCACAAAAAAAGGAGGAGGCGGAGGTACCTAATCCAGTTAAGAGAAGTATTCTGGATGGGGGGAGGTTGATCCCAGCCCTTTCACAGAAGAAAGGGTTCTGAAAGAACTCATAAAATTGAAGGTGGACAAAGTAATTGGGCCTGATGGGATTCACCCCATAATTCTAAAAGAATTAAGGGGAGAAATAGTGTCACCACTGACTATCCTTTTTAACAAATCGTGGGAGGATGGCGTGGTGCCTAAGGACTGGAGGAAGGTGGCTGTGATTTCCCTTTACAAACATGGGGACAAGACAGAGGCAGGAAACTACAGACCTGTCAGTTTGACCTCTGTGGTAGAGAAAATGATGAAATCACTTCTGAAGGAAAGAACAGTTGAGTATCTAGAGGCCAGTGGGACACAGGGCCCAAGGCAGCATGGGTTCACAGTGGGACAGTCATGTCAGATGAATCTAATTAATTTTTTTGACTGGTTGACCAAAGTAGTAGACCGGGGGAGCTGTGGACATGGCCTACCTAGACTTTAGCAAGGCATTTGACACAGTCCCACACAAAAGATTAATAAACAAATTAGCCAGCCTGAGAGTGGGTCCCAGGGTGATAGCCTGGGTAAAACATTGGCTGGACAACAGGACACAGAAGGTAACTGTAAATGGAGTCCACTCTGACAGAAGGGGGGTTACTAGTGGGGTACCGCAGGGTTCAGTACTGGGTCCAGTCCTTTTTAATGTCTTTATAAGTGACATTGCAGAGGGACTGGAAGGAAAAGTATGCCTCTTTGCAGATGACACAAAAATCTGCAACAGGGTTGATACACAAGGAGGCATGGAAAGAATGAAAAGGGACTTGGCAAGGTTGGAAGAATGGTCAGAAGTATGGCAGCTTGGATTCAATACAAAGAAGTGCAAAATAATGCACCTGGGAAACAGAAACCTAGGGGAAGATTACACAATGGGGGGTAGTAACAACAACAAAAATGGAAAGGGTCTTGGGGGTAATGATATCAGATGATCTTAATGCTGGCAAGCAATGTGAGAAGGCAGAAAGAAGGGCTTGGGGGATAATGGGATGTAAAGGGAGAGGCATCACCAGCAGAAAACAGCAAGTTGTTATCCCTCTGTACAGACAGTTGGTGAGACCCCATCTGGAGTACTGCATTCAGTTCTGGAGACCCCATCTTCACAAGGGCATAAAATGGAGGCAGTCCAGAGTAGGGAAACTAAAATGATGCAGGATCTGCAAGAGGAGCCTTACAAGGAGAGACTAAAGGAACTTAATCTGTATACCCTTGAAGAAAGGAGGGAGAGGGGGGACATAATGGAACATTTTAAGTACCTCAGTGGAATCAGCAAAGTCCAAGAGGGTAGCATCTTTCAGAAAAAGAGATGTGTGGGGGCATGGTTTAGCCTCCGACATGATGGCAGCTTAATCTGCGAGCCCTCTCCTGCCTGAGGTCTATCCGAGCTTGGACACCACATGGAGTTTTTCACTCTAAATGTGACTTGATACATGGATGAAGTCTCACCTACCAGACAGCATGCTCCTTTGCAATGGATTTTGGTGTTTTTCACATTTTGCAGTGCCATTACTCGCAGTACCTCTGGCCTTGCTGGGCTGCACAGGCCTTTCCTGTATTGTGCTACTACCGCTGACTGCTACGCATCAACTTCCTAAGCATAGTGCTGGCATGAGCACAGATTGGGCTCCTACATAATGCCCGACTCTGCAGCCATGGATCCGCCAACAACCACATTATCTATCAAGCCGGCTAGCCCTACCAACACTGTGATGTCCCAGCCACCCTCAATAGGCAAATCTCTATAATATATAACTAAAATGCTGGAAAAGGTCTTCCTATGAGTGGATGATATCAACTTAACTTTATCTGGCACAGTTAAAGAAGTTTGCCAACTACAAAATCACATGAACGTTTCTGAACAAAGAATAGAAACATGCAAACTCCAACAGCAACAACTGTGGCAACGCTTGCACCAACAGGAGGAGCACTTGGCAGCTCTTTGGGACAGAGCTGAAGATCAGGAAAACAGAGGCCATCGTAACAATTTAAGAATTATCAGCCTTCCTGAAGAGACTAAGGGACAGTTGATGGAAAAGTTTTTAAATTACAATCTTCCTCTTATGCTAGGGGATCGATGGAGGGGTCCTATAGATGTAGAATAGGCACATCATGTCTCTATGCAGCCCAACAATTCTGCAGATTCACCTAGGCCAATGGTGGCCTATCTGCTCCATTACTCTGTTATGGAACAGATTCTACGAGCAGCCAGGGACAACGTGGTACTTCGCTGGTAAGGAGCTCAAATATCATTATACCGAGACTTTGCCCAGGAAACAGCATCAAAGAGAAGAGCTTTTGGCCCACTAAAACATTTTATATATCAGCACAACTTCTGATTTAAATTCAAAAACCTTACCAGATTACAAATATCCACGGATGGGAGAGAAGTGACTGTTGACCACCCAAAGGAGCTGGAACACTGGCTTGCAAAATTCTGGCCCTCCCTGCCAGTCCCAACTACATTTCCCAGGAGACTATGGGAACCCTCAGTAACAGGTCCCTCTAATAGGAACAGTTATTCTCCCACAGGAGCACTTTACCTGATGGACCAGCCAATCCAGTCCCACCTCATTCTGGTTCCCTGCTGCTAATGGGCATGTTCCCAAGCCTGGCTACCTCAGCTGCAGCACCGAGACCAGCTCTTCGGTCCCCTCCAACATTTCTTCCTCAGTGAGCTCACAACGCCTTCACTAAATCTCGCCAGCAAGCCAGAAGTGGGCCTCAATATTCACCCAGCAAGTACCCTCTAGTTCCACCTGCTAAAATTTGTAGTGAAGACCCCTTCCCCTGCTTTGCAACTGGAGGGCTTAGATTTGCATGATACTCTTGACGTGGACACCACACACCCAGTGGACTGGGCTGATTTTCCCTACTCTTCTTCAGTTGAAGTGCTGGACAAGGTCACACCAATTAAACCAGGATTAATTACATATATTTTAGCGGTTGCAAGTATCACCCTTAACTCTGGAGCTCCTGCTCAGGTCATTCCTGAGCAGGCCATAGGACCGATTACTTGATTGACTTTACGCTCTTGCTTATACAGTCACCACTACATTATGTAAAACATTTCTTCTTCTGTGTTTCTGGACTGGCTTTGGGTACCCCCCCATTGATACCCCTCCTCTCTGCCTCCATGTGTCTCTTTGAGTTTTTTGGGAGGCCTGCCACCTTGCAGCCTTCCCCTATTAGCTGGAGGAGATCAACCCCCCTTCCCCATCGCATAATAGGGTGGTTACCCATATTGCGCCCTATTAAGCCCAGTATAGGGCCGGTTACCTTTCTTATTAGACTTCTGCTGGTAGGTGGGTGAACCCACCATTCTTCCCCCATTTCTTTGCCTCTGCCTAGCTATAGTCCCTCCTCCCTCTCCACTCTCTCACTCACCCTCGGTACAGGAGGACTTCTCTGACTGAACCTCCACACTACACCTCATATGGAGTGCTGGAATGAGCAGAGCCGAAGGGCAGCTTCTCTACCCTCATTTGCGTTGACCTCCACACTCATAGCATATTTACACTGTGGTGTTACACTCTGATTGTTGGTCATATTAGTCCTATTTTTTTGGGGGGGGAGATCCTCCGTCGCTCATCTGCCTAGTCACGGGCCCTGGAGCTTCCACCGCCTGCCTATTTGCCACCCCTCCTGGTCACCCCCGGCTTACCCCCCCCAGGAGGGCGGGGCTGTGGCACTGGTTCCCCTAATTCCAGTGCCGCGGAACCAGTAACTATTTGGGAGTGCGGCGGCAGAGGTGAATTGAAGCCCGGGGAGGCTTCACCTAGACGGAGGATCTCCCCTCCCTCTTTTTTCTTATATTTACCTCCCAGAGGTGGGGACGTGCAATGATGCCAGCATCTGCCCCACCTCCCACAGAAACTAGTGCGAGAGCTCCTGGCCTCTGCCAGGAGTTCTCAGTGCTCCAGATGCTGCCCCCAACCTCCCCACGGAGAAGGAGAGCAGTCTATAGGACGCTTCATCTCTCTTCCCCCTGGCCGGCCCTCCGATGACTCAGGTCCATTCCTGAACCCGGGTCGCAAGTGTCGCAAGCGGAAATCCCACCTCTGCACCAACGGGACAGCTATATATTAGTCCTATTAATATACTACCTGTTTTTTCTCTGTGTTATTACTTCTCTGTACAGTTCTCTTGGTACTTCAGAAAGTGTATGTCCACTGACTCAGTAATGTTTACACCTCCTCTTTGTGGGGGATACAGATTGACAGTGCTACTTTGGTTTGGGTGTTGCTATCCTCAGACAACCTTGGTGAGTCCCTCTCTTCCCCCTTATTGGCTCACAGTAAGTACACCTTTTTGCCATTCACTGAGGAATATGGCAGCAGATGCTCCAGTAACTAATGCGTTCCATTGGATGTCATGGAAGGTTAAAGGGATGAACCACCCAGTTAAGTGCACAAAGGTACTGCAGCACCTGCATTCCCTTTATGTTAATATTGCACTACTACAAGAAACACACCTTCTACCTTGGGCTATTCCATGTCTTAGGAAATCATGGGTGGGTGAGGTGGTGGCCAATTCTGTCGTAAACAAAACTAAGAGAGTGGTTATCCTTTTTCATCGTGCCTTCCTGTGGAAAGTAAAGGATGTCAGGAAGGATGCCCAAGGATGGTGGGTGGTGGCCAAGCTGTCCTCCCCTGGAGGTTCTATGTTGTTAGGGAACATGTATGCACTGAACTCCGATCATGTTGACTTTTTCCTGGAAGTTAGTCAAGCACTTTCTGCTTTAAACCCTGATGGCTCACCTGTTCCCTTGGTGCTCGTGGGGTGATTTTAACATGGTCAGTGATATCTTCCTTGGCAAATCCCACCCCACACCCCAAGTCACACCTAAAGGTAGACAGTCATTGCAGGATCTGATGGAGGAATGGGGTCTTGTTGATATTTGGCATAGAGACCATCCCGGAGGCCAAGATTATTCTTTTTATTCCACAGCCCATGGTTCCTACCACCATATTGATTTCTGGTTGGCCAATGACTTGGCAGCTCAAGATGTAGTAGACTCATCTATTGGCTCAGTCCTTATCTCTGATCATGCAACCACCCAACTCTCCTATATCCCTCCTGATAGCTTTTCTTGCTGGGTAAAGTGGTGCTGTAATCCCCTCCTTTTCAAGGACCCCAACTTCTGCCCTATTCTGATATAAGCCATAAAAGACTACTTCACCCTTAACTCCAATTGTGGGGTTTCACATGAGACAGTTTGGGATGCATTTAACTCATTTATGCTACAAGAGCTATTTGAGACTTCCAGCACTTGCGCCCTGTATACTCTTAGCACTGCATCCTGGGCATTTCAAAGCAAAATCAAGCCATAATCAGCATGCTACAAACAAATGTGAATGCCTCTTGAACCGTCCATGCTAGACACAAAGTACGAGTGGAAAAGTTGTTCAGTACAACATTACCTTTCCAGTAGTGTTATGCAATCAATTGTAATCAATATAGTTTTTATTTTATGCTAGCTGAAATACCAAACAGCTATTTTTTTTTCAGATTTTTTTTCAAAGTGCTTAGGCAAAGCTTGAGAGACAAATGTCAGCCATGCATACCATACCTTAAACAAATGCAAATGACCCCTAAAGTATATATGATAGACATAAAATTTATCAGCAGCAAAATTGTTCAGCACAAAATTACCTTTCTAATGATGCTATGCAATCAATTGTAATCCATCTAGTTTTTATTTTATACTGGCTGAAATATCAAACTGTATTTTTTTTTTCAGATTTATTCCAGGTGTTTAGGTGAGGTTTGAGAGACAAATGTCAGTCATGCACACCATACTTTAAACAAATGTGAATAACTCCTAAAGTATACATGATAGACACAAAAAGTATCAGCAGCAAAATTGTTCAGCACAAAATTAACTTTCTAACGGTGTTATGCAATCAATTCTAAGCAAGTAGGTTTGTTTAATATTTAGGTAAAAACTGCTAACTTCCTCAGACATTTCCAGGCCTGAGTGAAAGTCAACTGATTACATCTACAGGCATTATTGGCCTGAGTGGCTACGTTTTCAAATGCCACCTACAGGTGCATCAAGGCCTGAATGAGTTAAGGCAGTTATCTGAGGACATATTGCCTTTTCAGCAGCTTGAGATAAAGCTCGTAGAAAGCAGCTAGCTAAATTGCAAACAGACCTTCATGTATGAGAGCAGCATTTCAAAAAGGTCCCATTGACCACAACAGATAATGCCTTACAATGACAAATTGTAGGGCTAAAGTACCAGATTAACATCATTCTCCACCAGAAAGCCAAATGACTCCTACTTAGGTCTAAGCATGCCTACTGGGACTACAGAGAGAAATCTGGTAAACTCCTCGCCTTTCACCTCTGGCAACTATGGGTGGCTACCAGAATTCATGCCCTTCAATCCCCCTCTGGAGATATTGTATCGAGCCCACAAGGCATCAACAATGTCATGAGACACTTCTGTGAAACTTTATACCAATCCCAGACACCCAACACAGGTGCTTAACTCTGTTAAGACATTTCTGCCTTTACACAACGCACTCCCCTTCCGGTTCTTACCCCTGACCAAGTAACCCTTCTTGATGCCCCCCTGTCATGTGAAGAGCTCCAGGTAGCGCTCTCCAATATGGCTCATGGAAAAGCTCTAGAGGCTGATGGAATGTCCATGGAACTTTACCAAGCCATGGCACCCGATATTTTACAACCTCTCTAGCTGGCTTTGCAGGCCTCTTATGTTCCAGATCCCTTCCATCCTCCATGCAGGATGTGCTGGTCACCCTACTCCCCAAAAAATTGCTTGACCCATTGGATTGTGCTAACTTCAGGCAGATATCTCTTCTATCGGTTGAAACTAAAATTCTATCCAAAGCACTGGCCTCCAAAATGATGGCCATCCTTCCACCAATCATTCATTCCTCACAGGCGGCTTTCATGCAGGATAAGACTGGAACTGACAACACCAGACTCCTGCTTAACCTCAAATGGTTTGCAGCCAGACTGGCCCTCCCCATGGCAGCCATGGCTATAGATTTCTCAGAAGCATTTGACTCTATAGAATGGCCTTATCTCCACGAATTCCTGCATGTGTATGGTTTGGGGCCCAATTTCGGCAATGGATCCGTACACTTTACTGCTCTTCCAGGGCATATATACTCCCAATAGTGACATATCTCTCCCTTTTTCACTTCATAGAGGCATGAGGCAGGGCTGTCGTCTCTCTCCTCTTCTGTTCTCTTTCTTGTATCCCTAGATCCCTTAATCCATGTCTTGTTTTCCTCTCCCCAGATCCATGGTATTGAGGTTGCGGGGCACACATATCTAGGGGCAGCATATGCAGATGACCTCCTCTTGACTTTGTCCAACCCCCTTTAGTCTGTCCCTGCCACCATCAAGGTGCTTGAGGACTTTGCGGTTCTCTCCGGCCTAAGGGTCAATCAAACGAAAACCACAGTAGCCCCATTTAACTCAGGGTATACGAACGCTTGCTTACAGGGCACTAATCTGTCATGGGCTGCCCAAGGTTTTACCTATCTTGATATCCAGCTTCCTACTAAATAGTCTGATCTCGAATCTGCACATTTTTCTCCTTTACTTAATCAACTCACAAAAGAGTTGAAGAGATGGCGCATACTACAGCTCTCCCTCCCAGGAAGGGTAGCTGTTGTTTGTATGCTTCTGTTCCCCCGACTTCATTATCTTTTTAACAATCTGCCCATCTCAGTCTCCTCTAAATTCTTCACCTCACTGGAAAGTTGAATTTCTGCTTTCCTCTGGGACAATAAACCTCCTAGATGGAGCAAACAGAAAATGAGGGTGCATTGGTTGCATGGGGATCTCAATGTCCTCTGGTTTCTGGGCTACCACCTTGCTTGTATGGTGGCATGTGTGGCAAAATGGTTTCTACCCACCCAAATGGGCCCATCATCCTGGGTGCAGTTAGATGCAGACCTGGCAGGGGAAACTATCCTTCACTCTCTTCTCTTGTTCAAGTCTTCCCTCACTTGTTCCTCACCCCCCTACAATTGTCAGCATGGTCCATGCCTGGAAAATGCTCAAACTCAAAACACACATGCCAAGACAAGCTTGGCCCCCTCCGCTTCGGTATGTACTGCTTTGGCACGATGCCCTATTTCAAATCAATAGCAGTCCCTTACATTGGACCTCCTGGCAGAGATGGGGCATCCAAATAATACAAGATGTTTGTTCACCTGGGGCAAACTATATTGTCTTTTGCACAACTCCAAACCAAATTTTCTCTCCCACATCAAGACTATTTGAGATATCTCAAAATTCATAGTATCCTGCTACCTCTCCTCAATAGCCAATGTCCAGACGTGCCTTGGCAATGGATGAATACCCTGCATAAACATCCCACATCTAAAGGCTTGCTTGGGTGCTTCTATGTAACATGGAGAGAAGCACAACCTGCTGCTACTCTAGCATGCAAGCAGTGGTAGGAGGCTTATCTAGCATCCCCCATCTCACAACACCAATGGGATCATTACCTCAAAGACACACATCATGTTTACAGGGATACAAAAAGCCAGTTTACCCAACTAGAAACATAGAAATACAGATTTTGACAGCAGATAAGGACCACTTGGCCCACCCAGTCTACCCATTTCTCTACCTAATGGATAAGTTGCAGATTTTAGTTAACCAGAAGCCTACTTCTTCCTACCCCCACCCCCTAGAATTGCCTTATGACTGTCCCATGCATGCTTGAATTCCACCATTGTTTTGAGTTCCACAACCTCCTCCGAAGGCCGTTCCATGCATCCACAACCTCTCTGTGAAAAATACTTCCTTAAATTACCTCTGAGCCACCTCCTTCTATCTTCAAATTGTGCCCCTTGTTCTTGCACACCTCTTTTTGAAGATGCTACCCTCTTGGACTTTGTTGATTTCCTGAGGTACTGAAAGTTTCTATCATGTCCCCCTCTCCTCCTTTCCTCGAGGGCTATACATATTCAGCTCCTTAAGTCTCTCTTCATATGTCTTCCAGTGCAGACCCTGCACCATTTAGTTGCCCTCCTCTGGACAGCCTCCATCCTGTCTATGTCTTTGCAGAGATTGGGTCTCCAGAACTGCCTGCAGTACTCAGATGGGGTCTCACCAACTGTCTGTACAGAGGGATAATAACTTCCTGTTTTCTACTGGTGATGCCTCTCCCTATGCATCCCAGTATCCCCCCAGCCCTCCTTGCATCCCTCTCACATTGCTTGCCCACTTTTAGGTCATCTGATATGACTACCCCCAGGTCCCTTTCCATTTTTGTTGTTGTTAGTATCTCACCCCCCCATTGTGTACTCTTCCCTGGGTTTTGTTTCCCAGGTGCATTACCTTGCACTTCTTAGCATTGAATCTAAGCTGCATACATTTGACCATTCCTCTAACCTTGCCAAGTCCTTCTCATCCTTTCCACCCCACCTTGTGCATCAACTCTGTTGCAGATCTTTGTGTCATCTGCAAAGAGACATACTTCTCCTTCAGTCCTCTGCAATGTAAACATAAAGAGACATTGAAGAGGACTTAGTCTAACTCTGAACCCTGCGGTACCCCACTAGTAACCCCCCCTTTCTTCAGAGTGGACTCCATTTACTATTACTCTCTCTGTCCTATTCTCCAGCCAATTCTTTACCCAGGCTGGCATCTTGGGACCTACTCCCAGGCTGGCTAACTTGTATATTAATCTTTTGTGTGGGACTGTGTCAAATGCCTTGCTAAAGTCTAGTTAGGCCATGTCCACAGCCCCTTCCTGATCTATTACTTTGGTCATCCAGTCAAAGAAATCTATCAGATTTGTCTGGCATGACCTTCCCACTGTGAATCCATGCTGCCTTGGGTCCTGAGCCCCTCTGGCCTCTAGATACTCAACAATTCTTTCCTTCAGAAGTGATTCCATCATTTTCCCTACCACTGAGGTTAAACTAACAGGTCTGTAGTTTTCTGCTTCTGCCTTGCTCCCACTTTTGTGAAGGGAATCACATTGCCCTTCTCCAGTCCTCAGGTACCACTCCATCCTCCATGATTTGTTAAAGAGGGGTAGTCAGTGGTGTCACTAGTTCCATGATTCTTTTAGAATTCTGGGACTAATCACATCAGGCCCCATTGCTTTGTCCACCTTCAGTTTTAAGAGTTCTTTCAGAACCCTTTCTTCTGTAAATGGGCTGGTATCAACTTCTATATCCAGAGTGTTTCTACTGTTTGTTTTAGGTACCTCCCCCACTTCCTTTGTAAATACTGAGCAAAAATATTTGTTTAGTATCTCTGCCTTTTCACAATCACCCTCTGCCCACCCTCCATCCTCTTTAGTAAGCCTCACTAACCCTCCCTTGGTCTTCCTTGCTCCCTGATGTACCTATAAAGGTTTATCCCCCTTCTTAACTGAGTTGGCTATTTTTTCCTCGGTTTGGGCCTTTGCTGTTCTGACTGCCTTCCCAGCTTCCTTTGCTTTAACTGATACAGTACTCTGTCCTGCTCCTTCTGTGATTCCTTGTACTTCCTGAATGCTTTCTTTTCTCTTGAACCTTCACTGCCACTTCCTTTGAGAACCATAGTGGTTTCTTACATCATTTTGTTTTGTTTATTTGCTTCACACAAAGGCTTGTTACCTCTGTGATGGCAGTTTTTATTATTTCCCATTGTTCTTCAACCCCTCTTTCCTGCCAATTTGCTAGTGCATTCCTTAGGCACTCACCCATTTTGGCAAAGTCAGCCCTCCTAAAGTCCAGTACTTTTGACTTTGTATGGCTTGACTCTATTGTTGTGTTTATTGTGAACCATACTGTTCGATGGTTGCTAGTTCCCAGATGGCTACCCACTTCTACATCTGTGATCCTCTCTTCATCTACATTTGAGAGAACCAGGTCTAAGATTGCTTCCTCTCAGTGGGCTCCAATACTAGTTGTCTGGGCATGCCCCCTGTAGGGCATCTAGAATAACCCACTCTTTGAAGTGGCTGCCAGCTGCACTCCAGTTAACATCTGGCATATTCAGATCACCATCAGCAATATCTCCCTTTTCTGCCATTCTAAGTATTCTTCCTATCATTTCCTTGTCTATTTCCTCCCCCTGAGAAGGGGGTCTGTATACAACCCCTGTGCGGATTGTGGTGCCATTGCCTGTCTCCAAATTTACCCACAGTGCTTCTTCTCCTCCCTGTTTTCCCTTTTGTTCTGTTGCTTTGATTCCTTCCCTTATGTAAAGAGCTACTCCTCCTCCTCTTTTACCCTCCCGGTCCCTCCTGTAGATAGTGTATCCTGGTATGTTTATGTCCTAGTCATGGTTTTGTGTGTACCATGTTTCTGTGACTGCCACAATATCCAGATGTTCCTCCTCCTTCAAGGCCACTAATTCAGAAAACTTGTTACTCAGACTACGGGCATTGGTACTCATTGCTCTCTATTTTTTGATGGCTTTACCTTCTTTTGCAGCATCCCCCACTGACCTGTCTACCTCGGTCTTTTTCTCATTTAGTGCCCTGTTTTGTAGGGAGAGGCTGGGATTTTTCTGCTGCTTATCAGTGCCTCCCACCTTGACTAGTTTAAAAGCTTGCCAATGAAGCATTTAAACCGATTGCTCAAAAGACTTGTTTCCTTCCCAGACAGATGCAGACCATCCTGCCAGTATAGACTGGTGTCCCTCCAGGTGAAACCCCAGTCCCCAATGAAGCCAAACCCCTGTGCTCCACACCATTTTTTCAACCATTGATTAAACTGCATGGTGCAAAGTACCCTTGCCTCACTCATGCCATTGACAGGCAGCACCTCAGAGAAGGATACTGTGTATGCTACTTGTCTTAGGCCCCTCCCCAATTCTACAAAGTCCTTCTGCACTGCTCTAATCTCATGATTAGCCAAGTCATTTGTCCCTAGGTGGACAATGACATCCATCTCAGACTCCCGTGCAGCTGTTCTTGTGATCCTGAGGATGCACTTCCTGTCTCTCCAAGCCATGGCACCAGGCAGGCAACTTACTTCAGTTTTCCTTGCTTCCCCCAGTTCTATCCCCCTAATAATTGAGTCCCCCACCAGGAGCAGCTTCCTTTCCTTGTGGTGTCCTCTGCATCCTTCCTGTGGGCCTCCCTTGTGACAGATGTCCTCAGTCTCCTTAGTCTCCTCTTCAGGTGCATCCATAGGGGAGCTGTGCTCCCCTAGAATGGTGTATGGATTGTGGTGTGGAACAACTGACTGGGTGTGCCTCTATTCCACCTTCTTCACCCTCCTTGAGCCCACTGTGGTCCAATTGCTGTGCTTTCTTCGCAACCTCTGAGGTAGTGGTGGTGGCTCTGGTGCTCCCTGGATGGGGGAGGTTCCCTTCCTACCATCCAGTGTGGCCTGGGGAAAGGTCCCCTTACTACTGTCCAGTGTGGCCTGAAGATGGGCAACTTCCTCCCTCAGGGCAGAGAGTTGTCTGCATATAGGGCAGCATCTCAGCCTCCAGAAAGACTCCCGGAAGACTGCTGCCCCACAGCCATTACATTTCACTACTCCCCACATTTTTTGTGTGTGTGTGTGATTGGTTTGTAATATATATATTATACAGCGTGTATGCTTATATTGTCAGTGCAGTGTGCTGAGAGGATATGACAATGATATGCCTTGCACTCTTCAGAAATGATGTCAGAACCCCAGGTATAAAGAACTATTTCCAGGGGTGGGTGGGGTGAGGGGTGGGAAGGGTTGGGCCTAAACTGTGCCCTCACAAAACAATCAGCTAAAAGCTCTGACTCACCGCTACGATAAGTGCCTTCCTGTCAGCAAGATGCCCTACACAACAATTTGACAGAGAAAATACCCTGCTAATCAAACAGAGAAAAATCCACACATCCAAGTCAGACATAGGTAAACCTCCCCAGCTCCAAAACAGGCCTGGTAGTTTGTGCTCTGAAAGCTGTGAGCCCCAAAATAAGTCAGCTGTGCTTTAAACTCTTCCTGCACTGAAAATGTTACGAATTGTAACAAATAAACGTAAACCTAGATCCACCTCCCTCTGTTGCTTGAAAGACTGTCTTTTCCTGTTTCACACTTCAGGTTTTTCTATGACAACTCCTTAACCACAGTAACTTATTTAAAAATAGTTTAACTATCACAAAATCCTACACACCAGTAAATTATTTAAAAATAGTTTCTGTCCCAAAATCCTACTAGTCAATCCAGCTACCCCTAAGGGACAACCAAAATGCAGTATTCAAACGCTTGTGAAGTTACTTCCTAGATAAGCAGAGTTTGCAAGCTCCTTTTTCAACTCCTCAGCCACCTGTAATTTATTTAAAAATAGTTTAACTGTCAGAAAATCCTAGTAGACAATCTAGCTACCTCCAAGGATCTACCCAAATGCAGTATTTAAATCCTTCTGAAGTTACTAACAAGATAAACAGAGTTTGCAAGCCCCTTCTTGGTTAAACACTAAATAAATATGTGAATAAAAAGCAATTACCTAGGGTAGTTTGTTTCACCTCCCACAGAATTAAGCAAAAGTGCATGTTTGTTGCAGATATCAAGTGCAATATAGAATTTCTCACACCGCTCACAGCTGAATAAAGAAGTAGTGTCCTTCCAGGTCAAGCAAATGTGCTTTGTCTATGACTTGCTCAACCACACACATTGTTGGAGAAGCTCGCAGTCCAATGCCCACCTCCTGCATATACTTTGGACCTGCCCCCATCTCACATCCTTTTGTAACATGCTTGCCACTGATCTCTCTAAAATATTTAACACTCCAGTGACCCTCAATGACCCTAAACTACTGCTGGTTGATGTCACCTCCCTATCGCACTTATCTAAACCTCTCCACTCTCCAAGATTGGACTCTATTGACTCTCCTAGAAGGCAAACATTTGTTACTTATGCACTGGCGTCAAATGGCTGTCCCCACCCAGAAGATATGGCATGCAGCTCTAGCACAATTATCTTTGAATGGTTATCACACACACAAGGAAAAAGTTTGCCATACTATCACTTCAAATGGGAACCTTACTTGCAATCAGACTTTTGTAAACTCCCTACTCCACCTGCAAACCCTCACCTTTAGTTATTGACTCCTTGATATTTCCGACTATCCAACCTATCACGCTCATTTATAGAAGGTGTAAGCATCTGATCACTTTGATATGACTTGTTACTGTATACAATATATGGTTCTCCTTATATCACCGATTGACAATTTTACTTTTGCCGGGAACACTCTGCCTATATTGATGTCTGATTACTTATATACTTGTCCTAGAATCCTGATATACTACACCTTGTATACTGTACTAAAATCCAAACTTAAAACCTTATACGATACAAAATAGAAAAAGATATGCAAGAATAAGGGGACACAAGTTGAAGATAGAGAGGGGATGGCTCAAGGGCAATGTGAGGAAGTATTTTTTCACAGAGATGGTGGTGGAGTGGTGGATGCATGGAACGGACTTCCTGAGGAGGTCGTGGGGTCTAAAACTGTGGGAGAATTCAAGAATGCATGGGACAGACATAAGGCAATTCTTGTGGGGGGGGTAGGATGAAATAGGCTGTTGGTTAACTAGGATCTGCAGCTTATCCAGTACGTGGTTAGGGAAATGGGCAAACTAGGTGGGCCAAGTGGTTCTTATCTGCCATCAAAGTCTATGTTTCTATGTTTTGATGTCAAACCCCATACAATACACACATATGAGGTGGGGATCAGCTTTAGCAAAAGCCTCACCATACTCAGTGGGACCAGTT
This sequence comes from Neoceratodus forsteri, assembly GCA_016271365.2. Taxonomy (NCBI): domain Eukaryota; kingdom Metazoa; phylum Chordata; order Ceratodontiformes; family Ceratodontidae; genus Neoceratodus; species Neoceratodus forsteri. Next base: position 639,564,522 of record CM028137.1, on the reverse strand, counting down.
TTCTTCTTGGGTTTCTCAGACATGGCCTTTCTCTTGAAAAAGTTACCCTGAATAGCCTTTAAGCCAGGTAACACTGTTCTATCAGTCACCAACCGTGTCATGGGCTGTGGACAAAAATTAACAAAATGTAACTTTTTGAAACCAATATGACCCGGAACCCACAAGAAAAATTCAAATATAAGTTCAAAATATGAATTCACAGAATTATTTTGGTTCCAAACAAAAACAATTTCTACACACTTTTTATTCACTATCTACCTACTTTCACTACCTGTACTGTAAACAGAGATTCAATACCGAAAAAATAAACGGTTGAATAAACCGACTGATTTTAACTTGTACTGAACTGAAGTGAAGGAGAGATCTCTGGATCGACTTCTCAGTTAGGCGGAGTAAGGAATCTGACAGTTACACTGAGATGTACCAGAGACAGAGGTTTGAAAACTGAGCTCGAGCTCAATGTTCTATGCTACTGCACAGAGTTAACTATTTCCTCTCCGGGGCAGTTCAAGTGCTGGGGCTAACCACATATTGTCACAATACAGCAAGACTTCATGTTGTTTGAACAAGAGAACACAATTTGAAAATAGAAGGGGGACGACTCAGGGGCAATGTGAGGAAGTATTTTTTCACAGAGAGGGTGGTGGATGCATGGAACCACCTTCTTGAGAAGGTTGTAGGGTCTAAAACTGTGGGAGAATTCAAGAATGCGTGGGACAGACATAAGGCAATTCTTGTAGGGGGTAGGAAGAAATAGGCTACTGGTTAACTAGGATCTGCAGCTTATCCAGTAGATAGGGAAATGGACAGACTGGGTGGGCCAAGCTGTCCTTGTCTGCCGTCAAAGTCTGTGATTCTATAATGTGTAAATGTTATCTGTGTTTCTCTCTATTTATGTTATCTGATAAAAAGCAATAATAACAAAGAAGTTATAAACATTTTCCAAAAAAAGAGGAGTATTACATGTCTGTGATGTTACACCATGCTGTGTATTTAAACCCTCCAGTAGGACAGATCAGATCAATTTCATCTTCAGTTCGGGGAAGTCAGTTGCCTGGTGAGATAAGTTTCCAGTGCATTGTAATTTGCCTGAGAAAGAAGTTACTGGCTTCATGTCTTCTATGGATGCTGATTACAAGTTTATTTATCCTGATAAAGAAAACTGCTGGAACCAACTAAACTGCTAGCAGTATAGCCTAGAGGTTAGAGTAACAAGCTGTGAATGAGCTTGGTTCAGCAGACCTGGGTTTGATTCCCCCAACCTCCACTTGCATACTTTGTAATTCTGAGCAAGCCACTTAACCAGTCTAAAGCTCCCAGGTTGCCCCTGAAAACAAGCAATTGTGCCTAGTGGGCCTTACCTGGTAAATAATAATAGTAAAACAAAATTAAATACTTTTCTTTTCTGTATAATTTGTTTTGTTTGATTTGGATTACCTAAATAAAAAGAATAACGCATCCCCTGCATCTTTATGCACCTTAGCTGCTATTTTTGTGTGTGTCTATTCCCACACCAGTGTGCTTATAAAATGGCTTGCTGCTGTTGCACCTAATAGGATTTCTGACCATAAGAAGACCAGGCAGAGGACAATGAATCAACATGACCTTGATGCACAGTCATCTGACTTGTCTTGGCCAAAGAGATTAATGTATTGTTCTGTATAATTTTACAGAGTCTTTAAATTCATGGCTGCCTTTCATTTATTCTATAAGAAGACAAGCCATCCAGTGTACCTAACCTAGAATGTACACGGCACCACTGCTGTGGGTCATCAACAACCAATCCATTAAAAAAGTATGTTTGTGCATGAAAAAAAAAAGAATCATATTCCAACAGTTTATCAAACCAAAATGTTTTTGCATGCTGTTCTAAATTATGTACAGCACTCCAACAGAGACAGTAGACATGAAAACAATACAGGCCTTCAAAGTAAGCCAAGATGACTTTCTATTATCATGGTGGCAATTAGTGTGCAAAACCACTGGTGCAGTGGTAGCACTAGTTGTGTTGCCTACAGTCCAGGTATAGGAGTGAGCCTTGGTTGTTGGAGGGCCTGTCAGGGGGAGAAGGATTGAGTGCCCAAAGGGTGGGTTTTTTGGGGGGTGGGCAGGGATGTGGATCCCAGTGCATTACTGATACCCAGTGGAAGTTGGCTGTGGGTACACTTGGGGATCCAACACTCCTTAAGGTGTCAGGAGAAAAAAGGGCATAACCAGGCAGATCACATTCTTCCTGCCTACTACAGATACAACAGGTCATTCTCCTTGCTGACTCCCCTGTTGGGCTCCAGAAATAACTCTTCCTTAGCTAACCAGATGATCAGGGGCATAACGGTGTTGGCACAGTAGGTCGACTCTATCCCAAGGGGGTCAAGCCCGTGGTGGTCCAGCCTTATGTGCCTCTGGTTATCAAAAGCTATAAGGGATGGGTAGCAGCAGGATATACTCTGTTGGCTGTGAAGATGGCACTGGCAGTAGGCTGGAGGAGGTCCTGGTGGATGGCTAAGAAATACCAGCAGTTAACAGAGAATTAAAAAAAGTCCTGAGTAGTTAGGTGTGCAGTATTAGCCACTGCTGTGCCACTGGAATATGAATTGTACTGAGAAAGGAATAAGTAATCTGAGAATTGAACACAGGTGACTGAAATATGATCTTTGTGCCCTATCACTGAGCTATCAGACTCCCATGACTGAATTTCCCACATTGACCTTTCTTTCTCTCATTACATATCCTGTAACCAGAAACAGTTGAGATGGTAATTGGTTAGTGGTTCAGGATTACCCATTGCTAAGCAATTGGCACACAAACTGTAATGAGGAAGAAATAGTGTATGAAGAAGGCCTTGTGGTCTATCAAATTGCTTGATAAAGGTCTGATATACTTTTGTTACATGGTGCCTTTTCCTCTCCAGTCACCCTTTCCCTCCCTTTCACCTTATCCACCCCTCTTATAAAACCCCCAACCATTTTATGGCTCACCACCTCCTCTGGTAGTCTGTTCCACCCTGCATCCACTCTCTTTGTCAAGAATTGCCTACTGACTTCCTTCCTTTACCAGCTTACAACTGTTTCTCCTTGTATTTATGTTCTCACTGAACCTAAAGAGATCCCCAAGTTCAATCTTAATACCTTTGAGGTATTTGAAGGTCCCTATCATGGCCCCTTAATCCCTTTTCTCTTTGAGTGAGTCATGTTCAGATTCTTTAGCCTCCGGTCATATAAGAACCTTTGCTGGCTCTGAATCATCTTTTTGGCTCTCTGCTGGACTGCTTCTAGCAGTTTAATGTCATTTTAGTGATAGGACAACCAGCACTGCAGACAGTACTCCGGATGTGGGTGCACCATTGAACTGTTCAGTGGCAGTAGGATCTTTTTCCTCCTACTAGAGAATCCCCTATGTAGCCCAGTATCCTATTTCCCTCTACTGGCTATGTTGATGCGTTGCACTGAGGGTTACAGATTGCTCATAATTTTAATCTCTACATCTTTCTCTTCCTTGGACAATGTACCAGTCAGGCATCCAGTCTGTATTCAGCCCTTAGGTTCTTGCTCTCACTGCACATGACCTTTCACTTTTTCACATTGAACCCCTGCTTTCAGACACCAGACCATCTTTTCAGTTTTGTAAGGTCTTCCTTCCAATCTCTGACCCCTTACCCCCTAACTCCATGTCCACCCTCCAACAGGGCTTGGTGTAATTTGAAAGGACATCATATTTTGCCTTTTATGTTTTCCCTGTGTAATTTATGAACATATTAAACAGCACCAGGCTGAGTAATGACCCCTGCAGGACCCCAATGGTGACCCCCCTCATTCCTTACTACTACTCACATCACCCTTTGGGTTCTCTGTCCTAACCACCTTGCAACATACCTTGTCAACTTGTTCCTTGTCCTCAGGTCCTCTAATTTCTTGATCAGCCTCTTCTGGGAGGCTGAGCTGAAAGTCTTGCTGAAGTCCAGGTACAGTAACCCACTGACTGGCACCTGCCACTTACCTTGTAACCCAGTCAAAGCAATTTATCAAGTTAATTTGGCGCAACCTCCATAAATTAAACCCATGCTGCTGAATGCCCTGAAGCCCATTTAGCTGAAGGAACTTGACCAACCTTTCCTTAAGCATAATCACCATTAGCTTGCCAACTAATGATGTCCAGCTGACTGGTCTGTAGTTCCCTGGCTCACCCTTTGCAACACTCTTGTGCAGGAATGCTACATCTGCTGTCCTCCAATCTCATGGCACCACTGCTGTGTCTAGAGAGATGTTAAACAGGTCAGCCTGAGGGGCTTCTAGAACATTCACCAGCTCAGTACCCCAGGGTGCCTACCACCTGGACCCAGAGATTTGTCCACTTTAAGGACCCTGAGGGCCTTAAGGACTCTGTCCACTGTAATTTCTTCCTCACACATATTTATTCCCGCTTCCCAATTCCTGTCTTACCCTGTGGGACTAGGCCATTTTTTCCATTTGTGAATACTGAACAGAAGTATTTATTCAGTATCTCTGTCTTTCCTCTGCTGCCCTTCACCTATTCATGCCCTTTCTTCTCACTAACAATACCTTCCTTTATTATCTGTTTTTCTCAGACTGAACTAAAGAAATCCTTGTCCCCTTCCTCGACCCCCTCCACTATCCTAAGTCTTTGCCTTTCTTACTACTCTAATAGTTGATTTTAGGTTGTTCAGGTAGTCTATCCTGTCCTCCACCCTCTGGGTTCTCCTAAATAACTTGAAGCTTCTTTTTCCTTTACAGATTGGTTCACCTTTCCTGAAAACAAGAGTAATTTCCTTGTCCTGGCCAAAGGGTGATCTAAAATGGATCATAATGGTATAGGTCAAATATGTGTCAGGATAACATGCCTGACCTTCAGACAAGTCTAGCAGTATGTTGCTTTGTGCCACAGACTGCAACATGACCAATCTGTGGATCACATCACAGGTGAAGCCTCAAGAAATTAATTAAACAAAAGGATAACAAAGGCATTTTTGTTCTTTTAATTGTGCTGTGCCATACATGATATGCTATGGTGCAGCATGGTAGCAAAGGAACACACCTCTGGCCTAAACTGCTAATTATTCATGTACCTGTTGCTATAGCAATAAATCACTGCACAGAGTATATCAAACATTAAAGGTAAGATCCAGAGACTGCTTACTCATACAATACTAGTGATAAGTACCACAGTAGCTTTTTAACTCCTTAACTAAAGAGACAGACAAGGCATCTAAAATACAATGTTTTATTAGATTTCTAACATTTAGAAATTATATTGTAAATAACAGTTTAAAAAACTTTAAATATTTTAGAATTGTGTTCCTTTTTGCCTAGTCACTGAGTTAGTTTTCTTACATTAAAAAGTTCAGTCATTGATTTCATTGGAAAATGTACTCCCTCCCTTACACATGAGGGTGGGTACTTTTTTCTGAGTCTGGAAGCTTGGGAGAAGCTGAAGTTGCACTGCTTAATACAAAAAGCTTCATTTTCATGATACCCTCCAAAGCCAGGGTTGACTGCACTTTGATGTTCTCGGTTTCTATATTGTTCTGTGATGTCATTTTGTATACTGTCATCTTCAAATGCAGCATTGGTTGCACCTTCTTGTTCATAGCTGGTGTTATGGTTCTGTGTTGTAATATCGAAGCCTGTGGAGGTGACATAATTTTGACTCTCAACAGTTGAGTTATTTCTCTTGCTGCTGCTAGTATTGCTGCTGAGACTTCCTTTTATGCTCTTTCTATGGAGGAAACAGAAACATATTTAGTAGGTTAAGGACCCAGTTTGCAACAATAGTTTACAAATGTGAAAGTATTATAATTAGTGCAGCTTTGTTAATAAAGCTGTTCTGTACAGTATATATAGTACTATTATGTGAGAGCTTGAACAATAATGTTTTTTGTTGGAAGACACATCATGATGTGTGTGTATGTGTGTGCTCCATAGAGATCCTTTATACATAAAACTAGAGAGGAATGTCACAGGGTATTCCTGTAGCACTCAGTTGACATATGCAATTTATTCCCTATCAAAAACATTAGAAAAGTGAAAGACAGGAAACAACAACGTCAAATCTAGTTTTTATATATACAGTATTTGATCTCTAAGGTATGCTCTGTAGATCATTGTTGCTACTCTGTAGATGGTGTCAGAAACCTGAATTCTTTTTCAGTAATTTATAGTAGTTAAAATAGTAAAAATAGGAACCAAACTTTCTGTACTGCCCTCTCAACTCTGAAGACAAATTTGATAAATGAGTGGTCTGATTTAGAAGCAGTGGCAAGAAGTGATGCAGTGGTGAAACTGTCATATGAGAAGTTTTACTTGTTAAGACACTTTATCAGACCTCTTTCAGAAATACACAGGGGTGACTGTGTTAATGTGGAAGTGGACAGGAAGAATGGCTGGAGCACTACAGCATTAGTCCAAGATCAATGTGCAGTACTTCACTCATTTGTTCAAACAAAAGAAGGCAACACTCCAAGGAGGAACAAATGCCATCTTCACCTGGTTGATCAGGAGAAAGAATAGTCTTGAAATTACCAAGTCAGGATGTATAGTAAAATTTACAAAGAAAATGGATTTCTAGATTTGGGTAGGACTTATAGGGCAGACTAATACCATGATCTCAAGCGTTTGTTGGAAATTTGGTATTTACATACAGTTTTGTGCATTATTAAAACTGTATTTGTTTGAAATATTTTAGGTACTGCATTGTATCAGTTACTTTTAAATGGTCTATGCACTTTGGGAGAATGTGACAGTGTTCATGTTAGTGCCGCTCTATTAGTAAAGCTGTTCTGCACAGCTCAAACAGTAAAGTTTGAGATGGGCCACGCTGTCATTATCTGCCATCAATAGCTGTGTTTCTATGTATGTTCATAGTTGAAAACACATCATGGTGTGTGCTTTGCACTGTCTAGATATCTGTTGCTGAAGACATAAAAGATCATCTGTTTTTTTATTTGCTAGTTCACATTACAGACTTCACACAGAACAATAAAACAGAAAGGTTTAGTATGTTCCAAAATAGGGCTTGGTTTCAAGATCTCTGCGGCATCAAGACATATGGTACAGTATACATATTGTGCTATGTTTGTTGCCTAAGTTACATACCATAGTATCATTTTAACCTTTCATCCTCTTAAGTTTCAGGCACATCTAATATTTTGTCAGCTAAGTGGCCTCCATTTTGAGGAGTAAAACAAGTGGTAGATTGTAGAATGGAGGTTTTAAAAATATCTGATTTCTGAACAGTTTTCAAAAAGTATGCACAGGGATTGAAGGGATACCAAATCAGTATTTTGATTAGAAATCTTTTTTAAGGCAGTGTTGGGGCCACTAATCGACAAGCAGCATTTCCTTAGTTCAGGAACATGTGTCAGGCTAATTTTCAGTAAGAAAAGGAAGAAAATCTACTGACAAATTATGGTGCGAAAATGCCCTTTATATTCGCACATTTCTTGAGGATGTGGATGCTGATTTTCCTCCCCATGTTATTTTTTTCCTATCATATTATTTTTGTTTCAAGATATGTAAATCAATACATAACATTGTATACTTTTTTACCAGTTACATATTTTCTCTAATATACATAAATAGATGGAACATATAGGTATTAGATTTAAATATGTGTTTATAATTATACATCTTGATTTACCCCCTCCACCCACAAGTGCAGTACTGTATTTTAAAAGGACTGAATATTTTCTTATTTACATGGTACATATGTTTATAAAAATCATTTGCATTATCAGAGGTAAAATATCAGGTATTTCATTCGAGGAGGTTTCCAAACTATTGACATCTGCATGTATGTGGTCAAATAACTTTTCATAATATAGTGTGCTCTTAAAGTTATTACTCTATTTCAAATTCTGGTTGCTTGGTGGAGTTCCAGTTTTCTAGTATTAATCTTTTGGTTGTCATGGTAGCAAGGACAATTATTTCACTTTCTTTTTTCCAATTCTCAAGTCTTCTAAATAATTAAAAATAAAAATTTCCAGCTTGAGGGGAATGTCTTTTTTAATAATTTTCTCAGTTTCCTTTTTTGTTTGTTGCTACCAGGCGAGGAGTTTCCTGCATTCCCAAAACAAATGAAAATGGTAATTGTTTTCCTTTTTTTCTTTACAATTATGCCAGCATACAGGGCTATATGTGGCATCAGTATATTTCCGTTGTGTGGAGTTATATATGCTCTGTCCATGATGTTAAACTTGGAAGGATTTATTTTTAGCATTGGTATAAATTCATTTGCTTGAATTTGAATATTTTCTGTTTGTTTTTGCCCCATTTGTTCTTCAGTTCTTCTTCCCATTTTATATTATATTTCTGAGTATTTTTTTTCAGCTTTTTTGTATTTTCTATAAATGCTTCATGGAAAATTTTCATTCTGCAAATCTTACTTTTCTCAGGGAAATTTTGACAAACCCTGGGTTATATCTAAAATGTTAACCTCATAGTCTTCAGGTGAAGCTACCTCTGGCTGCAAGCTGCAACACTGGACTTAAGATTTGCAAGAAAGTGAGTAGTGCTCACAACAGAGGGAGGTGAACTTTACAATTTACAGTTCTCTTTGGTTTGAAGCAGATTCCTTAGGAAAGTTAATATTCTTCAGGTGGAGGATACTTCTAACTGAAGGGTGAAATAAGCAACTTAGAATTATCAGAAAAAGCAGTCTTTCAATCAACAGAGGGAGGTGGAGTTTGCTTTACTTGTGTTACAAGTGTTAAGGTTTTCAGTGCAGGAAGAGTTTAAACCCACATAGGCTAAATACTGTTTTCTGCGTCTGCCCTTCTGCACAGCTGACGTGTTTTGGGGCTGACTGTTTTCAGAGCACAAGTCACCAGGCTCTTTTGGGGCTGGGGAGGTTTACCTGTGTCTGACTTGGATGTTTGGATTTTTCTCTGTTTTATTAGCAGGGTATTTTCTCGTCAAATTGGTTTGAAGCAGTATTACAAATTGTCATGTATGGCATCTTGCTGACAGGAAGGCACTCATCGCATCGGGTAGGTCAGAGCGCTTAGCTGATTGTTTCATGAGGGCACAGTTTAGGCCCAACCCCTTCCCACCCCTCACCCCACCCACCGCTGGAAATAGTTCATTTATACCTGGTTCTGACATCATTTCCTCAAGAGGGCAAGGTACACATCACTGTCATATCCTGTCTAGCACACTGCACTGACAATATAAGCATACACATTATATAAATACATATATTTCTATATAATGCACCAATCACACACACACACACACAAAAAAACTAAACAAGGTAGACAGTTATGTGGGGAGTAGTACAATGTAATGGCTGTGGGGCAGCAGTCTTCCGGGAGTCTTTTTGGAGGCTGAGCTGCTGCCCTGTTTGCCGACAACTATCTGCCCTGAGGGAGGAAGTTGCCCATCTTCAGGCCACACTGGACAGTGGCAAGGGAACCTCCCCCATCCAGGGAGCACCACAGCCACCACCACTACCTCAGAGGTTGCAAAGAAAGCACAGCAGTTGGACCACAGTGGGCTCAGGGAGGGTAAGGGTGGTGGAACAGAGGCACACCCAGTCAGTTGTTACACTCCACAATCCATACACCATTCTGGGGGAGCATAGTTCTCCTATGGATGCACCCGCAGAGGAGACTAAGGAGGGTGCAGACAACTGTCACAAGGGAGGCCCTCAGGAAGGAGGCAGAGGGCACCACAGGGAAAGAAAGTAGCTCCTGGTGGGGGACTCAATTATTAGGGGGATAGAACTGGGGGGAGCAGGGAAAACTGAAGTAAGGTACCTTCCTGGTGCCATGGCTTGGAGGGACAGGAAGTGCATCCTTAGGATCACGAGAACAGCTGCACGGGAGTCTGAGCTGGACATCATTGTCCACCTAGGGACAAATGACTTGGCTCATCATGAGATTAGAGTAGTGCAAAAGGACTTTGTAGAGTTGCGGAGGGGCTTAAGACAAGTAGCACACACAGTATCCTTCTTAGAGGTGCTGCCTGTCAGTGGCATGAGTGAAGTAGGGTACTTGCACCATGAAGTTTAACAAATGGTTAAAAAAAATAGGAGTACAGGGGTTTGGCTTCATTGGGGACTGGGGTTCCACCTGAGGGACACCAGCCTATACTGGCAGGATGGTCTGCATCTGTCTAGGAAGGAACAGTCTTTTAATCGGTTTAAATGCTTCATTGGCAAGCATTTAAACTAGTCAAGGGGAGGCACTGATAAGCAGAAGGAAAATCCCAGCCTCCCTCACAAAACAGGGTACTAAATGAGAAAAAGACCAAGGTAGAAAGGTCAGTGGGGGTTGCCGCTACAGAAGGTAAAGCCATCAAAAAATGGAGAGCAATGAGTACCAATGCCCGTAGTCTGGGTAACAAGCTTCCTGAATTAGTGGCCTTGATGGAGGAGGAAGATCTGGATATTGTGGCAGTCACAGAAACATGGTACACACAGAACCATGACTGGGACGTAAACATACCAGGATACACTATCTACAGGAGGGACAGGGAGGGTAAAAGAGGAGGAGGAGGAGTAGCTCTCTACATAAGAGAAGAAATCAAAGCAACAGAACAAAAGGGTAAACAGGGAGGAGAAGAAGCACTGTGGTCAATTTGAGGCAGGCAATGGCACCACAATGCAACAGGGGTTGTATACAGACTCTCTCAGGGGAGGAAATGGACAAGGAAATGATAGAAAGTATACTTAGAATGGCAGATAAAGGGAGATATTGCTGATGGGTGATCTGAATATGCCAGATGTTAACTGGAGTGCAGTTGCAGCAGCCACTTCTAAGAGTGGGGTTATTCTGGATGCCCTACAGGGGCATGCCTTAGACAACTAGTATTGGAGCCCACTCGAGAGGAAGCAATCTTAGACCTGGTTCTCTCAAACGGAGATGAAGAGGATCACAGATGTAGAAGTGGGTAGCCATCTGGGAACTAGTGACCATCGAACAGTATGGTTCACAATAAACAACAATAGAGTCAAGCCATAAAAAGACAAAGGTACTGGATTTTGGAGGGCTGACTTTGCAAAATGGGTGAGTGCCTAAGGAATGCACTAGCAAATGGGCAGGAAGGAGGGGTGGAAGAACAATGGGAATAATAAAACTGCCATCACAGAGGTAACAAGCCTTTGTAAAGCAAATAAACAAAATGAAACGAGGTAAGAAACCACTATGGTTCTCAAAGGAAGTGGCAGTGAAGGTTCAAGAGAAAAGAAAGCATTCAGGAAGTACAAGGAATCACAGAAGGAACAGGACAGAGAACTGTATCAGTTAAAGCAAAGGAAGCTGGAAAGGCAGTCAGAACAGCAAAGGCCCAAACCGAGGAAAAGATAGCCAACTCAGTTGAGAAGGGGATAAACACTTTATAGGTACATCAGGGAGCAAAGGAAGACCAAGGGAGGGATAGTGAGGCTTAATAAAGGGGAGGAGGGTGGGCAGAGGGTGACTATGAAAGGCAGAGATACTAAACAAATATTTTGCTCAGTATTTACAAAGGAAGAGAGGAGGTACCTAAAACAAACAGTAGAAACACTCTGGATACAGAAGTTGATACCAGCCCATTTACAGAAGAAAGAGTTCTGAAAGAGCTCTAAAACTGAAGGTGGACAAAGCAATGGGGCCTGATGGGATTCATCCCAGAATTCTAAAAGAACTAAGGATAGAACTAGTGACACCACTGACTCTCTTAACAAATCATGGGAGATGAGGTGGTACCTGAGGACTGGAGGAGGGCAGATGTGATTCCCTTCACAAAAGTGGGAGCAAGGCAGAAGCAGGAAACTACAGACCTGTTAGTTTGACCTCAGTGGTAGGGAAAATGATGGAATCACTTCTGAAGGAAAGAATTGTTGCGTATCTAGAGGCCAGAGGGCACATGACCCAAGACAGCATGGATTCACAGTGAGAAGGTCATGCCAGACAAATCTGATAGATTTCTTTGACTGGGTGACCAAAGTAGTAGATCAGGAGGGGGCTGTGGACATGGCCTACCTAGACTTTAGCAAGGCATTTGACACAGTCCCACACAAAAGATTAATATACAAGTTAGCCAGCCTGGGAGTGGGTCCCAAGATGACAGCCTGGGTAAAGAATTGGCTGGAGAATAGGACACAGAGAGTAATAATAAATGGAGTCCACTCTGAAAAAAGGGGGGTTAGCAGTGGGGTACCACAGGGTTCAGTATTAGGACCGGTCCTCTTCAATGTCTTTATAAGCGACATTGCAGAGGGACTGGAAGGAAAAGTATGTCTCTTTGCAGATGACACAAAGATCTGCAACAGAGTTGATGCACAAGGTGGGGTGGAAAGGATGAGAAAGGACTTGGCAAGGTTAGAGGAATGGTCAATGTATGGCAGCTTAGATTCAATGCTAAGAAGTGCAAGGTAATGCACCTGGGAAACAAAACCCAGGGAAGAGTACACAGGGGGTGAGATACTAACAACAACAAAATGGAAAGGGACCTGGGGTAGTCATATCAGATGACCTAAAGGTGGGAAGCAATGTGAGAGGGCAGCAAGGAGGGCTGGGGGGATACTGGGATGCACAGGGAGAGGCATCAGCAGCAGAAAACAAGAAGTTATTATCCCTCTGTACAGACAGCTGGTGAGACCACATCTGGAGTACTTCGTGCAGTTCTGGAGACCCAATCTCCGCAAAGACATAGACAGGATGGAAGCTGTCCAGAGGAGGGCAACTAAAATGGTGCAGGGTCTGCACTGGAAGACATTTGAAGTGAGACTTAAGGAGCTTAATATGTATAGCCTCGAGGAAAGGAGGGAGAGGGAGGACATGATAGAAACTTTCAAGTACCTCAAGGGAATCAACAAAGTCCAAGAGGGTAGCATCTTTCAAAAAAAGAGGTGTGCAAGAACAAGGGGCACAATTTGAAGATAGAAGGGGTGGCTCAGAGGTAATTTAAGGAAGTATTTTTCACAGAGAGGGTGGATGCATGGAACAGCCTTCCAGAGGAGGTTGTGGAGTCAAAAACAGTGGTGGAATTCAAGCATGCATGGGACAGTCATAAGGCAATTATAGGGGTTGGGGGTAGGAAGAAGTAGGCTGCTGGTTAACTAGGATCTGCAGCTTATCCATCAGGTAGGGAAATGGGCAGACTGGGTGGGCCAAGCGGTCCTTATCTGTCGTCAAATTCTATGTTTCTATGTTACTGATTTATTTCTGGATTGAATGTGTTACATGTTTGTAAAATGTACCCTTAATTGTAAGATATTTTAACAATGCATTTTGTATTTGATGTTTATTTCATTTTTTTGGAATGGTGACCGTTCTAGAAATGCATCTTTTTCCAAACAATCCATCAAATTTATTAAGTTTAAAGCTACTAGTTCTGATGATGACCTAAACTAGGTCGATACATACGCATTCTACCAGAAAGTACTGCGAGGAGGCGGCATGTTTCACGGCGTGCACTAGCAGGTCCTGTATGTAATGCTTTAGCAGTTAATTGTTTGTCTCTCTCCATTGTGTTGTTGCTGCTTACCATCTCCCTTGTCCCTTTTGGGAAGTTCTTTGGTTGTTCTGGCTAATTATAACATATAGTTTATTTCGGCACCACAAGACGCCGACCTGCTTGTGTCTGGACCCTAGCAGCATGTGCAGTTTATTGCTGTGATCTTGTTAACATCTGAAACCTGTTTCTACAAGGCAGTGAGCTGCACTTTATGTGACTATCTATTTCAGACAAGTGTTTTGTAAGTCCAAGGAGTTTTGTAGTAACATTTTTCTATTGGTACTTGGTACTACTGCCTTGGTTTTTTCAAAGTGCTGGCCTCAACTATCCAGCAAATCTTTGTTGGTTGCTTTTTTCTATTCTATAAAGGCCTTTTCTATTTCTTCATCCTTCTTGGATATTTGATTTGATGCATCTTTGATACTTCTAGTAGTGTTATGTTCTTTTTTTATTAAGAGCATATGCTAATAGCTTTCCAGATTTATCTGCAAAATTGTATAGTTTATTCTTAAGCTTTTGATAATTATTTTCTACTGTCTTCAGTAAAATTAATTTCTTTTCCAAGATTTTTTGATTTAGTAATGCCTGGAAATTGGTGGTATCATGTCTATCTTTGTCTTGTAATTCCAAAAGATCTTCCTCCCCATGGTACCTGTGTAATGTCTCTGGTGATTCTGTTGCCAGCCAATTAGAAGGTTGGATTCCTCTCTACTGTTGTATAGTGTTCAATATTTACCCTACAGTATACTGCAGATTAATTGCCTATTTACTAATTGGTCTAAGAACATTTGGTTCCTCATCAAAACTGTGAAACCAAAAATGGCACAATCAGCACAGTGTAAAGAAAAACAACAATGCATTTACAAGTGTTTTTAGCAAACTGTGTTAGTTAAAATTCTCCAGAAATGAGTTCTGTATCAGACATTGTAGGATTTTAAAGACCCCTGTGAAAATAGTCACACAAAGTTTGTTTATTTGGTCTATGCTGTGTTCAATTGCACAGTTTTGATAGGAATATGAGAACATTTATATTATGTTGGCTTGTGGTGCAGAAGGTTGAGGCACTGGACACCACACTTGGGTTTGGGAGTGAACTTGGGTCCCTAGATTGGGCCAGTGAGGGAGGGAGAGAACTGCGCCTCTAAGATTGCTTTATGCTCCATGGGAGGGAGGACCATGCCATGCCTCTCCTAGTCTGCAACCATGTGGAGGTGTGGTGGTAGGGCAGCAGGTGTGACACATCTGGGGCTGGCCAGCAGCACAGTACATGATGCATGTGTGCCAGCACAAACACATGCATGGGTGCCCCTTGCATGACACTGGTCAGGGAGAAAAGAGAAAAGAGAAAACGATTAGCAGATGATGCCTGGCTCCTGCTCCAACCTGCTCCATCACCCCAGGCTGCCTGTAGGATCTAAATGTGCACCCTGGGGAGGAGGAAAGAACTCCCACTCCTGGTCACACCATGAGGTAATCCCTATGAGATTGGCATTGCAGGTGAGTCTTGGGGGAAGGTGTTAGTCAACTGGGATTGGGCTTGGGCAGAGCAGAGACTGGCTGGCTTGAGGGGAGAATCACCTTTTTGACAAAAAAAAGAACATTTATATCAGCTTTTATCTGTCTTACCTACGTCTGTAGTGCCACACAATCAGACCAACAATAGTGAAGACAATGACAAGGCCCACTGAAACACCAACAGCAATATAAACCGGATTTGGCCCAGGTGGTGGAGAAACTGTACACAAAAAAATATTATTAGTTAGAGGACTGCCTAAATTATAATGCAGCAGTAGCTGTAGTGCTCATTGAAATTGGAAGGGGCTACTCTTTCACTTCTGGTAAAATCTCCCAATCCTCAAAAATAGCTTTCATATCAGAAGTTACCCCCTTGTAAATGCACATATAACAGGAAATCATGCACTTTTAGGATACACATATGTAGTTAGAATTAAAGGAATGAAAACTGTTTTTTTTTGTTTTGTTTTGTTTTAGGAGACTTGCGTTTTAAAATTCCCATCAAGCTGAAATGATTGTTTTGGATCTCTCTTAACATCCTCAGAGATATTTAAAATCCTCAAAGTGAAAAACATCTTCAGTGTACTTAATTTAATTTACTGCTGTTCCCTTCTCCCAAGACCCTTGTAAACAAACAGATTCATGTTCAGTCACTGTTGGGACCTGCACCATTATACCGTCACCTCACACTTCCATGCTCAAAAAACTGCACTCAGCATGAATGAATATCTGTAATTTAAATCACCATCTCAATAGCACTGCCACATGTGCATTGCCAGAGTCAGACACATGCAAATCTAGCTGTGTAGTGCCTCTCCACACACTCACGCATGCACACACACACATCAAAGGTTCTCTGGTAGTCCAATGGTGCTCTTCCCCCTCATCCTCCAGTATAGTCTCTACTTTGTGGTCCTGTGTTCCTCACTTCTGGTCTCCAGGGATCATTTACCCTGGTGGTTCAGCAATTTCCACTCCTCATACCCCCTGCATGAACATTCTTTGATGCCCCCCCCAAAAAAAAACTGCCTGACTTAGCAATCAGGAGGTAGCCAGCTGCACCCATTTACACAATTGCAACCCCTATAAATGGACCAGGTGCAGCACAGAACATGCAGCCCTTAAAAAGGATGCTAATTACAGATATTAGCCTTATGGTCCATTTCATAGTGGCTCTGCCACCTTTCCCATGTATGAGCAGTGGGCTCTGTGGGCACAAGAGAAAGGGTTGCAACACTGGGTCATAATGGTCTTGCCACTATGAAGGGATCTTTGCACCTGAAATGTGTGACTGAGAATGGGTCCAGGATGTCCCATCTCAAAGCTTAACTTTTGTGACTGACACACAAATAAAGATAAAGCTATACATATTGCTGCAGCCGTGCAGAGTGCCCAAATTACCTGTTTCCTTTATATCCTCACAGAAAGTTCCTTCATATGGTTCTGGACATTCACATTTAAAGTCAAGAGTACTGTTATCTCCCACTGACACCTCATTGCACACTCCGTCATTGTCACAGGGGTTGTCAAGACAAGGACCAGCTACAGAAGAAAGAATATAATGCATGAGACCAGACTGTATAGAGGTAGTGGTTTTCTATGTCACACTAAAAGCTAGCTAAAGCAGCATTACGTACCCTTGCTGTATAATTAAAAAACAAATTGCTGTGACTTTTTTTTTATATGTATTAAGTGGTATTTTACCAGGGAAGAAATGTAATGACTTGGTAGGACCTCTTCGACAAGTATGCCTTGTGGAGGGGAGTTCATAGAGTTTAATTACTCCAAAAATACTTCACACTAGTATTTACTGTATACCCAGCATTTACTTACTACTCCCTAACAATTAGAACTGTCAATACAGAAGCTCCTTGCTAAAAAGCTACTTTTACAAATATATTTGTGGATTATCCTGTGTATTAGCAGCTTACCTTCTTGGCGCTGCATATTTGTCTACATGTCGTAACACCTTCAGATAATCCCTGGTCATCCTTCTGCTTACTGACACCTTATCTCCATCTTTGTGTCATTTCTCTCACATATAAGAGACCTTCTTTCCCCCATGTTGGTAACTTTTAGGGTCTTCGCAGGGCATTGCAATATAGGGAGTCAGCAGACAGCATCTTGCTATTCCACCACTGACAGTTGCCCCTTTTGGTTTGTCCTGTGGGCTATGTCTGCTCCTACATCCCTGACTTCTCTGGCTATTGAGTTTGGATGTGTGTCCATTTCTAGATTTGGTAATAGTTACTGCTGTGCATCTGCAGAGGCAGGTAAGATAAACCCTATCCCCTTTCCCACCACCAAAACACTGTGTTTTATTTTTGGGATACTTCTTGGGTCTGGGTTTGATGTTTATGCTACTGGTGTTCATGGAGAGGAGCAGGCATACCTCTTAACCATTTGTCACTGAAATGAAGTGAACTCAGAATGTGGGACAATATGAGATGGTGGCCCTTGTTATATCTGATACAGCATCAGACATGGATATACAAGACAGAACACTGGAAAACCATGGATTTATTTATGCCAAGTTTTATTTTGATTTTGCATCTTTTGAATTTCTCCATTAATGCCTAAGTTTACATGCCTTCTATGTTAAGGCAGCCCCTTTCCATGTGGGAATGCTATGGGACAGAGCAATTATAAGGGGTAAAATGGAGGACATCCCTTGTAATGAGGGACAGTTTAAACATATGAAAGCAGGTGGCCCCACAACTTGCCCAGTGAGAGGGGGTTGCTTATGAAGAATTTTTAGTGTCCCAGGCCTCTCAGCCCTGCCAACCTGGCAAGTGGACCCCTTTTTTTCTCTAGCCATGATTCCCTACCTGTCTGGTAAGGATCTTCATCAGGGCTGAATAGTATGGAACTTAAATCGCAGTCCTTTGCTTGAGGCTTTTTCTGAGCTTCAAAACTGTGGCCACTGCTTTTTTTTGGGTGGGGGAAGGGGGTTACTGCAAGCAAGTATCTTAGATCTACTGCCAGTCCATTGGGGGCATGGTCCTGTGGCTTTCTTTTCCTACTCTGTGCTCTGCTGACCTGGTGGGCAAACCACTTTTACAGTAGTCCCAGTTTCCCTTGGTTGGAACCAAACTGCTACTTCTGATGATGAAGAAGGGGTGTTGTTCTGGCTCAAAAGTATCTCCAAGTCTATAAATCAGCTAGCTGCCTCTTCAGGCCTTTAGGGATCTGCCAGTGGATATGGGCTGTGAAGGGCCACTTGAGGGGTGAAACAGTACTGGGAGACATAATTGGAGGTTTGTCTTCTGGTTGCTGTGTAGGGTGCGGGGACCGTGGTGGTCAGTGGGCAGCTGGGTCTCCACACAGCCCCCTGTCCTGGAGAGCCTGGTTAGTAGCTAGCGGTTATTGGTAGTTACCCCAGGGGCTAAGAGTAAGGCAGCTTGTGCTGCCAGGTGCTTGCAGCACTATACCTGGGGGTAGTGGTCTGGACTGGCCAGGGGCTAGAGGGGGCACCAGAGGGGCCTAGACCAGAGGGTGTCATGCTCCTTTGAGGGGCCCTTAGGGTACATCAAAGCTAGAGCTGGAGGGTTATTTCTATGGTAACCAGAAAGCTGCTAACTTACCGGTGGTATTTGGCCCACTGCCCTGGGGAGTGCTATTTTGTAGCCCAAGGCAGGGTGGAGACTTGGGCCTAGAGAAGTGAAGTATTGGAGAAGACTTAGCTGCATTAATCTGGAGTGTCTAAAGGTTTATTCTATCTTGGCTGATTTCTGATTATATATTTGCCCAATTGGGAGGTAGTGAGAGAACCTCCATTGACTGTCAGTTTTGTGTTAATACTTGCATTGTTGCTGGAGAGGAGAACGATATTCAGATCTATGACTTTGGGGTAAGGGTGAGAGCCTCCCATGCTTCAGACATTGGTGAAGCTCTGGCATACTTCTGAGACTGTACTTTGTTGCCCATTGTGAATTATCATGGACTATTCAACAATTTCTGTCTACTTTGTTTATTTGGGGAGATTTGGGTTGGAATTTAATAGGGTGACTATGGATGGTTGTGGGTTAGGTTAGTTTTGCTTTGAGGTTGTAGAGGTTATGGTAGTGAGCTAAAGGGGAGTATTGTTTTATTACGGTTTGTTGCTTTACTGGGGGTTAGCTCTTTGGGTTGGTTGTAAAGCTATGTGTTGGTGGGAGGCTCTCCTGGTGAGGTGCTACTCCTCCAGCAACATATGGGGCCTCTGCCCCTTTAATTGTCCTCCCCTGCCTTTGGATTTCTATTGCTGTTGCTGGCATTGGGGATTGTTGGTAGGAGGTATAAAGGTGGGGGAGGGGTCAGGACCTTGGGAAGGAGAGGACTGGAGAGGCCAGATAGGGATAGTGGAGGCAAGAAGATACCCTGAGGTGAAATGAGGACTAGAGAGGGGTCCTCCATGTCTGGTCCCCATATCCAAGGGCTCCACTTTGGATGAGCAGGTAGTGCAGTCAGTGTCTGAGTCCCATTTAACCCAGGCAGTGTTGTGCAATGCCAGATCCATTAGGAACAAGATGGCAGTGATTGCCGACCTTGTCGGGTCAATGGACCACGCTTGCATCACCTAGACTTGGTTGGCTGAGAATGCCAGCCCAGTTTTGGAAGCAGCTGTTTTGGCCAGGTTCTCAGTGATACACCACCCGAGGTTGAATAATAGGGGCATTGCCATATGTTTTAGGTCGGAGTTGGGTCTGGGAGATGTACAAGTGGGAGAGACCAGATCCTTTGAGTGTATCTTGGGCACAGATGTGGGGTGCAAAATTCTTCTCATTTACCGTCCACCTGGGGATGGGAAACAATGTCTGCAGGAAGTCATGGACTTCATTGTCAACATGATGGTGGAGTCTTCCAGCGTGATGGTGCTGAGTGACTTCAATGCCTGGATTAATGATGAAGATTCACATTTTGGACAAGCGTTCCTCCAATTGATGTATTCGTTGGGCTTCACACAGGCAGTTGCCTCTGTGACCCATATTTTGGGTCACTCATTGGATCTGGTTTTCCTATTGGGTATGGAGAGCACCGACTTGCAGGTGGAGCTGGTTGGATGGTCTGACAATTACACTATCAGGTTCAGCGTCCAGGTACCTCCTTATATGCCTGCCCCTGTGGAGACAGTCCGATACTACCCATTAAGGGGTGTGACCCCAGAGGGCCTGATGGCAGTGCTGGATCTGTTGGGGTTTCAGACTGCTTGTGTGGATCCAGAAAATTTAGTACACCATATTTATCCCTAAATAGGAGATAATTTTGATTGATCCCAGTAATAATGGGATATAAACCTACACTGTGTAAGGAATCTATTTTATTATCTGGCTGTACTGCTTAACTAGCTGGCAGGCTGTGTTTTAGAATTGACTGGAATAGTAGGTATATGATCCTGTTGTGCAAACCCCTGCTAGCTCCATGGCTGCTATATGCTGTTCCTGTATTCATTCATTCATTTTATTTTACAGAGATTATGCAACGGTTTTGGTAGCCATCTCCTTAACTTACCCCTGTAACATCCACGGATGAAGCTGGAAGTGGCACATATCAGATCAAATTCACACTGCATTTTCAAACATGAGACTGTGGAGCTTGGGGTGCAGACACAGGTCTGAGAGCAGTCATCAGTAATGAAATGTTCCCCAATCTTTAAAACAAATGTATAAATTACTACCAGTGTTATAGAAGACATCTCTAAAATAATGAAATTCACATAACAGTTGTATACACAATAGCATTCAAAATGATAAGGTACAGTATTATTTAAAAATTGAAGTCTCTGACAGGTTTTGCATTTTTATGCTTTACAGTGTTTGAACTATGACAGTTTATTTTCACTGATGACGAGCACCATGTTACATAGAAACATAGAATTTGATGGCAGATAAGGACCCCTTGGCCCACCTAGTCTGCCCATTTACCTACCTAATAGATATGCTGCAGATCCTAGTTAACCAACAGCCTACTTCCTCCTATCCCACTAGTTGTGTTTCAAACTGAAGCACAGTATTATGACATTAGTAGCCCTGTTTAATAAGTTTCACGTCAGTAAGATGCTTGTGCCAACTTATGATGGGGACAACCATTTTTTATCCAGCTGTGTTTCCTCGCCACTTTTTTTTTATTTTAGTTTGGTAACTGGTTAAGGCCCACTAGGCACAAGTGCCTGTTTTCAGGGGTGACCTGGGAGCACTGGGCAGTTAAGTGACTTGCTCTGAGTCACACAGTATGCAAATGAAGGTTGTGAGAATCATACTCAGGTCTGGTCTGCTGGATGTATCAAGCTCGTTCACACCTCGTTCCTTTAACCTCTAGGCTATACTGCCAGCCCTATACTGTAGCTACTGATTGTCATACTTGGCTGCAGGCAGTGTGTTTACACTTTCCTTGCTTGCATCCCTCCCTCCAACCTCCCAAATAGTGCTATACTACCTGAAGGCCTCATATGCAGCATCGGCATGCATGCGCACCTACCCTTTGTGGTCTTGTTCGCTGGCCAACCTGAGGAGCCATTGCAACACCAGATCACAGCAGAGTCCCTTCCTCAGCTGGGGTGTTCTGCACAGGCAGTGAGCTTCTCAGCTAGGTCTGGTGGCTGTAAGATGCACAGTCTGCTCCTTAATCATGGGTCACCTGCCTGGAGTTCAACACAGTTTCCTTGGGCAACTGGGCAACCCCAGCAACACAAATGTTCATTTTATGCAACTACTTGTAATAGGAAACATCCTAAGTACATTTATGACCATTTTGCATTTTCTCTGAATAGTTTTGAGACATTAAATGATTGTTTTATATGATCGATAAAAGTATTGCCAACTTTGTACTGGTGTCACAGCTTAGTAGGCTGGGTCACAAACTGGCAGACTGCTTTGCTGTAAAGTGTTCTGTACAGTACCTTGCAGATTTTATATGGTGCTGATCATGAAAAAGTTCTCTCTTATGGCAGGATGTCTTATGCAGCCTTGAGTTTATTTGATTAAACTCCCATAGAAAACATTAGAGTTGGTGTACCATGTATTTCTCAATAAAGAATACTGGCATTCTATAACCGGATTTGGTGACAAAACGAACTAGTCACTTTTATCTAGGTGGTTTTGTGCAGTGCAGCAGTTACACAATAACATCAGACAATGACCGGACTGCCATAATCTAATGTTTCACACAATATCATGCTTTTTCCTTTTTCAAAGGTTCTTTTTAAAAAGCATGACAACATGTAAAACGGTTGAGTCATTGTCTGCTGTTATTATATACATTGACTGCTGCTTTGCACAGGAGCACTAAATATTTAATTTGCACCTTATTTTAAGTAATTAACATGTTTTGCCACCAAACTTAGTTGTGGAATGCTGGTACTCCCCACTGAGAGTTGCTAATTCTTTTCCATGGCATCCACATCTCTGGAAGTGTTTTTTTTTGGTTTTGCCTACAATGTACAGGATGTAGTAATTACATACTAGAGCCTTCTTACGTGGGTAAATAACATACTGGAGGTAGACAGAGATGTATACAGATCTTGCATGGTAAAAATGGGAATACTGTGCATCTCTCGAAGGAAGCAGTCTTTATGACCACATGCCACTGTCAGTTCTATACTTTGAGTCATGTGTACTTGACTCTGAACAGCAGCCACAGACATGGCCAGTGTAGTACAGCTGCACTCTCTGACCAGGGAGAAAATTCCATGGTTTAGCAGTGAAAGAAAGCCACCATAGTAAGAGGAAGACTCCCCCTTCTAGATGTCTGTCACTTGTTTTATTTGCACTCATCTATAATTTTATTTCCCCCTGCCCTGGCCACATTATATGGGCAGGTTGGATTTCATTTGTGTGTTGCTAGAGGTAGTTTTCATTAACCAGTGGGCTTGCAAGGGAGTGGTGTACAGGAAAGTAAGTGTGTGTGAAGCCAAGAGAGAAGTCCTTTCAGGTTATGTTTCAGCAACAAGCACATGACATGTGAATCCCCCTTACCCTGAGTGAGCATGAGCTAATAGCATGGTTGTAAGGTTGATGTTGCCCATTGGTTGTAAATAAGTTTCATTCCAGGTTATTCCACAGGCTTAAAACAAGGTATGGTTGCCAACCTGAAGAAGGGCAGCTTGACTGGAATGGTGAAAGGCACCTTTTAGCAGCAGCAGCACCATCACCACTAACACTGGTATGACCAAAGCTGACACAACGACGTGGAGACAGTAGAGAAGTGTTGGAAGCTCATGGACAAGTCAGAAGGCCAGCAGCATTACAGGGACAGGGCAGGGTTGAGTGTATTAAATGACCAGGGGCATTAAAAGGACAGGGGAGGATCTAGAGCATTAAAGTAATGGGACCAAGGGCATTGAAGAACAGGTATGTGGATGGGACATTAAAAGGATGGGACCAAGGGCATTGAAGAACAGGTATAGGGATGCAACATTAAAGGGATGAGCATGCCCAGCCTGGTGGCATCACCTGCTGGTGCATTGCACTACCACAAGGGAGATCTGAGATCAAGTCTGGATCCCAACTCCCCCCACCTTGGGCTGAATGGGCTTTGAGTGCATTGTAGAGGCATTTGCACTCCAGTCTGGGGGGTGGTGGTGGTGGTGGGGGGTGCGAATGCATTCTGCTACATAGTGCCTTCCTCAGCATGGAGTGTGGTGGCATGGATGTTATGGGTGACCAAGTGATGTTAGCCACCTCCCGAACCACAGCAGAAGGTCAGAGGACACCATAGGGTATTTCCTAGGGAGTTAAATGGGACACTGAACCAGGGGTAAGAATGCCTAAATCAGTAGCAGTACGATCATGCTGTGGCAACCCAGCAGGCATTCCACTGCAAGGAGCAAGCTTCAGAAAAATTAATCTGGGAAGACTTCTGGTGTGGTTTATTGCAGGTTGATAGATATTCATGGAGTAATGGTGGCACACCGAACCTGAAGTAAGGATATACCTTTGCATGAGTTAAACTAATAAAGAATTTTTATTTAAACAAAAAGGAACAGGAGGGGCTGTGATCAATAAGGGAGACTGCAACTAGGCTTCTGATGTTGCTCTCTTATCTTTCAGAACATTAAAATTACAGAAAAACAATGGTAAAGGAGTTGTCTCCACTAATGCTGACTGCTGCCTTGATAGTAAGAACACTTTTAAAAGATGTCCCAGACAGTTGCAGCACATTTTAGCACCATGAAAGGAGCCTCTATGGTGGCAAGAATTCTGCCATCGTACCTCATAATATTTGTTGTTGTAGATGCAGCCACATTCTCTGTAGGGGACACAATCAAATCCATTGAGAACATATCCAGGGAGGCACTCACAGCCCTCAAGGCATGGCTGCTCACACTCTGAGGGGGCAGTCAGGTCACCACAGGTGGCTGGGCAGGCAGACATACAGAGACTGTACTTGCTGTTTTGCGGACACTTCATCTCTGCAGAAAAAGAGAAGTTGGTAACCAAATTTAAATCTGGTTACAAAGCTTACATTTTACCTTGAGAACATGTCGTATAACAGCATGAAAGGGAACATAATCTCTGTTGTTTTCACATTTTTTAAAAATAATTATAGTTCTAGGCATATGTGAAATCTCTTCGATACCCCTGTTGTATTGTTAAGAATGTTTTTATTTTTAGGGTTGCAATACTGCCTTTTCTCATGCAATATTCATTTTTTTATTACTTTTCAGATCTGCAAATCAGTTAAGTGGAAGCCTAAAGTAACATTTTCCACGCATGGCACCAACTGAGCCGATGTCAGCAGTTTCTGGAATTAATAAATAAAAAATAACTATTGGACATTAAAGAGGGAGTATGAATAAGAGACACTAAATAAGGACGAGGTACGACCATTTCAAAATAAACACTCTAAATCATGCACTGGGATGTTATACTGATTTAGCACTTGCACAAATTTCCAATTATATTAACATGTAAAAATAGGATTCATATTCCCTTAAAAATAACATTATAACATTTAGGAACTACTAGGGAAGGATCCTTTCATTTGTTTTAAAATGTATTGATATTTGCAGCTGGTCAAATGTTGTAAGGGTAGATTGTGAGAACAACTTATCCAGTGTCAGCCTTGTGCCTGGTAAGGATAACTTATGTTGTAAGTTAAATTAATTATTCTTGAGCAAACACGTGCTCTGATTGGCTGCTCTTCTGGGCATTAATTCCATAAGAATGTCTAGTACAGCTCAGAGCAGGATACATGTTTATAAACTTACTTTCTTTAAAAAAATACTGTTTTTTTTCCTTACTAATGTAACTAATGCAATCCATCTTCCACTTGTGTGCAGTATATTCTTTGATACTGACAACTTTGTGTGTGCAGCATTTAACTTGAAGAAAGAAAATAATTTACTAGAATGAGGAAGCAGCATCATTCAAGCACTATAGAGACCTGAAAATCAGTCAAAAAAGAGGATAGTGGATGGTCCAGTAACTAGAGCAGTGTCTTCCCTAACCAAGAAAGCCACTGCGTTGTTCTTACCGCACACGGTACCCTTCCTCCAGTCTTCCAGAATGACCTCTTCTGACTGACAGGCGAGCGCATATTGCTCCAGGTGAGTACAGAGCAGTGTTGTATCACTGAACACTACACACAGGTCAAAGAGGCAGTTCCTGTTGAGGATAAGCAGACACACATTTTATTTTCCCTTTATTCTGCATTCTGGCAAACTGCATTAGACAATAATATGATTCTTTATTACAGATGCCATGCCAATAAAGGTTTGGGCAACAAATAAATAAAAATGCATGAAGTGGGAACACTAACTTACATGTTTATAGCCTTCAAAAACCAAGTAAGCATTACCTGGATAGGATTTTTTTTTTGGGGGGGGGAGGTGGGGGCATGTGACCCAGACTCCATGGGCATGATGGCCCTGCTTTTATACTACTGAGCATTCACACAGTGACTCAAACCACTGGCCTGTTTTGGTGAAGAGATTAGAGGGGCTCAGTGTTACAGACGCAGCACTTACTTTCTGTTTTGTGAAACATTTATTTTATTTATTTGAAACTGATGAGTGGTGTTGTCAGGTGTTCCACCTTAAGCAGTTCCGCCAAGTACAAGTTAATCCCAGGAAAACTACTTCCTGCACACCACTAAAATAGATGCCATAAACCCATACTCAGGAGAACAAGGAAATCATAGTGGTTATCCACATAAAAGACCAGTTATTAAGCTGAGTGAGATAAAATTGTTACTCACATTAAGTTCACATTAGACTGTTTACCATAAAATTGTTACTCACGTTAAGTATATGTCTGGGGAAACGATCTTATGACAGGCTCTAAATGGGCCGCTGGGATTAAGGAGGGCTCCACAATAATCAGTTCCATTTATAATGCTCATCTGTTTTGCAGTGCATTGTGGGACAAATCCAGTGTAGAGTTCTTCATTGTCAAGATCTTCAATTGGTATGACATCTCGTCTAATTTTTAAACAATGAAAAGATCACTAAGTCACTGAAATTACTGTTTGCCTTATAGCAGCTCTGCCTTTACTGGTTTCAAATTTCAGTTTACAGTCTCTTTGCTGATACAGTTGATCATTGCCCCTATTTCCACATCTTTGGTGCTCTTTTTTGCCTTTTGAAATGACTGAATATTTTTCTATATAATGGATTGAATAGAATTTTAATATACTGTTTTTTTCTTTTAAAAATGAGTCACATAGGAAGCTGTAATACCATTTGTCTGACATCAGGGATCCATAATACTATTGACCTGATGTCAAAATGATGGTATTACAGATTAGAATGCTGCTGGCACTCGTGCTTAGCAGTTGTTAGTGGTCATTCCTGTCACTGGTTTCAAATCTCAGCCTACAAGTGACAAGAGCATTGAAAAAGATAGCCACTGCTTGTTATTGAATCAGATTCAGACTCTGAGTAAAGAATGTATTTACAAATGAAATGCCGCAAGTTGTGGGACTATAATCTTTATTGGCAATTTATTTGTTCCTGTTTTTTTTTTAACCGTCTCCCATAATTACATAGAGTGTTGCCATATTATGACAGTTGTTATTCTGTGTAAGTGGTGGTGTGTGGTTGGTGGTGGAGAGGTGAGGTAACACATCTTCACGAGTTTAGTTTCCTGTCTTTTTTTCACCTAACTGTGACGGAACAGAGAAGCCATCCTGTCATGGTAGTATGTCAGCCAAAGAAACAAGATTAGGCCAGAAGTGATAGAGCTGCAGGCAAGGAATCTGGGATAAAATATCAAAAATAACCAAAGTTACAAACCTGTGTTTGCAAAATGTAACATAGGCTCATAACTTTGTTGTTGTTTTTAAATATTTTTACAACAGATTTTCAACATAACCTTCTTATGACTCTGCCTCATGAACAAGGGCAGAGAAATTTTTCAGCTCCTGTAGAAAAGATGATTTCATGCAGGTGCTGGCAAATCACTTTTTGGTATGTGAAAAAAAACATTTTGGTCAGGATTTGAAAAATCACAGCTGTCACATTCATGAGATACTGTAAAGATATGGCTATGTTGCAAATTTGGGTTAAGAATCTTGAAAATGACCAAAGTTACGAGTCTGCATTCATAAAATTCAATGTAATGTTTTTACACCAAATGTTCAGCATATCCTTTTTATGACCCCACCTCATGAGCAAGGGCAAAGAAAATTTTCAACTCCTGTCTGAAATGTGTTTTTGTGCAGGGACCACAAAATCATCTTTTAGGACAGATTTGCCTAATGACAGTGCTGTTGTTTATGAGATGGGGTCCCAAAAAAGGCATGTTGAAAATTTGGGCCAAAAATATGAAAAAATGGCCAAGGTATGTCACTAAGTTCAAAACACCATTAAAATACATTGAAGTGTGTACCTGTTTCTTCAGTTGGTGGTCCAGCATCGAAGAGTAAAGATGTGTTTTCGGTCCAGAGAGGATTATGGCATTGGACCCCCCTGATGGGTAAGTAAGGACTGGGGAGGGGTGCTGGGTGCTGAGAGGGAGGATCAAGGTGGGGGGGGGGAATGTAACAGTGCAAAAGACATAAATGGACATTTTTTTTTATGGGTGAAAAAAAAAAGTCGGGACTGAGGATTCCCAATTGCAACATCATGGGATTGGGCACCCCCAGTGTCACTGTTATGTTTTAGGGGAGAAGAGTGCTGAGATGGAGGTTCGGTTGGGGGGAGAGAAAAATATATGTATAAAAAAAGTTGAGGAACATGATCGCGACACTAGGTTTGGTCATCCCCAGTGTCATTGTTATGTTACTGGGAGGGGTGTGGGGTGGTGGGTGCTGAGAGGGCGGGTCAGATGGAGGAATGTGCATAATTTAAAAAAAATAAAATTCATGGTCACAGTGGAACAGAGCACACTCTGCCTTGCCCAAGATTGCTACTAGTGCATGTACAGTAGAGCGTAACAGCCATCTTCGACACGGCAGAGTGTGCTGTGTTCTGCCATGACCACTGACTGAGTCAAAATAGAGCACTGCCTATGGAGACAGTGAGCGGAGTGCTTCACAGACACAGATGAGACTGTGTGGCAACTCCAACATGTTGTTCAGTCAGAAGAAAAGCACTATGTCCTTTTCTTCTAGCACGAGGTCTGCAGGGCTACTCCCACTGTAGCCCTAAAAATGGCACCCTTATATTACCAAAAATAGCAAAGGAGCATCCATCAGTTACTAGTGCCATCAATCCATCTAAGGATTCCTGTGACAAATAAACCTCTTCAGTTGTGCTCTTGAGGTTTATGATGCCAAAGGAATCCCTCAATGGATTTTGTAACAGAAGATGCCCATCTGTTGTTCTATTTATGTCTGACAAAATCCTGGTTTATGTATGTGACTCACTTTAAAAATGACCATTCCTACCTATAACCTTTGACTTGGTGTAAGTGTTTGGGGTAGTCAGAGTGAAAACATTTCTACCTGGGGCATGCACATTTTGCTGTGCTTAGACAGTTCCTACACTGTGAACATTTCAGCAGAACACCATACTCAATAAAGTGTACACATGCACCCCTAATGGGCAACTGCAAGTGATTCTACTAGTGTGAAATGTTTATTTCGTGAGTTTTACCAGGAGAGGCATGCTGAGTTGATAACAGCTCATTTTCAAATGCACCCTTTGGGGGAAGGGAGAGTGCAGCAATCAATACAGGATGTGCAAGTGAAAATAACAAACCATAGGTGCAGAGGTCAGAAAAACAAAATACAATCCAGTAAGAAGTATATTATTAAAAAGTATATTACAGTTATGCAGACACACAATACACACTCTACAGACAAATAACCATGACAACAGAAAATAAGTAGGTATAATAGTGCTAATTAGGGTACTAGTATTAAGGAACAGTATGCAGTTTAATATATATTTGCTCTAATGTACCAGTGTTAAACTTTAAAGTGGTGGATAAGGGTACTGTATGCACTACTGAAATAATTAAAAAAATATTTCTAAACCTAAGTTTTTGGTTTTTTTTGTAGGATTTATTTCTGCACCCTACTCTCGTGGCATCTCTCAGGGTCTCGCTGACAGCCACCACACTCAACCTTCCACCTGAACTGGCCACTCCAGGAGCTACATCGGGTATGCAGGGTCTGGGACTCTCCCTGCCCCAGAGAGAGGCTTCCCAGACCCCAAGGAGATCCAGAGAGTCAGCCGGTAGTGGACGTGTGGTGGGTCGGCTTGCCAGAGATCGCCGTCGCCTCACCCGAGGGTAGAGGGATTTTCTTGTTACGTTTCTTCCCCTGAGGCATGGATGTGCAATGATGTCCTGCCTGGTGTGCGCACGCTCCCATACACACCCAGAGGACATCTGCCACTGCCCCAATCCCCATGCTTCTTTCGCCGTGCACTGCAGAGCTCCCAGCCTCTGCCAGGGGATGTCAGCACCACGGGAGAGCCCCGAACCCACCCCAGATCTAAGAGAGCTGTCTACGGATGCTCAATCTCAGTCCTCCCCTGCTGACCCCCGATGACCTGGGCTCATTCCTGAACCTGGGTCGCTGGTGTGGCACGAGGTGTGGCAGCCAGTGCCTCAACCCTCAGTGCCACCAGGCTGGCTCTAAACCTAAGTTTTTAACATAGTTTTTGGTGCATCAGATAAAACAACTGACTTATTACAAGCTCACATATGTGCTTAAATTCTTTTTTTTTCTGTAGCTGTGTACAGCCACAAACCAACATTGCAAATCATGCTGCCGACCCTTAAATGCAAGTTACAGAATGGTTCAGATCCACTGTTTTTAACTCTGCTTAAGGCAACCATGTTGTTTTGAAACTATGCTCTAGCCCACTTCCTAGCTGGACTAAATTACAGTTTCAGAACATGGATTGTAGCATGGTTTTCACCATTCTACAATGTGGATCCCATCCTTTTACACCATTTTAATAGCATGAATACAGTGTGAAAAATGTAGTGTGGGCTAGCCCATCAGCACAGGAATAGTACTATCACTCGCGACACTGGTTACCTGGATTCATGCTTTGAGCCTGCATTGTCAGAAGTTCAGTGATGGGGGGAGGAGATCTGAGCATGCAAGGGCCTGCTTTTCTCCTCCAGGGTGGGAGGGTGTCATGGCACCTGGCATTAGCCTGGTCCCTAGTGGTGGCTGGGGGGCAGAATGCCAGGATTACAACTTGATGGGTGGAGGAGCGGCCGCTGTCCTGCATACTATGTATTGGAGTGATTGTAGTAATGCCATTGATGGCACTGCACACTACTCTGGTACAAAATAAGGAAAATGGGAGAAAATCACCCTAGTAGTAGTAAAAAATATTTATTTTTAGACCTGTTTATAAGATGGTCCTTTTAGGCCCTGCACCAGCAACCTTGGCATTGTTCCACTGGATCCTTGAAATAGCGAGTCAGGAGAAGTGCTCTGCCACTGTGCCACAGAGGTTAAGCCATGGGGGAAGGACTTGAAAAGTCCCGAAGATGTCGAGTGATGGGGTTGGGTGAGAGTGGGGAGGATGGGGGCTGGCTAAGGAGGAAGAAAAATACAAGCAAAAATAAATAAATAAATAAATAAAAGACAGTGTGTGTAATGGGGCTATAAGGCTTATGTTTTTTTAAAATTATTGATAACCAGGTGTAGAACACTCAAAGTTGTCAGTGAAATTAAACTATTTAGAAACAGTAAATGACAAAAGAAAGAGATAAGATAAAGGTGCATTGCTTACTTTTGTCTAACGGTTCCAGATTTCTGGACCCTCCAGCTTTCACCAAACTCGTTGACATCCTTCACCTGTGTTCCATCAGGTTTAGTGAAGTCATTTTTGTACTTTCCATCAAAGTTACCACACAAGCCTCCAACCTTCACCTTATATGTGTTGGGCAATGTAATATCTAGTGATATACAGACAAAATATATTAACTTAGCAGTCAAGCAAATCTGAAGTGGATATATAATGGAAACCCCTGATAAGAGCTTTTTTTAGTGGATGATTTTCTTGTTTCAGCAGTATTTTCTAAAAGTTGTTCTGCACTTAGAATCATGAAGTACAACTCAGAATGGGATTTACAACTTGTAACACTGAGAGTGTGAGCAGCTGTGTGACTGGCAGTAGCATTAGGATACTGAAGCCAAAGACTGAAAAAGAAAGCTGTCCCTTACACATCGTGGTATACTGTGGTGCCTCTGTAATTTGATTTGCAGTTTGTAACACAAGAAATCTTCTATCATAAAAAACAACAAGCCCTGCCTGTGAAGAACATGTTGTCCCAGACACCTCATGGGTATTGTGAAATCATGGAGAGCACTTGAGCGTCACTCTCGTGCTACATGATGTAACAACAGAACATTAAACACACAGTGTCTGAACCAGTTGTTCTTCACAGTTAGGGGTTAGTTATTATTATTTTATCCTGTATATGGTGAAGTAGTGTGATAATTTGATGAAAGTCAGAGCTGACATTTCATCTCAAACTGAATAACAAAATGCAGAAATGCAATATAAGGCACTATGAGCATCTTTTTCTGGTTTTCTGAAGTTATGCTCAGCATTCAAACACTAACAACAACTCTTTGCAGGTGCTGCTGATTAGCTTTTGAAGTCGATTTAAACTTTAAATGCTAATCAGGAGCACCTATGAGCAAGAGCGACTCATAAGTGAAACCAAAACCAGACAAGCAATATTCCTTGTAGATGAAATACTGATATCTGATCTAGATGAAATATTGATTGACCATCTCTCCTTAAGGAAACTGGCAACTCTTTATCTGAAAAAGATGCTGACATTGCATTATGTACAATAAATCATCCACAAGCGTGAAGAACAAGCTTGGTTCTCACACCTCATAGGCAAAGTGCCATCACAGAGCACTCAAGTTTCGCTCACTTGCTTTATGACATCACTTTACCTACTTGGTGCGAGAACCACATTCCTGTATTGTGCTTTATGTTTGAGGGTGGGATGAAATATTCTGTGTAAGCTCTACCATCTTGGTTTATGTCAGGGAATGCTTAACTTCATGTACCACAGTTAAACTAGGTTGGTTGGACATTTTAATGATGATGGTGTGGAAACTGCGTACTGCTTAAACAGGTTCCAAAAATGATATCAAGTACATAAGAAACAAGAGCCAATGGCTAAGAGCACCACTGTACAGACTTCAGGTTGAGTCAGATGTAGTCTGTAGCCTCTGTTTAACCTTGACCAAAAATATATTATACTCAGAGCTAACAGGTAGTTCCCTGTAACTAGAAGCCTTCATACAGTATACAAGACATTTTGCCACATTCAGTGCTGTTAAGAAAATGGGTGCTATCACCAGAGCTTTGCAAAATCTGTGGTACATTTTGGTTCATGAAATTCACATACCGAATCTCAAAAGTGCTTGAAATTCATGACATTTTAGAGATAAATTTAGAGTGGGAAAAAGACAGGTAAAAATAACAGACTTTAGCAAGGCATTTGACACAGTCTCACACAAAAGATTAATAAATAAATTAGCCAGCCTGGGAGTGGATCCCAGGGTGGTAGCCTGGGTAAAACATTGGCTGAACAACAGGACACAGAGGGTAATAATAAACAGAGTTCACAATGAAGAAAGGGGGGTTACTAGTGGGGTACCTCAGGGTTGTGTACTGGGTTCAGTCCTTTTTAATGTCTTTATAAGTGACATTGCAGAGGGACTGGAAGGAAAATATGTCTCTTTGTAGATGACACAAAGATCTACAGCAGGGTTGATACACAAGGTGGTGTGGAAAGGATGAGAAGGGACTTGGCAAGGTTGAAGGAATGGTCAAATGTATGGCAGCTTAGATTCAACACAAAGAAGAGCAAAGTAATACACCTGGGAAACAAAAACCCAGAGGAAGAATATACAATGGGGGGTGAGATACTGACAATGACAGAAATGGAAAGGGACCTGGGGGTAGTTATATCAGATGACCTGAAGGTAGGCAAACAATGTGAGAAGCAGTAAGGAGGGCTGGGGTTACTAGGATGCATGGGGGAGGCATCACCAGCAGAAAACAGGAAGTTGTTATCACTCTGTGCAAATGTACAGACAGCTGGTGAGACCCCATCCGGAGTATTGCGTGCAGTTCTGGAGGCTCCATCTCTGCAAAGACATAGACAGGGTGGAGGCTGTCCAGAGGAGGGCAACCAAAATGGTGCAGGGTCTATACCAGAATAATATGAAGAGAGACTAAAGGAGCTTAATCTGTATACTCTAGAGGAAAGGAGGGGGTGGGGGGACATGGTAGAAACTTTCAAGTACCTCAAGGGATTAAACAAAGTCCAAGAGGGTAGCATCTTTCAGAAAAAGAGATGTGCAAGAACAAGGGGGCACAATTTGAAGATAGAGGGGGGATGGCTCAGAGGTAATGTGAGGAAGCATTTTTTCATGGAGAAGGTTGTGGATGCATGGAACAACCTTCTTGAGGAGGTCGTGGAGTCAAAAACAGTGGGGGAGTTCAAGAATGCATGGGACAGAAATAAAGCAATTCTAGTGGGGAGTAGGAGGAAGTAGGCTGTTGGTTAACTAGGATCTGCAACTTATCCATTAGGTAGGGAAATGGGCAGACTAGGTGGTCCAAACGGTCCTTATCTGCCATCAGATTCTGTTTTTTTGTAATGAAACGCTTGATATCTGCCAGTTGTACTCTGTGTTTTACAAATTTTCAACTAAATATGTTTTGTGGCTTTAATTATATGTGCCATAGTCAAGCAAGGCTGGTTCACAGAAGTGCCATAATTTGGATACATTTGGTGAAAAAATTGGACTGAGAGAAACACAAGTCTGAAAACAATGAGATACTTAACATCTGCCAGTTGTACTCAAAGTTTCGTAACATTTTACAAAAATGTTATTTTAATGGAACTAAACTAGGACAGTCAGCCACTGCAAGTAAATCTTAGCAAAAATCTCCTTGTGAAAGGAGAATAACTTCATAAAGTTTGAAAAGAAGCATGAAAGGGTCACACTACGAGTTTAATCTCTTGCAAGATACAAATGGAAACCAGCAGAAAGAGATCCTGGTTATGCTGCTGATGGTATTTTTTTAGTAAGTTGGAGAAATGAGGCCAGGTCAGCAGGGAAATTTCCCCTACTCTTTTTTGAGAAGTACACCAGAACAGGCAGACAGGACCTCGGTTTAATGCCTCTCATCGAAAAGATGGCACATCAGGAGTGCAGTATCCTGCTCATGGTGCATTACAGTGTTGGTATTGCAATTTTACCCCAGGTATCTGGTGTGGGGCTACAATCCACAGCCTTTTGATCTTCTGGCCTCAGAAGCAAGTATGCAACTCGCTGAGCCACTGACATTGTCCACTGTTGACATCTATAAAATTTGCTGCTGCTTGCAGTGTTCCCTTTTTCCAGTGTGATATCCCCCTCCCATAAGCCATATTTAACAGTGCCAGAATAAAAGTTACAACTGTAAAGTGACTTGAATTGTTTTCTATTGATGGACAACATTATATTTAGTGTTCTCCATGTAAGCATAAATATGGACTTTTGACTATGTCACTGCATGTATTCTGAATTGTGGTCATGATTGTGACCTATCACAGTAGTACTCAGATTTCTGAATCTATAAATTCTTGGTTCCATAATGAGAACTATACAGAATGATGCCCATTAAAAGAAAACAATGCCAAACTCAGTTCTATGTAACAATTTTTATATGGTTGTAGTTAAATATGAATAATTTGGAACAGCAATATCATTTCTAAAGCAGGAACACTAGAAATTATTTACTGTCCTCTTTAAAAAAACAAACCCATATTTAAATGCAAACAAATCATTTAAGTTTGATGATTTGAGCCGATGCATGAGGCTGTTATTAAATTTCTGGATTTAAGTGCTAGATCATCTAAAAGATAGTTTAGCACTCATTTCATCCAACATGTCAATCAATCAATCAATTAACCAATTAATCAATCAATCATCTTTATTGTAGCAGGTGAGACACTGTTGAGGCAAGCTCATTTACAATGTGGACCTGAGAAGGTCAACAGTATCACAGTACACAATTATACCATAATAAAGTACAACACAAGTGAATAACAAAGAAACAGGTAATAGTCATAGCAGCATGCAGTCAATACATAAAAAAAATTACACGACAATATATGCAGGGATAGGAGCCTGTCAAGAGTAAATAAGAAAAGAGAAAATAAATGTAATGACTTATAATGACAGTGCACATAATGAGAGGTAGGGAGTCAATTCTAGGCAGGGGTAGATGTAATCCCCATGAAACACACTGGAGGCCATATGCAGGTGGAGGTAAGAAGTTCAGGGAATACAGTATTTGGAATGCTGGCAAATAGACCTGAGGTGCATTTCAAAGGGTAGGGGTAGATGATTTCATGGCCAAGTATAATAGGCCAAAGAGATAAGTAATAGGGGGAGCTTGAAGGACTGAGGGAAGTGCAAGTGGGAAGAAGTGGAGGGGCTGAGATATGAAGGAACACCCCCACTCATGCACTGGTGGGTCTTAAGTAAGGATTATGCTTAGGTATGGCAATTACATGACTCAGACAGGTTACAATTGAGCAATGACTTGAATAACATCAAACTGACTGGTGCTACCAGTTTCAGCAAACTTTTGGATGTTATTCCAGATGTGTCCTACTTGTTTTGATAACTGGACCAAGGTGGAATAGTCTCAAGTGGCCTAGCAGTCCTTGTCTGCTGTCGATTTCTGTGTTTCTAAGTGTCCACTTTTGGATTCTTACTAAAATCCCTTCAGATATACAAGAGACACAGGAATTTGCAAATCAAGGCCTAAGTGACTCAACAATATTGGATCACAGTCTTTGCACTGAGAGTAACAGCGCCTTTAAGGACACAGAGTTGATCTTTGAATTATGGAATTTGTTCCATTATATAACATAATCTTCTTTGAAGACAATGTTAAGTACTATATGATATATTTTACTGTGGGGTTAATGCATGAGAATATTTAATTATTTACCAATTATTGAAAGTTGTTTGCTTACCTGCATTTTCTGCACCATCAAAGCTCACAGAGAGACCAAAGTCAGTCTCCAAGTATACTCTAGTTGACCTCTGAGAGATTCGAAGTCCATCATGAGGTCGAGCTGGAGGCTTTATTTTCTCTCCATCCAACTAATTATGAAAGAAACATTAACAGTCAGCATTCAACATAACACTAATCACATGGCAGTGTGATAATTTTCAGGATTACTGCAATATGTCTGAAGTGCATAAAATGTGTTTCAGGTTGCACTGCACCATGGAAGAAAGTCGCTGCTCATTCTGCACAGAACTAGGAATGAAGGTGTGCCATGCTAGTCTTGGATTAGGACATTTTAATTTGCCAAGTATAGTTTAACTTAGAGTTCCGTTCATTACTGAACATTTTTTGACTTACTGTTTACTGTGGTATAACAGACTGTATCAGAATGATTCTGCTGACTTGCAAACTGATATTTTTTTAACTACAAATCCTAGAATTCCTTGCAGTTGGTATCAGAGGAGGGCTGCAGCAGTGGAATATTCAATAGCCTGCAGTGCATATATGAGCTTTTATAAATTCAGTTTATATGTTTTCCAGTCTTGCTATTCTCCCAGAGCTAAGTGCAGTCCTCTGTGACTGTATTTAGCCCAGGGAGGATAGCAGGACCAGCAAACAAAAGATCAGAGCTTATAAAAACTCTAACATAAGTAAGTAGAAAGATGTTTTAGCACACATATGCAAATTAGGACCTTCCCCACACTACAGTGTGAGTATCTTAGTGCTGATTGTTTGCCATGGAGTAAAGGCGCACCAGTCTGCCAGTGCTGAAGCAGTGCTACTAATAATGGAGCAGATGACTTGGGGTTTAGGAATAAGCCAGGGATATTGGTTGCTGGTTGGAGAAAAAAGGATTGAGCACCCCAAAGGATGCTGTCCTCTTCTGGGATGAGTGGGTGACTAACTTCACCAGGCTAAACAATCATTTCTGCAGACCTTGATGTACTTTCTGAAGTCCATATAAACTGACAAAGAGTACATTTTAGGCACTTTTGTACCCAGTTGTAGCAAGGCCCTCCAAACAAAAACAAGATGTTGCATCTCATGGTAGTATTCTACCATGGGTTTAACACAAATTTAAAAGATATAAATAAATAAGTTACTTAATAAATAGTCTAATATTAAGAATAAAAATAAGTGGACTAAAGTGCATTACAGTTTTTTACACACCCAAGATGTGTGCTGATATATAAACCATGAGAGCTTCCTGAGAAGCATACCTAAAGCTGTCATGGGGGGGATGACTATATTGGAAACATCTGTTCCCATGGGTGCTATGCACAACATACTGCCAAGCCACTGGTGCTATACCAAACTCAACATTCTCTGAGTGTTGCTGTGCAGCCTATTAGTGGGTACAGACCCTGTTTTCACCCACTAATTTGCATTGTGACTTTGTTAAAGTGGAGACTCCTCCTTCTGTGACTAAGGTTACACCTCTGAGCATTGCGAATATTGGAAGGGGTGAAAGGGAGAGGCAGCTACTGCAACAGCAAATGAGGTTCCAGATGTGTACAAAGTCAGGTTTCAAAATAATGTTGATCAGCTGTTCCTTTTTTTTTCTTTTCACAATGTCTGCTTCCTAATGCACCAACACATGCAACTGCTGCAGAAGAACACTTCTGGCCAGGAGTCCGGGAGACTACTTGCATGAAGCAACCCTCCATGGTAATTGAGCATGTCACATTCATGACTCACCAAGCTTGCCTCATTGTGGCATTATGAGGCTGGTTTCACCAAGTCTTATCTACAGTAAATCAGTTGAAATCCATTACAGTGATGGCACAATGCCAACACCCTCACCCCTACCTTTTAATATAATCAACTCCAGGTCAGAGCTGTTTTGGGAGGAGGAAAAAACATGGAGAACCTGTCTCAGTGTATCACGTGACCAATACAGTGAACTGCTGAATTTGTCACTGTAGTGGTCTTTCATGATATTAGTTTCGCTGTTTGGTGGTCACCAATGAGGCTCATTCATGCATCCCTTCTTCTATGGTTCAGTACATAATACCACTCAACCAAAGTCATTGAGTTTTATAAGTTCAAGTTTACACAAGTATATACAAAGTAATATGCATTAAACACATGAATAATCCATGAGAAGAAAATAGGACAATTATATTTACATCATGTACACCTAGGTGCACTAAGGCTAGGAGTTAAATATATGGTTAGCACTGGGTAACAAGATAGTGTCACATGAGGGAAGTAGAATTACAAGGCCAGCAGGGAAAGTAAAGATAGTGACACAAGCAGGGTGGGATAAGGTCAGAGGGAAGGGGGGACAGAGAATGGTAGGATGGAGGAAGGAGGGTCTTACAACAAGGTGGAGGGGTGGGAAAAGTGAATATAACAGGGTGGCAATGTTGGCTGGGGCAAGGACACTATAGAGGTGGTAGGAAGAGAAGGTAGAGATAGAAGGGAAAGAAAGGATAGCTGTAGATAAGGGCAGGGACTGTTAAATGATGATGGTGTGGGATACAGAGTAGGGATAGATCATGTGGTGATGGTAGTGTAACATGGAGAGAAGGAAGGGGGAATGGAAGTAAATGAAAAGTCACTTGTGGGTGAGAGAGAGGGTGGACAAGAGGATAGAGCAGTTACTGCAATAGACCAGGCAGGGAGAAGGCGCTTTATCAACCACAGTTACTGAATTCCCATAGGTTGTCATAAACAAGTATTTTGAAGCTATTCAGGGGCATAAGACTTTGTAGTTTGAGCCTGGATTGGGCTTTATTCCAGGCAGTTGGGAGGACACGGCTTATAGCCATATTTCCAAACCAGGACCGGGAGGTTGGAACGTCTAGCATAATGAAAGAGTTACTGCATGGGGGTAGGGGCAGGTAATTTGCTGGAAGAGGTTGGAAATATAGGGAGGTAGTTTTGCCAGCAGGGCTTTACAGAGCCTGGTGACAAAGTGGAAGAGACTCCTGGTTGCTAAGGAGGTCCACCTGAGGGAAGCATACAGGTCACAATGATGAGTCTGACGGTGAGCTTTGGAAACTAAGCATATCGTTCTGTGCTACAGAGTGCCCAGTTGATGTAATAGGGCATCAGAGCATCTGTCATATAGAATATCAACATAGTAGATAAGTGGTAGAAAGGTTGTTTGGACCAGGTGCAGTCTAGAGTCTGGATCAAACAGAGATTTATTCTTATAAAATAAGTAAATTCTTTGATGTAATTTTTTTGCAAGGGAGTTGATGTGGGCTGAAAAAGTTAGGTGTCGATCTAGTTCACAGCCTAGGTATTTAAAATTGTGGACTAACTCGAGATCATCACCATGGAGAGTCTTGATGGGGGGCAAAGAACAAGCAAGATAGGGATGGAGGGCAAGTGGTTGGAATAGAAGAACATCACTTTTGTTTTTTTAGCATTTAACAGCAGTTTGAAATGTATGAGATTGTGCTGGAGGAGACT
Organism: Neoceratodus forsteri; assembly: GCA_016271365.2. Classification (NCBI taxonomy): domain Eukaryota; kingdom Metazoa; phylum Chordata; order Ceratodontiformes; family Ceratodontidae; genus Neoceratodus; species Neoceratodus forsteri. Next base: position 639,524,694 of record CM028137.1, on the reverse strand, counting down.
GAATTCTGCCTGTAATTTTTCGTGGGCTTGATCTACCAAGGGACTGGATATGTAGATCACTGTATCATCCATGAAAATATGTAGTTTTGTTTTGCTGATGCCATTTCCGATGAGGTTGATGCATATCATAAATAGAAGTGGTCCAAGGATTGAACCTTGGGGTACCCCTCTTTTAAGTGGAAGAACTGGGGATAGGGAGCCATCAACCTTCACCTGTTGAGATCTAGCTGACAAGTAACTCTCGAACCATGACAGTGCAGTGCCAGAGATGCAAGTGTGAGATTTCCTAATCATACTGATTACCATCTGGAGAGTAGCTAGAAATTTCTGTTTTGTATAAACTCTCCAAATGTTTCCCATTGCCCACATTATCTGTGGTCATGAATTGCTTATTTTTTATCACATGCTATTTAAGCTTAAAACAGATTGAAAGCTGAAGATAATTTTTCAATTTTTTAGAACATACTGTTAAAAAGGATAATGTCTCTTCTGCTCTCACAACAGGTTACAGTTATGTATATTTACTGTAGTTAATATCCTGAATAACAGAGCTTTATCATCTTAAGTGCCAGAACCAATAATATGTGGTCACTTTCAAATACAGCAGTGGCATATTCTCCAAGGCATATGCTATGGGAAAAGTACTTTAAAAAACTGTAAATAAATGTGTACATTGAGTATTCTTGCCTATACCATTAACTTACATAAAGGAGTAGCCATTATGACATTTTTAGCATTAAACTATCTCATTCACATAATCTTAACATCAGTTTGTACATCATTTAAGAGTCTATCATCTGGAAGCACACCAAATAATAATAGAACTGGCTGCATCTAGTAATAATAATTCTTATTCTGAAGCAACTTTAACCACATGTATGAAATGGCAAATCTCTTTTTCTCAAACTATTGCAATCATAGGTACGAAATGGGAGAAACTATTATGACAGTAGGGTGTTTATGTGTAAAATAAATACCCAATAAATAAATATATATTTATTATTTAAATGTACATGATAATGTAACATTCAGGACAAAAAAAAAAAGTTATGTTTGCTTACCACTACATTCTTCTTTTGTTTGAATTGCACTACATGGTCATATACATTGATATAAATTTCTTTCAGGTACGTCATATCCTTGTTGGTTTGCATAGGCTCATTCTTGCCCTGAACGCTAAACTGCTGCAGTGTGTCAGGGAGGTCGGGCAAGCTTTGGGTCGTGACATAAGTGTATTTGCCTTGAAAATGGTGTGCTAGCCCATCAAAGGTCAGGTAATGTGGATCGCCAGTGATTGCACACTTCCCAAAACCTAGAAAGAAAAATAGCCATTGAAGCAAATTTGTAGGTAGGCAATGTTATGGCTTTGCTGTGTGCTGTCAGTGGTACAACAGTGCCAATAGTTTGAATATGGTATTGCTGCAAGAACATGCTCATAAACAATGTCCCAAATTAGGAAAATCAGTTTCAAAACAATTAAGTCCATTATTTATTTCATTATATATTGAAATGTTTCACCAGGAGGGCACACTGAACAACAAGTTACTTGTCTCATGGTGTGACCTGGGGGAAGGGGGTTACATACTGTAGGATTGTGAAGGATGATCAGTTACAATAGTATGTGGGTAGTACAAATAATACAGCATTGTAAGTTTATGCAACAGTTGGAACACAAGGTATTGTACAATAAACAGTAGTGGAACATTGGGTAAATTACAATACATGTCCAAAATTGCACAAAAGAACATATAAGCATACAAAATAGTAATAATGCAATAGGACCATTATAGTGCGTGAGTGTACCAGGAGCAGGCTCGAGGTACTACATAAGTGCTGTTGAAGTAAAAAGGATGGGGTAGGTTGTGCACACGGGTGACCAAGGAAGGACAGGTGGAGAAGAGAGGGGTAGAGGAGAAGGAGTAGCCATTTCCTGATTCCACCTTCAAAATGTTGAGAACCCTGCTGGCTTGGTTAGGGTAAGAAGGCAGAAACTGCAGATAGGTATTAAGGAGGGTTAAAGCAGGAACAGCTGAGGGAGAGGTAATTGTGTAGGGCAGAGGTAAGGGAGTAGTTGGAGGAGGAGGAGTGTCATATTTCAGGGGGGAGGGAATTCCAGAGTTTAGGGAAGCAATGAGCAAAACCAGTTTGACTGATGAGGGTGGAGTGGCGAGGGACCTTCAAGGTGTGGGCGTCATTAGATCTGAGAGAATGGGTCGGGGAGGAGGAGGAGGAGGAGAAGTGGAGAGAGAGGATGAGAAATAGGAGGGGAGCACTGTGAACCAGAATTTGGAGGCTAGTTTGGCACAGTGTAAGATGCATCTGTGAGATAGTGGAAGGAAGGTTAGAGAATGATAGAGTTCATAGAGGTGGGAGCAGGAAGGAGAGTCAAGAGCAAAGTGGCAGAAGGAGTTAAAGAGAGTGTCCAACTTGGTCAGGGAATATTAGGGAGCAGCACCATAGACTAAGTCACAGTAGTCAAAGATGGGAAGTATCATCTTCTGGACAATTTCATGCCTCACAGTCAGCAGGATGTAACTACAATTCCTGTATAAAGCACCAAGCTTGGGGTGCAGTTTCTTCAGGATAGCATTGATATGCACAGAGAAGCTGAGGTGCTGGTCCAGCCAAACCCCCAAATATCTAAATGAAGAGGTGTCCTCCAGGATGATCCCATCAAGGGTGTGGAGTCTCTGACTGGTGCCAAAGGTCACTTGAGACTATCTTCTTGGCATTTAGAAAAAGCTGGTGAGAAGCAAACCAGAGCTGAACTTGGTTGAAGTCATGCTGTAAGCTGGTTTCCACAACAACAGGGTTTTTGCCAGAACTGTATAAAACAGTATCGCCCATGTACATGTGGCTAGACGAGGATGAGCAGGCAGTGAGAAGATCATTAAGAAAAATGGAGAAGAGTAGGGGACCAAGCACTGAGCCCGGAGGGACACCAGTGTTGATGGTGAGTGGAGGGGAGATGGAATCAAGGATTCTCACTGATTGAGTCCTGCCAGTAAGGTACGATTTAAACCAGTTGGTGGCTGATGGAGCAAGGCCAGCTGAGGAGAGAGAATCAAGAAGCAGGGGATGGGAAACCGTGTTGAAAGCTTTGACTAGGTTAACAAAGATGACCGAGGTGATCAGGCCATCGTCCATCCCTGAAAGGATGGAGTCAGTAAGCCTGAGGAGGGAGGTGGTTGTTGAATGGTTCTTCTGAAAATCAGATTGGAAGGGGGTGAAGAAGGAGGAATCAGAGAGAAAGGGTGATAGCTGAGAGAGAACTAAATGTTCTTGAAGTTTGGCAAAGGTAGAAAGGAGGGAAATGGGGCAGTAATTGCCAGGAGTGGATGTATCATCACCCTTGGGGAGAAGAAGGACTACAGTGTGTTTCCAGGATGAGGGTACTTGGGCAGAAATATAGGAGAGGTTAAGGGTTAGGGAGCTGGAATAAGCAATTGCAGGAGCAGAAAGGTAGAGAAGTTTAGGATGGAACTCATCTGGTAAGGAGCCTTTAGAGGGATTGAGGGATAGGAGGGCACTAAGAGGTATGTCGGAGGAGATAATAGAAAAGGAAAAAGGGGGAGGATAGGTGCTGGCTGAGGTGAAGGGCTGAAGTTAGTAGCTGGCAAGGGGGAGAGAGAATTTAAAAGAGACATGGTGCATGAGGTGTGGTAGGCATTAAATTAATTGGCCATGGAGCCAGGGTCAGAAATTAGGGAGTTATTTATTTTGAGAACTGGAAGGGGAGGGTGAGAGGGAGGAGAGGATAGGGCATGAACTATCCTCAAGAATTGAGATGAAGAGTTAATGTTAATCAAGAATGAGGACTTGAAATAATTGGACTCAGCCAGTCTAGTAGCTTTAGTACATGAATTGTGTAGCATTCTGTACTTGGTGTAGTCGTCTGAATGTTTAGTATATTTGTGTTTTCTCCAGGCTCGGTCATGCTCCCTGAAACAGGCCAGTAGTTTGGGGGTGATCCAAGGGAGGTGAAGCCCATGGACTCTGGTCTTTCTGAAAGGAGCAAAGGCATTCCGGGTGGCAATAAGTTTATCCTTAATATAGTTTATGGCTTGGTCAATAGAAATGGCAGTGGAGAGTGGGGTCCAGTCACTGGAAGCAAATGCAGAGCTGAGTGGGGTAAGGTCTATGGATTTAAAGGTCCAGAGCTGTATGATTTTAGGGGGAGGTTTGGGGTGATGGACCTTATGAAAAAGGGAAATGGGGGTGTGATCACTGAGTGCATCAGGGAGGAGGCTAGATTTAATGATGTGGTGCGGGTGGGTTGTGAGTGCCCAGTCAAGCAGGGTGTGGTTTTATGTTTTGGGATTAGGACGTGTGGGCTCCAGTATAAGTTGAGTGAGGTTTAGAGCAGTGACATCATTGCGTAGCTTGTTGAACTTGGGAGACAACCAATTTAGATTCATGTCACCCATTATGAATAGTTCACCAGATTGCAAGAGGGAGGTGATGTTGGCTAAGAGTTCAGTTGTGATCAAGAGTTGAATGCTTGGGCAGCAACAGATGCCAGCCACAAAGATTGGGATTGAGAAAGGAAGGGTAATGTGGGTGACAAGAGCTTTGTAGGTAGCTGGGATGGAGGTAGACAGGGTGGTAGTAAACTGCAGTGAGGACAGGATATACATGGCCACTCCCCCTCTGTGACCCAATCAATCTTATCTGGAGAGGGAATATCCAGGGATAGCAATGGCATTATCAGGCATGCCTTTTTTGAGCCAAGTCTCAGTAATAATTAGGATGTCAGGGGTGTGTGAAATCATAAGAGTTTGTAGGAGGTTGATTTTAGATAGCAGGCTACAGATGTTCAGGTGGAGGAGCTTCAACCCGTTAGGAAGAGTTGTAGTGGAAGTAGGATTTGAAGACATGTTTTGGTAAGGAGCAAGGGCAGGAGAAGAAATAGGTCCAGAGTTGGGGTGGATGTCCCCAGATGAAAGAAGGAGGAGAGCAAGGATGAAATAGTGAAGTTTAGGACTTTTATAATTAGAGTAGGAAATACTTGAGGGAGGGGAAGAGTGAGGGAGGGGTGGAGAGAAGGAGATAAAGAAACAGAGAAAGCCAAAGTGACTAGGAAGAGAAAACAGAGAGGCTGGAGGGTAGTAGGGAAAGTGAGGTCTGTTTACAAGAGGAGCTTTGGGGGGTGATAGACAGGATGAAGGAGGTATCTGGAATGGAAGAGGGGAGAGAAGTGGCAATAGGTGTAGAGGGAGAGACTGGGATAAGGGTAAGAACCAGGAATGGTGTGAGTAGGAAGGAGATGGAAACCATTCTGGGTGGGGTAGTAGAGGCTTTGTACAGACTTACTGATTCAGATCACACCATTAAATGTTAGGACGTAGATAATTTGCTTTAGGTATGAATGACCCAGGACTAAAAGTGTTAGGGGAGAGCAATGTGAAGAGGATTGCAATGTACACATCTTGTTGCCCTCTAGCGGCTTTACAGTATAATCTGTAAATGGAAAAGTAGACAAAAAAAAGGCTCTGGGAGTGTGGCAGCAGGCTATTCTCACCATGGAGGCATGTAGTCCCCCGCTGGAGGCGCTGTTAGTCCAAAGGGTTATGACAGGACTTCTGAAGGAGAATGGGTAAGCTGGGATTAGCTAGCTCCGAAAACAATGGGAGACTTTCTGCTTTATAAGTCACAAAAAACTTTGTCACAAATATTGGGAGTTTAAATTGTGGGGCAGGATTCAGACAGTGAGCTAGGTGCCGGCTGGATCTGCAAAGGGGAGAAACAAAAGATGCTGAAATTGAGGGTGAACAGGAGAAATGAACTGAAAGTGACTTTTCACAGAAATAGCAAGTGTGGTAGCACTGTAACTATTAGTTGTTAGTCCCTAAAAAATACACATTACTCAAATTCTTGAGCAAAGTGCAGGCATTTCATCACAGTATGTGTTTGGCAGCAATTAGAAATAAGATAAAATCGGATACTTATTCACTGAGCATGACATAGCCTGCATGCTGTAGTCTGCCATGACTTACTGAATGACACATCTTATTAGATTCTGAGGCAAATATGTGGCTTCTTATTTTTTCAATGTCATCTGCAGCAATACCTGTAATATCCCATGGCAGAGCAATAAGGGAAAACATTCCAAAAATCAAGGGAAATAATCCAAAATTAGAGAGATTCTACCAGTCAAGTTTACAGAGGCCCAAGTGATAATGAACAAAAAATGTTACTACTGTACTGACGTAAGTACGGCCTGTGAAATTCCTCCTTAAAAATAAAGGTCTTCAGCATGTCAGAATGAATATACTGTAATTTGGAGTTCAAAAGCACTGGCATCCCTAAAAATCAGGTGAAGCTGAGACAGTCCTCCAGTCAGTATGCTGAAGTAAATCCCACCCCCTGAATCAATGAAATAGTCTATACTGCAATTTACTATAGTGATAACACCACAGTGGGCAAGATTTATGAGGTAATAACTAGACCAGGGGTAATAAACACCAAGGCTAAAGGCTGAGGCATTTACTAACCCCCTCATCCAGTTTTTTTCTAGGAAATCCAGACCACTATGGATGTTATTGCTATTACACTGAAAAATACATTTTATTTTAATAAAGAGCTGGCAATCTGTCTCTGTGGTGCTACAGCATTTCACTGAGAAACCAGAAACTGTTTCTTGCAGATGCACTGTAGCATTGCTGAATGTCTCTAATTGGCTGCTGTGTGCTAAAGTCAGAGGGTAGACTGGACTTGCTGTCTGACTGGCTAAGTACAGCACACACAGCAGCCAATCAGAATGCAGAGACACTGTCCCATTACTATACTTAGCCAATAAGAATGCAGGGCTACTGTCCAGTTATCGCAGAATAATGGGACAGTTGCTCTGCATTCTCATTGGCTAAGCATAGTAATGAGACAGTGGCTCTGCATGCCATTATTCGGTCTACTGTCCAGTTATTGCAGAATAATAGGACAGTAGCTCTGCATTCTAATTGGCTAAGAGGGATCTTTTCAAGTGAAATAAAGGAATAATGCATGACAGGGTGTGTGTTGTGCTGGGATAACGTTACGCCTGGGGTGATTAGGCACGAGGCCGCAGGCCGAGTGTGATTAATCACCCCAGAAGTGACGTTATCCCAGCATGACACACACCCTGGAGTGCATTATTCCTATTATACAATGGCTTAATTGTGAAACAAAGAAACAAAAAGATATAAAATATATTAAAAGTAGATTTTTTTTGTCATTTTTTTGTAATGGGTAGGATTACATTATGCAAAAATAGTGCAGTTCTCTTGTTTAGTCAGTAAGTGGAGTTGTCCTGTTTTGTTGTGGCTTTGTGCTCCTGTTAGCAATCTTTGCTACTGCTGTCTTTTTTTATGAATAAGGGTTCCATATTAGCATAGCTCATTGGGGGGTTACCTTTTTTTTTTGGTTTAATTCCTGCAGTCGCTATGCGTTGTAGAAGGGCCCCACACACTCAGTTATTGCGTGCTGGCTCTAAGCCTGAGGATTGCTGTATTAAGGTAGGGACATGCTAGTCATTGTTTTGGGTATTTTGGGGTGGTGAAGTTCTTGTTTTAAGGAGAACAGCAGGAAAGTGTTTTGCTGAAGCGGCGAGTGGGAACCACTGTGACTGTTTGAAAGCGGGGTTTCTCATTCTCTCACTTAGCTCTCGTTCTGTATATGGGTCCCGATGTCCTGTTTTTAAAAACTGAAAAACAGGAGATTTTGATGCTTGTGTTTATTGTGTTATTTGTGGTGGCTGTGGGTGTTTCTTTGTGCCGTTTGCTGTGGGGTGATGGTAGGTGTTATGGCAGGTTTCCGGTTTTGCAATGACAATGGTAGCTGGCAAAGCGGAGACCAGGGAAACTGCTCGTAGGCAGTGGAGCGATGTTTTTTTTAAACTGACATGTGGTCATCAATGTGCTGGCACTAGAGCTGTGATATTATGCCAGGATAACATCACGGCTCCAGTGCCAGACTGACCAATGGAGATGCAGCATTTGTTCTTGCCATTGGATAATAATAGATGATTTTCCTGGGGTTGAGAATGACTGAGTGGAACATGTACAGTAGTGCAGTAGTCATTCTTCAGTAGAAACCTAAGCTCAAATCTTTGACTTAGGTCACAAGTAAAATGGATAAAGGGATCCTGGCATCCACCACCAAGTACTTAGTGAATCTGTTACAGTCTCTGCACTAAAGTAGTTCAGATTTTTAAAGTACATGGGGACTGAATTACATTCTTACTTAGGGAGACTGGTGATCTGATTGGGTTGCTTCTGAGGTGCACAAGCAGAGCCGTTTATGGGAGAGCCAGCTTATTGTTTACCACTACCATAAAAAATACTATGTACAATCCCCATTATTAGTTCATAGTGTTACCCTTTGCTCTGGCTGCATGCATTGGCAGCTTCCAAAATTATTGGTAACATGGGGACTGCCAGAGCATAGTTCACAATCGGCTTACACATTTTATTGGGTACATTTGTAATTTGTAATCTGTCTTGATTTCAACAAGGCTTTGACTCTGTGCCCACAAAAGGTTGATCAGGAAGTTGGTGGATCTTAGGGTTGGGGAAAAGATGGCCAGATAGGTGGAAAACTGGCTGAGGGGACAGAACCCAGAGGGTGGGTGTGGGGGGAGAGTTATCTGGTACAAGAGAAGTAACCAATGGGGTCCCACAGGGCTCTGTACTGGGGCCGGTGTTGTTCAATGTCTTCATCAGTGACAGTGGGGATGGCATTAAGGGCAAAATGTGCCTATTCGCAGATGACACCAAGCTCTGCGGGAGAGTGGACAGAGCTGAAGGGACACAGGACCCACAGGATGATCTGGAAAAGCTGAGGAGGTGGTCCAGGATGTGGCAGCTTGGCTCCAATGCCAAAAAAATGCAGTCATGCATATTGGAGCCAAGAATCCCAGGACAGAGTACTACCTGGGTGAAGTCTGAGTATCTGCATCAGAGGAGGAGAAGGACCTGAGAGTGATGATCACTAGTGACCTGAAGTATTCCACACAATGCAAGAAAGCAGCAGCAAAGACAAACAAGATGCTGGGATGCATATCTAAGGGGATCAGTAGTAGGAGAGAGGAGGTTATACTGCCCTTGTACAGGTCACTGGTAAGGCCACATCTAGAATATGGAGTTCAGTACTGGTGTCCACACATCAAAAGGACATTAACCTGCTGGAGAAGGTCCAGAGGAGGGCTACAAAGATGACAGTGGGTCAGCAGGGTAGGACATACAAGGAGAGGTTGAGGGCACTGAACATGTACTCCCTGGAAGACAGACACTAGAGCAGGAACATGATTGGGACCTTCAAGTACTTGATAGGGATAAATAAGGTTGATAAAGAGAGTCTCTTTAAGCTGAGTAGCAACCATAACACAAGTGGGCCTAGTCCTAAGCTGGAAGGTGGGAGGTTTAGGAGGGAGGTCAGGAAGCACTTCACAGAAATGGTGGTGGACACTTGGAATGCACTGCCAGAAGAGGTCATCTTATAGAAGACAGTAGGCAGCTTTAAGAGAGGCTGTTGTCTGGGAGCAGAAAATTCAAGTTTTATGGGTAGATGTTTAACTGTGAACAACTCACACTGTTTTCTATAGTTTCACTTTGGTGCCATTTGGGTTCTTGTTTCATGTTTCTAGGTTAAGCCTGAAGTAATTTTGGATAATCAACCTTATTTTAACATTTGATAAAACATGCACATCAACAGGCCTCAGAGTGTCTAAAACCACAAGTAGCAGCACCATATCAGGGTTATTCACTTATGTTTAGGTTTTCAGGAAAAGAAAAGATGCTTTTGTGAAGGTGCTTACTATTGCATCATCTAACTACATTATAGAACTTGAATAGAATGTGTTTCTTCGTAGACAAAACAACCACTAGTATCTCCTGATCATTTCCAAAAATAATCTTATATGATATTCCTATAATGCTTGAAACTACCGTTTGAAAGCTGTAGCATTTGAACAGTTTAATACAGTTTTCTTGTGTTGCTACATACAGTATATATCTACTACTTGTTGCTATAGTATGTAAAAATGACAGGACATTGAAAATGCAGTGAACCGTTTTATTTTTTTAAATCAATATGAAACATTTTATGTTTTTTATATTGATATATGGTCACTGTAGTGACATATGAAAATCTACTTAGCTGACTCCAAACTTTCTTTTAAAAAATAAAATCTGTAGCCCTAACATTTCCAAAGTTATCAAAGTTTAAAGAAAGTATCTTTTGAAAGGTCTAACTCTGGAACTGTTGGATCTAGAAACTTAATTTTTTTTTAATGTAAGCTTGGAATCCAGCCATTAAGAAAGGGGGCCTGATTCCAGGATGAATGTTACAACTCTGCAATGTATGCGAGTTGCGACATTTGCGGCTATGCTGGGGACCCTAAGCCATATTCCAAGAGTGGCAGGGTACCGGCACATATGCCATGTGACTTGCAACATGCAGAGGCTAACGCCACAGGCATAACGTAATAGTCCCACATGTTGCAAGTCTTAGCCTGCTACCAACAACCCCCCTGGTGCACCCCCACCATGGAATGCCACAGTGTGCACCGGGGGCAAGGGGGCAGTACAGGTGGCACAGGAGTCCAGGGGGAGCACCAGATATCAGACCCCCAGGGATCTCCAACATTCAGAGGTGGGGGGCATGGTTGTGCTTGTGGGGGCATGTGGAGCACATTGGTGCCAATGCCATGGCACTGCAGAGTGGGCATCTGATGGATGGCACTGTCAAATGCCCCTTACAGCAGCTCTGAGCTGCTCAAACTTTGCTCCACCAGTGTGGCACCTGGAATCATGGCAGCAGGTTGCAACATCCGCCCTCTTAGAATAGGGTGCAGTTGCTGCTATAACCTTCCCTTGCACCATGTCATTGTGGGCTCTGGCGTAGTGGGTGTTATAACCCATGGCTGTCATAGCCCACAGCTGCCATGGCACAAAGCACCTCTTGGAATCGGGGCTGGTGTAATGCTTGGTGCAAGTAGCAAGATACACAAAGGGGTTTGGAATATGTTGACTTATGCTGGTGTATGCAGTCTTGGAATTGGGCCCATGGTGTTGTTTTATATCATTATTATGTAACAGAAGTAATAATGTTATTGATATAGAAATAGGTAGTTTTCTCTACCTATGTGGATATGTAAGTAATAAGCCACACCTGAGTGTGCATTAAAGGACCATAATGCATGCCTCAGCTGCATAGTGAGGCATGAGGCCAAGGGTTCTTATGCCTCTAGGAAAGATTTAATTCACACCCTGGAGTGGCTTATCACACTTATAAAGTGAGTTGTTTGCTTATTTGTAGGGTAATTGTAATAAAAAGTTAACAAAATACACTGTATTATTCTTTATTTTAAAACATTTCAATATATAGATTTTAAATGTTAAAAAGTGTCAGTTTTCATGAAATAGTGCCTCAATTCATATGTTTAGTCAGTAGACAGTGCTGTTCTCATTCGATATTAGTTTAGAGCTGACTTACTTACCCAGCCTCAACCCTTACAAACTGTAGAAATGGGACCAGAGAACTTACTATGAGAAGTTGTTATTCCCCCCCACGTTTACTTTGTGATTCCCTCCAGCACCCGGACATTGGTGACCAAGCCAGAACACAGTACTCCCACAAACTGTAGAAATAAAACAGAAGCTGTGTGTTTACTCAGTTCTCCTTCCCCTTGTTTGGCTATCACGCAGCACCCGGATATTGGTGACAGAGTAATGAAGGTGATTACTTTCACCAACTTTAGTTGAGTAAATAATTTTTAAAATGTGTGCCCCAGCATTCAAAGCAATTCTGGATGGCTTGTTGAATAGTATGGAGCAGTCAAGAGCAACATGATCGACATTGTTAGAGCTGAGACAGTGAATCATTTACTGTTGACTAATTTCTTTAGTCTGATTTCTCTTCTCATCTCCGGTCAGCACCTGGGGTGCGGGGTGGGGGAGGGCAACACAACAGATCAACTAACTCCAGTCCAATTCTGACTGGAATAAATTGGTCTGTTGTGTCACACCCTGCCCCATCACATGCCAACTATAGATGAGGTGAAAAATCGGACTGAAGAAATCAGTAAACAGTGAATTATTCACTGACCCAGCTCTCACAGTGTGTGTGGGTGAGGTCAAGAAGCAGAGTAGTATACTCAGCCACTGAAGATGTTCCCTCCTTTCCTGCCAATCACATAGATTTAAAGCAGCAGACACATTTCCTTACTGCTCCCCCAGACAAGGGGATTGGACAACCAGGAGGGACTGAGTCAGATACTCTCCTGGATCCCCGCAGACCCTATAAATGGAGCTGTGGAATGTAGTAGCTGAAGCAACTGTGTGTGTGCAAATGCAGAATAACAAAGATTATCAGGTACAGTCAACATATTTTACATTTCGTGGGTTGTAGATGATGGTTGACCATGGAGCAGAGTCAGTTACCAGTAGTGTGTTTCTTTGGAAGAATGAGTGACTATCCGTCTGCAGTCATGCTATATCAAGCCCAGTTTCTGCTGCTGAAGTTAATGTTTGGCTTGCCTGACACAGAGTTCGAATAGTGGGTTGGAGAGCCTGCCCGCCGTGTATTTAATAAGCTGTGAGTGAGGTTTGTGGTACAGATGGAAAACCACTTTTTTTTTTAAATATGATACTGTTGGTAAGGAGGATTGTGGTTTAAATATATGCTTGAAACAGCAAGCACCAAGCAGGCAAATGTGGTACTAGAAAGCAGAGAAACTGAGAAAAGAGTGAGGTTGGGGCCTACATATAGAGTATTGTGTAAGAGCAGTCATACACAACAAGGATATTCTTGTACTGAGAGGTTTCCTTGGTAACAGATGACCTCAAGAGCTCAGCTCAAGAGGTACTCTGTTACCAAGGGAACCTTGAGATACAAGAATAGCCTTGTTTGTGTATGCCTGTTCATACACAATGTTTTATAGTGTATGGGCAGTCACAGCATAGAAAATCACACAAAACTAGTTAGTAAAGGCAATAGAGAATAGAACGTTTAACATTTTCTTTTTTAGCTGGCACAGTATACTGCAGATGTTTCTACAAGTTTAAGTAAAAAAAAACAACAGTTCTCAGCTTAATAGGATAGAGGAAAGTAGCTATGTGGCAGCATTCCAAGTTGTTCTGCTGCCGTAGTGACATCACTGCTGCAGCAGAGCAACATAATGATGTCACTGCTGCAGCAGAACAAGCATATTCCAGGCATGGAATTCCATGCATAACAGCATTCCACCATACACTATAAAATGAGTAAGGGAGCTACTGAGGAATACAGTTTTATTTTTTACGATATGTGGGAAATGAAGAAAAAATGTATTTACACTGGTGATGAGTTTTTTTAAATGTAGGAAGTACATGGTTGAATGTTAAATGTTTAAAATAAATGCTTGACAGTAAAGGATGAGATATTCAACAGGGCGGTAGTAGAGCTTTTCACATTTTTGTGAGTGTAGTAATATATGAAGTATAGGAAACATGCAATGAACTTTTTTTTTTTGGACATTATATTTGGATCCAGCACCTGACCATGTGTTTATAGAGGTTTAATGCTGGGTCAGGTGATGTCTGTTAACCAATAAAGTTTATTTTTTTTTCCGCCATTTTATAAATATATTTACAGCATGATAAAGGTATTTTTAAATACATTTTATTAATATACTTTTTTCCATAATGATAAAGTATATTAATACACGTTTTAATATTGACATGAAACATTTCTTGACAGTTAAAAAAATAAAAAATCTTTGCATTTCTGAATGCTGGTACTATTCTGCATAATTTAATCTGTATCTATATAAGTGCAGTACTCATGAATATTCGTCTTATACCTTAAATCACATTGCTAACATTTTGCTGTCCCCTCCAGCAGTACAAATTCTTACTCACTAAGTTTCAGAAAATAATTATTGCAATGGCAGCTTTAAACATGAGCAAAACGTTTACTGCTTCAGTTTTACTAGAGCACTATTTTCAGCCTTTGAAAATGTTCCGATTATTGGAGTATACTTAATGAAGTTTCAATCACCCTTTCCCTGTGTGCAGGATGACAGTTGATAGACTCACCTGTAGCTTTGCAGCCATATTTTCCATTATTTTTTAGAATACAGATGGAGCCATAGTCACAGCTATATTCTTTACAGGTGATCATTCCACCTTTTCTGCACTGGCATTTGAGAGCACAGTGTTGAGTTATCCAGTTCTCGCCAACCTGCAACAAATAAGCAGGTGTATCATGAATAAAATAAAAAAACTCTCAAAACAACACAAGGATGTAGCATAGCATTTTTCTGATGTATAGTTTAACCATGATAGTCCAAGGGTGATGCTACATTTCTTTTTTTGCAGTGGGGTCCTGCATCTTCTCCATTTTATAACTCAGAGGAGTAAGGCAAAGGGGGTCAACGGACTCGCTCGAGGTTACAAAGTAACTAAATAGATCTGTTGGGTTTGAACCTGGGTTTCCTGGTTAACAAGCTTGTGCACTAACAGCTGGACTACTCTGCATTCACCAATTTACTCTTTGAATGGTACAGTATGTGTCTGTACACTGCTCAAAAATTTCTAGAAAATGGTGAAAGGAATGCTGTTTAAGAGGTTTGTCTGACAGCATTCTCTACCCATGTGCTTAGCAGGCAACATCACCCAGTAACAAAAACACGTTTGTGCTGACATTGAAAGCCTTCCCCTCAACTTGCTGCTACTTGCAGCGTGTTATAGCTATTTGTTTTATGGTTAGAAAATGTGTTGTATTGGGTCAACACAGTCCATTTTGCAAGTCTGATAAGCTGCTTCAGAGTGTGGGTTGTTGGGGAATACCCACCCTCCCAAAGGCTATATATGTCTACCACCTACAGCATCTGACCACACTCCTGGAGTGGATGGGTATCTCCCAAAATCCACATCTTGTCAGGTCTTATTACTATGATAACCAGCTTCACTGTAAACCTTCAATGGAGTAAAGCATCAGGTTCTTAAAAATAACTCTCTTCTCGCAGCTGGATTAGTGGAGTGATGTCTGTGGCCTAACTGGTAGAGCTACATGTTCATACTATAAGACTTGGTACTGCCATCATTTAATAGCTACATTCATTACCCAGATGATGGAGAACAGGTTCAGCTGTTTGCAGCAACCTCAGTCACAGGGTTATTAAGCTGTACTTATCATGATTAAATGATCTGCAGTTCACAAATGACAGCTTGGCAGTCACAATTTTCAGAGTACATAGTCATTAGAATACAGATTTGAATGCACAGTCAGTATTTTACATAAGCACCGGTAAACTAGAATGAGGCCTTGGGTTTCTAATAGCTACAAATTCAACTTGAAAAGAAAATAAACATACAGTATCAGCCAGTTACCTGGCAGTGAAGGATTCTGGTTTGAGTGGAACCACAGGTATTGTGCTGCGCTGGGTTGTGGAGGGTGGGCACATCACAAATATGATTTTCCTATTCCCTGTTGGGGGGGAGGGGAGAGCTAGAGTTCCATTTGGAAACAACCCCTGCATCAGTTACAGTGGGAATGGAGCTTCTTTGAATATTATAATAGACCATTATCTTTGCCACTTGACTAAGACAACAGGATTTCTGGCCCCAGAAAAAATCAGTACTTTGGGATCTGCTATTGACTTAATGCCCACTGAAACATTACTTTAATCTTTCAAAACTTACAAGATTAAGCTCCTGGCTTAGGGAATAGTGCAGCCATCCATTCTCATGTGTTTTAGTTGAATGGGGACAACAGTCTGATCTTTTTGACTTGTGTAACATGATGACTGTATAACATCCTACCCCCTTCAACAATCTCATTGATGTCTCAGACTCATTATTATTAATAAGAGTGGTATGGGTATTGCTAGGATTCCTAAAGTAGGCAAATGCCGCCAGCAAAACCTTCTGGGGCTCATCAGTATTTTGCATCTTTCACTGGTTTGAATTTATTTAAGCTACAGTTAGCACAGTCAAGTTAAGAAACACAAGGGAGAGTGTCCAACTGAAGTGAAAAACCATGTGAGGTACCCAGTTCTGACCACTATCAGTTTGGGGCTGGATGTTTATTCCCTAGCACCACAGCATAAAATAAGCATTTGTCAATGCTGAATGTTGTCTTGCTGGCATTGGCATTGGCATTGATAGTGCAGGAGTTAGAGAGATGCATAATAGGAATGGCAGTGAAGTATTGAAGTGACGCAAACCCCACCCCCACCCTGCAGAGACTGACAGGCATTGGGGTGTGCCTTTGGGTCATAGGCTATAATGTTTATGCCATTTCACCTCACCCTACCCTGCAGACACTGACAAGTGTTGTGTTGTGCCTTGGGGTCTTTGGGCCTTTTGCTCACCCCATTCCATAAGGAAATATGCTGAGATGGGTGCAGTATAGGAGAATGGGGTGAACTTTGGGGCCAAAGAGTTCAAGGCACACCTCAATGCCTTTAATTGGCTACAGGGTGGGGATGGGGGTGGAATGACGTGAGCATTACAGTCGACAATCCCTAGTCACACCCCTGATGCCTGTCAGTATCTACAGGGTGGGGCGTTACGGTTGAAAATCCTAACACTCTGGGTGGTTGTTGGTATTTTCACTTCAAATTTTCAACATGGGCTTTTTGTGATCCCACCTCATGAACAGTGGCACTATCAATTCATTAGCCGAAAAGTGATTTTGCACAGTGACTGTACCATTTGGTGCTACAGGTGCAAAAACACATTTTGGGCAGGATGTGAAAAATGACAACTGTACTGTCCATAAAGAGGTGTAAAAAATGGCAATGTTGAAAATGTGGCATGAAAATATGAAAAATTGGTGAAATCACGAGTGTGCGTAGAAACTGCACAACATGCACCCGTAATGCAATTTTTTGGGGGATTTTTTTAACCAAATTTTCAATGTTGGCATTTTGGGACCTTCACTCATGAACAGTGTCACTGTAATTTTGTTTATCTGTCCTGAACATTGATTTCCCACAACGACCATGCCATTATGCACCACATGTGTGAAAACACATTTCAGGCAAGATGTGAAAACTGACAACTGTACTGTTTATAAGGAAATGTGAAAAAAATGGCAATGTTGAAAATCTGGAGTGAAAATATTAAAAATTGTCGTAGTTATGAGCAGGCATGGAAACTATGCAATGTACGCTCATAACACAGTCATTTTTTTGAATTTTATTACCAAATTTATAACATAGGCTTTTTGGGACCCCACCCCATGAACAGTGGCCCTGTTGTTTTGTTAATCAGTCCCAAAAGGTGATTCCACACAGTGACCACGAAATGACCTTTTGGGACCAAATGAGATGACAGTGAGGTGGGGGTCCCAAGGACCTCATGTTGAAAATTTGGAGCCCAAATTCAAAAACACGGCTGAGATATCCACCTAAGTTGACCCCCCCCATTTATGTTATTTTACAGCTTACCAGCACTTCTTCATTTTGCAGTCCAGCTTTGAAGAGTTCAGACATGTTCCCGCTCCACTGAAGAACACAGCACCAGACCTCTGGAGGTAGGGTATGGGATGGTGGGAGATGGGGTGATCAGAGGGTGGGTGGGTGCAGGATGGGGGAGGGGTGCAGTGGACAACACAGGACCATTTCCTTTTTTTCTGGTACAGAAAAGAAACAGACATCACGGGACTGTTTTCTTTCTTTACAGGTGAAATAAAACAAATGTTGGGCTCACTGGGCTGGGCTCCCAGTGTGCCACACATTGGGGTGGGGTGTGACCAGGAACATGCAGATGCGATTGGCTTTCTGTGAGCAGCAGCACACTGTGGTGGGCTCCCAGCGTGCCACACAATATGTGTGGGGGATGTCGGACATGCCGACTTGGGGATTGCATTCCAAAGTTGGCTTTCTTTTGTGAGTGTGTGGCAGCGGCAGGAGCCACTGCCATGTTTATTGAAATTTTCACCAGGAAAGGCATGTATGGGAGGCATGTCATCTGTGCCGCTGCATGACATGCTTGTCTCTGATTGCAGTGGCACATTTCTTACAAGTTGTATCCACTTTACATAATTCTTGTGTCAGTGCTAGCATGCTGGCTAATTGGGGAAAGAGGGATGCACCTATTAAAGCATGCCCTGCATTCACCAATACTGACACTCCTCTGCATTTCTCGTACTACCTACCAGTAGTTTATTCCATGTGTTCAATAAAAGGTGATGATGCATTTATAAAGACTGCTCTGGTGTTTTCTCTTAGAATCAATTTCCTCAGGTATTAAGTTATTCTCAGTCACTTTCAGAAGTCATATGTACATGAAACACACCTTTTGTTATATATGTTAAAAACTGGGCTAAAACAATTCGCCAATTCCCATTTTTTGTGTAGTATAAGAACAGCACATACTTTAAGTAGGACAGAGAACAGCATTACAGCATAACTGCATATCCTGCTACATGTTCTCGAGTTTATACAAAGGATTTAGAAAGTTCAAAAGCCATTTGAACAGACCCGTGTGGCTGGGCTGTAATGGTTGCATGTGACCGGATTCCATCAATCATCGTACAGTATTTCTCTTACCCATTGCCTAATGAGTGGTAAAAGAGGTATGAACCCTACAATGTAAACCAAATAATTTTGGAGAAGAGTGGCACAGTCACCATTTTATTTCTGTATCATATAAATCTATGGTTGTTTTTCTAGTCATGTTACACACACTGCATGAATCGAATGTAAATTATTCTGACCACTAGAAGCTAATACTAATCAAACCTGTAGTTCAGTCCATCATGTTCTAAAAGTTAGAAAAGCAAATCAGGGTCACATTAACTTGATGACGTTACATGCCTGCTGGTGGCAGTTTCATTTAAAGTGGATGGGACTACAGTAATGTTTCTGTTAGCCACTATGTGGCGTGCTGCAGTTCTTACCTTATAGTAGTTGTCATAGGCATCTCGACATCCACAGTCATCCAGAGGCACACACTGATCATCACTGAGTACAAAACCGTCATCACATACACAACCCTCCATGCACACTGTTGGTTTCTCACATGTCGAGGATGCATAGATATCATTGCATGTTGGCTGACATGGGGGAGTGCAGTCAGTGTAGTGACTATTCACTGGACATGGCAGAGCTGTAACATAAAAATGACAACAATGTACATATTCACCAAGTTAGAAGAATTACATGTTTCCAAAATATTGATTAATGTTAGCCTTAAAATGTTTACCAACTGGGGCAAACTTGTTAATATACAGTATAATATTTATCTTGTTTATGGGGTGTGAGTCACAAGAGGCAGCATCGTAGGCACATTCAGTCATTTGATCAATTACACTAATTCATAACATGTTTTTAAATACTTGTGAGAAATTATTTTAATGGATATGCACATTATAAAAAAAATATTGTGATAAAACTTGTGGATGATAATGTATCATCTCAGTGTATGGTTCTTTGCAATAAAACCATTATGAAGACGAAGTAGCTTGATGACACTTCATTAAGGGTTTGCTGTGAAAATTGAAAACAGCAGGTCTGTAAGCTTGGAATACTTCTGTTTAATTTTTCAGACTATGGGCCCTACGCTCAACGTCCTTAGACTAACTCAAGATCCCTGTGTGAAACATAAATGATGCAAGTAGCACCTTGTGTCAAAAGAAATGCACCCTGAGCTATTCTCAGAAGCAGCCTGCATCAAATGCAGGCTGCATGTACCAAAAGGGGGCTTGTGCCAGCCTTGTGCCACAAAATGGGCTGCGATGTGGTGCTAGAGGGATTGCGGCAGATGCAGGCTGCAATATCCCCTCATTTATTATTCTCAAAACCTACCAGAGGGCAATGGTCTAATGGTGTTTAGAAATCCTCTGGAAGGGTGCACCAATGTGCCAGCCCCCCAGCCCCAATCCCCCATTACAAGATAGAAATTATCCCTGGTAGTCTATCACCCCCACATGCCACAATCTCCCTTAATAATAATGTAAATAACCATGGTGGTCTTGTGGACCACTGGAGCCCTGATCTCCCATTATCATATAGAAATTATCCCTGGTAGTCTAGTCACCCCCCCAAGCCCTGATCTCCCATAACAATAATGTAATAACTGTGGTGGTCTAGTGGACTGCTGGAGCCCCAATCCTCCATTATAGTACAGAAATTATCCCTGGTAGTCTAGCAGGTGCCCCATGCCCCAATTTCCTGTAGTAATAATAATATAAATAAACCTAGCGGTCTAGTGGACTGCAGGAACCCCGATCCCCCATTATATCAAATTGTACTATACCTGGTGGCCTAGTGGACCTCCACCCTGCAGAGCCCTACCACCCCACTCCCCCAACCTGTAACTGAGCCAGTGACTGGCACAGCCCACTGCTCACCACTGTAGCTAGCCACCAACTGAGCTTTGAATGATCTCATACTGTGTATATAGTACGCACTCAGTGATTTACAGCAGCTTGCGCTGAGTTTTGAGAATCGAGCCCAATGTCTCAGGAGGCAGTATAGCGTAGTGGTTTAAGGCCCTGAGCTGCAAATTTGGTGACATCCAGCAGACCAGACCTGGGTTTGAATCCCACAGCTTCCACTTGCATACTGTGTGACCCTGAGCAAGTCACTTAACTTCCCGCTGCGCCTGTAAAAAGCTTTCAGCTTAGTGTGTCTCACCTGGTTAAATAACAAAAAAAAAAAAGAGTAGTAATAGTGAAGTTTAGGATCCTTACGGAAGACCAAATAATGAAGTCCCTCAGGATTAGGGCTATGTGGAATGTAATAAAATCCTGTCAGAGTAGAATTCTGCAGAATTTTAGAAATCTCTGCCAAACTCTGTAGCAGAATTCGGACATGTCACAGACGAAATAGTTTTTGTGGGTTAATGATCCACAGTTTACATAAATTGCATATTCGTTTTCCACAATCCAGTCATAATCTGTGGCTTACATGATGCCCAGCAAATTATTCCACAGTTTACACAGACATGCTTTTTGGAATTCTGGGGAATTTAAAACTAGATTCTGAAAAGCATTTCAGAAGTGGAATTATCTTTCTCCTCTAATTATGATGATGGGATTCTGCATTCTGCACTGCCAAACTGAAGATGCTTGCAACTGTACAAAATATATTGGCAACTGGTTGTCACCATACCCTTACTAATAAGGTATATTTACTAATAGCTGTGGAACTAATTGAATCCCTTGTTTTTAGGAAGGATCAAACATTAAAAGAGGCAATGTCAATCCACAGTATCTTATTTGTGGGGTTTGTCCCTTGACTGGTTGTCATGTAACCTGATGGTTTATCAAATGCAATATGCTGGTTTATTAAATGCAATATGCTGTGTAAATCTTTTTACTTACGGCAGAAAGTGCTGTTCCTCCATTGTATGCTCACTCCCTCACTTTTACAGGCATCCACATAAGCCTGAACAATGTCACAAAGTGTGGATTGCATGCCCTCATATTTACACATGTCATAGATGCAACTTTGGATGAAGAGGTCGGGGTTGATTAAAGGGTGGCAAGGCTCGAAAGCATCAGACAGCAACACTTTACACTGAGCCTCGAACACTTGCTCATCTTCTCCCTTACAGGGTGGTCCAAGGTCTTCTCTATCATCAGGCAAACAGCTACAGAAAAAAGGAATGAGATATTTTTAATGAAAACTTGTAAATTTATACTGTAGCTACTGTAAATGCTGAACCCTTCAAATTTTTGAAAAACATGGAGCTGGTGATAAGATGGGAGGATCAATGAATGTAGTTCCCATGCTTTTCTAAATAAGGGGACAATGATCAGATATTCAAATAAATGAGCATGTGCTGTGTGAAATGTTTGCCCTACATGTTTGCCTGCCCTGGCTGCTGCTTTATTTAGTGGATAGTGAGGGGCACTATCTGACTGAATAACGAGCCATGTCAGTGCAGCATTAAGTGCAACTGTGCCTTCCTGACATGGACCTAGGTTGTGTATAGCCCACAGGGAACAGTGCTGACCAAAATGGGATAGCACCAGGACCCCTGTGAGCTATATTCAGCCAGAACACACAGTTGAGCCTTTTGGGCATGCAAGGTATTACTTGGTATGAAAGAACAGAAGAAGGCCAGAGCCCATCGAGACTGTTCCCCACACCGTGTGGGACCATTATTTATCTATTAGGTGTTAAGGGTCCATTTGCCCACCCAATATGAGCTCATTTGCTTGGGATGCCACAGCCGCAGACCTAATGGTGTATTTGTCCCCTTGACTGACCATTTCACATTTTGTAAGTATATCCTGGTGTCCAGTCACCCCCCACCCTCAATTGTTCCTCCAAGTGTTGTTTCGAATATAAATGCTGCCTGAAATCATTCCTGGTGTTCAGTAGCTGCACTCCCCATTTACACTGCAATATTCATGCCCTGGTAGTCCAGTGGGTCCCCCAACCCCTGATCACCTGTTTACAGTATTACAACTAAGCACTGGTAGTTCAGTGTCCCCCCCCCACCAATACACTCACTCATATCCCACCTCCCCGCCCCCCCTTACTTGGGTGGCTGGCATTCCCTTCAAACTTGATATGTCAACTGGCACAGCCTTTCTGTCACCTCCGTGTCTGGCCACTGTATGAGCTTTCACTGGGCATGCATACAATAACTGTATATGTGCTGTCTCACAGATCATATGGCAACCAGCAGCAGAGGTGAGAGGAAGGCCAGGCTGGTCACTGTATCAAGCCTGGAGGAGCACTGGCCACCAGGGTAAGGGTGAGTATGGGGGGAGCTGGGATGTGAGTGAGTGTGCCAGGTGGGGGTACACTGGAAATGTCTTGTGGATTAACTGTTCATTGTAGAAAGGATGCTATTCACTGTTCTGTTTGTATCAACTCAGTAAATCTCAGACTTCATGAATATGGGTTCATGCTTTCAGTTCATACAGCAACTTTATCTTATCATTGTGCTGAGAAAACTCTCCACTCCATAAAGACAATGTTAACATATAGTGCTGAAGAACCTATTCCAGTGTACAGCACAAGGTAAGATAGATCATCTTTGTTGCCTGTAATTACATTTAAAAATGTGCAAACTGTAAAAAATTTGCTTCATGGGAAATTTGTAAAGTTTTCCACAATTCATGAAATTTTTGCTATGTGAAGTTGACACTTTGTGGGAAAATGTATATTCTGCAGAATAATTTTCCACAGGAAGATTATCCTGTGAGAAAAATATTCTGTGGAATGTGAAAGTAGGCAGTTCACAAGAAAATATATGTTTTACGGAATAAGTTTTCTGCAAGCCAGTTAAACTGCAGGAAAAATATTCCAAAGAATGCAACATTTTCTGAGAAGTGCAAAGAGACTACATTTTATGGAAAACTCATGAAGTGTGAAGTGTGGCACTTTGTGGGAACTTTGCCTGCAGAGTTTAAATTTGCTGCATCTTTAATCATGTTCCAGGTGAGCTATAGTGTGCAAAAGCATAAACTGATGCCAAGGAGCGGGTTTCATCTTTTGTTGTTGCCTAGAACAATTCACATCTACTGCCTCCTGCTGAATTATTTACCATTTCTAAAAGGGCTGCACAACACAAGGGGGTCAGTGGCATTTTTGACTTTTTTAATATTGTATGAGCTGTAAAAAAAATTAAACAAGATTGCAACACAATGTCAAGTAGCAATTTAACTTAATTTCAAGCTACTATCGATCAATACAATAACTGTGACCCTATGCAAACCAAGTGTAAAGTGGGTTGCAGTGGGCTTTGTGTGTGTTCTGCTTTGTGCATGGGACACAATTAAGAACATTGGAAACCAAGCACTAAGGCCCTGTACAGCTCTAACAGGTTTCTTGATGCCCAACACACCTCCTGTGAGTGTCCATGCAGCGGATGTAGGCTGTGATTTGTGGTGCACAACAGACCTATCCTGTTCCACATAGGAGAAATGTGGGATGTGAAGATGCAGCATAGTGTTTTCCAGCCTAAAATCAATAGCAAGGACATGTTTAAGGAGGCTTGCATGTAAGACGTCAGTCCATTGTCAAGGTACACCTTGTCCTTAAGTAACACTTCACTGGTGTCCTGTGATACCCTCTCCTCATCTCCATTTAATATGTTTCTTGTATTCCGTGGCACCCCCCTCCCTTTTCCTATTCCCATTTAAAGAGTACTACTTTTGATGTTTTCCATTATCCCCCACCAGTAGCTGTCCTGCACTGGAGTTTAAAGCTTCATATTCTAAACTTTTCCATTTGATACTCTGTGAAGGGGAAGGGATTGTAAAACTGAGCTGCCCACCTGATCCCTTCTCCTTTCTGGTCCCAGTCTAGTCCAGTGGCATCCTCATACTGCCCCTGTGCTCCTACATTTTACAATGTAAGAGTTAATAGAATGTGGGGGTGTACTGCACTGTTAGCAATGGGAGCATCATTAGAAACATCTATTTTTATATTGTACGAGTCCACTGATGGAAAATCAAAGCCACAGTTCAACTAACAAGGCTCTTGTCAGTTGAGCTGTGGCTTTGATGTGCCCTCAGTGGACCTCTAAAATATAAAAGTAGATGTTTCTAAAGATGCTGCCATTGCTTTCGATGGAGTGTTACCCTGTGCTCTACAAACTCCTACACTGCAATATGTAGGAGCGCAGGGGTGGCACAGGGATGCCACTAGACTAGACTAGACCAGGAAGGGGAAGGGATTGGGTGGCCCTTTCACCAAATTTTAAATGAAAATGTGTCAGATATGAAGAATTAATCTCTGGTGCTGGTAAGCTGCCTGTGGGGGGGCTTATGGCAGTTAAATGAAATGAGCATGACTGGTCCTCTTTAATATGCCCCTGGTGTCCAGTGGTACTCCCACTGCTCAGATCAACTCAACTTTCCACCCCAGGTGTCTGTCTCAAACCTTCCTCTCACCTCCTGTGCTAGCTGTGGTGTGACTTAATGAATATACTCTATTGATATCCCAGTGGGTATATTGATAAAGTAGTTGTGAGGCATCTCTGCTAAACCACAGATGCTCCAGTGGTCTGCACCATTTGCACATTTAAAAAAATGCTTTTTGGAAGCATTAACTAATGCTACACAAACATCCTGTTCACACTTTAAAAACATGTTTTTGAAAACATTAACTAGCACTGTGCAAATAACCTGTTCACTGTGTAAAACATGTTTTTGAAAACATTAGTTAGTGCAGCACAAACAGTCTGTTTTCATTTTAAAAACGCTTTTTTTTGAAAGTATTAACTAGTGTCGCGCAAAGTCTGTTATGACTTCAAAAACATGTATTTTGGAAACATTAACTGGTGTTGTGCAGTCTGTTCACACTTTAAAAGCATATTTTTGGAAGTATTAACTAGCACTGTGCAAACAGGCTGTTATTACTTCCAAAAGTTCCTAATATGTCAGTGCATCCTGTGTGCATACCTCCACTTCAATTAGCATGCACTCAGCCAGTCCATTAATGAGCTAAAAACTTTGTGCCATGCCAACTTTGGATTTATATATGGTTATTGCCACCCTAACTCCCTCTAGAATGAGCACACCTTAGTTTGCACAGCCCAATCCCTGTTTGAATATGGGTCCCATTTTGTTTTATCTAAATGTTTCTGCATCAATGGCATGTACACTAGTATAGCTCAGACATTGTGAGAATGTGACTCAGGTCCTCTCATATACTAATTTTTACTTATTACCAGGATCATTGGAAAATTGCTGGAATAGTTACCCCAAATTATGGAGATTTTTTGCAAAAATTGCAAGGAAATTGCAGGATTTCTACTATACATCACCATTGTTCCATAATAAATCTTTTATTGTTTTCTGCAGTAAACATTAGCATAATTTTTTAAATAAATACATTGACACTTGAATATGTTTTAAACATGAAGGAAAGCTTGTGCTCGTGAAATAAATACTAAATTTATCGAAGTGTTGCCTATCTCCCCAAATCTAAAAACATTTACCTCATACAGTGCTATCTAGTGTCTATTTAGTGAGCAACAGCAAAACAATATTTAATAAATTCAGATTCAACAAAATTTGTTTTTAGAGTTAGAATAATGAAGCCCGATCAACAGCTATTTACAGTGCTCTGTCAACTGCACTCACGTTGGTGCAAGAAAACATAAGCACATACAGTAATGGATAACTGAGTTCCAGTAAACAAATACTTATGTTTTTAAAATGTTTACTGTTCATAATTTGCACTGTATGTACTATACCATATTTTTTAAAATCACATATCAAAACATTAAATCATACCAATATATTTCACTACATCATTCAGTAGTTAGGGTACCCTGTAATTTACCAATGTTTTACTCTGTGATGATTTTATTTAAAGAGACATGTTCAGATACATTTAATCTGTTATATAGGCTTGTTTTCAGACTTTTAGTCAAGTTTTTATTGCAGTCTTTGCATGTGAGCATCTGGCTTATAGGTTATGAGAAGGGTCACTGTCACCAACTCCCTTAGAAGCATATTCAAGTTTAGAATTGCATGGCCATCCAAAATCTTCAGATGTTTGAATCAAAACTAGACTGGATGAAAGTATGTTCAGAAGGAAAAAACTACCTTACCACTTACAAAAAGATTTTGCCGTTAGCACTCTATTTAGGTGAATAGGATAAGCTATTGTTTCAGTCTTCACAGCAACAAAATATTTTCTTACAGACTGTTTCAACACAAATCAAATGCTAAGTGCCAAAGCATACTTATGCTTGCCCACTGGATTTTGAAACAATACCGGGCAAGAATTCAAAAGAAAGCAGTATCACATAAACCTCCTCCCCACCCTACACTGCATTGTTTTGGCCAAATTCAAGTCTGCATACCAATTTGTTAATATGTTTGAGAGTCTGTTATTGAAAATATTAATTATTTTTGCCAGGCTGAAGCAAAAAATCAAAAAATTGCAAGAAATTTCAGAACACGTCAGTTTTTGTGGAGAGTGGTGAAAATTGCAGATTCTGAAATAAAACTGCAGGTGCAATTTTCCAGTGCCCCTCATTATCACTTACGTTGTTAGGAAGGATGTTAAGTCACAAACTCACATATACTGTACAGTACACACACACACACACACACACACACACACACACACACACACACACACACACATTGCAGTATACTTTGTTTCATCAACATTTCCTGTGGCCTGCAGTTACTTACCCTGGCTCACTGTCACTTTCTACCTTCCAGCTGTTTCCAAAGTGAGTGACGTTGTTGGCCATTTGACCATTAGGCATCAGCAGCTCATCGTCCTTCTTCGTATTATAATTACCACACATGCCACACACCTATAAAAGGGCATTAAAAAGAAGCATGCTGTACATTTCTGTGTTTAGCCTATATCAGCAATAATTGCAGAATGAGTTTGCAGAAAGTTTGGGGATGAGAAAAAGGCAAAACAATCCAGTAAGGCTATTACTTTAGGGATTGCTTGAAATTTAAAATACATGTTATTTTGCTTGCAAAATATACTAGTAATAAAATACTATTTTAAATTAAAAATACTATTCAAGCTTACCACAGGGTTGTGCTGATGTTCTTATTTATCATTGCCACTTCTCCTGATCTCTTAGATGCACAATATTCAAAGAATGGACATTTAGTGATTATTCTTAGGTTTTTTCTAAACCTAGCCTTTCTGCAGACATCATTTTTAAAAAGCAAGTAGATGCATATAGAATAATGTATGGAACAGTGTCTGATATGAGTGATTTTTGCACACTCAGGAGGGGATATTCAAAAGGGTTGTACCATGCGCAACCCACTGATGCGTCCCAGCATGATATTCAAATGGGAAAAGTGCATGGCACAAATCCTGATGTGCCAGGATGCATCAGTAATGTATGTGGCACAAATAGGGTGCGTGCCCATGCATACCCCCGCACATTCCAATATTCAGCCCAGATTGTGTGGAGCCCATGCAGGTGCAACCCCTACATGCGCCGCATACAGTTGTTCTAAAAAATAAAGAAGCAACAGCTGGTCACCCACAGGTGAGCTGCTACATTGCAGGGTGCAACACGGCAGCTGCCAGCTGTGGGTGGCCACCTGAGCTCCGGCGGCACCCTCCATCGGGTAGCGCCCCCTCATGCCTGATCATGGGCAGAAGCAGGATATTAAACAGTCGTATATCTCTGGTGGTCCAGTGGACCACTCGCAGCCCGATCACGGGCATAAGTGTAAATATAATAAACACCTATATCGCTGGTGGTCCAGTGGACCGCCGCAGCCTGATCAGGCAGAGTCTAAAAGATTCAGTCCCATCTCTGGTGGTCCATAGCCCTCACTCCTTCCACTGGAGCTCGCCCCGCTCCCTCCTCAGTCATGGCAGGCGGGCAGCTCCCCTCCACAAGCCACCCTGGCCGCCCGCTTACTGATTGCGCCACAGTACAGCTTTTCTGGTCTGGCGTGAAACCAATGAGCATCACGAACTGTGCCATTCCAGATATGTGAATGGATTCATTCACTTATCTGGACTGTGTAGTATAGTACAATCTGCATGCCCATTGGCCCACACTGTGGACCAATGGGTGTACAACTGTACTGTATGCAGTCAGTCGGCGGGTGGCTGGGTGGCTTGTGGATGGGGAGCTGCCACCAACGCTGACTGGGGTGAGCGGAGTGGTGGGGCTCAGTGGGAGGGTGGGGATGGGGTACCACTGGACCACCAGGGATGGGATCTAATCTTTTTTTAGACTTCTGCCCATGATCGGGCTGTGAGCGGTCCACTGGATGGCCAGGGATATGGGAGTTTGTTATGTTTATACCTATGCTCGCAATCGGGCTGTGAACAGTCCACTGGACCACCAGGGATATAGGTGTTTATTATTTCTATACTTATGCCTGTGATCGGGCTGCAAGCAGTTCACTGGACCACCAGGGATATAAGAGTTTATTATATTTATACTTATGCCCACAATTGGGCCGTGGGGCACTTTGCTGCTTGTGCAGGGGGGCGTCGGTCCACAACAGCTGCAGCCTGGCAGGGCGCCAGGTACAAGTCGCCGGAGATGGGTGCACCTGCATGCAGATGGGGCCATATTGACATGCAAATGGCCCCATTTGTGCCTTGCATGCATTATGGCCGCATTTGTAAGTGCACCTTTGAATATCATGGTTGATGCTGCAAGCGCAATGGCACTTGCACTAGCACATCCCCCTGTTCCTCTCTGGCCACTTGTGCTGGTGCAGTGCCACTGTGCCACGCACAATGCAGGTGGCCACAGAGTGATATTCAATGGTGCTGAGTCATGGCGCAGCACCACTGAATATCACCCTGTCCGCACCCTGGCACATCCCAGTTGCACTACGCCCAGGCTTGCACCACAGCCTGGTGCAGTCTGAATATCCCACCCTCAGTGTATTTGGTCACATAAAGCACAAGGGTTCAGCTAAAATGGTTTACAAAGGAAAGACACTGAGGGTGTAAAAAAAAATAGAGTGATAGACACTCTCCCATATTTTATTTTTTTGTAATAATTGGTAGTGTCTGATATCAATTAGAACTTTTTCAATGTACTCGGGACTTGGAAGCACATGTGTAAGCCAAGAGAGGCTGTCACAGCTGCTATCAGCTACTGTGAGTTTCTTCATATCAACCTGGTGTGATGTCATACCAGATTGATATAGAGAATACAGGGTTTGATTTCTGGTTGATATCAGATCCTACCAGCTATTATAGCTTATAGAGACAGAATAATTTTTTTGTCATACTAATTCTCATCTGTTTTACCAGTATAAAAC
The DNA here is from genome assembly GCA_016271365.2 of Neoceratodus forsteri. Classification (NCBI taxonomy): domain Eukaryota; kingdom Metazoa; phylum Chordata; order Ceratodontiformes; family Ceratodontidae; genus Neoceratodus; species Neoceratodus forsteri. The sequence goes on along the minus strand of CM028137.1, from coordinate 639,495,030 downwards.
TGTGCTGTGACTAAACATCATCATTCTGCCTCCCAGGACTCGATTCTCAGGCCTATTCTCTTCTCACTGTTTATAAACAGCCTCACTACTGTTAGCACTAAATGTAGTGCCACATATTATGCTGACGACCTGGTGCTTGTCCACAGTTCTAAGAACATAAATCTCATCATCTCCAACCTTGCACAGGACTTCCACAAACCACAAGTCTGGTTCATCAAAAACAAGTTAGTTATGAACACTAAAAGACTCGAACTATGATTCTTGGGTCCCCTGCCAAACTAAGAAATTGACCTTCCCCCTTTATATCAAGTGCACTGATGGACCCCCGCCCCCCGAAAGTGACACTATCCATCAAGTACCTTGGGATTACACTTGATCTGCACCTCAGCTTCTCCCTCCACAATATTTGTGGGACTATAAATGCGAAGCTTAGTCTGGCATATCAGGTTAAAAACTACTTTACACCTAATGCCTGCCCAGCCAGTGGTGTCCAACTTCCCTCCCTCAACTATGGGCTTGTATCCTTCCCTAGTACCTTCAAGGTACTGCTTGCCAAGTGGGAGACCAACTACAATAACATTTGCAGATTTGCCCTTTTATTAAACAGACAACACATCACTGCAACCCCTATAGCTACCTATGCTGGTTATCCCCCATAAATAATTATCAGTTTGTTCTAGGCTGTTTCACAGGCAAAATAATTAGGACAGGCACTCCCATCTCCACTGCAGCCTTGCTCAAGTCCTCCCACTTGTCCTACCCCCTAAGATCCAATGAAAATTCCCTTCTCATTGTCCTCAAAACATCGACCTGCTTGGGGGACTGGGCATTCAGCGCTACTGCACCCAAACTATTGAACTCTCTACCACTTGCAGTCTATAGCTCCTCCTTCCATTCTCAGTTTAAAAAGTCTCTGTGGATTCACCTAAAAGCCAACTCAAATTGTACCTGCATGTGATCTTCCAGGGCAGCCCATGCCCTCAGGCAATTTTGCCTTGCCATCAGCAGAAACATGCAAACATAGACTTTGATGGCAGATAAGGATCGCTTGACCCACCTTGTCTGCCCATTTCACTACCTATTGGATAAGCAGCAGATTCTAGTTTTACCAACAGTCTACTTCCTCCTACCTCCCAAAAGAACTACCTTATGTCTGTCCCATGCATTCTTAAATTACCTGTTTTTGACCCCACAACCTCCTCAGGAAGGATGTTCCATGCCTCCACAACTCTCTCCATGAAAAAATGCTTTCTTATGTTGCCCATGAGTTGTCCCCCCCCCATCTTCAAATTGTGCTCCCTTGTTCTTGCATATCTCTTTTTCTAAAATATGCTACCCTCATGGACTTTGTTGATTCCCTTGAGGTACTTGAATGTTTCTATCATGTTCCCCCTCTCCCACCTTTACTCAAGGGTATACATATTAAGCTCTTTTAGTCTTTTTCTGTATGGCTTCTGGTGCAGACCTTGCACCATTTTAGTTGCCCTCCTCTGGACTGCCTGCTTCCTGTCTATGTCCTTGCAGAGATGGGGTCTCCAGAACTGCACGCAGTACTCCAGATGGGGTCTCACCAACTGTCTGTACAGAGGGATTACATCTTCCTATTTTCTACTGGTGATGCCTCTCCCTAAGTGAACCAACAGGTACTTCCTCCTATCTCCCACTAGAATAGCATTATGCAGACCTGCAGCAGGTCAGAACTAAACCAGTCCATGCACATTTCCCATCACTAGGTAGAATGTGCTAGTAGACTGTGTATTTTGTTTACTTTCTCAATTTTTTTGTCTCTGCATTCGAGTCAGCCTATAGCTCACTAGCTTTCTGGCCTGTTCATGTATTTTTAATGATCTATGCACTAGGAGCTCAGAAACCCAGGGGCAGGCTACAGAATGGGAAGATTAGTATTGATGACCACCATGCAGGAAAGAACCATGGGGGTAATCATATCAGATGACATAAAGGTGGCCAAGCAGTGTGACAAGACAGTTGATAGGGCTAGTGAGATGCTGGAGTGCATAGGGAGGGGTATCACTAGCAGAAAGAGGGAGGTGGTATTGCCTCTGTATGCATCACTAGTAAAACCCCATCTAGAGTACTGTATCCAGTTCTGCAAAAGGACATAGAGTGGAGGCAGTCCAGAGGACAGAAACTAAAATGGTGTAGGGTCTGCATCAGAAGATCTAAAACGAGAGACTACACTTTGGAAGAGAGTAGGGAGAGGGGGGATATGATAGAGGCCTTTTAAAATCTCACATAGGTAAATAAGGTACAGGATGGAAGTATTTTTCAGAGAAAATGTGCTCACGGACAAAGGGGCACAATAAGAAGCTGGAGGGGGATAGAATCAGGAGAGATGTGAGAAAGTACTTCTTCACAGAAAAAGTGGTACATTTCAGGAGCAGTCTTCCAGTGGAGGTGGTGGGGGCAACAACAGTGGTGGTGTTCAAGAATGCATGGAATAGGCATAAGGGAGTCTTAGGGGAAAGTGAAGGTGGTGGGGGGGGGGCAGGTGAATGGCCCAGAAATCAAGTAGGATCTGTAGTGATACTACTGGCAGAGAAAAATGGGCAAACTAGATAGGCCAAACGGTCCTTATCTGCTGGCAAATTATATGTTTCTTTGTTTGTAACTATTGTACCTCATAGTTGTGTTTTTATCATTCTGCTCCACAACATCTTGTGTTTTTTAATTTGTTGCATTGGTTCTTATTGCATTTTAAATGATTGTGTGTAGGATTTTTACTGTATTGTAATTTATTGAATTGTATCTTTGCTTGTTAAAAAATATCTGGCTGGACAACAGGATGTAAAGGATAATAGTAAAAGGAGTTCACAGTGAAGAAAGGAGGTAACTAGCGGGCTACCGCGGGGTTCGGTACTGGAACCGGTCCTCTTTAATGTCTTTATAAGTGACATTGGAGAGCACCTGGAAGGAAAAGTATGTCTCTTTGCAGATGACACAAAGATCTGCAACAGGGTTGATACACAAGATGGAGTGGAAAGAATGAAAAGGGACTTGGCAAGGTTGGAGGAATGGTCAAATATGTGGCAGCTCAGATTCAGTGCAAAGAAGTGCAAGGTAATGCATCTGGAAACAAAAACCCAGGGGAAGAGTACACAATGGAGGGTGAGTTAATAACAACAACAAAAATTGAAAGAGATCTAGAAGTAATTATATCAGATGACCTAAAGGTGGGCAAGGAATGTGAGAAGGCAGTAAGGAGGGCTGGGGGGATACTGGGATGCATAGGGAGAGGCATCAACAGTAGAAAACAGGAAGTTGTTATCCCTCTGTACAAACAGTTAGTGAGACCCCATCTGGAGTGCTGCGTGCAATTCTGGAGACCCCATCTCCGCAAAGACATAGGCAGAGTGGAGGCAGTTCAGAGGAGGGCAACCAAAATGGTTCAGGGTCTGCACCAGAAGACGTACGAGGAGAGACTAAAGCAGCTTAATATGTACTGTATCCTCTTGAGGAAAGGAGGGAGAGGTGGGACATGATAGAAATTTTCAAGTATCTCAAGGGAATTAACAAAGTACAAGAGGGTAGTATCTTTCAGAAGAAGAGATGTGCAAGAACAAGGGGGCACAATTTGAAGATGGGGGGGGCAGCTCAGAGGTAATGTTAGAAAGTATTTTCTACAGAGAGGGTTGTGGATGCATGGAACAACCTTCCTGAGGAGGCTGTGGAGTCAGGAACAGTGGGAGAATTCAAGAATGCATGGGACAGGCATAAAGCAATTCTAGTGGGTGGTAGGAGGAAGTAAGCTGTTGATTAACTAGAATCTGCAGCTTATCGATCAGGTAGGGAAATAGGCAGACTAGGTGGGCCAAGCGGTCCTTATCTGCCATCAAATTCTATGTTTCTTTGTTTGACACTATTGTATTGTCTTGTGATTTCCCAGACCATGCCTGAAAATAGGCACAACAGTTTCTAATGCACTTTCCTGGCTACTAAAAGCTAATAATAATAATATAAATATAAAAACATAATTTTTTGACAGAAAAGGACTGTTTAGCCCACCCAGTCTGCCCAGATGTTTCCTCCAAAATCTATTTCAGTGGATCCTAACTGGTCTCTGGCAACCTGCCCTCCTCCCTGCCTGATATTTAATATCCCCTATGTCTGTCTCACACATGCTTGAAGCCCTCCACTGTTTTTGCCTACACTACTTATGCTGGCAGTTTTCTCTAGGCATCTACCACCCTTTCAGTGAAGCAATATTTCCTCACATGTCTCTTACCCCCCCCCCAGCTTCACTGCATGCCCTCTAGTGCTGGTGCTCTTTCACATTTGAAAGAGGCTCCCCTTCTGCACCCTGTTGACCCTTGTGAGGTACTTGCACACCTCTATCATGTCAGCTCTCATTCTCCTCTCTTGTGGGGTGTACATGTTAAGATTCCTCAGTCTCCCCTTGTAGCGTTTCTTGTGCAACCCGAGCATCATTCTATTTGCCTACCTCTGGACTGCCTCCACCCTGTCTATGTCCTTTGTGAGATGCGGCCTCCAAAACTAGACACAGTCCTCCAGGTGGCATCTCATCATTGAGCAATACAGTGGCACCACCACCTCCCTTCTCCTGCTTGGAGATACCCTTCACTATGCACTCCAGCATCCCACTAGCCCTACCCACAGCTTTGTCACACTGCCCTGCCACTTTCAGGTCATCAGATATGATAACCCCACGGTCCCTTTTCTGTTTAGTAATAGTTAGCACCTCCTCCCAATCCTATACTCTGCGCCTGGGGTCATATGCCCTAGGTGCACGATTTGCACATTTTGGCATTGAACCCCAACTGCTATGCTCTTGACCACTTCTTGGGTTTCTCAAGATCCATGTGCATTCTCTCCACCCCTCCTAAGTGTCCCTCTACTGCAGATTTTGGTGTCATCTGCAAAGAGGCATACCTTCTCCTCTAGTTCCTCAACAGTTTCACTTGGACATTGAAGAGGACTGGTCCCATTACTGAGCACTGTTGCACCTAGCTGGTCACTCTCCTGTCATTATAGCAAGTGCCACTTACCAACACCCTCTATCGCCTGTCTGTTAACCAGTTTCTAACCCAGTTCTCCACTTTTGATCCTAACCCTACACTGCTCTGTTTCTTCATCAGCCTCCTGTGTGGCAGTGTCAAAGGCCTGGTTGAAATTCAGATAGGCCATGTCCACTGCCCCCTCCCAATCTATTTCCTTAGTTATCCAGTTAAAGAAATCGATCAGATTTGTTTGGTATGACCTACTCCCATGAATCCTTGCTGCCTGTGGTCTTGCAGCTCACGGGATTCAAGATGCTTTGCCATTCTTACCTTTAGCAGGGTTTCCATTAGTTTCCCCACCACTGAAGTAAGACTGAACATTCTATAGTTGTTAGCCTCCTCCCTGTTGCCACTCTTATGTAGAAGGACCACGTCAGGTCTTCTTTAGTCCTCTAGAACCATTCCTGTGAACTGCTGAATAAGCTGTTAGTGGGGCAACTAGCACCTTCTCAAATTCTTTTAGAACCCTTAAGTGTATTCCGTTGAGTCTCATAGCTTTGTCCATCTTCAGAGTTGCAAGTCCCTTCTGGACTCTTTCCTCTGAAAATGGACTTGTGTCCACCTCCCCTTTCCCCCGTTCCTCCCTTGTTGTCCATTCCCTCTCCCCCACTGTGAAGACTGAGCAGGAGTACCTGTTTAAGATGTCAGCGTTTTCTTGGTCCTCTTCTGCACAGTCTTCCCTGTTTGCCCTTCTAATTTTCACTATTCTTCCCCTTGCTTTCTTCTTCTCTCATATGTATCTAAAGAAAGTGTTGTCCCTCTAAGTGACCCCTTTGGCAGTTCTTTTCTCTCTCTGTGCTTTGCTTCCCTCTCTGCCTTGCCTGCTTCCCTCTGCTTTACTAGGTATACCTCCCTGTTCTCCTTCCTCTGTGTTTCCTTATACTACAACCTTTTTCATTCACCACCGTTGCCACTGATAATTTAGCGTAGCAGCAACAATAATTAAAACAAAAGAATTTGGTACATTTCAACAGTATTTGTATCTAACATGAGTATTTTGTTTCATATAAACCTTGAAGGTGAAAACCAAGTAAAGAATACATGCTATGTTTTCAGGGATGTTTAAAATAAACAGACTGAATACAGATATCCACCATTCTGCTGTTTAAGACAAAACATGTGCATGAATTGGGGGGGAGGGGCACACAGGTTAGAAAGACTGTCCCTTCTGCATCCCCTTACACATGTTGATGGGGTGTTACTGCACTGTCCAGGAGAGCAAGTGAGTGACTGCTTTCAATGACAATAGCCATGTTTACACGGCAGTAGCACTTTAAATTTCGACTGCAACAGCTCAGTTCTGACCACCCGTGACTCAATGTTCTGCCTGCCTACATTGCCCCTCTCTAAATCACTCTGATCTGTGCTGATGAGGGGCTGTGCATTGGGGGATGGACATCAGCTCCATGAATCATGAGCCTGAAGCTGGGTTGCAGTTGTGCACACAGTCCACACAGCAATGAAACATAGAAACATAGACTCTGACCGCAGATAAGGACCAACTGTCCCATCCGGTCTGCCCTTTTTTCCTCTACATACAAAAAAAATGCCTCCACTCCTACTTGACCTATGGCATCACCTCCTCTTTTGAAATGCCAGAATTCCCTTATGTCTATCCCATGCAGTCTTGAAGTCCCCCACCATCTTTGCCCCACCACCTATGCTGGGAGGCTGTTCCATTCCTCCACTAACATTTACAAGCTGCTATAAGCTGCTCACTACACTTCGCATTCTCAGCTTGCTAGGGAATCTGGGAGCATGTTAGCAAGTGGCTTGCCATGATCAAGTGTGTGTCCACATGGTCACATTTGCACTGGAGCAACACGAGCACTTGTGTAACTCCAGTGCAAATGTGACCATGTAAACAGGTCTAATGCCATACCATCCCACGGCCAGACAGCAGGAGGTGCTCACACATACCAGGCAGTTGGTGTCCTCTGCCACACTAGAAACTCAAAATTTTATCTTCACAAAATGCTGTGCTCTCACCAGTTCAGGCATACTGTAGAAACCAATTCCAAAAATCAGGTCTCCTAGCTAAAAAACTGAGTATGACAACTACACCACTAGACTGACACATGTACGAGCAGATATGGTGCAAAGGAAGTGAAAACAAAAATTGTTTACAAATTGTGGATGGAGGAAGGGAAGGCTATATGCACCTTACAGTCCCCACAATCACTTGGGCTAAATACAGTAGTTGCTACCATTTGCCGCTTGCTTTTTAATTTTTTTTTTAGCATTTGATGTGTATGTAGTGCTTAGGAATGTACAGAACTAACACTAATAGAGTCTGGACTCCTCTGTTTAGTCATATGACAGGTACAGCAAGGACAGTGGCAGTTGACATTTTCTTTCACTGCCACACCAGTGTGCCTCAGCCCTCTTATGGAGGGACCAGTGTTAGTCAGTGAGGAAGTAGCTCAGAATCTATGCTCTTATAGTAATTGATCTGACAGCAGACTGCTAAAAAGGATGCTTTCTCAAGAGCATTTTTTGTGCCTCCATCAGTCCTTAGTCTTAGGCCTCCCTAACAGGCATTGTTGTGGACTAGTGGTAACATTTCTTATGTTGGCCTGTTAAGAGAAGAAAGGATCATTATTTTGCTCTGAGGAGTTTGCGGTGTGTTCCCTTCCCCTTCCAGGTATGAGCACTCTACTTGTTAGCTGAGCAGTGGGTTTCACTTGACTGAAATTCACAAAAATATTAAAAATAACAATTTAAAAGGCACCCCTATTGCTTTCTACAGAGGGTGCCCCCATGTTGTCCAATCTCTGACATCAGAAAATGTCAGAGTGAGAGGCATAGTGCTCATACCAGCAAGGGGAAGGGTTTGCACCACAGGCTCCTAAGAGCAAATTTATAATCACTTCCCCTTATAACAGGCCAACATAAAAAATCTTTAAATTTGCTCCACATCAGCTCCTATAAGGTAAGCCTACAACTGGGGCTTGAGGGTATGAATTCCAAAGAGAGTACGACAGGTGCTCTTAAAGTGTCAGTTGTGTCAGTGAGTGGCATTGTAGTATGGACACCTTGTCCATTAGAAACTAGCCTGAGACAACCAGTTGCCTTCCTTGATGAGTAAAAGCAACACTGTGGTTCACTTCTCTGGTTCTGTATTATGAAGACCATCTACATCCACAATGGACACTATATTCAGGCACAGCAACAAGTTTCCCATGCTGAACACACCAAGAAACAGGGTGGGGTGTATCATTACACTGAGGTAAGAAAACTGGGTCATTAACACTAGCAGTTATACATAGAATAATAGATAGGTTCTAGTGTATTATAAAGAGAATAATGGATAGTTTACATTGTATTACCGGTCAGTAATACCATTGACAGGCTCAGGACATGTAAGAACCTCGAGAGTGAAGCTCGAGAGGTTCCTACATGTCCTGAACCTCGAGATGGTATTCTGACCGCTAACATACTCTAAACTAGCCAATATTTTTTTAAATATATGGATCCAAGTTTTTTTAGTATGCGGTTGGCTGCTGCCATGAAGGATTGTGTCAGTCGTAGCCAACCGCAGCACTGCCTCGCTCAGCCTGTTTCTCCCTTGCCCGCTTGCCCACATAGAAAACTGCCTCACTCCATCTCTTTCTGCTCTGCTGGCTTACACACACACAGGGCAGTAAAAAAAACTACCTTTTTTTTCCTTTTGTTGGGGGGTGCAGGATCAGCCCGATAAGTCCTTTTAAAAACAAAATTGGGAACTGCCATGGACACTGTGTTCTTGCTATGCGAGAAATGACCGCCATGTTTTAAAAACTGTTTTGAACACCCACAGACAGAGAGCGGCAAATCATTAGCTGCGTTAGTGAGCGTCAATGGTTGAGTGACGTTTTAAAGGTTTACTGATTTGGGGAGTTGTGGGCTTGTGCTGTTGAACTTGGCTGGTAATGCTATCGTTCAAGTCCCAAACTATACTATTATTGGACGTGAACAATAGTATTATCACTCTCGAAGTGTGGTATTATCACTTCGGGAGTGATAGTATTATAGAAAAAAATGATATGCTTTAGTAGCATATTAAATCTGCTATCCATATATTAAAAGGTAGTAATTCCATCAAGAGGTTCTGGGGACACAGAAAACCTTGAGACAGAAGCTCAAAAGGTTTCATGTGTCCCCAGAACCTCTCGATGGAATTACTACCTTGTTATGCCAGAACCTAGTTGTCATTTTTTTTAATATGTGGATAGGAGGTGAATTGACTCACCTCCGTTTGAACAGTGGAGTCAGCGGGTCCATGTGTGTGCTGGCAGGGTTCCCCAGTGCTGTGTGGATGAGAGGGTGCTGTTGGTTTCATTTAGTTCTGCTTTTTTTAAACTGTTTGTCGGCGGCAGCAGCATCGGGCAAGAAGAGGAGCTCAAAATCTTTTTTGAAAATTAAAAAAAAATGGTTGCTGCTACTGTTGACTATTCGCTAGCTATGCAAGCAAGCAAGCTGCCATGTTTTTGGAGTCGTTGTGCCTGCCCACAGAGCAAAAGCGGCCAATCAGCAAGCAAGCTTTGTAAGACATTGGGGATACACTTGCACATGTGCTTTTCAGCTTTCTTGATAATGCTATCATTCAGGTGCCTAACAATACTATTACGGCACCCCAACGATAGTATTATCACTTAGGAACAGTAGTATTATCGCTCCAGGAGCGATGGTATTACAAGGATTTTTTTTTGTATGCTTTTCAACCATATTATTTTCACAATTCATATATTAAAAAGCTATTAAGCACCACACAGACCAGTAGGGCAGGATCAGCAGGGCATTTCTGTGAGGGACTGTGCAGTGCTGTTGCAGCTTTCTGCCTTAGTTGCTGTAGGTATATCTCTGCACCATAACATAAGATCCAGTACTGAAGGAAATGGTTCTGATAAAAAGGTTGTTTCACATCAAAACGATAAAACAATAAGAAAAACCTCTGACCAAACAGTGGTTAATCCTTATGCAAAACCCCATTATATTGTGTCTGTCACTAAGTCTCAAAGCAATATAAAAGGTCCTAATGAGCCCAAAGGAAATGATTCTGCCACACTTCCTCAATGCATAGCACAGTACCTCTTTGTAGAACTTCTTTCAGTGTCATCAGTGATAACATTCATAAGAATATTTATCTCAATCATGTGCTGCCATCTGAAACACTGACAGCTAGACAGCACCTGTCAGTACCAAGAAGAAACTAGGTACTGTAGATCTGTTGTTCTACTTTGTACCTTGACAGCATGAATGCAGGTTCGTGACTTGGATAACTTTCAGTCTTAAAGAGCTAGTTTACTGCTTGGAATTAATAGTAATATTCAGATGCAGTCAGCTATCACTTCCAGTATCTGAAGTATTTTTTTTTTATTTTCTGTTTGCTAATTGAAAGATTTTCCAACTGGCAGTACTGGGGTGATGTGTGGAGCAGCACTCTGTCTGGAGGAAAAAAAAAAGTCAGTTCTGTTCCTCCCACTACATCGTCTGAAATGAGACCAAACACCTTGAGGCACCACAATCCTTGCAGCCTAAGCAGTAACTTTGACAAGCTACCAATCAAAATGTAGGAAACAGTGACATCACTAGTAACCAGGGAGAGCCAGTCCTTGCTGCTTCATATGAAAGTGAAATCTGGCAGTGAGAAATGGTTCTCATTGGTTACTAGTAATGTCATAGTCAGTACGGTTTCATTGTTGATGTAGTGGGAGGAACAGAACTGACTTTTTTTCTCCCAGGCAGAGTGCTGCTCCATACATCACTCCAGTCATGCCAGGTGGAAAGTCTTCTAATTAGCAAACATAAAATAATAAATACCTGAGATATAAGAAGTGATAGCTGACTGCATCTGAACATTACTATTAATTCCAAGCAGTATACTTGCTCTTTAATAAACCCTTGTCAGCCTTCCCTAAATGGTGATTTGCATGCAGTTACCTAGTATAAATACTTAGAAACCATACATAGTGGGTTCATCTAGTCCACCTCAACCTAGCAGTGGTATCCACCAATATTTATTTTTTTGCTCCTCCCTGCACCCCGACTTGCCACTCCTTCTGGCTGCTCATCATCCCGTTCTCCCTACCAGTCTCACTGTTCACTGCCGTTTCCTGCCAATGGCTTCCCAGGCTATCGCTGAGTCTCAAAGAGTCTGGCTATTCCCCTGCTGGGGTCCCCCCTACCTGGGAACAGTGGAGGGGAGCAGCATTCCTTGGGATGTCCTCCAAGGCATACAGAGCTGGAGAAGAGGAGTGGTGTGCTAGGAGGACTGTGGCATGGAAGGGACTAGTAGCTGTTATCTGGCAGGCTGAAATAGGTACTGTTTTCATTTTTTCTGGGCCTCTCCCCACACCCAAGTGGTGCACACTGTGGTGATGCTCTGGAGGCAGAGCCAGTTGATGTGTGGTTACCCACACCTGCAAGGCTCTGCACACCAGCAGGAGTCACTTTCTGAGTGGTGCTCCCACAGCACCCTACCCCAGGAGGAGATCATCCACACGGACACTTTATCACCCTCCCTGCTGGCCTCCACTCCTGATGTGTCAGTCTTGGAACTCAAACCGGGGTTACCAGTGTGCCAAGTGGGTGCCCCACTGCTTGGATCCAAGGAGCCAACTCCACCAATATTTTTTATCTCAAAGTACTGTAACTGTCCAGCATAAATCTGAAACTAATAATATCTTTACTTTCCAGCACAGATCCTGGCTGTTCATTCCATGATATGCTCAGCATCTTCTGTGTAAAGTGATACTTCTTGATGAATTGCATCTGATAATCTTATGTTCACCTCCTCACTTTGTCCAGATTTCTTTGGAGGACTGCATTAGCTTCCACATTGTTGACCATCCACCTATCATAGTAATGACGGCATACTTACTATAGCTGTCATACTACTGATCACATCCTGTAGGATATTTATGAAGAGATTAAACAGCATAAAACCTGGCATTGAACCCTGAGAGGAAGTTCTACAGTCTTCTTATAATTACCAGACATGCCACATACCTTTGAGAAGTAGGAGTCAGGAAGGCTTATCTCCAGCTGATGGTTTCCATCAAACTTTACCATCATTCCAAAGTCTGTCTCCACCACAGTATAGATGCCATTTGTAGTTATCGTTATGCCCCGAATTTGGTTTTCCACTGGGGTACGAACTTTCTCCCCATTGAACTAGAATGAGATAGGGTTGGTCAGAAATAGTACATTACAGCAATGCAATACAATTCTATTTTGAATGGCACCATATTTAATATGAATGTGTCACATGCCGTTTTACATTTGAGTAAAATGTGGCATACAATTTAGAATGACTAAAATAAAAGACAAACATTAAAGATGCCAGGACAATGCATGATCCATTTTGGACTGGTATCCAAGGATAACACCAGTATTTATATAATGGATAATTTCCCAGGTAATCTTGGATAATCCAGGTAATTTAACCAGACAAAGACCTGTATACGTGTTTATCCAGTCCATTAAAAAAGTCCAGACCACAAATGGCCACCACCCAATGTATCCCATGCATTCCGCCAATCATCAACACATTTCTAATATACAGTGTTAATGCATTTTAAAAGCAACAAAAGAGCTAGCCAGTGAGTGACATTGTTTTCAGTCTCAGGGATTGTATTCTGCGTTTTTTTAAATATCTGCTGTGCATAATTATCTACAGTATTTTATTTTTTCTTGCTTCTTTCTTTCTTTCTTTCATCTTATTGTGTGTACTGTGCCAACAAACTGATTCCCCTCTGATTACCTTAAAAATGAATGTCCATCAGTATTATCTATAATATGTCAGCTGCCCCCAGTTTAACATTTTAGTTCAAAATTAATATTTTACTTCCTTTGTTGCTGCAAGTTTTAACAAAGCTTTACAATTATTTGGTCAAACCTGTCATGTCCCACCCTGAGGTTATCAATTGAGCCAGTCCAGCAATATCCCATAATCCCTGTATGGCTATCAGCAGCAGGGTGCAGTCAAAGGAGATACAATTGGCCTGAATGTGCCATGGAGCTTTCTAAAGCACCATGACACATTTTACTGGTCCTGAAGCATTCCCAATGCAAAGTAGATGTTACTAGACCTGTAAGTGACTTTATGAATAATGTGGGACTGGTGTATTGGAGTTTTAGAAAACTGCAACACATCTGGCTAACTGAATCACAGGGAATTATGAGACATCATCAGAGCCACTAGGTTTACATGTTAGTGGGGGGGGGTAGATAATGTTAAAGATTACAACAACAGAAAAGTACAATATTTAATTTTGCACAGAAAGTACAAATTGGAGGCTACCCCACACTTTTGTTGTGGGCATTTTTTATGGGCATTCCTTTTTTATGCATTAATATTGGCAGGTCTGGTGGCACATGTGCTGCCAACTAGGAAACGCAGTTTGAGAGATTAACTCAGGATCCCAATCCCAAGGCTGAGGAAGTCTGAAAGTATGGGGGGATGCAGCTGAAGTAATGACAGGGAGGGATTACATAATCCGTTCTGACCCAATGAGGGAGCCTGGTTTCTGGGGCCTGTTCCAAAGAAGCTCAAGACATGGAATGCACAGGTGCTGATTTAACTGGTACAGTGCTAGCATGACCTTCTACGGGTGAGGAGCTCATGTGGTAAACTAAGAAATATAGATTGCTTAAAATGTAATGGCAATTAATGTTTTTCTTTGAGTGGTGAGAAACTTTAGCACTTATAAAAAGTGCAGAGCAGACATAGCTGAGACAATTAACTTGTCTTTATCTTCATAACAGGCAGATGCAGCATAGGCTAATCACATACTGCCCTGTCAGTGCAGTACTATGCATTTACTAAGCAATAAGGAATGGATAACATTGCCTATCCCTTCCCCATCATAGCTGTATAGTTGAAAGCAGTTAAATCCATCACCTTCCTATTCATTTTGGCATAGGATGCATTTTAACAAAGACTACCGGCGCTACCAATTTTATTGCCCTCTGATTTTGCCATTTAGATTAGGTCCAGGATATGCTGTACTTAGCTACTAAATCTTCTTCTCCTGTGATGCTGTCTAATAGCAAAGCTTGTGTAATCTCCATGCACTGTTTGTAAGGGTGAAACATACATAATCAGAACTGAATGCATCCCATAGTTAGTTTTCCCTGTCACGTAAGCATGCAGAACTAGGCTGTTAACCCCATGAACTGTGGTGAAAACCACACATCCTGGACTGCTTTTTCACCTTTTAAACAGTTGGGTACATTAATAGAAACATAGAAACATAGACTTTGACAGCAGATAAGGACCACTTGGCCCACCTAGTCTGCCCATTTCTCTACCTACAGGATAAGCTGCAGATCCTAGTTAACCAACAGCCTATTTCTTCCTACCCTCCACAAGAATTGCCTTATGTCTGTCCCATGCATTCTTGAATTCTCCCACAGTTTTAGACCCCTCAACCTCCTCAGGAAGGCTTTTCCATGCATCCACTACCCCCTCTGTGAAAAAATACTTCCTCACATTGCCCCTGAACCACTCCTCCATCTTTAAATTGTGTCCCCTTGTTCTTGCACTCTCTTTTTCTGAAAGATGCTACCCTCTTGGACTTTGTTGATTCCACTGAGGTACTTATTAAGCTGAAATGTGTTGCATAATTTAGGGCAAGGTTAAAGCTGGAATGTACTGCATATATAGTATAAGGATTTCTATTGTGTATACCTCTTGTATTGCATATTTTTTCTTTGCTGTTCTACATTTTCTATCTCCTGTCTATGTAATTGTGAACTGTATGTGTATGTGCCTCAGGACCTCCTTGTGAATGAGCTTGCTCAATGGATACTTTCCGGCAATAAACTTGAACTTGAACTTAAAAGTTTCTATCATGTCCCCCCCTCTCCCTCCTTTCCTCAAGGGTATACATATTAAGCTCCTTTAGTCTCTCCTCATATTGCTTCTCTTGCAGACCCTGCACCATTTTAGTTGCCCTCCTCTGAACTGCCTCTATCCTGTCTATGTCCTTGCAGAGATGGGGTCTCCAGAACTGGACTCAGTACTCCAGATGGGGTCTCACCAACTGTCTGTACAGAGGGATAACAACTTCCTGTTTTCCACTTGTGATGCCTCTCCCTATACATCCCAGTATACCCCCAGCCCTCCCTACTACCTTCTTACATTGCTTGCTAACCTTAAGGTCATTTGATATAATTACCCCCAGGTCCCTTTCCTTTTTTGTTGTTGTTACTACCTCCCTCCCAACTGTGTAATCTTCCCCCGGATTTTTGTTTCCCAGGTGCATTATTTTGCACTTCTTTGCATTGAATCCTAGCTGCCATATTTCCGACTATTCCTCCAACCTTGCCAAGGCCCTTCTCATCCTTTCTACACCTCCTTGTGTATCAACCCTGTTGCAGATCTTTGTGTCATCTGCAAAGAGGCATACTTTTCCTTCCAGTCCCTCTGCAATGTCACTTATAAAGACATTAAAAAGGACTGGACCCAGTACTGAACCCTGCGGTACCCCACTAGTAACCCCTCTTTCTTCAGAGTGGACTCCATTTACAATTACCTTCTGTGTCCTGTTGTCCAGCCAATGTTTTACCCAGGCTACCTCCCTGGGACCCACTCCCAGGCTGGTTAATTGGACTATTAATCTTTTGTGTGAGACTGTGTCAAATTCCTTGCTAAAGTCTAGGTAGGCCATGTTCACAGTCCCTCCCTAGTCTACTATTTTGGTCACCCAGCCAATGAAATCAATTAGATTAATCTGACATGACCTTCCCGCTGTGCACCCATGCTGCCTTGGGTCCTGTGCCCCACTGGCCTCTAGGTACTCAACAATTCTTTCCTTCAGAAGTGATTCCATCACTTTCCCTACCACAGAAGTCAAACTGACAGGTCTGTAGTTTCCTGCCTCTGCCTTGGTCCCACATTTGTGAAGGGGAATCACATCTGCCTTCCTCCAGTCCTCGGGTACCACACCATCCTCTCATGATTTGTTAAAAAGGGTAGTCAGTGGTTTTACTACTTCTTTCCTTAATTCTTTTAGAATTCTGGGGTGAATTCCCTCAGGCCCCATTGCTTTGTCCACCTTCGGTTTTAGGAGTTCTTTCAGAATCCTTTCTTCTGTGAAAGGACTGGGATCGACCCCCCTATCAAGAGTGCTTCTGTTAATTGGATTTGGCACTTCCCCCTCCTCTTTTGTGAATACTGAGCAGAAATATTCATTCAGTATCTCTGCTTTTTCACTGCCCCCCTCTGCCCACCTACCATTCATTCTATTCAGCCTCACTATCCCTCTCTTTGTCTTTCTACACTCCCTGATGTACCTAGAAAAGGTTTTATCCCCCCTCTTAACCAAGTTGACTGTCTTTTCCTCGGTTTGGGCTTTTGCTATTCTGACTTCCTTCTTTGCTTCCTTCTGCCGTAACTGGTACAGCTCTCTGTCCTACTCCTTCTGTGTTTCCTTATACTTCCTGAATGCTATGTTTTTCTCCCTGACTTTCCCCGCCACCTCTTTTGAGAACCATAGTGGCTTTTTCTTTCATTTTGATTTGTTTATTTACTTCACACAAAGGTTTGTTGCCTCTGTGATGGCAGTTTTGATGATTCCCCATTGTTGCTCCACCCCTCCTTCTAGCTGGTTTGCTAGTGCTTTTCTGAGGCACTCTCCCATCTTGCCGAAGTCAGCCCTCCTGAAGTCCCATACCCTCACTTTTGTATGGCTTGACTCTGTAGCTGAGTTTAATGTGAACCACACTGTTAGATGGTCACTTGTTCCCAGATGGCAACCCACTTCTAGATCTGAGATCCTTTCACTATCCCCATTTGAGAGTACGAGGTCTAAGATTGCTCCCTCACGAGTGGGTTCCGAAACTGGCTGTCTGAGGCATGCCACTGTGGGGCATCGAGAATGGCCCTGCTCTTTGATGTGGCTGCAGCAAATGTGCTCCAGTTAACATCTGGCATATTCAAGTCTCCCATCAATAGTATCTCCCCTTTCTCTGCCATCCTAAGAATGCCTTCTATCATATCCTTGTCCATTCCTTCCCCCTGACATGGGGGTCTGTAAACAACCCCTGTGCGGATTGTGGTGCCATTTCCTGTCTCCAGGGTGACCCACAGTGCCTCCTCTCCTCCCTGTTTACTCTTTTGTTCAGTTGCTTTTATCCCTTCCTTTACATAGAGAGCTACTCCTCCCCCTCATCTCCCCTCCCTGTCTCTCCTGTAGGTTGTGTACCCTGGCATGTTAACATCCCAGTCATGGTTCTCTGTGTACCATGTTTCTGTGACTGCTATGATATCCAGGTATCCCTCTTCCATCAAGGCCACCAGTTCAGGGAGCTTGTTGCCACAGAAGCAGAGCAATCCCGGGCAGGCTGTCTTTGACCTTCCAGGTCAAATGATTACTACACTCTTTGATCAGTGTACTGTTTTCTACTACCATGTATTAATGGCACATTCAGCATTAAGTTTCTTTTTGATATATGATTCAAGAGACAATAATAGGACTTCTGACTCTACAGCAGGGACCAAGTCCTACCCGTTAAAATTAAAGTGGAAGTTATGAGTAACATTGTTTTAAAACCAGAATGAAATGGGGGCAAAAACAATGAGGGGCATCAAGCATGCATGACATAGGCATTGGGGATTACTGGAAAAAAGGTGGGGGGGGGGGTTCATTGGAGACCAGGTAGGGTCTGTGGAGACAGAATAAATGGGTGGGCCAATCGATCCTTTTCTGCCAACAGTGTCTACTGTATGTTTTTATGCTGGTTCTCAAAAATGAGGTTTTGTTTTTTAGAACAATTAGAAATGCACATTACCAACATTTGAGTCCTTAAAGCTGCTAATCTTATCTACCCACTAAGATCTACTACCCAGTCCCTGCTTGCTGTCCCTATAACTCAAACTGCCATGGATGATCAGGCTTTTACTGCATATGCCCTCAAGGCTGTGGAACTCCTTCCATTTATATGTCTGGTGCACCACCTCTCCATTTCTTCAAAAGACACCTCTGGAGCTACTTATTTATTCATTTATTTATTGAAATGTTTCACCAGGAAGGCACGCTGAGCAACAAGCTGCTTGTCTCCCAGTGCGACCTGGGGGTATGGGAACATGAGGATAGCATACAGAGATTTGTTACATAATATAGATATACATTTTGATTATATTTAATAAAGTGAGCAGACTATACAGGAGTCCTGAAAGGAGGAATGCTAACAGGTATGAAATAAATGGATACAATAGCACAGATATCTTTGGCAAAGACTTGATGGGACATAGCTTTGTAGTTAGAAAATGGCTGGATAGAATACAAGGAGGTTGAACTAGGGCAAGATTGTAAGGAGAGACACATAGAACAACACTTGCAAGGCATAACAAAAGTGCAAGGTTGACTATAAGTGCATTAGAGATTAGTGGTTAGCCAATAACTATGGCTAGGAAGGAGGGGGGGGAGGAGGGGGTGGGGGAATATAGGCAGAGAACCTGCTTGAAGGACTCATCAGCTTGCACTTGCCTGATGGACGATTTCAGTCTGAGCAAATTTGTGGTTTATTGCATCTATCCCCGTGGTTATATCTGATTCTAGTTTTTACGTTTTTTTAGTCATGTACCCTATTTTATGCTCTCATGTATATCTCTTGTGTATATCTAATACTTTGTTGTGTTCCTGTGCTCTCATGTAATACTTGTTTTGTTGCATTTTATCTTGTATTGCAATCTATTTGTCTGTAATACCCTACTGTAAATTCCTGGGTCGTACCTGAAAATAGGCATTTAATTTGTGGGGGCAGAAATGATTACAGGATTTAAGAATGCAAGGGATAGGCATAGGAAGATCCTGGTAGTCGGGGGAAGGGAACAACCTAGTTCCAGGGAAGCTTGAAGAAGCACAGTTAAGTGCATAAATGGGCACACTAGGTGGGCCAAAGGCCCTTATCTGCCAACAACATCTATGTATCTATGTAATTGTCTAGTGTGTTTACCTGGTCAATAAAAAACTAAACTTTTAAATTTGTAACGCTCTTGAGGCATGCTCAGGGCAATATTTTGTGGTGAGTATTCCCACATAGTGCCCCATGCTACTTTTAGGTTTAAAAAACATGAAGCTTTGGTCCTAAAAAAGAATGCGCAATTATATTTTGTGCCAAAACATTGTAATAACCCCACTTTATTTTAAAAAGGCAAAAATTGACATGTGACAGGTTAACAGTGCCCCTTTCAAGTCAGCAGGAAGAAATAAGTGCATCCTACCAGGAGTCCTTTGTTTTTCTGCAGGGTGATTCGGGTATTATACACATCAATGTAGACTTCTTTGAGATAAGTGGCCAGTGGCAGCCCCCGTTCCTCGTTTTTGCCACTGATGTGCAGAGGGATGACACTGCTGCTGTCACAGACATGCACCAGGGTGTATGTACAGGTGCCCATAAAGGTGTGCATTACTTTATCGAAAGTGAAGTAATGAGGGTCTCCAGCCACCTGACATGATGCTTTGCCTGAAAAAATACAAAATAGTCAATTTAGCAAGATTCCCAATGTACTGAAACAAATGCTCTAATCAGGTTAGGTGCCAACAAACAGTTCATCAAGAGCATTTCTTATTTGGATATGTTGAACCTTATTGGCTTTCAGTAAAATAATACCCAATTGTAACATGCCAAAAATCATAACAAATAAAATGAATGGTTAAACTGAGGTCTGGTAATACATCACTGTATGATATTCATTGCACAGCGAGGAACAAACGGTCAGTTGCAAAGTAAATACTGTACATTAGCAACTCCTGATAAGTAACCTACCCCTTCCTGCCACTTCATCGTCCAACAGTCAAATAAACAAAATGCACAGTCCTTAAAAGTGGTCTTGTATAAATTAATTGCATGTTGACAATAAATAGTGTACTTAGTTGGTAGAGTACTGGGACGGTACCCTGGGGGCCTGGGGTTCAGTTACCAATTAGGTCACATTATTTCGCTTTCTTATTTAAATTTGAACAACTAAATTAAATCTGAATAAGTAAACTTAACCAGAGCTTAACATTTAGCTGCATGCTTCCTGCCCAGAAATAAGCCCAGTGTGCAACACATGGACATGCACGTACACACGCATGCACACACACACATGCTCCTGCGCACTATGAAGACTTTCTGTTAGCCCAGTGAATTGTGGATTTACTTTACTTAACTGCCACTCAAGTGAAAGTTGGAGCTGAAGAAAATTATTTTAAAAACAGGTAACTCAAATGTTATCCAACATAACACAATTCTCTATAATGCTATTTTTCTCAGATTGTTCCCATATGACCTATAAACTTGCCCACACACACACACACACACACACACACACACACACACACACACACACATATTTACACAGGTAGATTTACACTGGATAATTTTGTGTAGTAAATGACAAGCTTCTGGGCAAAGTAAACCCATGCAGTATACATGAGACATATGAGGTGGATTACTAACTGGCTTTGGAGCAGGAAGTAGAGATTGGATGGTGAATGGACACTAATCTGAGTGGAGAGGAGTACTTAGCAGTGCCTCTTAGGGGTCAGTGCAGGGACCATTGCTTTTCAACATCTTCTTTTTTTTTTTTTTAACTTATTTTTTTTATACTCCCCCTGCCCCTCAGCACTCCCCCTCTTTTGGAGACACCTATGGCCTTCTAGTCCCCACCCTCTTACCTGGAGCCTGGTGCAGTCCGTCCCCCATGTAGCTGTGGATACATCCCCCAGGTGGGCATGGGGCCAGGCCACCCCTGAAGTCCTTCATGTTGTCGTTGGGACGCTGGTACCAGGGCAGGCAGGGGCATTGGGAATGGGGGCCTGGTGCTTCGTCTACTGGGAGCACTGCAGGGTGATTTTTTTCTCCTCTTTCTTGTGGGAGTGGTGTATGTGCCAACATCAAGGCATAGCTGCCGACGTCAACCACTCCCAGCCCCCTCTGTGTACTCATGTGCTTGCTGTGCCTCCGGCTTCCACCGGAGGCCAGTCAGGCGCCGATTGTGTGTCCCTCTCCCTCCCGGGAAAGGAGAGCTGTTCTCCAGATGCTTAATCCTTTCCCTCCCCTGCCAACCCCTGATGTCCCAGGCTCGTTCTCGAACCCGGGTCGCCGGCGTGGATTCAAGTTTGTGGCTAGCACTAAGCTAGCCAGGACAGTGGGCTGCCTTGAGGATGGGGACAAACTTCAGGTGAACCTGATCAAGCAAGGTGACTAGTCTGATTCTTGGTCCCTCAGATCAAACAAGGTGACTGGTCTCACTCCTGGTACCTCAGATCAACCAAGGTGACTGGTCTGACTCTTGGTACTTCAGATCAAGCAAGGTGACTGGTCTGACTCCTGGTACCTCAGATTCAGTGCAGCAAAATGCGAGATGCTACACTTGGGGAGGTGAACAGAGGTGGGACCTATGTATTGCGTGGGACTCGTCTTCTTGCAGTCAAGGAGGAAAAGGACCTGGGGATTTTAATAGACAAGTGGCTGAAGCAGGACAAGCAGTGCACTGCTGTGGTCAGGATGACCAGCTGAATACTTGGGTGCATCAAAAGAGGGCAATCTGCAGAGTTAGGGAAGTAATCCTTAACAAGACCCTGAACAGGTCCCACCTGGAGAACTGTGTGCAGTTCTGGGCTTCTCAGTTCAAAGAGGACATTGAGGCAGTTGAGAGGGTGCAACACAAAGCCATCAAAATTATCTATGGTATGGGGGATGAAAACTATGAGGAAAGGCAAGAGGTCCTTAACTTGTTCACCATGGGGAAAATGAAGCTTAGAGGGGACATGATCTCAGTCTCTTACGTACTAAAGGGGATAAGAAAGATCCAACAGACAGAAATGATTCCTCTGGTGTCCTACAGTAGGATGCAGCAACATGCCCTGAAGCACATGGGTTTGAGCTCCAGAGGCAAAGTTAGGAGGAACTTTTTCTCCAAGATGAGAGTGAACCTATAAAACAGCCTACCAGTCCAGGTAGTGTGCAAAGCATTCTTATTTTGTCCTTGCTTGTGAAGCAGGGGGTGAATATCATGGACCTAGAAGGCCGTCCAACCTTAAACTGCTATGTTACTGTATTATGTAAGAATCAGTATGGGGTGTGTCATTGTAAACAAAAGTAATGCAACTTACCTGCTGACTGACAGCCCAGCACTCCGTCTTGTATTTTGCATGACTCAAGAGGCCCACACTCCCACTGCTCGCATGTGATGCTGTTACTACTGTTACATGTGCAGCGCTCTGTGCAGTTATCATATGTGTACCAGCTCTCTCCAAGCTTCCAACAAAATAATTAGATAAAAAAAAACACATGCACTAAATTGAACAGCTCAGCTACAGTAGTGAGATTTATACAATACAGTTATTTCTATTCTTACATCATATGTTTATATGGATACTGGAGAATGTCTCCTTGCATGCTATTAGGGTAAGAGTCCAATGTACTGACCATATAAATGTACTCTAAGTCAATCATAAGCAAAAGGTATAACAAAGTTTTTGATAGATATTAAAAAAAGGGCTCCCCATTTTTAAATGCTTTGCAAAAGGCCCTAATTATTGTAAGAAAACTGCTCATGTAGACAAATCTTAAATGCTGATTGAATCCACGCTGATGTGATTTTATATTTAGAACTATTTATTGATTACAACCTACAAATCATGGCCAAAGTTATTACAAAAGATATATATATATATTTATTTGACATTTACATAATGTTAATTCTAATATACATAAACACATAAACTACAATGAAATGTGTCAGCATGGGGTCATATTCACAGCATGGTATAATGCAGTTATCATCATATTCCCTACATATAGTGATATTAGTTCAGTCATAAAACAGCTACAAGAATGTATAATACCATAAATAGCAGTCCCTCATAGTCACAAGGGACACAAGTCCTGCCGCTCTTACTGGGAGTAGCAGAATGGGCGCTAGTTAATAACTTCTTAAGCAGCAACACAAATGACAGCACTCATCTCAAAGAAATTACATTAAAGTAATAAAGTCAACAAGCCATAAGGTATGCTCAACACATGAGAGCCATATCACAGCTGCCCCGACACTTCAAGTCGTAAATGTGCCTGTTTATCAGGGGACTTTATTACTTTAATGTAATTTCTTTGAGATGAGTGCTGTTATTTGTGTTGCTCCCCATAGTCATAACCTGGGAAAAATATACAGAGCTTGATTTCAAAGTGTGTACGAGGCCCTGCACCACCACACTTAGGTTCTGGTGGTGCACCAAACCCCTTTGCTGCAACTGTGCCCAATTTTCAAATTCTGGGCGCAATTTTGACAGTTTCTACATTTTACAGCAGCCTGTACCAAATATCTGGTACGCGTTATGTAAAAACAGCCCCGGGGATTGCCGCACGCTAGACCAGAAAAAGCTGGTTTAACTTGTGGCACTTTGTGCATGGGATCGAACATTCTGACTGGCGGCCGGGTGATTGCCACAAGCCGCATGTACCACATCTTTGGTGAACCTGGAGCTTTGTGGCAGTCAGGGGCTGTGAAAATCAAGCCCACAATGTCTGACGTTGGCAGAGTGATATAAAGCTGCAGTTTTTAATTTTTCACACATGGGCAGAGGCAGATACTGGGGATCTGTAAGGCCTATAAACAAAGATTCTGTACACCATTACATCCATGATCCCATATTAAAGGAGTTAACCCTAACCATGGACTACAATATAGCCATTTCACAAACTGGAGATTTGAAAAATGTTAGAAAATCTTGTCAGTCATCCCACATAAGAAATTGCATACCCACCCATGGTGCCTTGCACTGGGTATGAGGCTTTATAGTGCATGCATGTGGTTTGGGGTGATGCCCATGAACCAAACTTGTTGAAAACAAGCACATGATTCACTGTTATGTTGTTTTAAATGGTGCACAATCCAGTAGTTGTCTGGATGCTGGCAATGCAGCTTGCTGAATACAGACAACTTAGAGTACCTGTTTTTCTGAAAAACGCCATGGGGTCAATTCATGGAAGCCCCAAGAGTGCCACAGGCACTGGGTTTGCCGAACATATGGCACACAGGGTTTGCAGCATTCCACATCCAGCGATTGGGATTCTTGATCCCATGCACTGATTGCTTAAGTTAGACCAGCTTTCTTTGGTCTAGCTTGCGGCAATGTTGGCTATCTGTTTTACAGGACTTGTGCCAAATACATGGTGCAAGAAGGCATAAACTGGGAAAAGTGTTGCAATTGTGCCCGCTCTTCCTGAATTGGGTGCATTTTGTGGCAAAGCCGTTGGTGCACCCGAGCTGATCACCAGGTTTGACACAAGGTTTGGCACAAGCCCTGCATCGCCCTTTGTGAATTGGGTCCCATAAGTCTGATTTAGAAGGAATTACTTTATTTATGTGACCTGAACCCATTTTCAATCTATGTATCTTTAAATGCCTTCTTATTTCTTCTCATCCATTGTATCTACTTCTATGAGCTTTTTTTAATACAGATACAGTACATATTTCAATCAATCAATCAATCAATCAACTTTAGCTTCAAACCTATACTGTTGAAACAAGTTGAGGATCTATTGTGGCATCTAGATACCAAAAAAAAGTGCAGGAGCAGATCTTCTGGACCCATTCTTTCTAAAGATTGCGTGTCATGTGCTTGCAGTCCCCCTAACTCACCTCTTTAACCTTTCCCTAAACTCTGGCTCTATTCCCATGTTGTGGAAGACAGCCCAAGTGGTCCCCCCTTCTAAAATCAGGGAACCCTATGGATCTTAATAACTACAGGCCCATTTCCATCCTACCTGTGTTATCCAAGATGCTGGAGAAATTAGTGAGTATTCAGTTAAGGGAATATCTGGACAATGCTAATCTATTAAATCCAGCTCAATCTGGATTCAGGGCCAAACATAGCACTATCACTGCATTAGCCAAGGTCACCAATGATTGGCAAACCAAACTGGATAAAAAGAACAATGTCTGTGCAGTATTCCTGGACCTGAGCAAAGCATTCGACACTGTGGACCATGAACTGCTACTCTCATCCCTACACTCCATTGGCCTAGATCCATCCTCCCTTAAGTGGTTCAGATGCTACCTCTCCGGTAGATCACAGCAGGTAAAAGCTGAAGGTGACCTCTCCCATTAAGACCACTGTCAAGAGGAGTCCCCCAAGGCTCTATTCTGGGTCCTATCCTTTTTGCCATTTATATAAATAAAATTGATTCAACCCTTACCAAGTCCTCAGTACACCTCTTTGCTGATGACACTGTACTGTATGTCAGCAACCCTTCACCTAAAGTTGCTCATGAAATCCTACAAGCAGAATTCTCCCTGTTACAACATCAGCTTCTCGAGAAAAAGCTTCTGCTAAATGCAAAGAAAACCAAAGCAATGATGTTCACAACCCAAAACTCCACCAACACATCCTCTTCAATCAGTCTCCCCCAGATATGCACTATACTTGGAGAAAATCTGGAGTGTGTTGAAAATTTCAAATACCTAGGTGTGTGGATTGACAACAGACTTGACTTTACTCAGCATCTAGAACAACTGCTGAAAAGTTTTCCAAGAGCTTGGCCTCCTCTACAGATTAAACCCTTCCTAATAAAGATTCAAAGATGAGATTAGTCCAGGCCATCTTTATATCAGTTATTGACACGAGACTTCCTCTATAGTCACTGCTCCACTCCCTACCTTCAAAGTTGGATAACTTATACCATAGAGCAATAAGGTTCATTACAGACCTGCCATATAATACTCACCATTGTTCTCTCTATGATTCAGTTGGATGGGTTTCCCTTCATGTCAGGAGGAGCAGAAATGCAGCTCTATGGATCTACAGAGCTTTATCAAAAAAACTCCCAAGCTATATCCTGGACTGCTTCAACCTGACCACTCCCAGCTCCTATGCCCTAAGAAGCAACAATATCATCCTGCTCAAATTGCCCAAAGTCAACACCAAAATAGGGAGGGCAGCAATCAGCTACTCTCTAGCCATAGCATGGAACAACCTACAAAAATCCCTAAAACTGTCCATTATCATTCCATTTACATCCTTCAAGTAGCACTGTACAGCCTTCTTCACAGAGAAATGCAGTTGCTACCGCTAGAGATAGAATAGTCATCCCACAAAACCTTATTCCAATCATATATGGCATATTCCTTCCAGCCAGACACCGCCAGTATATGGCACCAATATTCCCTTCACCATCCTTGTACTCATTATGTGAGTGACTGTCATGGCCCTCATTGTGATATATATGTATTGTACATATTGTAGATGTTAGTTTAACTTTCTCTGCCAAGCTTTTACATGTGAATTCTCTGTATATTATTGTGTTATAAATAACATTTTCTTGTTTCTGTATGTATAACTGTCTCATAAGTATGTGATGTAATTGCTGTGCACCAACTTGAACCTTGACCTTATCAGGTCCATCTTGTAAATGAGCCTTGCTCAATGATGATCGCCTGAATAAATAAAGATTTGATTGATTGATTGATTGATTGATGGGAAAGCCTGGAGGAAACCATCATTTGGCACACTGGATGGGCAGATTTTCCATGTTCAGTTGTCTAGCCTGCCTCCACAGGTGCATAACTGCCAAGGCATCCTAGAATGGGAGTGCACCTGACATGTGGTCACCCACATCTCAAGCACTACCTCAAGCCTGCCACCAGAAGCTGCTTTTAGAGCAGATAGTAACAAACCCTCCTCTGTGAGGGTTCTTGAGTCCTCCGTGATGGCCTCTGCTGCTGTCACCCTGGGCTTGGGCCACAGATCTTTGTCACCAGAATGATGCAGCAGGCGCATGAGTGCCCCACAGCTCCATGAGAAAGTCGCATTATCTTTTTACATGTAAGTTGACATTTGGGCTTGTGTACAGCTTCCTTGATCTTCCTATTGAGGTTTTACATGTGTTTTGGTTGGAAATACTCGTGCTGTTTTTCAGTTTTTATGGTCCCTTGGTGATGCTGTCATTTTCCTGCCTGATATTCATTTATTCAAGTTACTGATTGGCGCCTAATCTCAATGACATCAGTGAAGCAGAAACACACAGTGCACATTTCAGTGCAGGGCCTCCACTTAACTAATGTCACCATGTTCTGGAACTGATCAGTAATTGCACAAATTAATATCAGTAATTACAAAAATAAATATCAGTAATTACATTGATTGATTAATCAGTAATATCAGTAATTACAAAAACAGATATCAGATACAAAAATAAATATCGGTAATTACAAAAATAAATATCAGTAATTATAACAAATACATATCGGGCAGGAAAAAGGCAGCATCAACAAGGGACCCTAAACAAGGAAAAAAACACAATTATTTCAAAGTGGAGAAAAGAATCAGGAATTCCAAAAAGCATTTCAGTACAAACAATTGTGTAATCCACGTAATAAGCTGGTGGAAAATTACTACAAGGCTTAATTAAACTGCAGAATACAATTCCACATTTAACATTCTGCATTCAGAATTTTGAAATTCTGCTTCCAGCAGAATTCCATGTAATTATGCAAATTTTCAAGACTTCCGTGGAATTTGAAAATTCCACCAGCTCCACCTGACCCTGTGGATAGGGACCACAACAATGAGGATCATTTTAATTTAAAAAAGGGCAAACAAGGTTGGTACCACCTTTATCATTTTTAAACTCATTTCCTAAGCAGCTAAAGCACAATCCATATGAAAATGAAGACATCCACACAGTCAACAATGTAACCATAGAAGCTATAAATATGGATAATTTCTTCATAGACTGTGAAGAAGCATTTATCTTCCTATGGATAGTAATTTAATAATGCACTTACTGGTATCACCTTTTACAATACATTTAAAAACACAATCATAGAAACATAGACTTTGTCGGCAGATAAGGACCGCTAGGCCCATCTAGTCTGCCCATTTCCCTACCTACAGGATAGGCCGCAGATCCTATTTAACCAACAGCCTATATCTTCCTGCCCCCCACAAGAATTGCCTTATGTCTGTCCCATGCATTCTTGAATTCTCCCACAGTTTTAGACTCCACAACTTCCTCAGGAAGGCTGTTCCATGCATCCACTACCCTCTCTGTGAAATAATACTTCCTCACATTACCCCTGAACCGCCCTCCTTCTATCTTTAAATTGTGTCCCCTTGTTCTTGCAAGTCTCTTTTTCTGAAAGATGCTACCCTCTTGGACTTTGTTGATTCCCTTGAGGTACTTGAAAGTTTCTATCATGTCCCCCCTCTCCCTTCTTTCCTCAAGCTTTTTTCCCCTAGCTTTTTAACTATCTCTTAATCACTCTCTTTTTTTAAAATGTTTCTCTCCTTTCTAAAAAATTGTGAAAAAAGATGCAGTATGATTCCAGATGCAGTCTGTGGTAGAAGAAGAAGTTCAGTTACAAGCAGAACAAAAATCAGAGTCGGCACCAAAAGAACCAACTTGCACAGCATACACCCTCCCTATTATAATTTCGATTTGTTCTTTGCTGTTAAGGACAGCTACCTTAAAACTGGACCTTTTCCCCTTACAGTTAGTTCTGTTACAACTGATGCTCACTCAAGGGCTAATGTCATGGGGGGGGTAAAGTCTTTGTCACGATACAGTTTTCCATTGTACAGCTTTGGACATTAACACAGTTGCCCACACAATATGTTTATTTTTAAAGCTAAGACATAGTTAAGTCAAATTTTCAAATTGTTGACTTAGTTACCGTAGGTCCTTTTGTAAAGTTCAGGTATAAATGTGATGGGACACAATTTTCAGATGGAATGTAACCTGGTCTTTCACTTGCTTCCATTTCTAGCATTTATTTTTCAAAAAAACTGAATTTATAGTACCATAAAGTACTAGTAATGCTGCATGATAAGTCGAACTTTTGAAAATAGCTCCATGTCATGACATTTGAAAATCCCACCTGCTGTAAGTAGGAGTTGCATTGCTTTTATGGCTTTTGAAAACCCAATCTGATGTAGGCATTAGCCTATATCCTACTGACCTCATAGTACTTTTTGTTTGATACCAGGTCCATAATGCTCACCATTACAACAGGCTGTGATGTCACCAACAGCAATTGTAAAGTCAGCTAGAAACAGCCAGATGCTTTTTGAAAGACTCAGTGAAATATGCACTGCATTATATGAAATAGGTACTGTTTTATCTGAGATATTTAGTAGACAAAGAACTAACAACGTAAAAAAAATCTAATGCTCACCATTACAACAGGCTGTGATGTCACCAACAGCAATTGTAAGATCAGCTAGAAACAGCCAGATGCTTTTTGAAAGACTCAGTGAAATATACACTTCATTATATGAAATAGGTACTGTTTTATCTGAAATATTTAGTAGACAAAGAACTAACAACGTAAAAAAAAAAACTAAAAATCTCTAAAGTTAAGTATAATTGTTGGAAATCGAATAGTTTTAAACTTTATATTTTAGTAGAGAGTTGTTCTTTAAAAGGTATGCTGACTGTTCTATTTACATACACACCCAGGCTTCACTCTTCCAGACGATTAACATTCAGTCATTTCCCATGACCAAACATAGTTCAGTCCACCACAGTTCAAAAGGTGACATTGTTTAACAAACTATCCTTGAAAAACAGCCCATTTATTTTTCATTCTGCAGTGTACAGTGACTGAAGCTTATGACCCCAATAGCCAGAAACACTGCGATTTTTTTTATTTACTTTGGTAAATGTAAATTTATAAAGTGCTTGAGCATGCATGTTTTAATAGTTGCCTACCTTATAGTAGTTATTGTCTCCATCCACACAGCCACACTCGCTCTGTGGGACACATTTATCGCCACTCAAGATATAGCCTTCATTACAGAAGCAGCCTTCCACAGGTGACTGGTTGCAGGTACTGGGAGGAGAAAGGTTAGTACAGGTAGCAGCACACCCTGTACTGCAGCTCTTATACTGACTGCCAGCAGGGCAGGAGATAGCTAGAAGTAAAAAAAAAAAAAATATGGCTGTCATCAACTCATCGTATGCATTATGCAGATATTAGAATATTTTATTTTTAATGGGATATACTTTACTGTGGCTCTGTTTGGTAAGCAGTTAGTATGGAAGCACTCTTAGTACAACAACAAATGTTTCTCTAACACTTAAAAAGATCTGTTCTGAAAGATGAAGTGGTGAGACCATTTCCTGTGTAATCCTTTGTCTAAGGGTCAAGGCAAAGACATGCGGTATAATGGGACTTGTGAGTTCTTTCTTGTACTGTAAATGGCAAAATTACTTTTGAAATTCTGTTAGCAAAGGGTAGAATATAGAATATAGAATTTAGGGAGGCAGTACAGTGCAGTGGTTTAAGGCTCTGAGCTGCAAACTTGGAGACCTGGGTTTGAATTCCACAGCCCCCACTTGCATACTGTGTGACCCTGAGCAAGTCACTTAACTTCCCTGTGCTCCCAGGTCGCACATGTAAAAAAAAGCTTTCGGTTTAGTGTGCCACTCCTGGTTAAACAATTAAACAAACAAAAAAAAAGAATCATTGGGAATTAACTACTTAATCATCTTACCCTTTTGAAAGGGGAAGCTAAATTCACACCACTATGATTTCAGAAATTCAGGTATTTTTCTACAGGTGAGACCAGATGGGGAACCCAGTAGTCCCTCTATTGCTCTGAAAAGAAGTACAGGTAGATAATGATCCTGGCTCAATGGAAGTAATTACCCTGTATTTTGGGGTCTATGGAGTGGGGAGTGGATAACCACCTCCAGAGATCTGTTAAACTGATGGTCATGCTACCTCCATGGTACCTTCCAAGTGCAGGCCATTGCCTGAGCAATACACTTAGCGTATGCAGAAAAAGAATAAATGCCTGAATTGTAAATTGGTCTTATGCAACTGTGAAGAACCCAAGTAAGGTCCTGCTGAGTTCCTAACAGGACCTCTCACCATACAGAAGAGGTTGGGGGAACAGGATAAAGCCTGTGGAATGCCCTGGCTATATTGTGCCTGTAGGATTTTGTCTCATGGGAGTCAGCAAGGTGGAAGGGTTTGATTTGTGACTTGTCTCCACAGTGCTCCCCAGCAGGGATCTAGATGCTCTTATTTTATGCCTAGTGATGGAAATCTATGTCTAAAGCAAACGTCTCGGATGAAATGAGATAACCCATACTGGCTGTGCTGATGCTGCTAGTCATGAAAATGAACTACTGTACTGAAGATGTAGAACACATCAATAAAGGCCAGCTTCTTGACTTTCATTAATTTGTGGACATTCATGTGCAAGTCCAAGAGTGTTGCTCAGTGCCCCTTGAAGTCTATACGTCCTGTGCACCCAGTGCCCCTAGACCTGATTATAGTGTTCACAGTGTCCATCCTCCCTTGGAGCCATGCTATCTGCTTAATGCGGGGGGGGGGGGGGCAGCTACATTTCATCTCTCATTCTTCATTAGTGAGGATGTCTGCATGTAAATACGATCTTTGTGTCTCAGACCTTATTTCAGCCTCCTGCTTTTTCCTGTACTGAAGTCATAACCCTCTGTGATACATGTTGCTGTGGAAATTCATATGATCTCATAGCCAAATGATTTTGACTTCAGGAGAGAAAAATACAGAAGAGTGAGATACAGTCTGAGAGTCACAGATGTGGCATTCATGTTAATGTCCCTATTAAGAAACAAGGAGGAAGCTAAATACAGAAAATGAGTGAAATACATGCTGAAGTATGTCTGAACATTTTCATGGATACAGGAACATCATTTTAAAAAGCTAGTGTGGCCCTGGCCCAGTGGTGCCAACTGGTACTATACTGTACTGTCAGGTGCGAGACCCTGGATTTACTCTTGAGTAGGGCTCCCATGCTTGGCCTGATGGAACACAGGATGAGAAGTGGAGTCATCATGCATTGGCCCCAGAGAGTTGGGGGAGGACAGGCTGGTCATCTCTTGCAGCACCTCCTACAATGGATCAGGGTGGTACTGATGTTGCAGATGATTACACTGTATCTGCAAACCCTCTTCCGATGGGATTGTGCTATGGGCTAACCTTCTATGCCAGATTGGGTAGGGGAAACCTATGCCATGCAGTGTATGGCATCAGGCCACACCCACCTCAGAAATGCCAACCTCCCTGTAGCTCCTCCTTGCTGGCTCCACTGTGCTTGATGTGTCTCCTAGGAGGTGGGTGACATGTATGCCAGTCAAGACTCCCACAGGGGTAAGGCCATAAGGTGCAACAGAGAACAAGAGGGAATCTAGAATGGGGTACTGGGCTGCTCCTGGAGGCTAGTAAGCATGTGAGAGGGGTAGCTAGGAACTGGACCAAAGTATGGTGCAGAAGGAGGTGCAGTGGCTGGGGGGAAAAAAAGTGTACCGGCCAGAAGGGTTAGGCTGATTGGTGCCTACCCAAGTGAACTGCTATAATATACTGCCTGAATGTGCAGTGCAATAATAAGGTGGTGAGCAGGATTTTTATATATAAGCATTCACTTTCCACATATTTGTGCAACATTATGCTGTAAGATTGTCTAACCATGTCCAAATTACATCCACAATTGTGTGCAATTGCTGCAAATGTGACAACACCTGCATCAAAAAAAAGATGCGTTTTTTTTTTATGTAAGCACCTGTAAAATGTAAAAATTGTTGCAAGCATTCAAGCACCTTTGAAAATAGGGCAATCAAGTTTGGCATGACTGGGAGAATGTTGGTGGACTGAAAATCAGCTTGTGTGTTACTGTCCTCTTCTAAAAAATGCTGACTGATCATTTTCAAAACTTACCCCCCCTTGCAGCTTTCCACTGGCACAGCAATCCATAAAATTAAGGTGGAGATGCTAGTTCTGCCCACATCTGCGATGTGTGTGGAGAAATGAGAAGTAAAGACAACTGACTATGACACTAGGACCTGTTTAAATGGATCACTTCTCTGACTATTTGGGTAACTGATAGGTGGGATATATATATATATATATATATGTATATATATATATATATATGCATGCTTGTGTGTATATATATATATATATAGAGAGAGATATATATAGATATATATACACATCTATAATATACATATATATATATATATATATATATATATATATATATATATATAATACACACATATATACCATGGAGGGAGACATTTGTTGCCTGGCCAGCTGAAGCACCCACAACACCCCTACCCCTGTAAGGAAACTTGGCAGTCATGGTCGGGGGGGATGGGGCCCAGGATGCCTAGCACTGGGTAATGGGACTTTGCTGGTCATACTATCACAGCATCATTGTAGATTAAGGCCTCACTGTGTAACTCATAGTCAGTGTGAGAACTGATACCTTTCTACATTTTTTGTCCATAAAGGGACATCTGTTCTACCTGGATTCCCCCATGCTACAGTGAAACTAAGTGCCAGTGATGCCCATGCGTGATTCCAGCTAAGTGGCAGGATACTACCTGCCTATGTATTCAGTGCCAATGCCAATAAACAACAGTGAGGCAGGAGACACAGAGACATAAAGGACTGTTTAGCAAGGCTTTCTCCATCTGGCCAAACGTGAAAAGTCATACCACAGTAGGAGTCAGCAGCACTCCGCTGAGGCATGGTTAGTCCCATGGGGATGGCACTCAGCCTCTGCTGGCCCCACTAGGTTCTGAAGTACTTAACAATAGAATTCAATGCCAATCCCCACATAGTAAGCAGGCACTGCCACAAGGCTGTAGGGCTGGCCTTGTTATAACATTTTAAATTCAAGTTCAAGGGAGTACTCGGCAGAAAGTGCTGTTTCTCCATTCTACACAGACTCCAGCTTGTGCACACATGTCAGCATAGGACTGCAAGGCAAAGCACAGAGAAACAGTCTGTCCCTCAGAGGCACACAAGTCAAAAACACAGTTTTCAAAGAAATTTTGGGGGGGAACTACAGCGTGGCAGTCCTTGAAGATACCTGCAAACACAAAAATATGAGCTGCAGTTGTATGATCCATTAAAAGAACAGAATTTAAACACTTTAAGAATTTGGCTGTAATGCGCAAGAATTCACCATTCATGAGACTGTTTTGTATTTTATGTTCTGTCATCTAAAACCACACAATTGTAATTCTATATTTTCATTCTATATCACAGTGAGACAATCTTGTTAATTTAGTGAAGCTGCAGTACATGATCAGGACTCGAACAAATCCATTTTTAGGTAATAGTTTTGAAGTGTGTGTGTGTGTGTGTGTGCGTGTGTGCCATTTTCTAGCAAGAACAATTTTCCCAGAAGTCCAGTTTGTTTAGGGTTTGTATAATGGGTTCCCTTTTTATTCTAAGTCTTAAAAATTTGCTTAGCCTCTGAAAAAGTAAATGACAGCCCAACTGCAAACAGACAGCAGTGAGCGCAGGAAAATGGGATGTCACACTGATGTCACAGACTCCACTACTGCTACGAGTAGAAGGTTAACCATGAAGGAAAGGTAAGAATTTTGATGTTATGGAGTTTTTTGGGGGAACCTAAATTTGTAAAACTAAAGCAGATTAGTGATCCCAATGCAAGGCAATCTGGGTGGTGATGCAAAGCACGGAGGCCAAGTATCACCCTGTTTCACCACCATCTAGCACTGACATGCACAACAATTGTTCATACTCATGGGCCGGGGTGAGTCCCTCCCTGGGACTGTCACTGTATAAATAAACTAGCCAGCCATTATAGAGCTGAATGTGTATTGAGACCACCGTTATTACTTTTATGTCAAGCCTTCTGACCAGAATTACTAACATATGAACATACGAAATTGGCAGCAGATAAAGGCCATATGGTCTATCAAGTCTACTCGATTGTGCAGCTAGCAGCCCATATACTACATCTGCCCCTCCCTCCCCTCCCTCCAGTGACTTTCCCCTTACCCTGTCCCATCCCCTTTGAAGCAACCCACTGTTCTACAGGATACCACTTCCTCTGGCAATGTGTTCCACCCAGACACCACCTTCTTTGTAAAAACTATCTCCTCATTTCCCTCCTGAATCTTCCACCTTCCAATCTCAGATCATGCTCTTGAGTGTCCATCCCCCTCCTTAATTTGAAAAACCCCTCTGTGCCCATCTTATTTATTCCATTCATGTACTTGAAGGTTTCAAGTCATGTCCCCCCATTCCTCTTCTTCTCCAGGGAGTACATGTTCAACTCCCTCAGCCTACTCTCATAGTGTAAGTCCCCTAGCCCTTGGATCATTTTTGTTGCCCTGCATTGCACCCTGTCCAGTAACCTAATGTCCTTCCTCAGGTATGGTCACCAGAACTGCATGCAGTACTCCAGGTATGGGCTAACCAGTGACCTGCATTGCTGCAGGATCACCTCCCCCCTCCTGGAGGATATGCCTCTGGCAAAAAAAAACAGCATCCTGTTGGCCTTTGCTGCTGCATTTCTACACTGTGCAGAGTTGTTCATTGCTCATGTTATGATCACCCCCAGATACTTCTCCTCTTCCATCTCGGCTAGTTGAAAACCCCCTAACTGGTAGCTCTTCTTTGGTTGTATTTTTTTTCCACAGAAATGTAGCACCTTGCATTTCTTGGCATTGAACCCCAGGTGCCAAGGTCCAACCAGGCCTCCAATTTTGCTGGATCATCTTGCAACCCCCACCACCCTTGTAAGTCATCCATTACTGCTCCCATCTTGGTATCATCGGCAAACAGACTGATCTTGCTCTTGATGCCTATTGAGATGTAAATCCCAAACAACACCAGTCCCAGTGCAGAGCCCTGTGGCACCCTGCTTGTCACCGCCCTGGGAGATGAGAGCTCCCCTCCCACCACCACCCTCTGCTGTCTCCCTTGCAGCCAGTTCAGTACCCATCCCACCATCTTTGCCCCTGCCTCTGTGCCTTCCAGATTACTTCCTTGCCTCCCATGTGGCACTGAATCAAATGCCTTACTGAAGTCCAGGTACAGAACATCC
Organism: Neoceratodus forsteri; assembly: GCA_016271365.2. Lineage (NCBI taxonomy): Eukaryota > Metazoa > Chordata > Ceratodontiformes > Ceratodontidae > Neoceratodus > Neoceratodus forsteri. The sequence continues at coordinate 639,459,158 of CM028137.1, read as the reverse complement.
ACTGCATAGCCCCTGTCTAATTGCCTGGTTACCCAGTAATAGTTCTCCACCAGGTTGGTCTAACAGGACCTGCCTGAAACAAACCCATGCTATCTGCTGTCCTGCAGCCCTTTAGCCTCTAGGAGGGAAACCAGCCACTCCTTCAGAATTGTCTCCATCAGCTTTCCTACAATGGATGTGATGCTTACTGATCTTAAGTTCCCTGGCTCATCCTTGGGGCCGCTCTTGTGGAGGGGTACCATGTGTGCCATTCTCCGGTCCTAAGGTACATGCTCCAAGTCCAGGGAGGCACTGAACAGGTCTGCCAAGGGTTCTGCCAGGACTTCTGTCAGCTCCTTCAGCACCCTGGGGTGTACGCCATCTGGCCCTGGTGCCTTGTCCACCCTCAGTGCCCTCAAGCCCTCCAGTACTCTGACCACTGGGATTTCTTCATCTGTCACCTCATCCCCTGTGCCCTCCTCCCCCTTTCTCTTTAGTAAATACTGAGCAGAAGTACTCATTTAATGCTTTTGCCTATTCTGCCCCTATTTCCACCCACCCACCCCCATCCTTCTTTAACCTTACTATTTGGTCCTTACAACTCTGTTTCTCCCTGATGTACCTGTAGAAGTCCTTCTCCCTCTCTTTGATGCCCTGTGCTAGCCTGAGTTCCCTGGGTGCCTTGGCTGACCTGACTGCCCTTGTCACCTCCCGTGATTCCTTCACCTATACTTTTTGGGTTGAGAATGAAAATGTCATAATGATGCTGAGGCTTTAATGAAAAGGTCAACACCAGATATTTTATAAGGGTTCACAGGCAAAAAACATCAACAGTGACCTTTCTGTTTTTTTTTTTTTTTTTGCCATGTTATTTCTATTATGTCAGCCTATTTTGTTTGTTATGCATTTGTATCAGTTGCATATGTTTTTTGCATATTCATTTTAATTCAGAAATTCAGATTAGAAATCCAAAAATGACATTATCTGAAGTTAAATCATTTTTGTTTGCTGTTAATTTGTTGATTATTTAAATCAGATTAATTCAAACACAACTCTGTCATTACCTGTTGGGTCTGAGATCATGCCACAAGCTGTGTCTTTCTTTGCTTCATTTTCTACTGTGGGATTACATGTTCCTGATCCATCACCACTAGAGCATCTGTAATAAAAAGCCAACCATAAGCTAAGCATTAATTTATAAAAAACATTATATGTGACTGCATTCTTTTAAATGCTTATGAATCTGCCACATGCCACAAAAAATGTCTGGAACTTTATGTGTATAAGTAAAACACACAGAAATGCTACTGTATCTTCCACTGATACTTAGTATACAAACTAAGTTTGGGTAGTTTTTTTTAATATCACAAAATATGTCAGAGGTAAAAGATAATAGGAAGATTTAAAAAAAAAAAAGAGGAGAGGGGGAGGATTAGCTAAATGTAATTACCTGGCTGGATAATACAATCTAACAACACAGATCTGGGGTTGAATTTTAAAAACAGGTCATTTTTGACACCTGTGCAGGAGTGCACTATATTTTCAATAATGGAGCCAGTTGCAACCAGCTCCTCTATGTAGGGCAGTGTCTGGCCATTTTTTTGGCACAGCTGTGTCAAAATGTTACAGCTGACTGGACCAGCCGTAACACCCTCTGAAGTTGCACCTGCTGACCATGTGGCAATTAAGACTTGGGGCCAGTGTGGAGGATTTTTTTTCCTGCACCGACAACTGTAGAGTTGGACTTAGTCTCACAATGGCTGAAAATTCAGCCCTAGAATTTTTTGATTTATGGAAGCTCATTTGTTAGTTATTAGAGTGCCCAATCTATAATCCCTGTAGGGAACTCCAGAGAGTGTGTAATTGTTAAATAATGGCACATTCTGGGTGCATATGGTACTCGGCTTTCCATTGTGCCTAATTTGCTAATGTGCTCTTTTGTCTTATGATAATCCATACTTTGATGTGTCTCATCACTTTATTATAGTATAGTGTCTTTCAATTAAAAGAGAACTACAGTCAAAATTTACAAAAAAAAAAAATATTTTGTGCAGTGTTTTGATTTGTATATGTGTTCCTAGTGTCTTCTTTCCTTTGTTTGCTGTTAGCAGTTTGTTTTTTGAAATTTGCTTACTTGTTTTATGGCTCCTGTGTATCTCCATGTCTGTATGTTTTATTGTTTTGACTTTCCTTTTCCTATAATCTCTTGTGTCCCATATAACAGGGATGCATCAAAGACCATTACTTAAGTGGCTGCTTGCTTGCTGTTCACTCTGCAGCAGTACTGTGCTGCTAGATCCTGTTACTCTGGCCACAAATAACTCTTTCTGATCCAATCTTTTTTTTTGATTGAATCTCCAGGTCTAGCCAACAAGAGCAAATCTTTTTTTTTTATGATTTTCCTTTTAGCAAACCATGCATTGTTATTCAAAAGCACACAAATCATCCCAAGCATCAGTGCTATAACTGAAAACTAGCTATTTCCAGAAAGAATAGCCCACTCAAAAATCCCTCAGTTGTTTGCCAAACTGTGAATGTAGCCTTTATCATTGCACACTAGATAAGCAGTGGCCCTTAAAATTACAGATGCACTGCTACAAACTGTACAGTAAACCAGCCCCTACTTAATTAATGGTCTTCAGTGCATCATTGTTACATGTGACAAGAGACATTGTAGGAAAAGGAATAGTAATAAAATATAAAGACATGGTGATCCTCAGGGGGTCATGAAACAGTTTATTATTTATTTATTTATTAATTTTTGTTAACTGGGTAAGCCCGCTGGGCTCCGAAGATCCCTTTTTCAGGGGTGACCCAGGGAATTGGTACATAAGGGTTGAACATACAGACAGGTATCACAGAGTCATACGGATCATACAGAGTTGGTAAGACAGTATACAATATCCCAGATTTGTGCAAGAGGGCAATGAGGTACATTGTGTTAGTTGGTACAGTCGTAATACATTGTAGTGTAATTGTTACAAGATATAGCAATTCAGGGCAGTACATGAACGATCAGCTGATGCACAGATAGTAGTACAAATAATACAGGGTTATGAATACACCATATAGTTTCTGAGGGCATATAATAGAAACATAGAAACATAGAACATAGAATTTGACGGCAGATAAGGACCGCTTGGCCCACCCAGTCTGCCCATTTCCCTACCTACTGGATAAGCTGCAGATCCTAGTTAACCAGCAGCCTACTTCTTCCTACCCCCATCCCCCAGAACTGCCTTATGACTATCCCATGCATGCTTGAATTCCACCACTGATTTTGACTCCACAACCTCCTTCGGAAGGCCGTTCCATGCATCCACAACCCTCTCTGTAAAAAAATACTTCCTTAAATTACCTCTGAGCTGCCCCCCCTCTATTTTCAAATTGTGCCCTCTTGTTCTTGCACACCTCTTTTTTTGAAAGATACTACCCTCTTGGACTTTGTTGATTACCTTGAGGTACTTGAACGTTTCTATCATGTCCCCCTCTCCCTTCTTTCCTCGAGGCTATACATATTAAGCTCCTTAAGTCTCTCTTCATATGTCTTCGGTGCAGACCCTGCACCATTTTAGTGCCCTCCTCTGGACAGCTTCCATCCTGTCTATGTCTTTCTGGAATTGGGTCTCCAGAACTGCACACAATACTCCAGATGGGGTCTCACCAGCTGTCTGTACAGAGGGATAATAACTTCCTGTTTTCTACTGGTGATGCCTCTCCCTATGCATCCCAGTATCCCCCCAGCCCTCCTTGCTGCCCTCTCACATTGCTTGCCCGTCTTTAGGTCATCTGATATGACTACCCCCAGGTCCCTTTCCATTTTTGTTGTTGTTAGTATCTCACCCCCCATTGTGTACTCTTCCCCTGGGTTTTGTTTCCCAGGTGCATTACCTTGCACTTCTTAGCATTGAATCTAAGCTGCCATACATTTGACCATTCCTCTAACCTTGCCAAGTCCTTTCTCATCCTTTCCACCCCACCTGTGCATCAACTCTGTTGCAGATCTTAGTGTCATCTGCAAAGAGACATACTTTTCCTTCCAGTCCCTCTGCAATGTCAACTTATAAAGACATTGAAGAGGACCGATCCTAATACTGAACCCTCTGGTACCCATAGTAACCCTCCTTTCTTCTGAGTGGACTCCATTTACTATTACTCTCTGTGTCCTATTCTCCAGCCAATTCTTTACCCAGGCTGTCATCTTGGGACCCACTCCCAGGCTGGCTAACTTGCATATTAATCTTTTGTGTGGGACTGTGTCAAATGCCTTCTAAAGTCTAGGTAGGCCATGTCCACAGCCCCTCCCTGATCTACTACTTTGGTCACCCAGTCAAAGAAATCTATCAGATTCGTCTGGCATGACCTTCCGCTGTGAATCCATGCTGCCTGGGTCCTGTGCCCCTCTGGCCTCTAGATACTCGACAATTCTTTCCTTCAGAAGTGATTCCATCATTTTCCCTATCACTGAGGTTACACTAACAGGTCTATAGTTTCCTGCTTCTGCCTTGCTCCCACTTTTGTGAAGGGGAATCACATCTGCCCTCCTCCAGTCCTCGGGTACCACCCCATCCTCCCATGATTTGTTAAAAGGGTAGTCAGTGGTGTCACTAGTTCTACCCTTAGTTCTTTTAGAATTCTGGGATGAATCCCATCAGGCCCCATTGCTTTGTCCACCTTCAGTTTTAAGAGTTCTTTCAGAACCCTTGTTCTGTAAATGGGCGGTATCAACTTCTGTATCCAGAGTGTTACTACTGTTTGTTTTATGTACCTCCCCTCTTTCTTTGTAAATACTGAGCAAAAATATTTGTTTAGTATCTCTGCCTTTTCACAGTCTCCCTCTGCCCACCCTCCTCCCCTTTATTAAGCCTCACTATCCCTCCTTGGTCTTCCTTCGCTCCCTGATGTACCTATAAAGGTTTTATCCCCTTCTTAACTGAGTTGGCTATCTTTTCCTCGGTTTGGGCCTTTGCTGTTCTGACTGCCTTCCCAGCCTCCTTTTGCTTTAACTGATACAGTTCTCTGTCCTGCTCCTTCTACGATTCCTTGTACTTCCTGAATGCTTTCTTTCTCTTGAACCTTCACTGCCACTTCCTTTGAGAACCATAGTGGTTTCTTACATCGCCTTGTTTTGTTTATTTGCTTCACACAAAGGCTCGTTACCTCTGTGATGGCAGTTTTATTATTCCCCATTGTTCTTCCACCTCCCTCCTGCCCATTTGCTAGTGCATTCCTTAGGCACTCACCCATTTGTAAAGTCAGCCCTCCTAAAGTCCAGTACTTTTGTCTTTGTATGGCTTGACTCTATTGCTGTGTTTATTGTGAACCATATTGTTCGATGGTCGCTAGTTCCCAGATGGCTACCCACTTCTACATCTGTAATACTCTCACCATCTCCATTTGAGAGAATCAAGTCTAATATTGCTCCCTCTCGAGTGGGCTCCAGTACTAGTTGTCTAAGGCATGCCCCCTGTAGGGCATCTAGAATAACTGCACTCTTCGAAGTGGCAGCTGCAACTGCACTCCAGTTAACATCTGGCATATTCAGATCACCCATCAGCAATATCTCCCCTTTTTCTGCCATTCTAAGTATACTTTCTATCATTTCCCTGTCCATTTCCTCCCCCTGAGAAGAGGTCTGTATCTAACCCCTACGGCGTATGTGGTGCCATTGCCTGTCTCAAATTTACCCACAGTGCTTCTTCTCCTCCTGTGTACCTTTTTGTTCTGTTGCTTTTATTCCTTCCTTATGTAAAGAACTACTCCTCCTCCTCTTTTACCCTCCCTGTCCCTCCTGTACACAGTGTATCCTGGTATGTTTTATGTCCCAGTCATGGTTTGTGTGTACCATGTTTCTGTGACTGCCACGATATCAGATGTTCTTCCTCCATCAAGGCCACTAATTCAGGAAGCTTGTTACCCAGACTACGGGCATTAGTACTCATTGCTTTCCATTTTTTGATGGCTTTACCTTCCAGTGCAGCATCCCCACTGACCGTTCTACCTCTGCTTTTTCTCATTTAGTACCCTGTTTTGTAGGGAGAGGCTGGGATTTTCCTGCTGCTTGTCAGTGCCTCCCCTTTGACTAGTTTAAAATCTTGTCAATGAAGCATTTAAACCGATTGCTCAAAGACTTGTTCCTTCCTGGACAGATGCAGACCATCCTGCCAGTATAGGCTGGTGTCCTCAGGTGGAACCCCAGTCCCAATGAAGCCAAACCCCTGTGCTCCACACCATTTTTCAACCATTCATTAAACTGCATGGTGCCAATTACCTCGCCTCCCCATGCTTTGACAGGCAGCACCTCTGAGAAGGAAACTGTGTGTGCTACTCGTCTTAGGTCCCTCCCAGCTCTGCAATGTCCTCCTGCACTGCTCTAATCTCATGATGAGTTAAGTCATTTGTCCCTAGGTGGACAATTCGTCCAACTCGGAATCCCTTGCAGCTGTTCTCGTGATCCTGAGGATGCGCTTCCTGTCCCTCAAGCCATGGCACCAGGCAGGCACCTTACTTCATTTTCTCATCTCCCCCAGTTCTATACCCTAATAATTGAGTCCCCACCAGGAGCTGCTTCCTTCTCTTTGGTGTCCTCTGCCTCCTTTCTGTGGGCCTCCCTTGTGACAGTTATCATCAGTCTTCTCTCGGGTGCATCCATAGGGGAGCTATGCTCCCCCAGAATGGTGTATGGATTGTGGAGTGGAACAGTTGACTGGGTGTGCCTCTGTTCCACCCTCCTCACCCTCCCTGAGCCCACTGTGGTCCAACTGCTGTGCTTTCTTCGCAACCTCTGAGGTAGTGGTGGTGGCGCTAGTGCTCCCTGGATGGGGGAGGTTCCCTTTCTACTGTCCAGTGTGGCCTGGGGGAAGGTTTCCTTACTACTGTCCAGTGTGGCCTGAGGCGGGCAACTTCCTCCCTCAGGGCAGATAGTTGTCTGCAAATAGGGCAAGCATCTCAGCCTCCAGAAAGACTCCCGGAAGACTGCTGCCCACAGCCATTACATTGCACTATTCCCCACATGTTTATCTAGTTTTTTTATTGTATTTGTATGTGTGCGCATGTGATTTGATTATATGAAATATATATATATATTATACAACGTGTATGCTTATATTATCAGTGCAGTGTGCTAGAGAGGATATGACAGTGAAATGCACCTTGCACTCGAGAAATGATGTCAGAACCTCAGGTATAAGGAACTATTCCAGGGATGGGTGGGGTGAGGGGTGGGAAGAGGTTGGGCCTAAACTGTGTCCTCACAAAACAATCGACTAAAAGCTCTCACCCCACCTGCGATGAGTGCCTTCCTGTCAGCAATATACCCTACACAACAATTTGACAGAGAAAGTACCCTGCTAATCAAACAGAGAAAATCCAGACATCCAAGAGAGAGTTTAGTTACAGATAATTCGTCCAAAATAGTATATTCCACGCAGCTTCTCAGTTGTTCCCAGCACTCCTGTACACAACCTGAAGAAGATGGACTTCTGGCTCATACAGGAGCACACCACTAGTTTATAGTAATTGAATAATGCTGACAAATGGTCTAGCTAGACAAATGGCTATGATGCTGAGCTCTGACTTGTGAAGACAATTACCCTCACCTCAGGCTATGTTTGGCATCCAGTTTCAACCTGCAGCTTTTGCTATTTTGAATCACAGAGCCCCACCAAAAGTTGCAAAATATATTGATGCAGATTCACACAGAATTCAAGTAATCAGTCCAGTTAGCCACAAGGAAAATCAAATATGCAGAAGATAAGCAGTTTTAAAAAAACCCTTTCTGAATTAAAAACTAAAACAAATACCAAGCTCTGCCACTTTAAAATTGAGGAAAACTTCTCTCAGATTAAGCAAGAGAGAGAGAGTTTAGTTACAGATAATTCGTCCAAAATAGTGTATTCCACGCAGCTTCTCAGTTGTTCCCAGCACTCCTGTACACAACCTGGAAGAAGATGGACTTCTTCAATAGGGGTTATGAATACACCGTACAGTTTCTGTGGACGCGGGCAACAAATACATTGTGTTGTAGAATACAGCAGTGAGTCAGGTGGGGAGGTGAATAAGTGCTTCTGTGTCTACAGGAAGTTCTGTACGGGGTAGTGGGCCAGCTCAAACCAAAGTTGGCTGTTGCCCTTATAGGGAAGCAGTGTCTAGTTGGTATGGACTGATATTAAGTGTGATTGTCTTAGTTGTTGGGGCAGTTGCAGGGACTTGATTTGTTAATGTGCGTGGCCTTTTGGAAGATGGCTAGTGTTGGTGCCTCCTGAAGGCGCCAGGAGATTGTTCCATGACTCCGGGCTAGGTAAGTAAAGGATTTTCTCCCTGCCACTGTAAAGGTCCGGGGAGTCTCCAGGAGTTTTTGTTCTGAGGAGCTTGCGATGTCTGAGCGTGCTTGGGGCTAGTAGTCCATTCAGGCCTGCCAGTGGAAGGCTTCCTGGAGCTTATAGGTCCAGTTTAGTAGTGAGTACTGGAGCCTATTGTCCAGGGATGGCCAGTTGAGGGCAGTGAGGACATCACAATGGTGGGTCCTCAAGTAGGATTTTGAAGCAAAGCGAGCTATTTTGTGATATAGGGTCATAAGTCTGCCCAGGTTCGTTTTAGTGGTGCCGAGTAAGATGGGAGCAGCATAGGTTAAGGTCGGGAGAAGGATAGTTTGTGAGATGGCTAGTCTAGTCTCTGGTATCATGTTGTGGCTAAGGCGATAGAGAAGGCCCAGTTTTTGATGTATGTTTTTGGTTACAGCATCCACTTGGGGTTTGAGGGTGAGGCCCTGGTCTAATATGAGACCAAGGTATTTGACTGATTGTACCACCTCTATGTTGTAGCCAGCCAAGGTAGTGAGTGGCAGGAGATGGTCCCTGGAGAGGCCCAGGGATTTTGGCCCAAACAGCACGGCCTTGGTCTTAGTGGGGTTGAGAACAAGGCCATTCTCCTTCAGCCAAGTCTCAGCCTTGGTGAAGTCATTTTGGAGCCCAGGTCCTATAACAGATGGGTGATCCCCCGTTCTGTAGAGTACCGCATCGTCTGCGTACTGTACTAGGGAGCTTCCACCGCAGTGCTCATGGAGGTCATTTGTGAATAGGGAGAACATAAGTGGACCTCGATTGAACCCTGAGGACTCCCTCAGTTAGGGGTAGAGGGTTGTGGTGGCCCTTTCCATCTTGACCTGTTGAGTCGCATTGCGAGGTAATTGCAGAACCAGTTGAGGGAGTGTTTGTCCATCCCTAGTTGGCTAAGCTTTGATAGCAAGTGGAGTGATCCACCAGGTGAAGGCCTTAGGAGATCTGAATACAGCCCCAGTTAGGTTGCCTTTTCCCAGGCTGTTAGGACACCAGAGGCGAATTTGATGAGGGCGGTATCAGTCCCATGCTTTGGTCTAAAAGCCGTGTGTGTGGGAGCCAGTGATCTGTTGGCTTCCAGGTAATCTCTGAGTTGGCCGTAAACTAGCCGCTCTTGGATTTTGGCCAAGTGACAGAGGATGGAAATGGGCCTGTAGTTTCCTATAGATTCCTTGCTCTGCCCTTGTGTATAGGCACTACATGTGCCCTTTTCCATATTAAGGGGACTGCACCTTCCTGAAGGGATCTGTTTATTAATTGCGTCACGGGCAGTGCAATAGCTGGGGCGGCAGCCCTGAGCAACATTGGGTCCAGCCCATCAGGTCCCGGAGACCCATGGTGTTTTAAGCATTGAAGGAGGGTCAGCACATCTTTGGTACGCACCATTCATAGATGGAAGTTGATGATCGTTGGGTCCTGCATTTCATTGACCGTTGGGCTCTGAGAGCAGCAGGAGGTGTTGGGTCTGAGTGCTCCCAGGTCGGTAAAAAAGCAATTGAAGGCTGTAGCGACCTCCTCTCCATCGTTGAGAGAAATTCCATTGTGTGTTATGTTACCCTGCTGAGGTGGTTTAGTGCCTTTTATCAGTGAGTTGATACTTGTCCAAAAGGACTTTGGGTCAGTTAGAGTTTACCTCTGCATGGATTTTAAGTAGTCCCTTTTGGCATTCTTGGACTTTCTTTGGCACTGATTCCTCAGGGATCTATAGGCAGAGTGATCAGCAGGGGAGGTGGAGCTCCTTGCTCTTTTCCAGGCTTTGTCACGGGCTGTCATCAGTGCCTTCAGTTCACGTGATATCCACTTGTGGCAATGACCCTTGGCTCGTCTGGTTCTAATTGGGGCATGCATATTAGCCACAGCAGTTAGGCAAATTTACATAAAATAATCCTAACAGTGGTCCTGGTGGTCTAGTGATGTTGTTCATTTCTCCAAGGCACAACACTGGCCTGGAGCAAAACCCAAAGTGAAGCAATACTTTGTTGTCCATATTTAAAAGAAAATGTTTAGTGTGCCTTGTGATGGTAAACACCACCGCACTAAGCATCACTCTCATTTTGCTACCACTGTACAATACACATTCCAACTTGTAAATTATTTGGTGGTCTAGTGGCTTTGTCTTCTTCTGCAATACAGAGCACTGGCTGGTGCAAAAGTCAAACAAGAAAATGTCTTTTATGCCTTTTTTCAGATAACAAAGATCCCCCAGCCAGCCAGCCTGCCTACCATCCATCCATTCACCATCATCAAAGTACACTCCTGGGTTGATACACTTGCACGTTGCTTCTTATTAACAAATTTTGCCCACTGTCCCTAACAAATTGCCAGTCCCATGAAGAAATACATTTTTTGGATTATCTGCTCTGCATGAAAGAACACACCTTCACCAACATGCTTCTATCATTTCTGGATGATGTGTATAGTGGCAAGTATGTGCATAATATAATGGCATCAACTGGAAAGGAAGCAAGTCAGTGAAGACATGTGCTGTCCCAGAGACAGCAGATTTGTAAACAATTTGCTAATAAGCAGTGTGTGAGTGTGATGACTAGGAGTTTACTTTGATGATGGCAGGCAGACGGATGGGCTGGCGGGGGGTTGTTGTTATCTGATGGAAGGCATACAGAACATTTTCTTGTTTGACTTTTGCACTGGACTGGTGCTGTGCATTGTAGAAGGGGAAAAGATTACTAGACCACCAGGTGTTGTACAAGTTAGAATGTGTATTGACAACGAAGGCAAATGGAGGCAACATTGAGTGTGCAGGTGTTTACCATCACAAGGCATACGGGACATTTTCTTTCAAATATGGACAACAAAGAACTGCTTCACTTTGCCTTTTGCACTGGACCAGTGCTGTGCCTTGCAGAAGGGGGGGGAAACACCACTAGGCCACCAGGTATTTTACAAGTTGTGTTATTATTGTACATATAAAGCAGTTTGGCAAAGGAGAGAGATGCTTACAGCATAGCATGATTTGGGCAGTTTAAGCTAACTAAATGATCAAAACCATAGACTAACATGTGTATTTATAAAAATAAAACACATGTTAAGTCATGATTTTGACCATTTGGGAGAAAATGTAAAACTAAGCGTAAGAAATTAGCACTAGTTAGCACTATACAGGGCAATATAGCCCTCTGTCACTGTACTGTAATCATGTAGCATGTTTAGTTCCATTTTAGGAGTGGACAGAGTAGTTTTTTTATTAAAAGGAAAGGCTATTGTTTATATTTTTCAAATGCTATAAAACTGCATTTATGTTAATTATATAAATATATACATAAATACAGTTTTAACATCACTGTAAACAGTAGCCTTTCATTTGGAGCAGTGCCTAGTACATAGTACATCCTAGTTCACCCTAGTCACAAGAAGAGTAATGTAAAGCATGTTAAGCATGCACTGCTGCTTAAAGAGCACATGCGTAGTAAGGATATATAGCTTAAAGATTTAAAGTTTGGAGCCTTTAGATGCCTCTGTAATCATTTTGTTTGCTTTTGTTTCTTTAATTGACTTCGTATTTGTATTTGTACTTTGCTAACTACTAGCAAAAAAGGAATCCAATGGAATTCTTGTATTAAGTTGTCAGAAAAGTTTTACTGGCAAAGCTGGCAGTGTATTTGAATGGGAAACTGAAGACCTGTTTTCAGATTTTTAATAGAGAAATAACACTTTCTACCACCAAACTTATAAAAGTCAGTGTTTGTTGAAGAAAGAAGTACCTAGTTCTTTGGAAAAAGACAGCAAAATATGTTTAGTTTCTTATTGAAATAAAATGGACTCCTAAATAGCTGGCAATTTCTGACATCACAATACTAGAATTCCACTGAATTCTTTTTTACTAGCAGTGTCAAAAGCAAGGTAAAAACCCAGCTATTTCACAACCCTAACAACTATTTTAATATATAAGTATAAAGCAATTACTAACACACTACAATACACTAAATAAAATGGTCAGTTGTCAGTTTATTACAAGTAAACACCTGCTCTTTAAAGTTGTGTTACCTAAGAAATAACAGAAGGACCTCATCTGAGTCAGGTGACAGAAAGATTTACATTAGCTGTATTGATCCCCTGGTTAGTGCCCTGGCATCAGTTTACCACCAGCACTGACCTAGGGTCTAATGACTCATGGTTAGTTTACTGCCAGCTCTGATCCAGGGTCAATGTACTGAGACAGTACTGTAGTACATGTTGTTCTTACAACACTAAACTCCCTTTGGTACAGATTTACTATTCTAGCATCACACTGGCATGGAATCTGGTGAAATTTGAGGGTAAAGGAACATTAGGGGAATCACGGTTCAAACCTAGATTTCTTGATTTGTAGTCTTGTTCCTTAACCACGAGACTATGTTAGCTGCTGATGTGCTTTGGAGACATGTTTAGACACAGGGGTTAAATTTGGGTTGGTAATGCTCAACAAATGATCTTTGATAAGTGTTGCTTTTCAGCTGACCCTTTGTCAGGTCTACAGGTAAACTGACCCTGGATCAGTACTGCTCATCAGCTGACCTTAGATCAAACAGATCCTGGGTGAGTGGTGTCATCAGATGGACCTGGGTCAGTACTGTCTGTATTCTGACCCTGGGTCAACACTGTCTGTAACCTGACCCTGGGTCAGCACTGCTTGTAAACTGACCTTGGGCCATTGCTGCTTCTCAACTGACCTAGGGTCAGTGCTGCTTATCATCTGACCTTGAGCCAGAGTGGTTCTGATTCAGTGGTCAAGGGGAACAGTTTATCTGTAACAGTGGATTTAGTCACATACACATGCAGATAATTGGAATGCCTCTTCCCAATGCAATATGGCATACAGAAAAGCCAGCAGGAGGCTGGGATGCACCAGTCAAGGCTGTACTAGTTGAAGAAGGGAGGTGATCTTGCCACTGTAAATGTCTGTGGTTAGATCACACCTGGAGTATTGCATTCAGTTTTGTAACTTGCGTCCGAGGAAGGACTGGAGGCTAGAGACTAACCAGAGGATGACTATGAAAGTGATCCAAGGTCAGCAGGGTAAGATGTAGGAGAGACTAGACAGTCTCAGTATGTACCCTGGAGAGCAGAAGGAAAAAGGAGATATAACAGAGTCATACTGTACAAATGTATTTGTTTGAAAATTAGTAACCAGGAAAGGCACACTGAGCCAAGGCTTGTGTCCAGGTGCAACGCAGGGATAGGAACAGGAAATACAAGAAAATATACACAGTAGCAGTGATTGGTATAGGATATAATAAGGTGAACTTCATAATGTTAAGTTAAGGAACAGTGCAACCACCAAGGGGCACAACCTTAATCTAGAATGGGGAAATTCAACAAGGATGTCAGAAAATATTTCTTCATAGAACGCATGATGGACAGGTCTGCCTGGTAAGATCATCAATGCTAGGACTATATCAAAGTCAAAAACACAATGGGCCAGGGGGTGCTGTGGAGCTTAAGGCTTGCAGATTGTAAAATATTCAGCGCTTTAAAAACATCTTTTTTGGACATGGGTAAAATCCTTTACTGTGCATGCATGATACCCACTTCACACATGCACAGTAAAGGATTTTATCCATATATGCAATCCACGGGTGTTAAAAGAAAGATATGTAACAGGCCCCTATACAGATCATATTATCACTCCAGACTGCTGTAGCTCCGCTTACTTCATCATGCAAGCAAGTCGCGGCCATCTTAGGTTGTTAGCGCAGCAGGAGTTTTGAAAGAGTCAGTGATTTGTTTACATTTTTAGAACATGATGAAATAATGCTGATATAATGATTTTATTGACAAAAATATAGCATATGACAGGTAAGGGCTTAGACTACAGCCCTACATTTTCGGATTTTGCTCCTATGATTTCTGCTATTCAGCCTGCTAGTCATCCTTTAAACATTTGCTGCTCCCCTTGGGTATAGTGAGGCCTATTGTCCTATCCCAAACATGCTTAAACTCATTCAGGATAGCTGCCTGTACTGCTTCCACTGACAGTCTGTTGCATGGTTGTACCACCCTCTCAGTGAAGTAGAACTTCCTCAAGCTTCTCCTGAATAATAATAATAAACTTTATTTTTAGGGTGCCTTTCAAATACCAAGGTGCCTAACAAATTAAGATCACAAATCAAAGATCAACAACACATCATATAAACTCAGTAGTATCATCATTCCATCAATCACCAAGTGCCTGGTGCCACAAAAAAGTTTTCAAGGCTTGCTTACATCCCTCCACGTTGTACACCCCCGTAACCTGCAGGGTAGAGGATTCAAAGGGTTTGGGCCTCATCTATAAATGCTCTGGCCCCAGAAGATTTCAAACACACCCTTGGAATCTCTAGCAACCCCTCAGCAGCTGAGAAGGAGTGATCGACAGGGGCAGAAAGGAACCAGAAGCTCTTTCAGGTAGTCTGGGCCCGGTCCGTGTAGGGCTCTAAAAGTCAGAAGCCTGACTTTAAAGGTGATCCACCACTGTACATGCAGCCAGTGCAGTCCGCACAGCACAGGCGAAATATGACAGGACCGAGACTATCCTGTCAAAAGCCGGGCCGCCGCATTCTGCACCAGCTGCAAGTGGTGGATTTCCACACCTGGTAGCTCTAGGTAAAGGAAGTTGCAATAATCTAAGTGTGAGGACACAAAGGCATGAACCAGAGTAGGAAGGTCACTGGACGGAACCAGGTGCTTAATCCTGGAGCTATTCCTTAGATGGTAAAAGGAAGATTTGATGACAGCCGACACCTGAAAATGCAGGGTCAGCACTTCATAAAAAATTACCCCCAGGTTTCACACCTGCTCAGAATTCAGGAGTGATAAGCCCTCAAGAACAAGTTCAGAGGGAAACCAACCCTCAACTCCCCTATCCGGTAACCTGGGTCCACAACCAGCACTTCAGGTTTTTCCGAGCTCAGCTTCAACCAACTGGAATCCAGCCACTCTTGGATTTCTGCAAGACAGCTATTAAAGATCAAGAGAACTCCATCCTGGTCAGGTGCAAAAGAAAGACAGAGCTGGGTATCATCAACATAGCAGTGAAACCTCAGCCCATATATTCTTACAATGTCTCCAAGGAGCAGCATATACATCACAAACCACATGGGGACAACACTGAGTCCTGAGGTACCCCACATGACAGAGAAACTGGGTCTGAAGAGTAAACCCTGGATGCCACTCTCTGAGTTCTTCCCAAGAGGAATGATGTAAACCACTCGAAGACTGTACCTGACAGTCCACAAATGAATCTCAGGTGGTCCAGTAGCACCCCATGATCCACAGTGTCGAATGCTGATAAGAGATCCAGAAGAACCAAGATGAAACTGCTCTTCTGGTCTCTAGCCATCAGGAGATCACTGAGTACCCGAACCAGTGCTGTCTCAGTACTATTTTTTTTTTGAAATCTCGACTGGAGGGGTTCATAGATGTCATGGATGGTCAAATGGTCCTCCAGCTGTGTGGCCACTACTTTCTCAATCACCTTCCCTAAAAAGGGAAGGTTAGAGATTGGTCTGTAGTTTGCATGGCAGTCTGGGTCCAAAGAAGCTTTCTTCAAGAGTGGTATCACCACCGCCTCTTTCAGGGAGCTAGGAAACTCACCTGTTTCCAAGAAGCACCAGACTATCCATTCTAGGACCAGACTGATAGAATCCATACAACCCAAAATCAGGGAAGTTGGTCCTGGGTCCAAACTACAGCACATAGGGTGCGCACTCTGGATGATCTGCATGACATCCATGAACTCCAGTTGGTCGAAGGTACTCCAGGAAAGCCGAGGAACAGTGGCCTCATGCTGATCCAAAGCAACCCCCATAGAGTGTTCTGGTTGGAGTAGCGCCCTGATGTCTGCCACCTTAGACACAAAGAATCGAGCAAGTTCATTGTACTTTACTTGTTAAAAGGCTTTCCAAACTTGTGGACAGGCTGGGTTGCACAGTCTGTCCACAGTTTGACACAGCTGAGCTGATCAATTTTGAGCGTCTGCAATCTTCCCAAATAGGAACTCTGCCTTCTTACAGGTGATTGCAGGTTAATAGACTTGATAATGGTCCATCAATCTAATGTGGTCGGCATCTAGGGTGGATTTCTGCCAATAATGCTCTAACCTTCGACCTAGTCGCCGCATCTCCCTCAAAGTCCCATCAAACCATGGGATTGGGGGTAAAGGGAGAGAGGATGAACACAGACTGGAGCAATGACATCCAGGGCTGCTGAAATTGCTGAGTTATAAGCTATCATGAGGGTCTCTGGGTTACTGTTTGCCACTGAGAGGAATGATAGGTCAAGCACCGCCGCTAGGCCTTGAGAACTTACATCCTGTAAAGGGCTGTACCTGACCATCTCCACAGGGGTAGGCCTACAAAGGGGGGTGCTAAAACTAAACCCCATGGTGTAGTGATCGGACCAACCAACTGGTTACATCCCCAAGTCAGAAGCTTCAATCCCCAGGAGGAAGATCAAGTCAAGAGAGTGACCGTATTTATGAGTGGCAGTGGTAACTATGTGTGTTAGGCCCAGAGGTGTCATTAACTGGAGGATGTGCTGTCCAAATTGTGAGAGTTTGTCATTGATCCGGGTGTAGAAGTCGCTCCGGACCATCAGCCTGGGTGACTCAAATGCCATATCAATGACGAAGTCCCTAAGTTCCTGAAAGAATCGCTTCTCATTTCCGAGTGGACGGTAGATGAGGGCAATCCAACAACCTACACCTGCTACTATGGTATACTCGAATGACTCAGTCTCCTCAACTGGTACACTCGTGAGGTTAAGTTTGGTCTTAAAACAGACTCCCCCCCCACGATCCATTCCTGGGTGGTGTATCACCGAGTATCTGTCCAGAGTTACAACCTCCAAAATGGGGCCAGAGTTCTCATCCAGCCAGGTCTTAGTGATGCAGGCAAGGTCCACCATTTCAAAAAGATCTGCAATAATTCTAGTCTTGTTTTTAATGGACCTAGCATTGCATAACACCACCCGAGCTGGATGAACCTCTCGGGCCGCCTGATCCACCTGCCTACCACAATTGGTAGTGCCCTTGGGTATGGAAACCAGACATGGGGGACCATGTTCTAGGTTCCATTTTGCCCCAGGGTATCTTCTGGATTTCACTACCCCAATGTGGTGGCCCCCCTCATTCACCCTCCACTGTTTGAACCCCTCAACCCCCCCTCACCTATGCACAATACCCAGTGCCCTGCAGCACTGGTAGGTTGTAAACTGAAGAGAAGAAGGGAAAAAGGAGCAGAGGGCACGGAGAGCAGAGGGTGAATAGCACACAACCATGGGGGTAGGCCTCCTACACATTTGTGTGATCCAAACAACACTTCTTCACAAATCAATTATAATGTGCCCCCCCATCAGTCTCCAGTCATGCCCTTTAGTGACTGTATCCCTATGTCTTACAAATAGGTCCTCACTGTTTACCTTGTTTATACCCCTGAGAAATTTATATGTTTTAATCATGCTCCCCCACTCCCCACTCCTGCCTGGCCTCCAATGAAAACATTATTTGGGGCCTGCAGATGTTCCTTATAGGAATCTGCCCTACTTGCCTTGGATCATCTTGGTGACCCTATGCTGCAGTAACCCTAGTCTCTTAATGTTCTTCCTCAGATGAAGGCTCCAGAACTGGGCACAGTACTTCAGATGAGGCCTTACCAGGGATTTGTGTGGTTGCCTAATCACCTCACTTCTCTTACTTTCAAAACCCCTCCCTATACAACCCAACGTCTTAATACCTTGCTATATGCATGCTTTGTTGCATTGACTTGTTTGGTTGAGGGAATCACAGATGATGTCCCCCAGATCTCTCTCCTCTGTTGTATCAGTGAGTCTGACTCCTCCCATCCAGTATTCTGTGCATAGATTCCATCTAGCTAAGTGCATTACTTTGCACTTCTTGATATTGAACTTCAACTACCAGACCTTAGACCATTTCTCTAGGTCCTTATGGAGCTCCCACACAACTCCCTCATAATCTACCTTGCTGCAAAGCTTTTGTCATCTGCTAAAAGACACAATTTTCCCTGGACACCATCTCCTGTGGTACTTATGAGCATATAAAATAGGACAGGTCCCAGAACAAATCCCTGCAGCACTCTGCTTGTGACCTGTTTGTCCCTTGTTTTAGCCCCACTAACCACTTCTCTCTTTTGTCTGCCCTTAGTCAATTTCCTACCCAACTAACTAAATCTAGCTCCACTCCCAAGACCTTCAACTTCTTTAGGTCCTCCTGTGTGGTGCCACATCAGAGGCCTTGTTGAAGTTGAAGCAGAGCAGATGCACTACCAGTTCCCTATCTCTCGACTTGGTGACTCAGTCAAAAAACAGTATCAGGTGGCACAAAACCATTTTGCTTTTCATCCTGTGGTCCATTATCCACTAGTTAGGCCATCAACGTCTCCTACACTATGGTGTCCATCAGCTTACCTATGATGGAGATAAGGATGACAGGCCTGTTGTTGCCTAGGAATATACCCACCTTTTATCATATAATTTAATGGGATCTCTCACTTTCACCTGAATTACCCACCAGACAAGTACAGAAGGAATCTTGGTTTAATATCTCATACAGATGATCTCATTTACAATTGAACAGCTCTCATTCATCACCGTTGCACTGCAATGTTACCTCTTGATAAGAGCATAACCTCAGTTACACTTTAAAAGAAGAGGCATTTTGAAAGTGAAGCCCTTAGATTTTCTCATTTCTACCACTGGTGCTGATTTAATTTCCAGATACTTACATCTTGTCATTGCTATCCACTACCCAGCTCTCCCCAAGCTCATTAGAATCAGCTGCAAAACTGCCATCTGGCTTGATGATATCATCTTTTGGATTCCCATTGTAATTTCCTGAAAAAGCAATGATACAACAAACAGTGGCATGATCAGCCATGAAAACATCCCATTTCCTTGTCAAATGATAAGTACAGCAAGCATTGATATATTTATGAATCATAAATAAATATTTACATTTTTTCTTTAAAGTTTTTATCCTACTGTTAGGCCTGATGCCCCACTCCAGGTATCTGCCAGCAACCACTAGACACAATAGATTCATCTACATCTATCAACTCCATGGTTCCTTAATGGCTTGGCCCCTGTGATGGGGACCTTGGTCCCACCCTCCCTTACCAGTGTCACAATCTGTTGGTGAGGACAGTTGGAAGTGGAAGTATGAGGCCTGCATGTGCCTGTGCAACCATACTAGTAACCACCATGTTTCTTCTCCACTTTTGATCCCTGAACCCTCCCTTCTCTATGACGTCATTCTGAGAATCTGGGGGCCTTACTATAGTGGTTTACAGTGCCAGGTCCATTGTTATGGTGTGGACTCACCAGTCTGTCATGAGGAGTCACCATGGTGGCAGGCCATGACATACCCTTCCTCAGGCTAGGGGACACTGTGGTTGGTAACACTTTCCCAAACCCTGACAATGTGATTCCAGCAATCTGAGTCTGCTCACTGGCACAGACTGTGACACACTTTTACTGAGTCATTGGGCAGTCTGTGTGTTCTTATATTTCAAAGGGACACAGTCATCACCCCTCAGGTTTTAATTAAGACCTTTTATTAGGATACATCATAACAGAATTAGTATACATGTTAGGAATAGGTGGAGCGGTTCTATGTCTTAATGGCGATCGCCGAAAGGCGATCACTGTTATGGTGAAGCTATATTGCTGAAAATCAATTCCGGCGATGTGACTCCCTGGCATACAGCAAAAAGCGGCACCAGGGACTTACAATTTTAACATTTATATGCGAGGGCTCTGCACCCCTATGGGGAGCTTAGCCTACCCTGGTCCCCTACTTAAGGATACTTAACTCCAGGGGGGTGCAAGTCGAGGGGGTGGAAAAGGTGGAAAAAAAGAAATCTGGGCCAGGTGCAACAAAAATGTACCTGCTCCTGGATCCAAACCCGAAACCAGCACCCTGTCCACCCATGCTGCGAACCCACCCACCATGCCATGGGGCCAGCTTGGCAGCCCACCATGGCACCACCCCTCAAAAACACTCCCGCCCCTTCCTGAGTGTGCTCACTCCCACCCCCCATGTGCATACATGTAGTGACATCTGGTCGCTATATGCACAATCCCACCCCCATACAGTCACCCTACCTTGTCAGTAGCCCCCATGATATGTGCTGTGATTGAGTCGCCGTTTTTGGTTTCACTCAATCAATGTTGCGCATGTCACGGGCTACCCTTGGACCACTTGGCCATGCATTTCTTGAGGTTTTCCACAAGCATGTTTATATCTGGACCTTTAAGATTATGCAAAGTTTCTGAGGCTTCTGGGAGGTCAACATTATACCCAAAACCTCCTGCTTAAAAAACAAACAATAAACAAAGCAGCTCTATCCAGCTGAGCCACAGGAAGTTTTTGTGTCAGTTTATGCAATTCCCTTTCTGTTTTTATTTGTAACCCATGCTATTTTGGGCAGCCACCTTAAGGTTTGGTTACTGTCAAGTTCATCTACTGACACAGATAGAGTTTGGGGGTGCAAAGTATGAGAAGCTTGGGGAACTAGATCTCAGGGCTTCCTGTCAGGCCACCTCTTTGGATTGCAAGTGCAACTGAGAGAATGGAGAATGGATTGAAATTTCCTGTGAACCGATCCTTCTGGGTATGGCAAAGAGCATCAGTGAGTGCAGAGGAGATGGAGTGGGCAAAGAGCACCTACCACCTCTGTGGAGAGAGGAGCAGTCCTGTCTAGCTGTGATTTGTAGATCACCAGTGTTATATGTGCATTTTGTCTGAGGCAGGGATGGATCTTTGTGGGTGGCCTTATTTGTGAGGCTGCTGCCTCAGTTTACCAATGGACATGTCTAGCTCAAGTCATGTTTTGCTTTGGACACTTGGTATGCTCTGAACTTCCTACTGCTAGGAGACAGACTTTTAAATGCAGTGCTGGCCATCAGATCTGAGACGTGAACCAATTGTTCAGTATAGTCTGATTCTTCTTTGGGGCTGTGTACATATTGTGGTGTTTAGAATTTGTCACCATCAGTATCTTCCAGTTTACCTGAAGGTGTGTCGAATGAAATAAATGTATGTTAATGAAAATATCAAAGCTACAGAAATTCAGAATACACATAAGGAGCCAGAAGAACTGTGGGTCACCCTGGAAACAGGAAATGGGACAGCCATAAGAACTGGGGTTGTCTACAGGCCCCCAGACCAGAGGGAGGACATAGACACATTACTGTTAGAAGATATACAAAACATGACAGCTAAAGGGGAGGTTCTGATAATGGGAGACTTCAACATGCCAGATACAGATTGGTCAATACCAGCAGGAACATCTGCCAGAACTAGACACATAGTGGATTCCCTGCAGGGGGAGGGCCTCAAACAACTGGTACAGCAACCCACAAGAGACAGGGCTATCCTAGATCTAGTACTGACTAACAAAGAAGGGATCACAGATCTCCAGGTAGAAGGTCACTTGGGGGCCAGTGACCATCACATGGTATGGTTCAATTTGGCTACTACATCTAAATCATCCCATTCCAAGGCAAAAATATGGGACTTCAGAGGAGCTGACTTTGATAAGATGGCCAACAGAGTTAAGCTAGCCCTGGCAAAAAGAAACACAGGTGAGGAGGTACAGGCAAAGTGGGCAAGCATTAAGGATACAATACTTGAAGCAACATCCCATTGTGTTAGACAGAAAGCGAAGTGCAAAAGAAGACGAAACCACTTTGGTTCTCAAATACAGTAGCAGAAAAGGTCAGAGCAAAAGGCTGGCCTTCAGAAAATATAAGGAACACAGCGGGATGAAGATAGGGAGGCATACCAAACTGCCCTAAGGGAAGCAGGTAAGGCAGTAAGGCAGGCAAAGTCCCAAACTGAGGAAACACTAACACGAACAGTAAAGAAGGTGACAAGACTTTCTATAGATACATTAGTGAAAGGAGAAAGTCAGGGGGTGTGCTAAGCTTAATGGAGAAAAGGAGCATGTGAGGAGGAGGACCCTGTAAAGGCATCTATCCTAAATAGATACTTTTGCTCAGTATTTACTGAAGAGAAGGTAGGGCAGGGCCCACAGCTCAGCATCATGGACACAGGGGAGGGAGGTGAGCACTACTCCTTCACAAAAGAAAGGGTCCTACAAGAGCTTGCTAAGCTCAGGGTGGATAAGGCAATGGGACCTGATGGCATACATCCCAGGGTACTTAAGGAGCTAAAGGAGGAACTAGCAGAGCCATTAGCAGAATTGTTTAGTGAGTCTCTGAGCACAGGAGGTCCCAGAAGACTGGAGAAGGGCTCATGTGATCCCACTCCACAAGAGTGGTAGCAGGGAGGAGGCGGGAACTACAGACCGGTCAGTCTTACCTCAGTAGTGGGCAAGATTATGGAGGCACTCCTTAAGGAAAGGATAGTGCAACACCTGGAATCCATAGGGGCACAGGATCCAAGACAGCATGGGTTTACAAAAGGAAGGTCCTGTCAAACTAATCTCATAGATTTCTTTGACTGGGTAACCAGAGTGGTGGACCAAGGGGGAGCAGTTGATGTTGCCTACCTTGACTTCAGCAAAGCTTTTGACACTGTTCCACATAGAAGATTGATAAATAAGCTAGGTAGGCTCGGGGTGGGTCAGAAGTTGGTCAACTGGGTGGCAAACTGGTTGACTGGCAGAAAACAGAGAGTGGTAGTAAATGGTATACAGTCAGAAGAGATGCAAGTCACAAGTGGGGTACCTCAGGGATCAGTCCTGGGGCCAGTCCTATTCAACATCTTCATTAGTGACCTCGCAGATGGACTAGAGGGTAAGGCTTGTCTCTTTGCAGATGACACCAAGATCTGCAACAGAGTAGATGATCCAGATGGGGTGGGCAGAATGAGAAGAGATCTGGATAAACTAGCAGAATGGTCAGAAGAGTGGCAACTGGGATTTAATGCAAAGGTGCAAAATCATGCACATAGGAAGAGAGAAACCCTAAGCCACTTATAGGCTGGGAGGGAGTTGCTAGCAGTCACAAAGGAAGAAAGAGACTTGGGCATCATCATCACTGATGACCTAAAATCATCAAGCAGACCTCTAAAGCAGTAGGTAAGGCTAGGGGGGTGTTAGGGTGTATTAGTAGGGGTATCACAAGTCGTAAGAGGGAGGTAATAATCCCTCTGTACAAGACACTGGTTAGGCCCCATCTGGAGTTGCGTGCAGTATTGGAGGCCACACCTTCACAAGGACATTAACCAAATTGAGGCAGTCAGAGAGGGCAACCAAAATGGTGCAGGGACTGCATCAGAAGACATATGAGGACAGATTAACGGAGCTCAATATGTATACCCTTGAGCAAAGGAGGAGAGAGGTGATATGATCGAGACATTTAAACACCTTAAGGGCATAAACAAGGTGAAGAGTCTAACATGTTTAAATATAAGAAAAATAGCAGGACAAGAGGACACAGCATGAGATTAGAGGAGGCCGATTAAGGGGAATGTGAAATTCTTTTCACAGAAAGGGTGGTAGATGCATGGAATGGCTTACCACAAGAAGTGGTGGCTATGAATACAGTGCAGGGCTTCAAACAGGCATGGGATAGGCATAAGGGAGCAATACAAATGACTATGAATAGATAGGTCACTGACAGAGCAAAGGCCGATGGCACATTTATAAGGTAGAAAAGGAAATGGGCAGACTGGATGGGCCTTGCGGTCCTTATCTGCCGTCAACTTCTATGTTCTATGTTTCTATAAACATTGAGTCTGTACATGGTTTCATCAGAGAAATATCCCCATATCATCTTTAGGATCAGGCACTGATACACTGCTGAAACATTGAGGGCATCCATGCAGCAGAGAAGTTGGAACTGTAATTGTTAAGTGATTGCACCACACAGGGCCCCCAACACATTCATACTACCCACATCAACCAAAGATCAGAGGACCTCTTGGTTTAACCAAACACCCGAATTCCAAAGAACCTTGGTGCCTTACCACATGAAAATGGGGAAGGCATATTTAACAATTTGTCACTGAAATGTTTTTGAAAAGCTGACACTTTGCTACTGGCATGGGGGACTAAAGGAAGTGAATGCTCTTAAGCATAGTGAACACCCATTGTATTGGTGTATAAATCATGCAAGTGTACATAAGGTTTTATATCAATAGCAAAGTACTCGCTTTAAGACCTAAACATAACATTTGCTCTAGTTGTGCAATGGAGAAAAACTAACAGAAATAACATAAAATTGTATGCTTGTGTGCTAGCTTTTGCAGGCAGAGCAGAAGAAGGACTTACCACACATGCCACAGAGCAAACTCATATATTCTGGTGAAAGAGAGACATCAACATAATGGTTTCCATCAAATCTCACCACCAGGCTAAAATCAGTTTTCAGCTGAATGTAGTTGCCGCTGAACTGGACTATGATCTGGTCTTTGATTGATACAGGTGGATTTACTCTCTTTCCATTCAGCTTTAGAACAAAACAGCATTGTGTTATTTCATTTCAAGTAAGTGTAGTAGCATTTACAAAAATCAATTTGGCTATAGTATCTGTCGCGGAAAACACCTGTTTCCAGAGGGGAGATAATAGATTTAAAAATGCCATCTAAGGGGTGAGTACACATTGTACAGTACATTTCACCCTTGAAGACGGGGAGAGTTCACAAGTGAACCAATGCACTGTTGAACTAATAATACTGGCAACCCCTCTGGATACTGGTCTGAAGTGGCAGGGCACTGTTGTAAGTAGTTTGCAGTGATGTTAACATGTTAAATGCAGCCTTGCCATTTTATGTAATCATTGGTCACTTGCCTGTCTAGAGACACTTTGATCTGATGTTAATCAAGTGAAAATGCTACCACCAATCACAGCTAAACATCCATGAAGAATAAAATGTGTTGTTTTATGAAACTCAGAGCGGTTCTGTGATATTACATGGAATGCTAGCTTGCAGTTATTGCGGTATTTGGCTCCTCATAAATGAAACTTAATAAATCTTAAATTACCACACCATACAGTGAAATGTTATACAGTACCTAGTGCAGTTAGCAAAGTCAAAATAGTTACTAGACAGGTTAAAAGATTCACTTTGCAGAATAGAGTGTATCTTTAAAGAACAGAAATACTGTTAAACATGCATTAAATTGCAGTTTTTGGTTTGCTGATTAAAGGGGCAATATGGTTGAGGAGAAACATTTACCTTACTTTCCTAATTTGCTACTGGCACTAATATCCATGCTTTGCAGTGCCACGTATTCCATCATATGATAAACCATCCCAGCCTTCAGAATCCTATTCGTTAACAAAACCCCCATAACAATGCTATTCCTCCAGGGACAAAGGCATGTGATAGGATTCACTATTACACCTTTAAATTATTCTCTTCCATCACAGATACTCTGGGTCAGAAAGTTTTTTTTTTATATTACTAAGGATATTGCATGCACTGCCAGCAATGCTGCATAATATGTGTCTCATAGAAAACACTTCCTGTTTGAAGTAATTTTGTAGAGTAATAGAAACATAGAAACATAGAATTTGACGGCAGATAAGGACCGCTTGGCCCACCCAGTCTGCCCATTTCCCTGCCTACTGGATAAGCTGCAGATCCTAGTTAACCAGCAGCCTACTTTTTCCTACCCTCATCCCCTAGAACTGCCTTATGACTGTCCCATGCATGCTTGAATTCCACCACTGTTTTTGACTCCATGACCTCCTCCGGAAGGCTGTTCCATGCATCCACAACCCTCTCTGTGAAAAAATACTTCCTTAAATTACCTCTGAGCCGCCCCTCTATCTTCAAATTGTGCCCCCTTGTTCTTGCACACCTCTTTTTTTGAAAGATGCTACCCTCTTGGACTTTGTTGATTCCCTTGAGGTACTTGAAAGTTTCTATCATGTCCCCCCTCTCCCTCCTTTCCTCGAGGCTATACATATTAAGCTTCTTTAGTCTCTCTTCATATGTCTTCCAGTGCAGACCCTGCACCATTTTAGTTGCCCTCCTCTGGACAACTTCCATCCTGTCTATGTCTTTGCGAAGACTGGGTCTCCAGAACTGCACGCAGTGCTGAGGTAGCTTGATGTAAAAAGACTGTTGCTAGGCAGATTAGGATAGGGTAACTACAAACGGTGCAGTTTCTAGGGAATTTATCAATGGCTAGGTGATGTGTTGCCACCAATGACATTTTTAGATCCCATCACTTTCTTAACCCCCATTGTATAACTCTGTTCAACGTTAATCAGTGCTTCTTGCACACAAACACCCTTGGGCATACCTTTAAACCAGTTACTTTATAAATGAAGGACAAGGCTTAAATCGTTCGGGGACAAACACCCCAAATCAGGGACACATCTTAAAAATTGATAATATTCACTCAGAAGTTGGATAGAATAAGGAGATTAGTGTATGATTCCATTTTCTGAAGAAGAATGAGTCTGTAACTGTAATGTTTGACATTATTTTGTTTTCATGAGCCCCACTGTTCAGTCACAAAAGCACAAATGTTATGAGGGACAGACGAAAATTTAGAGGAAATATTATGGATCATCCCTGAAAATCAGGGACAGTTGAGAGGTATGCCCCTGGGATATTTCTTAACTTTCTTTTCCCAGTCAACAAAAACAAAAGTGCTTAGGGAAACTAAATGGGATTTACATGACTGAGTTGCTGTCTGTTCTCTGGGATCTTCTTGTAAACTGTGCTGAAAGCTAAAAAAAGGACTTCACTATATACATTTTACACTCTACTTGTGTAAGCTAAACTCCGTGTAAAAGGAGACTGAATTATAAAGTTGAGGGCAGAGATAGCTGGACTCCAGGTCAGACTGGCAAGAGTGCAGAAAAACCTTCTGTCCCTTTCAGGGGCCACCAAGTCTGTAACTCTCCTCCAGAGGATGCCTAGGCAGAGGTAGAGTGGTTGGGCTTTGGTGGGCTTCAAGGGGATGGGGAGGTGGAAAAGGTACACACTTCTCAGCCTCAACCACAGCACAATTCCTTCACCATATGGGTGAGATGGGACAGCCAAGGGAAGCACTCATAGCAGTGGGAAGTGAGAAAGTGGGGGTCGTCAGAAGGGGAAGGCCCAAGGATGGAGGAAGAGGCCTCCAGCCAAGGAGGAAGCAGCTGCTGGTGGGGACTCTACTGTTAGGAGGATAGACCTGGGAGCAGGGGGAGAAAGGGACAGGGAGGTGAAGTGCCTGAGAGATGCATTGACTTGGAGGGATAAAGGGCAAATCTAGAGGAGGAACCTAAATGTTGCTGTCCATGTGAGGACAAATTACCTGGCAAAAGACAGGGCTGGGGTAGTGCAGGGAACTGTCAGGGAGCTGTAGAGGGGCAGCTTGCATCTTTCCTGGAGGGGGTACTACAGTCCTTAGTGAGAGGCTTAAATTCTACTTGAATGTGCATTTAAATTAGCCGGGGAGGGGTGCCATAAATCCAAGGGAAGCAACAATTTCCCCCAGATGATGATGCAACAGTGAGGAAGAGCACTCAGGGAGGAAGCTCCCCCAGAGCAGGGGTGCAAGTAGACTAGCATGGGGAAAAGACTGAAGACAAGGGGGGTATAAATCAGGAAAGCCAGAAGTAAGAATTAAAGTAGCCAAGTAATGGAGAAGGTAACAAGGGAAGATGGGAGTCAGAGGGAGCTTCAAGGAACATAACAGGCAGGTGGGGTTGATGAAGGGAAGAATCCAGGGAGGCAGTAAGGTATGGAGAGCCAAGTGCGCAAATGCTCTAGGAAATACAATTCTGGATCTGGAGACCATCATGGCAGAGGCTAGTCTAGATTTGGTGGCATAACAGAATCATAGTGCATTGACAGCAATGACTGGGACATAGCCATACAGGGCCAGTCCCTATTCAGGAGACACAGGAAGGGAGTAGGGGCTGTACTATGTGTGAAGGAGGAAATCATGGCCACAGATGTACAGGGGCACCCAAAGAAAAAAGAGAGTCTGGAGTGCTGTAGGTAACACTGGAGACAGGCACTTGTGCTGGTATCCATTTAGGGGCAGTATACAGATTGCCAGCATAGGGAGGTGAGTTGGATAATTCACTTGGGGAATCCATAATCAGGATGGGAAGTAAGGGGAGCTAGTTGGGGACTTCAGTCTGTCAGATTGGATTGGAACCTTCCATCTTCAGCTTTAGCAAGGAACAGGACCATCCTTAACTCTTTAAAAGGAGTTTTTCTGAGACTGCTAGGCAAGTAACCCACTAGGGATCATGAAGTGCTGGAGCTGGTGCTTACAAACAGGGATGGCATTTCAGACATCACAGTGGGCAGTCCCCCACATACAAGTGATCACCAGACAGTGTGGCTTAACATTAAGATGGGGACAGAGGCAAACCACACAAGAGCGAGGGTCCTGGACCTTAGGAGGGTGAATTTTAAGGGAATGGGAGACTGCCTCAGAAACTGCCTCAAGGTGGGGATTGCCTGGGAGGGGTAGAGGCACAGTGGGGAAAAATTAGGGAGGGTATAATTAAGACAACCAACTTCTGCATGAAGGAAGTGAGTAAAAGTAGAAGGAAAAAAAAACACTATTATGACACTTTAGGGAAGTAGCCAAGGTGGCAAGGGGAAAAAAGACTGGCATTCAGGAGGTGTATGGAAAAGCAGAGGTAGGAAGACAGGGAGATATACCAAGTAACAAAGAGGGAAGCAGGAAACTCAGTGAGGGGAGAAAAGGTGCAGACAGAGGAAATGGTAGCTAGAGGGATAGCTAAAGGGGATAACATTTTCTTCAGGTACATAAGTGAGAAAAGCAAGAGGAGAGATGGTGAGGACACAAGGTGTCCATAGGCAGTGGGGAAGACCAGTGGCATACTGGGGTGTACAGACAGGGGTATCATCAGCAAAAGGTGGGAAGTAGTTATCCCATTATATAAAACCCTGGTCAGGCCTCACATGGAGTACTGTGTGCAGTTCTGGAGGCTGCACCGTAGAAAAGACATTAACAGGCTGGATACAGTCCAGAGAAGGGTGACTAAGATGGTACAGGGCTTGCACCACAAAACTTACAAGGAGAGATTAAGGGACCTCAATATGTACTTGCTGGAGGAGAGGAGGGAGAGACGGGACATGACAGAGACATTCAAGTTCCTCAGGGGCATGAATGAGGTGCAGAGGGAAGACATCTTCCAGTGAAAGAGGAGTATAGGAATAAGGGGACATTACATGAAATTGGAAGATGGCAGGTTAAGAGGGAATGTGATACGTTTTTCTTCATGGAGAGGGTGGTGGATGCATGGAATGATCTGCCACAGGAGGTGGTGCGAGCAAGCACTGTGGTTGGATTTAAACATGCATGGAACAGACACAGGGGAACCATAGAGGTAAAGCAGAGGGAGGGTCAGATGTCGTAATGAAGTACAGGGCTCATGGACAGACTGGATGAGACTAGCAGTCATTATTTGCTGACAATTTCTATGTTTCTATGGATAAGGAAGTTGGCAGGGGAAGATTGCACAAAAGAGGATCAAGAAAAAACTGAAATCCTGAACAGCTACTTCTGTTTAGTCTTCACAATGGAGGGAGTGGGGACAGACAACCAGGGAGCAGCAGGAACAAAGGTGGGAGAGGTGGACACAAGTCCATTTTCAGAAGAGTCTGGAAGGGACTTACAGCTTTAAAAGTGGACATGGCTATGGGATTGGATGTGATACTGATGGCCACTCTCAACAGCTCTCTGGAACCAAGTGTAGCTCCACAGGACTGGAGGACAGCAGATGTGGTCCCTCTCCACCAGTGCAGTAGCAGAGAGGAGACTAACAACTGTAGCTGGTCAGTTTCACATCAGTGGTGGAGAAATCAGTGGAAAATCTATTTAAAGGAGAGGTTGGTAGAGTATTTTAAAGCCAGTGGACTACAAGACCAAAGGCAGCATGGATTCATGGGGGAGGTCATGCCAGATGAATCTGATTAATTTCTTCAACCAGGTTATCAGGGTAATAGAGCAAGGGAGGGCAGTGGACATGACCTGTCTGGACATTAACAAGACCTTCAACACTGTGCCACACAGGAGACAAAGAAATTGGGCAGCCTAGGGGTGGAATCCAAAGCAGTACATCGGGTAAGGAACTGGTTAATGGATAGACAGGAGAGAGTGGGGACAGTGACCAGGTGGTGCCACAAGGCTCAGTACTGGGACTAGTCCTCTTCAATGTCTTCATAAGTGACATTGTGGAAGAACTGAAAGGGAAGCTATGCTTTATGCAGCTGTCACCAAAATATGTAATAGGGTGGACACTCAGGAGGGGGTGGAGAGAGAATGCATAGGGATGTTGGGAAACTCAAGGAATGATCAAGAGCATGGCAGTTTGAGTTACATGTCAAAGGACAAAATCATGCACCTAGGGGCATAGGAACCCAGTAGCTGGGTATAAGATGGGAGGGGGGGGATACTGACAGTCACTAAGCAGGGAAAGAACCTAGGAGTTATCAGTGGGTAGGGCCGGTCAGATGCTGGGATGCATTGGGAGAGGTATATCCAGCAGGAAGAAGGAGGAGGTGTTCCCTTTGTATAGCTTGCTTGTGAGAACCCACCTGGAGTATTGTGTCCAATTCTGGAGGCCACACCTCAGAAAGGACATAGACAGGGTGGAGGCAGTCTAGTGGTGGACAACTAAAATAGTATGGGGGTTGCTTCAAAAGCACGTCTATGAGGACAGATTGAGGGATTTCAATATGTACACCCTGGAAGAGACGAGATCGAGAGGGGATGTGATAGAGAATTAAAACACCTCTTCGGGGTGAACAGGGTGTAGGATGGGAGTCTCTTTCAAATGAGAAAGATCACTAGGACCAGAAGGCATGCAGTGGAGTTGGAGGGAAGGGGGGTTATAGAGGACATAAGGAAGTATTACTTCAGTGAAAGAGTGGCGGATGCCTGGGATAGACTGCCAGCAAAAGTGGTGGAGACAAAATCAGTAGGGGTTTCAAGCATGCCTGAGATAGTCATACATAGAGGTTTATTAGAAAATAGGCAGGGAAGAGGGTGGGTTACTGGAGGCCAGTTATGGTTTGCAGAGACAGACTAGGCAGGGCAGACTGAGTTGACTAAGCAGTCTTATTCTGACAACAAATTCTAGGTTTCTATGACGTGCCTGTAGCATTTGTGACAAAACTTTGGCTTACATTCACTTTCTTGTTCTTCAGCAAAGATATCTTGTTGCCGTAGACATCCACGTGCACTGAATTAACATAGGAGACTTTTGTATTGGAACCTCTGTGTTCATTAGTGGTGGTCACTTCAAAGAATGGAAGCGTAAGGGACTCATTACAGAGTTTTGAGAGAATGTAAGTGCAGTTCCCCATGAAATGGTGAACTTTGCCATCAAATGTGTTGTAGTGAGGGTCCCCAGAAGCGCTGCATACAGGTAGGCCTGAAATGAAGAATATGTACATATATATGATATGCTGTATATGATATATGATATGCCATTGGGCTAGCAAAAAAACATCATATGTATTTTTATCTGCAAGTTTTAACCCCTATGCTTTCAGGAATTGGGAACTAAGACAAAAATAAATGTGACATTTTAGTCAACCAATGGCATAATCCATTTATACAATGACAGTACCACTAAAGAAAAATAGGTCATTGCACTCAAATAATAGTATTTTATTAGAAACATTACTTTTACTGTAAAACTACTTTTCAAAATTTGATTGAGGACTTTTTTCCCATTTCACTGTAGATCACTCTACTCTTGCTATGCACATTCAGATGAACATATTCTAAATGAACACATTTGAATACATAAATTATTCCAAACATTCCAAAGAAGTCTTGATAAGGAATTACATATTTTTTTTAATTCTAGCAGATGCTCTGGAATCTGATGATTCTCCTGTAGTAGAAATTTCCATTTTGACACTCCTGATATAGAAACAAATAATTTATTTTAGCTCCAGGTGCAGCTTAAATAGGGGATATTCCATGAGTGAACCACCAGAGAAATCAAAAGACCAAGAATTGAAGTACGTAATCGTGATGACAGCGGGTAATGTGTCATATTACAAGCCTGCTGCATGCAGGCAGATGAACATCCATTCTGCCTTCTAATTCTATTGTAATGACAGCACAATGGGTACAATCGAAGAAGCCACCACTGGGTCTCACACTTAGTGACTCTGTCCATGGCCTGCTCATTTATTAATGCCCGTTTCATTCTAAATCTCATGTAGGATCTGACAGCACTTGCCTACAAGATCACTCATGATTCTAACTGTGGGACCCAACATTTTAATTATTTATTTTACTTGCATAGTTTTAATGCCACATTTACTTTACATACCCTATGGTAGGGCCATATGACTAGGACTGTCACATTTACTTTACATACCCTATGGTAGGGCCATATGAATAGGACTGCCACATTTACTTTACATACCCTATGGTAGGGCCATATGAATAGGACTGCCACATTTACTTTACATACCCTATGGTAGGGCCATAAGGACTAGGACTGCCACATTTACTTACATACCCTATGGTAGGCCATATGACTAGGACTGCCACATTTACTTTACATACCCTATGGTAGGGCCATATGACTAGGACTGCCACATTTACTTTACATACCCTATGGTAGGGCCATATGACTAGGACTGCCACATTTACTTTACATACCCTATGGTAGGGCCATATGAATAGGACTGCCACATTTACTTTACATACCCTATGGTAGGGCCATATGAATAGGACCGCAAGCAACAGGAAACAAGAGTGTGAGGAGCGCTTTTTACACAGGCACGAAAAATTAAGATGTTTGCATGCCTGTATGGAAATACCTACTGAGAAGCATCACACAGCATAGCTGGTTTTCCATTCTACAGTACGTCTTTAGATTTCTATGTGAATCACAAAGAAGCTTTGTATTCAGTCCAGAAAGTTGATAACAGTGTACCCTGGCAACAAGTGGAAAACTCATGCGTGCCAGTCAACATAGTTGGTATCATGAAAGAGTGAATAAAAGCTTATTTGTGAATGATCCATGGAATGTCCTACAGTATGTATACCATGTCCTGGTGGGTTATATAGGTACTGTTTTCGCTGTTCACTGCATTAAATAGGTGAATTGTTATTTTGTATGTGTTTAATTTTTAAATTGCTGTGCAATCCATTTTACTTTTTAGACTGGGGCTAACCTGGGCATAACAGATGCTGTATGGTCACCAGAGTAACCAGAATTAACATGGGGACCTTTCCCTATTGGTGGGTGGTAGAAGCAGTATGATTTGTCCTGCCATATTTATGCCAGTGTGTATTTTACTGGTTTTGATTAGCTGGAGAGAGAAAGCTATTGTGATGGCTGCAGTGGAAATAACATGTTTTTCCACTACAGCTGGCTAGCAAAACAAAATAATGCTTCTTATTTACCAGTATTATTTATCAATCCCATAGTATACATGCAGTTATCTGGTGATTTTTATTTTGACCAGCTTTATAGAAATGCATTTCAACACCAGTGGAGACACATTTTCTCAGATATATTTGTTTATTTCACTTTCTAACAGCCAGATAAGCATTTATGTGGAGGTAAGATATGTTACAATGACTATCCTCATTCCTCAACTTAAAGAACCAGATGGAGAGCAGTTTTCACAAAGCTGATGACATCACATTAGCCTTGTCCTACTCTGAAGTCAGCTGCTGAATTCAAAGGGAAATCATACAAATGTACAAATATACAAAGAAGCCAGCAGAGGAAGGCCATTTGGCCTATCTAGTCTGCTTGAATTGCAGGGTCTACAGCTTGAGCTACTGTCTCTGCCCCCCCCATTCCTCCCATCCTCCCTACCCATGATCCTTACCTTTCCCCTGCCTATTCCATCCTCTCTTGAAGCTGCCCACTGTCTTCAACAAGACCACCTCTTCTGGCAGTGCATTCCAACTATCCACCACCCTCTCTGTTAAGAAGTGCTTCTTGATCTCCTTGTTAAACCTCCCCCCTCCAGCTTAAGACTGTGTCCCCTTGTGTTATGGTTACCACTCAGCTTAACGAGACCCTTCTTATCCACCTTATTCCTTTCAGGTATTTGAAGGTCCCAATCATGTTCTTCCTCTCTCCTTTCTTCCAGGAAGTACATGTCCTATGCCCTCAACCTTTCCTCATATACCTTACCCTGCTGACCCATTATCATCTTTTTAACCCTCCTCTGGACCTTCTCCAGCAGGTTAATGTCCTTTTTGAGATGTGGGCACCAGTACTGAACTCCTGAACAGGCATAAGGCACTCCTAGGGGCGGGTAAGAGGAAGTAAGCTGTTGGTTAATTAGGATCTGCAGCTTATCTGTTAGGTAGGAAAATGGGCAGACTAGGTAGGCCAAGCAGTCCTTATCTGCCATCAAATTCTATGTTTCTGTGTTTCTTTACTCTAGATGTGGCCTCACCAGTGACCCGTACAAGGGTAGTATAACCTACACTCTGCTGTTACTGATCCCCCAGCTATGTATCCCAGCATCTTGTTTGCCCCTCCTGCTGCTTTCTTGTAGTGCATGGAATGCTTCAGGTCACTAGTGATCATCACTCCCAGGTCCTTCTCCTCCTGTGATGCAGGTACCTGGACTCCACCCAGGTAGTACTCTGTCCTGGGATTCTTGGCTCTAATGTGCATAATTTTGCATTTCTTGGTATTGAAACCAAGCTGCCAGATCCTGGACCACCTCCCCAACTTCTCCAGATCATTCTGTAGGTCCTGTATCTCTTCAGCTGTGTCCACTCTGCCACAGAGCTTGGTGGCATCCACAAATAGGCATATTTTGCCCTTAATGCCATCCCCAATGTCATTGATGAAGACATTGAACAACACTGGCCCCAGCACTGAGCCCTGTGGGACCTCAATGTTGACCTATCTGGTCCAAGATAACTCTCCCCCCAAAACTATCCTCTGGGTTCTGTCCCTCAGCCAGTTTTCCACCCATCTGGACATCTTTATCCCCAACCCTGAGATCCGCCAACTTCCTGATCAACCTTTTGTGAGGCACAGAGTCAAATGCCTTGCTGAAATCCAGACAGAGGATGTCTACCACTTGGCCCCTTTCTACTGTGTTAGTGACCCAGTCAAAGAAGTCAGTCAGATTTGTTTGACATGATCTCCCACCCATGAATATGTGCTGCCTAGCATCCTGGAGACAATGCTCCTCTAGATATTCTACCAACCTTTCCTTAAGTATGGTCTCCATGAGCTTGCACAAGACTGAGGTCAGACTTGACTAGTCTGTAATTCCCTGGGTCATCCTTGGGACTGCATTGTAGAGGGGCACCACTTGTGCTGTTCTCCAGTCCTGCAGTACCAGACCTGACTCTAATGAACTGCTAAATAGGCCTGCCAGTGGTCTTGCCAGTTCTTTAGCCAGTTCCCTTAGTACCATTGGATGTACTCTGTCTGGGCCTGGTGATTTGTCCATCTTTAATGCTAGCAGCCCCTCCCTCAATCTATTCTCTTCTATCACTACTTCTGTGTCTCCCTGCCCCTCTGTCAGGCAATTGTGCATCCCTTATTTACTGTATTCTGCACCTGGAGTGAAAATAAATTATTTATTTGCACTCCAGGAGTGTCATAATGTGCATTTTCCCAGGACAGGAGACCTGCTGCAACATGGAGGTGGGGCATTCGGCATTCATTTACAAAGTGAAAGGGTGCACTCCTACAGGTTCTAAGGGATAAAGTTGTGATACTGATCTCTATGGAGGGAGGACATCAAGTGAGGAAGAGGTAATAGCTGACACTGAATAATTACTTTGTGTCAGTATTCAGCCAGAGCATGGTCAACTAGGTGTGGATCTTATAGGAGTGGTGTAGGATGAACATGAGGTGGTGCTGACTGTGTCAGAATTTGTAGGTTAGGATCTTGAAGGTGTGACTTTGGGGAAAATTCCAAGGTGTTGGTTTTATTGACTCTAAAGTGACAGTGGAGTTAACAGGGGTTCTGGCTGACTCTCTCGCTGGGTCCCTCACTGATATCTTTCAGGACTCCATGAAGACAGGTATTGTGCCAGATGACTGTAAAATGGCCAGAGTTGTCCCCCTATTCAAGGCAGGGAGTGAAGGCAGAGTTAGGTTATAACAGACCTCTGAAATCATAAAAGATGTGGTGGTTTAGCAGATGGAGGAACATCAGGTGTTCTCTTGGTTTTACAAAAGGCAGGTAGATCCTGCCAAACCAACCTTGATGAGGTAAGTTGGGAACTGGATAGGGTCTGGGCAGAAGAGGTAATATTCTGTAGTAATAGAGCAACTTAAGGTTTAAAGGCACTTTAGGTCCATCATGTTCCTCCTTGCTTCATAAACAGATCTGAATGACTAAGCTGTGTAACCATGTTTATTTTGTTAATTTATTTGTAATTTGTTGACCAGAAAAGACATACTAATCTATGGGAGCTTGTGTCCAGGTATGTATTGGGATGAATTACCTGTACCTCTTTTTATTGATTACTAATGGAAAGGGTTTTCTAAGCCACTCTAATACCAAGGGTATCCAGTGCTGCCCTTGGTAAGCAGAAATGTCTCCAGGCTTACCTTCAAGGCATGTACTGCCTTCCTGTCTACTGTAGCCAATGGTAGACCATTACACTGGCTCATCACCTTCTGGAAGAAGAGCTTTCTGGTTGGCCAGCTAGGACAGCGGTAGCTCTACTGCTTCCATTTGCCAGTCAGATGGTCTTGGTTCATGTCCCAAACCTGAGACATCTGGTGCCAACTAGAAAGGTAGGTTTCTGGCATCAGTCTTGGATGCCTTCTGCCTCAAGGAGAGGGCATCTCCTTGACTGCATGACTGCCCCTACTTGCCTAATGGGAAGAATGTAATATGGAAAGGAATAAGTGGTCCCTCTAGAGCAGCCTAACATTGTCACACACCCACCTGCCTGGCAAGTGATGCAGAGTGGTGCTGGCAGTATAGTTGTAAAGGGAATCACCCACCCTTCTGAAGGCTCTGATAGGAATTCTGTAGGATCAATCCTCAGGATCGTGCCCCAGAAAGGGATATGAGGGCCTAGTAAGAGAAAAATATCTCAGCAGCCCCAGGCAGATGAAGCTGCTCAGCCCTCTCATGCCACAGTAGGGACCTACCAACTCCTCACATGCCTCTCTGGCTCTTCGTCCTCAAGTGAAGCATCCTTCCACCACCTGGGGAACCAGAGGTCTCACTTACAGGGGCAAGCTGTGGGTTGCCATTAAATTTCCAGAGAGGATGTTGAGCAGAAGCTGGTGCTGGGTTGGATCCCTAGAGGAATCCTAAGGCAGGGCTTGGGCAGGTGGAAAGAGGGAGTGGCATCTGGGTGGGTGAAATGGAGCAAAAATAGGAAGTAAAAAAATAATGCTGACAATACCTTACCACCAAGAGTGACTCTGGCGTTGTTAAACATAGATGTGTGTCGGTACTCAAACTGGGTGTAATGTGGTGGACTGTATGGTACTACACCAAGGGGCAAGAAATCTGGGAATAGTTAGTGAAGTGCAGTGTCACAGGAGGAGTAGATAACATGGACCGCGTGTTCCTTCCATCATTGTAATACCTGGTGTGCTACTACAGCATGTTACTAAGTTGATCATAGAATGGCACTGGCATCAGCTGCAGTTAGTCATTAGTTAGCCCCATCAGTCGGAGTATATTACATGGCCTCTGAAGTACCAATCAGTAGGGTGGGATACAGAGGACAACAGCTTGCAGCCTCAAAAGGAAAAAAGTGAAAACACACCACATGAGGATAATTCATAAAAATAACATGCAGAATAATGCAGCCATTATTCTAAAGGAGAAATAGCATCATAATAATATGCATTTTATGTAGCCGTCGTATTAGTGTGCACAACAATAAAAAACTGCAGACTTTGTTAAAGAGACACTAACAATGCTTTTAGGCCTCAAAGTGTCTTTAGTTTAGAAAACACAAGTTTTGATTGTTCTTGTTCTCTAAAGATTGCTAATGTAGCTAGAAGAGTGAGTTTGGTTCCTTTTTCTCTTTTTAAAAGTGAAAAACAGATTGCCCACCATACTGGTGTTACCACACAAAAACATGTTTGTTTACATTCTTTGATCAACTTCCACTGCTTGGACTTGGAATTGCCCGTAACATAGTCTAGTCACTCATGGTGCTGTAGGAGGAGAGGAGAGGAAACTATTGTATCATGAGTGGCTGCACTGCTTAGGGGTGTTCCTAATGTTTAGAAAGTATTTAGTAAGAGTAGGTCAAGAATTTGAAACAAAACAAGGTTGGATATATTTACACCATTAGAATGTATTTCAGTTGTGCTAAGAAAGGAAGCAGATAAAATAACCAGCAGCATCAATGAATTTTAGAGAAGGTAAGCAATCATAAAATGTCAGTTCTAACTAGAAAAAAATATAATGCAAAAACAGTGTTAACGGTATTCCTTTAAGTAGGAAACAAAAATAGTCTTGTTACCTGTCACTGGTGATTTTGTGGTTCTGATTGTTGTTGTCAGTATGCCAGCTATAGTTGATGATACTGTGTCTGTGGCTGTTATACTCATGACTGTTGTGGTAAGCGGTTTGGTTGTGGTACTGTCAGGTAAAGCAGCTGTGGTACTTGGTTTGGTTGTGGTGTTGTCGGCTGTAGTAGCTGTAGTTATCCCAGGTTCAGTAGTAATGATAGGTGGTGCAGATGCAGTTTCAGGTTCAGTAGTAACGACGGGTGACACAGACACAGTTGGTGCAGATGCACTTTCAGGTTCATCAGTAATAATAGGTAGTACAGATTCAGTTGGTGCAGTTGCACTTTCAGGTTCATCTGTAATGACAGGTGGCACAGATTCAGGTGGTTCAGATACAGTTGGTGCAGTTGCACTTTCAGGTTCATCTGTAATGATAGGTGGCACAGATACAGTTGGTGGAGATGCACTTTCAGGTTCATCAGTAATGATAGGTGGTACAGATACAGGTGGTTCAGATACAGTTGGTGGAGATGCACTTTCAGGTTCATCTGTAATGACAGGTGGTACAGATTTAGTTGGTGCAGATGCACTTTCAGGTTCATCAGTAATGACAGGTAGTACAGATTCAGTTGGTGCAGTTGCACTTTCAGGTTCATCTGTAATGATAGGTGGCACAGATACAGTTGGTGGAAATGCACTTTCAGGTTCATCAGTAATGACAGGTAGTACAGATACAGTTGGTGGAGATGCACTTTCAGGTTCATCTGTAATGATAGATGGTACAGATAGAGTTCGTGCAGATGCACTTTCATGTTCAGTAGTAATGATAGGTGGTACAGATGCACTTTTGGCATCTGTAGTAATGAAAGATTGTGTAGATGTACTTTCAGGTTCAATAGTAATGATATTTGGTGTGGATGTAGTAGTTTCAGATGAAGTATATGTAGTTGCTGGTGATTCTGTGATTGTGGCAGATGGCATCATTGTAGTTGTAGAATCTTCTGCTGAAAATAAATTAAATTATGTAGTTGTACTACCACAAAGCTTAAGTTAACAGGCTTAAGGATCTAAAATGTGTTTTTCAAACCAATATTTTGGCTTTAAAAGGCAGAACACATTTCTTGTGACATATAAAATTAGTCAATGTAATTATATAAATCAACAACTCCTGTAGTGCAGAAAGCAACAGCTTCCCAAATGTAAAAAGTAAAAGGAGTATTTTCTAAGTACCAGTACTGAAATTACTTTATCACCTCTGAGCTTCAGGACATATCTCCATGCCATACTGAGGGACACCAGATCAAGAATCTCAGCCTGTTCTGTCAATTCCCTTGACTTTAGGGAAAACTGAGACCACATCCCGCATAGGCCTCCTTTTCTCTAGTGTGAATGTATTAAGGAATACTAGTCTCTCATAGTGTTTGTCTTTTGTGCTCCTGATCATTTTGGTGGCCATTTGTTGCACCTTCCTGACTACATCAGTGTCCATGTTGCATTAGTAAGCCTGCTACTGCATGCAGTACTCCAGATGGGGCCTGATCAGGGTCTTGTAAAGAAAAACAATTATTTTCTCTGCACTGCTGGTCACCTGCCTTTTTGATGCACCCCAACACTCTGCTGGCCCTCCTGACAGTGGTGGCACACTTCTTTTCATACTTCATCCTCCTATCTCTTTTGATCCCCAGGTCCTTTTCTCCTCCACTGCAGCAACAGGAGCCCCACACAGTGTGTATGTCCTACATCTGTTTTACCTCCCCAAATGCAACACCTAGCATATGGCTACATTGAATCTGAGACTCCAAGAGTCAGACCAATCAACCAGCTTGTTCAGAGTCTCCTAATGTTTGTCCCCTTCTTCAAGGAAGTATGCACCCTGGCCAGCTTTGTCTTATCAGCAAATTAAGCCACCTGCTAGAGATCCCCAGATTCCGGATAATTAATAAAACAATTAAATAGCAGTGACCCCAGTATCTATTACTGTGGTATGTCACCGAGCACCCCTCTTAGCCTGGATGTATTCTATCTGAATCTCAGTAAGACCTCCAACACTGTACTCCATTGAAAACTCATAAATAAAGTAGCACAATAGGGAGCCCAAAAAGTGTACTGGAAGTGGATAACACATTGACTGACAGGTAGGAAGCAGAGAACCAGTGGTGGATGGTAAACATTTGAAGTGGGAGGGATGTGCTGAGTGAAGTTCCTCATGGGTTGGTGCTAAGTCTTTTGCAGTTTAACATATTTATTAATGCCTTGGAGGAACAGGTCAGCAGCAGGCTGTTAAAATTTGCAGATTACACTAAAATGGCAAGAAGAGTAGACACAGAAGAATAGTGGATGAATTACAGGGAGGATCTTCATACATAAGAGGCTTGGGCTGAGAATTAGGGGCTTAGATTTAATGTGGGGGACTGCAAGATACTACTCCTAGGGGCAAGAAATTTGGGCCACACATACCACCTGTGCAGTACAACAGTGCATAGAACAACTGATGAGAAATATGTGGGGTAACTGCAGACAGTAAGCTGAAGTTAGACATAGAACTACAAATGTGACAGACAAAAAAAACACTTGAACAGACCATCTAGTTTGTCCCACAATTCCAGACTTGCTCTAGTCTGCATCCTGCCTCCCAGACATGCAGCATGCTGCTGCAGTCAAGAAGGCAAACAGAATTTGACATGACTGGGTGGGCAAGGACTAGGTCAAGGAAGGTGATCATCTCCCTGTACAAGACCTTGGTTAGACCACATCTAGAGTACTAGGTTCATTTCAAACAACATGAAGTCTTGCTATATTATGACATATGCAGTATAACCCCAGGTTAGAACTGCTCCGGAGGTGAAAGAGTTAACTTCCATGCAGAGCATGGAATCTTGAGCGCGAGCTCGGGTTGAACACTCTGTCTGTTGAAGCTCAAACTTAAACTGTCAGATTCTTTACTCCGCCTCACTGAATAGTCGCTCTGGAGATTCCTCCTGCTGCTCGGTTTGTTTGTCGGTTTTAAAGTGTAATTCTCGGTTTATTTTACCGAAATTTAACAGCAATCGTCGGTTCAAGCTCTGTCTGTGGTATTGTAAGTAACTTATTTATTTTTTCTTCTGTGTAGAACTTGTAAACGTCTTTTTCGGTTCGGTTTGAACTGATCAGAGGGGTTTAAAAATTA
The DNA here is from genome assembly GCA_016271365.2 of Neoceratodus forsteri. Taxonomy (NCBI): domain Eukaryota; kingdom Metazoa; phylum Chordata; order Ceratodontiformes; family Ceratodontidae; genus Neoceratodus; species Neoceratodus forsteri. Next base: position 639,417,329 of record CM028137.1, on the reverse strand, counting down.
CTTTCTAGCCCTTTAGAGTGCGGTTCCCGGTTCTTATCAGTTCTAAAAAAAACAGATTTTTTTTTTACGTTTTTTTCCACGACCCGTGACACGGTTGGGAACCGATAAGAGAGTCTTGCTTGGTGGATTGCCTTTAACGGGCAAGTTTTGGTTAGGTTGGCACTATGTCTGAGAAACCCAAAAGAAAAACTGGACCCACTGGGTTTCAGCACTGTGGCCTCTGTGGGGAAGCCTTTGCCAAGGCTGACCCACACACCATTTGTGTATATTGTCTGGGGTTTGACCACCTCAATGCAGACTGCCAGATTTGTAAGAATTTTCCTGCTGCCACCATGGAAAAAAGAGTTGGTAGGCTCAGGGAAAGGGAGGCCAAAAAGTCCGCTGACCCGGATGGCCAGCCCGGTTCGGTTCCAACCGAACCTGAGGGAGTGCCCTCTGACCAGGGCGATGCTTCCTCTGGCAAACGAAGAGCCAGCTCTAAGGAGCCAGTTCCAACTAAAAGGGCTAGAAGGTCAGCTAGTTTGAGGCCAAAAGTTCTTTCTCCAACTGCTGAGGAAATAGCCAAAGCTATCCAAATTGTCCAGTCTCTTTCCCCAGTTCCGTCCGAACTGGCACCATTGGGCAAGCGCCCGGTTCGGTCGGTTCCCTCAGTTCAAGATTATGATTTTGAAGATTTTTATGAACCAGGGGAAGGGGAGGAGGGGTACAAGGAGAGTGAGTGTGATTTTGACAGTCTGGATGTGCCCATTGAACCGGACATCTCTCCAGACAGACCCTCAGGAGTATCCTCCCAGGCTATCTGAGTCCCCTTCTCATTTTTGTTTTACAAGAAAGTTGTTGACACTCTGCAACTTCCTGTTGAGGAAGCTGTTGATGATCAAGAGGAGCCTGATTTTGTGGAAATGATGGATATTCCAGAGTTTAGGAGACTGTCTATTCCCTTGCATAAATCTTTAGGAAACAGACAGTAAAAATTCTGAAAACTCCTCATTCTATCCTCCTGTGGATAAAAGGATGGACAAGAGGCATGCTTTATCAGGCTCTGATACAGAGTTCCTATCTCAGCAGTGCAGCCATGTGGGGTTGTGCAGGCTGCAGCCTGTGACAAGGCTAATATTCCTCTAGCCTCTCACCCTCCTGAAAAGGATTCCAGGAGGATGGATGCCATGGCAAAAAAGCAGTACATGGCAGCATCTTTGGGACTAAGACAGGCAAATTATATGGCTTACGCAGCTAGGTACCAGAAATCCAGGTGGGATACTGTCCTGGCCCTAGCAAAACAGGCCCCTGAACAGCTTGCCAGGGAGCTGGAGTAGGTGGCTGCAGACAGTATTGAGGCATCCAAGGTGCAATTTCATGCTGCTGTAGACTCTAATGATGTTTCATCTAGAGTTATGGCTGCATCTGTGTCTCTTCGCAGAATGGCCTGGCTCAGATGTACTGCCCTGTCACAGGATACCCAGTCTAAGGCTATGGATTTTCCTGTTGTGGGAAATTCTCTGTTTGGAGAGCAGACAGAGAATTATATGAAGAAATGGATGAGTATAGGACCACCTATAGGAGTGCACAGGCCAAAGAAAGGCAAGTCACTCCTCAAAGGCAGCATGTCAGGGGCAGGGGCAGGCCTTTTCATAGGCCATTTTACCAAGCCCAGGCCTCCTCCTCTTCTGCTTCTGCCCAGAGGGGGTTCTTTAGAGGAAGGGGCAGAAGGGGCTATAGTAAGCCTGCTTCTGCCCCTCAACCCAAAGCCCCTGCAAAACAGACTCCCTGATGGGGTAGCCAGGGCCGATTCTCCACTACCGGTAGGGGGCAGGCTGGCTTACTTTGTCCAGGACTGGAAGCTCTTAACATCAGACAAGTGGGTCCTGGAAGTAGTAAGCCAGGGACTGGTTCTCAGCTTCAAAAAATTTCTGAAGATGAGAGCCAGATCTTTTCCACCTGCAAACCCATCAGAGGCACTTGCCCTGGAAGCAGAAGTTTCTGCCCTCCTGGCTCTCAGAGCTGTGGAAAGGGTTCTACCCATACACCAGGGCAAAGGGTTGTACTCCAGGTACTTCCTTACCCCAAAAAAGACAGAAGAATGGCGGCCCATTCTGGATTTCAGGTATCTAAACAAGCACCTTTTAAAACCAAAGTTCAAAATGGTGACCCTGGGGATTATTTTACCCTCTCTAGGGCCAGGGGACTGGCTAGCCTCCCTGGACCTCAAGGATGCTACTTCCATGTTCTCATCAGAAGCTCCCATCGAAAGTACCTCAGATTTGAACTGCCCTCAGGCCATTACCAGTTCAGAGCAATGCCCTTGGGCCTCTCCTCGGCTCCAAGGGTGTTCACAAAATGCCTGGCAGTAGCAGTTGCTCATTTAAGAAGGCAAAAGATTGCCATCTTTCCTTATCTGGATGACTGGCTCATTGTAGGCCAGTCTCCAGAACAGGTCGAACTTCACTTACAAGTAACCCAGCACCTGCTTACATCTCTAGGTTTCCTTCTCGGTCTTCCAAAGTCAGTTCTGGAGCCTGTCCAGCTTCTCACCTTTATAGGTGCAGAACTGAACACAAAAGAAGCCAGAGCCTTCCTTCCTCTGGAGAGAGCAAGGACCCTGGTGTCTCTGGCCTCCTCTTTCACCCTGCAGGTCTCTCGACCAGCAAGGCATTTTCTACAGCTCCTGGGGCACATGGCTGCTTCTACAGCAGTAGTGCAGGGAGTGAACTTCAGATGAGGGACATTCAGTTCCATTTGAGAGCCTTTTGGTCTCAAAGGATGGATCTCCTAACTAAATTGATTACAGTGACTCGAACCCTGATCCAGGCCCTCCAGTGGTGGCAGGATCAGAACAATCTGAAACAGGGGGTTCCCTTCACTCCCCAGTCTCATTCCTTGACCCTTACTACAGATGCATCCCTCTTGGGGTGGGGAGCTCACATGGGCGACCTTTCCACCCAAGGGCTGTGGTCCCCTCAGGAATCTCTGCTCCACATCAATTTGCTGGAGCTCAGAGCAGTTTTTCTAGCACTTCAGGTTTTCTCCACAGCTATCCAGAACAAGGTAGTTCAGGTCAGAACAGACAATACCACTACAATGTGGTACATCAACAAGCAAGGGGGCACTCGGTCTATGGCCTTGTGCACCGAAGCAATGAAGTTGTGGTCTCTGGCATATTCTCTGAATGCCTCCCTTACGGCAGTTCACCTCCCAGGCAAGGACAATGTCCTAGCAGATTCTCTCAGCAGGATTTCCCAGGGCCATCACGAATGGGCACTGGATCCCCTAGTACTGGAGGTAATATTTGCCAGATGGGGCACTCCGCAAATAGATCTCTTTGCAGCCCCAGACAATCACCAACTTTCCCTTTTTTGTTGCGGGCCCCCAGTGTTGGGCTCAGTCCCTCTGGATGCCTTCCTTCTCAGTTGGGAAGGGAAGTTTCTCTATGCTTTCCCCCCTTCCCCCTTCTTTTCAAAGTGCTAGTCAGAATCAGATCTCAATCCTGCAAGATGATCCTGATCGCTCCAGATTGGGCCAGGCAGTCCTGGTACCCACTCCTACTGTCCTTAGCAGTCCACCCTCCCTATGCCTTCCCAGGAATCACAACCTGTTAACCTGTGCCCAGGGAGAGTTTGTATCTGAACCTCAAATCTCTCAATCTCAAGGCTTGGCTCTTGAAGAGTTAGAGTTTGCTGACCTACACCTTTCTCAAGGTGTATTGGATATCTTGAAGGCCTCTAGGAAGCCTTCCACCAGGGCTACCTATAATTCAAAGTGGAAGAGATTTTCCATATGGTGTGCTGGTAAACATATTTCCCCAGAATCTGCTGGTTTGCCCACGATCGTGGATTATTTGATGCATTTGAATTCCTTGGGGCAGAGGCCAGCTACCCTAAAGGTGCACTTGGCAGCTGTGTCTGTCTTCTTGTCAGCAGGTAAGCCCTCTTCTTTATCAGCTCACCCTGTGTTCTCCAAGTTTTTTAAAGGGTTGCTTCACACCAATCCCCCGTTCAGGGATCCTGCCCCTGCTTGGGATCTTAATATTTGCATCGCTCAGCATATGCAACCCCTTTTGAGCCATTGTCTTCAGCAGAGCTGAAGTACTTGACTTTGAAAACTATGTTTCTGGTAGCCACCTCTGCCAGGTGCAAGTGAGCCACAAGCCTTGTCAGTGGAGCCTGATTTTATCTCCTTTCATAGAGATAAGGTAGTCCTCAGGACTAACAGGAAGTTTTTGCCTAAGGTGGTTTCAGACTTTCACCTTAATCAATCCATGTCTTTTCCTGTGTACTTCACTGACCATTCCTCCTCTGGTGAGAGGAGATTGCACAGTTTTGATGTCAAAAGAGCCCTTAGTTACTATATAGAACGTACCAAGGGTCACAGGTTTGAATCCCTCCAATTGTTCCTTACTTATGGTGAGGCTGGTAAAGGGAAACCTGCCACTAAAAGATCCATTGCCAGGTGGATTGACTCTTGTATCCAATTCTGTTCCGAAAAACTGGGTAAGGTTCCTCCCTCAGGCCTGAGGGCTCACTCTACCAGAGGTACAGCTGCGTCTCTGGCTGCTGTCAGGGACATTCCTATCCTAGAGATATGTCAAGCAGCTACCTGGAAAACAGTTCACACTTTTACTAAGCATTACTCCTTGGATATCCAGGCTAGGAGTGATGCTCGATTTGGCACAGCTGTGCTTCAGAGCCTATTTCCCAAGTAGGTTCTGTCCCTCCACCATGGAGGTACTGCTGTGTAGTCTGCATATGTCATAATATAGCAAGACTTCATGTTGTTTGAAGAAAAAATTACTCACCTTAGTAATGTTGTTTCTTCTAATGGAGTCTTGCTATATTATGACCTCCCCCCCAGCCTGCCCCTCTCAGAACCTCTGTTTTTGGGAGGTGGGTGGGCAATGCAATGGTGGCACTTCTTTGATGCCCACTTTATTTCACTCTTCTAGGGTGCTTAGGTGTTATGCTTAAGTTTCTTCTTGAATCCCCCGACTTGAGTCTTTGTTTTGGGATCAAGATCAAAAAGGTGTTTTTGTAGTTAGTAGCCAACAGCTAGTGTAGGTTTACGGCTTCCACATAGAACCTTAGTGAGTTTTTGCTCGTAAAGATCTGACAGTTTAAGTTTGAGCTTCAACAGACAGAGTGTTCAACCGAGTTCGCGGTCAAGATTCCATGCTCTGCATGGAAGTTAACTCTTTCACCTCCGGAGCAGTTCTAACCAGGGGTTATACTGCATATGTCATAATATAGCAAGACTCCATTAGAAGAAACAACATTACTAAGGTGAGTAAATTTTTCTTCTGGTCACTGCAGTACAGAAGGCTGTGGAGCACCTAGAGAGGGTCTGGCACAGGACCACCAAGCTGATCAATGGCTTAGGAGGTGACAATTACGGGGAGAGATTAGACATACTCACATTATTCAATTTAGAACAGAGAAAGCTGAGAGAGGGCATGGTGGAAGTAGACAGGGTGTAGTATACACAGATGTTTGCACTTGTGAGATGATTTAATTATAGTGTATGGCAGAATGTGATTGTGTATGGAAAGCCATACACATGAAAAAGATGTTCTGCTGCACTAGTGACTCACCTACTAGCATAGAACGACTTTTCATCATATATTAGTAAGCATGTCACAACACAACCATGACCAGCAGCACTGCTAATAGGACAAGGGGGTGGTTGACTCCTCGTGCATGTGCGCTGATCAGTCAGCGTACATACTGGAAGTGTACATCCCCTGCAACTGAACAGGCATCTGTCACAGATAGTAAAATATTTTAACTAACATTAAAGTGTTTACAAAATGTATTTAATTAAAGTCTTTGTTGAGTAATTAAACAGCTTTGCACAAAGCATATGCTTTCAAAATAGATAGATAGATAGATAGATAGATCGATAGATAGATAGATAGATGGACAGATGAATAGATAGATAAAACTTTTATTTTTAAACAGGAACATATATAGTAGATTAGGGCCAAAGACCCTGTTTTCAACTAAAGTCCTGTGTTCTTTAAGTACAGATATAAATATAATAAAAACAACAAATGCTATACAGACATCCTTAGTGCAAACTACAACATACAATATACATACTACAAATCTACACATTGTAAACCATCAACTTATTTAACATATAGGTTCAGTCTGCAAGTATTCCTTCAGTGCAATTTTAAAAATAGACAGATTGTTTATGTTTCTTAACTTTATTGGTAGTTTGTTCCAATGTCTAGCTATTTTATTTTGCAGCTTAGTCTCCCCAAGTTTATTGTGATATTTTAACATTGGAATTTTAACATTCAGTTCCCTTATTGGGTATCTCAAATCCTTTGATTGATGGAACATAACAAATTTTGCTAGGGGATGATAATTTTTGGTGTTTATGATTTTATGACAAATGGTTAGCCATATGTAAATTCTTTGTGCTTCTGGATTTAACTAATGTAACTGATTATAAACTATACAATGATGTGTTCTATTTCTATCCCTAGTTATAAATTTACCCGGTCTATAGTATACTGGATTTACCTTATTTAATAATATTTGGGCAGAACTCGTATAAAGAGGTGCTCCATATTCTAAAACTGGTAACAACATCTGCTTAACAAACTTCATTCTAACTTCCTTTGAGAATACTCCTGCCACTATTCTTAGGGCCTCCAACCGTTGATTTACCTTTCTAACTTGAATATTAATATGTTCTTTAAAAGTCAAGTGAGAATCCATTTGCACACCCAAATATTTTTATCCGTTAACCTCTTTCACTTTAGTACCGTTTGATAGTTGGATGTGTAATTGTAGACCACTCTCTTCTCGACCCGAGTAAAAAATCATAGACTGTGTTTTTTTAGGACTTAAAAGCAATCCAAAATCACTCATCCATATTTCCAGTTGGTACAAATCTCCCTGTAACTTCTGTTCCAATTCCCCTATATTATTAGCTGAGACTAATAACACTGTATCATCTGCATACTTCCTAATTTCCCCATGTTTAGTGGTTTGCACCAAACTGTTGACATAAACATTGAACATAAGGGGTCCCAATATCGATCCCTGAGGAACCCCCTGATTTATCCCCAAAGCCAGACATTTCTGCTCCAATGGCCACACATTGCTTTCGATCAGCCAAGTAAGGTGCCAACCACTGTAATGAGTCTTTTTGTACCCCTACCTGCCAAATTCTTTCTAAAAGTTTCCTGTGCTGTACTAGGTCAAATGCTTTAATAAGGTCCACGAACACCACCCCAGTGTTTCCCCCCGGTCCAAAGAAGTAACAACCAGGTTGTGGAAATTTATTAGGGTGGTGTTCATGGATCTATTGGGTCTAAACCCATGCTGGTTATCAAATAGCATAGCATTTTGCTCTAAGTGTTGACTTAATTGAGAATGGATTCTACATTCCATTATTTTTGAAAGCACAGGAAGAACTGTGATGGATCTGTAATTAAAAGGTATAGTGCTGTCTCCTCCCTTAAAAAACAGGTATTACTTTTCCCTTTTTCCAAACTTTGGGGACTGGAGAGCTTTCTATGCTCCAGTTTAACAAATAAATTATAATGGGTGCAAACGCCTTTGCTCCTATTTTCAAAAATCTTGCCTCTATTTGATCCAACCCACTAGCTTCACTAATATTTAGATTTTGTAACTCCAGCTGCACTTCCTTTAATGGTAGAAGCCTAATATTAAATATCATTTCTTGATGAGTTACTTGTTTTGTTATTAGTTCTTCTATTATTGTATTTATGGACAAATTAGCTGTACATTCTTTCGGTGGGGGAATATTTAGATCTCCTAACTCAATAAAATAGGGGTTTAGCACAGAAGCCACTTCCTATGGTTCATCAGCCATTGTATCCCCTTGCAATAAACTTATCTGGTTTGAAGTTCTGTTAGCATGTCTAATTTCTGAAATATAATTCCAGAACATTTTTCGGTCTTTTACCTTATTTAATTTATCTGAGTAATACCTTTTCTTAGCATTCCTAACTGTTTAGCAACATTTATTTCTCCATTGTTTAAAAGTTCCCCAGTCAATCAAATATTTTGTTTTCCTAGCTTTTTTCCATGTCCTGTCTCTGATCCTAAATAATTTCTTAATTTTATGTTATCCATGGGCTTTCTCCAAATCTCCTAACTCTGTTAAAGGGAAACAGTGGAAACATACAGCTTTATCTGGGCACTACAAAAATGTCTGATTAGTGCTTTCAGACAGTATCATTTATTTAACAAATTACTCTAATTGATTTTTTTGTGATTTAAACAGTGGCCTTCAACTTTCACTTTCTATTGCTGGCAGCCACCATTTCATGAGTAGCAGAGAGCTTCCTGAGCTTACTTTATGCTGATATGTCCTGCCAACCAATAGCAGAGGTGAAACATACATATTAGCATACAGTGAGCTCAGGAAGCTCACTGCTGCTCATGAAATGGCTGCTGCCAGCCACAGGAAGTGGAAGTTGTGGGTAGCTATTCTAAATCATTAGATAAAGTTGTTACTGTCTGAAAGCACTAATTGAGCATTTCTGCACTGTCTGAGGGAAGTTTTGTCTGTTTGATTGTTTCCCTTTAACTTTTGGTGCCCGTCTTTAAATTATAGATATTAAAGAATTATTAAATTCCTGTACAGCTAGGATAATGTCTGGAATCAAAAACAATCTGTTCCGACTAAATTCATTAATCGCGTGTCTAAAATTAGCTTCATTATAATTCCTATAATCTCTTACCCAACATTCATTCTTTTGCTGTACCAGAGATTTGGGAAGATTAATAATGCAAGTTAAGGGACAATCATACCTCTCAACTGTCCCTGATTTTCAGGGATGTCCCTGATTTGGCCTCAAAATTTTCCTCTGTCCCTCGTAAAATTTGGGTTTTTGTGACAGAACAGTGGGGATTAATAACACAAAATAATGTCAAACATTCAAGTTACAGACTTGTTGTTCTTCAGAAAATGCATCTTAATACACATGGCTTTATTCTATCAGCTTTCTGAGTGAATAGTACCAGTTTTTAAGATATGTCCCTGATTTGGGGTCTTTGTCCCTGATTTTTTTAAGCCTTGTCCCTGATTCACGAGGCAAGAGGTTGAGAGGTATGGGGACAATGGACCCCAAGTCTATAGGCAGCACTTCCCATTTTGTAATTTTCAAGTCCTGAGAAACAAACAAAAGATCAAGTATAGCCCCCCAACCCCAACCAGCAGTAATTCTAGTTGACACTTCAAATGAATATCTTTTTGCAGCATGTTGCATAGTTGTATAGTTACATAGTAGACGTCTGCAGAAAAAATACACTTTGGTCTATCTAGTCTGTACTAGTTACAAGTTTAGTTCCTACTTTTGTACTACAGATCCTGTCAGTCCTGTGACCTTTCTTCCCCCATCCTGACTCCAAGAGGCCCCTGTGCATATCCCATACATGCTTGAATGCTCCACAGTGGTTGTACTCATCATTTCCACTGGTAGCTTGTTTCAGGCCTTTACCACCCTTTCCATGGAGAAGTACTTCCTCCTAATTCCGCTGAACCCCCCCTTCCTGCCTCATATCATGTCCCATTGTCCTTGTGCATCTGCTATGCTATAGAGTGCTGCCGTCCTGCACTTTATTGTTTTCCCTTTAGGTAAATGAATGTCTCTGTCATGTCTCTTTTCTCCCTTCTAACCTCCAGTGAGTACATATTTAATTTCTTGAGTCTCTCCTCATAGCTTTTCTTATGCATGCCCTGGACCATTTTGGTAACCATTATTTGGAACAGGGACAGTCAGACTAGTGTCTCCATCTACCAGAGACTACATAGTTGCTTCCTGGCCACACCTGAATGATCTCCCAGCCCTTACATTTCAGTGTCAGGTGACGCCTTCATCAGTGGCCAGTAGCAACGGTGTAGTCTCTGAAGCAGTGGAAGCAATGGTGATTTTGAAAATGTTTTCAGTTTGTAATATACAATTTACCATGCTCTTTAACATTTTTCCTGGCTCCTGAAGTGAGGTACATGTAAGCTGCTTACTTCTGAACCATTTAATAAACTCTTGCTGATAATTAGCTTTTGGTGCAGTGCCTATCTGTGACACTTTGGGAATATATTCGGAAACACTCAGTTTGGATTACTTATGCAATACAAATACAGATGGGCTACAAGGAGGGCTGATTCACCCTGCGCTTTAATGGAATTTTGTGTCTGCATCCCCTGAAGTCAACTTGATTCGTATGCCCCCCAACAAAAAAAAAAAAAAATGAAGTCATCATGAGTCTTAAGATTTATGGCTAAATGAGAGCATGGAACTCCATTACTGTACAGAAAGGGTCAATAAACTCACATGCCAAATTCAAAACAAGCTCCAGGAATACATGCAAGTGAATGTTCTGTGTAACTGTTTTACCTAACTGTACACTGATGCTGTGTGTAGTTGTTTTATCTATCTGCATATTACTGTTAACACATCTAAGTATGCACACATTACCCTAAGTGTATGTTTACTGTTTTTTTTTCATGGTATATATCCACTGTATGTACTCTATGTCTTATGCTTGGGGTGTTCCTGTAAAATGGTTCTGCTCTCAGTCAGCCTACACAGTAATGACAATAATTACATATATTCTTCTATGTTGGCAATATATTTTTACATTTTTCTCATTAACTTTTTTGATGCTACATCAGATGGTTTCACAATGACAGATTGGAAAGCTCAAAATAGTGTGGGGTTGCTCTAAAATGAGCTCTCTCAATGCTGAATTGCATTTCTATGCTTTTGCCTTGTTTTTGCTGACATATTGCTTCTTTTCATCTCATGTGGCACCCAAAATATGTTATTCTTGTTTAGTTCTGCAGTATTCTGTACAAGAAAACAATGTGTTTTCTATTTTCTTTTCTGCAACACGGCAAATATGGAGGCAGTATAGCGCAGTGGTCTAAGGCTCTGAGCTGCAAATGTGGTGACATCCAGCAGATCAGACCTGGGTTTGAATCCCACAGCTTCCACTTGCATACTGTGTGACCCTAAGTAAGTCATTTAACCTCCTTGTGCTCCCAGGTCGCTCCTGTAAAAAAGCTTTCAACTTAGTGTGCTATACCTGGTTAAAAAAAAAATAGTAGAAATCTGGCAGGTGTGAATTTACTATGTTTTTAAAATTTTATTCACAGATGGTGTCCTTCCGCCAGTCTCCCAGATGAATTCCAGCTGCTTCACAGGCTGCAGCATAAGATCCCAGGTCATTGCAGAGTTGTTCTGAGCTTCCGTTTGTGGCACACTGGTCATAGACGCAGCTCTCAAAGTACAGCTGGGGAGGGATATACCAGTGGCAGGCTCCAAAAGGCCCATTACTGTCCAAGACAATCCTACAGTGTTCTTCAGCGTCTTGTTCCAGAGATGGAGAACAGGGTTGTGGTGTTGGGGGAGGAATTGTTGGACAGCTGTGAAACAAAAGCACAACCTTTTTTTAGGATTCTTCTCTGAAACAAAGTGATACCAATGTTGCCTCACACTTGATTTTATCACTACAATTATTCCAGAATAGAAAAAACTTCATCTGGCTCTGTGATTGGGTGCACTACACTGCTATGCAGAATACCCAGACTCAGAAGCAACTTTTGGTCCTCTCATTCACTGACTTGTGGAGAGTGGGCACATTTTGAAGATCCTGTGCCTACTTTTTCAGATAAAGGGGTTGTCAGCATATTACTCTACAGCATTCCCGGTAGGTCAGTTAGCAGTGGGGTGTTGCAGGGTATCTGAGGAGATGGCCACACCACTACAACACTATCTGTAAATGCTGTGTTGGGGAACAAACAAACTGGTTAAAATAGGCATCTGGTGCACAAACAAGTTATAAAAAAGAAGGATTAATCCATTACATAGAAAATAATGTATGGTTCCATGTGTATTACTGGTCAGTAATACCATCGAGAGGTTCCTACATGTCCAGAACCACAAGATGGTATTGCTGATCGGAAATACACACGGAACCATACTTTATTTTTTTTAATATATGGATCTGAGTGTGTTCAGACAGGTGGTTTGCCAGTTCAGTAAAGATGTGTGGGTCATTACGAACCGCTGCACTGTCTCGTGTTGTGTCTTTAGCTGTCTGCTCGCGCCTGATGGTTGCCGGCATCTGCTTCTTTTTTTTCAAATTAATGAGATCTTACCTGCTCTTCACCACTGGAATGGCAGGATCAACCAGATATTTTAATTTGCTGATCGGGGAAAATAAAAACAGAGAACCGAGTTCACCCTCGCTAAGCGACAGAATGGCCGCCATGTTTTTTCAACTGTACAGCCCGCCCACACAGGAAAACCAGCAAATGAGGAGGCACGCTTACAACGTGGGGGCAGGAGGTATCAGCACAAAACAATAGTATTACCAGTGATTGACAATACTATTACCAGTGATTGACAATAGTATTATCACTAAACCTTTGAGGCTATTACCAGAATTTTTTTATATGCTTTACAGACATATTAAATTCAATATCCATATATTAAATAAAGTTAATCATTATTTAGCACAGGAGCAGTCAGACTAGTGTCTCCATCTTCCTGTACCAGACATAACGCTGCATGACTATCTACTGAGATGCATCATTCGAACAAGTTGAGGGAATCTGTACTGGGTCCACTAACTTGCCTATGACAGCTGTAAAGGGCTCCATTTTTAATATCATTATTATTTTTATCTTCACTCATAACTAAAAACATTCATTCCCTGCTGAGATAGATAGATGGATAGCTAGATAGATAGATAGAGAGAAAGAGATAGATAGATAGATAGATAGATAGATAGATAGATAGATAGATAGATATTTTATTTATTTACAGTTAGGAGGATAGATAGATTGTTTTACAGATAGATAGCTATACAAATATGTTATTAATTTTAAATTAGATAGATATATTTATTTACAACTTTTTAGTACGGAAAGACTGCTGAGACAATTGCTACAGTACATCTAGTTATATCTGGGGTGGGGGTATATAGCAGTAGGGGAGAAGTAACAGAATAATAATTACACAGCATATGCGAGTCATATCATTGAACATCTAAGAGATAAAGGCACAGACTGGTTTAAGATTCTTCTCTGAGATAACAACAGAAGTTGCCTCATACCTTTGTGGCTGCAGTTATTCAAGACTGTAAAATGAAGGCTGGATCAGTGACTTGGTGCCAGTACACTGCACTATAATGCAGGAGACCTGGGTTCAAGAATGACCTCAGATGTTGCTTTCACTGAGCCAGTGGCCATGCCATTTATTTTGTCATGGACTAGGAAAGCTACAGAACATTACTCAGTAGCAGCCCAGTGTCTTAGTTAGTAGGAGACCACTGCCTGTGACATGATGCCACAGGGTGACTGAGGCCTATATCCTCACCCAGAAGTACAGAAGATGGGTTAATTCATCTTATAAAATGGTTTAAAATGGCCATAATACATACTGCTGTCTTATTGGACCAGCCAGGCCACCTGACAGGCTCACATATTCTCACACACAGTTCTGTGTTTTATAAGCTAATACTTTTAATACTAGGCATTTTTGCATGTACCATAACACACTCCAGCGTTGTGCTTCCATTGGGATATGTACACTCTCTTCCGTGTGTGCTACTGAGCATTCAGCCTGTGGCCTCATTCCTCTGCCTACTCACTGGAGCAGTGCTTATATATTCCAATGAACACAGACCTTATTGTGCTTTATTGTTTACATACACAGTTCAGCATTATTTTACACAGTTGGCAGTCTACTCACAATGGTTGTCGGGTGTATGAACATGAAGAGTTTGTCAGCCTTTACATTCAGCAGGTGGTTAGCCCATCAGGTAAGTACTGAGGTGCATGAAATGAGCAACATGAGGAAGCTAGCACAGCATTCACTTACCCTGTGTGTAATCTACTGTTACATAAAGATTTCAGTTTTTGTGTCATTATTTACAGCAGTTGTTGGTGAAAATCAGATACAAATGTTTAGTTTGGACAAAAGTCACTTACTTCCACTCATTGTCTGGCACCATCCAGCTCATTCCAAATTCATTAAAGTCTGGAACCACAACTCCATCGGGTCTCATAAAGTCATCTATCTGGTTCCCAGTGTAAGTCCCACACAGCCCACATAGCTGGCCTTTGTATTTCTCACTGACACTCACAAAGAGCTCATGGTCACCACTAAACTTTAGTTGGAGGCCAAAGTTTGTCTGCACCACAACGTAAGAACCACTGATTGATACGTTTACTCCAGGGACAGGTGACACTGGCAGTGTAACTGTATTGTCATTCACCTGGCAAGAAAAAACATTTTGAGCTATAGTTGTGAAGCAAAAAATCTGTTTTTATTATATTGTGCTTGATATAGACAAAGCTGCTACATAGAAATGGAAGACAGCACCTTTATCTTGACTAGTTTTTAGAACACTGACAGCCACTCAGGGTCCAACTTCATAAACTTGCACATCAAACCTGGCAAAGTTAGAATAGTTTGGCTTGTTTGCCAATTTGATGTAAAACATAGGACATCAAATCACTTTCACTTGTGGCTGCTTTCAACAGCAAGTAATGAATGTGGTACCAAAAAAAAAAAGTTAAAATAGAGACCCCACCTCCTGATGCTCCACCTCCCTAATTCCCAGTGCCAATATCCTTAAATACATAGATTAGGGAGTCCCCTGCCTTGATGAATTCAGCTTCCCCTGTCAGCTGTACTTGGTTCATATACTGTACATGGAGACAGGATCCTTTGCTCTACAGTTGATTTGCACCTGTGTTTTGGCAGAAGTAACTCTCTGCTGTTTGCAACATCATAATGATTTCCATGGCAACAAAATGACAGTGTAATACCACAATCAGAGGATTATGACTTCAGCAAAGGATTAAACAGCAGGAGTACGAGAGCTCTAGGGACAAGGATCCAATTTCAATCCAAATTAGGCCAGCAATGAAAAAAAGGAATGGGAAATGTAGACAATAGAAAAAAAAACATAGATTGGATTGGGTCAAAATATTATATTTTCCCAAATTTTCTCAAAAGTAATAAATGCCATTTTAAACCACTTAGGATATGATCAATAAAAATCCTGGAAAATGCCAGTTTCCCATGAATCCCAGTGCAGGAGCTCTGCATCCCCAGACCTTGTCACACTTCTCTTAATCTACAGCCCCAAGCCTTTCCACATCACACATGCAAGAAGCATGCAGAGACTTGTTGCCAAATTAGCCAACACTTACATTGGAGGACTTGCTGGTAGGACACTTAAGCACTATAGCAGGGGTTCCCCTGCTGCAGTATAATTTCCCTTCACATACCCTCTGTAATGCTGTAATTGTTTTTCTGGGTTGTTCAGATTATGTTCCTGCCCTCAATCTAAATACCTGCACAGAGGCCCTGGAAGTGTGGAATCATGTGCAGAAGTTCAGACTCTCAAGAGTCATTTTGGTTTATGGCTGCTACTGGCACATGTGGAGGGGGCACACTCTGGCTGCTGACAGCCCTCTGCTCCTGCAGAGGGCATCTGCACATTTTTGGGGATTAAGCCATTAATTAATATACAATAGACATAGAGAAATTCTTACTTTATCTTTTTAACTCAGGTTGAACTATGTAGTAGTGCCAGTGGCTCAGTAGGATGTGACTGGGGTACCAAGAGACTACAAGGGTATTGGGTCTGGTCCAATACCGGGAATTTTGGCAAATACCCAGTAATGACACTGTACTGCAGTACAAAGAGGATGCCGCACTATTGAGGTGCCTTACCATGGATGACACATCATACCACGGTCCCTTCTGCCTATCTATGCTGGCCATCCTGGTAGAACTTAAAGATCCCATGGCATTTATCATAAGATATGGTGTGTTTTTTTTTTGCCTATTCATGGACATTCATGGAGGCTAACAAATATTACAAATCCTCAATTCCTCTCCAGGTGGTCAGAAGTAGTCCCATGACCACTCCACAGGTAGTCACAGCTAGTCCCTCGAACACTACCCTACTCATTTACCACTACCCTCCCACCACCGCCAGTCTCCCACACAAAACTGTGAAGAAAAGAAAACTGTTGGTACCTGGTACTGTGCCAAGACGTGACGATATCTTTTAAATCACACCCTCATCCAAGCTCATTTATCCCCATACCTATGTGACAATGTTTAGTAGTGCCACTCCCCCAATCCCATAACCTGTGAATTGGGAAGGTGAATATGAGTCTAAAAAGCAAGGTAACTTAGTCATCATCACCCCTCTCTGACTTTACAGTCCAAAAACATATTTATTTATTTATTTAAATCTCAGATTACAAATACCTTTGAGCATAGAGCTCTTTTGCAAAGGTTCCACATCAGCAACGTAATACAACAGGTTAACAGAACAAAACGTATGGCAAAACAATATACATAGAGAGAGGAGATCAACAGGTTTACAGACTAAACAAGGTATGGTAAAATAATTGTAAATAAGAAAAAGAAGAAATTGCTGACATTCACAGTGAATGAAAGAATAGAAACGCGTAACGATAAGCAGTTTCATGCACAGGAATGCATACAGTAAATTGAAAATCAGGCCAAACAAGCTTTGTCAGTTACTGGTAAAATCATAGGGTAAGTTCAAATCAGCCAACATGCCTTGTCAAGACATATGGGGGAGGGGCATTAGGTAGAGGGGAGAAAAGGTGAGGAGGGTAGGTTAGCAGGGAGGAGGGAATGTCAGAGATGGTGCTAAGGAGATTTAACAGTAATCAAATACTAGGGTTTTAGATTGCCAAAAAGGGTTTAGCATAAACATGCTTTCATAGATATTCATGGAGGCTCATTAAAATAATAATCGGACTAAATTAGCAAGCTGAGGACTCAACCATGAGGGCAGAGGGAGTGAAGTTGTCTATGTTATTAATAACACTTCATGGACTGATTCAATTTGCCTAGCAGCATCAATAATGCAGATCAGGCTGCCCTCCCATCCTTTACCACTATATGCTCAACTCTTAGCAACTTAGTGTCATAGTAATTTAAGGTCAGAAGGAACTTTAGGTCCAGCATGTCTGTGAACACTTACCTGTTTTAGAGGAATTCCCTACTCACTCTACTACTCAGGGTATCTGGTGAATCCCTTTGTGAGCAGAAATTTGGTTGGGCTTCCCTTTAAGTCCTGTGTAGTATTTATGTCTGCTGTCCCTGCGGGTAGGCTGTTCCATCAGTTCACCACTTTCTGGGATAAAAATGGTGCCTAATAAACTTACTTCTGAATTTACCCTTGAAAATGTTTAGGGCCTATCCCCACATCCTGTTACAGGATACCAGATCAAAAGTGTTCAACTTTTCAATATTGTCAATACCATGAGTCTGCAATAAACTGAAATCATCTCTACTGTTAACCTTCTTTTCTCCATGGTAAAGATGTTAAGGGCCACTAGTCTCTCTTCAAAGCATCTTTACCCCATACCATGGACCATTTCAATGGCCCTGCAATACCTCCTCTCGAATGCCTTGGTGTATTTTTTGTATTGTGGAGACCAGATCTGCACATAGTACTACAGGCAGGGCCTGATCAGGGCCATGGGAAATGGAGGGATAACTACATGTGCTTTGTTGTAATGATACAGTAGTTAGTGAAAATGGGCAGACTAGGTGGGCCAAGTGGTCCTTATTTGCTGTCAATATCAATGGTTCTAACCCCACCTTTTGATTCATCCCATCATTTTGCCTTTTCGCTATGCATTAACCAAGCCTTGTACTGCTTCAGTCCCTTATCTGTTATGGCTCTCATATCCTTTTCCTTCTGGAGGGCAGGAAGAGGAACACGACACCGTGTGCAGTTCCTCTTTCTGACAAAATGGAAGAAACTCAGCATTCACCCCATTTCAATTCATTGCACATCAGCTGTAATAAGTATGACTCAAACTCATTTGAGATGTGGTCAAAAAACTCTCCCTTACTTTATACACAGAGGTGGGACAAAATTACATCAGGCAGGTAGCAGGAAAAAGTACTCTACTTTTGCAAGGCTGATTTATTACACTGCAAGAATCAGACCAATCACTATGCCTGCTTCTTTCTCCTGGTCTTTATCCCTCTCCTCAAGGAAAGTCACTTCCCTGGTAAGCTTTGTGTCAACCACAAACTTGGAGGTCCCATTGTCAAGACCCTTGATGATGATGTTGAAGGGTAGATGTCTGTATTAGTAAATGAAGTGCGCATGTTGTTTGTTAGGAAAATGGGCTCACATTAATTAGCCTCACTTCTGGATTACTACCATATCATGAAACAGGGATTATGGTGTAGGACGGTGATATTACTCAGCAATACGTTTTGAGAACTGGTGGGTCACTCAGGTGAGGGGCAGAATTTACAAGATATTGTCACCTCCCAGCAAAATGCCAGGTGCTGGATTATTTTTAACTGTGTTTTTTAAAAAGGGGAGATGGGTGAAGAGTATGGAATGATTAGGGCATGACGGGGATGTGCTATCTAGGCTTGCTGTGTACAGATACTCACCAAATATTCTGAAAAAAAGCTATTCTCACACCCCTAGTAGATAGCTTTGCATTCATGCACCTGTATATGTTGGACGATGAAGCAGACTTGGGATCTGCTGGGAAGGCAACTGCTCACTTACCATTCAGAGCACAGGAACATGTGCAGCCATGTGACCACAGTGATTGGAGGGACAGGGCCAAAACACGCATTAGATCCACAAAATATTATCATGAAGGTAGGTACTCACAGAGACAACCTTGTTCTTCCTTAGTGCAATGTGAACACCATTCACTTTGAGAGCCACTGAGTTGATTGCTGTCCATGCTGGGTTACCTCTGTGTTCATTTCGGGTTGTAACAGTAAAACTGACAGATGTATTCCCACATGTTTCTGTCACTGTGTAGTTACAGGATCCTTGGAAGTGGTAAAGTTTCCCATCATAAGTCGTATAATGGGGATCACCATAGATATGGCAAATAGCAGTATCTGGCGGGAAGCAATCAAGGACTCCATTTTGAACTTTACAGATTTCATCTGGTCCACAAGATACTGGAGTGCAGTGCATATTATTGTTTCCCCAAGCACTGGCATTGTTTTTCACAATTTTCTGTCATATGGGACTCATTTTTCTGTAAAGCAAAACAGAAAAATATAACAGAGAGCACATTTAGAAGAAACTGTTCATTTGCTGTCATAATTCATTCAGTTTATGAACTTAGATGTTGTGTGATTGGAACAATAGATTAAAAAGAAAGCCATCTTTGGCAGTGCACCTACAGTACCTTACAGGTGCTTAAAAGAAGTTGGTTCCCTCCACTCTTGCCCTGATGCTGAATCAGCCCATCACTTGCTATGACCTTAGATTTGGGGGTGAATAACTCAATAGAATTGGTTTGTTAGAGCTGGCCTGTTCCTGTAGAGGTGCTGTGCTGTGCTGAGCTGAATGCTATTGAACTGCAGAGGAGCTGAGATAGCAGGTTCTGCTAAAGGCCTTTTTGTATGCATTTAAAAGGAGGAAAACCAAGCTGGCACAGTGGCACTGAGGGTTGAGGCACTAGATACCTCACCTGGTGGCACACCAGTGACCTGGGTTCAGGAACAAGCCTGGGCCATTGAGGATCAGCAGGGGGAAGAGAAGGGACTGAGCATCCAGCACACTGCTCTCCCTTCCGAGGGGGATATGGGGTCCACGTCACGCTTGAGCAACCCATGGCACTAGCCAGGGGTAGCCAGACACTCGACGATGTCGCCACAGTGGCACCTAGGGGAGGCAGAGTTTGGTGGATGCTGGTCATCATTGCATGTCCGAGCTCTGCTGCGGGGGGGCGGGACAGGAAAAAGAGGAACCCTTTACGGCATCTGATAGGTGAAGTGGGACCAGGGGTGGTCCCCACACCCAATATTGGGTCTTCCAGCTCCACCTCAGTCTCTCCTTCAGCACTCTGGTCACCCCTTCAGATTATAGATCGAGCATCTGAGGCATTGGCGGTCCCACCCCAGAGGGCTCAGAGCCATAGGGTTGGGCGACCAAGTCTGCAAGGAGATGGGCCAGGGCCAAGAGCAGAGACTGAAGACCAGAGGCTTTAGGTGGGCCGGGAGCAAGATTGCACCCTGCGTCCATGCTGGAGAGAGAGGTCAGAATATCTGGTGAAAGAAGGCATAAAGAAACTTGGGGAAAAAAAGGAGGAAAACTTCCAGTCGAGGACAGACGGGAGAGCACAGGAAGGCTCAAGCCTGCTCTGATTAGTCGAGAGCAAAGAGGACAAAGGAAACACAAAACTCTCAAGGCAGCAGTTGTATGAACTGGAACATCTGAGACCAATGGAAAATCTTAAAAGGGAAGAACATTTATAGAAAGGAAAGAAGGGGATGTTTTGACAATTTACAATAAACACAATGCAATATAATTATCTATGAGGGGAAAGGGCAAAAGAGGCAGAGAGAAAGGACAAGGATTCAAATGGTGTTGTTTTATACATTATTTAGTGGCTTATTTTTGCAGTTTTTATTGTTAGTGATGATTACCGATATTAAGATTCTGTCACCAGCAATAGTTTTGTTGACCAGCTAATTAGTATCACTGTAGTAGGCTACACAGATAAGACTCTTCTTCATGTTAACTACATTGATTATTGTTTCCTAGGCCATGTATTTAACAACATTAAAATAAAAGTTACTAATTATACTAATTGCTACCTAGAGAAGCATCAAATTGAACAAGGGAAACCCCGGGACTAACACTAGGACACAAACACACATGTGTGGCATTCTTGTAGCCAGACTCATCATTTTAGTGCATCCTGTGCCCAGACTAAAACCTTTGCACTTTGTAGCTAGCGTTATAAGAAACTAGTGATTTTTTTGGGGGGGGGTTGGGGGTTTGGTTTTGGTCGAAGAACCTGCTTCCTAGGACAAAGTATTCATTGCTCCTGCCTAGTTCCTCAAGTTATTCTTGAAGTTTGAGCATTTTGAAATTCTTTGGGCATGGCCTAAAATAATTGCACTAGCTAAATTTGAGTGCTTTTGCATTTTTGGCACTTGCTGGTTACTCACTACTCCAAGTAACAGAACTGCATGCTGCAGAATCCTAGAAATTGTATTGCTTTATGAGGCATTGATAATGAGTTGTATTTATATTATTTTCTCCTATTTTGGGAAAAGTAGGTAACTGGAAAATATTACTTTTATATACCAAAGCATATTTTGTGTGCAAAACATTCAAACTTACATATTTGAAGTTTATTTATTTATTTCATTTTTGTTGACTGGGTAAGTGCACTAAACAAATTCTTCCTATTTTCAGGCATGACCCAGGGGAGGGGGAATACAGATGAATGCCAACTGACCATGAACCAGATTTAACTACTGTTGGTGGTATTTTCTTTGTGAATGTTAATTTCGTACTGCTACTAGGAAATTACTGTGGTTAACTTACTAGTTTAAATTTGTTAAAAGGACAAACTGGCCTAGGAATAATATAGGATTGCTATAATTAATTTCTCATTAGTCTTTTCATTTGTCCAACGATAGTATTTGATTATCCTTACTGGAGCTGGATTTTTAAAAACCGAATCTCAGACTGATCTGTTTACTCTGATACATATTATGAAAATTCTTCTTTTTAGTGGAGCCTTACTTCTACTTTGGTAAAGAAATTTCTCAGCAGAATGGCTTAGAGTCTTGCAGACCTATTCCACAGTGTTCCTACAGCTACAAAATAGGAATTCCACTCATCCAAGCTGTTTTATTCACAAGTTACCTCGAAAAGGCTTTGTCCTGCAGGAAGGAGATGCCAGATACGAAAGCTTCCTAGCAGCTATACTTGGCAACTTAGGTGTTCTAAGGTTCTGTACTATTAGATAAATCAGGCCACTGAAGGTAACGGACTGTAAATATTTCACAAATATTTCTCAACTTGGACTATCAAGGAGCTTCTTTTCCAAAAATATATTTTTCGGGAATACAATTTATACTCTGAGCAACTCAGAACATATTTGCAAGAGGGGAAAATAAACTTCCAGAGCTCATAGAGCAACAACCTGCACAAAGCCCATTAATGGGGTATTAACTGTAAGAAACTGTGGTTTTTGTTATAGCCACTGGTATAATTTAACATTTTTTTAAATTATTTATGGTACTTTATTTGTAGTTTCAAACTGCGAATTCTCATCATAAGGATCTATATTTATTCCTGTAGTTTTTTCCCTTTACTTAATATCAACGCTGAGACCACAACCTCTGTGAAACTTATACAGTGTGTTTATTATATATTTGTGCTTATATTGACATCTGTTTTTATTGTAAATATATCTCATTACTAACTACTGATTTGTTGAACACATTGAATAAGATGGTTAATACATGAAGCGGTAAACTTACTTCACCTAATATTAATTTATTTCAGGGGATTAAGGAGAAAAAAGGCACAAGAAAATGGGATATAAGAAAGATACTTTAACTATACAGAGCAAATCAGGGAAAGCAGGAAACACTCCAGTAATGACCCCATCAACTCTAGGGGAAAAACAGGGAAGGGTAAGAATAAACCAAATCAACTAAAAATAACCTGGTTCTTCAGACAGTCTGCCCTATCAGTTACAATGACTTTAGTAATTCCAGTGACCAGTCCCACAATCAAATAGATAGGAAGAGGTTGAAAATCAATTATGTTTGTGGGAGCTTTCTGCCTCTCCTAGACTCTCTTGCTCTGTCACTAAGGGGAAGTTATTTCAGTATTATGAGTCAGAAGGAGAAGACATAAACAACATGGCTTCTGATCAATGGTTACATTCTGAACTTTCCCACTGTGAGGATGTGATTGCTATATTGATCCCTTCCTACTCCAAGGAAGATGCCTCAAAGGGAAGTAGGATGTTTGATCAGATATCAGTGTCAGGCGATAATCTCAATTTGGTAATACATGATTTAAATTATACTATAGAAAGACTCAAAAAAATGGTGGCAGATCAGGAACAAGTAAACTTCACCACATTAGATTCACAAAGATTTTCCTCTCCCTCACTGACATTTTCCCCTGAAAGTGTGCAACAAGATACATCACTTAGATCAGTAAGGCATGTATCCTGTGCGACTGAAATAATTTATAACATGGAAGTCTTTACCAATGAAGGAGATTTTAGATCATGTTCTTCCCTTTCTAAGCAAGTACTATAAATAAAAAAATAATCCATAGTACCCCAATATTATGGTACTAGAGAATGTATGGGTCGTCAAGGAAGGAATAACAAAGTCTAAGGGCCAATGTTTTCTGCAACAGAATTATCCTGGACTACCTAAAAAATAACACTCAGGAAGGACACCAAGATTTAAAAGCATCAACTGAGGGTTATACCAAAGATATACAACAATTAGAAAACAAAGCTCGTCAGGTTAACCTCCCCCCCCACCCTTTTCAAAACAAAGGTATGTTTCCAACTACGGGGATTCCTCTGAAAGTCTGCAGGAGGGAAAAAATGTGTAACAAGCTGAGGGCAAAAAGAAGGAAAAGGCACCCAAAAATCTTACCAGTCAAGTGACAGGACAAAATAGTGAGTAGGACTCAAGGGTCACCAAAACTAAAAAAGTTGGATCAAAAGTGTTGTACTTGTTCTAAAGCTACAGTGACCAGTTAAGGGAAGGGGGAGACATGTATAATGTAGATAATGAATTAGGGCAGTCAAGTAATGATGCTGTAGATAAAATATCACAGGCACTCTTTTCTTTTCTAACTTTACATGAACCACTGTTAAAAAATGCTGACTTATGTGACCTTGGGGAGACAAAGATTCTACCTGTGCTCTACCAAAGAGTGAGGATGTAGAGGATTTCAGTTCTAAGGGCCAACAGCCTGCAGCTTCTGCTACTGATCAGAGACAGAGGGTCTCAATTGAATACCTTCTTGAATTATATTGAGTAAAATCAGTTATAACAAGAAACACAACATATAGAATAGTGGATGGGTGAACATCCACAACAAGGCTGTGTTTCCATTGAGGGAGTTGATGACATCACAGAGACCTTGAGAGCGAAGCTCGAGAGGTCTATTTGATGTCTTCAACTGCCTGAGATGGGGACGCAGACTTAGTTGTGGATGTTCACCTATCCACTGTTTTTTATAGTATATGGTTTTTTTTTTTACATTTATTTTTTTTGTTACTTGCCGTAGGTGCTGCTCCCGTTTCCCCTCTAGTGCTTCTGCTTGCCCCCGTTCCCGCTTATGCTCCGTCCTGCTCCTCAGTTTCTCGTCTGCAAGTTATTTATTTTTTTTAAATTGGTGAGAAAAAATAAAGCAGTTGTTTTCAGAAAGGGAGCCATGTATGGCTCTCCGTGTCCCGATTCCCGACTTCTCAGTCGGTGGCTCCGCTGCTCAGTGCTCGTTAAATCGCGCTGCCATGTTTTGTTTTGTTTTCCCATAGAGCGTCGTCTGAGCCAATCAGGCAGTAGGTCAAGGGTAAAAAGTTGTTGTACTATCGATGTGACGTCAGAACGATAGTACAACAACTTTTTTGACCTTTGAACTGTACTACAACAAGATTTCAGCAGTTGCTGAAATCCATTGACAATAGGCAGCACCCATATACTATAGAATTTAACTGAGTGGGTAACAAAATGATTGCATATTCTGTGCATACAAAATGAAGTCTGTGTTATTAGACCTCAAAATACAGAACTCAAAGACTATGCCCTAGTACACAGCTCCTCCATTGAGTTGGCTGGAGCAATATGGCAAAAAGATGAGGACTTTAAAAGAAGGGGTATGCACTGTACATGCTCCCCCCTTATAAGGTGCCTGCTGTGGTGGGAGAAGCTCCTTCACCACAACAGGAACCAGAGAAATCATGGACTTCGTATAGGTGTAGCGGGATTTTAGATGTCATCTTGGACTTTACCAACTCCAAAACTCAGGCTTGGAAACATAAAACACTGACCCTATATGGCTGGAAGATAGCATCAAGAGATTTAATAGGCAAGGTGAAGCATGAAGTTGCTGCATTTCTATCCAGAGTCCTAGATATGTCTATTAAGAAAAGCAACATAGAATTGATAAAAATATGACTCATCTCGCTTCTGCTCACAAATGGATATTACCTTTGCTAATCCCAAATGCATGTATACCATAATAAACACGCATTTGTCAATGCTGAACGTTTGCTTGCAGGTATTTGCAGTGGTGTTTGGCATGTATGGTGCTTTACCCTAATGCCATGTGCGATTGCTGGTATTTGCACAATAAATTGTCAGCATGACCTTGTTGTTACCCCACAGGCGGAAACATGTTTTGGGGAGGATGTGAAAATGACAGCTGTACTGCTCATAAGGAAGTGTGGTAAAATGGCAATGTTAGAAAATCTGGAGTGGAAATATTGAAATTACGCGAAACCCACGAGCGCATGTGAGACCTCAGTAATGCACGTCAGAAACAGTCATTTGTAGGATTTTTTCACCAAATTATCAACATTGCATTTTAAACCTCTTCTAATGAACAGTGTCACAGTGGATTTTCTTACTGTGTCCTATACATTGATTCCCAGATAATCGACTGCGCCATTGTGCACCATATGGGCGGAAAGACGTTTTGGGCAGGATGTGAAAAATGACAGCTGTAGTGCTCATAAGGAGGTGTAGTAAAATGGTAATGTTGAAAATCTGGAGAGAAAATATTGAAAATTTGCAAATTTACGAGCTTTCGCAGGAACTGCGCAATGCAGAGGTCATAAAACAGTCATTTTTAGGAATTTTTTCACCAAATTTTCAGCACAGTCATTTTAAGACCTCTGCTCATGATCAGTGTCACTGTGATTTTCTTAATGTGTCCCATACATTGAGTTCACACACCGACTGCGCCATTGTGCGCTACATGGGCAGAAACAAATTTTGGGCAGGATGTGAAAAATGACAGCTGTACTGCTCATGAGGAGGTATGGTAAAATGGCAATTTTGAAAATCTGGAGTGCAAATATTGAAAACTCGCAAACGTACGAGCGTACGTAGGAACTGCGCAATGCACACTCGTAAAACAGTCATTTTTAGGAATTTTTTCACCAAATTTTCAACACCGCCATTTTAAGACCTCTGCTCATGAACAGTGTCACTGTGATTTTCTTAATGTGTTCCATACATTGATTTTGCACACCGACTGCGCCATTGTGCGCTACATGGGCAGAAACACATTTTGGGTGAGATGTGAAAAATGACAGCTATACATCTCATATGAAGGTGTGATAAAATGGCAATGTTGAAAATCTGGAGTGAAAATATTGAAAATTCGTGAACTTACGAGCCTGCGTAGGAACTGCACAATGCACGCTCGTAAAACAGTCATTATTTGGAATTGTTGCAGCAAATTTTCAACATGGAGTTTTTAGGACCCCTTCTCATGAATGATGTCACTGTCATGGTGTTATTCAAGGCTGAAGGGTGATTTCATGCAGTGACTGCGCAGTGCCTGCGAAATCACCATTCCGGCCTGAATAACGCCATGACAGTGACATATTTCATGAGAAGGGGTTCCAAAAACCCCATGTTGAAAATTTGGTGCAAAAATTCCAAAAAATGACTGAGATATGCAATAAAGTTGAAACCCCCCTATGTAGCCCATTATACAGCTTACCGGCATTTCCTCAGTTCGCGGTCAGCTTTGAAGAGTGCAGACGTGTTCACGGTCCACCGAACATCATCGTGCCAGAGTTCAGAGGTAAGTATGGGGTGAGGGGGGTGTGGGGGAAGCTGGGTGCGCAGTGGGTGGGTGCGGGTTATGGGGGGGGCTGGGAGATACGCCACGGGACCGCTTTTTGTTTTCCAGGTTTAAAAAAAAAAGATGATGTGGGACCTTTGCCACACTGGGGTGGGCTCCCAGCATAGCAGAAGATGGCTGGGGAGGCCGAGGAGCCGATAGGGGATTGGGTACCCCCGTCGGCAAACTACGCAGGGGGGCGAGGAGCCGATGGGGGATTGGGCAACCCCATTGGCAAAGTAAATGACAGTTTGCCATGCTAGGATGGGCTCCCAGTGTGGCAGCAAGATGGCTTGGGGGGGCCGTGGAGCCGACGGGGGATTGGGCACCCCCATCGGCAAACAACATTTGCCATGCTGGGCTGGGCTCCCAGCGTGGCACCAAAGCTTTGGGGGTGGCGGTGTGACGTGCTCGGGGGGCAGATAGAGCATGATGCAAGGGGGGGTGGTGCTTAGTATGGCAGCGGTGCTTTTCTTTGAAGCAGAGGAACACCGCTGTCATACTGAGCTCCTGCACCCATTGGTGCAGGACCACCACGCCTGCTCAAGGAAGCAGTGCATTGGGTGGGAGAGGCACACCTCCAAGTGTGCTTCTCTCCCAAAATGTTCCTTGTGCATGCACGCAAGTGAACGTAAAAGGGCACCGCTTCTCGATAATATAGGGTTTTATGTGATGGAATCCTAAGTTATTTGGGCAAATTATTAGAATCACCAAGAGACAGTGTTACTTGAAATGAGCAATAGATTTGAAACATTGGATACACATATTGCAGATTGACAAGAAATACCATTATGGGTTAAATTTT
This sequence comes from Neoceratodus forsteri, assembly GCA_016271365.2. Taxonomy (NCBI): domain Eukaryota; kingdom Metazoa; phylum Chordata; order Ceratodontiformes; family Ceratodontidae; genus Neoceratodus; species Neoceratodus forsteri. Next base: position 639,389,846 of record CM028137.1, on the reverse strand, counting down.
ATGACATATTGGGAAGCTCCTCAATTTTGGTCCTTTCATGGAATATTGAAAGACTGATGTTGCAGTCTGCTTATTCTGATTGAAGAGACTTCTTTGGGAAATATGACTTACTGTGCTTACAAGAAACATAGTGTGGTGACTCTGCCAAACCGCTAATATCAGGTTTTGCGGGATATTCTATCCCGGCTGTTTGAATGAATAAGTATGGTAGATTTGGGGCCAGTATCGCAACCTATGCTATGACTACACTCAATTTTAAAATTGCTCAATTGACTTGCAGTCTGGATACTATTCTTCCACTTTTAATGGAAACTCCTGACTGCAAGCTAATTCTGTTAAACACATATATCCCTCCCCATCCAAAAAAGCATTTACTACACATGACTGGAAAGAATTTTCTAAATTTATTGATGACATTTCTAATAACTTTCCGGTATACCCACTTTTAGTTATAGGGGATTTTAATGCAAGAGTCCCACAAGAAGATACACTTGCTAATTTTCATGCACGTTTTATACTTACAGAATCTGATAGTTATCCAAATATAAGACAAACAAAACAAACAAGAGATCTTAAAACAAATAAGCAAGGCAGGATTTTAGCACAGATAATGGAGGAAGCAAATTGTTGCCTAATGAATGGTAGGGTAATTGGTGACTTTGATGGAGCTTTTACATATACAGGTCCCTTGGGATTATATTCCATAGATCAACTATGGGCAAATATAGATGCTATGAGACTGATAAAAAGTCTTAAAACATTTTTAACCAACCAGAGTCTGCACAGTTACTTACGGAATTAAAATATGGGCCAATAGACAGAACCAAAAGTCTTAGAGAAAACAGTAATTTAGTGCAAGAATGCAAAATTCTAAATCACTGCAAGATTACATGGTGTTCTGACTCTGCTGAAACTTTCACAGAAATTCTAGATTCTGAATTTTTAAGTAACTTGTGACAAAACTTTATTACAGATGATGATGGCAATATAGATACAAATGAGACCTGGCAGGATATTTTAAAATATATTAAACCATTTCTTTACCAACCCACCACATCAAGTCATAATAAGGGCTCCTGGTTTAAAGGTTTTTGCATAAAAACAAAAAGACAGTTGAACAAGATGATTCACCATGCCAAGAAAAACCCACGTACAGCACAAATAAGACAATTAAATAGGGCAAGGAAAGATTACAAGGAAACCCTTGAGAATGAAAGGAAAAAAAAATCAAAAATACAAATGGGATAAACTTAGGCTGTCCAGGAAAGAGATAATAAAAAATTCTGGATTCTGGTTGGGCAAGAGTATCAGCTGTTTTCATTCTCCATGGAGGCTTTTATAATGCCCAATAGTTGGGTAGCATATTGCTCTACACTATATTTTTCTCCATCTAAAAAACCATCTGACGTGCTTCAGAATAAAATGTGATACTACCCAAAACCATTATGTAGTTGTAGAGAGGAAATCATATAAGCTTTACTTCATCTTAAGAACAACGCGCCAGGGCTAGACTGCATTATAGCTGAACTATATAGATACTTCTCTGATTGGTGGCTTCCTCTCTTTTCATATTCTTTTTAATAAAATAGTTCAAGAAGCAGATCTTCCAGTAAGTTGGAAGGGAAGTGTTATGTGTCCTATATTTAAACAAGTATTTGTCAAGGCCAAATGTTTGCCATTGGTATTGCCATTGCCATGTATTTACCCTGCTGCCTCCCACAACCTAATTGTAAACAAGTCTTTTGCTTTAATCTGTTTTGTCTTCCTGAACAACAAATTTCAATCAGCCATCAGTCCATAGTCTGGCCCTGTGCTCCCACCCATGCCTATATCAATGCATAGGTTACGTGTGGCCCATTTTTTACAAAGCAGCCATTTTTTTTCCACAGGACCTGGAAACATGCAAAACAGCATAGTACACCTAAAGGTGTACTATGCTATGAGTAGTGCCAAAGTCATATCTGGAAGTTTTTTTGAGATATAGTGTCTGGAAGGTACCCCAACCATCACAATGTTATCCTATGGGAAAGTAACACAAATGTAAATTGTTTAAAGCTAGGTCCCTGTGCCCCCATTAGTAGTACAGCAGTGGCAAAAGTGTCAATGTAGGCATGGTATTACCCCACCTCATGTACCCTGTTCAGAAAATATTCAAATCCCAGCTAAAATGTAACTCTGTGCAACCATAGTGCCATCCCGCACCACAGATGTGAAAACATATTTTGGCCAAGATTTGAAAAATGACAGCTGTGACATACATGGGGTGGGATAATAAGAAGGCTATGTAACAAATTTCGTATGAAAATATTTTTAATTACCACAGTTACAAGTATGTGTAGCACAACTGCAATGAATGGTCATAACTCTGGCATTTTTAATAATTTTGACCCCAGTTTGCAACATAGCCTTCTTATGACCCCACCTCATGAACAATATGACTGTCCTTACATAAATCCTGCCAGAATGGTGAATTCACCAACAGATCATGAAATCATCTTTCCAGTGGAAGTTGGGTAACGACAGTTGTATTGTTCATGATGTGGGGTCCCTAAAAGGCCATGTTGAAAATCTGGAGTCAAAATCATAAAAACCGGCAAAGTTACAGACTAAAGTTGAAATCCCCATTGAAATACATTCAACTGTAGTTACCTTAGTTTCTTATATTGCAGTCATTGGTTCCAGCAGGAAGACATGACTTCAATCGAGAGAGCTGTTCTCGAATCTGGGATCTCTTCAGGTGAGTGAGGGTGTGTGAGGGTATCAAGGGGGTGGGGGAAGTGGGTGCACATTGTGAGGTTGGGTGGGGGTGCAGGTTTGATTGCTGATGGACTTTTGTATTTTACAGGTTTCTTTGAAAAAGAAAAACAATTGAGGGACCATTTCCTTTATTTTAGGCTCAGACTAGAAAATGTGAGATGGGGGGTGCAACTGCAGTGTATAGGGCAAGACCAAGGCTGGTTGGCTGGTACCAATAAACACCAGGGCAAGTTGGGAGTGAGTTGGCACCAGAATATGACAGAAGAATGGAGGATGGTAGGTGGGACAGCAGACAGAGAAGGGAGTGGGAGGATTTTATTTTTATTAGAGCAGAGACTGGGCAACAGTGGATGGAGGGTGGAACAGCACACAATTGGAGGGAGTGGCAGAGTTTTAATTCTTAAAGAGCAGGGACTGGGTAATAGAGGGTGGCGGGTGGGACAGCTCACAGAGGGAGGGATCAGGAGGGTTTTATTTCTAATAGAGTGGGGACAGGGGAATGGATGGTGGTGGGTGGGACAGCTCTCAGAGGGAGGGAGGGAGCAGGAAGGTTTTATTTGTAATAGAGCAGGGCTGGGGAATGGAGTGTGGTAGGTGGGATATCTCACAGAAGGAGGTAGCAGGAGGGTTTTTCTGTAATAGAGTAGGGACCAGGGAACAGAGGGTGATAGGTGGGACAGCTCACAGAAGAAAGAAGTGGCAGGGTCTTTTCCAATAGAGCAGGGACCAGAGAACAGAGGGTGGTGGGTGGTCCAGCTCACATAGGGAGGGAGCAAGAGTTTTTTTCCAATAGAGCAGGGACCGGGGAATGGAGGGTGGTGGGTGGGACAACTCACAGAGGGAGGGAGCAGGAGTTTTTTTTTCTAATAGAGTGGGATCCAGAGAATGGCCTTTTTTTTTTTACTTCTTGGAGGACAGAAGTACTTGGCTTTCTATGCTGCTATAAACATATAGTTGATATGGGTGCTGTGGTGGCCAAATACCGTTTGTGGCCTAGTGCAAACTGCTTACTGCTTGATTACAATGTTGGTGGGGGCACCTACTGTCGGTGGTGGAGCCAAAAATGAAAGTGCAGATGTTAGTATCATTATGACACCAATCAACTGTTTGCTGAGTGGTTTCCTGCTGATTAAAGGAAAAAGCCGCCACACCGTATTATTGGTTTGGCTTTTTCTTTTGATCTCCACACAGTTTCCATCCACTAAGGCAAAGCTGCATAAGCATAAGCCTGTCTAATTATTGGGCTGTTACTATCCCGCCCATTGCAGACCACTCTGCATTGGGCAGACAGTGTCACACCCATCTCAGAGTCATTTGTAGCAAGATGTTTGTGTGCACATGTGTGGTGAATTCAAAAAAAGTATAGTCCACTAAAACCATCAATGTATAGGCTATCAGTCTTATTGATACCTCACAACAATTTTTTTGTAGGATTATTTTGAACAGGATACAAACTTGGATAGAAGCCCATATTTTGAGTGAATTTCAAAATGGGTATTGAGAGGGGAGATCAACAGTACAAAATTGTTATGTTCTAGCTTACTTGATATGGAAATACACTAAAGTAAAAAAAGCAAAGTTGTACTGTTGTTTCATTGATCAAAAGTCAGCTTTTGACTCTGTCAGTCAGACTTTGCTATGGAATAAGCTGTGGTCCTATAATATGGACCCCACACTTCTAGATGTATTAATTAGATGCCACCTGGATACCTGGCTAAAGTTAAGAATAATCAAAACAGTGACTTAACTCCAGAAGTAAGAACTAATCTTGGGGTTAGAGAAGGGTGCCTTTTGGCCCCCATAATATTTAACCTACATATAAATTCTCTAATAGACCAATTAGAAAACCCTAATTTTCATTCTCCTGCCATTAAAATTAAAAAAGTTCTGTTGCTGGCATTTTCAGATGATCTTGTTATACTATCAACTTCCTTTTTATGTCTTCAATGTAAATTAACCCTTTTTTCTGCATTATGCAAAGAAAATAAACTAGTAATTAATAAAGGAAAAAGTAAAATGTTATTTGGAAACAATCAAAATAAAATGCCCTCTTTATTTATAGCTAAAACAAAAATAGTGATAGTTAGAGTAGACCCTTATTTAGGAGTTCACTTTTCCCAGTGTACAAAATGATCAACCCATCTTGACTTTATGAAACATAAAGCAATTACTGTCTTTAATGCCTTTAAAAGGTTTTCGGCACAAATAGGAACTACGTCAGTTAAAGGTCTTTTGAAGGTAATAGAGGCTAAAATGTGGGCCAGCTTACTGTACGTATCTGAAATATGGGCCCCATGTAATCCTAAAATGCTTGAGATTGAGCTTAACAAATTACTCAGAAACATTTCAAGAGTTCCTCAGTCCGTCCCGGCCCCAAAACTAACAGCAAGACTAGGATAGCTACCATTCATGGCGTACATTATAGAAAATAAAATATTGTTTATTCTAAAACTCTTCTTCTGTCAGGGAAATAGAATAACAAGGATGTGTATAGAGGAAGAAATTGATTATAATACACAAGGATTTTTATCTCTTACAATGGATTGTATAGCCTCATAGATATTTCCCTTAGGATTAGGTCACATTTTACATCAAATTTACCTCAGACAATTTAATGAAATAACTATTCAGGTGAAAGAAAGAATAAGGGATACATACTATTCAAAGGACCTGGAGCTACTTAAAACTTTAAAAAATTATAATTGGTACAAAAAGTTAAAACTCATCACAATCTGGAACCCTATTTATCTGTTATAGAAAGCCAGGATATTAGGAGAATGTTAACAAGGAATAGTTCTGAACTGTACAATTGCAATTATGCTTTTTTTATTCCCATAAATAATGAGGTATAGGGAATGATTTATGTAAGTGCAATATGAAGACGGTGGATGATTTGAAACACATGGTGTGCACCCACTATAGCAACACCAATACAGTGACCTTCCTTGCTGCTGACAGAATCAACAGTCCATCAACAGGTTGCTGTATTGGTGTGCCAGAGACAGGGGCACACTATCTCCTGGTCTTGCACCCCCTCCACGAATCAACTCTGACTCAGAGTTGAATATAATTAGAATGAGGGTTGCAGGGGGCAGAGCCCCCTGCATGGGGGTTTGGGGAGGCAAAGCTCCCTGATAGAAAAATGGACCAGGAGTCCATTGGGATTTATATCGACATAAATTCGGTCACTGGGATGGCGGTTGACAAAATTGTAGTTGAATGGCATCATAGAAGTGAAACACATTATTTTAATTTACCCACTGTATGAAAAACATAGGAGATTCTGGTTGGTCCCTATCTTGATGAACCTTAGTCTCCCCACAGATAAATTACTGTTTGAGCTATTTTAATTCCGGGGACAAGCACTGTCTAGATTATCATGTTTTTTTATATCTATTTAATTACAGATTCCAATTAGTCTAAGGATGAATGTCAATATATATTGGCAACTTGTAAACATCTATGGATTGTCAATATGATACTATTGGAATTATGTATTCCTATTTTATTTTCATTTTTTTACTTTTTATATTGCGTCATGTTTTTAAATTGTTGTAATAGCTTCGCGCGGAGCAATAAAGTATTATGATGATGACTGGTACAATATTAGAGTAGGATCCAAGTCTTAAGCAATTAAATGAATCTGAATTTTCTGTCTGCTGTGGAAATAGGATAATACTTGGTTCAACCTGCCAGTGGGCACCATATCAGGTCTGTCCAGCAGTTCTGCTGCAACAAATGAGAAAAGAAGCCCGAAGTAAATGTTTCACTCACCTCATAGTATTTGCCATTGTACCAGCAGCCACAGTCAGAGACAGAAACACATTTCCCTCCACTGAGTACAAATCCACTGTTACACTCACAGTCTTCTACACATGGCTTACTGCAATTATGTGGAGCAAACTGGTCCAGGCAGGTAGCAGGACAAGCACTTGAGCAAGGGTTGTAATGAGTGTTATTTAGGCATAGTTTTGCTGCAAAAACACACAAAATTAAACATAACCAACTGCTCAAAGTAGTAAATGACATAGCTGTGTATTTTGAAAAGAATGAAGAACAATACATACCGCAGAAGGTGGAGTTTCTCCAGGGAGGAATGTTTACACCAGCCCTTTGACAAGCATCTGCATAGTTTTGCAATGAATCACACAGAGCACCTTGGTCTCCACTTAGTTCACAAAGGTCAAAAACACATCCCTCGAAGAAGCTGTTTGGATTGATCACAGATAGACAGTTTGCGAAAGGCCCATCTTTGCTAGTTATTAGACCGCAGTAACTATTGCTCTCGTACTTGTTCTTGTCCTCTGGTGGGCACTGTTCTGGGAGGTCCACATCCTTACACAATGGATCACCATCTGGTACTTTCCAGCTGTTTCCCAGCTCAGTCGAATCTGTTGCTTGTGACCCATCAGGTTTCGTGAACTCATCAGCTCTCAGGTTGTTGTAGTTACCACACATTCCACAAGTCAGATTAAAGTATGTGCTGGGGACTTTCACTTCAACTGTGTGGTCAGTATCATAGTAAACTGACATATGGAAATCTGTCTCTAAGACCACATATGTTCCACTTCTACTGACAGTGACTGCACCTCCTACTAGTGTTACAGGAAGTCTTGTCCAGATATTGTCAACCTGGTCATTAAGAGGTATATGGTCAGTAATGTAAAGACATAGAAACACAGAAACATACAATTTGTCAACAGAAAATAAATGCTTGACCCACCCAGTCTGTTCAAATGATCCCTTCCTTGTTTGCCTCAGTAAACCCTTGCTGGTTGCTGGCGACCCTCCCTTCTCCCTGCCTTTTTATTTCTAATATGCCTCTGTGTCCATCATATACATGCTTGAAGCCCCATACTGTTTTCACCTTCACAACTTTCACTGGCAGTCTGCTCCAAGTGTCTTCCACTCTTTCAGTGAAGTAATATTTCCTCTCATTTTTCTTAAGCTTTCCCCCTCCAGCTTCATTGCATGCCATCTTGTCCTGCTGCTATTCCTCATTTGAGAGAGGGAACATTGTTTAACCAGGAATAGCACACTAAACTGAAGCTTGTTTCAAGATGTGACCTGGGAGCACAAGGAAGTTAAGTGACTTGCTCTGGATCATACAGTATGCACCTAGGCGGTTGTGGGATTCAAACCCAGGTCTCCTGATCTGCAGCTCAGAGCCTGAAAGAGACCCTCTTCCTGTAACCTTTCACCCCCTTTGAGGTACTTGTAGGTCTTTCTTATATCCCCTCTTACTCTCCTTTCTTCCAGGGTGTACATGTTGAGATCCCTGAGTCTCTCCTTTTAGGGCTTTCCATCCTATCTACATATTTTCTGAGGTGCAGTTTTCAGAATTTGACACAGTACTCCAGCTGGGGTCTCACCAGTGATGGATACTGTAGCAACTACACCTCCCTCCAGCCACTGGAGATTCCTCTCACCATGCACTCTAGCACCCCACTATCCTGCTCACTGGTTTGTGACAATGCCCAGGAATTTTGAGGTTATCAGATATGAGAATCCCAAGGTCTCTTTCCTGTTAAGTGACTGTCAGTACCTCACCAGCGTCCTATGCTCAGCTTCTGGGTTCCTATGCCTTAGGTGCATGCTTTTGCACTTTTTGGCATTGCACCACAAATGCCATGCTATTGACCACTCTTTGAGTTTCTTAAGATCCCTAGGCATTCTCTCCACCCACTTTTCAGTGTACACCCTTTTAAAGATTTGGAAAAGGAATATCTTTCCTTTTGGTTCTTCTTCAACGCCACTTATGAAGACATTAAAGAGGACCAGTCCAAGTAATGAACCCAGCGGCACCCTGCTGGTCATTTTCCCATTATTAGAGTGAGTGCTATTTACCACTACACTCTGTCAACTATCCGCTAACTAGTTTCCAGCCCATGTCAACACTTTGGATCCCACTCCTAGGCTGTCCAATTTCTGTATCAGTCTACTGTCTGGCACAGTGTCAAAGACCTTGCTAAAGTCCATACTTTTACTACTTCTTTGATAAAGTCCAGATGGGCCATGCCTACTGCCCTCCAATGATCTATTTCTCTGGTCACTCAGTAAAAAAAATCAGATTTTTGGCTTGTACCCCCTTGGATACAAGAAGTTACTGAACATTTTCTACATTTTATTCTAAGAAAAAAATATATTGTTTTTCGGTGTCAGTTGGGTCCATGGTCTCCCTGCGCCACCCCTTTGACCCTGCTGATATTGCGGTTGCTGGAGCTAAATGATATTTTTAGATTTCAGAATTTGGGGTTTAATGGCATCTACTTACTGACACTATTGTGGGGCTGAACAAGTGGTGTTCTTAATCAGTACAGGTTAGTCTGCCACTGGTAAGTGCTGGCTCTTGTTCATTTCTTGGAAATATTATTTTTCTGCCAGTGAGTGCAACACAGTTTGTCTGACATCCAGACTAGGCTCTCCACCAATCTGTTTCACTTATATTTTGAATTTCTTTTTCAGCTTTTCCTCTGATGAATGTTTCCAGGACAGCCCATAACTCTTTAACATCTCAAAATGTTTAATTTTTACAGATTAGCTTCTGCTGACCTACAGTATCACAATGTCCTGAGCTCCAGGCATGCTTCTGCCATGTGGTGCCAACCTCTGAAGTGCTAGACTGTAGGGACATTCCTATCTTTAACAAAATTCCAATACTGATAGACATTCTGTAGCAATATATAACTACATCACGCCTTAGTGAACAGAACTGTACTTACCAAAACTCGGCTAGTCTCTCTCTTCACTATGGTAACTCTGTGACCATAAACATCTACATTGACTTTTTGAATCCAAGAGACTGAAGTACTTCCCCGATATTCATTTTTAGCTTCAACATTAAAGTGTGGTAGTGAAGTTGCATTTGTACAAAGTTTCACCAGTGTGTACGTGCAGATTCCCATGAAGTGATGATTCTCTTTATCAAAAGTGATGTAGTGTGGATCACCGTAGATCCTGCAGGTGCCGTATGTGAATGGGTAGCAGCCAGGAACTCCATTTTCGATGCCACAGTAATAATTCTTTGGACATGATGCACTGGAACACTCCAATTTACTACCTTGAGAAGGGCAGCGACATTTAGTTGAGCAGGTGTCATCAGTCCAGAACTCAGATCCTATGGGGTAGTGCTTTCCATCATGCCAGCAGCCACACTGACTGCTGGGCACACATCTGTCATTGTAGAGCATATAGCCACTATCACACACACAGCCTTCAACACAAGGCAGACTGCAGGAGGATGGAGCATTTGGATTGACACAGGTAGCTGGACAAGCTGTACCACACTGCTCATAGTGACTATTCGCATCACACTGCAAGGCTGCAATGATACAATATGAAATGCTTAATACTGTATTGTGCAGCTAAATCATAACATACTGCAGTTGCCATTACTGATAATTTTCCCATTCAACTGTGTCATACTGTACTTGTGCATTATGTCAATACAATACCTTCCGTCTATCTTAGTAAAATGCATATTTCATTAAACAGAAGTATCTTTTTCTCAGTTTATTCTCTAGTGGATATTAGTCCATGATCCTCCTAACACCAGTCCATGTACTGTAACTAGCCAAATGCAACTGAAAGGTGAGACTTTGTTCAGTATAGGGCCCGATGGAAACTGGTGTTAAATCTAAATTACTTTCTCTTCCTACAGAATTAGATGTTCCCAGTCTTAATAGCCACTTCTATTTTCAAGCAGAGCAGCAGGGGGATGCTTACACTGAACTGAACTGCATGACTTGTGACCCATGGATATCCACAGGGTTTTTGTAATTTCTTTTAGTAATTTTGGAGCAGGAACAGCACTCCTAGTTGTTACAGGTTCTTTCCAGCTATGTTCTGGGGGTGGATTACACAGACCTGTTTTATTGACAGGGGGTATATTATCTATGATATGGGGGAACACCCCTACTTTTCAGTAAGTGCCATGGGATCTTTGACTTACACCTTAACTGACCAGAGATTGACAGAAGGGACCTGGGTTTAGCATAGTATTCAAAGTATGACACCTGAACTGTGCAGTACCCTCTTCATGGTGCATTACAGTGTCAGTTATAGGAACTAACCTACTGTATGGAAGAGTCAGCTTGGAAGCAACTTTCTGTGATAAGCATATCACACTCTCCTGTATAACAAATTGGAGTAATCTCTTTTGGATTACATTGTATTTCTATAGAATTTTACAGCATGTCACAGGGATAAATTGTAGTAAGGGCACTGCATCTTGGCTGACTGCACTGTAAGTATCCAATGAGTGAGGCTAGAACCCATGACCTGATGGTCTTCTGGACCCCAGAGGTGAATGTGCTGCCTAGTGAACCACCGACACTGATATAGCTTGATTTTGTAATGGCATCAACTTCTTATTGTTCATAAATATTGTGTTTAGCCATAAATGTACAACAGAATAAAAACTCAAATGCTTCTTTGCAAGTGTGTTACACAGAGGATCATTCTTGTTTAAACTACCGTAACTGGACAAAATGCGTTAAACAAAAAAGCCCATAGTATCGAGCAGTGTCAGTGGCTCAGCAGGTTGCAAACTCTACTTTTGGGCTGGAAGATTATAACACAGTGTACATAGGCACAAAAAAAGCAGACAGGATGCTGAGATGTACAGGGAGAAGTTCTCAAGTAGAAGAAAAGACATGCTCTAGCCCCTCTGTGGGTTACTGGTTAGGATAAACTTGGAATACTTTGTCGAGTTCAGGAGTCAGCATCTAAAAAAAGGGATAAGGACCATATATATACTTCAGAAGTGATATGGGGTCAGCAGGGTAAATCATATGAGGACCATCTGGCCAGTCTGAACGTGTACTTACTGGTGTCCAGAAAACAGAAAGGGGATGATAGAAGCCTTTAAAGTTGCACTGTCAGCTTTCACTGTTATTTTTTAGCCCTGTGAAGCCAGAGTGCCTATAACAATTTACATGCCTTCCTAAATTCCTTATTTTACCATTTTGTAATGTTGTTTCACAAAAAAATCTGTTTCACTTGGCCGGAGCTTTTTATTTGTTAGCACATCGGAAGTCCATCTGCCAGATACCTCTGTGCTTTCCTGTTGCAATAGAAAATGTGCGTCAATACAAGGTGGCCCCACAAACTGCTGGTAAACTTACACATGCAAGAGTTACGTATTTTGGAAACCACTCAATATTTTGATATGGCATGAAAGTAGCACTGATGTTGGTAATAATAATTTATGCTTTGACCATGAATGAGCTTTGTAGCTATTCAAATCCACATTAGAAAATTGGAAACGCACAAGCCTTAAAAAGACCTCAGTCATGACTCCTATCATAAGAGTAAGGAATTTTCCTAGCTGTCATGGCTAACATTCTCCCAGTCACTAAAACAGACTTGTATAACACCCCCCTCTGTCTCACCGAATGGAGCTGTAAATGAGCTGTTACTGTTCTGTATGCATTTCCTGGCCAAGAATTACAAATAAAGAAAAAATGACAATTGAAATGCTTCTTGGACAGAAAAGAAACCAGTAGTGCCTAATCTTACTTATAGAGGGATTTCATGGGAAACCCACAAGGCATACAAATACCCAGTCTCTTTGTTGCTTCACAAGAATAATTTAAACCTGAACCAAATGAAATGGTAGAGATTATTTAATAAGTGATTCACTGAGGAACAATTCATTTATTTAGAATTGGTAACCAGGAGAGTCACACTGAGCTGTAGCTCATTTCCAGGTGTGACCCAGGGGGAGGGGAGAAGTACAAGTGCAAACAAAATACAGCCATTCAGGTGATGTGGTTACAATGAGGATGACATAAAGAGAATATGTGGAGTGCTGTGCAGACAAAATGGCACAACATTGCACATGGAGGACAAAGAATTAACATACAAATCATCTGTGCCAATTAGTCAAACTCAAAGTGCATTATGCCAGAGTGAAGGGATGCTGAGCTGGCAAAGTAGGAGTCAAACAGGTTGATAAACTTCAGTGTGGGTGCTGTAAGTAGTAGGTTAAAGGGGAGAGGGAGATAAGGTGTGGTCATTAGCCTGACAAGGGTAAGGAAGGGTTCAGGAAAAGGGTTGGCAGGAGCAGAAAGAGGTAGGAGGAGTTTTGCTGGTGTCTAATGGAGGGTAGGGAGGGGGGCCTTTAAACCACCACCCACAAGAATCCAAAAAGAGCTACCAGGAAGCTGTGGAGCAGGGCTAGACTAAACATCCAATTGTAGCCTACTTAAGGATTAAGCCATCAAGTGGGCCCCCATGCTGTGGCCCCCCCACCTAGGACCCCTGAGACAAGGATAGCACAGTGGAATCTGCCTACCAGAGTCAGCTCAATGAGGTAGCTGGCATTTGGATACCCTGCAGCTCAAGATGCCAACAGGGGAACAACGAAGGAGTAGGACAGGAGGTCGCAGGGCATCAGGGCAGTGTGCTCTGCACCAAAGGTAAGCTTCCTGTTTAAGTAAGCAATAATATCTGACAGGGTGGGTGGTATTGGGAAATATTCGATGCCCAGAGGTATAATGAGGCCTGATGGCACAGGCAGAGGGTCTTAGTTATAGCCCCTAGAAGGTCTGGTATTTCCCAGTACTGCCCACCCTGGAGGGTATTATTGTACTTAGAAAATGGCTTAGATACTAACATACTATTTGCCAGCAGATTAGGCCTTATGGTCTATCGAGTCTGCTCGAACCTCAGATCCCTAGTTGGGTGCTGAGGCCTTCCCCTCCCTTGTGTTCCAGAAACCCCCTAACAGCCAACCCCAACCCCCTGGAACAGGCCATCATCTGATACATCCACTTTCTGTGTCTGTACCACCCTCTCTTGAAGCCCTCCACTGTGGATTTCTGAACCAGCTCACCTGGCAGTACATTCCAAGGGTCCACCACCCTCTCAGTGAAAAACCTCCTTCTCTTTTCTTCCCTCACCCTTCCTCCTTCCAACTTCAAACCATGCTGTCTGGTAATACCACCCTGCTTTAGTCTAAAGATCCCCTCCATGTTTAACCTATTTATTCCCTTGAGGTACTTGAAGACCTCAATCATGTCCCCCCATCTCTTCTCTCCTCTCCTCCAATGAAAACAGGCAGAGCTCCTCAAGTCTGTCCTCATACGTCAAATCCCCTAGCCCTCGTATCATCTAAGTTGCCCTCGTCTGTACCCTTTCTAGGAGCTGTATGTCCCTCTTCAAGTGTGGTCTCCAGTACTGCACACAGTACTCAAGGTGTGGTCTAACCAGTCCATTGTACAGTGGCAAAATCACTTCCTTGCTTCTAGAGGTGATCCCCCTTACGATGCATCCCAACATCCTGTTTGCCTTGCTAGCCGCTCTCCTGCACTGCTCAGAGTTATTCATACATACATGCATCCACCATGACCCCTAGGTCTTTTTCCCCTATTGAGGCCTCCAGCGCCTCCCCTCCCAGGGTGTACCTGTGTTTAGGGTTTCCCTGCCCAAGATGCAACACCTTGCACTTGGTGATATTGAAATTTAATTTCCATGTGTGAGCCCAGCTTTTCAGGGTGTCCAGGTCCCCTTGCAGGGCCAACCTCCCCTCTTCTCCCTCAACTATTGCTCCCATCTTGGAATCATCAGTGAAGAGACTCATTTCACACCCTATACCCTCCCTGATGTCAGATATGTATGCATTAAACAGGATTGGACCCAGGACCGAGCCCTGCAGTACCCCACTACCAACCTCTCTGGGGTTCAAGAGTTCCCCACAGACCTCTACTCTCTGGGTGTGTCCACCTATCCAGTTTTCTATCCATATGACCATCAAAGGGCCTACTCCTAACCCCAGCAGTTTCTCAACCAGACCATTGTGGGGGACAGAGTCAAACGCCTTGCTGAAGTCCAAGAATAATACATCCACAGGCTTTCCCCTGTCTAGTTCTGATGTTACCCATTCGTAGAACTCCACAAGATTGGTTTGACATGATCTACTTCGCACAAACCCATGTTGCCAACTATCCAGACCTCCCACCTCCTCCAAGTACACCTCCAATCATTCCTTTAGTATACTCTCCATTAATTTTCCCACCACCAAGGTCAAACTGAAGGGTCTATAGTTACCTGGTACTTCCCTTGACCCACCTTTATGGATTGGCACCACATGTGCCTGTCGCCAATCCCTAGATACCCTCCCTGTCTCAAGTGACCTGTTGAAGAGCTCTGCCACAGGAGCAGCCAGTATATCCGGCAATTCCCATAGTACTCTCGGTTGAATGCCATCCAGCCCAGGAGATTTGTCTTTCTTTAGGGCCTTGAGGGCTAACCACACCCTTTTGGTGGAAATAGCATCATCCGTCCTCTCCACCTTTCTGGCCTTTTTATCCTTGTCCAGATGTGACACCCCTGGGGTACCTCTCCCTCCCTCTTGCTCTATTTCTGTTGTTCCCATGATCCCACTCACTGCCACTTCTATCCCCATCGTGCCTTGCTTTGTAGATATCCCATCACCCTCCCTAGTGAACACAGAGGCAAAGCACTCGTTAAATACCTCTGCCTGGTCCCTTGCCTCTTCCACTCACCCTCCTTCTGATCTCAATCTGCTGAGATGGCCCTTAGACTTTCTCCTCTCGCAAATGTACCAGAAGAACCCCTTTTCCTATCCATGTATCCCCTGTGCCTGCCACTGCTCATTACTGGACTTTGCTCCCCTCACCATCCGGGTGACTTTTCTAGATGCAAGATGGTACATTTCCTTATCCCTATCCCCTCTTGTTGTTTTATATTTTTTGTAGGCCGCCTTCTTTTCTCTGATCACTACCTGTACCTCACTGGACCACCAGCATGGTTTATGTGACCTTGTTCCCTTACATTTCAACTTAGCACAGATCCTGACTGCCTTATTAAGTCCCCGTTTTATGACCTCCCATCTCCCTTCCACACTTGTCATTGATGTAATCCCCTTCAAGTGATCCTTGAGAATATTTCCCATGCCCACAAAGTCTGCCCCCCTGAAGTCCACTGCCAGTGTCCTAGATCTCACCCATCCCTTCCCATGCTTATTTGAAACCAGACAGTATTGTGGTCGCTCCCAGTCAGGGGGTCCTCTACAACCAGGTCCCTTACTAGATCCCCATCTGCCAGTACCACATCCAAGACATGCCCCTCCCTTGTGGGCTCCATCACATGCTGTGTTAAGAACACATCCTGGAAGCTGTCCAGCAGCTTCTGCTCCTTGGTCACCTTAGAGGACATGGTTCCCTAGTTAGTACCTGGCATATTAAGGTCCCCCATCAACACCACTCCTTCCCCTTTTGGTTCACACTGGGCAATGATGTTGTCCAGCAAACCATCCTCTAGAACATCACTCATCCCGGGGGGCCTATATACTACACCCAGCTTGACCTTATCTCCTGCTGGGGACCGTAAGGTGACCCATAAGCCCTCCATGTTTCCCTCTGCCTCTTCTACACTAGCAATTTCTATGTCATCTCCAATGAACATAGCCACTCCATCCCCTCTGCCCTCCTTTCTATCCTTCCTAAGCATAGTGTACCCCCGCACATTTAGGTCCCAGTCGTAGTTTATGCTGGCCCACATCTCCATGACCACTGCCACATCCACCCCCGCGAACAGCATGGCCTGGAACTCTGGCAACTTGTTTCCCAAGCTCCTGGCATTTACTAACACCAACCCCACCTATTACTTCCATCCCTCTGCTCCTCCTGGAAACATCCACCCCACCCTGTTTCCCCCTCCCTCCCTTGGGTCTGAGGCTACTTCCCTCATCTGGAGGAGAGGGCTTCTGGTCAGCCCCTCCTTTATCCCTTCCCTGTTTGTAACATTTTAATATTTTTTTTTTAATTTGAAAAACATGAATTTTAAATGAAAAAAATGAAGAATACATTTTTCTTGTTAAGTAGTTCCTGCACTGTACTATTCTTGGCAGTAGAAGGTGTTGCTGTTCAGTGTACCCTGAGTGGCTGGGGTGTATGTAAGCCCTGTAGTTTGCTGGGACTTGTAGTCCAATGGGATAATCATGTTGAAGGCAGCTGAATGGGTTGCACAGAATGGCTGAAGTTGGTTTCATTATTTATTTATGTATTCATTTTGTTATGAAGGCAACTGAGGAACAATTGGGGAGCGAGGAGTGGATGCAGCTGAGTTCTGAGTCTGTAGCACATAATGAGCATAGTGCACACCATATTTTTTTTTTTGGGGGGTGAAGGCAACAAAGGAACAATTGAGGAGTGAGGAGTAGATGCAGCTGAGTTCTTTTGCCTGAGTGACTACTTTTGTTGAGGTATTTTTCTGTTGTTGCCTGCCAGGCGTTTGAGGAGAGGAAAGCAATGTCCAAAGAGAGGAGTGGAGTTGTGAGTACAGGGTCCCAGAGGTTGAGTCTCATGCCCTCTTTTGAGAGAGTGGGGGCCATGAGAAAGTGGTTTGTGGGGAGGTGAATTTTGTCACCACTATGTGGGAGCTGAATTTGTGGGGGGGCTCTCTCCTTGCTCGGTCACCCATTTGTTACTAATAGAAAAAGCATGGCGGCTCCTGTGTTTGAACATTTGGGGTGCCCGAGAATATTAAAAGTAATAGAGCACCCCGAATGGGAATTTGTTATTTTGCAGGCTGTACTGAAAAAAACTGGCCCGCTAACGTCTGTGTTCTAGCCAATCAGAGAGCTAGGATTCTCTTAGCCATTGTCTAAACTCCCATAACTACACACACATTGCAAGGGAGCAAAGAGGGTCAAGAACATGCAATAAGAAGGGTACAGGCAGGAGTAAGGGAACCAAGAAAACACCAAAAAGTTAGGTAGTAGCAAGTTAGTGTCTATCAATACTTTGGTTAGAGGGGAAACTCCCTGTCTAGAGTAGAAGTAAGTAAGGATTTAAAGAGAGCAAAACAAAAACAGGCAAGGTAGAGTTGAGTTAGGGTCAAGCAATAGTTTGGGCAAGGGGTAAAAATGGTCTAAAGGAGGCAAAATAGAAAAACAGGCAAAGAATGGTATAGTTATGCTGGCAGTGGTGCAGTGCAGTGGCTGTGGGGCAGAAGTCTTCAAAGAGACTTTCTGGATAGTGCAAGCTGACCCATATGCATGTACCTCTCTGGGCTAAGGAGGGAGGCTGCTTGACTCCAGGCTGAGTTGGTTAAGTTTTGGGGTGCATCTATCTCTACCCAGGGACTGCCAAGTCTGCCACTTTGGCCTCAATGGATGCCAAGCATGAGGAGTGACTGGACTATGGTGGGCTCAGGAAGGGTTAGGGTGGGGGTCAGAGACACATGCCCCACATAGTATCACTACAAAAGTCCTACACAGCTCTGGTAGGGTGGGACCTTCCCATGGGCGCACCCCCAGTAGTGACCGAAGAGGATGTGGTGGTTGTCTGCAGTGGACTCCCAAATGTGGATGGTAGAGGATCCCAGAGGAAGAAACTCTGGTGGGGGAGTCAATTATTAGGGGGGCAGAGTTGGGAAAATGAAGGGAGGAGGTTAGGTGCCTAGCCAGTGCCACTGCTGAGAGGGATGGAGAGTGGATTCTTCAGATCACTAGAGAAGCAGGATGGGAGGGAGGGCTGGAGGTCATGGTCCAACTTGGGACCAATGACCTGGCTATGGATGAGGCTAGGATAGTACAGGAAGAGTTCAAGAAGTTGTTGAGGGGTCATAAGGAGGTAACACACTCAGTGGCCTTTTTCTGGGGTGCCCCTCTGTCTATGACATGGAGAAAGGATAGGGTACTTTATACCAGGAACTTTAGCATATGGTTGAAAAATGGTGCAGAGAGGGGTTAATCTATGTTGGGGTTGAGGGACCCATTTGGGGGATACAGGCTATACGGGGGAGATGACCTGTATCTGTATCCAGAAAGTGCACCACAGTCCTTTGTATCGTAATGTTTAAATATTAAATTGACTGGCATTTAAACTAGTTGAGGGGGAGGGTGGTGGTGGCAGAAGGAAACAGGGAGACAAACTGTCCCTCCCAAATCTGAAGTAGGCAGGAAAAGACCTAAGGGAAAGAAATCCCCAAGGGTATCCAACAAAAAAGGACAAAAAATGGCAGAAGTGAAGAAAGATGGGACCGAGAGCAGAGAACGTATACAGAAAAGGCAAAAGGGAATGAGGGATGATGACAGACAGGGTGGTAGCCCATTCTGGAAGTACATGTGTACAAACATTCAAATTCTGGGAAATGAAATCCCAGACTTAGAGGCCACTATGGCAGAGGCTGACCTGGACTTTACTGAGTCATGGTGCAATGAGAATGATGACTGAGATATAGCCATACCAGGATACATTTTCTTCAGAAGGGACAGGGTGGGAAAGGTGGGGGGGAATGGCCCTTTATTTGAGGGATAGCATGAAGGCTACTGAGATACAGGGAAATCAGAAAGGGGTGGAGGTATTGTGGTCACCCTCAAAACAGGGAAAGGAGCCACTATTCACACTGGTGTTATCTTCAGATCTCCAACACGGAGGTGGGGAGGGAGCTGGATAAAGTTCAAGTGGAAACCATCCCAAAAAATGGCAAAAAAGGGAGAGGCTGTGCTGGTGGGGGACTCCAGTCTCCAGTCAGATCCAGCTAGGAGCAGGAACATCCTTGACTCCTTGTAGGGGGCGTTCCTCGGGTAACTAATAAAAGACCCCATTCATGAGGGGGCAGTACTAGAGCTTGTACTCACCAAATGGGGTAGTGTTCCAGATATCATAGTGGGTGGCCACCTGAAGACCAGTTATCACCATACAGTACTGTTTAGTGTAAGTACTGTGGCAGAACCGAACTACACAAAGGTGAGGGTACTGGATTCAGGAGAGACTAGCTTAAAAAGATAGGGGAATGTCTCTGGGATGCCCTGTTTGGGGGGGAGGTTTGGGGGAGTGGAAGAACAGTGCACACATCTAAAAGGAGGGTTAGAGAAGGCAGCAAACCTCTGCATCAGACAAGTAAGCAAAAGTAGAAGAAAAAAGAGACTGCTGTGGTTCTGAAAAGAGGAGTCTGGGAAGGTAAAATCGAAAAAGTTAGCATTCAGGAGGAATAAGGAGACATAAAGAGATGAAGATAGGAAGGTGCATCAGGAGAAACAGAGGGAGGCAGGGAAAACAGTTAGGGTTGCAAAGGCACAGATGGAGGAGAAAATAGCCCAAGTAGTGCAGAAAGGGACAAGGTATTTTTCAGGCATGTAAGCAAAAAGAGTAAAACCAGGGGAGGAATAGTAAGGCTTAGGAAGGAAGGAGGTGAGTGTGTGGAGGGGGACCAGTAAAAAGCAGATATCTTGAACAAGTACTTTTGTTCAGTGTTCACAAAGGAAGGGGAAAGAGGGGTACCACAGATAAGGACCAGGAACATTGAAAGAAAGGAGGTTGGAACTAGACCATTTACAGAGGAGAGGGTCCTGAGGGAACTCACAAATCTAAAGGTGGAGGAGGCAATGGGGTCAGATTGGGTGCATCCTAGGATATTGAGGGAGCTCAGGGAGGTGCTGGCTGCACCTCTGACAGCCCTGTCCAACCACTCACTGGTGACAGGAGTGGTTCTGGAAGAGTAGAGGAGAGCACATGTAGTCCCATTTGACAAAAGTGAAAGCAAAGAGGAGGCTGACAACTACAGACCAGTCAGCCTGACTTCAGTGATGGGGAAAGTAATGGAATCACTGCTGAAGGAGGGGATTGTGGAATACCTGGAATACAATGGCCTTCAGGATCTGAGGCAGCATGGATTGACTGGGGGCACATCATGTCAAACAAATCTGATAGATTTATTTGGCTGGGTGGCCAGGGAATTGGATCAGGGTGGAGTGGTGGATGTTGTATCCCTATATTTCAGTAAGGCATTTAATAACATTCCACATAGGAGACTTGTAAACAAGCTGGAAAGTCTAGGAGTGGGTCCTAAGGTGGTAAGCTGGGTGAGAAATTGGTTGGAAGACAGAAGACAGGGTGGTGGCAAACCGACTTTACTCAGAGGAAAGGAGGGTGACAAGTGGGGTGCCACAGGGATCAGTACTGGGACTGGTCCTCTTTAATGTATTTATTAGTGGCCTTGCAGAGAGGCTAGAATGGAAGATGTGCTTCTTTGCAGATGACACTAAAATCTGAAATAAAGTAGACACTCTGGGTGTGGGGAAAAAATGAATAGGGATCTAGGAAAGTTAGAGGAGCAGTCAAGGGTGTAGCAGCTACTGTAGGTTTAAAGTCGAAGAAGTGTAAAATAATGCACTTGGGGCACAGAAACCCAGGGGCAGAGTACAAAATGGGGGAGTAGTATTAATTGCCACCAAACAGGAAAGGGTCATGGGGATAATCATCTCTGATGACCTAAAGGTGTCCTGACAGTGTGACAGAGCAGAGGGGACAGCTAGTGGGATGCTAGGGTGAATAAGAGGGGTATCACCAGTAGAAAGAGAGAGGTGGTGTTACTGCTGTATAGATCACTGGTGAGACATTACCTAGAGTGGTGTGTCCAGTTCTAGAGACCACATCTTTGGAAGGACATAGACAGGGTAGAGGCAGCCCAGAGGATGCAAACCAAATGGTGCTGGGTCTGTATCACAAGCCCAATGTGGACAGACTGAAGGACCTTAATACAGTATGTACAATCTGGAGGAAAGGAGGGAGAGGGAGATGGGATAGAAACATTTAAATGTCTCACATGTATAACTAAAATTCAAGAGGAAAGCATTTTTCAGAAAAAAGATGCTCATGAACAAGGGGGCATGCTATGAAGTGGGGGAGGGACTCACAGTCACAGGGGATGTGAGGAAGTACTTTTGCACAGAAAGAGTAGTGGATGCCAGGAACACCCTTCTGGCAGAGGTGGTGGGGGCAAAAATGGTAACAGGTATCAAGAATGCATGGGACAGACATAATGGGACCTTAGATGTAGGGAAAGGGGGGAGGGATCGAAGATCAAGTAGGATCTAGGGTGTTATAGAAGGTAGGGTGAAAGGACAGACTAGGTAGGTCAAGAGGTCCTCACTTGCCATCAATATCCATGTTTCTATGACAGACAGATGGAGGAGAGTATGTGGCTGGTTCAAGAGGGAGGGAAGCAGTAAGAGAAAGCAACATTTCTGGCTGAGGAGTGTGGGTAGGGAAGGGAAAATGTGTGAGAGTCTCTTGAGAGCAATGAGTAGGAGGAGAAGGGGATGGGTGACAGCAGATTTGATAGGTAAGAGGGGAATGATCCAAACTAGTATTTAGAAGGAGAAGCTGGTTAGAATTGGTGACATGGGGAGAGGAAGGATGGATGAGAGGAGAGGCGAGACAGTGGGTAGGTTCTAATAGGGTGAGTTGTAGCAAAGCAGCAGAAGGCATTGCAGACGGTGTCCAGTCTGACAAGGGATGTGGAAGAGTAGTGCCATAAACCATATCTGCATAGTCAGTAACTGGGAAAAACATTTTGGTGACCAGCTCCTGGCACTCCTGGATGAAAGGCAGTCCTTACTGTGGTGCAGGGCACCAAGCTGTGGGGAGAGCTTGGCATGAATGTCATTAATGTGGGCAGAGAAGGCAAGTCTGCTATCTAGCCACACACTGAGCTACTTGAAAGCTTAGATTACTTAAAGTGGTGTGTCATCCAGAAAGGAGAAGATGGGAAATGGAAGTCAGCCATCTGCTGGTTGGTACTAATGTCATAGACATCACTTTTTTTATGTTGTTAAGTGTGGTTGGACAGGAAGAAATGCAAAGGTTGGGAAAGTGTTGCTGAAGTGAAACTTCCAGAGATGCAGTTGAGGACCGAAGGGTAGACAGCTGCGTCATCTGCACGTGAATATGCAAGGTGGCAGGTGGTGCAAAAGGTCATTTAGGAAAATGAATAAGTGGACTTTATCAGAATGAAGCCCTGCAGGAATTCCCAGCCAGAATAGGGAAAGGTAGAAAAATGGCACCTCCTACCTCTACTGTCTGATTGGTTGCCTAATAAGTGAGGAATGGAACCAGTCAATGGTGGGGCGCCAAGGCTTTGGCTCAGCTTATTCAGGAGGAGTGAGTGGAACACCAAACAAAGGCTTTTGCCTGATCGATGCAAATCGTGACTCTGATGTTCCCCTGATTCTTTGCTGAGAGGATGGAACCAGTGACCTTTATTCAGAATGAAATAGTGGGATAATCCTTACTAAAGCCAAACTGAAAGGGGGAAAGGAAGCTGGAGGAGTGGAGGAAGTCTGCAAGCTGTGAGCAGACTAGTTTTTCTTGCAGCTTCCTGCAGCAGGGAGGAGGATATGGGGCAGAAGTTGCCAGGATTGGAGGATCACCTCCTTTGTTATGGATAACCTTGGCAATTGTCAGGCTGACAGGCAATATAGAGGTGAAAATGTTTGGAGATCAGTAGGGGTGAGTTGATGGCAGAAGCTGACAGATGGAGAAGGTTAGAGTCTACTGCTGATTTTGAATGGTGAATGAGGAAAGGGTGAACAGTGTTCCTGAGGGTGATGAGAATCTCACCCAAGGTTGGGGAGGTAAGGAGGAGGTAGGAGGGGGGAGGAAGGAACAATGTTGTGGGAGGAGGAGAACAAAGGACAAATACTGCTGATAATTTCTGCAACAGAGGGAGGTCAGACGCTGGTGAGCCATTAACCATGAGGACAGGGGGAGAGGACTGGGCTTGGGGTCAAAAAGGGAGTGAATCACCTTCCAGAATTTACTGTATTCTGGAATTTAGCTTAGAAGTAGAGGGACTTGGCAGTATGAATAGCCTTGAAGCTAGGGTTCCTAAGTGCCCTGTAAGAGGAGATCTGACAGTTATCTGGATAATTTATACCTGATTTAGGCTTGGTCATTATTCTGGCATAAGTTGATGAGATCGAAGCTGATCTGGGGTTGTGAGAAGATTTAACCCATGATTTCCTGTTAGGGCATGCATATCATGGTAAGTAAATACTGTGGAAGGAGAGGCCATGTGTGTCTGTTGCATTATGGAATGATTGAAACAGTCTGGCCTAGTGTTTGTCAGTTATGATCAGAATTCAGGAGAATGTTTACTTTGAAAATTGCTACTGAAATATTTAAAATATGGGTTATTGTGACAGTAGGACAAAATATATTCTGTGATATACTGGTGAGACTGGTGTTTTAAAGCTTACCATACAAAAAATATTCTTGACATGTAATAAATTAGGTAATTACTGGGAAGAACTCATGGAGGAATCCTAATGACTGCTAGGGTGGCATGTTACAGGACAACTCTGGATGTCATTGTCCACTTTGAGACTAATGACATGGTGAGGGAAGGGGTGAGATGTGTGGCAGGTCAGAACTGAAGGGGTCTTGAACAAGTAGAAGAACAGTAGCCTTTTGGATGTGTTGCCAATGTATGGCCATGGGGCAATTAGGGCACTCTGCACCAGGAACTTCAATAACTGGTTGAAGGCATGGTGCAGACAAAAGGGATTCCAGATTCAATGTGGACTGGTGGTTGACCTGCAAGAATGTGAGTCTATTCAAAGGTGATGGACAACATCCTTCTGTGAAGGGAATCTCAGCACTCAATGGGAGTTTAAATATTACATGAATGAGCATCTAAGCTGAGAGAGAGGGGGCTATATTCTGAAGGAGGCATGATTTCCTCACCAGGTTAAAGCAAGGGAGGGGTGCCCAGGGAGACTATTTCCGGGCAGGGAGCAAAATAGGAAGGTTGGTGGGACAAGGTGACAGGAAAAAAATATACTAGGTGTAACAAATGAAATGGGTTGAGTCTCCAAGTATCTGGGAAGTAATGGAAAAGGACAAATATGAGGAGCAAGGTTTGAGAGCTATGTGCACAAAAATATGCAGAATGACAAATGTTGGAGGTACTGCTGGTTGTAACTTCAGTCTTCCTGATGGACTGAGCCTAATTCCATCTTCGCAGACGAGGGTATACTAGACTCCAAGGCCAGTCCTGGTAGCCTGTTTATCCACTAGGGATGGGTAATACGCCCTGGTCCTTATTAACAGAGATAGCATAGCTGATTGGGCGAGGAAGTCCCTGGACCAGTGATGAACGTACACAGAGGTTCACTACTGGGTCAGGTACAAAAAAACCACATGAGGACAGGTCCAGGCTCAGAAAGCAAATTTTAGTATTGGAACTGTCTTATAACCAGTCTAGCTGTTTGATTGCCATGGTGGTTTTGGGAACATGGAAAAATAAAGGTAGCCAACTTTGTAAATGAAGGGAGTAAAAAGGAGGTAGAAAGTCTATTATGGTACTCAGGTTGGTGGCAATGAAAGTAAAGGGAAAATGGTGGCATTCAAGTAGTGTAAAGAAATACAGAGGAGGAAAGATGAATGATGTACCAAGTAAAACAGAATGAAGGTGGGAGGTGAAGCAAGGAAAATGCAAACAGAGGAAAGTTATTTAAAGGGCGATAGAAGGACAAGACCTTTTTCAGGTACAAGTGAAAAGGGAAAGAGAGGAGAGGAAAAAGTGAGGATAATTTTACCATTTTTTAGGTTTTGTTGAAAAAGACACTAAGCCGAGTTTGCTCTAGGCATCCTGGGAGCACAGGGAGAATCGCCTTGCTCATGGTTCACAGTATGCAAGTGGTGGTTGTTGGAATCACAGCCAGCTATCTAGGGTAGGAGCTCAGTGCTCTTAACTACTGTGCTATACTGTCTCTTAAGGAGATATGGAGTTTGGAAGATGGTGACCGTGCAGAACAAGTTCTGGAAAAAGCCGATATTTGGAACAGGCACTTTTGCTTATTCTTCACAGTGGAGAGAGAAGGGGTATGACCAAGAAGGAGGAACAGGAACACACAAGGCAAGTACAGTACATTTACTGAGGAAAAAGTCCTAGAGGAACTGGTAAATCTGAAAGTGGACAAGACCATGAGACCCAACAGGACAATTCCAAGGGTGCAATGGGAACTCAAAGAAGAGCTTGCTGCATCACTGACAGCGTTATTTAGCATATCAAAGGAAACAACAGAGGTTCCAGAGGACTGGAAGACAGCTGATTTTGTTTTATTCCTTCAGAGTGTCAGCAGTGAAGGGCCTAGCAGCTATAAACCTGTCAGTCTTACATCTGTAGTACGGACTTAATGGAAACCCTGCAAAATAAACTAATCTAATATTTTGAACATTGTTACAAGACCAAGACCATGGATTCATGAGGGAGATCATGCCAGATCAAACTATTGATTTCTTTGACAGATGTCCATGGAAATAGATTAGGAAGGGCTGTGGATGTTTCCTACTTGGACTTCAAAGGTCTTGACACTGTGCCACATAGAGACAATAAAGCAAATGTATAGCTAGAGGGGCAAAGTTTATGCTAGGTAAGAACTGTAATGGATAGGCAACAGAAGGTGGTTGTAATGTGATCATCGAAAAGAGGAAATATGACAAATGGGTGTTGTTAGGGTTAAGTATTAGACAGTTCATTCAATATTTCCATAAGTGACATCCTAGAAGAACCTTGGGATGTCTTTGGGACATAAGATTTATAATAGGTTAGATACACAGGAGAGTGGTAAAATTTGGGTACTAGAAAACCTGAGGCATGGTCATGGTATGGTATTGTTTCAGTCAAACGTGCAAATCATGCACCTGAGGCATTGACACTAACAGCTAGTATGAAATGTGGGTGAGGACTTTGGATGACTACAGGAAGGGTACTGCTGTTTTATTATCTGATGACTTCAAAGTCACAAGGACATGGATAAAGCAGTGGTGGGACTAGTGTGATGGTGAAATGGCTAGAGGAGTGGTACAAACAGAACAAGAGAGGTGGTACTGCCACTGTGGCTATTGGTGAGACTTCACCAATTGTGCCAGTTCTGGAGGCCGCATCTCAGAAAAGATATAGACAGGGTAAGGCAGTTCAGAAGAGCAACTAAATGGTACAGAGGTTTGTGAGAACTGTGAGGAAAAATGAGTGCTGTCAAAAGTACACCTTGAGGATTGGAGGGGGGAATATATTAGACCTACAAGTACCACTAGTGTGAACAGGTACGGGTGGGACCTGTTTAAAAAGAAATGTACACAACAAGGGCATACAATGATGGCGGAGAACTGAAGGGAGATGAGGAGGTGCTACTTATTTAGCGTGGACACCTGGGTCAGCCACCAGAAGTAGTATGGGCAAAAAAACTGGATTTCAACAAGCTGGAAGGCATAGAAATACTGGCGTAAAAGGAGGGTGGATCACTGAGACTATAGTCTACTGAGACAGAATAGGCAGGAAAAACGGGTTGATTGCATTGTGGCGTTCTTTTTCTGCTGTCAAATTTGTTCTATGAAAAGGCGGCTTTTAAGAATGAATGGGCATTTTACCAAACATTTTGTTTTATCTTCTACACTGTCTACAATACTGAAATGTTTTCTTTATATTCTGTTATTCAGTCAACAACGGCTCTGTTCTGAAGCTGTGGACTTCTGTTATGACATTCCAAACAAAACAGCACCAGCATGCATAGATAGTGAAATATATTCTTTTATAATACCTGCCTGTGCCAGCGAGGAAGTGCGAAACTCCAAGCTTGACCAGTTTGCACATGTCTTCCTCAGAATTGATTCAAGTGCTACTTATTAATACACCATACCATGTGATCACAATTAAGACATTTTGACCAGCAGATACTATGCATAATTTAACATACATATACCAATTTAATATATGTGCAAAGTGTAAAAGTTTTATGTAAAAGAACTGGGTCATAGTCAATAGTATTGAGTCAATCAATTTGTAACACTTGTTTTGTACATATAAACATCTTATTTATATATGTGTGTGTGTGTGTGTGTAAATATATATATATATGTATTTACATTTCCCCATATTGCCACAATTTTATAGAACGTAAAAGCAAAATCCCCATAAGAGTCTATTCACAGGGGATATAATAATCTATGCTTGTCTTTCTTGTATACTAGTATGCTTTATATTTTTAGACATACTAAGGAAGGTCTCTGGGGTCAATTTAATAATATGCTCAGTGCCATGAAAAACATCTTAAAATGTTCAAGTTTAAGCGACTATTTATGTTATATTGCAGTTCTTCACCATTTATACACACATGGTTTATAAATGAGCAACTAATCTAGGGAATGTTGATATCTATATGTATAAAACCAAGTAAGTTACAAAATTGATTGAAACCTTCCATTTATTGGGATCTATGACCCAATTCTTTTACATTATTTTTTTACATTTTGAACATATGTTTTATTGGATATGTGTTGGTATATGTGTTTATATGGTGCCGCATCTGCTGGTTCAAAATTTTTTTGACTGTGATCACATGATATGTGGGTGTATTAACGTAATGTGTAGCACTTGAATCAGCCTTCCTGAGGAAGCACACATGTACCAAACTGGTTGGGGCTTGTGAGTTTTGGAATTTTCACTTCCTGGTTGGCACAGGTAGTTATGAATTAAAGAATATATCTTTCTACTATTTACGGATGCTGGTGCTGCTTTTTCTTTGTTTATTCTGGTTACTGTAGAATAGAAATATATCACTGGAAATGTCTTATGAAAATCCAGAGCAATACAGAGGAATAGTGAGACATAGTTTATGAGATTTATCATGAACAAGCTATCCCACAATAGGGCTGAAGAAGGATGTCTTGGCAATAAATGTTTACTATGGATGGTACCTATCACTAGTAGTACTTTGTTCCTTAAAAATTTTACCTTGTAATGTAGAACAAATGAGAGATATAGGTAGAGTTGGAGAGGCTTTTTTATAGAAGGAGCTTTCCTAGATTTACCATGGATTCAATGGAATGTACCATGAAATCAAGACTGAAACCATACACTATTCAAATTTCATCTAGGGTTCCACTGAAATTAGAATGAAATTTAGATTATCTTTCATACCTACCATGATTAAATGTATACCCAAGAATATGTTTTGATCTTTGTAGACAAGTAGTATGTTTTGTTTATGATGCGGTTCGACAACACTTTGTCAACTGGCATCTCATTGTTTGTATTATGTAGACCGGAAGTTGCAGCCTTTATAATTCCCGTTTGACTCCTGGTCTACTTTTTTTCATCTGGGGCTTTGCTTGAACCTTTCCCCATCTTTAGGTTATCAACTCCAGTCAGAGTTGATTCAGTGTGTGTGCAGGACCAGGACAGTGTGCCCTGTGTCAGCTACTTCAACACAGCGACCTGTCAGTAATGTCAATTTTGTCGATGGGTTGGTGGCCTGAGTTGGTGTCACTGTCGGGGGCATCTCAGATATTTCTATGGCAGCATGGAGTTGTACTTTCCATAGTACAGATGATTCTGTATGCTACATACTGGAAAAGTGCAAATTGAGACAGGAGAGTTAGACTTAGAAAAGGGGAGGGGTGGGAGAAAGGGGGAGGGGTGAAAGTGAGGAGA
The DNA here is from genome assembly GCA_016271365.2 of Neoceratodus forsteri. Taxonomy (NCBI): domain Eukaryota; kingdom Metazoa; phylum Chordata; order Ceratodontiformes; family Ceratodontidae; genus Neoceratodus; species Neoceratodus forsteri. Next base: position 639,360,839 of record CM028137.1, on the reverse strand, counting down.
CAAAAGAAAGATAAACATTTGGAGCACATATTTCTGTTTGTAATTCAAGACAGAAGATAAGGAGCCACTAGATGAATGTGCCATCTGGAAAAATAGGGAGGGGTAATGGCATCAATGGGGGAATCCATAATGAAGTGATTACTGAAGGGTTAAAAGTAATAAGGTGGATAAATCAGTGGGTTCCTGACATGCTGCATCCATGGGTGCAAGTTTATGTACTAGTTGCACCATTGATGTCTTTAACTGCTCCTCAAAACAGGAATGGTACCTGGTGGCTGGAGGACAGCAGATGTGGTGCTCTGTGTGGTGGAAGCAGGGATGAAACTAACTGTAAATTAGTCAGTTGGGTGTCTATATTATGACCTCCTCCTTCCTGCCTCTCTAGAACCTCTGTTTTGGGGATGTGGGTGGCAGGTACAGGTTGGCACTTTTTGATGCCCACCTTGTTGTTTTTCACCTACCTTTTGGGTGAATTGGTGTTGTGTTTTTGCATTTTTGGTCTCTGAATTGAGTCTTTGTTTAGGCCAAAATGAATGTTTATGTTAGTAGCTGTTGGCTAGTGTAGGTTTACAGCTTCCACACAGAACCTTAGTGAGTTTTAGCTCGTAAGATCTGACAGTTTGCTTTGAAGCACAACAGACAGAGTTTTCAACAGCTTGCACTCTAAGTTCCATGCCTGCATGGAAAGTTAACTATTTCACCTCCGGAGCAGTTCTAACCTGCGGTCATACTGTAATTGTCATAATATAGCAAGACTCCATTAGAAGAAACAACATTACTAAGGTGAGTAATTTTTTCTTATCTTGTGCTTATACATTCTAACCCTAGAAAATCTTACTGTATTCTGACATATGCAGTATGGTCTCACCATAGGACTGCCCCAGAGCTGAAATGGTTAATAGAATGCTATGCAAATGATAAAATGCTAGGCTTGAGCTTGGTTTTCAAATCACTGTCCTTGGTTGTACTTCCTGCAACGAGATTCTTTACTCTGCTTTCTGAGTAAGACGCTCAGAGAGCTCTCCTTCATCTTTCTTGGAGATTTTATTTTCTCATTTTTTTAAAAAGTATCAATTATTTATTTTCATTTTTAAAGCGCAGTCCTTGGTATTGTATTACAGGTAGATTAGTCTACTCTAGATTTAGTGTTGTTCTGGTAAGTTTTTTGGTTCCTTGCAACCGGGAAGAAACTGAGCCTTTGTTTACATTTTGAGGTAAAACTACTTTAAAAATTTACTTCTCTGGTACTGTAGTTGGTTTCTTATTTACATTTATTTTGTATTATTTAACTGGGGTAACTCTCAGTTTTGCTTTGGTTGCGGAACCGACCACAAAAAAAAAAAAAAAAAAAGAAAAGGGGAAAACCAGAGAAGTTTATTTAATAGTGTGTGTATTTGGCTCAGAGAAACCCAGGCTTTTTGTTTTTTTTTAGATTGTCACATATACCCAAGAAAAGAACCGGCCCTATGGAGTTTCAGCATTGTACAGAGTGTGGTGAACCATTAGCAAAAGCTGATCCATACTTAGTTTGTGTTTTCTACCTAGGGTTTGACCACCTGAACGCAGACTGTGAGATCTATAAACATTTTCCACAGTCGCCGCTTGATAGGCGGTTGAACCGACTGAGGGAAAAGATGTCCGATAAGGCTGCTGACCCAGCCTCAAATAAACCGACTCCTTCTCATTCAAAAGAAAAGCCCAAGGAACTGGACTAACAGCCCTCTGACAAGGGTAAAGGTTCCCTTGGAAAGAGGCGAACCACGTAAACTGCCGCTGAACTGGCAACTGCTATGAAAAAAAAAAAAAAAAAAGAAGGAACAGCACTGTGGGAAGGAACCGCAACCGACAAACCCAATGGTTCCTACTGCTGAGGAAATTGCTAATGCTATTAGAATAATTCCTTTGCTGCAAACTGTACCAGTTCAGTTTCATGACTTAGTTCACATCATCCATCGGTTCAAACTATGGGTTCCTCTTCGGTTCCAAGTTCTCTTGAACACTACACTGATGTTTATGGTGGTGGTGGTGATGATGATGATGGCGATGATGATGATGAAGAGAATTATGTTGAGGACTTTAGGGAGCCCCCTGAGCCATATGTTTCCCTGATTCCCCTGATAAGGGACCTGAGGATTTTACCTCACATTTTGCTTTCATGAAACAAGTGGCAATAACTCTGGACCTCTCTACCCAGGAGGAACCAGATTACATGGAAATGATGGCTACACCAGCAACTACAAGGTTGCTATTACCCATCCATAAGTCTCTAAAGAGACAGGCTACTAGGATTTTGCAAAAACCCTCTTCTATTCCCCGGTGGGCAAGAAGATGGATAGAAAATACTAGGTTGCCAAAGCAGGAACTGAATTCCTCTTTGGTCATCCCAATCATGAAGGGGTGGTGCAGGCTGCTGCATGTGATAAGGCAGGCATTAATCTAGCATCACATCCTCTGGATAAAGATTCTAGGAAAATGTACTCTATGGCCAAGGAATCTTATTTGGGTTCTTCTTTGGCCATTAGGCAGGCCACTTACATGGCCTATGTTTCCAGATACCAGAAAAGTCTCTGGAACACGGTTTCTGGAACATGGTTTTGGAGCTTGCTAAAGCCTCTCCTGCTCCCCTGGCATCTGATCTAGCTGAGGCTGCAAAAGGGCATAAAGCCTCCAAATACCAATTTAGAATGGCAGTGGATACCAATGACATTGCAGCCAGACTCATGGCAATTTAAGTGTCTCTGGAGGTTTACTTGGCTCAGGGCCACCAATCTATCCTAGGGCACCCAGGTGAAGGGCTCTGGATTCCTTAGTGAGCCCACATCCCTCTTTGGTGAACAGACAGAAGCCTACTGTACATGAAAAAGATGGATGACTACAAGGTGACTTACAAGAATGCTGCTGCTAAGGAAAAAACAGCAACACCTCAGAAGTACCAGAGTAGAGGGGGTAGGGGTAGAATCCACTACAGACCTTTCTTCCAGACTTTGGCTCTTCCAGCCTACCAGCTGCAGAGAGGGTACTTCAGAGACAGGGGCAGAAGGGCAGCAGTCCCCAGCTGAGTGCACAACAAGTAGACCCTGGAGGGGTCTGCTAGGTCACCTCCTCACTCCCAGTAGGGACAGGCTGGCTCACTACCTCCAGGCTTGGAGTTCTATTACCATGGACAAGTGGGTCCTAGAGGTAGTAAGCTAGCGCCTTTCTTTCTTCAGCTTCAAGCTCTTGCCTGCTGAGGGCAAGAGTTTCTAGACCTGCCACCCCATCAGAAGCAATCCTATTGGAGGCGGAGGTAGCAAAACTCCTGCAGGGGAAGGCAGTAGAGCCCATCCCCTTGACCCAGACTGTACTCAAGATACTTCCTCACTCTAAAGGCAAGCTGTTGCCAGAGCCGATATGGCTGTGGCAAGCTGCCAAATACTAACATACTAAAATGCCAGCAGAATAGGCCTAACGGTCTTTCGTGTCTGCTCGTTTGGTCAGCCCCCACCCTGGGTGCTGACCTTGCTGCTCCCCTCTCCTTCTCTGGCTTCTCCCTTCCCAGTTCCAGATATTCTTGCTGCATTGGATTTTGCTTCCAGAACCCTTCCCCTGTACCTGTCCCACCCCTCTTGAACCCCTCCACCGTCTCTGCCTCCACCAGCCCCTAGGCAGCGCGCATTCCATGGCTCCACCACCCTCTCAGTGAGTAGCACCTCCTCCTTTCACCCCTGAATCTTCCCCTCCAGCTTCCACCCTTACCCTCTGTGGCCCCTCCTCCTTCCTTGAAAGCACCCTGACTGTTCCTCCCTATTTACCCTCTTCATGTACCTGAGAGCCTCTATCATGTCCCCCGCCCCATCTCTCTTCCAATGTGTATTATTTAGCTCTTGAGACTCTCCTCATAGGTCCTGTCCCCAAGCCCCAAATCATTTTGGTTGCCCTCCTCTGGACCCTCTCCAGGAGTTTAATGTCCTCTTTAAGTGTGGCTTCCAAAACTGCATGCAGTACTCAAGGTGCAGCCTCACCAAGCAGTTACACAGAGAGTATCACTTCCCCTCCTTCTGGGTGATCCCCTAGCGATGCATCCCAGCATCCTGTTGGCCTTGGCTGCTGCCCTTCTACAAGTCTCAGAGTTGTTCATCTTGACATCCACCACCACCCCAGGTCCCTCTCAGCCATCGAGACTTGTAGCATTCCCCCAGGGTGTACACTTGGCCGGGTTTCTGGTCCCCAGGTGGAGTACCTTGCATTTCCCTGCATTGAACCTCAGTTTCCACTTTCTAGACCATCTTTCCAGAGCCTCCAGGCCCCCTGTAGGGCCACCCTCCCCATCCACCACCGCCCCCAGTTTTGAGTCATCCGCAAAGAGACTTATCTCCTCCTGATTCCTGTCCTTATGTCAGAGGCGTGGGGTTGAACAAGTTACACGTGTGCGTAGAAACATTTGTATGCCTGGGTGTAACTCGGCCATTTTTGGAATTGTTTCACCAAATTTTCAACATGACCTTTTGGGACACCACCTCATGAGGAGCGCCACTGTAATTTCATTCACTTGTCCCAAAAGATGATTTTGCAGAGCAACCATGCCATTCTGTGCCACAGGTACGAAACACATTTCAGGCAGGATGTGAAAAATGACAGCTGTACTGTTAATAAGGAGTTGTGCAAAAATGGCAATGTTGAAAATCTGGTGGAAAATATAAAAATTGACAACGTTAGGAACATGCGTAGAAATTCAAGAACGCACATCTTCGCTTACGTCATATTGGAATTTTTCACTAAATTTGCAACATGGGCTTTTGGGACTCCACCCAATGAACAGTGGCACTGTCATTTCGTTACTCATTCCCAAAGGTGATCCCGGTCGCTGCACAGTGACGGTGAAATCACATTTGGGACCAAGTAAAGAAATGACAGTGACAGTAATTATGGTGGGTCCCAAGAACCCATGTTGAAAATTTTGGCCTAAAAATTTCTAAAATGGCTGATATTTCAACATAAGTTGAAAACCCCATTGACTGCCATATACCACACCTACCTTTGATCCTTCAGTTTGTGGTTTGGCTTTGAAGAGTGTAGACATGTCCCGTCCAGAGAAGATGACAGCGCCGACCTCCGGAGGTAAGTATGGAGTTTGGGGGTGCGGGAGGTGGGGAGTGGTGATGGGGAGGTTGGACTGGAGCGATGACTTAGGGACCGCTTTTCTCTTTTTACAGGTGAAAAACAAAAGATGTCGGGGATGGTTTTCTTTATTTACAAGAGAAAAAGCATAAATTTGGGCACTGGTGGGGATTCCAGTGTGCTACATGAGTATGGAGGGGTACACTGATGCTGACACGGGATTGGGCTTGATGTCGACACGGGAACATAAAATCATAAAGTTGGGCACACTGGGGTGGGCTCCCAGTATGCTACATGAGTTGGGGGTGTACATGGTGCCGACACAGGCATTGAGCACCCCGATGGCATGGGGACAGGGAACAGAGGGAATGAGGACAGCAGCAGTGAGAGGAAGCGGGAGGGTTTTCTTTGCTGCCAGTGCTGGGAGGGAGCGGGAGTACAGGAGCAGTGGGAGGGTGCGGGAGGAGTGCCATCTTGAAGATGGTGGCGGCAACAACTGCTCATGCGTGGGACTTCGTGCATGTAGTTGCAGTGAATGGCATTCTGCCACTCACAAGATAGCAGCTCAGAGGAACTTTGCATGTGCACATGGAAGTCGTGCATCGCAGTTCTTCTTCCCTGGAATGAGAGTAACAGTAAATAGTCGGCTGTTACCCATAGCGCATGATCACGTGAGTGTCTCAAACTCCATTGGACTTTCGGAGGATACTTCCAAAAGTCCAACGAAGATTCCATGATCGCCGCTTTTAAGGCAAGACACACTAAAATGGCAGTAGGCTCATTGGCAGCCATAAAAACAGGGGAGTGATGACCCATGCTGGATCTCAGACATCTAAACAAACATTTGACAAAACCAAAGTTCAGAATGGTCACCTTGATTACCATCCTCCCTACACTCAGGCAGGAGATTGCAGGGCATCTTTAGACCTAAAGGATGCCTATTTCCACATTCCTATGTGGCAATCCCACAGAAAGCACCTCAGGTTCAGATTGCCATCAGGCCATTACCAGGTCAGAACCATGCCTTTCAGCCGGACATCTGCTCCAAGAGTGTTTACAAAGTGCCTAGCAGTAGTGGTAGCATACTTAAGGAGGTGGTGGTTACAGTCTTCCTTACTTGGACGACTGGCTAGTAGTGAGCAGTCACCCCAGCAGGTCAGAGGTGTACTGACCACCAGTCATGTTCTCCAGCAGTTCCTAGGCTTCCTGGTAAACCAGAAAAGTCAGTGCTGAGACCAGTCCAGCTCCTGGAATTTATAGGAGTAGAGGAACACATTAAAGGGAAAGAATTCCTCCCTCGGGGAGAGTGGACAGCCTGGTACAGTTGGCCAGCTCCTTCCAACTGCATATTCCCAGACCAGCAAGGCACTTTCTCCAGCTGTTAGGACACACAGGCTGTGTCAACTGCAACAATGCCAGGTTCCAGATGAGACATCTAGTTTCATCTCGGATCTCACTGGTCATGAAAAGGATTCCCTGTCAAAATGGTGCCAGTCACAGGAACTCTTCTTCAAGTACTCCAGTGGCAGCAGGAGAAGGACAACCTCAGAGGTGTGTCTTTCCTTCAGCAGCCACCATCAGCAGTGTTAACAACGGATGCGTCCCTACTAGGATGGGGTGTCTACTTGGGGGAGCACACCTCAAATGGTCCTTGGTTCCAGCAGGAGTCCCTGCTCCACATAAATTTGTTGGAACTCAGGGCAGTTTACCTGGTCATTCAGTCGTTTGCCACAATGCTGCAGGGCAAGCTGGTTCAAGTCAGAACAGACAATTCAACCACAGTGTACTACATAAACAAGCAAGGGGGCACAGGGTCATCCCCCCGTGCATAGAGGCCATGAAAATATGGAATTTGGCCTATTCCATCGGGATCTCCTTCTCAGCAGTCTGTCTCCCAGGGAAGGACAGTGTCCTCGCAGATGCTCTCAGCAGGATCAAGTAAAATTACCACAAGTGGTCACTAAACAGGCAGAACCTGCAAGTTGTGTTCAGAAGGTGGGGCACCCCAGAGGTGAACCTCTTTGCAGCCCCACACATTCACCAGCTGACACAATTCTGTTGCAGGCCTCCTGTAGTTGGCACAGTGCCTCTGAATGCACTGCTGTTGGATTGGACAGGGAAGTTTCTGTATGTCGCTCTCCATTTCTGCTGTTGCTTAGAGAACTGAACAAGCTCAGGGTTCAACCAGCTGTAATGATCCTCATTGCTCGGACTGGGCTAGGCAGCCCTGTTATTCACTGCTCCTGGCCCTGCCAGTGTACAGAACAATCTCTCTCCCAGGAGACACAGCCTATTGACCTCCTCACAGGGCAAGATCCTTTACCCCATCTCCAGTCCCCCAGGCTCAAGGCTTGCCTCTTGAGGACTTAACATTTAAGATTTTCTGCATCTTCTGGACAGCCCCCATCCAGTCACCCCCCAGTCCTGTCACCGGAATTGCCAGGGCTTGCCTATGCCCAGCCCAGGAGCGGCACCTGCTGGGAGTCTGTCATCATCCTGCTGCCAGTGATTTTCTCCTCTGGTTTTCCCTCAGGAGCCCCAGGAGTAGAAGTGCATGTGCGTGAAGGCGCATGCACCTTTATGGCCTGCACAACCCCTGCTCTGCCCACCCCATTGGCCTAATGCCTGGCACCGTCTAAGCCTGTGCTGTTCCTAGCCTCCACCAGGAGGCAGCCATCAGCCGAGGGATGCCGCTACACCTCCCTGGAAAACAGAGATTGCCTTCCAGCAGCTCCGCCCTCCCTCCCTGTTGCCAACCTCCGATATCCCAGGCTCGTTTCCGAACCCGGGTCACTGGCGTGCCACTAGGCAAGGTGTCCAGTGCCTTAACCCTCAGCGCCACCAGGCCAGCCCTGACCTAAACCTTCTGAAGGGATTTTAGTGTCCTCAGAGTTTCTAGAAAACCCTCTACTAGGAAGACTTGCACCTCTAAGTGGAGGAGGTTTTCTATGTGGTGCCGATAACAAGATATAGACTGTAGCCAGGCTGGCTTACCAGTCATTTTGGATTATCTGGCATGCCTTCACTCCCTAGGCTTCAGGCCATCTACCCTTAAGATGCACCTGGTAGCCATCTCTGCTTATTGCTCAGTGGGGTAAGGGTTCATCCCTGGCAGCAAACCAAGTATTCAGAAAGTTTTCAGGATCTGTTACATTGCATACCCGCACAAGGAGCCAGCTCCTGCATGGGACCTCAGTATATACATTGGCCAGCTAATGCAGCCACGCTTTGAGCCCATGTCCTCAACAGAGCTAAAGTATGTGACATGGAAAACCGTATTCCTGGTAGCTATCCTTCAGCCAGGGTATCAGTGAGCTCAGGCCTTGTCCACAGAATCAAACTGTATTTCAGTCCATAGGGAGGATATAGTCCTCAGGACTAAGAGGAAGTTTCTCCCTAAGGTGGTGCTGGATTTTCACCTGACTCAGTCTATCACTTTGCCAGTCTTTTTCACTGGGCATTCCAGTTCAGGGGAACGTAGGCTGCGTAGCTTGGATGTCAAGAGAGCTATCAGCTACTGTCTGGATCACACCAAGAATCACAGGCAGGATAATACTCAATTTTTCCTGACCTGTGGAGAGGTGGGAAAGGGCAAACCTGCCTCAAGGAGGACTGTTGCATGCTGGATTGTTGCCTGTATTCAGTTCTGCTACAGCAAAGCAGGAAAAAGAACCCCCAGTAGGCCTTAGGGCCCACTCTACAAGCATCTGCAAAAGATATTCCTTTGTGGAAAATTTGTAAAGCAGTTACCTGGAAAACTGTTCACACATTTACCAAACACTATAGCCTGGACACCCAGGCCAGGGGTGATGCCAGATTTGGCACAGCAGTACTGCAGAGCCTGTTTTCTAAATAAGTTATCTGCCCTCCTCCAAAGGTACTGCTTGGGTAGTCTGCATATGTCAGAATGCAGTAAGATATCCTGGGGTTAGAAGAAAAAATGACTTACCATAGTAATCTTGTTTCTTCCAAGGGAATCTTTCCAGATTCTGAGTTCCCACCATATCTCCCTACTAGAACCTATGGGCACTGCACTACATCTGTCCTTGCTGTTTGAAACTCTGAGTTGTTTCTTGTTGGGGCATCTGTGACTTGAGTATTAATGTTACCTATACTTTAAGTGTAGGGATTCTTTAGTTGTTGGTGGGTGCTAGATATTTATTAGAATAGCTTAGATAGCTTGTTATTATGCATGCCCGGGAAGATTCTTGACGCTTTGCAGGATGTATTCCAGGGACAGTGGTTTGAAAACTGAGCCAAGCCTAGCATTCCATCATTTGCATGGGTTCTATTAACCATTTCAGCTCCAGGGCACTCCTACGGTGAGACCATACTGCATATGTCAGAATACAGTAAGATTCCTGTGGAAGAAACAAGATTACTATGGTAGTATTTTTTCTTACTGGCACTTGCAAACTTGTCAGCCTGGGACAGCTATGCTAAAGTGTGCATATTACCTTTACTGCTAATGTATTGCTGCTTGTACATGACCTGCTCTTCCTGAGCTGGTGAATGTATGTTATGTTTCTATTCCTTGTACTTGTCGGACGTGGAACCTTTGCAAAAAGCACTTCTGCTCAGAGATGTTTTCTGAATTATAAATAAATAAAAAAATGTGGACCAGAGTTTTGAAAGCATTCTGTCAGTGGTATATGAATATATTATAGAACCATAATCTATAATTGATAATAACAGACTGTGCATGAAAATTGACCTAGTTTCTAATGTGAGATTCTTAATAATACAATATAGTGAGCCCAATCTCTTGTGAAGTCTGCCAATTAGTTCAGTAATGTGTTATTCATAAGTAAGATGATGATCAAGCGTTAAACCAAGATATTTAAATACATAAACTTGTTTGATGATCTTCCCAGTATTATCATGAAGTAAAAATTCTGTGATTGGTGCTTTCCTGGGACTAGACAAAACCATTGATTTTGTTTTTGAGGAATTTAGAACCAGTTTATGAGACTCAAACCAGTTATGTAATGAACTGAAATCCTGTTGTAAAGTTTTCTGAAGCTTTGAAATATTTTCCCTGAACAAAATAAAACAGCATCGTCTGGATAGAAAATTAATTCAGTATGACTTAAAAGGTCAGGTAGTGAATTAACAAAAAGTGAAAATAAAAGGGGTTCAAGAATGGACCCCATGTGGCACTCCACATCTTAACAAAGAATCTTTATTGTTGATGCTTTCGTGCTGCTTGTTGCAGAGCAGGGGAGCATGACAGCACGAGAGGTGTTATGCCGGTTGGTGTGTGCATCCTATCGTGCATCAGAGAAACACAAGGTGGGGGGAGGGTCACAGAGGACAGCACCAGGGGACTACTTTAAATGCAACACAGAATATATGTACAAAAATGTACTCTTCTGACACTTATTGTGCAACGCTCTCTTTTATTATTTGAGAAATAAGGATGTGACTGCTACCATTAGCACCCTCCTGGAGCATCAACCAACTTCCTGCACTTACCTCCTGACAACTCATTGGGTTGAGGGACCCCAATCCCAGCACTTTAGGTTACACCTGCCCCCTCCCCCAGTCATTTTTTTTTTTAACTTCTTTATTGAGTTTTTCGAAATAGGACAAACACAGAGAAATATTAAGTCCCGGGAAATTTTCCAGGCCACAGCCCGAACTGGCTGCTTTCACAATAGACACATAAACTATGTACTAGCACAGTTGCTGAGGGAGCTCTCAAAATCTTGTTACCATCATCTGTAGCCTATTATCACTTGAGAAAATATTTTTGACATTGAACACCTAATTCCAGTAGACTGTATCACATTACCTCAGTGTAGGGTCGCCTGGCAGGGAGCCTAGCATGATGTATGTTGGGCTGTCGTCTATATAGCTAGAATCCTGCAACTGTGTCCCCAGGGAGAAGAGAGAGTCCACATCCTGCCATTGCAATATAATAGTTCCTGTCATCTTGCATTGCATGCATAATACATGTAAATAAGAGTGTAATGCACTGAATACATGGTAATATCAAACACAGCATCAAGATCTTTATACTCCTATTCCATCTAAAAACTGTTAACTATTCACCATCAGACAGATCGACCTGCACCTGAGAGCCTGTAACTTGTAGGGAGTAAACAGCCCTTGTTCCTCCACCTTATATTGTAGATCTCCTTCTGCCATCTATAAGCATTTGTCTTTTAAGCCTCCCAACAGTTGGATCAGATCTCTCCCCATTGATAGTAGGCTTAGATCATATCATCTTTCCAATGCTTAAGGACAAAGGCCTTCACTAGGGCAGACATAAGAGCAATACAATACTTAGCTGAAGCCTGACACTGGGCCATATGGCCTAATATGCAAATCTCAGGCAGAATATATTCTGAGTAATTTAGTAAAGGATCCATGTTCTGTTTGATATGAGTCCGTAACGGATGAATTCTGGAACATTCCCATCACATGAAGAATGTCCCTGGCTCTATGCAGCATCTAAAGCACAGGTCCATCTTCCTGAGACGTCCAGCACATAGTTTAGCCGGAGTATAGTAGATGTTAGAACGGATAAAATATTGTATAACCTTGTACCTTGGGTACAGGTAGGTACTTAGCACTCTTCCATATTTCTTTCCATTCAGGCCTCACAGGAGCTATGCTTTTCTCCCAGTAGGGAATCTGAACAGGGAGTCTGAACCCAAGAAACCCAGTAAGACCCTATAGACCTTGGAAAGGGGAGCCTGGGAATAGTTAATCCCTTTAATTTGTCCCAGGTGAGGGATTTGCCTGACAGTCAGTATTGTCTTTCAGCGCTTGCTGGACCACTTTAGTAAACTGTATCTTTTAAAAATTCATATCCCTACACTGAGATGGAAGAACAACTTCATCTTCTATTAGAAGGTCACCTAAGGATAGGCCAGCCAGTAAAGGAGCCCAGTGCTGAGTAATTATTTGTCCCCTAATCTGAAATTGGATTTCCCAGTATAGGTTGATCTCAAACTATCTTTTGAGCTCTTCGCTGTGAGGGATTTAAAAAAGACCACCAGGCAGACACCGTTTTATAAAGTGGAGTCTCCTTTGCCTTCTTAGGTATTCCTTCTGGGTCTGAAAAAAGCAACGCTTCTGAGGAGAGAGTCAGATCAACGAGTATTTGCTTCTCAATATGTAACCAAGTTGGTTTATATTCCACCCCCTCAAATTTCCTGCCTCACCATCCCATTAGACCAAGTTGTCCCGCTATATAGTAGAGATGGAGGTCTGGAAGCTTGAGATCCCCCCCCCCATGTGATGAGGGAGATGTAGGACATTGTGCTTTCTTCTGGGCGGTTTTGAATTCCACAGAAAGTTCACAATTACTTTCTGGATGGTTGTAAATTTTTACCTCTAGGTATAATATAGGGAAGTAAATGAACTGGCTACAAAAGTCTGGGTAAAATATTCATTTTGATCAATCCAATTTTGGCAATGAAATTTAGAGGGAGTTTGGTCCATCTAAGTATATCAGTTTTAATTGATGTCAGTATGGTGCCCAAGTTGGTTTCCACTCCCTCATCCATATTCGCCGTGGTCCAGATTCCCAAATATTTAATCTTGTTTGGAGCCCAATTAAACTGGATGGGGGCAAAGTCTGCTTTATAAGTATATGGTGTAAGGGGGAGGACTTGCGTTTTGGTCAAATTCAGTTTATAATTGGAGACCCCAGAAAATTGCCGTATAACCTCAATAGTCCATTTGAAGCTCTCCGCAGGGTTTTGTAAATGTAACAAAATATCGTCAGCAAAAAACAGAGAATTTGAGCTCCCTTCCCCATACTACTATCCCTTGGATCGCAGGGTCCATCTGGATCACCCTTAATAGCTGTTACAAATAGATATTGAACAAAATTGGCGATGGGGGCATCCTTGTCTGGTCCCATTGGCCAGATGGAATTCCTTCGATAAATATCCATTACATAATACTCTGGCAGTGGGAGCTGCATATAGATTTTTGAGTCCTCTGACAAGTCCTTCGGGGAAGCCATTTCTCTCCATAGTGAGAAATAGGAAGGTGTGGGAGACCCTATCAAAGGCCTTCTCAGCATCTAATGAGATTAGTGCCATTGGTGTCTTAGAGTTAGATGCAGTGCTGAGTATATGGTGAAGTTTTCTAAGTGCATCACGTGCCCCTCTACCCGGCATGAACCCCACCTGCTCCAGACTTATTAAGATGGGAGCACATTTCAAAATTCTGTTAGCCAAGATGCTCGTTAGCAGCTTAATATCCTGATTCATCAGGGCGACAAGTCTGTAATTACCCGGAAGATCCCTTGGCTTATCAGGTTTTGGAATGAGTGTAGTATAGGCCTGGTACAGAGGTGGATGGGGGACCCTATCCTGAATAATACGAGTAAACAGATATTTCAGTAAAAGTAATAAAGTTAATGTGTGAGATTTGTAGAACTTGGCAGAAAGGCCATCAGGACCTGGTGTCTTACCATTTGGCAAGGAGTTTATTGCTTCTAGTATTTCAATGTCCTGTATTGAGGTTGCCAATGCTAGGGCTTGAGCGGGACCAAACTAGGTAGAGGAACTTTGTCTAAGAACCCCTTATCTCTTCCTCACTACAAGCAATGCCTCCGATATATCCTTACATAAGCCTAAAGGCATCGGCCATTCTTTGAGGTTCTGTTATAACCCTCTCATCAAAAGTAATTGAGGTAATGGTATGTGCAGCTTCCCACTCCCTAATTCTGTATGCTGGAAGTCGACCGGGGACTTCCCCCTGCATTAAGAATTTGGCTTGGAGTTTTTTGAGCCATTGGCCAAGCTTACCATAATAAATACCTGATAGTTCATCTCTTAGCTCCTTGAGCTCCTTGTCTAGCTCAGAGGAGGAATCCTCCAGAGGGGTCAGAGATTTAACAGCTCCCATGAGAAATTCTTCTCGCGCCCTTCTCGCACCATTTCTGCGAGCAGTAAGTTCCTGAGCTAATCCCGTATGTAGTACTTTACAGGTCGGCCAGGCTAGACTCATATCTTGGAGTGATGGAATTTGGGACTGGATAATTTCCCCAGGGCATCCTCTAGTTTGGACACCAATTTGTTGTCCGCTAGAATAGATTCGCTCTAAACGTCATCTATATGGTCTTAGCGGAATGGTGTCAATCTCCCAGGTTATCTGAACAGGGAATGGTCAGAGAATATCCTGCTAGGGTAGTCAGCTCCTTGACTCCTCTTAGCACTTCCCCATTGACCAAGAAGAAGTCAATCCAGGGAGGGTTTATGAGCGCTGGAATAAAAAGTCATGCCGTCTCCCCATTATTATAAGTCCAGTAAGGGTCAACCAACAGTGGCCTCTAAAAGTCTGGTCATGGTTCGCTGGGCTGGGGATGGGGTTTTAGATGGAGGCACCTATCCATCCAGTTATTTAAGCACAAATTCCAGTCTCCTGCAATAATAAAGGGGTAAGCTGGGAGTGAGCAAAGTGTACCTCCAGCGAGGCAAAAAATTTTGGCTTAGGAGATGTAGGGCCATGTACTGAGGTGATCATGAAAGCGGTTTTCAGAATAGTACCTGACATAAATCCTTCTGCATCATCTCGCGTTTTGACTTGTGAGACTACATATGGGCAGTCTCTCCCCACCAAGATCGCAACTCCCCCAGAGGCTTTTGCATTCCTGTCTCCCAGGACTTGACCCACCCACAGTTTTTTTAAAAGACCTAATTCCTCCTTTAGTAGATGAGTTTCCTGCAAAACAGCTATTTGTGCTCCCAACTAGTTGATATGTTTTAAGATCACTAATCTCTTCTTTCTCTCCCTGAGGCCTTTAACGTTCCAAGAAATGATTTTAACAATTACCATTATATGTACCTATACCCCTGCATGACACCCTCACATATTCTTTCTGTGGTCTGACCAGAGTAGCGAACTCTTTCTCTCTCAACCCCCCTCAGATCGTCCTCCTATAGAACAATTGAGACAAAGATGAGCCATCACCCGAGCGCCCCCTTACCCCCGAACCATGAATAGATACTCATAGACCCCAACCAAAACATTCAACACCCCAGAAACCAAATGAACATAATCTTTTCAGTTCCCAAAACTGAAGGCAGATTGCCTCAACATGTCAGCGGGTGAAACTCCGCTCCGAGGGCAGGTACTTCCCTCCCCCTGCTGAGCGAACCACACTTCCTATGTACAATCTCCCTATCGAACCATGTAATGTGTGGCTTTATACCAGGATCGTGTACCAACTGGGAGAATGGGGAGGAGGTGAGAGGGGAGGTTCCCTCCAAGTCTTGTAACTCACGTCAGGCCACTGTGATCTTGACCCTTGTTCGCCTTCAAACCTCAAATATGAGATCCGGTCCCCCCAGAACAACATGACCAGGACATCTTCCCCAGTATAATGCTCCCTTGTAGTACTCTCTCCCTATACCCCTACAATACGTTTTCAAACATATCAACAAGCTGTAAATTTCAGTTTGATTTTTTTTTTTTTTTTTAAAAGTAGGAAGTGAAAATTATGATATGAAACAAATGTTTAGAGGAGTCCTCAGATACACTCAGTGAAAGTAGCTAACACCCCCATATGTCCCCCAAAACCAGATACACAAGAGCAAATTATGTAACACCGTTGTTCCCGTTACTAGATTCCTTTCCAGATTGTAGCCCACTTCTATTGGATATTAGTCAGCCCAGGCAAAATGAAAATGTCAGACCCTGAGCCTCAAGGGTCAGAAATAGACTTGAGGTGCCTGGGAGCAGTGCCCTTTTTGACTGTTAAGTAGCTTAAGTTACTGACCATCCCCACATCAAAAGCATAAGACACAGCCAAAATAAACAAAATAAACTATTGGAGCATTCCTTAGAGTCGAGGAGAATAAAATTAAAAATTACAGGTCCCAACCAGTCGATCATTCACCAGACCTTTCCATTGATCCCTCCATGCAATCAATTACTGCTATGCCTAGCTGAGGCCTCCGCTTAGCATACTGAGTCAGGTCGTAGACCTAAATAGATCTGGGAGTTCCACTCGTAGGCCCTCTGCCGCCTCCTTTGCAGTCAGGTATCTTTTATCCCCTGATTGCAGTTTCACTATCAACGTGGCTGGATGCTGAATTCGAAATTTAACTCCCGCAAGGTACAGCTTTTTCTTGATATCCGCATATTCCTTTTGTTTTTCTCGGACCGATTGTGAGAGATCTTGGAACAGCCAAATAGGCACGCCATTCTAGTGTAGATTCTTGACAGATCTAGCTTTGTTTAGGACATGAGTCTTTTCTTTATAGTTTAAGAAGTGCATGATTAGGACTCTGGGTTGAGCCCCTGGAGGGGGAATTTCTCTAAGTGAGCGGTGCGCTCTCTTGATGTTGTATGAGTTCCCAAAAGGGGTTGGGCCCAATAACTTCTAAAGGAGGTCCTGCATAAATGCAGTACAGTCCGAGCCCCCTGCCCTCTCAGGAAGACCTACCATAATCAAGTTATTTCTCCTACTTCGTGATTCCTGGTCATCGACTCGATCCTCCAGCCTCCTGACTTGCTTCTGTAAGGCGACCAAGTCCTAGTCTATCGCCGATGTTTTCCACTCCTGGGAGGCGACCCTAGCTTCCACATCACCCATCCATTGTGCTAAAGCATTTAGACCAGGTTTTATAGTAGAGAAATCTGTTACAAGACCATGAAGCAGCTGTTTTATTTCATTAATATCTTCCGGAGATGCTGTACGCTACCAGCAGCATGAAGTTATCTTCCTGGGTTTCTGGCACCGGCGAAGGAGGTTTCGGACACTTCACAGCTGGTGTACATGCATCAGGAGGCTCGGGGCTTCCGAAATCCATCTCGGCCATGCTCTGCAGCTCCTGGAGACCTCACTATATTCAAGCCAAGATGGTATATCTAGACCAGCAAATGCAGCAAAATGTACTTTAGAACTTTAACCATCTAGTCTCCCCTTCGCCACAATTGCTATGAGGTCCAAAGTAGAATTATTTAGGATTTAATTCAGTAGGGCCTGGGAACAGCGCTCGAGACGTCTTTACCCTGCTAGCTCATCACGTGATCTCCCTACCCCCCCAATCATGAAATTGCTCCCACTTTCCTACCCCCTTAGATGTTCCCAACTACCTTTCTCCTTCCACTAGTGGTTGCAACCCCTCCTTCTCACCTCTGAGAGCTTCCAAGTAGGGTGTTAACCTCTGATGCCAGCTAGCTGCTATACTACCTAAGCTGTTTAATGCTGTTGTACCCTGTAATTTACCTGTACCATATGTAACCCTGTCACCTGTATTGTGTTGTCTATGTAACTGATGTGGAACATATAAATGAGCATCTGCTCCTTGGTGTAATCCCAGACCACATTAAATATATAAAAAAAAAGGATGCTATAAGCAAATAGGAAAGCAATATCCTGAAAAAGATGAACCTTGAAATAACTTAATTTAGGAAGCTGGGGTAAGTGCTCATTTGGGAAATATTCCAGAAAGGATTGTGTATTTAAATGGATACTCTTATATGAAAGGAAAGGAACATATCTGTAATTTTTATAACGCCTTTCTTGCAGGTTGTATCTGAGATTATTTTACAATCCAGATGAGTGATGGGAGAGAATTTTGCTGCTATTTTCAGCACAGAGGGAGATGCAAGGAGTACAGAGATAAATTAGAGAGAAGTTAAGCACATGGATCACACATTGATTAAGTGAGAGTGAAACCTAGGTCTCAGGTTTATAACTATGCTCTTTAACCAGTAGGAGGCAGGAAGTTCACTATCTTTTGTAGCTGAAGTGAT
Organism: Neoceratodus forsteri; assembly: GCA_016271365.2. Classification (NCBI taxonomy): domain Eukaryota; kingdom Metazoa; phylum Chordata; order Ceratodontiformes; family Ceratodontidae; genus Neoceratodus; species Neoceratodus forsteri. The sequence continues at coordinate 639,343,013 of CM028137.1, read as the reverse complement.
CACAAGAAGATACCTACCTTCCTGGAAAGCAGACAAATGTTACATGTAAAGGAGTGTTTGTTCTGTGAGTCTGTGGAGGTTTATGCTGCGATCCCAGTTCTGGAAACAGATTACTTGCTCTTACTTGTGGCAGACTATATACGGTACATGTTGATACTATGATATGGGTCCTTGATGTGTCCTCATCAGTTTTGGATTGACAGAAGAAAGTACTGAATCAAGGACTATAAGATTCATGTCTGCATCGAATGACCTCCTCAGGTAATTGAGAAAAGTATCAGCATTACACTGAAGTACTGCAGATAGACTTACCATTAACAGATCACTTATTTTGTGTTTGTAACTGAAGAAGGTGGATTTCCTATCAAATGGTATAACGCTCACAGCTTGTTTCCTAATCTGAGTGATTATAAGGGACACCTGGCACTGTTGCAAGGGCAAATTTTAACTTGGACCCTAGTAGTCTTTGAAGTGCCAGAAATTAAAGCAGTAGTTCATGTTACAGTAAAACATTTTGCACTTATACGTTTTAAATCACCTTTGTACTGTTTTATATTATGCCCTTTATCACCCGTTTTGAGTCTGCCTTGTAAAGTTTATTTACATTTGAAATAAATAATAGTGCACATCATTAAATATGGCTGCAATGTTCCATCAATATTCTTAGCCGCATCTAAACAACCATTGTTTAGTATTGCATTTCAACGGACTTAGATGAGCTTGCATACAATAGACATTGCTTCTTGACCTAATGGGCATTGTGGATATTGGGGGGGAAATACTCCAGGCTACAAAAGTTAAGCCTAAACATGTTCAACATAAAATGAAATGTGGCCCCTTGTCAAGGCAAGGCAAGGTATATTTTATTTAAAAAGATGTCCATCCCGGAGGCTCTGGGTGCCAAACATGTTAAAATTGCATAAAACACCATCAATAAATTATATATACAAAATAACACCACAATGTACTGTTGGGAGGTCTAAACCTCTCTTTCAGATTCTTGCTGATATTGGGAATGCAGAAGTAATCACAGGGCGTTGCATTCCCAATAGTAAATCAGAGGCATCTAATGAATTTAGACCTCAACTAAATTAACGACTGTGTGCAGGCAGTATTTGGTGTTTATAAGTTTTCACTTGTTGCTTACTCTTTTCCCTTTCCCACGAGGACAGTTGGTGTACATTCCTGTATCACATCTCCCGTTTTACAACCAGTTTGTAGTCACTTGCAAAGTCTGGCTGTCTTTTCGGGTGTGATCGATGCTGTCTCGACTCACTCCATAGCAGCTTTGAATTGCAAGCCTACAACTAATACAGTAGCCCAGCTGTGTATAAAGTGCTCGTGCTGTGGATCAATACGCGGCATGGTGTCTTTTTCACAGTTTGAATTTTCATTCCCTCCCACACAATGGCCACCGTATCAAATATCTGCATAGAACTGAGACTCGATGTCTCGAACTTCCTTGCCTCCCATGGAGGATGGGCTGACTTCACGCGGATGCAAATCAATCTGACAACCCTATACTGGGGATCTCAACCCAGTATACAGAAGCAGACAATCAGCCAATAAGTGTCATGCTAAAGGGTTGATGGTCGCAGCTCTCTACGCTGCTTTGGAAGTCTCCGAAGTGAGGTTTCGAACCCTTGATCTGCAGATTTCATCTCTTAAGCAACAGATAGGTTTGCAGGAAACAGAGTGTATAAGTCTGCAGCAGAACTTGGAGTCTGAACTCCAAACTCTGCGAAATGAAAAGGATTCACTATTGCATCATTCAGCTCAAGCTGGAGAACAGGAACTGTGTATGTTGAAACAGGAGTGTGAAAGTTTGAGACTGGATAAGAGTCAGGCAGTGCAAATGAATGATTTGCTGAGTGCTGTGAATGCTCAGTTGAGTGACGAAATGGGTGAGCTGCAGGACGAGATAAACCAGGTACGTAATGATTTAGAAGTGGCTTACAGGGACAATCGCGAATTGAGCGCCGTATAGAGTGTTGCAAAAGCAAGATGAGGTTGATATGGATGTTGCAAGTGTGAGTCACGATGAATGTAGAACTAATATGGTGAAACTGCGCCATCAGCGAGAGGTTCTGGCTGGACATGTTAAGGCAATGGGAGGTGTAGCCCCTGCCTTTCATTCGTCATCAGAAGGGGAGTTATCTGATGATGACATTTCACAGTACAATGCCCAGTCGTGCCCCTACTATGGCCCAGAGACCCCACCCAGCCATCCACAACATGGTGGGTCCCCACCCCCAACTCTCCATGTCACACGTCGGCGACATCATGACGCTCATCATGGGAGACACCATCATGATGGCCCCCCATGATAGGGGGGGAGCAGGCCCAAACCTGGTCTCGATGGCACCTCCGGTAGCCATTATTAATGTGGAAGACAGGCAAGAGATAGAAACCATGATTGAAACTGCGATAGGCAGTGTACCTCTTCCTGAGAGGAGTAAACGGGCTACTAAAACCCAGATTAGGCAGCTTCTGCAAGAGGCTGGCACTCAGGAAGGTATTGTCCGCACTGCAGCTGAAGCTGCAGCTCGGGCTGCCCTGTATAGCGCTCAAGACAATCTACCTTTGCCTGATTGACCCACTAATTCCCTACAAATGGCCTACTCTGTTCAGCAAATTGCTGATAGCATCGGTCGGATGAATCCGTCCGACAACCTCAGCTGTCACTTGGAGAGGGTGCGTTCTAAATGCAAGATGCTTAGCCTCGCTGCAGAATATCAGGTCCAAATACTATGCCAGACCATCGATCCTGGTTTGTGGGCCAAACTCCCCGATGCTGTTCGCCAGGATGGGAACGCTACCTTTGATGAGGTTGCAGCTGAGCTCATTTCTGCTCACAGCCCAGTTGTAGTAGGAGTGATGCTTGCATACCCTGTGAAGCAGAATGCAAAGGAAAGTCCAGCGATTTAGCACCAGAGACTCTGGATGGCCTACCGAGCGGAAGCACTTGGCACAGAAGCTGTGGATGTAGATCTTATTGAATATAAGACCCTGTTCCTTAGGAACATGATTCCAGCAGTAAGAGAAAGGTAGAGCCAACCACCTACCCCAATATGGATAGGTTTGCCGACATCCTTGGAAAACTGAGAGTGTATCAACTCTATATCCTTGATTTGGGCTCTGGTTCCAAAAGGTAGCTGCCGTGGAGTCCGCTTCCGAGGCCACAATGCACTACACAGTGGAAGGGCAGGCCCAACGCCAACAGGCCCAACATCAGCAAGCCCTCCAGCTGATAATCAACACCCTAACAGGCCTATCAACGACAACAACAACAACAATGGGGTGGGAACCGGAATTGGCATAAGAACAGGAAGCATAAGGATAGAGGTAAACCACAACAACAGAGAACAGGCCCTACATATAGGGAGACAGCTGAAGAGAATTGGAAATTCCGAGAGCTCCTGGGACAAGTACAGTCTGTGGCGGATGCTGTTTCCGCACAGGCCCTTGTGGCAGCACAACCAGCAACCCAGGCCCCAGCCGGCCATGGGGACACCGGCAGTACAGACACTCAGGCCCATTCAGGCCTGAACCCAGAAGCTCCTCCCTATATAGCATCAGTGCAACATGGTGAAGTGATTCACATGAGCCAGACCCAACCTCTACATGCTTCCGGCAGTACAGATTGACAATTACAGGCCCCAGTCTGGATTGTAAACAAGCTAGTCTTGGATACAAACGGAAGGCCCTGCACCGAGGCCGAGGTTGGGGGCCGCCTACTAGTAGTTTTGTTAGATACAGGTGCAGCTGTATCTGTGCTACATGATGAACACCCCGACACATCCCCTTGGTCCACCAGATGGAGGACGAACATGTCAGGAGTTGATGGTACTAGGCTACCTGCATACTGTTCTCTACCCCTACCGGTGGAGCTAGGCCATCTAAAGGCCTCACACACTTTTCAACTAATGGCACTGCATGATCATCCTAGTATCATGGGGACTGACTTCCTTGCACCACACGGCTGTGTTGTGGACCTAGCCAACATGCTACTGATACAGATTCAGGGTCAATATCATACCATTTTGATTCCTGATTCACACGTTGTGGCAATATCTGCCAATGACAAAGAGTATGACATCATAGATTTGTTCAAGAATCATGAACTTTTCCCAAAGCTCCTCCCTATTTTGTGACGACATTTGGATGCATTTGCAATTAACAAGCATGACTGTGGTAGAATGCACACCGTCATCAAAGTGCCAGGCCCAGCACACAAGAGGCAAAGGCAATATCCTTTCCCAACTGAGGCCTTGTCTTCCCTCAGAGAAATGATCAAGTCACTCCTCAAGCAAGGAGTAATCAGAACTTGTTTTTCCACTGCCAATTCCCCAGTGTGGCCCGTGAAGAAACCCACAGGCGCTTGGAGACTTACTATTGACTACAGGAAACTGAATCAGGTCACCCCCAGTTGTTCTCCAACTGTGGCATCAGCACCAGATGTGCTACGACTTCTGATCCCTGATTTGAAATGTTTCAGTGCCCTGGACATCTCCAATGGTTTCTGGTCATTGCCATTGGCCCTTAAGGGTCAATATAAGTTTGCCTTCACCTTTGAAGGAAGACAGTACATGTGGACTTGCTTGCCACAAGGATTCCATAACAGTCCATCCCTGTTCCATCTCCACATGGTGGACGCCCTCGAGAGTTTCTCTGCTCCCTAATGTCTCTTACAATATGTAAGACGGCATTGCCACCTTTTGGTGATTTGTACCACTACACTGAGTTATGTAAGACTCTGTATAAGAACTCTTTTGTTCTCAAACTGATGACTTTACAGAATTGTATAATGTTAAGTGTTATCTTGGACCGTGGAGCCACCTCTAATTTAGCCAATAGGGCTCATCTCTGTAACTAGAAATGTTTCTGTCTTTTTGGTAACCATAGTAATTATCATAGGTATATAATGTAATGCACAAGCCTTAAACCTCGGAGACCTGAGAGACCCCAAGAGACACAGAGAAACCTCGAGGTGTAGGGAACGCTTAGCACTGGCTCCCCGGTTCGTATTGGTAAGAACTGCTTAGGGTGACTGTTATTTACCCCTTTGGTAGTAATAAACTTGTTTATTACTCTAATGCAACGTCTCTGTGATTACTTGCATTCCCAAGATTGTCAAGAATCTGAAAGTGAGGTTTAGACCTCCCAACAGTACAAAATAAATATTCAACACTGTAACTCATTATTGTAAAATTTATAATGGCTGTCACTCCACAGAGTGAAGAGTAACCAGTGGGGTACAACAGGGATCAGTACTGGGACCGGTCCTATTCAACATCTTCATCAGTGACATTGCACAGGATCTAGAAGGCAGAATTTCACTGTTCGCTGATGACACAAAGCTCTGTAACAGAGTAGACACACCAGAGGGTGTAGACAGAATGAGAAGGGACCTGCAGAAACTTGAAGAATGGTCAAGGGTTTGGCAGTTGAAATTCAATGCAAAGAAGTGCAAGATAATGCATATGGGGCACAAAAACCCTGGCACAATATATCAGTTGGGGTGAGGATATAGCATGCACCAAGCAGGAAAGGGATCTTGGGGTTGTCATCTCTGATGACCTCAAGGTAGGGAAACAGTGTGACAAGGCATCAGGTAAAGCAGATAGGATGCTGGGATGTATAGGCAGGGCATCACCAGCAGGAAAAGGAGGTCATAATTCCGCTATACAAGACACTAGTGAGGCCCCACCTGGAGTACAGTGTACAGTTCTGGAGACCATACCTCACGTAAGGACATAGACAGGGTAGAGAAGGTTCAGAGGAGGGCAACAAAGATGGTGCATGGGTTGCATCACAAGTCCTATGAAGACAGGTTGAAGGAACTGAACATGTACTCTCTGGAGGAGAAGAGGAGAGGGATATGATAGAGACATACAAGTATCTTACAGGGAGGAACAGGGTGCAGGAAACACTATTTTAAGCGAAAAGATGTTTCAGGACTAGAGGGCATGGGATGAAGTTGGAGGAGGACGATTCAGAGGAAACATGAGAAAGAATTTCTTCACAGAACGGGTGGTGGACAAGTGGAACACCCTGCCAGAGGAAGTGGTGGGGCTGAAACAATCAGGATTTAAGAATGCATGGGATAGACATAAAGGAATTCTAGAGGTCAGGGGTAAGGGGAAACAGACTTCTAGGAAAACAAACTGAACTTACAAGCTGAAATGGGCAGACTAGGTGGGCCATAGGCCCTTATCTGCCGACACTGTCTATGTATCTATGTATCTATAAATAATACGATCAGCAAGAACTACTAGCTAAAAATATAGCCAGGGACCAATTTAAACGCGAAAGTCGGGGATCAGAAAGAACTATAAATCAAAGTCCGGGAAGGCCTGATTATACAAGAAGGCCTTGTGGTGGGCTTTGAACGCCTCAACAGAAGGGGCCTCTCTTATAGCTGGAGACAGCGAATCCCACAGGATGGGGGTGGTGATACTAAACGCTCTGTCGCCTGCTGTTTTTAGCCTCGTCCTGGGAATTTCAAGAAGGGCCCTAGAGGAGGAGTGGAGGGAGCAGACCGACACAGCAGGTGTAAGAAGGTCCATCAGGTAGCCAAGGCCCAAGCTGTGTAGGGCCTTAAAGGTGAGCAAGTTCACCTTAAAGGTGACCCTCCACCTGACCAGCTGCCAGTGCAGATCACGCAGCACCAGGATAATGTGACAGTACTTAGACTGCCCCATCAACAACCTGACAGCTGCGTTCTGCACCAGCTGCAGCGGGTGCAGGGTACTTCAGAGACCCTGAGAGGCGCATTACAATGTCAAGCATGGATGTCACAAAGGCATGAACCAAGGTGGGAGGTCCAGAGGTGGAACTGGGGTTTTATCCCTGCGATATTCCTTGGATGATAAAAACTGGTATGGACAACGGACGACACTTGAGACTCAAGTGTCAATCTGCTGTCGAGAATAACGCCCAGATCACGCACCCTAGAGGAGGCCTTCAAAGGTATAAACCCCTGTTTCTGCACCAGAGGCCAACCTATCACACCCTCTGTTTGACTCCACCACCAGTACCTCTGTCTTATCAGGGTTCAGTCGCAACCAGCTGGAGGCCATCCAGTCATTGATCTCAGCAAGGCAGCTGTTAAGCACTTCCACTGCGTTGGATGTTCCAGGGGCAAAGGAAAAATACAGCTGGGTATCATCTGCGTAACAATGAAAACCCAAGCTGTACTTCCTAATGAGCTCTACCAGGGGCAGCATGCACAAGGCAAACAACATTGGCGACAAGACCGAACCCTGGGGAACTCCGCATGACAGGAGGCTTGGGGAGGAGGAGAAATTCCCCCTCACTACACTTTGCCTCCTGTTAGTAAGGAAAGACTCAAACCAGCAGATGACAGTGCCGGCAAGTCCGCAGAATTCCCTCAGGCAGTTAAGTAACACAGGATGGTCCATCTATCAAATGCTGAGGAGAGATCCAGGAGGACAAAAATTGTCCCCTACCTTTGATCTCTTGCCCTAAGGAGATCATTATGCACCCAAACTAACGCAGTTTCTGTGCTATTCCTCACATGAAATCCATACTGGAGATGCTCGTATAGATCATGGGCCACAAGGTACTCCTCAAGCTGAAGCGCCACCACCCTCTCCACAATCTTACCCAAAAATGGAAGGTTGGAGATGGGACGGTAATTTGCCTTGACGTCAGGATCCAATGATTGTTTCTTCAGAAGGGGTCTCGCCAATGCCTCATTCAAGACATCAGGAAAGACCTCTTCTGATAAGGAACACTGGACAATCAGGGCAAACACTGGGCCAACGGAGTCAACACATCCCATTAAGAAACAAGTTGTCACCGGTCAAGTTCACAAAGGTGTGCCGCAGCTTGAAGCAACCTCAATGATCTCCGCCACCTCCACTGGTCTAAACTCATCCCAACCAGACGGAGTGCTCTCTGGATGCCCATGGCAACCATGGTCAGCTGGATTATGACTCACTGGCGGAATCCCCTGCCTGATAGCAGAAACCCTGTCCGAGAAGAACTGAGCAAACTCTTCGCATAACGCGTTCGAAAAGGCTTTTTTCTGCTGTAGGCAGGAAGGATTAAGAAACCTGTCCACAGTCTGAAAGAGCACAGTTGGTCAGTTCTTTCCAGCAGCAATCTCCCTGGACATGAATTCTGCCTTCTTACGGTTGATTGCCCCCGATACACACCATAGTGTGCACGCATGGCCAGTTTGTCTGCCTCCAGACCGGACCTCCACCACCAGCACTCTAATCTCCAACCCACAATCTTCATCACCTTAAGCTCCCCACCATACCAGGGTGACCTCAAGTGAGAAGATTGGATCATACACAGACTGGTGCGAGGGAGTTGAGCGCACCAGACATTGCCTTATTATAGGCAACAGCTGTCGCGCACACACCCCCAACGCATGCACTGTTCACACTAGACAGATCAATCACCACCAAGAAACCTTCGGGGGTCAAACCCCTCAAAGGGCAGTAGCTAACCATCTCCAGCGGGGCAAACAAGAACTACACCGGTAATGATCAGACCAAGTGACCGATCAGTCCTGAGATTATTTATCTCAAGCCCCAGTGAGAAAACCAGATCCAACATATGGCTGCCCTGATGGATCACGGAAGAAACTTCTTGAATCAGGCCCAGAGATTACATCATCTGGAGGAAGTTGTAACTAAGCGAGAGATTCTTCATCAACCAAACATTGAAGTCCCCAGCACTAAACATCTGGGGCCTCCAATGTTTCATTGATGATGAAGTCAGCTACCTCCTGCAGGAATTCTCCTGCTGCCCCAGGAGGGCGGTAAATCAGGAGAATCCAGCAACCTGCTCCCAGACCCCCACTGAACAGCCACACACTCAAATGAACCTGGTGCTCTCACTGGGTGCAGGGTGAAGTCTAGCTCAGATCTAAAACAGATGGCTACCCCTCCTCCAGCGTTCCGCTCTGGGGCAGTGCACTACGGTATACCCAGTTAACTTCTGTGAAATCAGAAATGAACAGCAGGGGTCAGCATTCTGATTTGAAATGGAGCACATAATGAAGTATATAAAGCAATAGTTCATAATATACTTAATTATGCACAGCTTTTCAACCCTCAGTGTTGATCTCTGTAATCCATTCATCGATTCCACATTTCATTTTATGTTCAACAGGTCCAGGTTAAAGCTTTAGTTTTGTGGCCTGCAGGGGTCGAAATTAGGTTTTGTAGTCACTAGCTGCCAGGGCTAGTGACTGGGAAAATCCAGTATCCCCATAAACTTTTCCACTAGTCCAGCTGATGTAGTTATTGAAATGTTATTGAAATTTTACCTTCTGTAATATAAGCCTGCAGGGCTAGTTAAAGGAGAGTCTTACTTGCCTGATATAAAATCTGCTGGCATTTGGCTAGTGGGCTGGTACCAGTTTCAACCCTCGCTAATTTTCTGCAGTGTCCTGAAAGTTCAAGGTACAGTGTCTGTTGAATGCTAGTTCAGCTTCATCTTAAGAACGTGAATAGATGCTCTAGTTCAGCTTGGAGACACCTTCAAATATGGCAGCCTAGAGATATTTTTTATTATTGATTTATTTACTTGTGATTTTTGACCAGGAATGGCAGATTGCTGTGACAGTTTGTTTCCTGGTGCACCATGAGGGCAGATTACATGAGCCTGTTTATTGACAGTTGAACTGTTGGCTGGGACACTGAGAAACTCCCCTACTCTTACACTAAGTGCCAGGGGATCTGTATATCCACCAGAGTTGGATAGAAGGGGGTTAACTTCTCATCCAAACAGTGGCACCTCAGCAGTGCAGCCCCACCCTGGACATTTGCTAGAGATGTTGCAAAATGAAACTTCACCATAAAGATGTGGCAAACATGGCACTTTGTAAAGATCGAGCAGAGTCAACAGTTTTGGCACTTCACTGCAAGTCCATAGAAAGCGTCAATTAAATGCATTTGTCAGAGCTGTGTTACATAATATGCCCACAGGGCCCTCTCCCAGACACAAAAGGCATTGTGGGTGAACTGCTGAAATGGAACAAAACAAAAAACAGTAATTCAGTCAGGTTGGCCCCACAGATGGTGATGGTTGCAGCTTTCTGTACACCACCGCCACTGTCCATTGAATGAATGAGAGTCAATGCATGTCCATGTAGTTCAAGTTTATTGCAGGAAAACTCAATTGAGCAAGCTCATTCACAAGGAGGCCCTGATACATAGAGACAAGCAATGTACAATACAGATAGGATAACAATAAATACATGAAATGCACATTGTATGATAGAGGCTGAATATACATACATACATACAAGGCTCCACAATGACAAGTGCAGGTGGTGAACACTGATTTACACAGGAATTAATTACAGGTTGCATACTGATAAATGAAGCTGATGTATGCAATACATATATTGTAGCAGCTAGGACAAACAGAATACAACTGATAAAGAGGGGTAGGAGTGATTTGATAGTGTAGCATTGGAACTTATTCGTTGGGAGGCCAGGAATAGATGGGAGGGAAAGCAGTTAATATGGTAAGGCAATTATATCATACCCATATATAAAAATAGCACACATGGGGAGGGAGAGTTTTAATGACAGTTACAGGTGTCTTTTATTTTGGCTGAACTTAGCAATTTGTAAAGTTAATTGAAACTGTGCTAATTAGTTTCAATGGATTGCAATTGATTCCAAATAGCTGGAAGGGCATATGCAATAGCACGTTTACCAAAGGAGGTCCGCGTCCTTGGTATATCAAGGATAATAAAGTCAGATTTCCTTAATGAGTATGCACTATATGAAATACTAATGAGGGATGAAAGGTAGCTTGGCAGTTTCTGCAGGAGCAGTTTGAGAGTCCATAGCCCAGCATGGAGCAGGCGTCTAGTAGTAAGGGATGTCCAACCGACAGCTGCGTATAAGTCACAGTGATACGAATGGTAAGGGGAGTTGGTAATGAACCTTAACGCACAGTGATAGAGGACGTCCAGTTTACTCAGATTTGAAAGAGTGGTAGAGGAATAGATTATATCTCCATAGTCGAGCAGGGGGAGAAAAGTGGCCTGGACAAGTTTGTTCCAAGTTTCAAGAGGAAAAAGGGGCTTATTTCTGTAGAAGAAACCTAACCTGGCTTTTAACCTTCTAGAGACATCTTCAACGTGGTCATTGAAAGATAATTTATTATCAATCCAGATACCCAGATATTTAAATTTGGTTACAACTTCCAAGGGCTCATTTAGCGTGGTGACAATGAAGTCTTGGGCTAGGGTATTGGGAGGGCCTGTAACAGCACTGCGGGAGAATATCATCGCTTTAGTCTTTTTCGCATTGAGCAGAAGCTTTGCCTTTATTAGATTATGCTCAAGTTGTGCGAAATCCATTTGGAGCACTCCCTTGATTCAGATAGTGATGATCCAGAAGTATACAAACAGTGTCATCCACAAAAAAGTACAGATTGGATGTAGATATGATAGCATCTAAGTCATTAATGTATATGGAAAACAAGATAGGGCCTAAGATGGATCCTTGAGGAACTCCTCTTGCAACAGGCAAGGCAGCAGAGAATAAGCCTTCCGCCTTTACTTTTTGGGATCTCCCAGTTAAGTAGCTAAAGAACCACTGTGTGGTGTGTTATGTGGAACCCAACTTTGCAAGACAATTGACTAATAGTTTATGATCAACAGTGTCAAAAGCTTTGCTTAAGTCCAAAAAGACAGCGCCAGTTACTTTCTTAGCATCTATAGCAGAGATCTAGTCATTGGTTACTTTCGCTAGAGCAGTGATGGTGCTATGATTGGCCCGGAAGCCGGATTGTGCTGGGTTAATGAGAGAGAAGGTTTCCAAATGAGATTTTAGCTGAGAGTGGATCAGTTTTTCAAGTACTTTAGAAAGGATAGGTAAGATGGAGATAGGCCTATAGTTGTTTACATCGCACGGGTCACCAGATTTAAATAAAGGGAGGATGTGTGCTGATTTCCAGCAGGACAGCACAGTAGCAGATGTAATGGAGAGGCTAAAGATGTGGAGAATTGGGGCCATGAGATGGGCATAGCCTGACCTTAGAAAAAAGGGTTCCAAACCATCATCACCTGCACTTTTTTTTGGTGTCCAAGTTAAGAAGAAAATCTTCGACTTCTTTATAAGTTATCTCACGCAGTTGGAAAGGGCTGGGTGCAAGGCTAGATATAGGGGAAGGGGTGTGCTGACACACCGCAGAACCAACATAAGGTGACGAGTCGAAAGCTAGTCCAGCTGTGGCAAAGTGGGAGTTAAGTTCCTCCTGGATTAGGGACTTGTTTTCTACAATCTTGCCACTTGCGACTAACTTTGTTGGGACAGAGGGGGCCGTGGGCCGTCCTTCAATAGATTTGATAGTCTTCCATATCTTATGCGGGTTACCTTTTGCTTGTTCGAGAGTAGAAATATAGTAGTTAGCTTTGGCAGAGCGAATTCTTTTCACGCAGGTGTTCCTGGCTGTTCTAAAGTCCCGCCAATCTGAAGATTCTTTGGAATGTCTAGCTTTAGCTCAAAGCTTATCTCGAGCTATAAGGGCTGCCTTAAGATCCAAGGTGAACCAGGGGTTGGAATTGTTCCGTACCCTTACTTTGATAAAAGGGGCATGCTTATTTATTACTGTAGTGAGTTTGTCATTAAAGGTGTAAGCTGCCTCATTGACATCTTTAGCTAGGTAGAGATCTTGCCACCTGATCATACTCAGGTCAGATAGGAAGTTTGCTGCACTGAATTTCGAAAGGATCGTTTTGTTATAAAGATGGGCAGCGGACGGGTCTTAATTGGGATCTTATGCAGCGACAATTCCATGATCCTCAAATCATTGTGAAACACTGCCGAATTAGATGTTTTATGCAAATGGGTGGTTAATACCTTATCTAATAAGGAGCTATTGGCAGGATTTAGTTTGTTGTTCCTAGTAGGTTCACTGACTACTTGCACAAAACCTAGCTCGTCGCTAAGGGATTTGAGGCCATGTGAGTTAGGTGACAGCCTGTCCATATTTAAATCTCCTAGAAATACTGTTTCCGATTTTGAATCTGCTAGCATGGATTTCAATATATTAGGACTTTATCACCACCAGACAGGGGTCTATAGCCACCTATGATGGTGATGCATTCTGAGAGGAGATGAAGGAAGGCTCAGCGAAACTAACTCAAATTCCTTGGCTGAGATTTACAACTAATAATAGCGACCAAGTACTTAGATTTCGTGTAAATAACCATGCCCCCCACCTCTAGACTCTCTATCAGCTCTATATAATTTGTAGCCATGCAGTGATATTTGGTGATCGGTATTTGTCTTTTTAACAGCTATTTGAGCATGATTTTGCTCTGTTCATTTGTAATCAGCCAGCTCACCCAAGGGGAGTTAGAGTGATAACTGGGATGGGTGAAGGGCATACCTCTCAACCTCTCAGCATTAAAATGCACAGCACTGGCCTTCAAACTTTGAAACAAATGACCAAAATGTTTAGCACTTATTTTAAAGAATAGTATGTCTAAGAGTAGTGGGTCCCATATAGTTAATGTTAAGGCGTTTATTTCAAATTAGTTCAATGTAAGCAATAAAACATGAGCTGATTGTGCACTAGGCACGTCTATCGCAATGGCAGAGGGTGTGGTAAGGCACAAGGCCACAGGTAGAGTGCATTCAGCCCCTGGCCATGCACTAGAAGTATGTAGCGCACACCCCTGGAGTGTATTATTGCATTTAAGAAATGGGCCTCTTAATTGTACATGCTTGTCTAAACTAAAATTTATAAGATTAAGTAATAAAAATCTTTAATTTTTGTCTTAATTTTAAATAAAATAGTTCCTCCGCCATTAGTTTACTGTATCTTTTTTTGACTTAACAAACTTTTGTCTTACTAGGGCCTCTGTAGTTATAGGATTTTTTGATAATGTGGTTGTCATGGCCCTACCCTCTAAACCATCACCATTCCCATTCGTGTTACCTACAAACTAGAACTGGTATTTGAAAAGAAGGTGCCTTTCTTTTAAAGATTTCTATGTATCATGGCAACAGGCAGTGCCGGAGAGGAGACACTGCTAATGTTTCAATAACATGGGGCATGCAGGTGCATAACTACAGTGGGGAATGCGCCGGCAGGTTTGAAGAGAGCAATATAAATTATTGATAAGAAAGCAAAGATTGTGACTGTGAAGAAAAATGACAGCTAAGAGAAGGAACCAACGAGTGCCCAGTGTATCAGCAGTAGAGCGAGTGTGCAGGCGGGGCCGGGGACAAATCGTGGGAGACAAGATAGAAACAGCCAGGAACAGTAGAGGAAATTAAAAAAAAAATTCAAAATCGTACGAGAGAGTGATTAAGCTGCATTTTTTTAATGCATATGAGAGAGAATGGGTGTTGGTTTTATGGATGAGGAAAGAGAGAGTTAATGGGAGTTGGCAGTAAACAAGCAACTGAACAGCTGCAGCCTGGATGACCGAGAGAGGGAGCAATCAGTGGGAGCTGCTAAAAGCAGAGGACTGACCAAAAAAAAAATTAAAACAAAACATATGAAGTGAAAGGTTTTCTGTCGAGAACAGAACACAGTATGGAGGAATTCTTGAACAATTTTGTCAGTAGGTAGTGTGGGCAGATGGCAAGAACAATGGCTGCCATTTCAAATGCCAACATTCTTCAAGTGCATTGATATGGCATGCCAGGTTAGGTGATGCTCACCTGCATTGTTTTTATCCGTACGTTAGACAGTTTCAGGGCAGGGCTAACAACCAATCAGAGGGCTCAAAATCCTGAGCCCATTTCATAAATTTTGGTAGTTTATGTCCAGAAATAGCTTAAACATTATGAGGAACATAAGTAAACCTTTAAGGAGCAAGGGTAAGTTTGAGTGTTAAAATTGTAGCACTATGCGAAATTCATAGCAATTGAGATGTATGGGAAGGGGATTAATTGTTATCCTGACCATTGTGGGGGGAGTGAGAGGTTGGGATACTGACGGTTCAAAATAATAGAACATTTCTAGGACTATTGGGGGAGGAGGATGGGATTTAAGATGTCAAGTGAAGAAGTGTAGAAGGCGCAGCCCTCGAGATCCAAAGAGCGGAGGGGCTCCGAGACGCCAGCTGGTCGGCGGCACCTGTGTAGCCGACCAAGGGTTCCAGGAGGCCGGGAGAAGCAGGCAGAAGAAGGCGCAGCCCTCGAGATCCAAAGAGCGGAGGGGCTCCGAGACGCCAGCGGGTCGGCGGCACCTGTGTAGCCGACCAAGGGTTCCAGGAGGCCGGGAGAAGCAGGCAGAAGAAGCAGCCCCTCGAGATCCAAAGAGCGGAGGGGCTCCCAGACGCCAGCCGGGGTCGGGCGGCACCTGTGTAGCCGACCAAGGGTTCCAGGAGGCCGGAGAAGCAGGCAGAAGAAGGCGCAGCCCTCGAGATCCAAAGAGCGGAGGGGCTCCGAGACGCCAGCGGGTCGGCGGCACCTGTGCAGCCGACCAAGGGTTCCAGGAGGCCGGGAGAAGCAGGCAGAAGGTACGGGCAAAGCCGCAAACCAATCGGAAAGCGACCGCAGACTGTGCCTTGCTTCCGATTGGTGCGCCTTCCCCATAGACTTAAACTGGGGTTTGCTGCACTATTCTGGCTGGGATTTCTGCTTTTCTGTAATTTATTTTGAAATTCTCATAAAAAGTGCTGTTTTCTCTTACTTTGTGCCTGGTTTATGGGCTGTTTTTCTCTATGTTAAAATTAAGTGTTACAGTCTTTTGAATTGTTGTGTGGGCTAGACACTTAGGCGCCTAACCCCCCATACCCTCCCAGTCTATTGTTGTGCAGATCTCAAGTTTTAGCACCTTGTTGCAGATTACTGCAATAAAGGTACTTTACTGACTGCCTTCTCCTCTGTCCCCCACCTTGTAGAAGGCGCAGCCCTCGAGATCCAAAGAGCGGAGGGGCTCCCGAGGACATGTGGTCGGCGGCACCTGTGTAGTCACTCAAGGGTTCCAGGAGGCCGGAGAAGCAGGAAGGTATGGCAAGCCGCAAAATTTTTGCCCGCCCCTTCCCCCCTTGGTTGATTCCTTTATACACTTTTTCCGCCATTTCTTAATCCACACCCACATCCCTTCCTTCCTCCTTAACCCATACCTAACCTCCACAATGCTACTTTGCTCCCTTTTGCTCCTGAGCCTTGTATCTCACCCAATCCCTTATGATATCAATGCTATACCCAGTGTCAAGATAAATAACTCAGTTAATACGACCTGCCCATTTCTACCATCCATAAGGGACAACCACGGATTCCTTATTCACCCTGAATCACATTTGCATTGCAGCCTCTGGGATATCCCACATAAGGCCACCCTAACAATTCAGCACAGCCCTGGCACCCTACTTGTATCATGGCTTTTTATTAACCCACTATGCCTGTCCATTAAAATATTATGCTATGAAAAATTTTGCATCCATATATCAGGACCATCACTCAGCTCACAGCAGGCACCCAGGATTAGGAGAAAACGCTCTGACCACTCACTATCCTTGTCCTCTGTGCCCTCCTCAAATTAATCTTCTACCTTCTGATCTGTTTTGGTACCATTGAAATAAATCCTGGC
Organism: Neoceratodus forsteri; assembly: GCA_016271365.2. Taxonomy (NCBI): domain Eukaryota; kingdom Metazoa; phylum Chordata; order Ceratodontiformes; family Ceratodontidae; genus Neoceratodus; species Neoceratodus forsteri. The sequence goes on along the minus strand of CM028137.1, from coordinate 639,326,456 downwards.
CCCATTGAAAGTATTTTTCCCTGCTGATTTATCCTCTATAAATGGCCTAAGCTTCCTACATATCAATGCCTGCAGCCTTTTAAAAAATCTCCGTAATACAGGCCTGGGTGGCAGATACCCTGCCTGACTTTCTGGTCATCTCTGAATCTGCTCAGACCATCGACCAAAGACAGTGTTGTAAACCTTACTAACTATCAGCTCTTCAGAGCAGATCGCCCTTCCAGGGGTGTGGGGTGGCCATATACATTAACACACCATCTCTGCTACCTGCCTCATCATCACATCCGAACCAAAGGAATTTGAATGTTTATCAATCAAAATATCCCTTCCAAACTTGTCTCCATTTAAATTGATTGGCTGCTATAGGCCCCCCTCAGCAGGCCTCAAATTACTATCTCATCTGGGGTCAATAACCAATCTAGGCCCTGAAGATACCATCATCCTTGGTGATTTGAATTTAAACTGGCTATCTAATGCATCTGCTCCATTGGTAACCTTCTGTGACACCTATGGCTTTACACAGCTAATAAAAGACCAACCAGGGTTAACCTAAAAATTCTAGCAACAGCTCACTCCTGGATATTATGTTGGTAAATGCCTCACTTATATACTCATGGTGAGTACTACCGAATGATGTAAGTGGCCATTGTCCCATAGCTGGCATAAGATCTTCACCCAAACCATCCAACCCTGCTGAATTTGTCCCCAAAAGGTCAAAAAAGAAGTTCAACATACCAGGTTACCTCCATTACCTGAGTAACACAATATATTGGCAAGATTTCTACCTTACAGCCTCAGTGGAAATAGCTCTCCAGATCTTAAAGGACATTATCACTAATGCTCTAAATATTCATGCACCATTCACCAATATCAGAATTAAAGCAAGGTCCTGCCCCTGGTTCACCACTGATCTTAAAACAGCCTTGTAGCCAGAGACAAACTGTGGAAAAGGCAAGAAAAACTAAGGATTCCATAGACTGGCTAAATTTCAGAAAAGCAAGAAATTCATGTACAACACAAATAAGATCTGCCAAAGCGCCTATTATAGAGCTGAATTGGATGCCTCCTATAATAGCAACCAGGCTCTGGGGAACTATAAAGGGTATCTTGGGCCAAAACTCTACTCCTGCCTTAACCTGCAAACTGCTACTAAATAACACAGAAATTACGGATAAACAAGAAATTCTAATACGTCAATGACCACTTCACCACAGCTGGACTAGCATTTGACTCTCTTCACTGCAAATCTCCTGAGATCTTCCTTGAATCTTCAATCCACCATGGGCCAGAGGCTACATCAACCTTCTCCTTCAACCCAATATCATTGAAAGAAGTGGAAGATCTCCTCTCCAATTTGGACACTTCAAAAGTGCAGGTACAGACTCCTGGACCCCTACTTCTCAAGATTGCATCTCAAGTCTTATCTGCCCCTCACTCATCTCTTCAATCTTTCCCTCACCACTGATCCATTCCTCCATTTGGAAAACAGCCCAAGTAGTTCCTTTACTCAAATCTGGTGATCCCATGGATCTCAATAATTACAGGCCCATTTCCATCCTATCAGTTCTGTCCAAGATGCTCGAAAAGTTAGTAAACTCACAATTAAGGGTCTACCTGGATAACAATAACCTCCTAAACACAGCACAATCAGGATTTAGATCAAGGCACAGCACCATTTCAGCCCTAGCCAAAGTAACCAACGACTGGCAGACTGCTATGGATAAGAAGAATAGTACCTGTGCTGTGTTCCTGCATTTGAGCAAAGCATTTGACACAGTGGATCATGAATCACTGATCACCTCCCTTGGCTCAATAGGGTTGGATTCCCCTTCACTCAATTGGTTCAAGTGCTATCTATCAGACAGATCACAACTGGTAAAAATGGAAACTACCTATCCACCTTTAAACCACTGCTGGTAAAATCACAAGGCTCTATTCTTGGCCCCATCCTCTTTGCCATCTATATTAATAATATTGATGCTAACCTCACTCAATCAAACATCCATCTGTTTGCTGATGATACTGTGCTATATGTTAGCAATCCTTCATTGTCTAAAGCCTGTGATCTGCTACAAACTGAATTCTCCATCCTACAACACAACTTACTGGATAAAAACTACTTCAAATGCCAAAAACAAAAGCTATGCTCTTTTCCTCACAAAGTTGCTCTGCCACTACCCATCATCTACCACCCTACAACTAACCACCTTACTTGGAGAGAAGCTGGAATACGTTGATAACTTCAAATATCTTGGTGTCTGGATTGATAACAAACTTGACTTTTCTGTCCATATTGAGAGCTACTAAAGAAACTGAGACAAAGGCTTGGTTTATTTTTAGAATAAAGCACTACCTCAACAGAGACTCCAAAAAAGATTAATCCAGGCTTCATTCCTATCCCTCATTGACTATGCTGACTTTCTGTATGGACACTGTTCACTCCCCTCTTAAATAAACTGGACACCCATACCACAGGTCCATCAGATTCATTACTGACCTTCCTTTCAGCACCCACCATTGTTCCCTTTATAAGGCAGTTAACTGGTCATCATTACAACACAGAAGAAATAGGAATGCTGCAATTTGATATTCAAAGCCTTATCAGGCAAGCTACCTACCTCATCATCTCGGACTGTTTTACTCAAATCACTTCTAGGCCATAACAACCTAAGAATCAGCAAAATTATCATTCTTAAGGCCCCCAATGCTTGCACCCAGCTTGGGAGGGCTGCTATCAGCTACTCACTAGCAATTGTTTGGAACTCACTCCAAAACCATGAAGCTAAATAACCTCCCACCCTTAATATCCTTCAAAGATTATTCACCACCCTATTCTCAGAACTCTGCAGCTGCTTCCCACAAGGCCTAATTCCACTGCCCTACCCACCCCCCTTTTCTGCTCGTGTTTCTATATGCTGAAAAACCCCGCTCCCAGTCTCAAGATTCACCCTCAAAATGCCTGCTAGGTCCTATAATCTACATATTAACTCTGATGTGCCAACTGCCTACTGTCTCCCAGATTAAAAGTGTTAATGCCTTGTACATATGTATATTGTTATATACTAGCACTTATGTCATTGTATTACTGTTTTTTTGTTACCCCTGTCATTGTATTACTGTTTATGATACCCTTGTCAATGTAATAACACTTGCACTTCTTGACCATTCAGGTCCATCTTGTAAATGAGCTATGCTCAATGATGTTCGCCTGATTAAATAAAGATTTTGATTGATTGATTGATTGATTGATTGAATAGAAAATTTCTAAGACTGTTGGGGGAGGAGGGTGGGATTTTAGATGCCAAGTGAGTTGGAAAAGGAAAGAGAGTATTTTCATTTACTGAGACTGGGGTGGGGGGAAGATAAAGTGCTACATTATTGGGGTTAAAGGTTTTCTTTTATTTTCAGCGCCACCACTGACTTAACGGATGAAGTCATGGCTCTGTAGCAGCAGCACACTGCCAAGAGCTAACTTTGCAGAGTTTTTCCTGTGAACTTCACCCATAGCAAAGGTGAATTTTGCTTTTTTTTTTTCTTTTGTTTCAAAGACTAAATGAAACATAGCAGTGGCTCTTCGTCCATTTCTGAATTTCCCAGAGGCAAGCATGCTACCTTTCTGAGTCACTGACCTTGCTAATATAGCTCTGTCAGACATTTTACTTAGTTTGGTGGCATCTAGGCTTAAATCCTCAAGCCAGACTGCCCTGCTTTTCAAGAATCTGGTTACCACTACCCCACCACTACCCAAATCAGGGCAGCAGACCTAGGCCTATGCTGATCTATATCCTAAAGTATTCCATTAAGGAACAGAGTCTCTTTAGCCAGATAAAAGAACCTCTTACTTGGAGAGGGAAGAAGATCTCCATTTCTTTTCTCAGGCCCTCACAGAGCATATGATAGCAGTAAGGCTAGTAGGTAGGATGAGGATGGAGTAAGCAACGGTGTTATGGGAGTATGAGGAGTGAGAAGAGATCTGATCACTGGTAGGAAGGAGATCATTCTTAGTAATGATTTAAGCACTGTCTCTGTGCAGTTGGCTGAGAGGAAACCAGGTTGGAAGTTACTGAGAGAGATGAGACTTGGGAAGGGGATACCAGTATTTAAGATAGGTCAGCTGTTGCATATACAACTTGTGTCTGTTGACATTTTTTTTCTGAATGGGAAAGGAGCAAACATTTGAAAAGTCTGAGAATAAATTATTAAATAGGAAGTCATTCATGATCACAGTTGTGTAAAGGCCGGGGGAGGGGGAGAGAGAGAGAGAGAGAGAGAGGAGCAGAGGTGAGTTTAAACAGTGTAAGGAATAGAATTACTTTTAATAATGCTGTAAATGGTGATTTAGTCATCAACAGGGGAGTTCAGGAAAATGCGGGCGATGAGTAAAAAGGTCCATTAGGAGTGAACATTTTGAATTAGGCTCCGTTATTAGGGAATGGGGAAGAGAAGCTGTTACTGCTGATTTATTTATTTCAAAGGCTTTACCAGGAGGGATATACTGAGCTTATAGCAGCTGATTTTCAGATGTGTCCTAGTAGGGAGAAGACAGGGAGGAACAGAGGTACACTAAGAACAGTAAATACAAATACTATAGGTAAGCAAGCATCATAAATAACAGTTGTGCAAGGACACAGATTCTGTATAAGTAAAACAAACTACAGTACAATAAAGTGCTGGCAGATGGTGTCAAAGGCTTTGGCCAAGTCGGCAAGGTGGTGGAAGCGAAAGGCTCTGATCTGTGCAGTTGAGAAGGGAAACAATAGGGTAGTGCACAGGAAGGAGCAGAGAGATGGAGGAGTTTGGGGGTAGGCCATCAGGCCTCATGCCCTTGTGGGTGTTTAGAGCTAAGAGGTTCATAAGTGATGCAGTGGGAGTAGTAGGAGGAAGGAGAAGGAATAGTGGAGTAGTGGGGTGGGGGAGAGAGGAGGGAGGCAACAAGAGGTGAAGAAAACGTTGAAAGCTGAGGCGCACAGAAGAGGGTCTGAAAGATGTAGCGTCATCCACCCTGAAGTTGGAGAATGGACTGGATTGGGGGAGAAGAGGACGTAAATGAACTTCCAGAACTTGGAGGGGTGGTTAAGGTTGCTCTGAAGCATGGATGTGAAGTATTAGGACTTAACAAGCCTAGTAGCTCTGGTACAGGCATTATGAAGAGTCCAGTGATTGATTAGGTCAGCAGCCAGAGGACGTGTGAGTCCGTCAGGCAAGGTTTAGCGCGTGGAGACAGGCCAACAAGTGTGTGTAAATCCCTGGCAGACATAAATTTGGAGTTGAAATATTAGAGGGAATAAATTATGTTGCTGGCTGAGATGGGTGACAAGTGAACAGCCACCAGGTCAGCATGGATTGAAGACAAGTCCAGTGAACTGAAGGACCGGAGCTTAATTGGGGGGGGGTGGCTTTGGGACTGTGAATCTTGCGTGCACAGTGGACCCCATGGTGGTGACTGAAGAAGTCGGGGAGGATACTAGCATCCACAATTTGGTGGGGAAGGAGAAAAGAACCCAGTCCAGGAGGGAGTGATTGAGGAACCCGTGATTGTTCCTGTTGGGGTCAGTGGTCATTTGGGAAAGGTGGAAGTATTTTACGTTTTTGCACAGTTTATTTGAAGAGAGGAAGAGCCAAAGGTTAAAGTCGCCAGGATGAGACATTAACCAGAGGAGGCATGGAAGGAGATAGTGGTGAGAAGCTCGGTGACTGAAGGTATGGACAAGCCAGAACAGCAGTAGGCACCAGCTACAAATATATAGGGATAGAGGAGGGGAAGGGAGCTTGAGAAAACACAACTCATAGGCAGAGGGGGAGGTGACACCACAGTTACAAACTAGGTGCAAGAGGAGAGGTAGATGGCGACTCCACCACTGCTCTTAGGGCAATCCTACTGGATGATTATGTACCCGGGAATGTCAACAGCAGAATCAGGAATCTTGGGGAGAGCCAGACTCCGAGATCACCAACACATGAGGCATGAGATTGACCATGAGCAGTTGCAGCTACTCAGTCTTGTGGAAGGAGGCTTCAGATATTGAGATGAGTCACTTTCAGTCTGTTGGGGAGATGAGAGGGAGATGACTGGGCAGGGTTGGGACTGAGCTCAATATCACTTGCTGCTATAAGCAACAAGGAGACAGTGCGCTTAAGGGAGCCTGTGAGTCACTTGTGTGGCGAGGAGGGGGAATGTGAGAGGAGGAAGAAGAGGGGTAGAAAGGAAGAAGGTACCTGAAGGCTTCAGGGTGAAGCCAGGAAAAGGAGGAGACTGCACCCAGGAAACCTCGGGGAATGGGATAGGGAAGGAAAGCTAGAGGTAGGGAGGGAGGGCGGTGAGGGGAGGGAGATGAGGAGGGAAGGCAAGGATAGGCATTGGAGGGAAGAGGTGAGGCAAATTGAGGAGGGAAGGAGTAATAGGGTTAAGTTGGAGGGACAGCAAGCATTTGGCACCCTGAATTTCATGCCAGTTGGGAGGAAGTCAAATTATGAGGGAGGCAGGCTGCATCCAGGAGGGGGGAAGCTTAAGTTAAATACAGTAATTTGGGGTATGAGGTGCTACCACCAAACTGTGAGATGCCTACTTTAACAGTTTGGGCGCATGCAGGCTTCACCTTGTGGCATGAAGCCTAGGATTAAACTATAACCCCTCTATAAATGGGGGGTCCCAAAAGCCTTCCTTGGGTGTGCTTAAATGCCCACTGCCAGGCGGGTGTTTTGTATCTTTACAGGTGTAGAAGTGCTTGCATGCGAGTGCCCTGTTAGCCTCCGTGCCCGTCCCTGTAAGAGATATTATTTTTGTAGTGTATAATAAACCTGGGTAGGGGCCAAGTGTCTCCAGGCTCGAGTCCTGCCCGAGCTGCAATAATATTGCTCAGTTCTGACATCGCTAATGGTGCAGAGGGAGCTCTGTTAGAACTGGTAATTGTTTGCAGATTAGCTGCTCTAATAATAATGGTATTATAGTTTGTCTAACCTGCTTTTCTTTATAGCATGGACATTTCTGTATTGTATCTTTTGGGGACCTTAAAATGGAGTCTGTCCCCAGGGGTCTTGTGGGAGTGAATTACTGTAGGAATTGTAGTTTTTATGATTGCTTGCTCATGCAAGAAACATGATGTGGCAGCTTAGGAGAGAAGCGGGTGTGGAGGTGTGGCACTCAGGAAGGCCAACGCAAACAATGCCTTTGTGGGCTTGGCACTGTTTGCCTAATGCAGGCCCTGCTCCCTGATGACACTGGTTCTGCATAAGTGCCACCAAGTTGAACGATGGCTGCTGCAATGAAGGGCCGTGCATTGCAGCATCAGCCATCCCGCTGCAATGAGAGAGTGACCCATCATTGCAGGGCGTACCTGCCTGGTGTACCATGTCCGTAGAACATGGTGGCGGAGGGCAAGCCAACTGACTGGGGTGCCCAATCCCCTGTCAGGCGCTCCGACCCAGTTAATTTGCTGACGGGAGCCACTCCCCAGTCAGCATACCCCCCATTTGTTGTGGTGCCGAGGGGTGCCTAATCTCCCTCAGCATCATGCCCCCAGACAGTCATTCTTTGCTGATGGGGTCCAGTCCCATCAGCAAGCCCCCACCCCAAGAGGGCAGGTGGCACACTGGGTGCCCACCCCAGTGTGCCGAAGAAGATTGCAAAAAAACCCTTCCGTGACGCCTTTTTTTTTTTTTTTTTTCTGTCCCTGAAAGAAAGGAAACGGTCCCATGCCACTCTGGTCCCCTCCCCCAACCTGCAACCACCAACTGCACACCCTACCTCCCCACCCCATACTTACCTCCGGAGCCCAATGCAATGATCTTCGGTGGACCGGGAACACATCTGCAATCTTCAAAGCTGACCGCGAACTGAAGAAATGCTGGTAAGCTGTATAATGGCATAAATAGGGTTTTTTTCAACTTTGGTGCATATCTCTGCCATTTTTGGGAATTTTGGCACCAGATTGTAAACATGGGGTTGTTGGGACCCTCCTCATGAATTCAGTCACTGTCATGGATAGTTCAGTCCCAAAAGGTGATTTCGCGTCACTGCACAGAATCACCTTTAGTACTGATTAACGAAACGACAGTACCACTGTCCATGAGATGGGTTCTCAAAAGCCTATGTTGCAAATTTGGTGAAAAAAAAATTACTGTTTTACGAGTGTGCATTGCGCAGTTTCCACGCACGCTCATAATTTTTTGAATTTGTAATATTTTCACTCCAGATTTTCAACATTGCCATTTTTCCACACCTCCTTATGAACAGTACAGCTATCATTTTTCACATTCTGGCCGAAATGTGTTTTCGCACTTCCAAGAGAATAGCCGCAAGGTTGTGGGAAATCAGTGTTGCGACACATTAAGAAAATTACAGTGACACTGTTCATGAGCAGAGGTCCTAAAATGCCTGTGTTTGAAAATTTGGTGATGAAAGTCCATAAAATGACTGTTACGTACGTACGTTGCACAATTTCCATGCACCCTCGTAATTTCACGTATTTGTAAAATTTTCACTCCAGATTTCCAACATTGGCATTTTTCCACACCTCCTTTTGAACAGTTCAGCTGTCATTTTTCACATCCTGGCCAAAATGTGTTTTCGCACTTCTGGCACAGAATAGCGCAGACGCTGTGGGAAATCAGTGTTTGCGACAGATTAGGGAAATCACAGTGACTCTGTTCATGAGCAGAAGTCCTAAAACGCGTATTTTGAAAATTTGGTGACAAACGCCTATAAATGACTGTGTTATTTAGCTCATGCGCAGTAGCGTTTCCATGCACACCAGAATTTCGAAATGTGTAGTTTCAATCCCAGTAATACTCAGGTATTCATAACTGTATGCAGTCTTCTCCTAAGTGGAACTGCTCTAGAGAATTTGGAACATATGCAAATGATGGAATCTTTTGCATGAGTCACTTTTCAAATGCTGCTTTATACTAACTGCCTTAGTTCTAAACCCTCAGATTTCTCTCTCTTCCTGACAAATCTAGATGCTCAGAGATTCTGTCCTCTTCATGATCTTGTTCTGGGTGAAACATTACAGAATATGATAAGTATTCTTGAACATTTCTTTTGCTGCCTTTTACTTTTGTAATTTTAAGTAAATCTGTAGTTATAGTGTTTAAATTGTAAGTTTTATTGCTTTTACATTCAAACTGTCTTTTAAAATGAAAAAGAAAACTGGTGATCCCAGTTTCAAACTCTGTATTCTGTGTGGTGAAATTCTGTTAAGTTCCCTTTGTCTACCCATCTGGACATGAACATTAAAAGTAGAGTGAAATCTGCATTTCATGTCCTGTAATAACTATTGAAAAATGCCTGGAATATGGCTAATAAACTGTGAAAACTATTGAAAATGCCTGGAATATGGCTTTAAAAAAAAAAAAATTTCACCATCTATGGTCCCTCCAGCTCTGACCAGCTGACACCCTGAATTACTGTGGGTGAAACCACAACAACTAAAGGGATCCAGTGAGCCTTGACTAGGCCAGGGACCCTCAATTTCTTGAACACCTGAACAATGGTTCAGAAATCCTCCATGAGCTACAGCTCAGCTGATACTGCAAGGTACTGGCCCTGACTTTTGGATTTGGTACCAGTGGAGCTGATTTCCAAGTGGCCCACACTATCTCCTGCTCAACACATCTCTAACTACTGTATCTCCTCTGTCTCTAGTTGAATTTACTGTATATGCCAGGGTTTAATAATTTGTTTAATCCATACAGTCATTTTAAGTCCTGAGTTGATATTAGAAGTGAATTTTGAGCCTTGACTGTAAATCCTGCTCCTGCACTCTGTGTCTACCTCAACCCCAAACAGTCTGCTGTGCTCTCTGTTTCTTCCACTTCTTTTGTTCTCTTTTCTGATGTAACAAGCCTCATCTCCACCCCACCCCACCCCCAACTGTTGACTTTTGCATCAGCAGATTATATCCTCTCGCCACTAGAGGGCTATATCTCTGGTAGCAGTGACATTTTCTGTGTCTACTCCTCTATTATTTGTTTATTTGTTTACTGAATAGAATCAGAATTACAATCCTTTGAGTCATAGACTCTTTTGCAAAGGCTCCACGCTCAGATAAAAGTAAAAGTACAGAGGAAATACAGTAAAATACATATACAACAATAATGTATTAGTACAGGTCACACAGTCCTGGCTTAAACTTATTATGGCGGTGGTGGAGAACATCGGACCACCATCCGTAAAAATTTCTGAGAATACCAAGTATGTGCGTATTTGCATAGCATACTGCGTGCATGACGATCGATGAGTCATCATAAGTGAGGTGCCTAGCTTGCGCGCTAGGTTGGGCAGAGTGCACAGCAGAGAGGGTAGTGCACAAACAGGTGAAGAAAGAGACTAGTAATAATCAGTGATAGTGAAGAACATTGGACCACCATGAGTATTTTTGGGGCGAATACGAATCCTGCGATGTAGTTGTGTACCGTAATAGCGTAAGAGTGTACTTGCGGCTAGCATTACGCTACTCACTCAGAACTACATTGCCATTCAATTTTTGTATTAGTTGATTTGAGTTGGGGTGTTGTTTCACACCCCCCTTTAAAAATAGAAAGGGGGGGTGTGTGTGTGAAGCCTCCCAACTCAAATAAACTAATAATACAACATTTCACCAAACTCTAAGAATACAAGTGCTCAATCGTGAGAACTAGCACCGAGTTTGATTCAGGCGCCAATGTCTCGCGCACATCACCTGTTCAGCTTATGCATTTTCTTGCGCAAGCAGCAGTGGTCCGATGTTCTCCACTATTGCCCTTATTATTAGGGTTATATCAAGCTGGGAACACACAGAATGTCCTGAGTCAGACTTACAACAGGGTACAAATTTGTAGGATCTTGAGGGACCCAGAGTCGTAAAAAAGACAGGACAGGGAGAGGAGAAAATAGGTGAGACATAGCAGGAGGCTAGCAACAAGCTAAATATTAGCTATAGGTTATTAGCAGAGGTAAAAGAGGCTTCTGAGAACCACCTGTCTCTGGAAAGAGGAACAGAGAGAGGGGTGGAGAGTACTGAGAGGGGTTTTAATTACAGTCGCAGATTATTGAGTCAAGGAGTAGGGTTTTGAGGCCTGATTTAAATAGGTTGAGTCTATGGGCCAAGGAGATGGAGGACGGTAGGCTGTTTAGCTACATTGGGCGCAGTAGCGGAAGGATCTTTGCCCAAGAGAAGTTCTACAGTAGGGAACTAGAAGGGTGGGGTTAGCTGAGTGCCTTTGCATCCTTCTGTGGGGGGCTGTGCGGATAAGTGGGTGGAGGCTGGTAGGTGCCATCTTCAGTTGTATCTTTTTGACAAGGAGGCCGGTAAAATACTTAAGCCTGCCTTGGAAATGTAGCCAGCCAGTCTGTTGATAAAGCTCACAGGTGTGAGTTAGCCTGTTACATCAAGTGACTAGACGGCAGGCTTTATTGAGGGTGAAGCTGATGCTACGTAGGGCAGTTTGATCGGCAGATCCCTAAATAACTATAGGATATATATCCACCAAGGATAGAATAGATGAGGATACGGCAAGATGCATGGCCTGAGGGGGTAGGCAGTGCTTATGCCTGTAAAGGATCCCCAATCTAGTGTTAATTGAGGAGCAGACATGTTGTATGTGCAAGTGGTAGGAGAGGGAGGTGTCCAAGGTAACTCCATGGTATTTGAAATCTGAGACTTGCTCTAGTGTTGAGCCATGGGTGTTCATTACAGCTAGATGGGCATGACAATGGGTGCTTTGGCGGTGGGCAAAGATCATGGACTTCATTTTCGTGTAGTTGATTATGAGACGGTGTTCCGAGATCCAGGTTTCAAGTTCCTTAAAGAAGCCCTGCAGTGCTGACTGAAGAGAAATAGGATGGAAATGTTTCCAAAAAACTACTGCATCGTCTGCATAGAGCAGCATCCGACCGCTGCAGGATTTGGGGAAGGAGTTAAGAAAGAGAATGAAAAGTAGAGGGCCAAGTATTGACCCTTGTGGGACACCAGTACGAACCGGTTGGCTAGTGGAGAGTGTTGTGTTTTTTTGACTTGATGTGTCCGATCTGAGGGATAATCTTTGAACCAGTTTGTGACCTCTGGTGCAAAGTTAAAGATTGGAAGGGTTTGGAGTAGTAGCTCGTGGCTGACTGTGTCAAATGCCTTGGTCAGATCGATGTACAGAGCCCCAGCCACGGAGCCTTGTTCGAGGGCCTCATGAATGTTAAGTAGTGAGTTCAGTGAGTGCGGTGGTGGTGCTGTGGCCCCTCCAGAAACCATGTTGTTCATGGCCGAGCAGGTCGTGTGTGGTTAAATAGTCAGTTGATCAGATATTATTTTTTCAAGGGCCTTAGAGAGGGGTGGCAGGATGGATATCGGTCTATAATTGCTTGTGGTGGTGGGGTTGCCACTCTCTAGGATAGGGGTTGTGATGGCTCTCTTCCAGGCCGAGGGGAATTGGCTGAAGCATAAAGACAGGCTGAGGATTTTGGTGAGGTGAGGTAGTGTCACGTCCAGTGAAAGCCGAATGAATTTGAGGTCCAGGAGTCACCACTATAACGAGAGTTCTGCAGAGCCATGGTGAGATAGGTTGCCTGTTTGCAAGAGATGACTCTTAGCTTAAGGGGGTGACGGTGGTGCCAAGGTGACTGGTGGGGGGTGTAGGGTCAGAGTAGATTGGTGGGAGAATATGTGAGAGATCGGAGAAGGAGATATTGGAGGCGCCCGAGATAGCACTAGGGTCCTTGGTGATAACCCCGCTTACTGTAAGCTGAGTAGGTGTAGGGGAACCATTTTCCCACATAGCTCTTGATATTGCTCCAGAATTTATGCCCTGAGCACCAGGAGGAGGTGAGGGTTGTTTGTAGTAAGCAGCTTTGGCTTGCCGGGTGGACCATGTGCATCTGTTTCTGGCTTCTCTGTAGAGTTGCCTGTCCGATGGGAGCTGTGAGTCAAGGGTCTTATGCCATAGATTATCCCGCTGTTGCATTTGGTCTAGTAGAGCTTGGGAGATCTAAGGGGTGTTTCTTTTCTTTACTATTTGTTTGGAGAAAAGTGCGAATGTGTCGCAGGCCATGTTGAAGAAAGCAATAAAGTAGGTGAGAGCAGCGTCTACGGATTGGGCATTGTGAATGGGGGACCAGTCACAGGAAGTGAGGTGAGAGTTGAACCGTGCTAAGATTCCTTTTTTTCAGGCGTCGATGCACAGTGACATTTTGGGGGGGGGTTTTAGAGGACTACAGGCAGGTCACAGGGGAATGGTCACTTATCGAGTCTGGGAGCACAGTGACTTGGGAGATGTTATTAGGCCTGTTGGTGAAGATTAGGTCTATAAGTGTAGAGGAGCCCGTTCTAGAGTCCAGTCTGGTCGGGGTTTTGACGACCTGGGTGAGGTCGTATGTTAGGGCTGAGTCTTTGCAGGGGGGAGAAAGCAGAAGACAGCCAATTGATATTGAAATCTCCCATTAGGATGACTTCACTGCTAGGTGGGAGGTGGAAGATACTGTCCAGGACTGAATCGAAGGTGGGCTTTTGGTTGCAGGGGGGCATATAGACTGCCGCAAGGTAAAGAGCTTTAACCGATTTGCCTAGGCTGAGCTTAACTGTAAGGGTCTGGGCTCCATGCATAGGAGTTGGAGTGCAGATCTCCAGGGAGTGAAGGGAGGATCTTACATAGATTTCACACCCGCCTCCCCTCTTGCTGAACCTGTCAGCAGGTTATATGCAGCTGCCACTAGGAGCTCCTGTCCTATCTGGCACATCACACACTTTGTTCCCCAGATTTTATCAGCTCAAATGTGTCAACCCCAACCGCTGCAGCCCACTCCTCAGACTTATCACCTTACTTCTTCTGCTCTCTGGGAACGTCCACCCCAACCCTGGTCCTGGGTCTTCTAACCCCTCTCGCACCTTGCTGGGTGTGGCTTCCACATTGCCTCAATGAACATCTGCAGCCTCCCAAAGAAAACTGCTGCACTCCAGTGCTGGGTCACACAACATAGGCCCAACGTCATTGTCATAGTGGAGACCTGGCTCTTTGCATCAACCCCTGACTCAGCTGTCTCCCTTCCTGATTTCACCCTGTTCTGAGAGGATCAAGTTGGTAAGCGTGGTGGTAAATGTGCAGTCTACTTGCATGACTCCCTCCTTAGCCATGCTGTCCCTGCCCCCAAGCTCGGTCATGGTGCCCAAGCCATCACCTTAAAAATCTCCCCTGACCCGGGCAGGGGCCCTCTCTATCTTACCACTACATACATACCCCCACAGGCCCAAGGACCAGCAATCCACTACCTTACTGACTATCTCTCTCTACCCTGCCCCACAAAGCTGAGCAGCTCGTCCTAGGTGACCTAAGTGTCAACTGGCTAGGCCCCACTGCTGCAAACATAAAGGACTCCTTCACTGCCCTTGACTTAACTCAATTAGTCACCCTTCCTACCAGATTTAACCAGTGAAGTGGCACCAGCTTCCTCCTTGACATAGTACTTTCCAACCACCCCCACAAAATCAAGACTGTTAATGTCCTTGCCAACTCCCTCAGCGACCATTCTCCTATGCTCTGTTTCTGGTCCTTCCCCACGCAAAAACTCACATCAAAGTCACCTCCGCCACGCTTTGCTCGGGGCCCTCAATAAACGAAGCAGTACTGAGTCCAACTTGCTGGTCCCGATCTCACTCGTGACTGATATAGACACTGGACTAGTCTACCTCACACAGAGCCTTCTGCAAGGCCTGTGACCTCTTTGCCCCCTTTACTAGTACCTGCTCCAAAAGACATAATGCCGCCTGGATTTCCCCTTCCATTATTCAACAACTGAGGCAACGAGACAACCTCTGGCATGTCATGGTCGAGTCAGGCAGGAAAGTGGACAGACAGGCCTATAATGCCACTTGTAACCGATGCACTTGGGCCATAAGGCAAGCCAAGTCCAAATACTATCAAACCACTCTGGCCACCTCCTGGAGTTCTGCGTGTGCGTTCTGGGGTAATATTAAGGAACTCAAGGAAAAACTCACTCCCCCCATCTTAGATATCTGTCAATGGCACTATTGCCACTGACCCCCACATATTGCTGACTACCTCAACACGGCTTTCTCTGACCTAAGCACAGTCCTTCCTGTCCACTTTTTTGATCCAACCCTACCTCAACCCCCCCACCCTGAATCGCACCCCATTTCTCCCCCGCACCATATCTCCCCATGAAGCCAAACCACTCCTACTAAAAGCTCTCTCCAGCCACAACCCCAGCTGTGACCCCATTGACTCCAGGATTCTCCGTCTAACTCTAGATGTCATGCTAGCCCCTCTCACCGACCTGTCAAACCGGTCTCTGTGTCCCAGTCAATTCCCGATTGCCTGGAAATCAGCTGAAATTACCCCAATTCATAAGAATGGAGATCGCACATTACCAAATAACTACAGACTGATCTCCATCCTCCCCCAACTCTTCTAAAGCCCTGGAAAAAGTAGTATCCAACCAACTCATGGACTATCTAACCAAATACAGCATACTATGTCCAGAACAGCATGGCTTCTGCCCTGGACACAGCACCACCACAGCCCTCCTAGAATTCTCACACAAATACACTCTGCACTTGACTCTGGGGACGTTGCTGGGGCAGTGTTCATTGACCTATCTAAGGCCTTTGACACTGTGTGTCACCCCTATTGCTTGACTCCCTCCATCAGCTAGGCTTCTCATCTGGCCCCCTTGCCTGGTTCTCCAGTTACCTCCATGCCAGATTCCAATGGGTCAAGACAACGGTACCCTATCAGCTACCTTACCTGTTCGCTCAGGTGTCCCCCAGCGTTCCATCCTGGCCCCACTATGCAGTTCAGTCTCCTCTCACTACGACCCTATCACCCTCTGCAGAACTCCTGCATGCCTAGCTTCAACCAAGCTGAAAAATGGTTCCTCAACCATCGCCTAGTTCTGAATCTCAAGAAGACAAAATCTATGCTTTTTGCCCACTGCCAGAGTAACTCCAGAAATGCCCCCCTTCTCATCCTCCCCAGCACCCTACACCCCCTTGAACAGGTGTCTGCATACAAATATCTGGGCATCACCTTGACTCAGCTCTCTCTTTCCACTCTCATCTTAATTCCCTGTCCACTGCCGTAAACACCCAGATTGGACTCCTCTACCGCCACAAAGACTGCCTCCCTCAGAATGCCCTCCGGCTGGCTATCACCTCCTCCATCCTGTCACTGGTCGACTGGGCTCCCTATCTATGCGGCTGCTGACCCCACCACCCTCACCAAAGTCCAGACCTTGATCAACAAGGCTTGCAGGCACCTGACCAGTGCCCCAGCAGAACAGACACATGCCAGCTCTACTCCTCCTCGAACTTACTCATCTTTGATGAGCGCCTGCGCTATCACACCTGTATACTGGCAAAAAAATCTACTTGGGCTCCTCCCTCCCGGGGCTGCTGCATTCTAAAATTGGCCTCCCACTCGGTCACCACCAATGCAACCAAAGCCACCTTCCAGGTCCAAGAGCTAGGACTTTCTCGCCCAAAGATCATTCCACCACAGAGCCCCTCTTGGTACAACTCCTCCCACTAATACCACAAACATCCGCAAAATCAGCCCCTTCAAAATCACCCTCCGAAACCACCTCACTGACACTCAGAGCTGTAAATGCCCCTGACTGGCCCATACCTAGAGCTCCACCTGGCCCAATTTACAGACAGCGTCCTTCCAGACTGCCTTCTTCCCCAGCAACCACCCCTTCCCCCCCAGGTATCTCTCCTAGAACCCCTAGCGGTACCTTATTATTTATATACTAGACTAATTGTAACTAATTGAAGCCTTTGTACACCTTTGTATTACTGGAATTGCTTTGTGTGTTCTTTATTGTATCTCACCTGTAATGTTCTCCATTGTTGTACTCCACCACCAATTGTTGCCTACCTCCCTGCAATGAGGTGCCTTTGTAAAAAGTCTTTGACTTAAGGTTGTAAATCCAATTATGAAATAAATAAAATTACATGAAACTGCTACCCCTGAGACGGGTATACAAAAAGTTCTTGAGAGGCTTGCTGAACTGGCTGACTACGTGGTTCCCTCTAAGAAATCAAATAAAACTAAGCACAGTGAACCCCTTGCTAGACAGTGTATGGGGACTTCTGTGCCTGCTAGAAAGCCTGCCAATTCCTGCAGATTGTTACCTATGGTGAAGCCCACCAGGATGAAGTACAGTGTCTCAGGCTTACTGTGTCACTAAAGGGATTAATTCCCACTGAAATGGTATCATTTACTGCAGAATGTTGTAGCACTGTGCTTCATTCTGGTAGTTTTTCACTGTGAATGAAGGTGTGGAATAAGCTTTCCTAAAAAAAAAAAAAAAAGAGTGAAGATATGCCTGGAATGGCTTAAGAAAACACTTTTAGGCTTATAAGTGCTGTGTACTTCTCAGCAGCAGACCTCTGCACAGCAGCTTGTCTCTTCTGATCAGTCTTCCCATTATTTGGAGGAAGACTATGTGATTTCATGGAATGTTTAGGGTCTTTACCAAAAAAAAAAAAAAAAAGATTATCCCTCACTCTTTATATTTGTGAGAAATGATTGGGCTGACACTCACTAAAAGCTTCCCCTTCCTGTGAATAAATTAATTGGGGAAGACACTTTTAAAGATTTTACAAACTTTAAGCTGTTTTTCCCCCTATTGAAAATAGGATGTATAAGAAACATCAGCTATACAGGGAGGGAACTCAGTTTATTCCCTCATCCTATAAATTAAGGAGTAGTTGAAGTAACAGCCTGTGACAAGGCAGAGATCCCTAGCATCCTACTCTCCTAACACAGATCCCAGGAAAACTGACATACTTTCAGGTCCATGTTACCCCCCTGCCAGATCTAGCTGAAACAACTAAATTTGGTTTGGAAGCAGCCAAATAACAGTTTAAATGGCTGCTGCTAAATGGATAGTAAATACAGTGGTTCAAAGGGGGTTTGCCTGGTTGTGAGTCACCAACCTAACTCAGTTATTCCCAAACCAAGGCTATGGATTCCAACTCGAGGGTAATTCCTCTTTAGAGAAAAGATAAAAAAATGGAAGAATACACCACAGTAGGCTACTTTTGTTGCATCAGGCATGGGCTGTTCTTCAGTATCAGCAATACCTACAGCAGGGGTATTCCAGACACCACAGACACGTGATCATGGATGCATTAATCAGGGATTGTCTCTGGGTTCAAATCCCTTCCAAAAAAAAAAAGTTGTCAATCCATCTACAGATGTAGAGAAAGAAAATTTTGAGAAAAAGAGGTTCAAAACATGTTACTGTCAAAGACGGAGTCTGTCTTGGTATAACAAAAGGTACTACAAAAAGGATGGGGAGTGGTAACCTGTCTTAGAGGGTACTAAGCAGGCATCTGACAAAAGCCAAAGTTTAAAATGGTGCCTTTGGCACTGATTCTGCCAACACTCCTAAGAAAGGTGAAGGTTTGGCATCAGTGGACTTAGTCATACATCCCATAAGCACAGAAATTTCCTCAGATTCAGACCCCTATTGGGTCATTCTACAACAATGTCATGCTGATGGTTGTAGCACCTTCAAAGACAATGTCACAAGTTCTTCCTATATCTAGAGGATTGGCTGTGGTTGCAAAGTCACCCAGCAAGTGAATCTGCAACTCACCTAGGGGCTCATGAGTCTCTAGGTTTTCTAATAAATCTATAGGCAATTTGTTTCTCATCCTGCTCTTGTCACTACAGTTCGTAGGAGCGGGAAAGCTTAATGCTACAATGAGACAGGACTACTTGCCTACAAGCAGGGCAAGAAGTATTCCACTGATAGTGGTTTCATTCATCCTGGATGAAATTAATAAATAAATTAAAGAACAAAACAAAAAAAAACTGCAGAACAGTTTACATAGACTTTGACGGCAGATAAGGACCGCTAGGCCCATCTAGTCTGCCCATTTCCCTACCTACAGGATAGGCCGCAGATCCTAGTTAACCAACAGCCTATTTCTTCCTACCCCCCACAAGAATTGCCTTATGTCTGTCCCATGCATTCTTGAATTCTCCCATAGTTTTAGACCCACAACCTCCTCAGGAAGGCTGTTCCATGCATCCACTACCCTCTCTGTGAAATAATACTTCCTCACATTGCCCCGAACCACCCTCCTTCTATCTTTAAATTGTGTCCCCTTGTTCTTGCAAGTCTCTTTTCTGAAGATGCTACCCTCTTGGACTTTGTTGATTCCACTGAGGTACTTAAAGTTTCTATCATGTCCCCCTCCCTTCTTTCCTCAAGGGTACACATATTAAAGCTTCTTTAGTCTCTCCTCATGCAGCTGTTGCAGACCCTGCACCATTTTAGTGCCCTCCTCTGGACTACCTCTATCCTGTCTATGTCCTTGCGGAGATGGGGTCTCCAGAACTGGACACAGTACTCCAGATGGGGTCTCACCAACTGTCTGTACAGAGGGATAACAACTTCCTGTTTTCTGCTGATGATGCCTCTCCCTATACATCCCAGTATACCCCCAGCCCTCCCTACTGCCTTCTCACATTGCTTGCTAACCTTAAGGTCATCTGATACGATTACCCCCAGGTCCCTTTCCTTTTTTGTTGTTGTTACTAACTCCCCACCGATTGTGTATTCTTCCCCTGGGTTCTTGTTTCCCAGGTGCATTAATTTGCACTTCTTTGCATTGAATCCTAGCTGCCATACTTCTGACCATTCCTCCAACCTTGCCAAGTCCCTTTTCATCCTTTCCATGCCTCCTTGTGTATCAACCCTATTTGCAGATCTTTGTGTCATCTGCAAAAGGCATACCCTCCTTCAGTCCTCTGCAAGTGTCACTGAGTAGAGACATTAAAAGGACTGGACCAATACTAGAACCCTGTGGTACCCACTAGTAACCCCCTTTCTTCAGAGTGGGCTCCATTTACAATTACCTTCTGTGTCCTGTTGTCCAGCCAATGTTTGCCAGGCTACCACCCTGGGTCCCACTCCCAGGCTATTTAATTTGACTATTAATCTTTTGTGTGGGACTATGTCAAATGCCTTGCTAAAGTCTAGGTGGGCCATGTCCACAGCCCTCCCTGGTCTACTACTTTGGTCACCCAGTCAAAGAAATCTATTAGTTCGTCTGACATGACCTTCCCGCTGTGAACCCATGCTGCCTTGGGTCCTGTGCTCCACTGGCCTCTAGGTACTCAACTATTCTTTCCTTCAAAGTGACTCCATCACTTTCCCTACAGAGGTCAGACTGACAGGTCTGTGCTTTCCTCTGTCTTGGTCCCACTTTTGTGAGCGGAATCACATCTGCCTTCCTCCAGTCCTCGGGTACCACCATCCTCCATGATTTATTAAAAAGAGTAGCCAGTGGTTTCCTTAGTTCCTCCTAATTCTTTTAGAATTCTGGGTGAATTCCATCAGGACCCATTGCTTTGTCCACCTTCAGTTTTAGGGTTCTTTGTAGAACCCTTTCTTCTGTGAAAGGACTGGATGAGCCCCCCTAACAAGGTGCTTCTCTTAAATTGGATTAGACCACTTCCCTCCTCTTTTGTGAATACTGAGCAGAAATATTCGTTCAGTATCCTGCTTTTCACTGTCCCCTCTGCCCACCCACCGTTCATTCTATTCAAGCCTCGCTATCTGTCCCTTTGTCTTTCTCGCTCGCTGATGTACCTATAAAGGTTTATCCCCCTTCTTAACTGAGTTGGCTATCTTTTTCCTCAGTTTGGGCCTTTGCTGTTCTGAGCTTCCCTCCTGCTTCCTTCTGCCTTAACTGGTACAGCTCTCTGTCCTGCTCCTTCTGTGTTTCCTTATACTTCCGAATGCTATCTTTTCTTCCTCACTTTCACAGCCACCTCTTTTGAGAACCACAGTGGCTTTTTCTTTCGTTTAGTTTGTTTATTTGCTTCACACAAAGGCTTGTTGCCTCTGTGATGGCAGTTTGATAATTCCCCATTGTTGCTCCACACCTCCTTCTAGCCTGTTTGCTAGTGCTTTTCTGAGGCACTCTCCCATCTTGCCAAAGTCAGCCCTCTAAAGTCAGTACCCTCACTTTTGTAAGGCTTGACTCTGTAGCTGAGATGCCGTGAACCACACTGTTTGATGGTCACTTGTCCCCAAATGGCAACCCACTTCTAGATCTGAGATCCTCTCACTGCCCCCGTTTGAAGTCACGAGGTCTAGATTGCTCCCTCACAGTGGGTTCCAAAACTAGCTGTCTAATGCCTGCCACCTGTAGGGCATCAAGAATGGCCCTGCTCTTGGATGTGGCTGCAGCAAATGTGCTCAGT
The DNA here is from genome assembly GCA_016271365.2 of Neoceratodus forsteri. NCBI lineage: Eukaryota > Metazoa > Chordata > Ceratodontiformes > Ceratodontidae > Neoceratodus > Neoceratodus forsteri. Next base: position 639,305,249 of record CM028137.1, on the reverse strand, counting down.
TAACATCTGGCATATTCAGGTCTCCCATCAACAGTATCTCCCCTTTCTCTGCCATTCTAAGAATGCCTTCTTTCATATCCTTGTCTATTCCTTCCCCCTGACATGGGGTCTGTACCTAACACCTGTGCGGATTGTGGTGCCTTTCGGTCTCAAGGTGACCCACGGTGCCTCCTCTCCTCCCTGTTTACTCTTTTGTTCAGTTGCTTTTATCCTTCCTTTACATAGAAACTACTCCTCCCCTACTCCCCTACCTGTGTCTCTCTATGGGTTATGTACCCTGGTATGTAACATCCCAGTCATGGTTCTCTGTGTACCGTGTTTCAGTGACTGCTTCGATATCCAGGCATCCCTCTTCCATTAAGGCCATCAGCTCAGGGCTTGTTGCCCAGACTACGGGCATTGTTACTCATTACCTTCCATTTCCTGATGGCCTTACTCCCTTTTGCCCCTCCCTGTCCTTCTTGCCTTTGTCACTTTCTCCATTTACCCTGCCCTTCTCCCTATCGACACCTCTATATTGGTGTTTGCAGCACTTACTACCGTGATTATTTGGGGGCTGGGTTTCCTGCTCCTTTCAATGCCTCCCCTTGGCTAGTTTAAAAGCTTGCCAAAAACATTTAAATCTATCACCTAGGATCCTGGTTCCCCTCCGGACAGATGCAGCCCATCATGCCAGTATAGGCTTGCATCACTCCAGGTGGACCCCAGTCCCCAATGAAGCCAAATCCCTGAGCTCCACACCAGTTTTTCAACCACTGATTGAATCCCATGCTGCGGAACACCCTAGCCTCTCCTATGCCATAGATGGGTAGCACCTCCGAGAAGGTTACCGTGCGTGCTACTTGACTAAGGCTCCTCCCCAATTCCACAAACTCTTCCTGCACTTCTCTAATCCCTTAGCCAGGTTATTTGTCCTTAGGTGGACAATGACATCCAGCTCCCTCCCCTGTGCAGCTGCTCCGGCAATCCTGAGGATTCGCTCCCTGTCCCTCCAAGCCATGGCAGGCAGGCACTGCCACTCCCCTCCCTTAGGTCCCCAGTTCTACCTTCCTAACAATGGAGTCCCCCACCAGGAGTTGTTTCCTTCCCCTGCAGGGTCCCCTGCCACCTCCTGTGGGTCTCCTTTGTGGAGGTTCCCAGCATCCTCCTTGGTCTCCACTGTGGGTGCCTCCATAGAGGAACCACACTTTGCCAGAATGGCATAGGAATTATGGAGAGGTACAACTGGAGGGATGCGCCTCTGTTCCACGACCCTCACCCTCCTGGGCCCACTGTGGTCCAACAGCTCCTCTTTCTTGGCAACCTCTGAGGCAGCGGCAGTGGCACTGGTGGTCCCTGGATGGAAGAGGAGGTCTCACAAATCCTGGCCAACTCAGCCTGGAGATGACAACCTCCTCCCTCAGCCCAGAGAGGTGCCTGCAGATGGGACAACACCGCATCCTCCAGAACATCTCCCGAAGACTGCTGCTCCACAGCCACTGCACTGCACCACTCCAATCATGTCTTATTTCTGGCCCCTTAACTGTTTGCAATCCTTACTCTTTCCTCTGTTTTTTTTTCTCTCTCTAATTACTTTCTACCTGTGTGCCCTTTAAGCTCCTGATTGTCCTGTTCTGAGACAAGAATATCCTATATTTCTCAGTAGACCATTTACTTGCTCAGAGGCAGGCCTCCAGCCGCTAGAGGGGGACGGAGAGCTACTCTTGCCCTGCTAGGATGGTGGGTCCTTGGTGGTTCTGTGATCACTCACTTACTGCCCCTAAACAGGAAGTTCCTGTTGTCAGTCAAATCCTGTGCCTATAAAAATAGAACTAGTCTCGGTGGGAGGAGGGAAGGAGGGCAATATAGTCCCAGCAGAAGTTCAGTCACACAGCAGTCCTTTCTCCTGGTGTCTTCTGCCAAGCTATTAGCAGAATCTTTCTAAGGCAGTCTTTAAATGTAGCTTCCTTCTAGCTAAGCCACTCCTTCTTACCAGATCTTTCTACAAGTAATTTAAACCTCACAGCAGTTAAGTCCTTTCAGTCACCTAGATTTACACCTAGATAACTCTTCAGATACCCATTCAGTTCAGTTAACCCAAACACACTTTTTTTTGTTTTGTATGTTAGTTTTTTACCCTAAATTAAAGGTCCAAGTACAATAGTTCTTCTACTTTAGTCCCAGCAGAAGTTCAGTCACACAGCAGTCCTTTCTCCTGGTGTCTTCTTCAGTTTCTTCAGCTGCTGCATGGCACCTGCCACTGGCATGATCTTGGAATCCAGGTTACAAATTACTGTTCAGTTTTACCTCAGGATTCACTGGTGTCAGAGGAAGGACCCTCTGTCATAACCAATTTTACAGATTTCCAATGGAGAAAAACTCAACCAATCTAATGGAAGGAGTTTATTTTCAACAAAAGCTCCATCAGTTGTCTGATAAGAGACATTTTGACTTGAGTGTGGCCCCACCTTGGGGTTCACACCTCTCATAACACATAAACCTGCTGGGGCTAAGAGTAATGTTACTGGCACTAAAGGTTTTACATAACTACTTCAAGGAAGGGGTACAGGTCCACAGTACCACAACAATGTATTACATAAACATTTCAGGAGGGACAAGGTTAAGCCCTCCCTGCACAGGATTCATAAAATATGGGATCTATCATGCTCAATGGGCCCTTTCAGGATATTCATCTGCCACTGCGGGCAAGAACAGCACCTCGCAGATACTTCAACTCAAATCAGCCAGACCCATCATGAATGGGTCTTAAACAGTCAGGTGGTGCAAGTTATCTTCAGCACGTGGGCCACCACAGAGGTTGATTGGTTCGCATCCCACCACAACCACCACCTGTCACAGTACTATGACAGACAGCCAGATTTGGGAACAGTTCCCCTGTATGCTCTGGCTTTGAGTTGGCAAGAGAAGCAAGTGCATCTTTATTCTTTCCTTCTGGTATACAGAGCAATTTTCTCAAGCTCGGGTCCCAGTCAGCATCAATAATCTTGATAGCACTAGAATGGGCCAGACAGACCTGTCTCTCTCTCTCTCTCTTCTACCCTCCATGCTGGGGCCGGACAGACACACCTTCCCTCGAGGCGATCTGATGACCTCCTAACAGGGGCTCCTGTATCAAACCTTGGATCACTCACGTTTAAGGCATGGCTCTTGAGTACCTTTGGTATAATATGCAGTTTTGCATCTTTCTCAAAGTGTCTTAAGCATGTGATATGGTTACAGGAAACTTTCCACTAAGAAAATCTACGCTTCAGAATGGGAAAAGGTTTATGATTGGTGTTCAACCAGGAAATTGGTCCCAGAACATGCTGGGTCCCAGCTGTCTATTTTATTTATTTACAGTCATTGGACTGGCTATCCTGTACCCTTAAGGTCCACCTGGTTGTAGCATCTGCTGGCATATTAGTTGGACAAAATGTTTTTATTGCCTCAGATCCTAGCTACAAAAGGCTCTTTATGGGCATAGCACATGTCAACACAAGCTGGTGTTCCTGTTGTGCTGGTCTATCTTACCTATTTGCTGTTACTGGGCTTGCATTCCAGTACCTTAAATGTCCACCTGGCTGCAGCATCTACTTGCACTTCAGTTGGACAGAATGTTTTTCAGGCCTCTGATCCTGTCTTCAAAGGGTTCTTTAAAGGCCTGTCCCATTTGCACCCCCTCACAAGGGACCGGTGCCAGCATGTGGTCTAGATGTGTGTATAGTTTGGCTCATGGGTCCCCCTTTTTGACCCTATGTCTTCAATTTATTCGAAATATGTCAAAAAAAAACAAAAAACCTTTTCCTGTGGTAATCACTTCTGGCAAAAGAATCAGTGAGCTCAAGTCTCTCTGAATTGAACAGTTCTATATTTCATTCCACAGAGACAACGTTGTCCTGGGAACAAACAGGAAGTTTCCTTTTAACATGACCTTTAATCATCATTTCAACCAAACCATTATCTTACTCGTCTTTTCAGGGTTTTATTTAACTCTAAAAATTGATTAGTGTTTTGCTTATAAAAGTTCTAAAACATTGTGAAAATGCATAGCACTTGCCTCACTGTGTTTAACAAATATAACACTGCTAGAAAACCTATATAAATGCTTTCTGTACAGTTAGTATTGTCCCAAGGAAAAAACTGCTAATCAATTATTTAAAACCCTGCTTTTTCACTGAACACTTTAGTCCTGGTGAAAAAGTCTTTATTGTCTGGACGTCAAAGGGTTTAGCTACTTTTTGACAGCCACTAAAGCCCATAGGCAAGACAGAAAACAGCTGTTCCTGACCTATGGGAATGTGACAAGGATAACCCAGCATCAAAGAAGGTCCACTTATTGCTGGATGGTAGTACAACCAGTTTGGTACTCTAAGGCTGGAAAGGGCCCTTGTGGGTGGAGGGCCATTCCACAGGGGCACAGCTGCTACCATAGCAGCTGTCAGGGATGTTTCCCTGTGAATCTCTAAAGCAGCTACCTGCAAACCAGTACACAACTTTACAAAGCATTACACTGTGGATAATTTGTCCAGGGGTGATGCCAGATTCGGCATAGCAGTCCTGCAAAGTCTGTTGCTAAGATAGGGTTCTGTGCCCACCTCCAAAGGTACTGCTTGGTAGTCTGCATACAGTTATGAATACCTGAGTATTACTGGGGTTAGAAGAAAAAATTACTTACCTAGTAATCATGTTTCTTCCAAGTGATACTCAGGTATTCATAACTCTCCCACCCTGCCTCCCTTCTGGAACCTTCAGCCTCTGCACTCCTGAATACTGTGGTCTCAGGGGCGTAAGTGCCATTTCTGGTACACATGTTGTGATTGGGTTCCCTACTGTTGTCCCTCTCACTTTTTTCAGGTAATTTGGACATTCTAGGGTGTTCTTTCATAGGTTATGCCCTCCAGTTGGAGGCCCTTTTTTGTGGGTTAAGGGAGTTCTAATTATTATTATTATCACACTTAGTGTTGAGGGAGTGTTCTCTGTTGCTGTTATTATTATTATTATTATTATTAATATGGTTGTTATTATTACTGTTATTATTATACTTAGTCCCCATGGGCCTGTCTTTTCAGGCATCCAGGAAAGCTGAAGGGTTTAGAACTAAGGCAGTTAGTGTAAGGCAGCATTTGAAAGTGGCTCATGCAAAAGATTCCATCATTTGCATATGTTCCAAATTCTCTCTGGGCAGTTCTACTTGGGAGGAAGACTGCACAGGGTTATGAATACCTGAGTATCACTTGGAAGAAACAAGATTACTAGGTAAGTAATTTTTTCATTTTCACTCCAGATGTTCAACATTAGCATTTTTTCACACCTCCTTATGTCATTTTTCATTTCCTACCCGAAATATGTGTTTACTCATCTGGCATAGAATAGCACGGTCGCTGTGGGAAATCAATGTTCGGGACAGATTAAGAAAATCATAGTGACAGTGTTCATGAGCAGTCGTCACAAAATGCCTAAGTTGAAAATTTGGTGAAATAATTCCACTAAATGACTGTGTTACACGCATGTGTTGCGCAATTTCCATGTATGCTCGGAAGTGCGAGCATTTTTAATAGTTCCACTACAGATTTTCAACATTGCCATCCCTTCACACCTCCCTATGGATGGTACAGCTGTCATTCTTCCCATCCTGTCTGATCTGTGTTTTCATACATCTGGCGCAGAATGGCACGATCGCTGTGGGAACTCAAAGTTCGGGACACATTAACAAAATCACACTGCCACTCTTCATGAGAAAGGGTCCCAAATGCTTTCATGAGGTGGGGTCACAAAAGGCCATGTTGAAAATGTGTAGTGCAAATACCAACAAACGCCAGGGGCGTTAGGGTTTCTAACCATAATGTCCCACCCTATATAGACTGACAGGCATCAGGGGTGGGCCTTTGGATTGCGACTGTAATGCTCATGCCATCCCCCCCCCCACCCCCAGCCAGTGACAGGCATCAAGGTATGCCTTGGACTGTTCGGACCCAGAGTTCACCCCTTTCTCTATACTGCACCCATTTCAGCGTGTGTCCTTATGGAATGGGGTGACTGCAAAGCCGAACACCCCAAGGTACACCTCAACACGTGTCGGTGTCTGCAGGATAGGGTGAGATGACATGGCATGAACGTCGTGGGCGATGACCCAAACGCATAACCCAGTGTCTGTCTCTGCAGGGTGGAGGTAGCGTTGGCGTGAAGTTCAGTACTTCACTGCGTTTCCTACTCTGCATCTGTCTAACTCCTGCATTTCCAGTGCTAATACCAGCAAGCAAACATTCGGCATTGACAAATGCTTGTTTCATTTGGCACCTAAATGGACCTGGAGGGAGCCCTTGCTTTGACAGACAGATGAATCAACCAACCAAATCTTTTTGGATCAGGAGGAAGTTCCAGTGCTGCCTGCTTCAGAGAGTCAGTCTGAGTTTAGAGTTGAGTTAACTGCTCAAGACATTCGAGCAGCTGCTCTGCATAGTAAGCGCAGAAAAGTGGTGGGAAGGCTGTGTCTGGCCTGCCTGCTTCATCTTCCTTCTGAGGACTCTGCTAGTGAAATTAATTGGACTGTATCCGAACCGGCTTGTGACCAGGAATACCGAATTGTGACTGCCCTGTTACCTGAAGAAGACCGAAGACTTGCTGTAAGCGATCAGCCTATCAGGACATCTGAATCACCACAGAGATCACGGTTTTGCTCAGGAAAACTGAAATTGCAACTGGACTGTCATCCGACCTGTGGTATTGTGTTTTGCTTTACTATAAATGTGCTGTAAGCTGTCAGTGGGTCGTGATTTGGTTCCCCACTACTTAAGTGTGTCATGCTTGCTGGAAGCTGTCTCCAGGACCTATCGAACTGAATCTAAACTGTTCACCCAGCCTGGGCCCTACCACCTTAGCCCAGTCAGCTACTTCAGACTCGGAGATCACCATCGAAGAGAGACTCACTCGGGGATCAGCCCCCTGCTCAACATCTCAAACAGTAACGACACCTCGGTGAATCGTGTGGGCCCTGCTTCTCCTGGCATACCAGCTTGTTGACCTGCAGTCTCCATTTCATCCCTCCTTGTTTCGTATTGGGTAGCGTGAGTAAACACCAGGGTAGCTCCCTGCAGCATCAGCTAAATCATAAGTGTTGTCATCTGATTCAATTGTTGTTTTCTTGTCACAAACTGAGTCTCCAGGCTCTGGATTACAAATTGTGTGTGGTTGTACATGCTCCTTCTTTCCATCACAGGACCCGACCAGCTGCAGCTGGCCTACCCAGGCAGCGTGTCGGGTAGCCACCTTTTTGAATTGGGTACCCAGAGTATGTGACTGTGAAGGGACTCTAAAATGCATGCATGATTGCCTGATTGAATCAGTTACAGAACTAATCAGCCAAATCACGCCCCTCCCTTGTTCATTCTCCCTGAATAAGTCAGATCTAATTCTTTTTGCATTTAATATGACTGTGGTTCCATGTTGTACAAGAAGCACTGTACTGTTGTTACCGGCTGTGTCTAAACTTATTTTAAAGGGGGTTTCCAGGGTCGAACTGGTGGAATCAACCCTGTTAGTAAGTGCAAACAGAGTGGGGATTTGTATGCTGATTAGGGGTTATTGTAACTGTGTCAGTTTTTCATTGCTTAGGCCACAAGAGGGGAAAGAGGAGGGTTATGGTGTCCTGGAGGGGTGTAGCCAGGTCAGCTATACTACCAATAACCCTGTCCGGTGGAGGCACCCGTTTTCAGTACCAGGCCCCTTAACCTGCACCTAGTCATGCAGGCAGGGAGTAGCCTGGGATAGCTCCACCTAGGGTTACATCTTGAGGCTACCACTGGGATTAGCACCCCAGTGGCCAAAATCAAAATTATTGTTAAAGATTTATGCTACCCCAGTAGAAATAGCTGTACACCAGTTGGTGGGGTGGTGTATGGGGTGAGAGATCGACCCCAAAATGCTCTGCTTATACTGGATATCCCCTGAGGTACCAGTAAGATACATAAACAGTGTCAGCAGATAAGGGCCTATGGCCCACCGAGTCTGCCATTTGAGCTTGTAAGTTCAGTTTATGTTTTCCTAGAAGTCTGTTGCCCTTACCCTGACCTCCAGAATTCCTTTATGTCTATCCCATGCATTCTTAAATCCCGTGATTGTTTCAGCCCCCACCACTTCCTCTGGCAAGGTGTTCCACTTGTCCACCACCCGTTCTGTGAAGAAATTCTTCCTCATGTTTCCTCTGAATCGTCCTCCCTCCAACTTCATCCCATGCCCTCTAGTCCTGGAACATCTTTTTCGCTTAAAAATAGTGTATTTCTGCACCTTGTTCCTCCCTGTGAGATACTTATATGTCTCTACCATATCCCTCTCTCCTCCTCTCCTCCAGGAGTACATGTTCAGTTCCTTCAACCTGTCTTCATAGAACTTGTGATGCAATCCATGTACCATCTTTGTTGCCCTCCTCTGAACCTTCTCTACCCTGTCTATGTCCTTACGTAGGTATGGTCTCCAGAACTGTACACTGTACTCCAGGTGGGGCCTCACTAGTGTCTTGTATAGCGGAATTATGACCTCCCTTTTCCTGCTGGCGATGCCCCTGCCTATACATCCCAGCATCCTATTTGCTTTACCTGCTGCCTTGTCACACTGTTTTCCTACCTTGAGGTCATCAGAGATGATAACCCCAAGATACCCCCCCCAACTGATATATTGTGTCAGGGTTTTTGTGCCCCATATGCATTATCTTGCACTTCTTTGCATTGAATTTCAACTGCCAAACCCCTGACCATTCTTCAAGTTTCTGCAAGTCCCTTCTCATTCTGTCTACACCCTCTGGTGTGTCTACTGTGTTACAGAGCTTTGTGTCATCAGCGAACAGTGAAATTCTGCCTTCTAGGTCCTGTGCAATGTCACTAATGAAGATGTTGAATAGGACCGGTCCCAGCACTGATCCCTGTGGTACCCCACTGGTCACTCTTCCCTCTGTGGAGTGACAGCCATTTACCACCACCCTCTGTGTCCTGCCACCCAGCCAGTAACCTACCCACCACACTACTGTCCTGCCCACACCCATATTCCCCAGTTTGTGTAATAGTCTTCTATGTGGCACAGTGTCAAAGGCCTTGCTGAAGTCTAGATAGGCCATGTCCACTGCCCTCCCTGATCCACCTCCTAGTCACCCAGTCAAAAAATTCAACGAGGTTGGTCTGACATGACCTCCCCTGGTGAAACCATGCTGCCTTGGGTCCTGTGGTCCATTGACAACCAGATGTTCCACCAATCTGTCCTTCAGTAGTGCTTCCATGATCTTCCCACTACTGAGGTGAGGCTGACTGGTCTGTAATTCCCTGCTTCCTCTTTGTTCCCACTTTTTGTATAAGGGAACTACATCTGCTGTCCTCCAGTCTTTGGGTACCTCCCCTGTTTCCAGTGATCGGCTAAACAGGATAGCCAGAGGTTCAGCCACCACCTCTCTTAGTTCTTTAAGGACCCTGGGTGCACCCATCTGGCTCCATTGGACACTGTAGAGGGAGCACTCTCCAAAGTTGAATGTTTAAAAAGGCTGTGGTGGTGGGTCGACAGGCTGATTTGATCGCCCAGACTTTCATGGCCTTGATAGAGTGTAGTGACCTCATGGACAGCTCAAGATGCCACAGACTGTTGCCTTAGAGGGTCCCAGCCACCTGGAGAGTGATAACAAAAGACAGTAAAGACCCCTTGGGGAGGATGAGCCCCCACCATTATCTGAAACTTTTGAGGAGAAATTTGCTAAGTTGATGCTGGAGGAAGGGAAGACCATAGAGGACTTTAAGCAATTATTCCTGCCACCTGGGGGTGTACCTTCCACCACACCCCCGCCCACTCCAGTACTGGCTCCAGTGCCTGCACCTGTGCTAGCACCCACATCGGTGCCTGCAGTTAGTCATAACACATACCGCCAGTTGAGGATGTTCTCAGGTACCCTCCCCACCCCACAGGGGAGGATGACGGGGAGACCTGGATCGACTATGTTGCTCCCTTGGTACCCGAGTGGCAGTGTGCAGAGGCCAAGAAGCGACAAAGGATCATGGAAATTTTGAGGGGGTTCAGCCCTGGAAGCCATTAGATTTCTGAGGTCCACGAATCCTGAGACGTCTGCTCAAAAGTACCTGCCTGCACTCAAAGGCGATTTCAGAAGCATTGCGTCAGGGGAGACTTTGATGTGGCAATTCAAAGATACCAAACAGTGGAGAGGGGAAGGTTTGTCTGAGTATGTTCCTCGCCTAGAGAGGGCCCTGCAGAGAGCTTATCGAAAGGGTGGGGTAGCCGCCAGTGACTTGAACCGTGTGAGACTGGGGCACATACTACAACATGCCAAGCACTCTAAATTGCAGATTATCCACTTAAGGCTCCAGGATAGGAGAGATAACCCACCTGACTACTGCGACCTGATAAAAGAACTCGGGGAGGTTGAAGGTGAAGAAAGAGATTGTGATTATCGGGTGGTGCAGCCTGAGTGACCACGGCACAGGAAGACCTCTCTGAAATGGAGACCACTAAGGATATTCCGCCATGGGCTGAGCAGTGGAGAGACGAGCTGCTGAATGAAGTCAGAAAAGTACAAACTGGTGCCTTTACGGAGGCCTTCACTACAGACAAAGACCCTGGTCCCTCTCAGGATGTGACTGCCATGGGGGTTGGGGTGCACCCTCAGGCATCCTATATTGAGGTGGCTCCCAGGCTGAGATCAAAGAATTGACTGCCACCCTAAAGGAACTGTTAACACATTGCACCCCGCCGCTGCAAGCAGATATTGGACCCGGATCCCTTGCTACTGCTTCCAGCCCCTCATGCAGTGTTGTCTCCAGGGATGACCCAGGAGTCTATCATTTGTCACAGCTGTGGAAAAGATGACCATATGAAGAGAGAATGCCGGTCTCAGAAAGACTTAGAAAAAGTAGTAAATAGACTCCAAGGGGAGCTCCGAAAAGCAAATCAGTGGCCGAGGAGTGCCCGAAATGACCGCAGTGAGGGCTCAAGAAATAGTAACTCAAACTTCTTTGTAACTAAATCATCTGTCCAGGGTCCCTGCTACCATCCCTCCAAACTGGTCTAAATTGGTGGGCCCTTCGATGGAGACTACTGTGACTGTCAATGGTATCCATGCTCAGGCTGTGCTCAACAGTGGGTCAAAAGTGACTACTGTATTCTAGGACTGGTATGACAAACACTTATCTGATGTGCCTTTACAATCTCTTGAAGGCCTACATGTGTGGGGCCTGAGTGACAAGTCTTATCTCTACGTAGGATATGTCCAGCTTTGGCTGTCTTTTCCTGCAGCTGTAACTGGTGTAGATGAACAAGTAGAGATGCTGGTCCTGGTGTGCCGTCCTACAGGGATGTATGATGGGGTTCCCCCTACTCACTGGAAGCAACGCCCACATGTTTGGGAGGTTGGCGCAGTTGTGCCAAGAGAAACGAGACCAACAGACTGGTCGGCTAATGAGAATTCCAGCTCTGATCAAGAAAACTTATGACCTGCAGAGGCAGTCTGTGGCAGAAGACCAGGATGAGCCCATTGGAATTGTCTGGAAGAAGGACCCTGATTCCTTGATATTGCCACACAATGCTCGGTATACTGTTCATGGAGAAGCCCGTCTTAGAAGAGATGTGAAAAATAAAATATTAATGCTGGATGCACCAGGTGAAGGAAAGTTGCCAGAGGGGCTATTGGTTAAACCCAGTATCCTACCTGCCTATGCCCATGCCTAGGCACGACAAATGATGGTCCAGATTCGAAATGTGTCAGATCGAGAAGTCCAAGTGAACAGAGGGTGTACACTAGCTACAGTACGCTGCGCAGACACTGCAGTATTACCCAGCAACAAATATTCTTGCAAGAAAGAGGAGGTGACCCCAGACCTATTTGACTTTGGTGATTCCTCCTTGTCTGCTGAATGGAAGACTCGAATCAGTAGGAAACTTGCCCAGAGAGACCAAGTGTTTTTGCTAAATGAATGGGATGTGGGGTTCACCCGTGGTGCTGAGCATAATATGCGGCTGCACAATGACAGACCTTTCCAAGAGCAGTCCCGCCACCTTGCTCCAGCTGATATAGATGATGTTCAGCGTCACCTACAGAAAATGCTCACTGCCGGAATTATTCAAGAGTCAAGAAGCCCCTACGCATCACCCATCGTAGTTGTGTGCAAGAAAAATGGGTCCGTGAGGATGTGTGTGGATTATCGAACCCTTAACCGACGGACTGTCCCAAATCAATACACCATGCCCGCATACAGGATGCCCTGGACTGCCTGAGCGGAGTCAGTGGTTTTCAGTACTTGATCTTCACAGTGGATATTATCAAATCCCGATGGCCCCAGAGGACCGTGAGAAACAAGCCTTCATCTGTCCTTTGGGGTTCTACAAATTTCTGAGGATGCCACAGGGATTCTGGTGCCCTTGCTACCTTCCAGAGGTTGGTGGAACATGCAGTAGAGAACCGAATCTGCTAGAATGTTTAGTGTACTTGGATGATGTAATTGTTTTCGGTCACATGCTAAGAAGAACATGAGGCCAGACTGTTCAAAGTCCTCCATCGCTTGGAAGAATTTGGCCTCAAGCTATCCATGAAACAAGTGCCAGTTCTTTCAAGTGTCTGTGAAATATTTGGGACATGTAGTGTCAGCTGAGGATACAGACAGACCCCAGTAAAGTAGATTCCCTGACCACCTAACCTAGCCCACCAACCTGAAAGAGCTGCAGCATTTTCTGGGGCTTTGTGGTTACTATCGCCCGATTCATTAAGGCTATTTGAAGGTAATCTGGCTGCTCCTTAATCTTACCCAAGGCTATCCTCCCACCAACCACAGATACAAGAAGGGTCCTTCAAAGAAGAAGACAAGGTGTATTTTGAACAGGTGAACCTTTTGGAACCCGTTGGACCCGAGTGCGTGGCATTCTTTGAAGTCATCTGTCAGCTTAACCATGCCCCAGTCCTTGCATATGCTGATCCCACCAAACCATACGTCCTACACACGGATGCCAGTCTGAAAGGGCTTGGGGCTGTGCTATATCAAGAATATAAGGATGGCCTGAGACCTGTGGCCTTTGCCAGTCTCAGCTTGACACCCTCCGAGCAGAATTATCCTGTGCACGAGTTGGAGTTCCTCGCTCTAAAGTGGGCCATACCGATCAGTTCCATGAGTACCTTTGTGGGGCCAAGATATTAGTAAAGATTGATAAGAATCCTCTAATGTGTACAGACTTCAGCCCAAGTTGGACACCACTGGGCACGGTGGCTTTCTGCCTTGTCAACTTACGATTATACGGTTGAATACTGGCCTGGACTGAACCATATTGATACTGACACCCTTTCACGGCGGCAAAGTTTCAAAGACAATTGGGTGAGGCTGTCTGAACCTTCTATTAAAGCATTGTGCCAAAAGTTTGACAATGACGAATAAATGTCTGCAGACACCGTGGATTGCCTGGTAAACTGTTTGGAGTCCCCCAATACTTGCATACCTGCCGCTTATTGTCATTTTTCTGTTTCAAAGCAATCCTCTGCAGAATTGTGGGGATGAAGCTGGGTCTTCAGAGCTGCCTAACCCCCCAGCTTTTGCCCTGGGACCAATGCCCCTGAAAGTGACGTGCAGGCATTATGTCTGAAATAGCAGATTCCTTGTGCCTAGTGGAACTGTTTGAATTACCTGAGGAGGAATCTGCTGTGGAAAATCTCCTGGTGACGCACCAGAGCCTGCAGACAATATGACAGTGTTGACAGCACCTTTCAGTGCCACAAAATTCAGTGATCCAAGAGTTCCTTCAAGATGAGCAACCTGTGCCCTCTTCAGGACAGAATAAAAGCAAAGTATTGTGGAAGCAGAATGTGCCGTGCAAGGAGCCGATAATGTTCCGCTACTGGAGACTTTGCCCAGTGCAGAGGTACCCCTTTCTACTGCAGAAGAGACTGATGCAAATGTTGGTACTCCAGAGACTGTACCTGTTTTCCCGAGGAAGTGTGGGAGAGTGGTTAAACCCGTAAGACGTCTAAGCGATGACTGCCCTAGAAGACCAATAGATCTTCCTTTAAATGTTGTCCACAAGGGTATCTATGTTTCAAAGAGCTCACTGCCCAAACTGAGCCTTTCTGCTACTTCCAAGTTGATTGTTCATCCTTCAGGACATGGTGTCTCTGCCCCGTCTAGCCCCAAGCTAGCTGATAGGGATGAGGACCCCATCTATGTTGTTTAGAATGCAAGAAACTATTACAGGAATGAGTACAGTAATATTATTGTGTGAATCCTAGTGAAATCATTATTGAATGTATGAAAACTGCATAACTGTTGCCATAATACATATATACAGTATAATCATATGTGTTAGCTATTTTGGATACGTATAGAAATGGTAATGAAGCATATATTTGGTATAAGTATAATGTCTTCAAATAACGTCGTTGTGAGCATGGACTTGACGCAGACACTAAGTTCATTCCAGGCAGGGAAGGGTGTAACCCCCAATAAATGGACATTCCCAAAAGTCTTCCTTGTGTGTGTTTAAATGCCCACTGCCAGGTGGGTGTTCTGTGTCTTTACAGGTGTAAAAGTGCTTGCATGCGAGTGCCGTTAGCCTCCGTGACTGTTCCTTTAAGAGACATTATTTTTGTAGTGTATAATTAATCTGAGTAAGGGCTGAGTGTTTCCAGGCTCGAGTCCCACCCGAGCTGCACTAATATTCTGTTCTGCCATCGCTAATGGTACACAGGGAACTCTGTTAGAACTGGTATTTGTTTGCTGATTAGCTGCTCTAATAATAATGGTATTATAGTTTGTCTAACCTGTCTTTCTTTGCAGCATGGACATTTCTGTATTGTATCTTTTGGGGACCTTAAAATGGAGTCTGTCCCCAGGGGTCTTATGGGAGTGAATTCCTGTAGGTATTTTAGTTTTTTTCATTTTGGCGCCTAAATGGACCTGGAGGGGGAGCCCTTGCTTTGACAGACAGATGAATCAACCAAACCCTTTTTGGATCAGAAGGAAGTTCTGTTGCTGTCTGCAGCCGAGAGTCAGTCTGAGTTTGGAGTTGCGAGAGTGAACTGTGTAGTAGCGCAAGAAACTGGTGGGAAGGCTGTGTCTGGCCTGCCTGCTTCATCTTCCCTTCTGATTGATCTGCTAGTGAAATTAATCTTACTGAATCTGAACCGGCTTGTGACCAGAAATACCGAATTGTGACTGCCCTGTTACCTGAAGAAGGCCGAAGATTTACTGTAAGCGATCGGCCTGTCAGGACATCTGAATCACCACAGAGATCACGGTTTTGCTCAGGAAAACTGAAATTGCAACTGGACTGCGGTATTGTGTTTTGCTTTACTATAACTGTGGTGTAGCTGTCCGTGGGTCACGATTTGTTTTCCCACTACTTAAGGTGTGTCACACTTGCTGGAAGCTGTCTCCAGACCTCCGTCAACTGTTCACCCAGCATGGGCCCTGCCACCTTGGTCCAGTCAGCTACTTCAGGCAGAGATCACCATCGGCAGAGACTCACCGGGATCAGCCCCTGCTCAATATCTCGAACAGGAATGACACCTCGGTGAATCGTTGGGCCCTGCTTCTCCTGGCATTCCAGCTTCGACCTGCAGTCTCCATTTCGTCCCTCCTGTGTTTCGTATTGGGTAGCATGAGTAAACATCAGGGTAGCTCCGCAACATCAGCCAAATCATAAGTGTTGTCATCTGATTCAGTTGTTGTTTTCTTGTCACGAACTGAGCCTCCAGGCTCTGGATTACAAATTGTGTGTGGTTGTGCATGTTCCTTCTTTCCATCACAGGACCCCGACCAGCTACAATGCCGGCCTACCCCAGGCAACTTGTCAGGGTAGCCCACCTTTTTTCCAACTGGGTACCCAAAGTGTATGACTGTGAATGGACTCTAAAGTGCATGCATGATTGCCTGATTGAATCAGTTACAGAACTAATCAGCCAAATTATTCCCCTTCCTTGTTCATTCCCCCTGAATAAATCGGATCTAATTCTTTTTGAATTTAACTTGACTGTGGTTCCATTCTGTACAAGAAGCACTGTGCTCTTGTTACCTGCTGTATCTAACCTTATTTTAAAGGGGGTCTGTAGGGTCGAACTGGTGGAATCAGCCCTGGTGGTAAATGCAAACAGAGTGGGGATTTGTATGCTGATTAGGGGTTATTGTAACTATGTATGTTGTTCATTGCTTAGGCCACTAGGGGAAAGAGGGAGGGGGGGTTACAGTGTCCCAGAGTGCTGTACCCAGGTCAAGCTGGGCTACCAGTAACCCTGCCCTCCCGGTGAGGCACCCGCTTAGTACCCAGGCCCCTTAACCTGCACCTAGTCACGAGGCAGGGGAGTAGCCCTGGATAGCACCACGCAGGGTTACAAACAAAACCAGATAAGGAGGAATCCTAGACTGAACAGCTTGGGGTTGGGGATGCAGCGCATATAGAGAGTTAGCCAAAATAAAGTCAGTAGTGCTGACAGAGGTGATTTTTGACAGGAAAAAGAAAAGTCCATGCACTTAAATGTATTGAGGAAAGTGCCAGAGAAGGCCAAGGGGCTTAATAGAATCAATGAATTATTAAAAGTCACTGGAGTTTGGACACCATGGCAAGAAAGTTAGAGTAGAAATGTTATTTTGCTGTGGTGGTGAGTTAAAGGAGGATCTGTACAAAGATCCTAGAGTAAAGGTAGATGCAGGGGAAGTCTCAACAATCTTATTTGGATATCCTGGGTAAATAGTACATAACCGGTAACTGGGGATAGTGGTGGCAACCAGCACCTGCATCAAGGCCCAGAGCAAAAAGGTTAGGACAAAGAAGCCTAGCTGGGTGAGCAAGGGGGTCATGGAAAAGATAAGGAAGAGAAGAAACGCCCTTATGAGGTACAAAAAAAACAGGGAGGGGAGAGAACAGGGAGGAGTATCTGAAGGAATCTAAGTAGGTGACAAGGGCAGCCAAGGCATCTAAGGAGCTCAGGCTAGTGCAGGGCATTAAGAAGGGGGAGAAGGACTTTGAGTACATCAGAGAGAAAAGGAGCCGTAAGGACCATATAGTAAGGATTAGGAGGGAAGGGGTGGGTGGAAGCAGAGGGTGAAAATGCAGAAGTGCTATATGACTACTTCTGCTCTGTATTTACTAAAGAGAAGGGGAGGAGTAGCTGGCCCAGTGGCGCAGAGGGCTGAGGCGTGGACGTCTCACTTTGCGGCATGCCGGTGACCCAGGTTCGGGAGCGAGCCTGGGTCGTCAGAGGTTGACACGGGGGGGAGGGCAGGCGGAGCTGGATGGAGCAGCTGTCAAGGCAGCTCTCCTCTCTGGGGAGGTGGGTGGCATCCCTTGCTCATGGCTACCCCCTGGGTGAGGCTGAGGGGCTGCGCAAGCAAGGGTGCCAGCAATAGGCCAATGGGGCGGGCGGAGGGGGGCCGTTACTGGGGCTGTAAGAGGCATGCATGCTTACTTCTCCTGCAGTCCTCAGGCAAAAATTGGGAGAAAAGCGGAAAAACACCGGTGGCAGGATGATGACCTACTCTCCGCAGGCACCGCCCCTGGACCAGGCGTAGGGTAAGCCCCTATAATTCCAGGGGACGGAGCTGGAGGAATTGGTCAGATGGGGGCAGTATGGGACAGGAGAAAGATAGATGTGATTAAAAAAAAAAAAAAGAGAGAGGAGTAGATACTCAAGGGGAGGGATGACAGATTGGGAAATCATGGAGGCAGGGTTCTGGAGGGCACTGAGGGTGGACAAGGCACCAGGGCCAGATGGCATTCACCCCAGGGTATTGAAAGAGCTGGTGGAGGTCCTGGTGGGGCCCTTGACAGACCTATTCAGTGCCTCACTACACTCAGGTGTGCCTCAGGATTGAGGTTGGCTCACGTGGTGCCCCTCCCACAAGAGCGGCCTCAAGGATGAACCGGAGAACTACAGACTGGTGAGTCTCACATCCACCATGGGTAAGCTGATGGAGACTATCCTGAAGGAGAGGCTGGTGTCCCTCATGGAGGCCAATGGGCTGCAGGACAGCAGACAGCATGGCTTTGTCACTGGCAGATCCTTCCAGACCAACCTGGTTGATTACTGTGATTGGGTAACTAGACAATTGGATGGGGGTCATGCAGTGGATGTCCTGTACCTGGACTTCAGTAAGGCATTCAAGTCGGTGCCCTTACGGTAGGCTAGGAAGTAAGTTAGAAGACACAGGGGCGGGTGCGAAGTTGGTGAGATGGGTAGTGAACTGGCTTCAGGGAAGGCAACAGAAGGTGGTGGTGGTGGGTGGGGAGCTCTCATCCCCAAGGGAGGTGACGAGCAGTGTTCCACAGGGCTCAGTGATGAGACCAGTGTTGTTTGGGATATTTATTTCAGACATATTATTGGGCATCAAGAGCAAGATCAGTCTGTTTGCTGATGACACCAAGATAGAAGTGGTGGTAGATGAACTACAGTAGAGGGATGGCAGGGGTTGCAGGATGATCTGGCAAAGCTGAAAACCTGATTGGACACCTGGCAACTGGGGTTCAATGCCAAAAAGTGCAAGGTGCTGCAGTTTGGGGCAAAAAACCCAAGGAGGAGCTACCAGCTGAGGGGAGTGCTGCTAGCCATGACAGAGAAGGAGAAGGATCTGGGGTGCTCATTATGGGTGCGTTCCACCTACCACCACCCTTTCTATGAAACAGTGTCTCCTCATTTCCCACCTGAATCTGCCCCCTCCCAATTTCAGAGAGTATCCTCTGGTTTCCCTTCAACTCTTGAGATTAAACACACATTTGTTGTCCACTCTGTTCATCTCCTTCAGGTACTTGAAGGTCTCAATCATATCCCCTCTCTCTATTCTGTCCTCCTATTTATACATATTGAGCTCTCTTAGTCTTTCCTTGTAAGGTCTGTCCCCCAACCCTAGGATCATCTTTGTTGCTCTACGCTGCGCCACCTCCAGCAGTTTGATGCCCCTTCTTAAATATGGGCACCAGAACTGCATGCAGTACTCCAAGTGCGGTCTCACCAGTGACCTGTACAGGAGCAGTATGACATCACTACTTCTGGAAGTAATCCCTCTTGCTATGCACCCCAGCATCCTGTTTGCCTTGGCTGCTGCTTTCCTGCACTGTGCTGAGTGGTTCATTCCCCTGGTCACCAGCACCCCTAGATCCTTCTCCTCCTTGGATGTGGATGATTGGACACCCCCAACCAGTAACTGTATCCCAGGTTCCTGGCTCCTAGGTGCATCACTTTTCACTTCTTGGCATTGAACCTGAGTTGCCAGTTGTGCAACCGTTCCTCCAGTTTTGCAAAATCTTCCTAAAGTACTTTGTCCGACTCGCCCCTGTCCACC
Source organism: Neoceratodus forsteri (assembly GCA_016271365.2). NCBI lineage: Eukaryota > Metazoa > Chordata > Ceratodontiformes > Ceratodontidae > Neoceratodus > Neoceratodus forsteri. The sequence continues at coordinate 639,285,975 of CM028137.1, read as the reverse complement.
TCAGCACAGATCTTAGTGTGGTCTGTGAAGAGGCTGATCTTATTTTTGATCCCTACTGCTATGTCTGTGATTAAAGTTAAACAGGACTGGTCCCAGTACCGGCCCTGTGGGACACCACTTGTCACTGCCCTTAGCTCTGATGTCTCCCCACCACCACCGCCGCCACCACCCTCTGTTGTCTATCCTGCAGCCAGTTCTCAACCCATCTGCCTAGTTTCCTCCCTATCCCCAGTCTCTCCAACTTGCAGATCAACCTACTGTGTGGTACTGAATTGAATGCCTTGCTGAAATCCAGGCTGTATTGCAAGGGGTAAACCCTCGAGGGGGAAGGTGATTCTGCCATTGTATAGATCACTGGTTAGACCACACCTGGAGTGCTGCGTGCAGTACTAGGGCCCGTATCTGAAGAGGGACATTAAGTTACTGCAGAGGGTGCAGTGTAGGGCGATAAAGATGATCCATGGTCTGAGGGACTTACCTTACGAGAGGAGGCTGAGAGAGTTGAACATGTACTCACTGGAGGAGAGTAGGGACGGGGGGATATGACTGAAACCCTCAAGTACATGAAAGGATTAAACAGGACCAGTACGGATGGACTCTCCAAAGAAAGGGAGGGGAGGGACACCTGGGGCTATGATACGAGACTGAAGGGAGGAAGGTTCAGGAGAGAGATGAGGAGATACTTTTTTACAGACAGGGTGATGACTGGGTGGAACATTTTACGTTTGGAAGTGGTGTCCAGTAGAACAGTGGGCTGCTTCAAAAGGGGCTGGGACAGGGCGAGAGGGAGGGTCACGGTGGGGGAGGGAGGGGCAGCTGCAGAATAAGGGATGCTAGCTGCACAATCGAGCAGACTTGATAGACCATTAGGGCTTTATCTGCTGGCAATTTTCGTATGTTCGTATAGTCGAATACTTGTTTTCAGTTTCTCTGACTCTCAAACAGTACAGACTATCCAGCAGCTGTGTACCCATGTGCTTCTCTGCCTGCTGTCCTCCCAACTGGTGACATCAGTTTCCAAATAGTCTTCCATATCCATATCAGGGCAGTAATCTACCCCGACTAGTTCAGAAATGTCATTGTGGTTCTAGACAAAGGACATGGATCTAAAGATTATAGTCCTGAAAATGTAAAGTACTTAACAACAGCATATTTTAGATGTAGTATGTTAGTATGTTTTCCTGCTTAAGGCTAAGTTATGTGTAGTCTGTTTTCAATCAAGGAAAGGACACTGGCAGCAAGGGTTACTTCTTGCCTAAGTGTGGTAATAAAAAAATGGGCAGCATACATGTGGACGACATGCTGTTGCTCAGAAGGGTGGCAAAACACCCTGAATGCTCTAGCTTTGATGTGCGTTACTTCTTGCCTAGACTGTGCAGGAAGATACATTTTCAGCTTCAGATCCTGGTGGGATGGATGCAGAAGTACTGACTACAGTTGTATAGGAGATAGTAAGCCAATTTGAAACAGTGGTGGAGTGCAAGTTGTCGAAAAATAGATCGAAAAGTTTTTGAAACATGTTCATTATCCCAGGTGAACTGATGCTCTTCCTTCAGTGTTTTTTCTTTATACAGGATAGCCAGGCTGAGACTGTTGGTGAAAGAGAGGATATATCAGCAAATCTAGAAAGTTGGTGTACTGTAATTTATAAGTTACAGCAAAATACATTGTCAGTTATTTCCAGATATTTTACGGTATTTCTAAAGAGTTTATCTTTGATGGTCATACTGTGGAACTGCAGGCAGGCAGGGAATTTCTCTAGAGATATCACAGACATTTCTGGAAATACCTGGTCATGTCTTCTGCTACAAATGTCTTGTTGTTTGTTCTTAATGTTATTATGTAGCATAGGTTAAAACCCTGTAGCTTAAGTCCACCATACTGTTGCTAAGAAGTGATGCATTTTCTTTGTGGTTATCTCTTCCTTTAGGCCACTGGCCACACCTTTGGAACTATACCCGTGTCAGTGCAAGGACCTCACGGAAACTTTTGCTAACCAGGTGCCATCCACAGTGATGTCATACGTCAGCATCTGAATAAATGTGGGTGGCCCCATCTCTCCTCAGTTCTTTTCCCGCCGTCCATCATCCTCGTTGGACTGCTGAAGGAAATGTTGTCAACGATCCTTTGCTGATTATAATTTGTTTAATATTTAAGTGAATTTTGTTATCTCTGCATTCTGCCAAAATATTTTTCTGTATCGCTCCACATTGTCAATGGGGAGTTAATGCATATGGGTAATGAGCTTTCCCACTGGCATCAAGTGGCACAGCCCAAAGCTGTCAATCAGCACAGAACTCTGGGCAGTTGAGGTTTCTTTTTTTTTTGTAATCATATTTCATTACTTATAAAATAAAAACAACAACATACTACAACTTTCTCATGCAATAGATTATATAAAGCACAAGTGGTTACCTCAAAATGTAATAGTAAATTGTAGTCTGGGCAATCAATATTACAAATACGGGGGTATTCCTAATATATCAGGTCTAAGAAAAATGTCCAGGATATGCTGTGCCATACAAAAAGTATCCAGAAGGGGAAGGGATCAGATCAGTTCCAGTATAGTAGCTTCTTCTTGCTGTTTTTACATTGTTTCTTGTGGATTTTACTTGGTAGAATGTTATTTCTTTTCTTTCTTACTACTTCTAAGGGGCTAGCAGGGTATTGTTTTGGGGCTGTTGGAATTTTGAAATCTGTTTTGGTGGCTATAAGTGGCTCATTTGTTTGATGTTTCACTATGTAGCAGGCTGTGTTTGTGGAGGCCTATTTCTTCTGATTTAAAACCTATTTGGTGTGATTTAATTGGGGCAGTTTCTTTGAATTGGAAACCTATATCTTCTAAATTGAAGTCTAATTTGATGTGTTGTTGGTGAAGCTGTTTGAATTGGAGACCTGTTTCTTTTGGTAGCAAACCTATTTTGGGGGCTTTGAGTAGAATTGTGATTCCTTTTTGCTGGCTTCACTAGCTGCAAAGTTTAGTGCATAGTGGGGGAAGGGTGCTAATGGTCTCACCAAGGCCCTCAGCTACCTGATTGTTTCTGGAAGACTTGGGCTGGTCCCACATCCAACCCCTCACCCCACCTGCCCCAGGTCCATGATTTCCTTTATACCAGGGGTTCTGACATCACTTCTCAAGCGGGCAAAGGACATGCACCTGTCTTAGCAGAAGCAGAATCCAGGAAAGGAACAGCAGCAACTGAAGAGGTGACTTCTATCTCAGTGGAAGGGAAGTAACTGCAAATCAAGGAGCTTTCATTGTTACTTCTTTGCATTGCTATTTGCATTGTGGAAAAGAGGAGTAGGAGTTTGAAGAAGGTTGTGCAATAGTTACTTAAAGTCTCTTTTTTGGTATGGATAGGAGGATAGGAAAGTAAAAAGCAGTTGCTCAATCTGTCTAAACTTGTACAACAAAGGGGGTAAGGGACATTAAGAAAAGAATGTTTTGCACTGATAGAGGGGGGAGACGGGAGACTTGGGGATTGTTTGGTATCCTTCATCTGGAAGGATGGGGGGTAGCTAGTGAGCAACGACAGCAATGGGTAGGGTGGTGAGGCTGCAACAACTGCGGGTCACCAATCTTTCTAAAATTGCCCGGAGTGTGGGGGATGTTTAGTGTGCAAACCACATAGAGAAACTTAGAAAGGAGATTGAAGGTCTGCAGGAGGAACCTAAGACAGGCAAGGCAGACTGGGGTAGGTTTAGCCCAATACTGGAGGGAGGGAGGAGGGAGATGAGGGAGGGTGATTTGAGCCAACAGTGGTGAGAGAGGGTCAGAAGAAGAGAAGACAAAGGGACCCAGGCCAGGAAGAACAATTGCCAGAAACCAGGTCAGGAGACAAAAGACAAATGGAAGGAGGAGATAGGGACTTGTGAGGGGAAGGAAGAAGTGGCAAAAATCATGGAGTGGAAAGGAGAGAACAGGTCACTATGAAGAGGGAGGTAGTGGGCATTTGTGAAAAATCTTCAGAAAATAGTTTTGCACTGCTAGAGAGGAAGAAGGAAAAGGGAAATGATGCAATTGGAGGAGTAATTGATAAACACCTGGACCAAACCACTGCGGGGGGAAGTTCTGCTGGGAGAATTGCAACAGGGGCAAAAGGGGGAAATAATGTGCAGGAGGAAGAAGAGGAGCCAGAAATGAGAGATGGAGATGAATGGAAGCAAGCAGGGAGTAAGAGTGGTGGAATCTTAGTGCTGGAGGACTCAATATTAAGAGGAGTCCAGGTGAGGTAGCAAGGGAGAGGCCTATAGTCAATTTGGGTGGAGGCCATGCCAGGAATGACAGCGGAAAGGGTGGGACAATCTGTTCTGAAATGTGCTAGAAGGGCAGGGACAAGCCTCATTTAATTATACATCTTGGGACGAACAACCTGGCTGACATGACAGTAGATATAGTCCAGAGGAGGTTTGTGGAACTAGGACAATTATGTGAGGATGCAGGAAGATCAGTAAGTTTTTCAGAGATACTTCCAGTACCCAAGGCAAGCACAACAAGAAAGCTGAGACTAGAGGAATTTAACGGATGGCTAAGAACCTGGTGTTATGCTATAGGGTATGGGCTGTTGGGGGGGAGGGACCTGGGAGGACAGTAGTCTCTATGCCAAGGACAGACTACACTTGAGTGAGGAGGGAAAGAAAGTTTTGAAACAGAGGATGGAGGCGTATATAGAGGAAGTTGAGAATTTAAACTAGGTGCAGGGGGTGGCAAGTGGGCAAGAGACATGCAGAGACCACAGGCTGGGAAACCATATGAGCATATCCCCCATGACAGTGACAAATTACAAATGGCAAGTACTATTGGTGATGCTAGGAAAGGACGGCAGGATGGGAGGGGTGGGAAAGGGTGGAAGATAGATACCCATAATGCTAGGAGCTTTGGAAGGAAAACTGCAGAGTTACAGGTGCTCATGGCAGAGGGAGAGGTGGACATTGCAGCCATCACAGAAACATGGGCCACCCAATACAATGACTGGGACCTGTCTGTACCAGGGTACTGGTTATTTCGTAGGGACAGGGTAATTGGAAAAAGAGGGGGTGGCACTATATGTGAAGGAAGGACTGAAGTGTGTAAGGGAGGAAGGGGGAGGAGGGTAGTACGGAGTCACTTTGGATGCAGATCCAGGATTCCAAGAATAGGATTCTCAGAATGGGAGTGGTATACAGGCCGCCATCTCAGACAGAGGAGTTAGACAGGGAACTAGCGGAACAGATCAGGAGGACCTGTGAGCAGGGTAGTGTGGTGATTGTGGGGGACTTCAACATGCCAGGAGTGGACTGGAGTACCCCAACAACCAGGAACAGAAGGGAGCAGGTACTGCTGGATGCCTTCAGGACAGCTTCCTGCTGCAAATGGTTAGTGAACCAACCAGGGTAGGGGAATACCCTTGACCTTGTGCTGGCAAATTTTGTGAGAGAAGTTACGGTGGAAGAACTGCTGTCAGGGAGTGACCACCACTCAGTATGGCTCACATTGGATATGGGCAAGGAAGGAGTGGAATCTGGCACAAGAGTGCTGGACTTCAGGAGGGCCGACTTTGGGAGAATGGGGGAAGTGGTAAAAGGGTACCTGGCCAGAATTCAGCCTAGTATGGACACTAACCAGAGGTGGGACTCATATAGCTGGGGATAGTGGAGGCAACCAAAACCTGCTGCAAGGCCCACAGCAAGAAGGCTAGGGCTAAGAAACCGAGACGGTTGAGCAAGGAGGTCATGGAAAAGGTAAAGAGGAAAAGAGCTGCCTTTAGAAGGTACAAGAAAACAGGGAGGGGGGAGGACAGGGAGGAATACTTGATGGAATCGAAGGAGATGACTCGGGCAGTAAGGGGAGCCCAAGCAGCTACGGAACTCAGGCTGGCACAAGGCATTAAGAAGGGGAAGAAGGACTTCTTTAGGTACATCATGGAGAAAAGGAGCTGTAAGGACCACATAGTAAGGATTAGGAAGGAGGAGGGGTTGGGTGCAAGCAGAGTGCGATAAGGCAGAAGCACTAAATGATTACTTCTGCTCAGTATTTATTAAGGAAAAGAGGGAGGTGACACCCAAGGGGAGAGGAATGGCAGAAACGGAGGGGGGGGTGACAGATGGGGAAGTCATGGAGGGTAGAGTTCGGGAGGGTTTGAAGGCACTGAGGGTGGACAAGGTGCCAGGCCCAGATGGCATCCGCCCTAGGGTACTGAAGGAGCTGGCAGAGGTCCTTGCAGGACCTTAGGCAGACCTATTTAATGCCACTACACTTGGGTGTGTGTACCTCAGGACTGGAAACTGGCTCATGTGGTGCCCCTACACAGAGTGGGCCCAAGGATGAACTGGGGAACTACAGACCGTGAGCCTCACATCTATCGTGGGTAAGCTAATGGAGACTGTTCTGAAGGACAGGCTGATGGCCCTCCTAGAGTCCAGAAGACTACAGGACAGCAGACAGCATGGCTTCATACATGGCAGATCCTGCTGCCAAACCAACCTGGTGGAGTTCTATGGGTAACTAGGCAACTGGACTTGGGGCAGTGGATGTCCTGTATCTGGACTTGAGTAAGGCATTTGACTCAGTGCTGCATGGAAGACTGGGAAGTAAGTTAGAAGGCACAGGGGCAGGTGCAAAGCTAGTGAGATGGGTAGGTAACTGGCTTCAGGGAAGGCAACAGAAGGTGGGTGGGGAGCTCTCTTCCCCAAGGGAGGTGATGAGCAGTGTTCCACAGGGCTCAGTGATGGGACCAGTGTTGTTTGGGATATTCATTGCAGACATATCATTGGACATCAAGAGCAAGATCAGTCTGTTTGCTGATGATACCAAGGTAGGAGCGGTGGTGGATGACCTGGGGAATGGCAGGGGTTGCAGGATGATCTGGCAAAGCTTGAAACCTGGTTAGACACCTGGCAACTGGGATTTAATGCCAAAAAGTGCAGGGTGCTGCATTTTGGGATGAAGAACCCAAGGAGGAGTTACCAGCTGGGTGGAGTGCAACTAGCCAAGACAGAGGAGGAGGAGGAGAAGGATCTGGGGGTGCTCATTACAGGGTCAATGAACAACTCGGCACAATGTAGGAAGGCAGTTGCAAAGACCAAGAAAATGCTGGGTTGCATTGCAAGGGTATATCCTCGAGGAGGGAGGAGGTGATTCTGCCACTGTATAGGCCATTGGTTAGACTACACCTGGAGTACTGCATGCAGTACTGGCGCCCGTATCTGAAGAGGGACATTAAGTTACTGGAGGGGGTGCAACGCAGAAAGATGATCAAGGGGCTGGGGGACTTATCATACGAGAGGAGGCTGAGGGAATTGAACATGTACTCGTTGGAGGAGAAAAGGGACAGGGGGGACATGATTTAAACCTTTAAGTACATGAAAGGAATAAACAAGATGGGTACAGAGGGGCTGTTCAAAGTAAGGGAGGGGAGGGACACCAGGGGCCATGATATGAGACTGGAGGGAGGAAGGTTCAGGAGGGAGATGAGGAGACACTTTTTTACAGAGAGGGTAGTAGCTGGGTGGAATGCGTTACCTGCAGAAGTGGTATCCAGTAGAACAGTGGACTGCTTCAAAAGGGGATGGGACAGGACAAGGGGAGGTAATGTAGAAGAAGGTGGAAGGGAGGGCAGCTGCAGAATAAGGGGTGCTAGCTGCACATTCGAGCAGACTTGATAGACCTCTAGGCCTTTATCTGCTGGCAAATTTTGTATGTTCGTAAGACTTCGGGTGGTCATGCAAAGAGAAAAAGTTAATTCTAACTCCATGTATTCTTCTATATTCATAACTGTATACAGTCTGCCTCCTAAATGGAACAGTCCGGAGAGAAATGGAACTATATGCAAATCTTAGAACCTATCATTGCTTGAGACACATATTCAAACTGCTGCCCTCATCTACTGTAACATTCCATCAGCATCTCAGATTTCTCACTCTGCCTGACATGTCAGATGCCTGGAGATCTTCCTCTCGACTGTTCGTGATGATTCCAGTTTAATAAGTATAATTTTTGTCTATATTTGAGCTGCTGCCTTCATTTGTTGTTTAATTTAGTTCTAATTACTTTTTAAAGTTAAGTTTATTTAATTTAGTGGTAACATTTAACTTTTCTTAGTTCCTCACGCAGTTGAGATAACCGCTGAGGAACGGGGCTTTAAGTACTTTCGGCACTTTTCCCCATAGTTTTATGTTATTTTATATATATCCGTATATTTTTTCTGTGTTTAAAACTTCTATTTTTAAACCAAGCTGAACTGATATTCCGGTTTCTGTGAATCGCTGACCCGGTTCGATTTAAAAATTATCAGTTCTTTTCTTGGATCCTTAACCAGTTCCTGAACCGACAAAAAAAAAAAACAAAAAAAAAAACGTTAGTTTGCATACTGTTAAGTGGTTACTGGTTTTTCTCCTGGAAATGGAATTTCAAGAAAAACCAAGAGAAAAGACTGGTCCCCATGTTTTAAAAATTGTACTAGGTGTCAGAAAGTGTTTGCAAAGCTGACAAACACGATCTATGTTTAGTCTGCTTGGGACCTGATCATTTTTCAGCAGACTGTGCCATTTGTAAGTTCTTTCCTCCTAAAACTATTGAGAAAAGGATGGAAAGGTTGAGAAAAAAAGTGGACAGTGGTCCCTCAGTCTCTAACCAGCCATCAAAAACTGGGGGTGAAACCGCTTTATCCACTGTTACCACCCCTGATAAGGGTGTTTCTGGCACTTTGAAAAGGGAGAGTGGTCCAGCTGACTCTCCAGCCCCCTTCAAGAAATCCAAGAAAACAAAACCCTGGCTTCTGTACCTCGATGGATCTCTACTGTGTCTCACAGCCTGCCATCTGCAGAGGAGATAGCACAGGCTATGAAGGTTCTGCAGACCTTACAGGGGATCCTACCTGCTCAACCTGCTCCTACAAAGGCTCCTGCCCCAGCTCCTGTTCCTGAATCACAGAAGCTTGAGTCTGATGACTATAGTGAGATGGATCCTGAAAAAGATGAACCAATAGAGCCTGAAATCTCACCTGAGTAGGAGTTTGGTTCTCCTCCTCGACCTGAGGATTTTTCATCTCACTTTTTTTTGTGAGAAAATAGTGGATGCTTTAGATTTAGCTACCACTGAAGTGGTCGATGATGATGAGGAGGCCGAATACCTAGATATGATGGTGTTAACACCCACAAAAGGTATATTTACAATTAACAAGTTCTTTAAAAAGACTTGTTGAAGATTTCACAGACTCCTAACTCTGTTCCCCCTATAGATAGGAAGTCTGATAAGAAATATCAATTGGACAGGGAGGGAGCAGAATTCTTATACTCCCACCCTGATCACCAAGGCATAGTCTAACAGGCAGCCTTTCTCTTCCCACCCTCCTGAGAAGGAGTCCAGAAAAATAGACGGTATGTCTAAGAAATGGTACTTAGCTGCCTCCTTAGGTATGAGGCAGGCTAATTATCAGGCATATGCAGCACAGTATCAGAAAATACTATGGCAATCAGTACTGGCTATGTCAGAGAAGGCTCCCTCACCCTTCTCTGACGACCTGGCAGAGACAGCTAGATTTGGTCTGGAAGCTGCTAAATATCAGTTCCAGATGGCAGCTGATGCTAATGATAATGCTGCCAGGTGGATGGCTTTGTCTGTCGGTGGCCCTACGCAGACTGGCATGGCTTAGGGCCACTAATCTCACCCAGGATACCCAGACAAAAGCCATGGATTTTCCTGCGGAGAATAACTCCCCGGTTGGCAAACACACTGAGGATTACATGAAAAAGGTGGATGAATACAAGACCATCTACAAGAATAAGTCCTCCAGAGACAGGCCTACCCCGTCCCATAGGCCTTATGGAAGGGGAGGCAGGGGAAGGCCCCCTTATGGGAAGCCTTTCTGTTAGGCCCAAGCTGCTTTTCAGCAACAGCCCTACCCACAGCAGACTGGGTATTTTAGATCTGTGGGCAGGAGGGGTTCTAGAAGGGGCTCCCAATCTGTCCAGGCTCAGGCATCCCCAAAACAAAACCCCTGACCAGTTGGTCCAGGTCACCTCCCCAGTGCCAGTAAGGAGCAGGGTGACTTACTTCCTCCAGAACTGGGTTTTCATCACCACAGACAAGTGGTTTCTTTAGGTGGTAAGTCAGGGTTTGTCCATATACTTCAAATCCCTTTCCCCTCTAAAATCAAGAGTCTTCAAGCCAGCTTCCCTCATGGAGGGCAAACTCTTGCAAAAAGAGGTGCAGAAATTGATCCACATGAAAGCAGTGGAACCTGTACCTGTACATCTCAGAGGAAGGGGTTTCTACTCCTGTTACTTCCTAACCAAAAAGAAAAATGGGGACTGCGGACGGATCTCCGATCTCTCAACAAATTTCTAGTAAAACCAAGATTCAAGATGGTCACCTTGTTGTCCATGCTACCAGTCATCCAGCAGGGAGAGTGGTTAGCATCTCTGGATTTAAAAGATGCCTATTTTCACATCCCAGTAAGATAATCTCATAGAAAGTACCTCAGGTTCAGACTCCTCCTTTCAGGTCATTATCAGTTCACTTCCCTTCCTTGGGCTAACTTCAGCCCCAAGGGTATTCAGAAAAGTGCCTAGCTGTAGTAGTGGCACACCTAAGGAGGTCCTGCATCCTAGTCTTCCTTTATCTGGACGACTGGCTGGTTGTGGGAAAATCCCTACAGCAGGTTTCAAAACACCTGCAATCAGCAGTGCATCTCCTGCAATCCTTGGGATTTCTGATAAATCAGGAAAAGTCTGTCCTTACCCCTGTTCAGGAACTTCATTTCATAGGAGCAGAGCTGGATACTATTCCTCCCTCAGGACAGGGTGCAGAGTATTTTCGACCTGGCTGCCTCTTTCAAATTAAACCAGCCATGCTCAGCAAGACACTATCTGCAGATTCTGGGCCATATAGCCGCAGCAACAGTTTCAGGGGCGAGATACAGAATGAGAGACTTGCAGTCTCATCTCAGGTCCCACTGGTCACAGAGAAGGGACAAGATGTCAAAACTCATCCCAGTAACAGAGACTGTTATTTAAGCCTTACAGTGTTGGAAAAATTCAGGCAACTTAAGGCAAGGGGTCCCTTTCCAAAAAGAGAACCCTTCCTTTGTTCTCACAACAGATGCTTCTTTACTGAGATGAGGCACCCACATAGGGAACACACCTTCCATGGGACTTGGTCCAAGGCAGAATCCTTTCTGCACATAAATCTCTTAGAGTTCCGAGCTGTACTCCTAGCTCTAAGACCTTTGCTCAGTTAGTAACAGGCAGGGTGGTACAGGTCAGGACAGACAACACCACAACAGTGTGCTATATAAACAAGCAAGGGGTACAAAATTGGACCCTCTGTGCTCAGAGCCATGAAACTGTGGGATCTTGTATACTCTCTAAAAGAAACTCTGCAAGCAGTCCATGTCCCAGGAAGGTCAACATTTTGGCAGATGCCCTCAGCAGAATCAGTCAGGGCCACCACAGGTGGTCATTGGACGCCAAGTGGCAAATTCAGTATTCAGAAGGTGGGGTACCCCAGAGTGGACCTCTTTGCCTCTCCAGAGAACCACAAACTGCCACTGTTTTGTGGCAGGCCTCCAATCAGGGGCACAATCCTGAGTGGGGCCATGAGTTGAATTGGTCAGGGAGAAGCCTATATGCTTTCCCTCCCTTCCTCTTATTCTCAGAGTCCTGATCAAGCTCAAGTCCCGTCGGCCCCAATGATCCTCATCGCTCTGGACTGGCCCAGGCAACATTGGTACCCTCTCCTGCTATCCATGTTGGTATCCAGACCAATACATCTTCCTGGGAGGCACAACCTGCTAACCTTCCACCAAGGGAAAATTGGGTATCCCAGCCTACGCTCTCTCTGTTTCAAGGCTTGGCCCTTGAAGACATAGAATTTGTAAACCTGAATCTCTCCAAGCAGTTTTACACATACTTAAGGGATATAGAAAACCTCCACTAAGAAAACCTATTCAGCCAAATGGAAAGGTTTCTCTCTTGGCGCACCTTGCACAGCATCGAACCTGCCTCAGCAGGAATCCCAACTCTACTTGAGTACCCAACTTTCTTACATGATCAGGGTCTTAAGCATACTTCACTAAGGGTCCACTTGCAGCTATCTCTGCACACATTTCGTGGGAAAATCCACCTCCATTGCATCTGATCCTATTTTTAAAACATTTTTCAAGGGTCTGTGTCTCACATACCCACCCACCCATTAGGGAACCTGTCCTTGGGTGGGACTTGCACATTTGTATTGCTGAACTTATGAGACTACCTTTTGAACCCATGTCCTCAGCTCACCTACAGTATGTCACGTGGAAAACTGTATTTGTTGTGGCTATGACTTCTGCTAGAAGGATAGATGAGCTTCAGGCCCTATCTGTGGAAAAGGACTGTTTGTCTTTTAGTAATGACAAACTGGTACTCAGAACCAATAGATCCAGAAGCGAATCCTGCAGACTGTCTTGGGAGTCTGTGACTTGAGCTTTTCAGGCTAGGCACGCGCTGACTCCCAATACAGAAAACAGATGGTAGGAAGGTGGTAGGCAGTTAAAAAATTAATGTGCCGGCCCGGTGGCGTAGAGGGTTGAGGCGCTGACACCTTACCTCGACCCATGATGGCGACCCAGGTTCGAGAACGGACTCAGGTTGCTGGGGGTCGGCAGGGGAGGATAAGGATTGAGCATCCGTAGGACTGCTCTCCCATCCTGGGGTGGGTTTGGGTATGGCCTCATTTGGTAGCGACCCCCCAGTGGAGACTGGAGGCACTACACAAGTGGTGTGCAGGGGAACCTAGAAAAAGCGGAAATACCGCTCACTGGCCCCCAGATAGCGGCTCTCTGTACCCGACACCTCCAGTGCCTTCCTGGGGCCTCCTTCTCCTCGGCAGCATCCCTGGGCCCTAAGAGTGTGTGCCAGGGCTGTCCTCCCCCCGGTGACTTCCCCCTCGGAGGAGATAAGGGAGGGCCAGGTAAGGACAGTGGGGCTTGAAAGGGACTTGTGGAGCCTGAAGGAGTAGGGGTTACCGAGCACGACGGGGCGAATAAAGATGATATAAAAACAAATTAATGTAGCATGCAGAAAATGTTTTGAAAATATAAACCATAAAAAAGACACACGACAGCTATTGTTAGGGATTACTGATTTTATTTATCAGGTTCACATAGTATAAAATAATTTCCTATCACCTTTAATATCCTCAAGTGTATGTGATCTGGCCCCATGGCTTTATCCATCTTCAGCTCTGTGAGTTTCTCCAGAACTCTGTCCACTGTGAATGGGAAGGTGTCCACTCCCCCGCCCATTGCCTCTGCTCCTCAACTGTGGCCCATGGCCCTCTCCCTCCTTAGTGTATACTGAACAGAGTATTTGTTCAATATTTCTGGTTTGTCTAGATCCCCTCCTTACAGTCCCCCCCGTTTTCCTTCTGTCACTGATGTACCTATGTTAGTGCTAAACCCTCCTCTGTGCCTTGGCTCTCTTAACAACTTTCCCTGCTTCCCTTAGACATTCAAGGTGCACCTCCCTGTCCTTCTCCCTTTGGGTTCCCTTATACTTCCCGAAATTTGCTCTTTTAGCTCTTACTTTGTCTGCTACCTCTTTAGAGAACCATAATGGTTTCCTTCTTCTTTTCCATTTGGCCAACATCCTAATGCATTGGTTAGTTTCCCCCACTGTTTCTCTACTCCCTCCATTACCTCTCCCTTCTCCAGGATTGCTCTTAAATATCTACCCATTTCACTGAAATCCGCCCTCCTGAAATCTAATGCTTTTGCCCTTGTGTGGCTTAATTGAGTCCCTGTCTCTATGCCAAACCACACCATGAGGTGGTTGCTGGATCCCAGCTGCCCTTCCACCTGGTCTTCTTTGACTCTGTTTCCATTGGTCCATACCAGGTCCAGAATTGATTTGTCTCTGGTTGTCTCATGCACTAGCTATCTGAGTCCAGCCCCCTACAGGGATTCCAAGATGGCCATGCTTCTGGCAGAAGCAGCTACCTGGGTGGTGCAGTCTACATCTGGCATATTGAAATCTTCCATCAGCAGGATTTCACCTTTAGCTGCCATGTCATGAATTTCCTCCATTAGTACCCTGTCCAGGTCCTCCCTCTGTGCCGGAGGTCTGTAGATCACCCCAGTACATATTGCTGTGCCATTGCCTGGTTCAAGGGTTACCCACATTGCTTTGGCCTCCCCATGGCTCCCCTTTACTTCTGTAGCCTTTATGCCTTCTGGGCTACCCCCTCTCTTTTTACCTTCTCTGTCCCTTCTGAACAGTGTATAGACAGGTACATTGACATCCCAGCTGTGATTAGCAGAGTACCATGTCTCTGTTATTGCTGCTATGTCAAGGTCTGCATTCATCATCAAGGCTTCCAGGTCTGGAACCTTATTTCCCAGACTGCAGGCATTTATGAGCATGACCTTCCATGTTTTACACCCTGCCCTCCCTCTGTTCTTGTTCTCTCTCCCTTGCCTGTTTCCCCCCACCCCGGGGTTTCTGATTCATGTGTGCCTGCCCCCCCATCCCCCCTTATACGCACTTTGCCTACCTGCTTCTCACTGCCCGCCTCAGTTGTTCCTGTTGTCAACTTGTGTTTTGCATGCTACCATTGGGGAGTGTTCCTAAGCCACCTGTCCCTCCTGGCTCTCCTCCCTTGGCCAGTTTAAATGCTCTCTGCCGGAGCTTTCCAACTTCTCACCAAGGAGTGAGTTCCACTTCACGGACAGATGCTGGCCAAGTGGCCATCCTCCTGATACAAGCTTATATCTGCCCAGGTGGGGCACTAGTTCCCCTATGAAGCCAAATCCTTCCCTTCCACACCAGTCCTTCAACCAGGTGTTGAAGGCTTGGTTGTGGAGTGCCCTAGCCTGCCCTGTGCCTTGGACAGGTAGCACCTCTTAGAATGAGATGGAACTTGCTACCTGCTTCAGGCCCCCCCAGCTTCCTGAAATCCTTCTGGACTCTGGCTAACTCCACTTTTCTCCCTGCCAGGTCACTGGTCCCCAGATGGACAATGACATCCAGCTTCTCTCTCCTGGCCATCGCCGTAACGATCCTATGGATTCGCTTGCCATAGACTGTCAGGAGGACATGAAAGCGCAAGAATGTTAGTAGAAGTGACTAGAATGGGGTTGCTCCTAGGGAGATCAGTCAGGCTCCACGTGTGTACTTTTTTGGCTAGAAAGATAGCATTCCTTTTGTAATAGTGTTGGTTTACATCTTAATAGTTTACTATACATTAAGCTAATCTCAAAAAAAAAAAAAACTCCTTCTGGACAACACCTATTGGCTGGTCCCATAAAGTCCACAGTTAGCTTGGATCATAGCTAGGTTTTGGTGTGGATGAAAGGGCTGACCCAGCCCATCTTTGGTAATCCTAATATCCAGATAGCTGGATGCCCAATACTGCCCTCATTTTGTCCTCAGTTACAAGACATACCTATTGCATCCTTACTAGAGAAAGGTGATTTTGTGACCTTCCAGTCTGTTAGGGAGCAGCTTCAGCTTCCCAGGACATGCAGCTTTAAATATTTCTGGTTAACCTATGCTATTTTCTCGTATTTGAGCCCTAAACCCTGGTCACTGATGGAACCCTCTGTCCCTGAGCTCTTTTTTTCCAGTACAGCACGGTGACATGCAGTGTCCATATTGTATAGTCTCCTTCAGCCCCTTGACGTTAACACCCCCCACTGGCATGTGTTATTTCTGGAAGCAAGCTCTGGGCATTCAGGATTATTCTAGGATGTGGCATTTGATCTGGCATGATTTATATAAATATATAAAACAAGATAGGCTGCGCCTGATCCAATACCATTTCCTTCATAATTTATATCACACTCCATATAAATTGTACAAAATGGGCAAATTGTCATCCCCCCACGTGCTCTTGATGTAACCTCACTGAAGGTCATCTCAAACACTTACTTTTGAACTGTGTAAAGGTGATTCCCTCCTGGAATGCCATTAAAGCTTTGTTAGACCCGCTCTTGGATGATCTTTTTAGCCCCAACATCTGCCTTGCGGATTTGTAGCCCCCTGACTTAATTCGTACCCGTAAAGCTTATCTGGCCTTAATCATGATCATAGCAAAGTTAATTATCCTACATCATTGGAGTGACAAATCTACCTCCTCATACAGAGAGTGGCACCAAGAGATCCTGAACATGTTGGTGGATGAGAAACAGATTGCTTAATTGCGAAGGTGTCCTACTCTATTTCGGAATAGATTGGAATCACTTTATACATTTATTTTTTTTATTTTTTTTATTTTAGTCTTTGGTAACCAGGTAAGGCCCATTAGGCACGAGTGCCTGTTTTCAGGGGCGACCTGGGAGCACTGGGCGGTTAAGTGACTTGCTCAGTTATACAGTATGCAAGTGGAGGTTGTAAGAATCAAACTCTGGTCTGGTCTGCTGGATGTATCAAGCTTGTTCACATTTCGTTCCTCTAACCTCTAGGCTATACTGCCAGCCCAATTGCCATTATTGTCCCTGACTTCAGTGAGGTATTAACCCTGGGCTTAACTGCCCTATTTTAGTGCCTGCTGTACTTGGACCCCTTTTATTAACTACCTGACTTCCTCCGTAGTTTCAAACTAGGTCGCTGAGCTATTGGGAGGTGGGGATGGGTGGGTGGGTCGTTCTTTGTTGTCTTTTGTTGGTAGTTGTTAACATTCTTTATTGTTGTCCAGACTGTATGTTCTTTGGAAAAAAACAATAAAATATAATAAATAAAAAAAAAGGGAGCGACTAGGATCCTGCAGTGGGCAGAGATCAGCCTTCTGTCACTCTGTCTGCACTTCTCCTAGTGGGAGAAGTAAATGTGCAGGCAGACTCGCTTTATTGGGGAATTAGTTCATCCAGAAGATGGTTTCTGGATCCAGAAGTGTTCGGCCTCCTGTGTGGAAGTTTTCAGCAAATGAGGACACTCCTTTTCTCACAGCATACAGCCTATATCAGTGCCTCCAGGCAGAGGCATTAGATGCCTCATGCCAGCGAGGGGATTTTCACCGAACGTATCTGTTTCTTCCAGAGGAGCCAGAAAGGCCTTGGTTCTATCACCTTTTCTAGTGTCCAAGTTGATGCAGAACATCTTGCGGGCAAGACGAAGTATCTTCTGGTAGCGGCACAATCACAAGAAGGCCATGGTTCCCCAACCTAGTGAGTCTAGCACAGCAGATTCCGTTCTGACTCCTGCTTTGCAGGGATCTTCTCGGCCAATGTCTTCATTCTGCCCTCAACCCAGCTGCCATGCATTTGGCAGTTTAGTTACTGTAACACAGAGATTTTTAAGTGGGGTGTTCCCAGGAAACTGTCAGAGCTTCCAGAAAAGCTGCTGCATTAGCAGTCTGTAATAGAGTATGGAGTGTTTTCCACAGGGACCTGACCTAGAGATATAGGATCATCCAAGGCTGTGACCCCACAAATGTTGGCCTTTGCAGGCAGGAGTGGACTAGGTCTGGCATAAGAGTACCTGGTGGTGACAGATGTCCACATTCAGTGTAGCGTTGGTAAAGCATCTCCATAGGTTTGTTCCAAGGAACCAACTCTGATGTTGTCTCTTCTCCCCACGGTGGTTAGCAGGAGTCAACTTGCTTTTTGTTCACCAGGTCCACCATAGGATGTGAACTTTGTGTTACACAGGCTGTGCAGGGCATCCTTAGTGACACTGTCATAGATGTCTACGGACAATTAGTCCTACAGGCTGTTATTTCAGTGGCATCTGCTCAGCTAGCAAGATCAGCAAACTTCAGAATTTTTCACCTAAAAAAATTCTTACACATAATGCATAAGGATAAGGTGGCTATCAAGGCAGTTTCGTTTTTATTGTTAAGGTTCCCTTAGCTTCTTAGGCGAGCCGTGTGGTTTGCCTACCGTCGTTCTCTTCAAAGTTGGTAAATCAGACAGGACATTTTCTGAGGAGAATGGAGGAGATCAGAAAGTCTGAGATTTTGTTCATTCTAACAGGCTTGTCTCCTGTTATTTTGTCCAAAGCTGAAAACTTCAAAAAAGAGGAGGTTTGTACACTGGATTTACGCAGGACTTACGACTTAGCTGAAGAGGACATAGGAGTTCAGAATGTCTAAAAGTTCTCTTGTCTTAATTGGAACAATTATGAAAGGTCAGAAGGCTTCAACAGTCATCTTAGCCAGATGGATAAGAACTTCAAAGCACATGTGATTGAGCAGAAGAGAGCATCCGCTCTGATAAGGACGTATTCTATCAAGATTCACTACATCCTGTATGGAGAGAGAAGAGGACTCTGTGTTGGAACTATGAAAGCAGACGTGGTCCTCTGTTCACACATTCACTAAGCCCTACAAATTGGATGTCCTGGGATTTGCAATGTGACCTTCAGTCGCAGAGTTCAACAGGTGATGGTTAGCAAATGAGTCTAATACTTACTTCGTGTGGGTTTTATATAGGACAATATTCTACTTGACCCTGTTTTGAAATGGGTATTGCTTTTTAGAACCCATACATGTTAACTCTTCTTTGACAAATCATATTTCAAAACCTTACAGGATTATGAGTTAAGGAAGACATTCATAGCTTACAGATTTGAACGTTTCAGCAGCAACGTTCTTTTAGTAAGACACAATAAATTAGCAAAAGAACTGGAAGAGTGTAACTGTCCTGGGGGGGGGGTAAGGAAAACCCCCCTCAGGTAATGTGGGTCTGTTCATGGTACAAAAAAGGAAGAGCATATTGGCTTGGACCATTTATTAACTCACTATATAATATAGATTATGATACACTTACAACTATTCTTGTACATACTGCTGATGAATGGACAGTACTTGGATTAGCAAAATTTTTTCAAGCAATAAGCTTGGTTAAAAAGTGAATCATTGGGAACCCAACCGGGATAAGTGCAGTAATTGAGAATGTACCTGGGAAGGTTGTGCAATATAATTATCCCTCTCTGTTATGTATTTGTAAATGATTCGTATGTATGAAGTGTGATGTTTCGGCTTACTATTGTACTGATTTTATAATAGTGTTGTCTTTTGTATGAATTGTGAAGGCTTTTCTGCCATACAATGAACTGTTGATGATGATGACAATATGGAGTGATACAGAAAGAAGAAATTCCTTCATATTTACCATAATTTCCTTTTCTATTAGCTCAAGCGTTGTCAGTGGAGCCTCTGCTAGGAGCCTCTGGCTCCTATTGGAGAACATAGATCTGATATATTCTAGGAATTTGGATGTCAGCAAAGATAAATTATTGTGAATATAGCTGAATAGCAGGAATTGTTTGCTAACCAGTGTTATCTCTATGTTTTATTGGATTGTTCAAAACCCACAGAATAACCGGTTACAAATTTTGAGTATTGTGGTGCCTCTCCATTTCAGGTTAGTGTTTTACCTTCCCTCTACAGTTATCTTCACTGTTGCTTGGTGACTGAATATCTTTGTGTTAGAAATGTTGTTTGCAGTGAGTCAGCAAGGTTGGAGGATCAGTGACTTGATGCTCAAGAGATTTGATGGCCGATTAGTAAGCAAAACTGATTCAGACAGATAATCAAACAAGGTATGTCATTCATTTGTCATGGTCATGTGGTGAATTATTTGCATATTGAAAAGTTTTTGGTTCCAGAGAGAGAGCTCGTTGACCTGGGTGACCCAGAGATTAGTGTTTACATAGGAGTGTATAGATACTGTGTGGACAGAGATGGCTGAGCTGTTGCTGTCTTTGGAATCCTCACATGCCCAGAGTTCTATGCTGATGGACAGCTTTGGGCTGTGCCACTCTACCCTAGTGGGAGACTTCAGTACTCATATGTAGTAACTCCCCATTGACAACGTTGGAGCTAACAGAAAAGAAAATGATGGTAAAATGAAGGAATTTCTCCTATTTCGGTCTTGTAAGTTTGGAGATAAAATTTAAAAGGAAAACACCTATGCAGTTGGTGTGTGTTTCTGCGCCTGTCTTATAACTTGAAGACTTTTGAGATTTGCCACAGCTTCAATCAAGCTACAAGGCGACACTGCTTGAAGGCTGTAGATTCTCCTTATTACATTAACTGTCATGGAGAGGAATTAGGACCCAGCACTGGTGTCTCCCTCTATGTTGGCTAAGAATCAGATTCCAAAATCGAAGGACCAGGACAAGAAATATCAATGTCAAGGCCATCTTTATTGTTGAGACACAAGCAGAAGCATAGGGATAAAGAAAGGCCTTCTTTGCTGATGAGGTCCTAGTATCCAGTACTACAAGGTAAATCAGTTGTGTCATCAACAGCTCTGGCGGGTGTTGATGACAGCCCCGTCAACCGTCCATGAGACACCAAGGTCGAGGCCTAGCTTAGGTACTGCCGTACCTACTATGGATGGTATGACACCATCGTTGAGGGCCAAGGCGTATCATTAAGAAACACAGCAATATAGAAGTTAATGGCAGATAAGGACCGCAAGGCCCATCCAGTGTATCCATTTTTTTCTACCTTGTGAATGTGCCATAGGCCTTTTCTCTGTCAATGACCTATTTATTCATACTCATCTGTATCTTATTAACATAAGTAGTCACGGTGTCGATTCTCACACTGTGCTGGTGTTGTTTTCAGAAATGATACAATGCATATTGCCTGAATTATCTATACATGCTGTATCTTTGACAAGTCCTGCAGGCACTCAACCTCTGTTAAGGCCAGCTACCAGCACATTGCATTTTCCTGCCTCTCAGCTTCCATCAGTGTCACCAGTATACTCTGGGGCACCCATTGTCGACAGACATGTCGACTACAAGATGTAGTACAGTAATGACCTCATAGTTTTAGAGGGTGATTTAGAAGAGGAACATAAGGGAGAACAGTATGTGGTGCCCCACTCTAGTTCTATCATCTCATCCTGCAGTAAGGACTTGGTGGTGTATATCCTGAGATCTCTTGAGGATCCCACTTTTCAAGCCATGATGAAGCAAATGCAAGCTGCCATGAGCTTTGTTGTGGAGAAACAGGATTCCACAAAGAAGAACCTGATGGAATTTCTGGAGGTCCCAGTCTCTCCCTGCATAATAAGTCCACCTACATATCTTGCATTAGAGAATGCTACCTTTCCTGCATGGTACAGACCTAACTGCCGGCAGTGTCTAGAAAAACTGATAAGCAGTGTCCTGCTCCATCTGCTAAGCCTTACTATGCTAACCAGCCAGAAAGTAACTCTGTAGTCATCATGGCTGCTAATGTTAGATCTAGAGCAACTAGATGCATGGCTATCCTGCCTCCAGATCTAGGTGGTTGATGTGATGGCAAGTGTACTTATGCATCTGCCTCATTGGGCCTCAGGATTGCAAATTATCAGGCCTATATGATTAAATATCAGAATAACCTGTGAAAATGTGTCAAGACTATAGCTCATGCTTTGTGTAAAGGCTTGGACAAGAATGAGTTGCTTAAAATGTTAACTTCAGGTGCTGAGGTCAGCAAACATTTGCTCTGCTCAGCATATGATGTCTCATTTGCTTCCAGGGCTGCAGCTTCTGGCATTTGTATGAGAAGATATTCTAACCCCAGGAATCACTCATTATGATTAAACTGATGCAGTCAGCCTCCTGTGTTGGACTCCCCGGAGAGATGGAATTACATGCAAATGATGGAACTCTCAATTGGCTCATGCCAATTTCAAACTGCTGCACTCTTGAGTGCTTCAGATTCTTTACTCCACCTGCCTAGTGCAGACGTCCCAGAGAGCTCACCTTTAACCTCTTCAAAATCCATTTATCTGGTCGATAGGTAGTATTTTTTTATATGTATTTCAGATTGCTGCCTTAGTTTTAGTTTATTTTGTAATTTGTGTGAATATTTTTTGTGTTTAGCGGTTCCTTCACGGTTCTTTGGAACCGAGTGTTCTGCTACTTCTAGTGAGGTTTTTTACCTTAGTTTTGCTATATTTGTTCGTTCTTGCGGTTGGTTTCTTAACTGCATATAATTGTTTATTTTAATTTGTTGGTTTCTCTGTTCCCTTTTTTGTCAGGAACCGAGTAGCGCCTGGTTCCCGGAACTGTTAGCTGTTATTTATATTTGAAATATTCAGTTCTAAGGGACCAATAATTTGATATATTATCTTCAGCGATTCCTGCTCAATGTCAGAGGCTCCTGTTGTTAAGCCTAAGAAACGCACACAACCCACTGGTTTCAAATTGTGTGAGTGTTGTGAGCCAGATCATAGCTAAAGCAGACAGACATTAGTTGTGTGTTTTTTGTCTGGGCACTAGCCATATTTTTGCAAATTGTGATATTTGTAAAACATTTTGTCCTAAAACTCTCAAGAAAAGGTCCAACATTTTGGAAGAAATGGCCTCTGCTTCTACTAATACTGGTGAAAGTGGTTCCTCCATCTCTGGCACAAGAAAGAAAGGATGGAGGTAAAGCTAAGGATCCTGATAAAGGATCAGATAAAGTTGAGCAGGGTAAGTCAAAAAGGACAGTGGACTCAGGGACTGCACCTGTTTGCATGTCGTTGCGCCTCTGGCCAAGAAGGCTAAGGAGTTCCCAGCTGACAAAACTGGTATGCCCTCGGCTGAGGACATTGCCAAGGCCTTATAGGTCTTGCAGATACAGCAAGCTGCAGTGCCGGTTCCAGTACCAACTGCCCTGGTTCCTGTGCCAGTTCTACCTTCTCAGGAACTGCAGGCCTCCTTTCCTGAGGAGGAGGATGATGATTTTGAGGAGGAACTGATAGACTCAGAGGTTTCTCCAGAACAGGGGTTTGGTCCCCCCCCGCCAGGGTTCCAAGGATTATACCTCACATTATGCTTTTGTTAAAAGCATGGTGGAAACACTCAACCTCCCTCTACAGGAGACAGAGAAGGATGTCAAGGAAGCATAATTTTTGGATATGATGGGGCTGGCCCCCACGAAATGTTTATTGCAGCCTATGCATAAGTCCTTGAAAAAGGCAGCATTACAAATATTCCAAACTCCTATTTCTATTCCAGGAGTTGAGAAAAACGCTGATAAGAAATATCAGCTTGTTAGGACAACAGCTGATTTTCTATTCCGCCACCCTGACCCTGAAGGAGTTGTGCAGACTGCTGCCTGTGACAAAGTCAGAATTCCCTTGGCTACCCATCCTCCAGACAAGGATTCTCGGAAGATGGATGCAATGGGGAAAAAAGGGTATATGGCTGCCTCTCCCATACTTAGACAGGCCAGTTATATGGCTTATGCAGTGCAATACCAGAAGGCACTCTGGAATGCACTGTTAACCCTGGCTGACAGAGTGCCAGGTGAGGTGGCAGTGGATCTACAGGACACAGCAAGAACTGCTCTAGATGCCACAAAATACCAGTTCCACATGGCTGTGGACACTAATGATTCTGTAGCCAGGTTGATGGCACTATCTGTCTCCCTTAGGAGATTTACCTGGCTCAGGGCCACAAACCTGACCTTGGACACCCAGGCCAAGGCAATGGACTTTCCATTTGAGAAACATTCGCTATTTGGTGACAAAATAGAGGCCTATATGAAGAAGGTAGAAGAATATAAGGCCACCTATAGAAGTAAATTCTAAGGATAGGCTTTCCACATCATATAGGGCCCAAACTAGGGGAGGCAGGGGTAGGGGATCCTATCCCAGACCATTTTTCCAGGCTCAGGCCTCTCAGCTGCAACAACAGTCTGAGGATATTTTCGAGGAAGGGGCAGGAGAGCCATGAGGAGAGCTTCTTCCTCCCCTGTGATTCAAGCACAGCCCACTCAGAACCCCTGATGGGCTAGTACAGGTCGCATCCCCTGTCATAAATCCGCCAGTGGGTGGCAGACTGGCTTATTACCTCCAGGTTTGGTATATCACCACCACAGACAAGTGGGTCCTGGAGGTGGTGAGCCAGGGTCTGGCACTCATCTTCAAATCTTCCCCCAAGCTGAGAGCAAGAACATCTGCACCAGTTACATCTGCAGACAGAATTTTACTGGATGCAGAAGTAAAGCATCGGCTAGCAATCAAGGCAGTGGGCGGTGCCCCTAAACCAGCGGGGCAAGGTTTCTACTTCAGATACTTCCTTACAAGAAAGAAAAATGGGGATTGGTGACCTATCCTGAAACCAAAATTCAAAATGGTCACTCTTGCACTAATCATTACCACTTTACAAAAGAGAGACTGGCTAGCTTCCCTAGATTTAAAGGTTGCTTATTTTCACATCCCCATCAGACCTTCTCACAGAAAGTACCTGAGATGTAGATTGGCCTCAGGCCATTATCAGTTTGCAGCCCTTCCTTTTGGTCTGACTTCTGCCCCAAGGGCCTTCACAAAGTGTTTGGCCGTGGTAGTGGAGTTTCTGAGAAAACAAGGGGTGTCAGTCTTTCCCTACCTGGATGACTGGTTAGTAGTGGGTCCATCTCTACAACTTGCAGAGCAGGCCTTAGCACTAACAAAGTCTACACTGGAATCCCTGGGTTTCCTCATAAATGAACAGAAGTCTCAGCAAACACCAGTTCAGGTACTTAAGTTCATTGGTGCAGAACTAAACACCAGTCTGGGCAGAGCTTTTCTGCTACAGGACAGGGTAGACAGCATTCTGCGGATTGCAAGCTCATTTGTGCCAGTAAAACCCAAACCAGCCAGAGATTTCCTCAGGCTCCTGGGCCACATGGCAGCTGCTACCACAGTGGTACTAGGTTCCAGATTCCAAATGAGAGACATCCAGTTCCACCTGAGACAATATTGGTCGCAGAGGACAGATCCTCTATCCAAACTAGTCCCAGTCACCCACTGCCTGCTACAGGCACTGCAGTGGTAGCTAGACGAGCACAACCTTTGGGTAGGTGTGTCTTTCACAAAGGAACAACCTTCCTTAGTTCTTACAACAGATGCATCCCTTCTGGGTTGGTGAGCACACATATTGGATCATACAGCAAGTGGCACATGATCTCCTCAAGAATCCCTGTTGCACATAAATCTGCTGGAGCTCAGAGCAGTGTACCTAGCCCTGCAGGCATTTGCTCCACATCATCAAAACAAAGTGGTGCAGGTTAGAACAGACAACACCACCACTACTATGTATTACCTCAACAAGTAGGGAGAAACCAAGTCAGCACCACTGTGCACAGAAGCAATGAGGCTGTGGTCCCTGGCTTACTCCATGAAGGTATCCCTATCAGCCATACATCTTCCAGGAAAGGACATTGTGCTTGCAGATTCCCTCAGCAGGATAAGTCAGGACCACCACGAGTGGTGCCTGAATCCTCAAATACTCTGTTCAATTTTCAGACGATGGGGCACTCCAGAGATAGAACTCTTTGCCAGTATGCTGTTGCAGGCCTCCTCTCAGGGGCACACTACCCCTGGATGCGTTGGCACTGAATTGGACGGGGAAGTTTCTGTATGCCTTCCCTCCTTTTCCTCTGATATTCAGGACCCTGCTGAAATTGAGGTGCCAGTTGGCGACAGTGATACTGGTGGCACCAGATTGGGTGAAGCAACACTGGTATTCACTTCTGTTGGCTCTGTCAGTAGTACCTTCAATTCATCTGCCCATGAGGCACAACCTGCTGACATCCTCTCCGGGCAGGATACTGTACCCCAACCTCAAATCACTAAGGCTCATGGCCTGGCTCTTGAGGACTTAGAGTATGCTAATCTTAAACTGTCGGAACAGGTGCTGACAGTACTTAGGGGTTCCAGGAAACCTTCCACTAAAAATACATAGTCTGCTAAGTGGAAGAGATTTTCCATATGGTGTGCAGGTAAGGATGTTGACCCATCCAGGGCTGAACTAGCCATTCTCCTGGATTACCTAACACATTTGCATTCTTTAGGTCTGAAGCCTTTGACACTCAAGGTCCATTTGACTTCAGTTTCAGCTTATTTGTCAGCTGGTAAAGAGAGATCCATGGCCTCTCATCCAGTCTTCAGGAAATATGTTAAAGGCCTTAGCCTCTTGCACCCTCCTTTGAGGGAACCAGTTTCAGCCTGGAATCTGAATATCTGCATTGCCAAGCTCATGGATGCCCCATTTTAACCGAAGGCAACAGCAGAACTGAAGTATATCACTTGGAAAACTGTGTTTCCGGTTGCTGTTACTTCAGCCAGAAGGATCAGTGAGTTACATGCCCTGTACACGGATGTAGACTACATCTAATTCCACAGGAATAAAGTGGTCCTCACGACCAATAGAAAATTCCTTCCCAAAGTGGTGTCTGATTTCCATTTAAATCAGTCCATCACTTTACCTGTCTTTTTTACAGAGAACTCCAGTTCTCCAGAAAGGAGGCTTCACTCCCTCGATGTCAAAAGGGCACTTAACCACTATATTGACAGAACTAAATCTTATAGACCAGGTCAGACACAGCTCTTTCTTACCTATGGAGAGGTAGGTAAGGGCAGACCTGCCACAAAACGTACAGTTGCTCGCTGGATAGTGGCATGTATACAGTTTTGTTATAGTAAAGTGGATAAACAGGCTCCCCTGGGCCTGAGAGCACATTCCATCAGGGGCACAGCTGTGTCAGTGGCAGCTTCAAAAGAGATTCCAGTATTGGAAATCTGCAAAGCAGCTACATGGAAAACAGTACACACCTTCACAAAGCATTGCAGCCTGGCTCTGCAATCCAAAAGTGATGCCAAGTTTGGTACAGCAGTGCTGCAGAACCTGTTTCCTAAATAGGTTTTCTGCCCAACCTCCAAAAGTATTGCTTGGTAGTCTGCATCAGTTTAATCATAATGAGTGATTCCTGGGGTTAGAAGAAAAAATTACTCACCTCAGTAATCTTGTTTCTTCAAAAAGCAACCACCCTGCCTCCCCTACTAAAACCTACAAAAGTTGTTCTGCATCTTTGTTTCAGGATGTTTTTCCATATAGGTCAGGTTAGAGACTCACCTTTTGTTAACCAGTTGGTTCCTTTGTGGTCTCAAGTTTTTTAGGTTTCCTTCTTGGGATTTTTTTTGATCTGAGAGGACAAAAAATATTTTATAGAAATATTATTCTAGATAGTGGGTCTTATACCCAGTTTAGGCTATGTAAGAATCTGAAGCACTCCGAGTGCAGCAGTTGCTAGGGCAGCAGTTTGAAATTGGCATGAGCCAATTGCGAGTTCTATCATTTGCATATAATTCCATCTCTCCGGGCAGTCCAACACAGGAGGCTGACTGCATCAGTTTATTCATAATGAGTGATCCCTTTGAAGAAACCTGATTACTATGGTGAGTAATTTTTTCTTCTTGGCTCAGAGTAGCGGATTTGTCACAGATGTGCTGTCCTTTTAGAGGAACAAAACTTTTGGATATGATGTTTAAGTGAGAAACCATAGTTGCCGAGGCCGGGAGGGAGCAATGAGAATCATCTTGGTCACTTGAGACTCGAACTGAGGGTACCCTCTGGATTAGAGCGGGTGGAAGGCGTAAAAGCGCTTTGTCCACACAGCCTAGACACATCCTGACAGAAAATGCCAGGCCCTGGTTTCTGGAGCAGAAGAGAGGCAGTTTTACATTGAGTGGGGATGCAAAAGGTCCAGGTCTGGTGTCCCCACTCTTTGAACAGAGACCGAGCTACGGCTGGATCGAGACCACTGGAGGTCTGCCTCCGTTCTGCTGAGGTGATCTGCTGGGTTGTTTTGTATACCTGGCAGATAAACCGCTTGAATCGAGACTTGTGCTCAGGCACCACTCCCACACCCTCATTGCTTCCCTGCAAAGAGTAAGAATAAACACCACCTGCTTAGTTGATATAATACATCACAGCTTTGTTGTCCGTTGAAGGAGAATGTTCTTGTGACAAAGGACATCCTTCAGAGCCTCGGATAGCATAGAGGACGCTCTCATCTCCAGGACATTTATGTGGAGATAAGGTTTGAACTGAGTCCGCACCTTGAGTGTGGAGGGTACAGTGAGCTCCCCATCCCGTGCTTGATCGTCTGTGGTGATGGAGATCTGATGATCCGGGGAGCAAAGGGAATCCTTCCAGGAGATTGCTCTCTTGAGACCACCAGGTGAGACCTTGAAGGGCTCAGTCACCTTGATGGGATAAGACTGAGGGTGAAGGTCAGGAGACCACTGGTGGAAAGACATCCATTGGGTGGTTCTCATGTGCAACCGGGCCAGGGGTACAGTGAACACCGGGATGCCATGAGACCCAACATGCGTTATGCAGAGAGAGCTGTAACCGATTGGTTCTCCCGATGTAGCGGGCCATCCGAAGGATGTCGAGTCTTCTGTCCTCTGGAAGGAAGCCTTGTGGAAGGAGGTGTCTAGGCGTCCCTATGAAAAGGCCTCTGGGAGGGCTGCAGTTGAGATTTTCAAATTCAGCAGAACTCCCATGGACGTGAAAGCGAAGTCGTTTGCATAGGCTTCAAAGTCCCTTAGCTGGAAGGAGCTTACTGAAGCAATCGTCCAGGTGAGGAAACACTCGAGTCCGATCTTCCTGAGATGCGCTGCGAGAACTGCACAACACTTTGCAAAAACTTGCGGTGCGAGGACTAACCAAAGGCAGGACTCTGAACTGATAATGCTGACCCAAGCTACAAACCTGAGGATCTGCGGTTGGTCGGGTGGGCGGGGATATGCTGGTAAGCATCCTGCATATCCAGAAGGCCAGCCAGTCGTGCTGATGCAGCAAGGGTAACAGGGTACCTAGGAAATCATTTGAATTTCTCCCTGGGGAGAATTTGTTTAACTCTGAGGTCTAGAGATGGGCGCATCCCCAGATTTCTTTGGAACCAGAAAGTAATGGGAGTAGAACCCTGTGTTCACCATGAATGCGGGGCACCAGTTCTATTGCCCTGTTGTTCAGAGGCCCTGGATCTCGCGGTGAGGAGGTCTGACTGAGGCCGACAACCTGGGTTGTCGTCTGGGAGGACAATGGTCGAGTTTCCAAGAGGTGAGAGAATAACCCTCATGAATTATCAGAGACCCACTGTCGAAGTTATGGACTTCCACTGGTTGTAGAAGTACATCAGGCGACCTCCCACGGAGGAGAAGTTCCACCTCGGGCAGTGTGGATGGAACTTGGGCCAGCAATTCATAAGGTGGCGCTGGGGCTTTAGGCCCTCACGCTCTGCAAGTCTTCTTTTGAGTTGGGCAGGTTGGCTTTTATGGAAGCTTCCTGCCTCTGCCTCGAAGGACTGACGACTATAGAGCAGCGTCTGTTCACTGCCCCGAGAGGAGCAGGCGGAGGTCTGGCCAATTTAATGGCCGATCTAGTTCTGAGTGGCCTCCAAAACGCTACTCCACCTGAGGGCCAAAATGATAGGAGCCATCAAAAGCAGCGCCATTACCTGCTGCTGAGCATCATTCGTGAAGCCAGAAGTACGCAGCCAGGAATGGCGCCGAGTACAAATCCCTGCGGCTGCTGAGCGAGAAGCAGTGTCAAAAGCGTCCATGGCGGCTTTGACCTGTTGGTTATTGGACTCAATACCTCTAATAACGGTCAGAAGAAGCTCTGACTTGGAGTCCGAATCTGGAAGAGCTTCAACCATTCTTTTCAAAGAGTGCCACAGGATATACTCATACTGAGGAAAAATAGCCTTGATAACTGGCAATCGCATACTTAGAGTGGAGGCAGCAAAGACTCTCTTACCTAATGTATCAATCTTATGAGACTCTTTGTTAATAGGTTGAGCTGTAGTAGTTTGAGGAAAACGACCTTGTCATTCTCTGCCAGGACTACAATAGGATCCATAAAGGCTTGGGATGCCAAAATGGGGCGATCCTTGGGGCTGAATACTTCTTATCAATGGATTTACCACTGAGGAATAGAGCAGGATTATTCCATACCATTTGAGACAGCGTCTTGAAGGAAGGCTGGATGGAGGAAAATCGTCGTAGGGATCTCCGAGCATTAAGATACTGAGTCTTATATCTTCCCAGGATCGATGTCTGTAGTCTGGAGAAAGAGTGGATCAGGTTCTTCAACAGAGACTTAAGGACGGGTCCTCGACCACAGGCTCTGTAAAAGAAAGATCCTGTTTCCTCCACTTCACTCCAACAGAAGGTCTGGGTCAGGCTCAACATCATCTCCTGACGGTCCAGGAAGGACTGTTTGGACAGGAAAGGAGTGAAAATTAGGAGAGGAGGAAATAGCAGAAAAACAAGGAGAGTCCCGAGGGCCCGAGTGCCGAGAGCAGCAAAAGCAGGTTGGCAGCACCCGAGGAGACGCGGCGCGAAGAGGCACGCAGCGGCCCGTAAGTGGCCACGGCGCCCCGGCGCGCGAATGGCACAGCAGGCCGGGCTGCGAAGCCGGCGGGCGAGCAGTGCCCGCCAGACCCGGCAACACCGCCCGGCCCGGCGCACCGTGAACCCGCAGCGGCGCGTGGGCGGCACCCGCAGAGACTCAGCGGCACAGCGGGCGCCGACAGGCAACAGACCCTGCGGGCGCCGGAAAAGCCCCAGGAGCCTGGAAGCTAGAAGGAAGAAAAGAGCAAGGAGATAAGGGACATCGGTGTGGCCCCTGCGCGCAACCATGTGAGGGGAAACACCTAAGCCGCGGAGTCGCCAGGCACCGAAGAAGGCGCGTGCGACTAGGAAGGTCCAACCGCCCTACCTGATGCCGGAGGAGCCGAGGGCTCGAGGCAGCAACACCAGGCAGAAGAACCAACCTCCGAGCCCATCGCCCATGGAAGCGGCCCACTGATGAAACTGCTCATCTGGAGCCCTACCTATAGCGGGGAGGGGCTCTCGATGTGCGAGGAAGCACTACGGAAGTTGGCGACTCCGAAGAAGAGACCTGCAACTAGCAACGAACCGGACAGTCAACGCACAGACATACCAGAGAGCCACCGAAAGTGATGCCTTTCTTTTTGACCCAGGGTCAAGAAGAGTCGAGTCAACGGGTGCTGAGAATGCGACCGTTTATTTTATGCCGACGGAGGGACCGCCCATCCCCCCGGGCATCGGACTGACCGTTGTCGGAACCCCGCTGAGGAGAAGGAGACTGACCGGACCCAGCCCGGCTGACTGAACAGCTTTCATACGAAGTCTCCCTACCGTCACCTGACCTGCTCATGGTCGACTCCGTCCAGTAGGCCGAGACTTCTTCAAGTAAGTTAAATTTAAAATATTAGAAACATTTAAGGAAAATAGAATAAAATTAAGCGATACTACTATCGTGATAATGTTACAAAAAAACAAACTGAAAACCATGCGCTAGTTTGAAGTTTGACTCCCGACAAGCGGCGGCGTCGTCACTGAAGCGCACACTGCCAGCGGGGAAAAAAGGAACTGAGGCGGTTGGAGGTGGCGCCATGAGATAGTCATTACCGCTCGAGTCAGTGCCTGGGGCGCCATCTCCTCGCTACCGACCCTCCAGCAAAAAGTTTGGGTCCTAGTGCCTCTGGCGCTAATCCCACTAGTGTGAATGAGTGGTGGAGACTTATGTCCAGGAAGGTCTTAGCCATAGTGAGGATGTCCATAATATTCTTCTGGACGTCCGGAGTAAAACCCGAGACACGGGCCACAGGTGTCTCAGAGACATACGCCCGAGGCTGCAGCTCTGGTCAAGAGTCCAGAGTCAGAGGCGGTCTGGGCACCGGGTACCCACGCCTGAACCTGTACGGAGGAGTTGCAACAGTTCCTCCTTTTGGCCACTGTCTGGCATCTTTCAGCTAGGTCCTGTCCTGTTCCCATAATGCGTTCTGGAACTGAACCATATGGGTAAAGATAATCAACAACCTAATGGCGCAAGTCGCTGACAAAGTGCGCACCCAGAGATCAGCTGTTTGGACTCGGCCTGGTGGCTGTGCGTCAAGTGCTGCGTTTCTGAGACCGTCATGTGAGGTCAGAATGACCAGGGAGTCGGCCAGAGGATGGTTCGCCAGTACTGGTCCTCCCTTGGGGCCTTGGTACAGGCGGTCAGCCTTCTTCGGCACTGCCGGAGTCGAATGTGGACGCTTCCATGCAGCCTTTGTGACGTCCACAAAGGTGTCCACCAAGGGTGGCACTACCACAGGCTTGGGGTCTTTTTGCGAAGGTAGCGGGCAAGGCGTAGTCTTTCCGGGTCTAGCTCTTCAGCATCCCACCCCATGTTCTCCTGGATATGCCTCATGATCTCCGCAAATGAGGGGTCATCCGGAGGAGACCTGGGAAGGTCACGTGGGTCTGGAGAAGGGACGCTGATTGGAGAAGGAGATCTGGAGCACGCAGAGGTGTCAGATCTGGATTCCTCCCCAGACGGGGTATCCCGATGCCGCCTGGGTCTCTTGGGGCTGGGGGACCCCGAAGTGGTGGTGGCAGTTGGGAGACAAACCTGACGTCGGAGTCCGGACAACAGGAGGAAGACTTGTGATGCTCCCCAGACCTGGGTGAGGCCTTGGGCGGAGTGGATGAAGACACAGGCCTGGAGGTCTTGACAGGCTGCAGAGAGGAGGAACCACTGGCCGATCTAACGAGGACTGGGGGAGGCTAAGGGCGAGCCCTGGAGGGGGAGTGGTCAGACCTGGAGCTGGAGCTGTGGGAATCTGAGGCCCTAGAAGGGAATCTGGGTCTCTCCTTCTCCCGGTGCTTTTCTCGATGTCTGTGGGACTTCCCCAACGACTCCCCCTTGGAGGAAGGATTTTTATCCATAGCCTTGAGTTTTTCCTCAAGAAGAAAGGCTTGAAGGGCCTTCTGGCGGCGGATCCTTGTTCGGCTATTAAAGCCCTGGCAGAAGGAGCAGGCCTGGGTGTCGTGGTCTGGGCCTAGGCAGCGCACACAGGCCGAGTGAGGATCCTTAAAAGGGATCTGCTTGCCGCAGGCACACTTTGAAGAATGGCCCTCCAGAGAGGTGGTCGGAGAGGACATCAGACAAATTCCTGAAGAAAGAAGAAAAGGTTGAAGTTCCTAATCGTCGCGAGCTAGAAAGTGACCGCGAGGCCGCTGCTGCGATGTCGACGGCAGGAAAAGAACTGGGGATTGTGGCAGGACCGCCTCCTTATGTACTACGCCTGACGTCGGGGGCCGGACCGACGTAGGAGGCGGTCTCCCTGAAGACTGCTAGCTAGAAAATTTCCGTGGGGTCCTGATGCCTGATGACTTCAGTCCTAATGGTGTAACCTGCTGCAAGAGCTGTATCTCGAAGTAAGATTGTTTTTAACTGTTTTTTAAGACTTTCCACAGTCAGGCAATCTTGTATCTGATGAGGTGAGAATTCCACAAAGTGCGTGCCATATAGGCAAACTATCTTCCTCAGATGTCTTTAAGTATACCCTGGGTATCTCTAGCAATCCCTTGTCAGAGGATCGGAGTGAGCAGGTGGGGCAGTAAGACACCAGGAGATCTTTCAGGTAGTGAGTCCCAAATCGTGAAGGGCCTTATAGGTCAGTAATGCAACCTTGAAGGTGATCCGCTACTATATAGGCAGCCAGTGCAGTTCACCCAGCACAGTGTTATATGGCTAGATCTAGAAACTCCCATCAACAACCTGGCCACCGCGTTTGCACTAGCTGCAAGCGGCGGATATCCACCCCGGCAGCCCTAGATAGAGAGCACTGCAGTAATCCAAATGACTGGTGACAAAGGTGTGGACCAGGGTAGGAAGATCTTTGGGCGGAACCAGGTGTTTCACCTGGGCTATGTTCCTTA
Organism: Neoceratodus forsteri; assembly: GCA_016271365.2. NCBI lineage: Eukaryota > Metazoa > Chordata > Ceratodontiformes > Ceratodontidae > Neoceratodus > Neoceratodus forsteri. Next base: position 639,252,520 of record CM028137.1, on the reverse strand, counting down.
GATGGAAAAAGGCAGACTTGACTACAGCCGACACCTGCGCCCTCAGGGTCAGGCCCTCATCAAATACCACGGCCAGATTACGTACCTGGTCAGAGGCCATAAGCAGGCCCCCCCCCCCCCCGAGATATAAACCTGAGGGTTTCCCAGCTCAAACCCCTGTTGTCCTCACTCCAGGGTCCACCACCAATACCTCAGTTTTTTTCTGAATTCAACCGAAGCCAACTAGTACTCATCCACTCCTATATCTCCAGTAGGCAGTTATTAAACAGTGTGATGGAATCAGTCTCCCGTTCAGGCACAAAAGACAGGTAGAGCTGAGAGTCATCAGCATAACAATGAAAACTCAACCCATACCATCTTATACTGTTCCCCAATGGAAGCATACATACCGCAAATAAAATGGGGACAACACGAGCCTGGAACCCCAGGGCAGCCCAGTGAGGACCAAGGAATAAATACCTGACACCACTCTCTGTGATCTGCCCTCAAGGAAAGATCAAAACCAACTGTGGACTGCTCCCCAGTCCACAGAAAAAAGCCTGAGCAGTCGAGCAGCACCCATGATCCACAGTGTCAAGCGCTGCTGAGAGATCCAGGAGAACCAAGATGGAGCGGGTTCTCCGATCTCTTGCCATCAGGAGATCATGTAGAACCCGACCAAGAGCCATCTCTGTGCTATGCCTTTCCTGAAGCAGGACTGGAGAGGTCATGGATATTGTGGCTGGTCAAATGACCACCTTCTCAATCACTTTCCCTACAAAGGGTAAGTTAGAGATCGGTCTGTAATTTGCTGGGCAGTCGGGATCAAGAGAGTTTTTTTTTTTTTTTTTAAAGGGGCATACCACCTCCTTTAAGGGATACGGAAGGTCCCTCTCTCTAATGAAACCTCCACTATCCCAGCCAGGACTGGGTCGATGACATCTACACACCCCACTAACAGGTGAGTAGGGCACGGATCCATCTTTCAGTAGGTAGGTCAAAGTCTGGATGATCCTCACTATATCCATGACTACCGGTTGGCTAAAGGTGAACCAAATCAACTGGGCATTAGTACCACATGCACACGCAGGATGACTACCTTCATATCCAGGCTGGTATCTGCCAGCTGAAGGATACAAACTGGGCCTCCACTATCAAGTGCTCCGCTCTGTCCACCGGCAGAAAGACTCTGACCTGGTCTAGAATCACCCCAATATACTGGAGGCGTTGGCATGGAAAGGGACAAGACTGGCAGACTGACTGTGATCCCTAGGGCCTCAGAAAGCTGAAAGGTACATTTCACGGTTTACAGCAAAAGGTCCCTGGAGGGGGCTGTCAACAGCCAGTCGAACAGGTAAGGGAACACATAGAAGCCCCGTCTCCTCAGAGACACAGCCACCAATGTCAGGCACTTGGTAAAGACCCAAGGTGCCGAAGAAAGGCCAAAAGGAAGGGCCCTAAACTGAAAGTGGTCCCCCTGGAAGCAGAAAGGGAGGACGCAGTGGTGGGTTGGGAAAACCGGATATGAAGATAGGCATCCTGCATGTGCAAGGAAATGAAAATTACATTACCTACCGTAATTCTGATCTTTCTGTTTATCTTCACCATTCATCACTGATGGGGTACTGGCCGGAGATCAGGACCCATGGAGCTTTTTTTTTTTTTTTTTTTTAAAGGGTAGGCGGTCGACACACCATCGGGCGCCGCCTTGAGGCCGAATACGACTGCGTGGCGCCGAGGATTGGTCAAGAAGGGGTTTCGACCCCGCCTGCCTACCAGTTCTGAGTCGCTGGAGAGTAAGAGGAAGGGATGGAGGGTGGGATAAGAGAGTCCAAGGGACAGAAAAGGAAAGGAGAACTGAACTAAAAGGAGAAATAATGACTGAGAGGACAGCAAAGAAGAGTGAGACTAAGGGATTGGGTGGGGCCCCAATCTCTGAAGCGGAGGAAGGGAGGGAGGGAGAAAATTTAGGAGAAAGTGAGAGGTATCAAGGTATCTGAGACCCTTGTCCGTCACCAGACTGTATAGGAACAGCAAGGAGTAGCAAAGCTCTCACCAGAATTCAAGGCACAGAATAACTGGCAAATACCCCAGAAGCAGAGTCGGCTATTCTGGAAGAAGGACAGGGTACAGGATTTAGTACTCTCTCAGGAAAAATGTTTGGTGAAAAAGGGTTTTTAGACAGTTGGATGGAAACCAGAAGGAGAACAGGAGGAGGGCAACCACCAACTCCCACCCCATCGGGGTGAGACATGTATAAGAAGGAGTGCTGCTCGAGCTGTACCCTTTAAAGGAGAATACCCCTGTCGTCCCTACTTCCCGCCTCTAAAGAGGAGAAGAGGAGCACAGAGGGGAGGGGACCAGAGACTGAGGCCCCAGGGGATGGTGAGGGGTTAGATGAATGGTGAAGATACTCAGAAAGATCAGAATTACGGTAGGTATGTAATTTTCATATCTTATCTGTGTCAATCTTCACCATTCATCGATGATACGCAAGCCTCCCGAAGAAGTTGTTTCATTACACCCACGGAACAGGGTCCCTTAGCCCTCAGTGGGTGACACACTAAGGGGGAACCTTCAGGGCCTGGGGAGGCCGAGGTGGGAGGAGAGAGAGGCGGGTCCCCGGAGGAAGAAGCTGCCCGACAAGCGCCGTCTCGCTCTCTGAGAGCAACGGGGTTCCCTGGTGGCGCAGCAAATCACCCCTCGCCAGGCCAAGGTGACAACCGAGAAAAGCGTATGCATCCGATCTCCTAGTGCAGATCGCTGTCCCTCGACCCTGGTAGCTACCTCGCTGGCGTCATAAGATGCCCTCGCTTGGTGCCTTGCTAGTTCCAGGCCACATGCAGAGCGCGATGGCTTGTCTGGTTTGCTCGAGTCAGGCAAAGCTAAGATCTGACCTAGCCTGGACCACAAGAACCTGTTGTAGGCTGCATAGTGGGCCTGGTGAGCAGAAATAGAAAGGAGCAACCGTGCCGAGTGAAGGTCCTCCTCCCCAAAAATCAAAATCCGAGGTCTTGATCTGGGGCCGGTCACGGTGGAGGCTGAAGCCCATCAGAGTGTCCAGATCGTCAAGCCAGACTGCGGATGAGGCATGGAACCTGGAGACTCGGGGAGCACAATACCTATAGCTGAGGTCCTAGGGGCAGGAACTCCGGAAAGGGCCTCTGCCAGAAGCGCAGGGCGCCTCCCGAAGGGCAGGCCAGAGCGGCACCACAAGGGTGGCCTCGGCAAAATACGCCTAGAGGCGTGTGCCACATGCTCAGGATTGCTGACAGTAGAGGGTGAAAGGTGCAAGTCCTCCAACATCCTCACGAGGAAGCTGATACTCCGAGAGATCAGCAGCGGAGATGTGGACAGAAGGTTCCTCTCCCCAGAGGGGGATGAGGAGCTGGAAGTCACCATATGTTCCGAGGTGGCTGCAGGGGAGGTTGAAAAACCTGGCTGTTCATAGCCCTAACATGGGCAGGGAACGGGCAGCCACCGCTCTGAACTGCTCCCAGGTGAGAGGGCGCTGGGACCAAGAATGCCTGGGGCGCAGGAGAATGTGGCAGAGGGATGGGGGCAGGCCGAGGAAAGTCGGCTGACCTCCGCCCAGGGCTAGGGGTGGACCATGAGCACCAGAAGAGGGTGCCTGGAGAACTCCACAGCCGACAGCTGTACAACCTCGTTGGTACTGCATTGGCTGCGCCCAGAAGAATCCCCAGTGGGCGACCGGGGCCGTAAAGTCAGAGAGGCGGTCCCCTGCCTCAAAGAATGGGACTCCTCAAAGGAACCCAAGGGGAAGGGTGGAAATCGCACTTCAGCTCCGTCCAGGGCAGTGGACCCCAGAAAAGGCCGATCAATGCCCACCCCTCGACCCCTCAGGTCGAGACAGTCCTACTCCTCGAGAGGGGCCAGCCTGAGTAGCTGGCATCTCTGGGCAGCCCGAAGGGGAGACCCAGGGAACAGTACCCTCCCCTCCTGTAGGCTTCTCGATGGGCCCCAAAGTTGGGCAATCAAGACACACCACTGGAGGGGGTACCACCACCAAGGGGTCGATGAAGCCCCCAAGACCAGGTTGCAGAGCAATGGTGGCTTGCACCACTGCCTGCTGGTCAGCACCACTGACCCTAGTCTCAGGGGCCACCTGACTCTCCTCAGTAGAGGGCTGGCTCCAACTCGTCGACGAGACCACAGGGGTGCCCTCCTCCGCAGTCAACCCCGAGGGGTGTGACTGCTAGTCTGACTCGGAGCTCGACTCCGACTCCAAAGAGATAGAGTCCGAAGCTCTGAGCCAAACAGTAGGAGGGCGGGCAGAACCAACCTTGCCAGCAGGCACGGCAGCCAGAGTTGTGGCTGAGACGGCACCCATGCCCTCCGCACCCCTGGCGGGACCTGCAGGAGGCACTGGGGCAGCTCGAACCAAGGTCAGAAACTGGGGCCAGGCCAGCGCCGTAAGTCCACCAGCACCATGGGCGGTACAGGGACAGCAACCGCGCGCCGACAGCAGCCCCAGCAGCATCCTCGGTGCCGACAATGACACCGCTTCATTACGGCACCTTAATGACACCGAGACCAGCGGGCGCAACAAGCGGCCCGAGCAGACCCGACGCTGAACACGGCACCGACTGGCTTCTGGCGCCCTTGAGACAGCACCAGCGCATGGGCCGGCACCGACAGCGAGATAGAAGGCCTGGCGTCGAGCCGCAAAAACCTGTGCCCGTGCTCAACCTCGGTGCCCAGGCGAAATAGCAGAGGCGGCGGATCTGTCCCACGGCACCCAGCAGCCGGTGTCAGCGCCATAAGCAGCGTCCAACAGGGCCTATGGCAGCGGCGACGGGTCAGCGCTGACAGGGCCTATGGCGCATGTGACGGCGCCGACCAGCGGTGAAGGGCGGCGCCGACCGGGCCTTCCCTGCTGGGAGGCGACACGGGGGCCTTCACCCCGAAGAGGCGATTACCCGTGTGGCGCCTCCCACCCGCTCCCGGGAGGAAGCGGGCCGGGCCTGTGCTCGCAGGGAGGAGCCTCGGCGATGGTCAGACTACAAGTAGCGAGGCTCCCTCCTCCTCAATCTGTATAGAACAGGAGGGACCGGAGGAAGGGGCCGAAGGCGCGGCAGCCCGGCAGTCTGAACCTACCCTGAAATCGTCGGAGCTCGCCCCACTTTCAGCTGCTGTTCGGGACCGGCGGTCCATGGAGAAGCAGGCGTCGCCTGACGGTCCATGTCGTGAAGCGGGCCAAGACACGCAAGACACGGTGGCGTGCTGGTTGGTGACGGAAAACTTTCGGCGCACAGGCACCCGACGCATGGGGGCCGACCCATCTTCGAAGACTTTTTGCCCTCTGACCGAGACATGACCTCTGGAGAAAAACACACAAACAGACTCGGCGTCGCAGAATTCAAATAAAAGGAAAGATCTTACAGGGCGACGTCGAGTGGAGGCAGAACACAGAACTGGCAGGCGCCGGACGGACTGAAGCGTTGATTTCAGAAAGGCTGAGGCCTAAATCTTGAGAAGCTTCCCAAAGGTGACCTCGATGGCAGGAGACAAAGAACTTGGTAGGCAGGCGGGTGTACAGCCTGACGGCCAACCCTCGAGCGCCACGCAGTACGTCGGCCTCGGGGTGGCGCCGATGGTGTGTCGGCTCCGCCTACCCTTTATAAAAAAAAAAAAAAAGCTCCCGCAGGGTCCTGATCTCCGGCCAGTACCCCATCTGTGATGAATGGTGAAGATTGACACAGATAAGATCAGAGCCAGTCCCCCCTGTTGGAGAAGGGGCAACAGCCCCCTGGAGAGTGACCATCCTGAAGCGCTTATACTCTACGTAGAGTGTCAGGTGCCTAAGGTCCAGGATTGGCCTCACATCCCCTGTTTTCTTGGAGATGAAGAAGTGGGAGTAGAACCCCTTTCCTCTTTGAGCCGGAGGGATGGGCTCTATGGCCTTTTTGTGCAGAAGTGCCTGAATCTCTTCCTGGATGAAGGAGATGTGGGACTGAGGGTAATGGGAAAACAAGGGAGAGTTTTCCAGAGGGGGTTCCAGAAATTTGAGGGTGTGATCCCGTTCGACAAGCTGCAGCACCCATTGATCCGAGGTCACTGTTCACCACTCATGGAGGCAGAGGGAGAATCGACCCCCAACCGCCTCCCCAAGGTCTTTGCAGCGGGGAGACAGGCAAGGAGTCAGGCAGTGGACCCGTGGGTGGGCAGAGCAGCTGTGGGTGCTCTAAGGGCCCTAGGGGCAGCCGCTCTGGCTGGTGGGATGTTTGCCTTGCACTTGAAGGGCCCTTCCAACTGTTGGCCCTTGGAGGGCTGGTGAGAGGACAGACAAAAGAACTGATGCTGGGAAGACCGAAGCTGGGATCGGTAGGGGAATGCACTGATCAAAGATCTTTGCCCAATTCTTGGAGGCAGGAGATAATTTCCTGGGCATCTCCCAGAACAAGACAGAACCCCTAAAAGGGGCATCCAGTATTTTAGCAGTATTTTAGCCTGAATATCAGGTGAAGCCAGACACCCTGAGCCATGAATGGCAGCGAAGGCAGATCCCTGCCATTGCCCCACGCCCAGAGGCATCAACAGTGTCATATGCTGCCCTGAGGACATGGTTGCCCACATCCAACCCGAATTTTAGGAGCTGGGCCAACTGTGTTTTGGTAGAATCCTCAGGGAGGTTTGAACCAAATACCAGATCCATCACCTGATCCCAGAGGGCATTCTGGTACTGTACTATATGGGCCAGATAGTTAAGTGCTCAAATGGCCAGTGTGGCAGAGGAATATATTCGCTTGCCCAGCTGGTACAGTTAGCGAGACTCCTTGTCAGGGGGTGGGTACTGAGATGCTTGGGCCTCTTTGTATGGTTGTGGGCAGCATTCATGACCACAGAGTCTGCCGTGGAAGGGCTTGCCCAATGGCACATGATAGAGGCGATCCACCTTCTAGGGTAAAGCTGGGTGGAAGAAGGATGGTTCCACACCGCCCTAGTAACATCTTCGTAAGAATCAATTAAAAGAGGCATCACCAAAGGGAGGGTCTCCTTTTTCCGGAGGTATATAGCCAGGTGACAGCGCTACGGGTCAAGCTCCTCTGTTTCCCATCCCATGAGGGACTGGATATGATGCATCATGTCAAGGAAAGAGGGGGCATCAGGGGGAGACTTATGAGTCTCCTTAGTATGCTCCTGATCTTCAGAGGAGCTCCTGGAGTCTTCTGATGATTATGAAGAGGAAGAAGAATCATCTCAGACTGATCACTGTCAGAGACACATCTGAGGTGGCGGTCATCTGTACACTATCAGAGCTCCCGTGCATCCCCAGAGGATCCTGTGGTCCGGGGTCACAGGCCCTGCCCGGTTTGGAGTCTTGAGGAGGAGTCCGGGAAGGATGAGGGGAGAGGGTCACCTGGGTGCATCCTGATTTTGCATGAAAGACCACCAGGCATTAAACGAGAGCATTACAATCCACCAGTGGAGGTGGATTATAGGGAGGATAAGGACAGTGAGGAGGAGAGTACGGATCGTCAGTGGAGGGTCCGGTACGGTACCTGGTGTTGGTCCATCTGGTGCCAGATGAGGATCCTGTGGAGGCCAGCAGTCATTGGTTGAAGCATAGGCTGAGGCGACAATGGCTAAGGAGTCGCCGGTTGAGGCATCGGTGGAGCAGGCACCAGCCTGAGAGGTGAAGGCTGGTGTCTGTCTGGTGAAGTAGCCGACATTAGCTCCAAAGGTGAGGGTGGCACCTACAGAGGAGAATCCCCCCAAGGCAGGGACAGAGGTGTCACCTGCATGGAAATGGAGGGGAGCGCTTTCTCCAGACAATGCCTGGAAGGGATAGCGCCAGCCCCAGAGTCGGGAACTGACAAAAGCAACGCCTTGGCCGGGAGGGTGATAGGTGAAAACCTGCCACCAGAGGTTCCAACCCCAGCCAAGCTGCCTGGCTGAGGACCCATGGGTGCTAAGGGCCTGAGTGTCAGGGGCTGGGATGCAAGGGAAAAAGTCTGCTGCCCTGAAGAGTCCATGCCCAAAATGGAGGTCAGTGCGGGCGGCTGTACCACCGGCAGCCCGGAAGGAGTGAGGGTTGATGAGGAAGGAGGGGCCAACCCCTCGTGGGAGGAAGACCCAGAGGCAGAAGCCGATCCGTGCGATGACCACAAGTGGGAGGCAGACCGAGGATGGTTCCAGTCCTTGTGCTTCCCACTTGACTTCTCCTTCTGAGAAGAAGAACAGGATGCTCCACAAGACTGAGTCGGGAGGTGGAAGAACTTTTGGCTTGAAGCTCCTTCTCCATCATGGCCAATTTCTGCTTTAGCAGGTAGCTTTCCAAAGTCTTCAAGCAGCGTCTCCGTGTGGCCTGGCTGAAGTCCTGGCAGTGCTGGCAGGCCTAAGTGTCATAGTTGGGGCCTAAATGGAGCAGGCAGGAAGAGTCTTTGGCGGGTAACTGCTTGCCACATGCACACATCATTGGCTAGTAGGAACACGAGGCTGGAGAATAAGAAATAAACCTGATAAAGAAAACACCCCAAATTCGATGTTACTAACAGAAAAAAATTAAGCGCGAGGAAACTGGTGGTCAACTGAAGCAGGCATCTGTGGAGGTCCGACATGCGCTGGTCGACGGTGGGAAAATAACTGAGGAAGGTGTGGGAGACCAAGCCCTTTGTAGGACAGGTGGACGTCAGTGTGCTGACGTCAGCGGGGGCAGTCCCCCATGATAGACTGCTAGCTAGAAGTTTTCTGTGTGATCCGGACACCTGGCGGCTTCAGTCCTACCAGTGTTGCCTGTTGCAAGAGCCCCCTCAAAGTAAGATCTACCTTGTCTTTGTAGAAAACAGAATACAGAGAATCTGAGATGAAGGCATGAATTACAGACACTGCAGGCAGAAGTGACGGCCACGAGAAAAGATGCTTTTCGGTTAAATACTTTAGCTCACAAGTCGTAAGATGCTCAAGGGGCTTGCGGATGAGCATGTCAGCACAAGGCTGATATCCCAGACAACTGCCCGCTTCCAGATTTGGGGGGGGTGTCTTGTGTGCAAAATACCCATAAGGAATGCCTTACATCGTTGCTGCGCCAGTGACCCGAGTTTAGAACCCACTCCTGTCTGTCAGGGTGCACACAACATGGGGTGGGGTTGAGGAGAGGGACTCAGCAGTCTTCGGCTGCTCTCCTCCTGGGGTGGTAGGGGTGGGTTGTTGCCCTCTCTGTAGTCCCATCCCCATTGGGTGGAGTCTGGTGTGGTATGCAGGCAGCGGGGGTGGCATGCAGGGGTGGGAGGAAGGGGCTGAGCAGGCTTCGGTAGCCGCATGCGTTGCACTCACTGAGTGGCGATACAGCCATGTGCTGGGGTCCCAGGAGCGGAAGAAAACGGAAAAAGCAAAATAAGTTTATATGGAGAAAAAAAAATTTCCCTTAAGGAACCTCTTGAAGAGTGGCAGCTAAGCCAGGTAAAGGGTACCAATGGGTTCATGGTATGCAAAAAAAAGCACACAAGTGGACCCTGTCTGTGGACTACTGTAGCCGAGCATTAGAAAGGTCTCATCAAATACTCCAGAACCTTGTCAGGAGGGCAATGAAAGGGATCCATGCAGGTTCTGAAGCACCAGACTTGGTTGTGCAAGTCTTCCTAGTGGAAGGTTTATGGGCAGAAAAAAAGTATTTCTGAGACCTTAGATGCCTTGTACCTGTTCACTTCTATTTCTTCAGTAGCCAGAACTGAAGGTGAAAGCGGCACAGGCTGGGATGGACCAGATGACTCTGAGTTAGTAAGTCTGTCCTGAGTGGGAGGATCATCAGTGTCCTGACTGACAGTCTATTCAACAGAAAACCATATCTGTCGAGGCCAGCAGGGGGCAATCAGAATCACCTTGCCCCCGTCTGCCTCCAGTTTGAGCAGTACCCTGTGCACCAGAGGGATTGTAGGAAATGCATACAGAAAAAGATTTTGCCATTCAAGTCTGAATGCATCCTGACAGAAAACGGCACGTCCTGGATTTCTGGAGCAGAACTGAGGCATTCTGTCAAGTGTGGACACAAAAAGGTCCACATCCAGTGTTCCCCACTCGTTGAACAGCAATCTCACATCATCTGGTGCTAGTGATGAATCTTGAAGATTAGCCTCTGTTTGGGTGAGCTCGTCAGCCAGAGCACTTTGTACTCCTGGCAGGAGGATCACAGCTCAAGAGCACCATTCCACACTCTCATCACCTTCCTGCAGAGAGGGTAAGAGTGTGCTTGTTTATGTAATTGTGACAGGAGCTCCTGCCACTCTTGAGGACCAACCTTTTCTTAAATCTGTTGTAACAGTTCTTCTATTTCTTAGCTTAATCTATCCTTTACAATTTCTAGTTCATAAGGTAGGCCACCTATGGGCACCCCTTCCCTTTCTTGACTATGCTATAGTGTCCTCTTTAATTTTCCTTCTATCTCTCTCAGGTCCTTGTACAGGAAGTTACTGTTGTGACCTCAAGCTGATATAAAGCGATAGGCTGTATTCCTTGTTATTGGATTTAGTATGCAGCGGCATTATGTCATAAAATACTTTAATGTATATACTTTATATGTTTAAAATCTGTATGATAAAAAACTAAGTTAGTTGTGTTATTTAATATGCATCTAAATTGCTGTAAACTGAACAAGTCTGAAATTTCATGGTGATTTGCATATATCCCATGATGCTTTGCATTATGGAAGTATGTGTGATGTTGTGTTTCTTTGAAACCTGGCTTAGTGTCAATGCCCTGTGGGGTGACCCTTGTTCCAGTGCTTTTGCACTGATGTTCTTTGTCTTTTAGCTTGTTTTTTTTCTTTTTTTTTCATTTGGGCCCCCACCACCAAAGCAAACAAGGTGCCAGCATAGGAGTGGCTAGATCTCAACAGCTAAGTTAGATTAGAGATCAGTGAGTCAGTAGGTGCTGGCTAAGTGTAGAGGAAAGACTTGCATAGTCTGTTGCTACAAACCGATATACTGAAGAAGGGGATGTGCTATTGCTGAAAGTTATCTCCTGCATTTTGAATAAACATCACACAGAGATTGTGTGTTGAACTTGAAGTTCGGGTGTCTGGTCCATCTGTTATTCCACAACCCCTCCACAGACTTGGTGTCAAAAGTAGGACAACTTGCTGGAAGCATCTGGACTGGCTGAAGAGGGACATTTTCTGGTGGATATCGCCCAGATATCCCAGGTGGACCGATGCACCAGGAGTTGCCAGAGGAGAACCCAGAGAAGAAAGTCCATGGAGTTCTGACTAGAACCATGGCTGACAGACAGAGAGAAGCTGCTGCCTGGACTGGATCTGGGATCTCAAAGGAAGGCCAAGTCTGAAGACAATGAAGAGATGCAAAGGAATGAGGAACTACCGTGGGGTTGAGGCAGACTGGAGGTGCAAAGACAACACCCAGGAGATGGAGGCCCTGACGAGGATGATCCACTGGATGAGTGGGCAATGGTTGGAGGCAGAATGACTATGGAGAGAGGCTAATGCCTCAAGGTAAAGAATGATACTATCCACTATATTTATGACAGAATGTTTATCGTTAATTGGGACCCTGAGACAGAGCTTCTGAAGATGGATGGGTGGAAGCTCTATTCCTTCCTGGGACAGGAAGGTGGTAAGCAGTCTGCAATAACTGTTTCCCTCTTAAGGTGGGGATATGTGACAGGGAGCTCCTGCCACTCTTGGGACCAACCTTTTCTTAAATCTGCTGCAACAGTTCTATATCTTAGCCTAATCTATCCTTTACAATTTCTAGTCCATAAGGTTGGCCACCTACGGGCACCCCCTTCCCTTTCTTGTCTATGCTATAGTGTCCTCTTTAATTTTCCTTTTCCCTTTTAGGTCCTCATACAGGGAAGTTATTGTTGTGACCTCCAAGCTGATATAAAACAACAGGCTATGTTCCTCGTTGTTGGCTTTAGTATGCAAAGGCACTATGTCATAAAATACTATAATGTATAAACCTTATGTATATAAAACCTGTAAATGTTTAAAAAACCATGGCACTAGGTGTTTTTGATATAGGTAAAACGTTACTAGGGGGACTGTATGATAAAAAATTAAGTTAGTTGTACTATTTAAAATGCATGTAAATTGCTGTAAACTGAACAAGTCTGAAATTTCATGGTGATTTGCATATATCCCATGATGCTTTGCATTACGGAAGTACGTGTGATGTGTTTCTTTTGAAACTTGGCTTATTGTCAATGCCCTTTGGGGTAACCCTTGTTTCAGTGCTTCTGCATTGAAGTTCTTTGTCTTTAGCTTGTTTTTTTTTTTTATTTGAGCCCCCACCACCCAAGCAAACAAGGCCCACACAGGGGAGGCTAAATCTCAACAGATAAGTTAGATCAGAGATAAGTGAGTCAGTAGGTGCTGGCTACGTGTAGAGGAAAAACTTGCATAGTCTGTTGCTACAAACTGATATACTGAAGAAAGGATGTGCTATTGCTGAAGGTTATCTCCTGCATTTTGAATAAACATCTCACAGAGATTGTGTGTTGAACTTGAAGTTCGTTGTCTGGTCCATCTGATATCCCACAACCCCTCCACAGTAATACACAATGGACTTCCTGTCTGTCTGTAGGAGGACTGTTTTATGGTCGATGAGATCCATCAGGGTTCACAGGCCATACAATATAGCTCTCATTTCCAACTAGTGGATGTGGAAATGAGCCTCAGGTGTTCCAGACACCTTGAGTTTGGAGACCCTGACATTGGGCACCCCATCTCACCAGAGAGGAATCCATGGTAAGAGCCACCCAAGGCTGGGAGAAGAGGAAGCCCTGGAGGAGACCATGACCACTATGCACTGAGCATCCACTGAGTCGTTCTAATGTGCAGCATGCCAGGGCACTGTGAACACAGAGGAAGGCTATCAGATGTAACATCAGTTGCATGGCGTGAGCTTGCACAGATATGTGCTCCACTATGTAGCGTGCCATCTACAGGACTGCCTGCCTTCTGCTCTCTGGAAGGAAGTCATGAGCCTTGGTAGTATCCAGAAGAGCTCCTATGAAGACAGCTGCTGAAAGGTTGAAGCTGAAGCTTTAAGTTTAGGAGAACCACCTTGGAGGTAAGGAACTGAGATGCGTGGCTACTGCCTGTTCCCCTCCTGCCTGGATGAGCTGGCTATCAGCCAGTCGTCCAGCTAAGGTAAACCTGAAGTCCTAGTTTTCTCAGATGTGCTGCAGGTACTGCAAAGCACTTGTAAAGACGTGAGGTGCTGAGGATAGCCCAGGGCAGGACTCTGAAGAGATAATGCTGGCCTTGCACAATAAACTGAAGGTATCTGTGGTGACTAGGGTGCACTAGGATAAGCTGGTAAGCATCCTGCATATCCAGGAGGCTAAGCAACCTAAGGCTTCATGAAGGAAAGCAGAGATCCCAGGGAAACCATCTTGAATTTCTCTCAATCCATGAACTTGTTCAGATTTCTGAGGTTGAGAATGGGGTGCATGCTCCCTAAATTTCTTTGCAACTAGGAAGTACTGGGAGTACAAGCCTGTGTTTCCATTCTGACTCTGGCACTACCTCCACTGCCCTGTTGCTCAGAAAGCCCGCAATCTCCTGCACAAGAAGTTCTGACATATGTGCTGATAAGAGGGTTGTCTTCTGGCCGGATAGTCCAGAGGGATTTCTGTGAAGTTGAGGGAGTATCCCTCCCAGATGATCCAAAGGACCCATTTGTCTGTTGCAACAGACTCACTTGTGAGAAACTGAGTCAGATGCCCTACTTGAGAGAAGAGGTCTGCTTCAGGCAGCTGAGGCAGGATTGGGGCCAAAGCTTAACACTAGGTGCTTTTGGCATCTATGCCTTCAGTTGTTCTTTCTTTTGGCGTTGGGAAGGCTGAGGTTTGTTCTGGGCTCCCTACCTTTTCCTCTAAAGGACTGCCTGTTATGAAAGACACCTTGTCCATTCCCCCTCTGAGGATTAGCAGGAGCTGGTCTTGAAGTCTTCATGGTTGTTCTAGTTCCCAGAGATGCCTCAAGAAACTTCTCTACATGCTGTCTAAACAGACAAGCACCATCAGGAAAAACAAGTTACTAGCCTGTAACTGTAGATCTTCCCTGTCAATCTTCACCATTCATTACTGTTGGGTATCAGCCAGAGGCGTGCACCCGCCATGGGAGTTTTTTTTTTTTGTAAGAGGAGTCGGCGTTGACGGCGCCGCCCCCTAGAGTGACGCTCTGCATGGAGCGTGAGAGGCGGCCATTAGGCACCGCAGACTCCTGCTCCATCCCAGTTCTGTTTCTCCCACTGTTGAGGCTGCACCTGCTGCGCGGAGTTGCTCGAAGTACTGCATCATAGGCCGCATTTGTCGAAGTTTCCAAGCTCCTTCATCCCGTTTTTTCCCAACGTCATCGACCGGTAAGACCGTTCCTTTCTATATTATTTTGACGACGAGACTTTCTGTGTTTTTCCTTAATTGTTTAGCATCATGTCTGGTTGGGGCAGCGTAAATCTAAGGCGGGCCGTGCCCCTTTGGCCGTCAGTTTTCCGTCACGGACCGTCATGATGTTTGTCTCCGGTGCCTGGAATCCTACCATGATATGGATCATTGCGATGCCTGCTTCTCCATGGATCGCCGTGTTTTGGAAGTCCGCATGTTTTGAGTCGGACGCGCTCCCAGGCCAGATCTCTCGACCCTTCCTCCGGGTCCCCTCCCAGGTCTATACGGCCCAGCGAGGAGGAAGCCTCCTCCATTTCCAGCCTTGCCGAGGAGGAAATTTCTTCTTGAGTGCGGAGGAACAGTGTGATCCTCCCGGGGTCCGCCATTGGCGCGTCCGGCAGTCGCCTCCGTGGAGGTGCGACTCCCAGTGTCACGGTCTCCAGTTGTGAGACCCGGCTCTGAGTGGACCCTCGTACCCATCTGTCCTCGTCGTGGGTCTGGTGCAGCTCACGGCACCGGTGACTTCCGGGCGGGGCGTTCTGGAGTTTCGGGGGTAGGACGGTGCCACGCGGCGGTGTCATTCTGGGTCATGGCACCATCCGGCGGTGCCAGGGACTCGGCGGCCCGTTGGCGGTGCTGTGCTGGGCTTCTCTGCCCGTTCACGGCGCCCGGTACTCGAGGCGGCGCCATTGGCGGTGCCGTGCTGGGCTGCCGCCGTTCACGGAGCCAGGACTTGGGCGGCGCCATTCACGGTGCCGTGCTGGATCTTAGCGCCATTGGCGATATTGAGGGACTCGGGGCGGCGCCATTAGCAGTGCAGTCCAGGAATCCTGGCACCATTAGGGGTGCGGATGACTCTGCGGACGTGGTAGTCGTCGCAGCCTACGGCGGTACCAGGCCTGGTGCCACCTCGGGGCAGGTTCCTGTGGCTGTTGAAATGGAGTCTTCCCTTGTCGACCCCTCCTCGGAGGGAGACAATTCAGGTGAGGACCCAGACCAGCAGCTACAGTCTAATGGCTCTGAACCTCCTGTAGGCTGCAGGGCTAGACGGTCCACTGTTCCTCTCCCAGACTCCCCAGAGCTAGTTAGCCCGGATCATTCCATGGTTAGGGGTGGCCTGGAGTCTTCTGTGGTGGACCCTTCAGATGCCCAAGAGAGGATGCCCTCTTCTCGCAGGTCCCAGGCAGCTGCTGCTCCCAGTGCTGTTCGGGTCCTTCAGCAGAGGGAAGAAGACTCTGCCTCAGCGGGTGCCCTTTGGGGTCTTGCTCAGCGGGGACCTCAAACACTGGTTCTGAGGAAGAGGGCTGCTTGGGTCTGAAGGATTGAGGGGTAGGGGTCAGGGCAGCAACGACCCCCACCGCCCCTGCAGGTGGGGAGGAGGTCTGGCGCTGATCCTCCGCCTCTCTGAAGGTCTCTAAAGCGTCTTCTGGTGGCGGTTCTGAGGGTTGCCCTTCTGGACTCTGCAATCCCAGGAGCGTCACGGGGGTTCCCTTTCAGGGGCTCTTTCGGAGTTGTCTCTTACCCTCTCTACTCGCAGCCCGGCACAATCTCAGGGTCCTCAGTCTTGGCGGCATCGCTACCTGGATCCCAGAGCCCTGGCGGAGGTCGGCACGTGCTATTAGGTGCCTTCACCCATCCCTCTGCAACCACCTCCCTCCTCTCTCCCAGGCCATGGGGCCCACTGGGTCATTATCTTGGGAGGCGTTCAGAGCTACTGCAGTGGCCTTCCCATCCTATGTTAGGGCCATGGACGAACAGGTCTTCCACCTGCCCCACCGCGGAGGAGTCTTCTGGGCATTCGAGCTCCACTTCCTCCTCGTCTTCAACTGAGGAAGAGGAACCTTCTGTCCACCTTTCCTCTGACGCTGACTTCACCGACTATCAGCGTTTCCTCTCGAGGATGGTTTGAGACTTCGTGTTCCTACATCCGTGCAGGACAATACTGAGCGGCAGGCCAGCGTGCTTTCCTTAGTGAATTCAGCGCCATTTGGTGGTGCCTTCCTGGCGATTCCCTTCCAGAAAGCGTCTATCCGCACCTGGCAGTCTCCTGCCACTACTTCTCCAACCCCAGGAGATGGTATTGTGCCCCCAACAGTCTCTAGGTTCTCTACCTCACCCACCTTCAGGTTTGCGTCCCTGGATACTCCTTCCGAGCCTGCCGCCTGGCACACGACAGGCCTCCGGATTGATTCAGCTAAGTTCAATCGGTGGGGACGAAGAGTCTTCTCTTCTGGGTGTGCACTGTTGTGCATTTCTTCCCATCAGGCTCACCACGCTGCTTACAACAGGCATCTGTGGTCGATGCTCGCTCAGGTCTTAGCCCTGCTTTCTCACTCAGAGCAGTCTAGACAACCCATTGCCCTCTCTGCGCACGGTCTGGAACTCACAAGGCACCAAGCGAGGGCATCCTACGATGCCAACGAGGTGGCATCCAGACTAGTGAGGACAGCGATCTGCATTAGGCGGACAGCATGGCTCCGTCTCGCCCGACTGTCACCCATGACCCGACGTAGGGTGACTGGCTCTGCCTTCCGGGGGACCCACCTTTTTTCCCGTAGGGTGAGGAGGTGTCTTCAGGGGCAACCCCCCTCCCACAGCCCCTCGGGGGCGCCTCCTCCTCCTCCTCACCCGCCTTAGACTTCCTAGTCTATTGGTTGGGGTCTTCCCTCTCTACTTGTCACCAGTAGAGTCTGGGGATCTGTTCCTCAGGGTTTACTCTTACTCCCCTTGGGGAGAGCTGTACTCACCCAACAGTAATAAATGGTGAAGACTGACAAGGGAAGATATGAAAATGACGTACCTACCGTAATTCTTGATCTTCTCTTATATCCTCACCATTCATTACTGAATCCCGCCCACCATCCCCTCAAGGGCCTCCTTCTTTGGCGTCTCCCCCTCCCTGCTCGTTCCTCCCCCTTCTCCCTTGGCCGTTAAGCCAAAAAAAAAAAAATCTGTTCTTCTAAACGGATCCTTCCCTCTGAGAATA
This sequence comes from Neoceratodus forsteri, assembly GCA_016271365.2. Taxonomy (NCBI): domain Eukaryota; kingdom Metazoa; phylum Chordata; order Ceratodontiformes; family Ceratodontidae; genus Neoceratodus; species Neoceratodus forsteri. Next base: position 639,235,188 of record CM028137.1, on the reverse strand, counting down.
GGAGGAACGAGCTAAAATTTATCTGTACCTGAGGGAACTCTTTCTGACTGCCCTTACTGGGCATCTCTTGGCTCTCTCCAGCCATGTTTTTCAATTCACAATTAAAGAGACGGTCCCTTAAGTGGCTCGACTTCTCTTCCCAGGCCCTTCTGGCAGGCCCTAACCCTATTATACAGCCTCTACTGGTTGGTGCTGTTCCGGCACTTCAATTTCCTTAAGGGGTGTTTTCTGCCTTGCCTCTAGGGAGTCCGATTGAGTTCCCACTCTGTCTGTTTGAGTATAGGGGTGCCCCCTGCGGCCCCCTCTCCCCCCCCACTTTCACATGCTACTGTGTTATCACCTAACAAGGTGCTAGAGGGCTTCTTTCACTTTCTAGTTGGCCGCTCTCTTCTGGGAACAGTTTTTCCTCCTTAATAGTTTGAGAGCTCCCAGTTGGAGTCTGGAAGGTTAGGGATGGCGGGAGGTTTAGAGAATCTGCTTTTTGTGTCCAAGTTGTGTGAGAGGTTTGGTTGACCCTCTCCCCAAACTGTTGAAATGGGATCCTTGCTCCCTTGTTTTCGGTTCCGAGCTTATAACCCTAAACCAATTTCTCAATGGCAGAATTCTCCCCTCCTAGCATCCCCCCCCCTTTTTTTCTCTCTTCTTCTCTTTCTCTTCTTTCTCCTCTCTCTATCTGTTCCTCCCTTACAGCCACCCCAGAAGTGAGGCCCTTCGGTCCCTTAGGGTAGGCATTTTTCCCTCTCTCTTTTCTGTCCTCTATCGGCTTATTCCTTTTTCACTTTATATCCTTTCCTTTTTCTATCCCTCAGCTCTCTTGCCTCACTGTCTTTTCTAATCCTTATTTCGCCTCTCCAGCTAACAGAACTGGGATGGAGGAGGAGTCTGCGGCACCTAACGGCCGCCCCTCGCGCTCCACACAGAGTGTCACTCTAGGGGGTGGCGCTGTCAACGCCAACTCCTCTAAAAAAAAAAAAAAACTCCCGTGGCGGGTGCATGCCTCCGGCTGACACCCAACAGTAATGAATGGTGAAGATACAAGAGAAGATCAAGAATTACGGTAGGTACATAATTTTCATTTCTAGGAGTTCAGAGCCTGGAACTCTAGCCACTCAGAAACCAGGCTGTCAGGTGCAGGGATTGAAGGTCCAGGTGAAGGACCTTCCGAGAGCACATAGCAGCTGCAGAAGAAGAGGCAGACACCAAGGAGACCTGCTGCAGTGGCTGAGGGAGATCAGGGTGCCAGAACTGGCGTGGCCAGTCCTGAAGCCAACAGGACCATCTATGTCTTTCCCTCCGAGCTTTGAGCAGCACCTTGTGGATCAGAAGAAAGGAGGAAGGCATAAAGGAGGCCCAGGGTCCAGGCTCGTGAAGGCATCCTGTAGCGTACCCACTGAGGGGGCAGGTACAAAATAGCTCCGACTGATGTTCTCCCAGGAGGCAAACAGATCCACCTGGAGGGTGCCCCACTGGGAGAACACTCAGTCTAATACCTCCTGATGCAGGGACTACTCGTGAGAAGCCTCACCCATTTGGCTGAGGGCATCCGCCAGCTGACTGGACACGCTAATCACATGAATGGCCAGAAGGTCGGCAATGAGGCTAAGCACAAGAGTACAGATGTGGACAGTTTCCCAACACAGAGGAAGGGAATGTGTTCCACCCCGCTTGTTGAGATAGTACACAGTTGTCATGTTGTCCATGTGGACCTGGACAACCTGACTCCAGAGATGTGGAGCGAAGGCTGTCAAGGCCAGATGAACAGCCTGAAGCTCCTGCAAGTTGACGTGATATCAGCACTCCTCAGGGGACCACAGAGGCTGTGGACTCTGTTTTCCCCCAGGTGGGCACCATTGCCCATGAGGGAGATGTCAGTTGTGAGAGTCACCATTGGCTCCAGGCAGAAAAACAGGACTCCTTCCTGGAGATGGTTTGGGACCAATCTACACTGGATGGCATCCCACATCTGCTGGGTCACTGTGACTGTTTGGTCAAGGTGGCCATGACGCTGAGATCACTGATGGGCCAGCCCCCACTTATTCTCCAGCGTGCCCAATGGACCATGGTGGTGCAGGCCACCTTGTACACCAGAAGGCGCAGGTAGTCCCTGGCAGGCGCGACTGACCAACCTGAAATGATCAGGCAAAGGAGGAAAGATCCTCTGCCCTGTCCGCCGGAATTGGGCTCGGCAAGAGTCGAGCTCTGCCTGATGAAGTGAATCACCTGAGGGTGCGAGTTCTGACTTGGCCTTGTTGACCAGCAGGCCAGGGCTCAAGCAGGTCTGGGCGACCAGGTCCCTGGACCGCCTCACCTCCACCTTGGAGGGCCTGTAATCAGTCAGTTATCCAGGTACAAGTACACCAGGACCCCTCGGTGCCTCAGGAGGCTGCCACCACTGTTATAGTTTGGTGAAGAACCTGGGGCTGAGGAGAGGACTGGAACTCGTAGAGGGTCCCTTTGGTGCAGAACCGCAGAAACAACCAGTGGGATGGATGGATGGGGACATGAAAGAAGGCATCTCAGAGGTCCAGGGAGCAGAACCACATGTCCTGCTCCAGGGACATCATGATCTGGTTTACAGTGGCCATCATGAAGGTGCAAGACCTCAGAAACTTGTTCAGGTTGTGCAGATCTAAGATGGGGCAACAGCCCCCCGTCCGTTTTGGAACCAGAAAGTATCTGGAGACAAACCCATCTGCTAGCAACTCTGGGACATGAACCACTACTTCTTTCTGGAGGAGCTGGGTGATAATAATAATCATAATATTTTTATTTATAGCGCAATTCCAATGTCAAGCGCTGTACATAACATACATAAAAACAGTTCAATAAAATCTTACAAAAATCCAGCTTCAGTTAAAAATTTCCCAAGGTGGACAACACATCAGCAGACACCACATCCTCCCCAGGGGTGCAGACACAGCTTGACAGGAAAGCCCCAAACTCTAGATGCAAGCCCAGGCCAACTACTTGTAGCACCCACCTGTCCATGGTAACACTGTACCAGGTAGAAAGAAAATGGTGGAGCCGGCCCCCCATGGAGGACCAAGGGGAGACAGGATGGGCAGGGAGGGGGTACCTCCCAACCCGTCACTGGGAAGGCTTGGGGGTGGAAGCAGGGCCAGCTGAGGATGCAGCTGGACCCTGACCACCATGCCTGCTGTTGCCCAGCAAGGGACTGGGACGGCTTGGCCACAGGGGCAGAGTAGGGCCGAAAGGACTTCTGGGGTTTAGAGCCCTTAATGTCCTTTGGAGCTGGGGTGATAGAGTTCAAGATGGCACTGGATTTCTCAATTCTGATGAGATGACTATCCACACCTGGCCTGAACAAGTTGGTGCCCAGAAAGGGGACATCTGCCAATTTGCACTGGGCATCTGCCATGAAGGTCGAGATCCTCAGTCAAGCCCTGCAATGCATAGCCACTGCTGTGGCCACAGACCTGACACAGGAGTTGCCAATGTCCACTGCCATCTGGAGCTGCTGTTTAGCCACAGCATGTCCTTGGTCTCAGACTTGCTTAACTGTCATCTGAAGGTAAGCCGGGAGCCGATGGAGCACCTGGTCAAGGATGCCCAACAGGGAATGGGCAAAGTGGACCATCATTAAGGCCAAACTAACCTGCCTAAGGTCAAGAGGTGAAACCATATAAACTTTCTTGGCCGCATGATCCAATTTCTTGGCTTCTTTGTTGGGAGGCTTGTTGAATTCCCCAACATTGCCCGTCTACCTGAACACCATATCGGCAACCAAGCCTTCAGCCAAGGGTGTTCCGTAAACCCGGAGAGGAGCCATAGGAATCGCCTACTTACAGGTCATATGGACCAGTGGCTTAGGACTTTGCCAGATCTCCAATGCGGGCCCAAGACTGGCTTCAGCCACTGGGAAAGTGTCCCTGAGAAGTCACCGTTAAACCTCACCAACTACAATATGGCAGAATTTAGATTCTGCTCCAGTATTAACAAATCTAGGAGTTTCCTTGATGCCATATTCCTAGACTTACTTGCAGCATACCAGTATATACATGAATCCAGTAACAGGGCCTCACACTACCGAATACCTAGGAGTATATCATCCCAGAAAATAAAGGAAAGGAAACATCCAAGAGAGGGGCCTTTCAAATGTCACAGGTGCAACAGGCACGGTCACCGGTTTATTCTAAAACTGGTATGCCCACTTAAAACCGAGCAGATCTGGCTGCAAGCAAGAGCCAAACTCTAAAGTTCCAGACAGGCCTACACTAGGCCAAACAGCAACACATAGGCAGAAAAACTATGTTCAATCACTGTCACAACCTCTTCTGAGACCTGGAAGTAGGGTGTATTAACAGATAACAAATGGTATTATCCTCCATATTGGACCTCGCCTGCATCTCCGAGTGCAGGGACGATGCCATCACTTTTTCTCTCGTGACTACCAGGAACTTAGGTTATGTCACACCACACCATAATCAAAGACATTGCTAATCAGCTGTCATTTTTCCATCCAACCAGTCATGTGTGTTTCATTAACTGTGTTTCTAACAGTTTTACAAGTTTACAGGTTTCAACAGAGTAGCATGTTTAAGATCTTCAAGCAACACATCAACTTTTCTTCACTGCTGGCGTTTTTCCAAGTCTGTCTGGTGCTGCATACACACTGATTGTTCTATTATGGACTGTCAATACTTGTGCAGGGGTGTGATCAAATTCCAAAACAAAAACGTTACGCCAGTGTGTGTGGCTATTCCAGTGAAGGACTCAGTGAACAATCTAATGCACCTCCTGCAAAGGCCTCTGCAAATCCAGCCAGCCAGCAACATTTCATGATGGTGACCTCAGCATCGCACTCTCCAATATCTGGTTAGAATTAACTTTCAAATGTTTTGTGATTATACAAGTTTTTTTTTTCTATATTTTTCATCATACTAACCCTCTGCTGTGTCAGGCGCACTTTAAAACACCACCACAAACAACTTCAACTTCTCTACAAGGCTCGTGCAGCTAGTCTGTAACAATGCTATCACCCACAACTTACCCATTAGTTTTGCCCTTTCAGTAAGGCAACAAGGGTGGCGGGGATTGTTAGTCCTGGTCCCCTAACCTATACTGGAAAAGTAGTTACATAAGAACCTACTGTAACAGTAGATCTTGAGAGAGCTCTTGCAGTAGGTAATCAACTTGAGGACTGCACCCCTGGCGTCAGGACCACCGCATAAACCTTAGCCAGCAGTATCTGATGGGGACTGCCGACCCGATGTCATGTGAGGGGCGTCAAGCGTGACCATATATAGTGGGAGGGTCCCATGCCCGCCTTCCAGTTCTCCCACCGGAGACCTCTAAGGAGGTGTGACAGGAGAAAGGACAAGAGGCTCCTGGAGCTCAGAATGAGCCCATAAAGAAGGAGCAGAAAATAATAGGAGGATGGAGGGAGGGAAAAAGGTTACCTGCTGCAAGAGCCTTTCTTGAAGATCTACTGTTACAGTAAGTTCTTACGTAACTGTACTATCTTACTTTGAGAGGGCACTTGCAGTAGGTAATCACCTTTAGGACAGACTCTCAAGCAGTGTGAATCAGAAGATTTTGAAACCCGGGAGGTAGGAAGAACAATCTGCTATAAGCAACGGAAAAAATTAAAACAGGAGGCCTTGAAGCACAATGAGGCCAAACTCTGCCCTGCGCCTAGAAGCAATGTCCTGACTGTAATGTTTTGTGAAAGTGTGGACTGAACTCCAGGTAGCTGCTGCACAGATGTCAGCAGCAGACACATTTCTGAAAAAAGCCACAGAGGTGGCCATACCCCTGGTGGAATGCCCCTTCACCTCCCCGGGAGGGTCTTAGCATACTTCAGGTAACAGAAAGTAATACAGTTAGCCAGTCATTTGGACAAACACTGTTTGGTAACTCCCACACCCTCTCTTGGGTGCAAAAGAAACAAAAAGCTGATCCATTTTTTGGACAGACTTTGTCCTGTTAAGTGTAATAATGCAAGATTCTATGAACATCTAAAGAATGTAGAATTGCTTCTCCCTGATTAGAATGCTCGGGGTAGTACACTGGTAGCTTAATCGACTGGTTCAACGTAAACTCAGAAACCACTTTAGGCAAAAACTTAGGGTTGGTCCGAAGATCCACCCAGTCTCTGTGGAAAATTAAATAAGGCTCCTTCATTAATCAGGGCCTAAAGCTCTGAAATCCTTTGAGTTGATGTAACTGCCACTAAGAAAAGTGTTTTCCAGGACAAATAGTGTATATTGCAAGGACTAGATAGTTCAAAAGGAGGCAAAGTCAACTTTTCTAAAATAAAATTAAGATCCCATGGTGGCACAATACTGCATACCCGGGGACTTGAGGTGCAGAATCCCCTTCAGGAAAGTCTTAGAGACTTCTAACTGCACTACTGTCCTGTCATCTACCAGAGTATGGTAGGCAGAGACAGCGGACAAATGGACTTTGAGCGAAGAATAGCCTAGGCCTGAATCGTAGAGGTGCAGGAGATACTCTATGACCGATGAAACGGCACGAGAACAGATCCCAACCCTTCGCAGTGGCCCTAATGGAAAAACGCTTCCATTTCATGGCGTAAGTGGTTTTCGTAGAAGGCTTTTTTTTGCCTCTACAAGTACCTGAGCCACTTTAGAAGAGACTCCATAGCAGGAAGTGGCTATGTCTTGAGGAGCCATGCTTGAAGGTGAAGGGACTTCAGTCTTGGATGGACCAGCATGCCCTCCTCCTGGGTCAGGAGGTCGTTGCAGAGAGGTAGGGGAGCTGGAGGCTCCACTGTTAGTTGCTGAAGGAGCGGAAACCAAATTTGGAGAGGCCAAAATGGGCGATCAAAACCATGCATGCCCTTCAGCCCTCAGCTTAAGCAGAACCATCTGTAGAACCAGAAAGGGAGGAAGGCATACAAAACTTCCCTGTCCAGCAAAGAGACACCGTCTTGCCAGAAAACACCATGCTCTGAGGCGAGTTAGCAAAACTTGAGTAGTTTTGTGTTGTATGAGAACAGATCTAGTTCAGCCGACCCCACAGATCGAAGATGGAGTCAACCACCTCATGCTTGAGCTCCCACTCGTGGGCTCTTACTGTGGTGCGGCTGAGACTGTCCACTACGATGTTTTGCATGCCCGGAACATGGACAGCTGTGTGGTGAATTCAATGCAGAACAGCCCAATTCCACTCTCGCATCACCTCCCTGCATAGGGGGTACGACTGGGTGCCTCCCCTCTTGTAGAGGTACCACGCCACACACATGTTGTCTGACTGACTAACAGAGTACCCTGGGAAGCAGATGCTGGAAGGCTTAAGAGGACAGCACTGCTCTCATCTAATACACTGATGTGCACAGAGGACTCCACCAGGGACCAAGAACCTTGTGTCCTGTGGTCTTCCAAATGAGCACCTACCCAGTTCCTGATGCATCTGTGGTCAGGGCTGGGCGGGAGAGGACTGAAGAGGACCCCCAGTGAGACTGGAAAGATCCTGCCACCATAAAAGATCCCTCTGAATGGAATCGGAGACCATGACCATCCTGTCCAGGTTGTCCATCTTCTGGTCCCACTGAGCCCTGAACGTCCATTGCGAAATTCACATGTGAAGCTTGGCTAAGGGCACAGTGGGAATGACTGCTGCCATTACATTAGGCTCAAAAGTCGAATAATCGACCGGGCCGAAACCTTCCTGTTGGAGGCCACCATACGGGCCTGCTTCTGCAGGGTTTCCACCCTGTCCAGGGGGAGGAATGCCATACCCTGAACCGTATCCAACACTGTCCCAATGAATTGCAGGTGTTGGGAAGAGGCAAGCTGGGACTTTGGGAAGTTTACAGTGATCTCAACTTGACTGAACAGGTCCAGGGTTGCAGACAGGGATAGTTCTAGCCGTTCCCTTGACAGTGCCGACAAGAGACAGGCATTGAGGTGAGGGAACACACAGTGGCCCTGGTGCCTCTGGGCCACCGACACTACCGCCAGGCAGTTGGTGAACACCAGGTGCTGAGGAAGACCAAGGGCAGGGCCCTGAACTGGTAATGGTCCCTGGAAGAGAAGAACTGCAGGTAGCGACGGTGGGCCTTGAAAATAGGATGTTCAGTGCGCATCCTGCATATCAAAGTGCAGAGCCACTGCCTCTGGTGCAGGAGGGCAGCAAACATGGGAGAGTCAGTAACCGAAACCTCTTGCACTCTATGTACAGGTTTAGAGTGCTGAGATCCAGAATGGGCGCAAATCTCCAGTCTTTTTGGAGACCAGGAAGAAGTGTGAGTAGAACCCCTTCCCTACTTGGTGCATGGGAACAGGTTCTATTGCTCTCTTTTGCAACAGAGCCTGAATGTCCTCTCTCAGAAGAGGGATGTGCGCCTTCAGATAATGGGAATGAGCTGGAGGCTTTTCTGGAGGTTTTGAAAGAAACTCCAGGGTGTGGCCTGCCTCTATGAGTTGAAGGACCCAAGAGTCAGTCATCACCGCCCGCCACCCTGGCAGATGACAGGCAAATCTTCTGCCTACCGGCTCCATTGCCTGAACTGGAGGGGAGAGGGCAGATAGCAAGTCATGTGAGGAAGGGAGGGTTGGGGAGAACTGCATCCGATACCCTCTGGGATATGGCTGGGGTGTGGCAGAGGCTGGCTGTGCAGCGTTTGTTCTGACATCGGGCCATCTGCTGTTGCTTTGGCTGTCACTTTCCTTGATGCTGAAAGGTTTCTTGGCCTGAAACCATGGCTGGTACATTGTCTGCACCGACCTAAGGGCCTTGCCTTTATAACCTGCAGGGCGTTATGATGTCCTGGGCATCTCCTCCAAACAGGACTGACCCACTAAGCGGGCGTACTGGATGGCAGACTGCAAGTCTTGTGCCAGGCCAGACACCCTCAGCCCGGAGCGCCTTAGGCTGATGGCTCACAGTGGCTGCTGGCGGAGGAGTCTACCACTTTATAGGTCATGTGGGCAATGCTTCCAAGCAACCTTTGCTGAACGGATAGAATCTGCTAGAAGAGTCTTCAACTCAGAGTCTGGTAAAGCCTCAATGGCTGGTTCCAGCTGGGCAAACAAAGATTTCTGGTAAACTAGCATATGCCTGACATAATTAAGAGCCCTCACGGTCAGAGTGGAGGAAGAGTAGAACTTCCGTCCAAACTGGTTCAATTGCCTAGACTCCTTGTCTGGGGGCAAGGTACTCATGTGTCGGGGTTTGGACAACCGGTCATGAGCAGCTGCTATGATGACTGAATCAGCATTAGGTTGCGTACTAAGATGGTCCTTGCCCTCTGGCATCTGATAAGTGACGTCTGCCTTCTTGGCCACCACCGGGATGGATGAGGGCATCATCCATATAGTGGATGCTAGGTTTTCATGCAGTTCGAGTCGGGGGGGGTGGGGGTTAAGAATTGGTGTTGTCTTCTGCATGTCCAGATTCTCCACCAGGTGTTGGTTCCTGGGATCCTGGGCATCCGACTTCCATTGACACACCTCAGCGATCTTCCTAAGTAAATCTGCAAAGGAAAGATCCTCCAGAGATTTGAGGGACTCCTTGGGCTGGGGTTCCCCTATAGGCGGGGTCTCAAACCCAGACCTAATCGACTCAGAGGAATCAGATTCTGAATCCTGGTCTGAGTCAGAGGAATCCCAAGGTTCTGACATAGGCTTATTAATTGGCCTAGTCAGCATCGGAGCCTTAGACGGGGCCAGCGTCGGCTACAGTGAGGGAACTGGAACCTGCCTCGGTTGCTGTACTTCGGGGCTCCTAGGGAGTTCCCTGGAGGGCTGACAGCCACCCAACTCCAAGACTAGCTGGGCTTTAGTCTCCGACCACCAGGACTGCAGGACGGATTGAAAGTCCGCAGACTGCAGAGGCTGGTATGCCAGGGGGTAACCGGTGGCAAAGCCCGGAGGTGACGGGTAACTCAGCGAAGGGTATGGCAGAGCATTCGCTGGCATCTAAAACCGAATGAGAGGAAACCTGATGGGTTACTCTGGATCCTGTGGCGTCGGGTAACCCGGCGGCCGAACCCACACTGAGAGCTCGGCGGAGAATACCCGGCGACGGCGTAACCGGAAGTGCCCGACGGAGGACCGATGGGGGCAAACCCAATGGACGGCCTAATAGGGGGCAGGGGGCCCGGGGGCCGAAGGCCCTGCCAGAGACCTCTGAGGGTTTCCAAAGCTGGAAGGCCCTGGAAGGGTGATCTCCAGCACTGGGCGTGCCGGAGGTACAGAAGCTCCTGACGGCGGGGGAGTCAGCTGGCTAAAGTCTGGGACGTTAGCCACTTCCGACATCGAATCCGTGGGTGTGTCCGGCAGGAGGACACCTGACGGAAGACCCTCTTGACTTGTCCCCAAGTCCACGGGGGAGGAAGGGTGAACCGCATCCTGAGGGGAGGGTGAGATCCGGTGGGGTGAATCCTCCAGGAAAGGCAGAGGCAAATCCAGCAGCTGTGAGTCATCGGGCCCTTCGCCGGACCCCAATGCAAGATTGGCCATACGGACGTCGACAGAGCCGGCATTTGACTTATTGTCCGAAGTGACCGTGCAAACGTTGGACAGACCGATGTTCGACTTATCAGTCGCTGCCGGCAGGACTCAGAAGATTCTGAGCCCAACCCAACTGCCTGAGCCGGGTGCTCGTCGGAGGATCCAATAAGCAACTCCACTTGGCATGGCAGACACCCCCCGTGGAGATGGGTCTCAATGCGGCCACCAGGACCAGTTGCGGCGGGGGGGCCAGAGGACGGCTCCTTAGGTGGGGCAGGCTGGGCCGCGGTGACTGACTTCCCAGAAGAAGAAGACCAACGCTCATCCAAAGGGCCCGAGGATGGCTTCGGACGCGTGCGGGACTGGTCCTGGTCCCGATGCTTCTCCTTCTTCTTCTTCTCGTGCTTGGACTTGGTGGGAGATGTATAAGCGCTGCGGAGCTTTTGGAGCGTTCTCCATGGTGGCCATTCATTGCTTTAACAAGTGAGTTTTGAGGGCCTGTTGGCGGCGCTTCCATGAAGTTGGACTGAAGCTGGCGCCGGCCTCACAATCCTCAACCTTGTGCTCCGGGTCTAAGCAGAAGAGGCAGAGGGAGTGCAAATTCCTGTGCTGTAGTTGCATGCCGCATGTTGCACATTTATTCTTGTGCTCGATGCTAAAAGATGACGACATGCACAAAATGAAATAAGATGCTAAATTTACAATAAAGAAAATGGATACTTATCTGGTAAGGAGTTGAACTGCAGCGTACGATCTCTGTGAGGTCTGACTGTTCAGGTCGATGGCGGAAAAGAACTGGAAGGCAGTCCCCTGTGAGATACTGCTGGCTAAAATTTTCACGTGGTCCTGACGCCAGGGAGTGCAGTCCTCAAGGTGACTGCCTACTGCAAGAGCCCTCTTGAAGTAAGATCCTACAGTACACCCCTGACAGCATCCACAGTATTATCTAATCTGGCTCCAATATGAGCTATAATCAGTACTAACCTATTTATTTATTGAAGTGTTTCACCAGGAAAGTTACACTGAGCAGAAGCTCGTCTCACAGTACGTCCTGGGGGAAAGAGACTGGGACAACAGACAATATTGCAACATGATACATACTGTAGCAGCTAGGTTAACAACCATATATAACTAGGTCTATAATAGATACATTACACCTAATACATACACGTATACTGATATACATATAAATATACATTTAGCAGATTGTACAGTTTGCAAACTACAACATAGTTTCAGAGTTTGGGGGGGTGGAAGGAATAGGTGAGGAGGAGTGGGAAGTAGAGGAGTGAGGCGCTAAGTTGGAGTAAGTGCAGACTAGCATGGGCTAATACTAAGGCAGAAAAAAACAGCAGAATTTGGCCAGCCCTCAGGGGTTAGTGCAGTTGCAGTTTGTAACTAGGTAGTTTGCTAGGGAAGAGGAGAGGGAGTAGGCTGAGGAGGAGGAGGAGTGGCGGATTTGGGCTGGGGGTAGGTTCCAATGTTTAGGTAGGCGATATGAGAAAACCAATTGGCCTGATGTAGTGTTTCTGAAACGTATATTTAGGGAGCGTGTGTCCTCAGACCAGAGGGGTGTATTTGGACTGGTGAGGGGCAGATAGAGGCAACTAGATAAGATGGCAGTGAGCCTAACCAGAATTTTGAGATAAACTTAGCCGCATGCAGTGTTCTCCTGTCAGCAAGTGAAGGAAAATACAGGGGAGTGGTAGAGGGAGCAGTGATGCATCAGAGCTGGGGCATCCAAGGCATGACGGCAGAAGGAGTTGAAGAGAGGTTCAAGCCTGGATAAGGAGGACTGAGGGGCAGCACCATATCACGACATCACAATAGTCGAAGATAGGCAGTATCATTTGTGTACAAGTTCCTCCTGGCAAAGTGAGGGATACTGCTCCTGCTACGATAGAGGGCCCCTAGTTTAGGCCAGAGTTTCTTTAGGATAGCATCAATGTGGATGAAGAAGTTTAGGTTTCTATCGAGCCAGACTCCTAGATAGCGGAAGGAAGCGGTGTCTTCAAGTACAGTTCCATCTGTAGTGACGAAGGTGGGTAGGGAGGGAAGCCTTGCCAACCTCTGCCTAGTACCAAACATCACAGAGACTGTTTTCTTTGGGTTTAGGAAAAGATCGTGTTCCCTTAGCCAGCATTGCACCTTTCCAAAATCTAACTGTAGTCTGGCAGTGACATCAGGGACCGAGTTTCCCATTGTGAGCAGGACAATATCGTCTGCATACATGCGTATATCAGTATTTGAGCAGACCTGAGGGAGGTCGTTTAGGAAAATAGAGAAAAGGAGTGGTCCTAGTACCAATCCCTTGGGAACTCCCATGGTAATGGGGAGGGGAGAGGAGATGGCCTCTGCTATCCAAACAGATTGAGTTCTGCCCGATAAGTAGGATTTGAACCAGTCAGTGGCATTTGGCGAGAGACCTGCGGTCTTGAGGCAGTCTATGAGAATAGGGTGGGAGACAGTGTCGAAGGCCTTGGCCAAGTCGATAAATATAGCTGAGGTTATGTGGCCTTTGTCCATACCCGAGGCGATTGTGTCTGTCAGACGTAAAAGCGAGGTGGCAGTGGAGTGGTGTTTCCTGAAGCCGGCTTGGAAAGGAGTGAGAAAGGAGGAGTCAGTAATATAGGAGGTGAGTTGTTCAAGGACTAGGTGTTCCTGCAGCTTTGCCAGAGTAGGAAGGAGAGAGACAGGACGGTAGTTGTTAGGGGAGGAGGGATCACCCCCTTTGGGTAGTGGTAGAACCGTGGCGTGTTTCCATGCTGCAGGGACAGTGGAGGAGGCAAAGGAGAGGTTTAGCAAGATGGATATAGGATAGGAGCAGACAGAGAGGAATTTGGGGTCCAGGCCATCTGGTGAGGAGCCTTTAGCTGGGATGATAGACTGAAGGCTAGAGAGCAGCAGCAGGGTGATAGGTGAAGGAAAAGGGGCAGTGGGGGCGAAGTTCGTGGATTTGGGCAGGGGGGAGCAGGGAGTGGGGTCGGAGTCGGGCCTGTGGTGGAGTGTGAGTCTCCCCAGGGTGCCATTTGCAGCATAGCAGCGCAGGACATGAAATGGGAGTTAAAGCAGTCGGCGACTGCCAGTGGCTCAGAGATGTCCGTGAGGTTTTGCCTAATGGTAGGTGTGGGAGGCTTGGTGGAAGGAGAAAAGAGGGACTGGACCACTTTCCAGAATTTGGAAGGATTATTTGTGTTAGCATGGAAGTTTGCCTGATAGTGTTCTGATATGGCCAGCTGGATAGCTGTGGTGCATTTGTTTCGAAGCTCCCTGTATCGTTGGAAGTCCCTAGGGCATTTGGTAGCCTTGTGCTTTCACCAAGCAGCATCACGGGCTCTTTGACAGGACAGCAGGGGTTACCCAGGGCAGATGATTGCCCGGACTCTGATCTTATGCAGCTGGTGTGTTGTGATTCCATATGTGGAGGAACTTATCACTGAACAATTGGAGAGCCACACCGATAGTGGTGCAGATGGCAAGTGGGGACCAGTCTGTGTTGGTGAGGTCATGATGCAGAATACGTGTCCAGAGGGAGTAGGTGCATGTTAACAGGACTTTATGTGGAATTTTTGCCTGTATATTTACTGAACCATGTATACTGGGTGGTGGTCACTTATAGCATCTGGTAGGAGGCCAGCAGCCCTAACCCTATGAGGGTGGGATGTGAGGACTAGGTCTAGGAGGGAGTGGTTATTTGTTCTATGGTTTAGGTGAGTAGGTTCCTGTATTAGTTGAGTCAGGTTCAGTGACTCCATGTCAGAGCAGTTTTGGCTAACGATTAGGGGCTAGGTACCTACCATGTAAGAGTAAGGTATCAGGGATAATCTATAAGATTATTGTTGATTAATTGGAAATATATATGTAATGCACTAATAATTACCATGTTCTGACTATAACACATATTGCCATCTTGGCTATGAGATTGTATAACTAATGGATGATCTTTGCCTCGTGTGGATCTTTGTAAAACTGCACTTGTTTTTCTCATGATTTGTGAGAAAGCACTGTAGTCACAATTTTAGCTGACTTTACTATAAATGTATATCTGTGATACTGAGAAGCCACCTAGCATTTTGGCCAATAGGGCTTGTCTGTAACTCTAATGTGCATAAGAAGAATGTGTTGCTACAGTAATTATCTATAGTATAAGAGCTACTACATTCCCAGGGTATGGGGAATACTCTGGCTCCCGGTATCTAGACAAGATTCCATAGAGGGCTTGGCTCTGATTTTGTGTAATAAATGTGTTTATTACTCACCAATATAATTTGTCTATAGTCTCTTCCGTTAGCCTCTAACCAACACGAACCTGAGAGGTAATACTCCTCTACACCTGTACAAGGGCAATGGCCAGCATCCATCAAGGGAGGGTACTGTAGTCCTTAGTGAACAGTTTAAATACTACATTGGCAGGCATTTAAACTAGCCAAGTGGGAGACAGATGGAGGCAAGGAGACAAAACCGCTCCTCCCACTAGTTCACAAGACCAAAATGAGAATACTGAGGCAGTAGAACCAACAAAGGAAGCAAATAAAAAGAATGCCAGGAGGTAGGTGGAATGATTATAACTGAAAATGTAGTGGGCAAAATGGAAAAGGAGGGAGGAGGCACACAACCTGGAGAGCCATGTGTACAAATGTCAAGTCTGAGCAACAAGATAGTTGGACCTTGAGGCTACCATGACAGAAGCAGAACTGGACCTGGTGTCCATCATGGAGACCTGGGGCAAGGATCGCCAGGACTGGGAATTGGCAATACCAGTTCATACTCTGTTCAGGAAGGACAGGATATGTAGGAAGGGAGGATGTGTGGCTCTTTATGTAAGAGACAACATAAGGGCTACAGGAATACAAGGAGGAGGGGCGGTACTGTGGGTCACTCTGGAGACAAGGAAAGGGGTCACTATTCGTACAGGGGTGATCTACAGACCTCCAGCACAGAGAAGAGATAGATAAAGAAATGATGAAATAATCCATAGGATGTCTCACAAGGAAAGGTATTGCTAGTATGAGACTTTAATGTACTGACATAGATTGGAGCCTCCCGTAGCAGCAACAGCCAGGAGTAGGGATATTCTGGACTCCCTGCAAGGGGAGTTCCTCAGACAACTAGTTATGGAACCCACTCATGAGGGGGCATTACTGGACCTGGTATTGACAAACGGGGACAGGGTTGCTGATGTCACAGTGGGTGACCACCTGGGGGCCAGTGATCATTGCAATGTGTGGTTTGATATAAAAACAGGGTCAAAATCAAGCCACACAAAGACAAGAGTCACGGTCTTCAGGAGGGCTGATTTGAAGGAAATGAGGGACTGCCTGCAGGACGCCCTGGCAGGGATAAGGAAACTGGGGAGAGTTGAGGAACAGTGGGCAAAAATTAAAGAGGGCATCGAAAAGGCTACAAACATGTGTCAAGCAGGTTAGCAAGAGCAAAAGGAAAAAGAGACCACTATGGTTCTCAAAAGAAGTAGCAGAAATAGAGCAAAGAAATGGCATTCAGAAGGTACAAAAATAACACAGAGCAAGGAGGACAAGAACAGGTTACTCACCTGTAATAGTAGTTCTAGGAGTGGTATATGTTGTTCATCCACACTCTCTGGCATGTCTCTTTCCCTTTAAATCTGGCTGGAAGTCTTCAAGCTAGCTCCTCCCACCACCAGTGGTAAATACCCAGCTCCGCCCCATGGCGCCAGCTCTTAGCCCACTGGAAGCAGGTTGTGCACCTAAAGCCGGGAGGTCGGGTTGGGTGCGTGTGGATGAACAACATATACCACTCCTAGAACTACTGTTATAGGTGAGTAACCTGTTCTTCTAGGCGTGGATATGTTGTTCATCCACACTGTCTGGCAGACTCCAAGCAGTTCTCCGGGAGGAGGTAGGCAAGGTGCACATCCCCTACTTGGGAAATAGAGACTGGAGAACCGAGGCCCCAAAACCTGCATCCCGGCGTGACTCAAGGTCGATGTGGTAGTGGGTAATAAAGGGGTTTGCTGACTTCCAGGTAGCAGCCCGACAGATTTCATGGATGGGGATGTCCCTGGAAGCAGCCACCGATGCAGCAGTATGGCAGGCAGAATGAGCTCTTATCCCTCTGGGAGGCTACTTGCCCACCAACTCATGACCTATGCATGATGTAATCCACCTTGCAGTGGTCCGTTTGGCTGCAGGTCTGCCAGAAGCGGCTTCAGCGCAGGTGATAAACAGCTGGCGAACCTCTCCCCGAATTTCCACCATTCTGTCCTTATAATAGGAGAGAGCACGTCTTAGGTCCAAGGTATGGAGCCTATACTCAGCATTCGCGGTGTAATTAGGGTAGTATACTGGCAGAGTTAACACCTGGTTAAGGTGAAACTCTGACACTACCTTCGGAAGGAATTTCGGGTGGCAGCGCAGGACAACTTTGTCCCTGTGAAAGACCAGATAAGGGGAGTCCACTGAGAGCGCCTGGAGCTCCCCTGTCCTTCTGGCAGATGTGATAGCCACCAGGAAGGCCGTCTTCCACAACAAGTGTGAGAGCTCACACTTGTGCATGGGTTCGAATGGCTTGCCCATAAGCTTTGCCAAAACCAGCAACAGATCCCACGGAGCTGGAGGTTCACGCATCGGAGGGGATACGTGATCCAGGCCTTTGAAGAAGCACCCGACCACTGTCTCCTGTGCCAATGTCAGCTGACCGGCCCGTGCCTGGTAAGCAGAAATGGCTGCCAGGTGCACCCTAAGGGTCGATGACCGTAAACCCCCTTTGGACAGAGACCAAAAGTAGTCGAGAATGTTAGCCACAGAGCAGGATAAGGGGTCCAGACTCTTACCCTGACACCAAATGGAAAATCTCTTCCATTTGAAGGCATAACATTTCCTGGTCGATTCCTTACAAGATGCCTCCACCACAGTGTAGACATCCTCGGAAAGACCCAGAGCCTGGAACTGTAGCCGCTTAGGTACCAGGCTGTGAGGTGCAGGGATTGAAGGTCTGGATGGAATACCTTCCCCTGGTTCAGAGATAACAGGTACGGGCGTGTACAAAGCCGCTCTGGGGGCCTGCAGCTGAGGCTGAGGAGATCTGGGTACCAGAACTGGCACAGCCAATCTGGGGCTACCAGGATCACCTTCACCTTGTCCCTCCTCACCTTGAGTAACACCTTGTGGATCAAGGGAAATGGAGGGAAGGTGTAGAGGAGGCCTGGGGTCCGTGGCCTCGAGAAGGCTTCCCCTGCAGCAAGCCCTGCTGAGGGGGCAGGCATGGTACAGCCTCAGCTTGGTGTTTTCCCTGAAGGCAAACAGGTCCATCATCGGTTTGCCCCAATGGGAAAACAGGCTGTAAGCTACCTCTGGATGGAGAGACCACTCGTGGGATGTCTGCCCTATGTGGCTGAGAGCATCCGCCAGCTGGTTTGAGACTCCTGCCACATGGATGGCTAGGAGATCTGCCTCCAACAGGCTTACAAGGGTCCAGGTGGAGTGCCTCCTTGCACAGCAGATGGGAGTCGTGCCACCCTGTTTGTTGAGGTAGTACATGGTGGTGGTGTTGTCCATCTGGACTTGAACCACTTGACCACGGAGCTGAGGAGAAAGCTGACAGTGCCAGTCTGACTGCTCTGAGCTCCAACAGGTTGATGTGGCATCCGACTCCTCAGGGGTCCAGAACCCGTGGGCTCTGTTGTCCCCATGGGCTCCCCAGCCCATGAGAGAAGCATTAGTCGTAAGAACCACCGTCGGCTCGGGGCGGACAAACGGGATCCCTTCCTGCAACCGGTCTGGGGTGGTCCACCATTGGAGAGCGTCCCACATCTTCTGGGTCACAGTGATCAGCTGGTCAAAGTGACCGTGGCGCTGAGTCCACTGAACAGCCAGCTCCCAGAGGAAGTTGCGCATGTGCCATCGGGCCCAACAGACCACTGAGGTGCACGCCGCCATGTAACCCAGAAGGCACACGAAGTCCCAGGCAGGGCGCAAGTGCCCAACCAGAAATGACTGGGCAAAGGAGGAAAGAACCTCCACCCTGTCCGCCGGGAGCCGGGCTCTGGCTTGACGAGAGTCGAGCTCTGCCCCAGTGAAGCCCATCACCTGAGAGGGCACGAGTTCCGACTTGGCCTCGTTGCTCAGGAGGCCTAGTTGGGAGCAGGTTTGAAGAGCCAGATCCCTGGATCTCTCCACCTCCTGGAGGAGGACCACAAGAGCCAGTCATCGAGATAAGGGTAAATTTGAACTCTCGGCGCGGAGATGGGCTACCTGCGTACACTTGGTGAGACCCTAGGAACCCAGCCAAAGACACGATAGAACTTGGACAAGATTACAGAGTGGAACACTTCGCTGATGAGGACAGACGATTGGGACGTGGAAGATCGTCCTGCAGATCCAGTGAACGAACAACATGTTTAACTCAGGATGGTGGGTTCAGAGTTACCATCCAGAAGGTGCGAGACCTGAGATATTGATTCAGGTCATGGAGATCTAGGATGGGGCGCCAACCCCCTGTCCGCTTGGGCACCAGGAAGTACCTGGACACAAAGCCTGGGTCTGTAGGAGGATCTGGCACTGGAGCTACCGCCTCTTTGCAGAGGAGCTGAGCAATGTTGTCTCGAAGAGCCGACTGAGTGCGAACTGAGATCCTTTTCTCCTGAGGGGCGCGGGCTCGTTTGGGAGGGTACTGCTTGAATTCCAGAGGCAGTCCTTGGCTGACCACTTCTAGGACCCACCTGTCCAAGGTGATATCGGACCAGACGAAAAGAAAGTGAAGGAGCTGGACCTCCACGGGAGGACCCAGAGCTGGCGTGACGGGTGTAGGGGTGGCAACCCCCAACCCGTCACTGGGCAGGTTTAGAGAAGGAGAAGGCTCCTGGACCGGCACCTCGGCCTTCTTTACGGGACTACTGAGGACCCTGCTTGGGCCTGGGGTGAAGCTTGAGCCTGCTGTTGCTGCTGGCCTCCTTGATAGGAGGGCTGCCTAACCACATGGGAAGAGTGACGAAAGGCTTCTTCTTGCACTTCTGCTGGTTCTTGCCTGAAGAACCCTTCGCAGAGGTAGCATCCAAGGTGGCACTGGACTGCTCTATGCGCTGGAGGTGACCAACCACTCCTGGACCGAAAAGGTCGGTGCCTAGGAAGGGCATGTTAGCTAACTTGTGCTGGGTATCTGCGGGAAGGAGGATAGCCTCAGCCAAACCCTCGCGAGTGGCCACTGTGGCTGCCAAGAGCGGGCACAGTAATCTCCAATGTCCAGGGCCATCTGGAGCTGCTGTTTGGCAACACACGGTCTTGATCACGGACCTGCTTCACTGTGGTCTGCATGTCCACCGGGAGATAAGGAGGACTTCATCCAATGACCCAAGGAGGGCATGAGAAGTGTGCCATGATGACAGCTGGACTGGCAGAGAGCCTAAGGAAGAGGCCGCATAGACCTTACAGGGCAGAGTGGTCCATATTTTGGACTCCTTGTCCGGGGGTCGGTCAGTGTTAGCTGACCTACCAGTACGCATGAACACAGAAGCAGTCTCTAGGCTTTCGGCCGAAGGATGCTCTGTGAACCCCGCCAGGGACCCCATGGGCACCGTATACTTGCGGGCCATGTGGGAAGACTGAGCTGGGCAGGAAGCAGGACACTGCCAAAGCTCAAGGGCCGGGCCAACAATGGCTTCGGCCACTGGAAAGGCCTCCATCGGGGTATCCCCCCTTTTGAGAATATCCATAAGGGGGTACTCCGCCTTTTTCTGGATGGGCTCCAGGGGCATTCCGGTGCACTCGGAGATCAGGCGGAGAATGCCCTGAAAGGAGGAAGGGCCTTCCTCCAGTCCAGCCACAGGCGACTTATCATCCCGGGATGAGTGTAACCCGTGTCCTCGAGTCTGAAGAGTCAGGGTATAGTGGCCTATCGCCCTCACGTCCCTTGATCTGCCGAGGACGGTCGGGGTGACCGTAATGGACAGACATTGGGGAAGCCCAGTGTCTGCACGGTCCTCTTTTGAGGGAGCCCCTCCCTGAGGCTGCTTAGGCGGTGGCTCCACCAAAATCAGTGCAGAAACTGGAATAGGCTGAGCCGGTATACCCGCCGGACCCACAGGAGGTGGAACCGAGGCCTTCGGTTCCGGAGGGGTAGGCGTCGGCTTAGGAGGCGGAAGCCAAGTAATGGCCAGGGCGGCTGGTGGTGCCGGCTTCTGCCTGGTCAAAATCAGCTGCTGCCACATCAAATCCTCATAGCATCGATGGGAGTTTCCATCGAAGCCTCTCCTCGTCTGAGGAGGATGAGGACCAGCGGCAGCGCCTCTTTTTTTGACCACTCTCCTTAACTGACCACTCTCCTACTTTCTGCATCCTGTCCTTGGGGGCACCTCCATCTCCTCCACCACGTCTTATCACTCTCACAAACTTTGCTCCCCTAGACCAAGAGGTGTTTCTGTATGATGTCTCCAGAATTGATTGGTCGGAGATCTATCTATCACACTGTTCTCTGGATGCTCTTAACCTCTTCATCACTAAATTCCTTATGGTTCAATGTAAACATGCCCCAAAGATCACCCGGAGAGTGAGGGTAAACAAACAAGATGACTAAACAAAGACTTGCTCAAAAGTTTGCCTTAGAGATAAACTCTGGAAGCTTATTCTTTCAACCTGCATTTCTCTGATCTCTCCCAATATACCTCTTCCTTTGATCCCACTGCAGTGTCCTCCCATTCCTCATAAGGAACCTGTCTGGATAAGTTGGAAGTGTTGTCCCCTGTGCCTCCTTATACTCCTCCGTTCTATTTTAAGGCTGTGTCTAGAAAGACAGGAAAGTGGAGGCTCTGGAAAGATGGTCTATAAAGTGGAAGCTGAGGTTCAATGCAGGGAAATGCAAGGTACTCCACCTGGGGGCCAGAAACCCGGGCCAAGTGTACACCCTGGGGGGGGGGAATGCTACAAGTCTCGATGGCTGAGAGGAACCTGGGGGTGGTGGTGGATGTCAAGATGAACAACTCTGAGACTTGTTGGAGGGCAGCAGCCAAGGCCAACAGGATGTTGGGATGCATCTCTAGGGGGATCACCTCCAGAAGGAGGGAAGTGATACTTCCTCTGTATAACTGCTTGGTGAGGCCGCACCTTGAGTACTGCATGCAGTTTTGGAGGCCACACTTAAAGAGGGACATTAACCTCCTGGAGAGGGTCCAGAGGAGGGCAACCAAAATGATTTGGGGCTTGGGGTACAGGACCTATGAGGAGAGGCTCAAGAGCTAATATGTACACATTGGAAGAGAGACGGACCGGGGGACATGATAGAGGTCTTCAGGTACATGAAGAGGGTAAATAGGGGAGGAACAGTCAGGGTGCTTCGAAGGAAGGAGGAGGGGGCCACTAGAGGGCATGGGTGGAAGCTGGAGGGGGGAAGATTCAGGGGAGAAAGGAGGAGGTGCTACTTCACTGAGAGGGTGGTGGAGCCATGGAATGCGCTGCCTAGGGGGCTGGTGGAGGCAGAGACAGTGGAGGGGTTCAAGAGGGGGTGGAACAGGTACAGGGGAAGGGTTCTGGAAGCAAAATCCAATGCAGCAAGAATATCTTGAACTGGGAAGGAGAAGCCAGAGAAGGTTTAGGGCAGCAAGGTCAGCACCCAGGGTGGGGTGACCAAACAAGCAGACACGAAAGACCGTTAGGCCTATTCTGCTGGCATTTTAGTATGTTAGTATGTTAGAAAGGAAGCCCTGAAGCTCCTGAGGTCCATCTCTGATCATACCAGCTCTGGCTCAGACTCCCTTGAACCCCGCCTCTTGAAACTTGCAGCTCCCCTTATTGCATTACCGCTGGCCAAAATTGATGTTATTACTTTCAGGTGGAGTAGTCCCTGACCTCTAGAAAGCTGCTCGGATCACACCTGTACTTAAAAAGGGATCCTAAGGTTGTCATGAACTACACACCAATTGCCATACTCTCGGTTCTGAGCAAAATCCTGGAGAAAATTGTCGCAACTCAGACAACTGACTATCTACTTAAGCACAGCCTGCTCTTGGATACCCAACATGGCTTCAGGAAAGGACAAAGCACAATGACTGCACTCCTTAAATTCAGCACAGACACTCTTTCAAAAATGGATACTGGCAATCTGACTGGGGCAGTCTTTATTGACCTCACAAAGGCTTCTGACCTTGTAGATCACACTTTACTTCTCTCCTCGCTTCGACACCTGCATTTCTCCTCCTCTGTTGTTGACTGGTATGAAAGCTACCTGACAAACAGAACTTAAGTGGTGAAATTTAATTCCTCTCTATCGAACAGTACCACCATTAACACTGTTGTACCTCAGGGTTCCATCCTAAGGCCCCTCCTATTCTCTCTTTATATAAATAACATTGGAGCTGCTCTAAAATCCTGCTCTGCTATTCTATATGCTGATGATCTTGTCATCTATATAAGTTCTACTAATATAGACACTATCAACACAACCCTTTCCTCTGACTTTAACAATATCCAAAACTGGCTATACAACTACAAATTGGCTGTCAACACTAGCAAAACTAAAGCCATGCTTGCTATCATTAAAGCTCCAGGCTTGCACAACAGCACTGATGGTGCAGGACTTAGAAGGTCAATTACTGGAATGTGTGACCTCTTTCAAGTACCTGGGCATCCTGCTAGATCAATCGCTTGTTCTTAATCTTCATGTACAGTCTGTTTGCAGAGCTGTCAACTCCAAACTGGGTGTTGCACATAAGACTAGTTATATGCTCATGCCATCGGCTAAAATGGCCACTGCGAGGGGGATTCTGCTCCCCACCCTAACCTATGGGGCTCCCTTATTTGGGGCTGCTCATAAAACTGACCTACTCAGATGGAATATTACGTATAACAACATATGTCACTATGCCTCTTCTGCTCCTCGGCTTAAACACCACTGTCAGCTTTATAATGATCTTGGTTGGCTGTCTCCGTTAGCTAGTGGGAAATACTACCTTGGCTCTCTTATTTCTCGATAATTTGAAATCAAACCCCTAGGTGTCTTGCAGCTATGCTTGTTCCTCAGGACACACTCCATGGTCTCGATCAGCTGATAAATCCTTTTTGAATTTGCCGAGGCGCCGCACTAGGAAAGGAACTGTTGCATTTGAGCATGCGGCTCCACAGCTGTGGAATTCCCTTCCCCTCGACATTAGACTTTCTAGTTCCCACACATGCTTTAAGAGAAAACTGCGCTCGAATTTGCTGATTGCTGATACCTGTTCCTGCTTTCACCCTACCTAATGACTGATGTCTCTGCCATACAATAGCATTTCCTCACCTCTATATAACCCTTTTACTGCCTCAGCCTGTCCCGGCTCCCTTTCCCTGCCCATATACAATCTTGCACTGCAGGCATCTCTCTTACACTTACATATACTCATATAATCTAATTTCATGGCTTGCTCCCCTCTTCCTCACTTACTGACCTTTTCCTTAATGACACCCCCTGCTCTCAATGGTTATTTCTTCCTTTTGTATTACCTGTTTTTGTGTACCTTGTTCTGTTCATATGATACGTCACCTGATAATTTATTGTCCAAGGTCCTCTCTATTCATTGCATAGGTAGGCACCTATGAACTTATGAATGGTCTACTCTGTATATCTCTGATATATTGTATCTACTTTAACTCACTGTATGTAAAGCGCTTTACTTTGTATGTTCTGATATATTGTATCCTCCTTAACTCATTGTATGTAAAGCACTTATAATTTGTTATCCTGTTAAGTTTCTGCATGTCTGTAATCTCCCAGAGTAGGTACCTGAAAATAGTCATTTATGGCTAGTGCACTTACGCGGTTAACAAAAGCTAAATAAAAAATAAAAATAAAATGTTTGTGGCCCTTTTTAGCCGATCGACCAAAGGGATCCTGGTCCTCGATCGAGACTGACGGGTCGCTAGTTCGACCAGGGGACACGGAGTTGGTGAAACCGAGGTTCCCGCACCTTATCCTCGATGGGGACACCGAGGCAGTGTCTCCTCATTGGGAAAGGAAAGGACAGGCATCCTTTCTAAGGAATGACGTCAACGGAGTTGGCGATAAAGGCTCGACTGGGTCAGAGTAATCTCCGTCCGATTCAGCCGTTTCCTCGGTCTCCGGTGCCTTGGCCCGGCGGAAGAGTCAGTAAAGCGGTGGCCGAGGCGATCTTGACGAAGTCGAGACCGCATGTTCCTGGGACTCGGACCTCTCTCGGTCCCAGGGTGTCTCATTCTGGAAGAAGGCGACTTGGGGTCCTTGTCCCTCTTCCGAGGCCGGGAGGAGTCTGAGCCCAAGGGTGCCTCACCCCTGGTGAGAGAGACTGGTACAACTCCCTAAAGGAGCCCAAAAGGTAAAGCCAAGGTTGAGAGGAATGACAACACTGCGACTGGCCAAGCCGAGCCACCTCCTCCTCAAAAGCAGCCATCTGCTCAAGCT
Source organism: Neoceratodus forsteri (assembly GCA_016271365.2). Lineage (NCBI taxonomy): Eukaryota > Metazoa > Chordata > Ceratodontiformes > Ceratodontidae > Neoceratodus > Neoceratodus forsteri. The sequence continues at coordinate 639,210,370 of CM028137.1, read as the reverse complement.
GCTCGGCGGATCTCGCGGCCACGGAAACTGCCCACCTTGCCGCCTTAGATTTCACCGGTGGGTTTCTAAGCTTCGGTCTCCCCAATTTTAGGCGTGCCTTGTGATTGTCCAGAACGTTGGGATGGAAGGCCAAACAGAATGTATAAGACGTGGTGTCATGTCCGACACCTAGGCAACAGACACAGGAGAGGTGGGGATCGGTGCGTGACATTTTGTGGCTGCAGGGACACCGGCGAAATCCGGAGAACGATTTGTCCTCCATGTCCGACGCACTGTAATCGGAATCGTTAACTCTGACGAGTTTCAAAGTAATTTGCGGTGAAAACCGACTTTGCGAATCCAGGGCCTACGAATTGCTAAGTAGCATGAGGGAACCTGAATCTTTCAGCGGAAAGAAAGATCTGGCGCCATGGGGCGAAGCTGAGGTATTTACCACCCGGGTGGGTGGGAGGAGCTAGCTTGAAGACTTCCGGCCAGATTTAAAGGGGAAAGGGATATGCTAGAGAGTGTGGATGAACAACATATCCACGCTCCTAGAAGAAGAGTTACCGGGAGAAACAAAGGGAGGCAGGGAAGGCGGTTAGGGCGGCAAAAGCACAAACAGAGGAAAATATTGCAAAAATCAGTAAAAAAGGGGAATAAAACTTTTTTTATATACATAAGCAAAAACAGAAAGACCAAGAGAGGGATAGTAAGGCTGAAAGGAGAAGGAGGGATGTGCGTGGCAGAGGACCACCAAATAGCAGACACACTGACCAAATACTTCTGTTCACTATTTACAGAAGAGGAGGGAAACTGGCCATAGTTAAGAACAAGGGCATGTTGCATGGAAGGTGGACACTAGTCCCTTTATGGATGACAGAGTCCTTAAGGATCTAGTACAATTAAAAGTGAACACGGTAATGGGACCTGACGGGATACATCCCATGATACTGAGGAACTCAGGGAAGAACTGGCTGCACCTCTGGCAGCCCTGTTCAACCTGTTATTGGAAACAGGGAGGTTCCAGGGGACTGAAGGAGGGAGGATGTAGTCTCACTCCACAAGAGTGGAAATAGGGAGCAGGCAGGAAATTACAGGCCAGTCAGCCTGGCGTCAGTGGTGGGCAAGATAATGGAATCACTACTGAAGAAAAGGATTGGGGAATACATTGTTGCCAGTGGACTACAGGATCCAGTGCAGCATGGTTTCACGAGGGGCGCCAGACTAACCTAATCGAGTTCTTTGATTAGGTAACCAGAAAGTGGATCAGGGAGGAGCCGTGGATGTAGCCTACCTGGGTTTCAAGTAAGGCCTTCGACACTGTTCCACGAGGAGACTGGTAAACAAACTGGAGAGCCCTGGGAGTAGGGACTAAAATAGTTAAATGGGTAGAGGTTGGCTAGAAACAGGAGTAAGAGGCGGTGGTAAATGGCATCACTCTGGGTGGGCAGGGTGACCAGTGGGGTGCTGCAGGGGTCAGTACTAGGCCCAATCCTCTTTAATATATCTATTAGTGACATCACAGAAGGACTAGAAGGGAAAATATGCCTATTCGCAGATGACACAAAGCTCTGCAACAGAACAGACACCGGGGGTGGGGGAGAATGAGGAGTGATCTGCATAAGCTGGAAGAATGGTCACGGGTTTGGCAGCTGGGCTTCAGCATAAAGAAGTACAAAATCATGCACCTGGGGCACACAAACCTGGGGGCAACATATCAACTGGGAGGAGTGGAATTATATTTAAACATTTGGTAACCAGGAAAGGCAGGATGACCAGTGGGGTGCTGCAACAAAGCAGAAACAAAGCAGGAAAGGGACCTGGGGGTAATAATTTTGGATGGCCTGAAGGTAGCTAAACAATGTGACAAGCCAGTGGGGAAGGCTAATAGGATGCTGGACTGCACAGGCAGGGGAATCACCAGCAGAAGGAGGATGTAGTGATACCCCTGTATAGGTCACTGGTGAGACCACACCTGAATACTGTGTCCAGTTTTGGAGGCCCCATCTCCGAAGGGACATAGATAGGGCAGAGACAGTACAAAGTGCAACCAAATGGTGCTGGGCCTGCATCAAGGCCCTACAAAGACAGGCTTAAAGAGCTGATTTGTACTCCCTATAGGAAAGGGGAATATGACAGAAACATACAAATACCTTACAGGTAAAAACAGGGAGCAGAAAGGCAGTATTTTTCAAACAAAGATGCTCAAGGACAAAGGGTTCACACTATGAAGGTGGAAGGGGAGGCTCAGAGGAAATATAAGAAAGTACATCTTCACGGAGAGGTGATGGATGCATAGAACAGCCTCCCAGTGGAAGTGGTGGAGCCTAACATGGTTACAGGATTCAGGAATGCATGGGATAGGTACAAGAGGATCTTGAAAGTAAGATGGGGGGTCCGAAGACTGAGTAAGGTCTGCTGTGGTGTAGGTAGGGAAAAACAGGGCAGACTGGATGGGCCATGAGGTCTTTATCTGCCAACATCTTCTATGTTTCTATGTGCTATTTCTATGAGACAGCATGCACTACAGTCTCAGGATCCTACGGGGGAAGGAGGGTGGGATGGCATGGCCTGATGAAAGAGATTCTCTCGAAGATCTACTGTTATGATGAATACATAACTGTTCTATCTTCTTCAAGGACATCTCTTTCATCAGGCAACACCTTTTGAATGAGTACCAAGGAGTACTGACCATAAACAGTCTGGGTGGCTGAAGCCTACCAGCCTAAGAAAGCAGGCCTTGGAACACAGCTAGGCCAAAGCTGGACCTTTTGAGAAGCAATGTCAGAATGTAGTGTTTAGTGAAAGTGTGGATAGTACTCCAGGTGGCAGCAGCAGATACATTTTGAAACATGCAACAGATGTGGCCATGCCTCTAGTGGAAAGCACGAATAACCCCAGTAGGTTCCTTATCATACTTCCCATAACAGAAAGTAATACAGTCTGCTAACCATTTGGACAGGCACTGTTTAGAAACTGGGATGCCCTTTTTCCCAGAGGTAAAAAGAAACAAAAGCTGCCAGGATGTCTTGCAGTCCTTCATGTGGTAATGTATTGTATCAAAATAATACCTACGATCACATCTAAAGTATGAAGCAATGCTTTTCTGGATTGGCATGCTCAGGAAAATAAAGTGGCAGGTGGATGCTTCGATTTAAAGTAAACTCTCACACCACGTTTGGTAAAAACTTAGGATTAGTACACAAAAAAACCCTGTCTTTGTGGAAAAACCAAATAAGGAGGCTCACACATTACAGCCTGTAGCTCTGACTTATCGAAAACTTTTGATTTGGTTAATCATGCCATGCTGCTGCGGAGACCGAAGGGCCTTGGCCTGACAGATAAGTCTTACAAGCACCCACATACCGCCCTGGCAGTCTAGTGGCACCTCCCTCCCAACCCGTAGCTGCGATTGCCCATGAAATACCAATAAAACTATTCCCTGGTAGTCTAGTGGTACCCCCCCCTTCCCATAGTGTGATCACCTACAATATGGGTAAATTATATCTCTGGCAGTCCGGTGGTACCCCCACCCCTCCCGTTGGTGCGCTCCCTGTACATGTACAACCCTGTACTGTACATCTCTAGTAGTCTGGTGGTCCCCCCACCCCTCCCGTTACCCCGCTCTCCGATCATATGGCATGTTCCCCTCCCTGGCAGATTCCCCCCCCCCATCAGTGGCGGGCAGCAGCATACTCACCCGCATACTTCCGCAGCTGCCCGCCGACTGACAGTTACTGCAGTAGTCTCACGGCAAGCCCATTCGTCCACACTGTGGGCCAATGGGATTGCAGCCCATACAGTAGCGCTGCCGTCGTGGGAGCCGCTGAGTATGCTGCTGACGGAGAAGGCGGGGTCCTGTGGGGTGGGGGTGCCACTGGACCACCAGGCAGGGAACATGCCATATGACTGCAGAAAAGAGGGAGGTGGGACCACTAGACTACCAGGGATGTATAGGGTTGTACATGTAACGGGACGCACTCAACAGGAGGGGTGGGGAGTACCACTGGACTGCCAGAGATATGATTTACCCATATTGTAGGCATCGCACTATGGAGGGAGTACCACTATACTACCAGGAATAGTTTGAATGGTATTTCACGGCCGATCACGGCTATGAAGGGGACGGGTGCTACTAGACTACCAGGGAAGATCTTTATATTTATTTTATGGTGATCAGGGCTATGAGGAGGGTGGGGGTTACCACTGCACTGCCAGGGCAAAGGTACAGGTGTTGTTTATGTCGATCACTGCTAGGAGGGTGGGTTACCACACACGTCCCTCTGGGGGCACTGCATGCTGTGCAGGGCACCAGGTGCAAGTCGCTGGCCTGTCCTGCACAACTCATGCAAATGGCGCCATAATGACATGCAAACAGCCCCATTTGCGCCCTGCATACATTATGGCTCAATCTGCATACTGCCGGCTGAATATCAGGAATTTGCGCACAACGTAGCTCTGTTGCACTGGTGCAGGTCCCATTCCTGGTATTCAGCCCTAGCTGGGTTGGGTGTGCCAATGCATGGTATTTGCGCACTGCGCATTACCTGATATATTCAGAGGAGATGCGCCATTGCTCATCTCTTCTGAATATATCCCTGGATCTCACCGGTGCAACACAGTTGTGTTGAGTACCCACTTGCACCATTGCCAGGCGCATGTTTGAATATCAGGCCCCATGTATCTTATTTGGTTCTACACCTAAATTACATAATGCTGAACCCTCTATTAATTTACGATTTAGCAGGGAATACAACAGGTCTCGGAAACCAAATATTTAGGAATATTACTTGATCCTCATCTTACCTATTCGGCACATATCAGGAAGGTAGTAAAGTCTGTGAATCAAAAAATTGGTGCTTTATATCATAGCAAAGATTGCCTAACAAGAGAAGTAAGAGAGACAATATCTAAAAGTGTGTTATTGACCACATTATATTATAACTCTTTTCTGTTCACAAAGGTAGCTAAAAAGGATCTGGACTTGGTTAGCAGAACTTTTAATTCTATCTGCAGATTTGTCTTGGCTAAGTCATTTAAAACACATCATTGTGTTTTATATACTGATCTTGGCTGGCTGCCTCCCAGGTTGGTTAATCTTTACCATTTGGGTTGTTTTGACTAATGCTGCACTTGTACAAAGCTGTAAACCCTTTGTTTAGTCTATTAAAATCAGGGCTGAAACCAGATTGCTATGTTCATCCAGTGTACTACAGTTGTCTACTCCTAGGCTTTCGTCCTTTATGAGAGTGAGGGCTTTTCTATACAATGCTCAAATCTATGGAACACTCTGCCTATTAACTGCATGAATAGCCCTACACATGAAATATTAAAAAACTTTGTATTATTTGCAATCCATCAGTGTGTAACTGTTTTTAAAGAACTGTATCTGTATTTATATTTGTACTGTTTCATATTTTGTACACGTCCGTATTGTTTGTATACTATCTTAGCTTCTACTTTTGTATGAAGCTCTGGGTCGATCCTGAAAAAGGCCTTGGCCCAGTGTTCCTACCGGTAAATAAAGTGAACAGAGGTAAGAGTTCCCCTTGTTTGATGATGTAATGCATCACACTGATGTCCATTTGCACTAATAGAGGGCCCGGGAACAGATGAGCTTGGAAGGCTTGTAGTCCATACAGAACAGCTTGCATTTCTAGAACATTTATGTGCAGAGTGCTCGCCACTGCAGTTCATGTCCCTGCATCTGATGTGGCCCTAAGTGTGTCCTCCAGTCCATCCTCGAGGCATCTGTGGTTGAAATCTGGTGAAGGGAAGGGATCAGGAAGGAAACCCCCTATAACAGGTTTCTGGACTCCTTTCACCACTTTAGAACTTTGCATACAGGAGAGGTCACTAGAACTCTCTGTTCTAGACAGTCAGTTAGCTTGTCCCACTGGATTCCTAGGGTCCACTGGGGGGGATCCTCATGTGCAGTCTGGCCAGAGGTACTGTAACAAAGGCAGCTACCATAAGGCCCAGGAGCCAAAGGAACATTCTGGCTAAGACATACTGGCTGTTGTGGAATAGTTGGGCCTGGCCAGTCAGACATTTGGCCCTGTCCAAAGGCAGGAAGGCTGAACGTTGGGCTGCATCAAGACTGCTCCTATGCACAGCAGGCACTGACAAGGTGTCAAGACAGATTTGGGTATGCTGACAGTAACCCCCAAAGCATTGAACATCTGCCTTGTTCGAGCTAGGGTGCGCATGAGCTGATCCTTGGAGTGGGCTTTCAACGGCCAATCATCCAGGCAGGGAAAGACATAGAGGCCTTCCCTGGGAAGGGCTGCTGCCACTGCTGCCAAGCATTTGGTAAAGACCTGTGGCACAAAGGACAAGCCAAAGAGCAATACTCTGAACTGGTAGTGTTCCCCCTGAAACAGAAACCTCAAATATTTTTGTTAGGTTTGCAAATTTTGATATGAAGGTAGGCATCCTTCAAGTTGAGGGAACAGATTCAATACCCTGCCAGCAGTAGTGGGAGCAGGCCTGCAGGGTGACCATTTTGAACTTTTGTTATATATATAAAAAAGTTCAGGTCCCGAGATCCAGAATAGGCAGCAGGTCTCTTGTCCATTTTGGAACTAGGAAGTACCAAGAGTGAACCCTGTGTTTCTTTGTCCTAAGGGCACAGGTTCTCTGAGCCTTCTTCTGAGGCAAAGTGTGCTCGTCCTCCAGGAGTAAAGGAATGTGGTCTGGAAGATAGTGTGTTGGCACGGTGGATGATCTGGAGGTGTTTCTAGAAGTTCCAGAGCATGATCTTGTTCTATGACTTCCAGGACTCAGGCATCTGATGCCACCTCCTTCTACTGATTTAGGTGGAAGGAGAGACAACCCCCAACAACAGCTTCTGGAGGTACTGGTGGTTGAGGGGTGTACTAGGAGTCAGGCAGAGCTGGTTGTGGTGGCTCCTGCTGCACCACCAGCTCTATGATCTTTCTGAGCATTCATCTAGGGTGGTTCCTGGTGGTGGACAAGGCTCTTTCTCCCTTGCCCTTAACTTTTTGTCTGGCGGCAAGATGGTGTCTAGCACCAGCGAGGTGAAAAGATATCCTATGTCTACCCCTTAGTTGGATACGGTAAAATGAGTGTACTGACTTCAGGGTCCTACCACAGACCTAGAAGTTAGAGAGGATATCCTGGACATCCGAGTCAAATAATTTGTATCCTCTAAAGGAGCATTGACACTGTTGTACATCATTCACAAACCCTGCCACTAAGCCAGGAGTACCTCCTTAGGCATATTCCTAGGGTAGCAGCCTGAGCGAGCATCAGACACATCATGAGGCCATACGAGGTAGATGTTTTCCCACATTAGCCCGAGCTATGAGAGCTTCCGAGAAGCCCCGCTTGATGTACCCTCTGGCAAGACTTATGCAACTGCTTTTGCCTTTCTCCAGAATGCATTCTGGAACATGACCATATGGGCCTGATAGTCAGCAATTCTGAAGCCCAGGAGGCTGAGATGAAAGCTCTCTTACCTAGCAAATCCAACTTCCTGGACTCTTTATCAGGAGGAAGTAAACTGAAGTGTTTTTGTGCTCGTGACCGATCATGGGCAGCATGGATGACTACAGAGTCTGCTCAGGTTGACTAGCAAAGAAGGGTTTTTGTCATTATTGTCACTACTGAAAAAGGAGCTTGAAAAGGCAAAGCCCATGTGCGCTCTATAAGGAACGGTAACAGTTCCTCCTTCTTCCATCTGAAAACAGGTTGTCAATACCTTTTTAAAAGACTCTATCTGTGCTTAGAATTAGATTCTTAGGCAAACTATTCCGTACATCAATCCCTCTTTCGGTAAAAAAGAACTTCCTTTTATTTTTTTCTAAAATGGCTACCCTTAACTTGTAATGAATGCCCCCAGTACTAAAGTTTGGATTTTTAAATGAGATATTTAATTCATTTGTAAGGACTGGATTGTTTATAATATCATAATAGAGTAGTAGATCCCCTCGTAGTCTCCTCTCTTGCAAGGAGTATAGCCCCAATTCACTAATTCTGCCTTTGTATGGTAGATCCTTAACTTCTGTAATGATTCTAGTCATACTCGTTGTATTCTTTCTATCTTTGTTATGTCTGATCTTTTATAGGGTGCCACAGTTAGCTACAGTAGTCCATCTGTGGCCTCACGTAGGATCTATACAGGAAGTATTACTTGACCTTCGACTCCTGATATTTCTTCATTATTGACCCTGCTACTCTATTTGTTTTGAAACAGCACTTGTGCACTGTGCTGAAATCTACTTTGTTATCCACACACGCTCAGATCTTTGTCATTATTTGACTGTTTGAGTACTGAATTACTAAGAATGTATCTACACTGTTTATTGTTCTTTCCTAGTGTAGAACACAGCATCTGTCAGTGTTGAAACTCATCCCCCATTCGTAGGCCCAGTTAGTTATTTGATCTACATCATTTTGGATTGAGTCACTGTTCTTCTGTGTTCCACAGGAACCACCAAGTTTGTTATCGTCTGCATACTTGACTAGTTTGTTTACCAGGTTCTTACCCAGATCAGCAATGAGCAGTTGGAATAACACAGGGCCCAGAAAGGAGCCCTGAGGTACTCCACTAGTCACCTCACCTTCAGCTGACAAAAACATTGATAGTCACTCTCTGTGTTCTATTAGTCAGCCAGTTACCGATCCATTTCAGTGATGTAGGTGTTTCCTTTAGTCTACCCAATTTGTAAAGTATTGCCCAGTGTGGCACAGTGTCAAAAGCCCTACAGAAAGCCAACAAGATAACATCTGCAGGTGTGCCCTAACAGTTTACTAAATGTTTTGCAGAAACAAACAAGATTAATGAGATACGAACGCCTCGCTGTGAATCCATGTTGAGCTATGTCAACATTGTTGTTAGATTCAATATGCTGATATAGTTTGTCATTTATTATTGACTCAAACATTTTACCCCAGATCGATCTTATGGATGGGAGTTATCTTTGCTGCTTTCCAGTCTGTTGGTACTTCCCCAGTATGTAATAGTTTATTATATAGTATTTCCAAGGGCAAACAGATGCTATCTTTTATTAAAATCAGGATCTGTGGAATTATGTTGTCCAGGCCTGGAGCTACATATTTTTTTAACTTATCAGTTTTCTTTATTTCATCTTTGGTACATTTTGGAACCTGTTCGGTATTAATATGTGTTATGTTATGTTGACGAGGTTCAAAATAAATTGAACAAAAATACTTATTGAAAATATTGGCCATAAGTTTTGCGTCAGTAATAACCTCGTCATTTTCAACGATTGATGTCAGCCCTGTACCTGACAGTTTAATGAATTGATATACCCATAAAACTGTTTACAATTTCTTTTTGTTGCTGATTTAGTTAAATGTAGCTCAATTCTTCTTTTTGACTTATTAATTGCATTTTAGCATGTTTTCTGTTTTTGTTTAAAGTTATTCCAGTTTTACACTGTATTATTATGTTTATATATTGCGTATGATCTGTTTTTCTGTTTAATTAACTTGTAAATCTTTCTATTTATCCATTTTGGTTTAATTCCTACTGTTATATTTTTTGATACGTTTGATGTTTGTAACTTACACTTAATACTGTTTCCTTTATAATTTGCCAACTTTCCTCTCCTGTTTTATTTTCAAGTAGACAAGGCCAGTCAATGTTATTAATTTCATGATTCATCATCTCTTTATTTGCTGTTTTATCAAGGAATACCTCCGTACACCCTGTTAATCGTACAAGTGAACATTGTATATTAAATAGTAAAGTCCTATGGTTGCTGCCAAATAGTTGGGAGGATGTCATACAGCCTGTAATTCTAACATTATCTGAACTAAGCATTGGGTCCAAAATATTATTTCCACGTGTTGGTTCAGATTTTGCTCCTCACAGACCTGAATAAATAAGTTACTTATATTACTCCTGGCTTTTTTAGTTGTCCATTCGATTTCATGTAAATTGAAGTCCCCTGTCAAAACAAGTGGTCCCAGTTCGGTAAAGTACAGTTACGTAAGAACTTACCGTAACAGTAGATCTTCGAGGGAGGCTCTTACAGTAGGTAATTACATATAGGACTGCGCGTTGGCGAGGCAGGACCACGGAAAATTTCTAGCTAGCGGTCCCTGGAGGGACATGCGATCAGGTGACCAGCGTCAGGCGATGGGGTATAAAGGGCGGTCCCGGAGCCGCCTTCAGTTCTTTCCGCCACAGGCCCAGGCGAGAGAGAAGCAGATATTTCCTCAATGGAAAAGGAGCTGAAAAAGCCTAGGGGATGGAGGGGGGAAGGTATTACCTACTGCAAGAGCCTCTCTCGAAGATCTACTGTTATTGTAAGTTCTCACGTAACTGTACTATCTTACTTCAAGAGGGCTCTTGTAGTAGGTAATTACATATAGGACAGAATCCCAAGCAGTCTGGAACAAATGAAAGGCACGGGAGGAGGAACTACTCCAAGAAGTAGTAAACAACCTTGCAAACCTCAAGATAGGAGGCCTTGCAAGACAGCTAACCCGAAGCCTGCTCTACGGCGAGAGGCAATGTCCAAACTGTAATGTTTCATAAAGGTATGGACGGAAGTCCAAGTGTCGGCAGCACAGATGTCTGCCGCAGACACATTCTTGAAACAAGCCGCAGAGGCTGCTACTCCACGAGTGGAGTGACCTCTGACTTGACCCGGTAGGGTCTTGTTGTACTTGTCATAACAGAAAGTGATGCAATGAGCCAACCACTTTGATAGGCATTGCTTGGAGACAGCATTGCCTTCCCTTTTGTGAGCAAAAAGAGACGAACAACTGATCAGTCTTTCTGAGATCCTTCGTTCTATCGGTGTAGTATCTCAGAATCCTGTGGACATCCATGGTATGGAGCAAGTATTCTCCTTGGTTGGAGTACTGCATTAAAAAGGCAGGTAACTCAATAGACTGATTTAAGGTAGACTCCGCTACCACTTTCGGGAGAAACTTAGGATTCGTGCGAAGAGCTACTCGTTCTTTGTGAAAAATCAGATAAGGGATTTTACACATAAGGGCCTGGAGCTCGGAAATTCTGTGAGCAGAAGTAATGGCCACCAAGAAGAGCGTCTTCCACGATAAGATCTTCAAGTCTGCGGAAGCCACAGGCTCAAAAGGAGGAAGGGTAAGTTTCTCGAGGACAAAGTTCAAGTCCCAAGGGGGAGCCGGAGTCCGAACAGGGGGCCTGAGATGAAGGACCCCTCTGAGAAAGGTCTTGGATACCTCCAATTGGGCAAATGCTTTATCAGCGAAGGGAACATGGTAGGCTGAAATAGCAGCCATGTGAACCTTCAAAGAGAAGTGACTGAGACCCAGGTCGAAAAGAGATGACGCAAATAATCAAGCAGAACGGCCACAGGACAGGAGAAAGGCTCCACGTTCCTGGAGGCAACCCAAATGGAAAATCTCTTCCATTTCATAGCGTAGGTGGACCTAGTGGAGGGTTTTCTAGCCTCCACCAGAATCTCGGCCACCTTAGGAGAGATGCCAAAACGGGATTGGGCTAGGTCTGCAGGAGCCATGCATGAAGTTGAAGAGACTTGAGTCCTGGATGGACCAGGGCTCCCTGATCCTGGGTCAGCAATCCTCGAGATAAAGGAAGAGGAAGAGGAGGAACCTCTGAGTATTGTTGTAGAAGACAGAACCAGATTTGCCTGGGCCAGAAAGGAGCGATCAGAATCATTCGCTCCTTCCAATCAAGATTTCTGCAGCACCACGAGGGACCAGAGGAATTGGGGGAAAAGCATAGACGAATCTGTCCTTCCAGCTTAGAGATAGCGTCGCTCCTGAAAGCGCCTCGCTCTGGAGCGAGCGAGCAAAAGGTTGGAAGCTTTGCGTTTTGGGAGGAGGCGAACAGGTCTATCTGTGGAGTCCCCCAAATCTGGAAGATGCTTTTTAGAACTTTTTGGTCCAGTTCCCACTCGTGTGGCAAAGCCGAAGAACGACTTAGCTTGTCTGCCAGGACACTGTCGACTCCTGGAACATGGATCGCCGTGAGGTGAAGGTTGTGAAGCGTTGCCCATTCCCAAACCCTCATCGCTTCCCTGCACAGCGGGTAGGACCGAGTCCCTCCCTGCTTGTTGATGTACCACACCATGCACATGTTGTCTGTTTGGACAGCCAGGTGACCAGGAAGGATGTATTGGTGAAGGGCCTGGAGCATACAGCACTGCTCGTGAGCTCGAGCACACTGATGTGGAGAGCTAACTCAATCTGGACCATAAGCCCTGGGTTGGGTGAGGACCCAGATGGGCTCCCAACCTTCGCCTGATGCGTCCGTGGTCAGAGTCTGGGCGGGGAGGAGATGAAAGAAGGGGACCCCCCGGAACAGGTTCTCTCGAACCATCCACCATTGCAAGTCTCTTGTCATCGGCGAGGAGATCAGCACCAGATGATCTAGGTCGTCTACAAGTTGATCCCACTGAGAGCGGAGAGTCCACTGAGAGATCCTCATGTGGAGGCGCGCACGCGGAACTGTCGGGATGGCAGCCGCCATAAGCCCCAGAAGATGGAGCACCGACCTCGCTGGAACCTTCCTGCGTTCCGAAGAAGGGAAATCTGGGACTGGAGGGAGGCCCCCTTGTCTGAAGGCAGGAAGGCCCTGCACACTGTCGTATCGAGGATTGCCCCGATGAACTGGAGTCTCTGGGAAGGGTCCAGATGAGACTTGGAATGGTTGATGGTGATACCCAGACCAGTGAAAACCTGCTGGGTGAGGGAGAAAAAATGCAGGAGTTCCTCCCTGGACGAGGCCGCCAGGAGCCAGTCGTCCAGGTAGGGAAAAACCTCAACTCCCAAAGTACGCAGGTGGGCTGCTACCACTGGAAGGCATTTGGTAAAAACTCGGGGAGCCGAGGAAAGACCAAAAGGGAGCGCCCGGAATTGGTAATGGTCCCCCTGAAATGCAAACCTGAGGTACTTTCAGTGCGAGGGCAATGGGGATGTGCAGGTATGCACACTGCATATCCAGTGCAAAAACCATTGGCCCGGCCGGAGAAGGGCAAGAGGGTTTGAAGGGAGAGCATCCTGAACTTTTTGTATTCCACATAGAAGTTCAGGGAGCTGAGATCGAGAATAGGTCTGAGATCTCCTGTCTTCTTTGGTACAAGAAAGAAATGGGAATAGTAACCCATCCCGTGAAGGTGAGGGGGGACGGGTTCTATGGCCTGCATCCCGAGGCGAGCAGATATTTCTTCCCTGACCAAAGGAAGATGGTCCCTTGAGTAAGAGAAGTTCAGAGGGGGCTGGCGTGGAGGTTTCTGCTATGATCTGAAGCACCCATGAATCCGATATTATCCTCTCCCAACCCGGAAGGTGGAGGGAGAATCTCCCTCCTACCGGCTCCTCCGGGGAGTCCAGAGGCGGTGGGAGAGGGAAGGAGTCAGGTGGTGTGAGGCAGCGCTGCAGCTGGGGCACCTGCTGCTTTGGCGGAGGCCTGGCAGCTGTGGGGCCCGGCGTTTAGTGGCCGCCCTTCCCTGAGGTTTCGCTTGAGCCGGCTGCGTCTGCGAGGGCGGCGCTGTGGGGATGGAGACGGTCGCATGGAATCCACAGATTTGAGGCCATCCCTTCTCCTGCAAGTCGGTGATGATGTCCTTGGCGTCACCACGAAAAGCACGAACCTCTGAAGGTGCTTCTTGAATTGCTGATTGCACCTCCGGGACCAGACCTGACACTGCAGACCATGCGTGATGCCGAAGACTTACAGTGACAGAGCTCAATCCTGCAGTGCCCACTGCGCCGTGGTCATCCTCAGAATGTGACGACTGGCCGAATGAGCAGAGCGGACAAGGTCAGCTAACTCCTGCTTGATTTGGGAGTCAGGCAAGGTCAATCTTAGATTCTGCCTGGGTAAGGACAGCCTTCTGGTAATCCCCCATATGTGCTACATAATTTAGGGCCCTGATCCCCAGTGTGGAAGAAGCACAGATCTTCCTTCCATACTGATCCAGAAGGCGAGATTCCTTATCCGGGGGAGATGAGCTCAAATGTTTCAGGCGTGCCGACCGGCCGTGCAGGGGTGAGAGTCTAGAAAGTCTACACCCTCCGGACCTGGTATAGCCTGTTGGACTTCCGAGTGGGGCTAAAGCGACGGTTGTTTCCAAATGGTGGAAACAAGGTGGGCATGAGTCTCGATCAGGGTGGCACTAGGTAGGAGCCGTGAGGGCAAGTTCAGATGTACAGCGAGTTTAACCGCCTGAGGATCTGGCTCTAGGAGCATGCCACTGATGGACTTCCTGGATCTTCCTGAGCAACTCCGTGAAGGAAGGATCCTCTAGAAGAGACTTTGGAGGAGTCCTCGGCCGGGCTTGGATGGAAAGCAAGGCTCGTGGTCTTTCTCGGAGCATCCGTCGGAGGAATCCAAGGAGTCCGAGAGAGAAGAAGAAGAATTTGAAGCAGAGTAAGACTCCTAGCTCGTCTAGGGAGGACAGGTTCATGAGGAACCCTGGATGCGTGTCCTGCCCTCTCTGGATCCCAAGGGAGAGCTGGGAATCCGGAGGCGGAGAAGGAGTGTGCCGTCTGGGGCGTCAGGGAGCGGAGGTGGCACTGTCACTGTGGGCTCTCGACTTCCTTGGTGAGCTGAGCCTTGGACTCAGCCCACCAGGAGGCCAGAGTCTCCTGAAGATCCACGGTGGCCTGGGGGCGGTGGAGGAAGAGGGGATAGACTACGGATTATATCCGTAAGGTCAGTATCCGTAACCCGGCTGCGGGGAATACCGGAGCTGGGTATTGGACGTCGGTACTGCGGCGTCGGTGGAGTCGGCGCTGGGTACTGCGGGCGCAGGATCCTGTGGATCAGGGTTAACCGGCGTCCGAATGGACGGCGGATACCCAGGTGCCGGAGGAGCTGCTGGAGCAGATGGCCCAGTAGGGAACTCCACGGGCAGATTGACCGTGATAGGCCCGTGGGGTGGAGGCCTGAAGGAGAGAATATCCCCGCCCGGCGTCGGAGGGGGCGGCGTCGGAGAGCCGAGTCGAGGACGGCGTCAGATCCAGTTCTGTAGGAGGAGGATCTGGCGGTGGAAAAGCATCCCGAGCATCGCCTGGGGACGGAGGACAGAAGTCCCCGGGGTCAGGCAGGGGGGACTCGGGCTCCCCGGACGGCAGCGAAGGCTGCGGGGAACCTGGAACGACAGATGATGGAGGGTCTGTCATAGGCTCCGATGCTCGGCGCATGTCGGAGGAGCCGATGTGCGACTTAGGGGCCGAATCCCGGCAGACGCCAGAGGAGCCAGCGTCCGACTTAGAGGGTCCCACGTCGGAGGCGGACCGAGGAGAGCGGCCGGTCGAGGGACACTGCCGTCGCCGCCCGGAGGGTCGGGCGTCTTAGCAGCCTTCTCCGGCGGACGTCGGAGGGCCAGCGTCCGGCTTATAGGAGGCACCCAGCCGTGGCCTGCGCCAATACTGGGGCAAGCCTCCTTTGCCCGGAGGCACCAGCGGGCTAGAACACAAACCCGACGAGCGGGCCGATGCCTCCTCCAAAGCCTTGGAGGCTGCCGTTGGGCGATCCCCTGGAGGGGACGTTACCTTGGCCGCGGCTCCAGCCGGGGTCGCGGAAGAGGAGGCCTTCTCCCAGTGCCTTTCTTTGTCCCGCTTCTTGTGTCCTTCTGGGGAAGTCGACGCCTGCCTAAGCTTCTTCAACTGCTTCTCCATTGCGGACATCTTCTTTTTAAGGAGATGGGCTTCCAAAAACTGCTGGCGTCATCTGCGGGTGGCGGCGTTGAAATGCAGGCAATCACGGCACTTGTCGACCGGCGATGGTGAGGGCCTAAACAAAAAGGCAGAGGGTGACCGTCTTTGTGAGGCAATTGGGCGCCGCATGAGTCGCACTTATTTTTGAAGGGAGCGACATAAACCGGCGTTCACCTGGCGAGTAAATTGTAAAATACTGATACTTTCGGTAAAAAGCAGCGAAGCAACAGGGCTGAGCACGAACTTCTACGGCTGCGAGCTGGCGGTGGGAAAAGAACTAGAAGGTGGGCGTCCGGGACGCCCTTTATACTGACGTCGTCTGACGCCGGTCACCTGACGTGGGGGCGGTCCCCGCCAGGGACTGCTAGCTAGAAATTTTTCCGTGGGGTCCTGCCACCTGCCATCAGTCCTATATGTAATTACCTACTGCAAGAGCCCTCTTGAAGTAAGATCTATAGTGACTTCTTCTAGAAGGAGAGTATGAATGTTTTCATCTGTATTAGGAGGTCTACAACATAGTCCAATAGTAAATACATTTGTAGAGTTTGGGTTTAGCCGCAGCCATAATGTTTCGGTATCAGTATTAAGTTCCTTAACTGTCGATGTAATATCCACCACTGTTACAGTTTAATAATGTAAACAGCAATACCACCTCCCTTTTTGCTGTTCTTATCTAATCTGAACAAATTATAACTTTGAAGCTGTTATCCCAGTGATCAGTGTTTTTCCACCATGTTTCTTTAATCAAGATAATATCAGTAATTTTATTAATGTTTGAAGCCCTTGTAGTTTGCCCATTTTGTTATTTAAACTTCTAGCATTACATAGTATGCACTTGATGTTCTCTTTATTTTGATGGATCTTAATGTCAGGTTTTTTGCTTATTCTTTTTACCTGATCTAGCCGTTTCTTTGTATTTTGATGACTTGTGTTTTTTTTACTTGTTCCTGGTACCTGGTCTGGTTGTTTTTTGTTTCTGGGAGTACCCAGACTCCCTGCCATTTTAGCTGAAATGTGGGTCTCCATGTGCATTTTAATTAGTCGTGCTAACATGGGGTATTACCATGCTGCAGCAAAATCCTGTCCGAGGCATCCCGACAGTGAAAGCCGCAGTGCCAAGTGTCGGCAATGCGGTGCCAGGGATGCCTCCATGTTTCTACCAGGAGCTGCACCCCCCAACACCCCGGTCTCTAGGATTCCAACTCTGAGTCGGAGTTGGATGAGAGGCCAAGAGACAAAACACCCTCTGAGGCAGTCTCCTGGACTTGCAGAGACCATTACAGTGACATGCAGACTTTGCCTAAATTCTGTCGCTGTGATGGTCTTCGCAGTAGGGGTGTCGCTGTGGTGTCGCTATACCTCTTTGTCATTTTAGGTGTAAACTTTCTCTACTATAGACGTGAAATTTGTTATTAAAATGTAACCAGGAGTCAATATATCTAATGTTTTCTTTTGTAGTCCAGTTTTTGAGTCTGGTGTTGATTTGGAAAATGGTACCATTTTTTTCCTGCTTTGCTCTTGGAATGGGTAACAGACCAGAAATAACCACCTCTACACCCATCTGTGTAAGTTCTTTAGCAATATCTAGAATGTTGTGACATATATCCTTCTCATGGTTATGCCCTACATCGTTTGAACCTACATGCAGGGTTATCACTGGGTTAGGCCACTAGATTTCACTATGCTAGGTGCTAGTGAACTTATATCATTTGTCCCAGATCAGGGATAACAGAGACCCATTCTATGGTGCTTATCTCCCCTCACATATTATTGTGTCACATGTATTGATAATGGAGTCCCTCAAAACTATCATTTCTCTTACTCCTGAACCAGCATGACCATTTGTAGCCTGTTCTGTCTCCATGTCAGTTAGTGTTTCAAATCTGTTAGATGTTAATAAACTGTTCACCCCAGCTCTTCTGCCTTTTTTTCCACTTCTACCTTTTTCTGAGGGAGCCATATACATTTTGCCTGCCTTTCTTGATATGGCAGGAATGACATTCAGCCTATGCCAGGCAGCAAAGGTGGCACCCTCTAGGGCAGGAAGGAGGGGTGGTATCACAATAGGAAGAGCATCAAGTAACTCCAAGAAATCTAAGAGATTTTTCTTGGCGGTATCCTGTTCCTCCAAATCAAAACCCATGGCGGCCTGTAACTGCTGCATCACGGTAATGAAAGTATGATCCTCTGAAGGGAACTGTGGGAGTGCAGATCATCAAGTCCTCACTGCAGATGGAGACAGTGGAACTAGTTCTTTCATAAGGACTTTCCACAGTCCTTAGGTTCCTTCTCTTCATTCTGCATCATGATATCAGGATTATATTCAAAGTCACCATCGGTTTAGTGCGACTAGTAGGAGGGAGGCGCATTGGTGAGGCCATCGGCGGCACTCGAAGAGCTGAGACACAGGCCTAGAATGCATTGTCTACAGGGGTTGAATTGCTGGCCCTGTCGACCGACTGATTGGTACAGGAGAAGGAGGAAACAGGCACCTAAGTATGTCTGACAAGGACGACAGCACCACCTGGATGCTGGTGCCTGTGTGGTCAATGGATACGCCAGTGGAAGTCGACGGAAGAGGCTAGGCCCACGATGTCGCTGCACCAGTCATACTAGGCCTGGTGATGTCTATGGCCTGTCCCAACCTGGAAGTTAGGTCAATGGTTGGGGAGGTAGGTGGTGTTGCTGCCGGAGCGGTCGATGGCACTGTAGAGGCCGTACGTGTGCAATGGGGTGCTCTGGATCGCACCAGGGAGGTTTTCTCCTTCTCACTTTCCTTCTCCCAATGCTTATGCTTATGGGTCCCAGATGACTTCTCCCAGGATTTTGACAACTTGGACCCAAAGGAGTGGGCAGGCGACACGGCAGAACTCTTTTGAGCTCCTTCCCCATGCATGCTACCTGCTGTTTTAGAAGATGCTTTTCCAAAGTGCCTTTTCAATGTCGCTGAGTGGCTATGTTGAAGCCTCTGCAAATTGCGTAGGCTTGCACATGCACAATGTAGCCTGAGCCAAGGCAACATATGCAAACATTGTGTGAATCGCTGGTGTAAATATTTTCACCATATTCACAATAATGGAGCAGTTCGTACAATTCCTTCGAGGATATACAAGCCATCAAAAAATCACTTATAAAAGTGATTACTTAACTATGGTGAGAAAAATAAAGAAAGTGGCAGCTACTGCAGCAGCATTTCTGTGCATGGTCCAACAAGTGTGGTTGACGGCAGAAAAGAAATGAGGAGGGAAGGGGTAGCCTACGTTTACATAGTAGTCAATGTCTGATGTCGTCGTGGGTGGCCCCTGGTGGACTGTTTGCAAAAGTTTCCATGTGGTCCTATTGCGCCCCAGCTGCTTATAAGTTTCATAGGCGTGTACAAGGAAGAAAGATAGCCTCAAAGAAAATTATTAATTTCAAGCTTTGAAATGAACTGCTAAGACAAAAAAAAAATGGGGTGGGGCATGGTGCTAAAATCATATTAACTAGCACCAGCTGACCATTTAAAGACCCCAATAAAATCACAACCCAGTATGAAGAGCAGTCGCGCATGTGCTAGTATAAGGCGCTGCCGCATAAGAGAGGGGTTTAGAGGAAATAGAAAAAATGGGCGAGGTCACGTGATGCAGCCAAGCTAAATGCAGCCTGGCTTCGGAGGCTCTGCCTAAGGTGTTTAATCTGTGGAAATCTGTGCTCTGAACCCCAAAAGTTTGCTTTATTTTGAATAATGTTTTGGCTGTTAACCTCTGTCACACACAGAATGAAGATTTTGCAGAGTTCCTCTCAGCTAAAAGCACAAATTATCTGCTTCCCTGGGCAGCCTGGCCTAAGCTGCTGCAAAGATGGCCGACCCCCATATGAGTCACAGTCGGAGTCTAGGCTCATCACAAGAGAGCTTTCTGAAATAAAGACTTTTATGGGAGTCATCTGGGCTGAACTGTACAAAGTTACAGAGACTCTGGCTGCAGTAAAAACTTCTGCGGATGCACTTGGAGCCCAAGTTGAAGAAACAGAATAGAGAATATGCCAGCTTGAAGACTGGGCCCACCCAGCTAAGATACGCCTTACGCTTGTGGAGAAAGGTTTGGCTTCTGTAGGATAGACCGGATGATCAGGGGACCCAAAACCAGAGGAATAACGTGCAGTTGCTTGCGCTCCCCAAAGGCACTGACATGACTGATTTTCTCCATCACCTCCTGCTCCTACTGAACTCGATGGAGCACACCGCATCCCCTCAGGTCCACTACTACTAAACCAGAATGCCCAACCTAGGCTCGTCATTTTTCGACTGCTTCACTATCAAGATTGGGAGCAGATCTTAGCCAAAGCTTGGGTGACCAAGGATCCTTTATGGCGTGGTGCTAAAATTTCCTTGCAGCCAGACTTCCCCAAGTGGGTCACTGAGAAACACAAGTCCTTCGGAAAAGTCAGGGAGCTAGCGAGGAACAGAGGACTGAAGTGTACCCCGGGCTTGCCAGCTATCCTCCGTCTCACCAATGGAAAAAAGATGGAGACCTTCACTTGTCTGAAAGAGGCTCGCCAGTTTATTCTGGACAACACCGGTCGGTCAGCCTGCTCGTGACAGTCCTAATATGAGTAAGCAACCTTAGGATCCAAAACCACAGTGCAACCCTCCTCTGGGGAAGCTAAAATCTTCTGCGATCACCTCAGGGTACCAACACTTATGGCACTCCCTAATGTGGCAGGCCGAAGACGTGATGGGTCTGGGAACTGGGACAGAGTGCTGAAGCAGTTTCTCCCTCATACCTATAAAACACATTCTTAGTAGTGCTACTGTTCTTTTCTATGCACTTTAATACAATGTTTCTGTAACTGGTCATTAGGCCGGCTCTTAAGGTGGTTTAATTTCTCTACTGTTGGGACCAATAGACTTGCTACAATATAAAGGATTGCAGTTTTTAGAAAGCAACTGCTTTAATGGGGGTTAATTCTTTTTCGAAACTGGGATCTGAGGGGCAGTGGAGGTGTGGGAAGTAGAGGCAAGACTGGACTGGTGCCTGCTTTACTTAAACGGGACACTGGGAATGACCTGAACAGGGAGACGAGTGGGAGCAGTTTGAGGAGGACTTTTGGTGATCTATGCTACTTGCTGTGTTATTGCACCTGCTAGGATGGCTGTAAATTGGCCTCTTGCTGTCTGTATCCTTTCTTAGCATTTATCCCTTTAATGTTTCAGTTATCAAGGCCTATATAAGGGAGCCTTTGTCTCGGTAATTTACTGGTGGTTACATGGCTCCGGTGCAAGGGAGCTTCTTAATTCTGCTTTGGTAGTGGTTTGGGCACCACAGTTGGAAGCACCCCTACCCTGCTAGCGGACTATGAAGCACAAGTTTCTTTTCAACTGTTTCTATGACCTTGGCATTTCAGAAGGGAGAAGCCAGGGAGGGCAATGTGGAGAAGGGGGAATCCTTTCTGTCCTCCAGATTACACAGGACTCCTCTGGCCACCATCCTTCAAGGCAACAGCTGTGGGACCTGCTGAAAGGTAGCTAGCATTCACGTTTTTAAAGTATGCCTCCCAAGCAATACCTTAGTAGGATGTACACAGGTCAAAGGGGGGTTCAATCTCCCCTGTCTCCCATGGGCCTCACATTCCTCTCTGTAGGAGGGATCATCTTTCTATAGCTCTCGCAGATAGCAGGCTCTCCGTCCTCCTCCTCTAATTGCATATAGTCCTCCCTGATCCTGCACTGCCCTCTGGGTTCCTTGTCATTAATATAACATTATACTGACATTTTTCTGATTTGGCAGCTTCGGCTTTGGGGATGGTCTACCTTGGGAAGGGGGGGGGGAGCTTACCAGGTCCTACAGACTGGAGTTAGCATTTGACATTTAGATTACCTGTTTTCTAGGCTAGTACTGTGGTGTTCAGTGGTGGGGCATGGAGGATGTGACACTCGTCCTTAGTGTGAGCCTGAGTGGCCCCTCGCACTGCCACTACACTAGGATATGTGCTGTATTTTCTTGTACAGAATAACTATTGTTATGCCACCAGAGTGGGATTCATGTTTTCGCTGTTCTGTAGTTTTATGGTTTGTTAAAGTCAGATCTGTTGGCTATTTTGCTGACGTCTGGTTTTCTGGGATGCGGTCTGGGGTAACCTGAATGATGCCATGACATATGAGGTTATTTCTTGGAAAGTTCTAGGTTCAATGGCACATTAAACATAAGCGGCTTTGTCCCATCTGAAAAGTTAGGGCTCAGATTATTCTTTTCAGGAAAGCATCTGCTTAAACAAGAGGCCGAGAGGCTGGGGAGACTCATGGGGGCAGCTTTGAAGCCTCGACGGGCCAAGAAGAAGTGGGTGATAATTCCGCAGCAAGGGGTCAACTGGATTCCACACCAGGTCCACAAAGATAAACAAGTTAGGTGGATAGTGGTTAAATGAACTTTGGATGGCACCCAGCTGCTTTTACGATCTGTTTACAGCCCAAATGAAGACAGTGCTGCCTTTTTCAACTATCCTAGGCTATTTTAGATATGGAAGGGAGGAAGTCCTTTAGGAGGACAGATGAATGAGGTACCGGACAGTCTCTGTGATAGCAGCGGCCAGTATTCCCAGCTGGATACCACACGATCCAAAGCCCTATGCAGACTCATGACGGATCAAGGTCTGCAGGATGCGCGGAGGTTGGGGAAGCCCTCTGGCAGGGATTATATGTTTTATTCTCAAATGCATGGTATATATAGTAGAAGAGATCAGATTTTAGCTTCCTCTAGCATTGCCAAAGGAACAACTGAACACTACTACTGAGCTGATTCTTATATCCAACCATTCCTTATTACCCTCATTTTTCAGCAAGAGGGGATGGACACAGAAGTGAAACAATGGTGCTGCAATGTTAGCTTGACAGGTGGTGCTAACTTCAAAATATAGTTTCGGCAAGAAGTGCAGGAATACCAGCTTCATAACAACACTGAGGCAGTATCCACTAAATGGGTATGGTAAGGCCTCAAAGCTCACCTTAGAGGCAGGATACTGTAATTGCTTATGCCTCTGCTCGGAAAACAGAATGGAGTGAGAAATTGGAATCCCTACAGCAGTGTCTGGCAGCACTAGAAAAGCAGCACAAGGCAGGTAATGTCACTCCCTCACTGTTACACTCCTTGAGATTGGCAAGATATCAGATTAATACTCTCAATACGCAGCAGGCCGAATGTGGCCTTTATCATAAGAGGCAGGCCTATTCGGAAGGGGGGAAGAAGGCAGGACGTCTCCTCATCTGTCCTTTGAAGACAATGATGGCTAACAGCAAAATACCAGGGATCAAATAAGGTGCAGAGGTTATACTGGACTCGCTGGGGGTTAATACAACTTTTCCGTTGTATTCTTCCAAGCTTCAGTCCGAGGATGGGTTCTTAAGGATATTCAGGATTTCTTGGCTTCCATTACCTTGCTTGTGTCATCAGAAGAGCAGTGCAGAGGGCTGGAAGGCCCCATCAGCTCATAAGAGATCCTGGATGCTACTGTCCAGTTGCAAGGAGAGAAGGCGCCAGGGCCTTGAGAATAGGTCTATTTGAGGAGTCCCCCAAGCCTGAAAAATGCTGTTTAGGACTATTCCGTCTAATTCCCACTCGTGTGGAAGAGCTGACGAGCGACTTAGCCTGTCTGCTAGGACATTGTCTACTCCCGGAACATGGATCGCCGTGAGGTGAAGGTTGTGGAGGGTGGCCCACTCCCAGACCCTCATCGTTTCCCTGCACAGCGGGTAGGATCGAGTTCCTCCCTGCTTGTTGATGTACCACACCATGCACATGTTGTCCATTTGGACGGCTAGGTGACTGGGAAGGATGTATTGATGAAGGGCCTGGAGTGCATAAAGCACCGCTCGGAGCTCGAGAACATTGATGTGGAGAGCTACCTCCATCTTTGACCGAAGTCCTTGAGTTCGATGAGGACCAAGATGGGCCCCCAACCTTCGGCGAGTGTCCGTAGTCAAGGTCTGATTGGGGGAGGATGAAAGAAGGGGACCCCCCGGAAGAGGTTCTCTTGTACCATCCACCACTTTAAGTCTCTGACCATCAGTGAGGAGATCAGGATCGGAAGATCTAGGTCGTCTACTCGTTGGTCCCACTGAGATCGAAGAGTCCATTGAGATATTCTCATGTGGAGGCGTGCTCGTGGGATCGTCGGGATGGCAGCCGCCATGAGCCCCAGTAGACAGAGCACCGACCTCGTCGGGATCCTCCTGAAGTTCAGTAGGAGGGAAATCTGTGACTGGAGGGAAACCCCCCGGTCCAGAGGCAGAAAAGCTTTGCACAAAGTTGTGTCGAGAATAGCCCCAATAAACTGGAGCCTCTGAGAAGGCTCCAGAAGAGACTTGGAGAGGTTGATGGTAATACCCAGGTTGGTAAAAACCTGCCGGGTGAGGGAGAGGAAATGCAGGAGTTCCTCCCTGGACGGAGCTGCCAGGAGCCAATCGTCCAGGTAGGGAAAAACCTGAGCTCCCAAAGAACGCAGGTGGGCCGCTACCACCGCCAGGCATTTGGTAAAGACTCGAGGAGCCGAGGAAAGGCCAAACGGAAGCGCCCGGAATTGGTAATGGATCCCCTGGAACGCAAATCTGAGGTACTTCATGCGAAGGTGAATGGGGATGTGCAGGTATGCATCCTGCATATCCAGTGCACAAAGCCATTAGCCCGGCCAAGTAGGGCAGAAGGGATTGAAGGGAGAGCATCCTGAACCTTTTGTATTCCACAAACAGGTTCAAGGAGCTGAGATCGAGAATCGGTCTGAGATCTCCCGTCTTCTTTGGTACAAGGAAGAAGTGGGAATAGTACCCTGTTCCGTAGAGGTGAGGAGGAGCAGGTTCTATAGCCGCTTGTAAGAAGAGCTGAGATTTCTTCCTGACCAGAGAAAGATGGTCCCTTGAATAAGCGGAATTCAGAGGGGGGTGACGTGGAGGTTTCTGCAGAAACTCTATGGAGTGTCCCTCTGCGATGATTTGAAGCACCCATGAATCCAAAGTTATCCTCTCCCACTCTGGGAGGTGGAGGGAGAACCTCCCTCCTACCGGTTCCTCCGGAGTGTCCGGAGGCGGTGGGAGAGGGGAGGAGTCAGGTGGTGTGAGGCAGCGCCGCAGCTGGAGTGCCAGTTGCTTTTTTTGGGTGGAGGGACCCTGGCAGCTGTGGGGGCCCGGCGTTTAGTGGCCCGCCTTCCCTGGGGTTTCGCTTGAAGCCGGCTGCGTCTGCGAAAGGGACGGCACTGCAGAGGATGGGGATGGTACAGTGAATCCACGGATTTAAGGGCGTCCGCTCTTCTCTGTAAGTCAGTGATGATGTCCTTGACATCACCACCGAAAAGCACGGAACCCTTGAAAGGTGCCTCTTGAATGGCGGATTGCACCTCCGGGACCAGACCTGACACGCGAAGCCATGCGTGGCGCCGAAGGCTAACGGCAAACGCAGAGCTTCCTCCAGCGGTGTCCACTGCATCGGATGTCGTCCTTAGCATGTGACGACTGGCCGAACGAGCAGAGCGGACTAGATCGGCCAACTCCTGCTTGAGTTGGGAGTCCGGCAAGGAGTCGATCTTGGATTCCGCCTGGGTAAGGACGGCCTTCTGGTAATCCCCCATGTGAGCTACATAGTTCAGGGCCCTTATACCCAGTGTGGAGGAAGTGTAAATCTTCTTTCCAAATTGATCCAGAAGGCAAGATTCCTTATCCGGGGGAGACAAGCTCAAATGTTTAGGATGTGCGGACCGGCCGTGAGCGGCGCTGATCACGACCGAGTCGGCACGGGGGTGAGAATCTAAAGTCTACACCTCCAGAGCCTGGTATAGCCTGTTTGACTTCCTAGGAAGTGGGCTAAAGCGACAGTTGTTTCCAAATAGTGGAAACAAGGTGGGCGTGAGGCTCGTCAAGGTAGCACTAAAGTAGGGGCCGTGAGGGAAAATCCAGATGTTCGCGAGTTTCACCCGTGAGGATCTGGATCTAAGGACTGCCACTGATGGACCTCCTGGATTTTCTTAAGTAACTCCGTGAAAGAAGGATCCTCCAGAGGAGACCTCGGAGGAGTCCTCGGCCGGGGTTGGGCCGGAGCATTAGCTCGTCTTTATAGGTAACTCATCAGAGGCTTCCGAGGAGTCCGAAGGACCGCAGAGGAAGAATCCGAGGCAGAAAAAGACTCCCTCACCTGTCTAGGGGGAGGAACGTGTTCCGTGGGAAGAGACCCAGAACGCGTGTCCTGCCCCTCTCTGGAACCCGAGGGGAGGCCCCGGGGAACTGGAGGAGGGGAGGGAGAGCGCCGTCTAGGGCGTACGGGAACCGGTGGAGGCACCGTCGTCGTAAGACAGCTCTCGACTTCTCTGGTGAGCTGAGCCTTGGCCTCAGCCCACCAGGAGGCAAGAGTCTCCTGCAAATCCACCGGCGGCCTGGGGGGCAGTGGAGGAGGAGGAGGGGGATAGTGAAATGGAGGATATCCATAGGGAGAGTACCCAAGAGCCGTCTGCGGATAAGTCGGAGGCAGGTAGTAGAGGCATCGGGTCACTGCGGGCCGGAGGATTCGGCGCAGGAATGCAGTGGCCTTGGGGTACTGTGGGCTCGAAGACGGCGTTGGGTATGGACGGCGGGTACCAAGGCGCTGGAGGAGCTGCTGGAGCAGACGGCCCAGCCGGGCACTCCAAGGGCGGATCAGCCGGAAAAGGCCCCTGGGGAGGAGGGAGAACATCCCCTGCTGGCGTCGGAGAGGCCGGTGTCGGCCCGGCCGGTGTCGGAGGGGCTGGCGCCGGAGCCGGCGTCGGGGGAACCGGCGTCAGATCCGGGTTCTCAATGGGGGGATCTGACGGCAGCCCAGGATCCCTAGTCTCATCCGGGGAAGGTGGTGACAAATCCCCTGAGTCAGGCAAGGGGGACTGGGGCTCCCCTGACGGCAGCGAAGGCTGCGGAGAGCCTGGCACGACGGAAGAGGGTGGTTCCGACATAGGCTGTAGGACCCGGCACTACGTCGGAGGAGCCGGCGTGTGATTTATGGGTCGAAACCGGTGGACATCGGAGGCCGCGTCCGACTTGGGCTCTCTACCGCCTGAGACGGGCCGAGGGAAGAGGAGAGGCCCGGTCGGAGGGAGAGACAGCCCGGCGCCGCCCCGAAGGGTCGGGCGACTTAGGGGCCTTCTCCCGGCGGACGTCGGAGGAGCCGACGCCCGGCTTATGGGAGGCGCCCGCGCCAGTAGGCCGAGGATGTGAGACCGTACTGGGGGCTAGAGTCTCCTTTATCCCGGAGACACCCGACAGGCCCGAACTCGAGCCTGAAGGGCGGGCCGACGCCTCCTCCAAACCCTTGGAGGCTGCCGTCGGAGGATCCCCCGGAGGGGAAGTTACCTTGCCCGCGACTCCGGCCGGAGTCGCTGAAGAGGAGGCCTTCTCCCGGTGCCTATCCTTGTCCTTCTTTTTATGCCCTTCCGGAGAAGTCGACGCCTGCCTTAACTTTCTCAGCTCTTTCTCCGCCATGAACATCTTTTCTTCAGGAGATGGGCTTGAGGGACTGCCAAGCGTCGCTTGCGGGTTGCCGCGTTGAACCGGAGGCAGTGTGGACAGTTATCCACCAGCGTGGTGGGTGCTAGGCAGAGGAGGCAGAGGGTGACCGTCCTTGTGTGGCAGTTAGGCGCCTGCGAATCGCACTTATTTTAGAGGCGACATAAGCAGCGTTCACCCTGGCGATCGAACAAGAAAACTGTAGCTTTCTTGGAAAAACACGAAGAGAGACAGAACTGCAACGAACTTAACGCGGCAGGTGCTACTCGTAGCTAATGGGCGGGAAAGAACTGGAAGGCGGGCATCTGGGACCGCCCCTTTATACCGACATTGCATGACGCCGGTCACCTGACGAGGGGGCGGTCCCACGCCAGGGACTGCTAGCTAGAGAATTTTTCCGTGGGGTCCTGCCGCCGGCCGGCGTCAGTCCTATATGTAATTACCTACTGCAAGAGCCCTCTCGAAGTAAGATCATGAGTTCATATGGTAATTAAAACTGAGACTAGTAAGGTCAGGAAGATTCAGAATGAGACTCAGATAGAAATTTGTCAGCGATAATCACAGATCCTTAGCTCAAGTAGGTGGGCTTTCAGGCCCATCTAGAGATAAGCATTCTTTTAGTAGGGAGGGCATTCAAAGGGTTGGAATGACAGAGGTAAAAACAGGTTACTCACTGTGGTAGGGCGCAGGTGTAAGTGGGCAATCATAGAACAACATACATCACCAATTCTTTTTAAAGTTCCAGTTTTAATTAATTATTCTTCAGTAGTTGTTTACATCAGGACAAATCCAGTACAACAGAATAATCTGGCAGCTTAATCTTTCATTTGGAGCAGCAAATATTCACTTCGTAACGCAACAGAGCACCTTCAATAACGTCCTGGAGTGTACCTCCAGACCTACAAGCAAATCTACTTTACTTGAACCATACATTCGACTTTTATACCCTGAAGGGGTCAGGTGGCCTCATAAACCCCTCCCTTATACATTATTTTAAACATTATTCCTTTATTTACATTATTTTGTATTTATTGAACATACATAAACACCATAAAGCATTATAACATCTTAATTGTATATGCAGAGAACAATTATACTCTTTTATTATAGGGTTTAATCTTTATTTCTGACCTCGGGGAGCACCACCCCTTCCAACAGTTGTATTTAAGGATTCATAGAATGGCCGGCCGGCTCTTAGAGAAGCTACAGCCGAAAGTGCACGGAGCTCCACAACGCTCAAAACCCCACGTTTCAAGACCAACACCAAATCACTTCCAAACCACAGGAATTCACCTCCTGAGAGTAAGAAGGGCAATCCTCCCCATTTTAAGATACAAAAGGCTGCAGTTCCTAAGAACTAGAGGGCTAAATGCCCTCACAAAAGTGCGCACTAACGAGCAAGGGTAGCGAACCACCCAATTTGATCAAGAACATAAAGGTAATAGAAAGCGGCCCCGGCTCTTATAGAGGGGCTTGGAGCCAAAGGCGGAGAAATTCAAAGGGCTAAATAGTCAGCCACAGTACAAAACCCTCGCTCTACAAAACCCCTAAAATCTACAGAACACCACAATTCCATCAGAAAGGGTATGTACTAAGCTAAATGCTTTATTGTAAGAATACTAATCCAGCATGGAAAGTATTAAAAGCTTAATTCCCACACAATAGTGCTGAACGTTCTTGCAGGAAATACAAGCTTTCCAATGCTCATACTGGCACGGTCATAGGGTTCAGACTCTCAAAAGGCAATTACGCAGTGTTCTGCCACCTTTTACACAGAGAGATGATTGTTTTGAAAATGGGAATAAGATGCAGGCATTCAATCTAGTAATAGCCTGCAGGAAACCGAAACAGGACACTTGCAAAACAATACAACTTTCCCCTTATCTTTAAAATATCCAGTCTACCTAGGTAATCTACATTTCTCAGACCTTCCCCTTCCCATTAGTACTTGGATAAACTTTTATATTTATAAAAGGGCTCCAACCTTCACAATCATAATGAAAAATTGAGTAAAAAGAACGACAGCTAAACTTTATTACTTTTAGACAGCAGCCGCTAAATTCTTCCACTTCATTCAGACTGGAGGTACAAAACGCTACCCAGCCTGAAAATGCTCCGGCTTTTATTTCTTTTTCTCTCTAAACTAATAACATCCTTACAATAATAGTTTATTTTACCTTTAGCATGACAACTGACTTTGGGCACATGGCTGAATTCGGGCATACTGCCATAGGCGCTCTCCATTACAGCCTTTCTATTCACAAATGTGCAAAACAACATTTTCGTAAACTTGGGCAGAAAATAAAACTGCTGCAAGAATGCTACAAAAGGACAGAATATAAAATACTCATTATAACTGCAACCATCCTTTTCGTTTATTATTTTGTTTCAGTCAGGCTGGCGGTTCGAAACTCCGCTCGACCCAAAAGCACTTTGCCTTATAATTTAAGCAAGCTTAAGGCTCAGCTACTAGTTTCCTTTATTTTTACTTTCAATAAATGCTGAACTATACATCCTGACTGTGCGACGATGCTTTCTATTGCAACACTTTAGGGCAGTAAACAGCGGACCTTTAGGTATCCAGCATTTTACAAATTTTATTTGAGGCCCTCAACCCTTCACAGGGGCACCCTGTGACATGCACCTGTAACAGTAGCTCTAGGAGTGGTACATGTTGTTCATCCACACTCTTTGGCATGTCCCCTTCTACTTTAAATCTTGCCGGAAGTCTTCAAGCTGTCTCCTCCCACCCACCCGGGTGGTATAACCCTCGGCACTGCCCCATGACACCAGATCTTAGCCTGCTGGAAGCTAGGTGTTGTGCATCCGCAGCCGTGGAGGTCAGGTGGGTCCGTGTGGATGAACAACATATACCACTCCCAGAACTACCGTTACAGATGTGTAACCTGTTTTTCTAGGACCGTGGATATGTTTTTCAACCACACTCTTTGGCAGACTCCTAGCAGTTCTCCAGGAGGAGGGAGGGAGGCAAAGCGCACACCACTTACTTTGGAAACAGAGATTGGAGAACTGAGGCCCCAAAACCAGCATCCCGACATGACTCAAGGTCGATGTGGTAATGGGTGATGATGGTGTTTGCTGACTTCCAGGTAGCAGCCCGGCAGATTTCCTGGATAGGGATGTCCCTGGAAGCAGCCACTGATAGCAGTGGTATGGCGGGTAGAATAAGCTCCTATCCCTCTGGAAGGCTCCTTGCCCGCCAACTCATAGCATAGACTAATGCATGATGTAATGCATCTTGCAATCGTCCACTTTGCTGCAGGTCTGCCAGAAGCGGCTTCAGCGCGGTGACAAACAGCTGGCAGAACCTCACAATTTCGCCGTCCTCTCCTTATAAAGGAGGGAGCATGTCTTAGGTCCAAAGTATGGAGCCTGTACTCGGCCTCTGAGGTGTAGCTGGGGTAGTAAACTGGCAGAGTTAACTCCTGGTTAAGGTGAAACTCTGACACCACCTTCGGAAGAAATTCCGGGTGGGGGCATAGGACAACCGTGTCCCTGTGGAAGACCAGATAAGGGGAGTGCACCAAAAGTGCCTGGAGCTCCCCTGTCCTTCTGGCAGACATGATAGCCACCAGGAAGGCCACCTTCCACGACAAGTGTGACAAGGCACACTTGTGCATTGGTTCGGATGGCTTGCTCTTGAGTTTTGCCAGTACCAGCCAAAGGTCCCACGGAGGTGGAGGTTCACGCACCAGAGGGGATATGTGACCCAGGCCTTTGACAAAGTGCCCAACCACTGTCTCCTGCACCAATGTTGGCTGATCGGCCCATGCCCGTAAGCAGAGATGGCTGCTAGGTGCAACTGCAAGGGTCGAAGACCGCAGATCTCCTTTGAAGAGAGATCAAAGGTAGTCCGGAGTGTTAGCCGCTGGACAGGACAGAGGGTCCAGACCCTTGCCCTGACACCAAATGGAAATCCGTTTCCATTTGAAGGAGTAACATTTCCTGGTTGATTCCTTTCTGGATGCCTTCACCATGGTGAAGACATCCTCGGAGAGACCCAAAGCCTAGAACTCTAGCCGCTCAGGCACCACGCTGTGAGGTGTAGGGATTGAAGGTCCAGAAGGAATACCTTCTCCTGATTAAGTGATAACAGGTCTGGGCGTGCTAGAAGCCCCTCTGGGGGCCTGTTGCTGAGCCTGAGGAGATCTGGATACCAGAACTGGCGCGGCCAGTCTGGGACTACCAGGATCACCTTCACCTTGTCCCCCTCACCTTGAGCAGCACTTTGTGGATCAAGGGAAATGGAGGGAAAGCGTAGAGGAGGCCTGGGATCCACGGCCTCGAGAAGGCATCCCCCTGCAGCGAGCCCTGCTGAGGGGGGCGGGCATGGAACAGCCTCAGTTTGGTGTTATCCCTGGAGGCAAACAGGTCCACCATTGGTTTGCCCCAGTGGGAGAACAGGCTGTAAGCTACCTCTGGATGGAGAGACCACTTGTGGAATGTCTCGCCTTAGCGAGTGAGCACATTTGCCAGATGGTTTGAGGCTCCTGCCACATGGATGGCTAGGAGATATGCCTCCAGACAGCTCATGAGGGTCCAGATGCCGAGTGCCTCCCTGAACAGCAGACGGGAGTGCGTGCCGCCCTGTTTGTTAAGGTAGTACATGGTTGTGGTATTGTCCGTGTGGACTTGAACCACCTGACCCCGGAGCTGAGGAACGAAAGCTGACAGTGCCAGTCTGACTGCTCTGAGCTCCAACAGATTGATGTGGCATCGGGACTCCTCGGAGGTCCAGAGCCGAGGCCCTTTGTCCCCATGTGGGCTTCCCAGCCCATGAGAGGCACTAGTCGTGAGGGACGACTGTCGGCTCGGGCGGACAAACGGGATCCCTTCCCGTAACTGGTCTGGGGCGGTCCACCATAGGAGAGCGCCCCACATCTTCTGGGTTACAGTGATCAGTTGGTCAAAATGACCGTAGTGCTGAGTCCACTGGGCGGCCAGCTTCCATTGGAGGGGGCGCATGTGCAATCGGGCCCAACGGACCACCCAGGTGCACGCTGCCATGTAACCCAGAAGGCACAGAAAGTCCCGGGCAGGGCGCAATTGCCCAACCAGAAATGATGGGCAAAGGAAGAGAGAACCTCTGCCCTGTCTGCCGGGAGCCGAGCTCTGGCTTGATGAGAGTTGAGCTCTGCCCCGATGAAGCACATCACCTGGAAAGGCATGACGTCTGACTTGGCCTCGTTGATCAGGAAGCCGAGCTGGGAGCAGGTTTGGAGGCGGGTCCCTGCACCTCTCCACCTCTTGTTGGGTGGTACTTGCTAGAAGCCAATTGTCGAGGCAGAGATAAATCCTAACCCTCCCCGACGCCTGAGATGGGCCGCCACCACTGCAATGCATTTGGTGAAGACCCGTGGGGCCAATGACAGGCCGAACGGCATGGCTCGGAACTCGTACAGGGTCCCTTCAACTCTGAAGTGGAGGAACCGCTGATGAGACAGATGGACTGGAACGTGAAACAACGCGTCCTGCAGATCCAGTGAACAGAACCACATGTTTCGCACCAGGGATGGTATGATCTGGGACAAAGTGACCATCCGAAAGGTGCAAGACCTGAGATATTGATTCAGGTCGTGCAGATACAAAATGTGGCGCCAGCCCCGTCCGCTTGGGCACCAGGGAGTAGCTGGAGACAAAGCCTGTGTCTACTGGAGGATCCGTAACTGGAGCTACTGCCTCCTTGAGGAGGAGCTGAACAATGTCGTCTCAGAGAGCTGACTGAGTCTGGACATATACTCTTTCCTCCTGAGGGGCGCGGGCTCAGCTTGCAGGGTACTGCTTGAATTCCAGAGGCAGTCCCTGACCGACCACTTCGAGAACCCACCTGTCTGTAGTGACAGCAGACCAGGCGGAAGGGAAGTGGTGGAACCAGCTCCCTATGGGAGACCCAGAGCTGGTGTGGTGGGAGGCGAGACAGCCTGCCCTTCACTGAGCAGGTTTGGAGGAGGAGGATCCAGGGCCGGAACTGCAGCCTCCTTTACGGGCCTGGAGGGGGGCCCATTCTTGGGCCGGGGGCACCAAACTTGAGCCTGCTGCTGCTGTTGCTGCTGTCCTCTGCGAAACGAGGGCTGCTGAGCCACAGGGGAAGAGTACCGAAAAGGTTTCTCCTTCTTCTGCTGGTTCTTGCCCGAAGAACCTTTGGCAGACGTAGAGCCAAGGTGGCATTGGACTGCTCAGTACGCTGGAGATGACCAGCCACACCGGGCGAAAAGATCGGTGCCCAGGAAAGGCACATAAGCCAGTTTGTGCTGAGTATCCGCCCAGGAAGGAGGAGAGTCTCAGCCAAACCCCTGTGATGAGACGCAACTGCGGCTGCCATCGAACGGGCACAGGAATCCACAATGTCCAGGGCTGTCTGAAGCTGATGTTTGGCAACAGCTCGGCCCTGATCCCGGACCTGCTTGACCGTGGTCTGCATGTTCATGTGGAGATGTGGGAGGACTTCATTCAAAGACCCCAAGAGGGCATGGGAGAAGTGTGCCATGATGACGGCCGAACTTGCCTGATGAAGGCCCAAGGAAGAAGCTGCATAGACCTTCCTGGCCAAATGGTCCAAGAGTTTGGACTCTTTCTCAGGAGGTGAGTCAGTGTCGGCAGAACTGCCAGTACATCTGAACACAGAAGCATTCACCAAGCTCTCGGCTGAAGGGTGCTCTGTGAACCCTGCAAGGGACCCCATGGGCACCGCATACTTGCGGGCCATGTGGGCAGATGGCGCTGGACAAGAGGCAGGGTGCTGCCAGAGTTCTAAGGCCAGGCCAACAATGGCCTCGGCCACAGAAAAAGCCTCCATCGGGGTATCCCCTCTCTTGAGGATGTCCTCTGAAAGGGTACTCCGCCTTTTTCTAGACTGGCTCCAGGGGCATCCCTGTGGACTCAGACATAAGGTGAAGAATGCCCATAAAGGATGAAGGACCTTCCTCCGTCTCTAACCCACCGGCCGATTCGTCATCCCCGGGATGAGAATGCAGGCCGGTCACATCCGAATCCAAGGAATCTGGATACAACGGTTGACCGTCCAGGTCACCCTCAATCCGCCGAGGGCGGACCGGGGTGACAGTGCCGAAAGATGCCAGGGAAGCCTAGTGTCTGGCCTATTTTCTTTAGAAGGAACCCCTCCCACAGGTTGCTTGGACGGTGGTTCCACCACTATTGGTGGAGAGACTAGTTTAGGCCGAACCAGAGGTTTTGCCGGCTCCGCGGGCGGGGGAACCAACTTGATCGGCTCAGAAGGAGTTGGTATCGGCCTAGGAGGTGAAAGCCAAGTAATGGCTGGGGTCAGCTTGTGCCCAGTCAAAATCAGCTGTTGCCACGAGGTCCTCGTAGCATCACCGGAGTTTCCGCCGGAGCCTCTCCTCATCCGAGGAGGACAAGGACGACCAATGGCGTCACCTCTTTTTAAAGCGCTTGCGACTCTTCCTCTGCCTTTCGGTCGAGGGGGTCCTGGACCTTGATCGAGATCGGACAGGCCAAGTCAGTCGCTCGGGAAACACCCGTGGGACCGGTGATTTCCCGGAGTCAGGGACTACTTCCTCCACAGGATTCCCAGCAGGCTGGGTCTCCTTGTCGGGGAAAGTAAGAACTGAAGTTCGATCAAGAGAATCATCGACCGGAGTTGCGACAATGGGTTGATCGGGTCGATGACTATTTCAACGTCGTCGATCGACACTTTGGTTGACTGGCCAGATGGCAAAGCTGAGAAGCGAGTGGCTGAAGAGGCAATTTCGACCGAAGTCGAGAGTGCCGGTTCCTGGGACTGAGATCTCTCCCCATCCCAAGAGCATTTCCATCAGGACGAAGATGATCCCGGGTCCTTTTCCCACTTTCAGGACTGAGAGGAATGTGTGCCCACAGGACCCTCTCCCTTGGTTGGGAGAGACTGGCACAACTCTCGGAAAGAACACGAGAAGGTGGAGCCCAGGTTGAGCGGAACAAAGAAGCTCAGAGTAGTTTCTGCAGCCTGAGCGCTTCCTCCTTGAATGCTTGCATGCCTCCAATTGCTCAGCAGATCCCGCAGCTGCAGAAACCACCCACCAAGCCTCCTTAGATTTCACCGGAGTGTTCCATTTCTCCGGCTTTCCCAACTTCATGTGTGTGAGACGGTCATCGAGGACGCTAGGATGAAAAGCGAGACAAAGATCGCACTGCGAGGTGTCATGGTCGAAACCGAGACAGCAGACGCACGCAGTGTGGGGATCGGTGCGCGACATCTTCTGGCCGCAGGGACACCGGCGAAATCAGGGGGAAGACTTGTCTTCCATAATCTAAGTTAAGTAGTCACGATTGCTAATGCAAACTAGACAGATTTCCAGAATAACTGAAGGTTTTGAAGCCAAGACCAACAAAATACGTGAGCACGAAGGAGGCAACCTGAATCTTCCAGTGGAAGGGAAGATCTGGCGTCATGGGGCGGAGCCGAGGATTATACCACCCAGGAGGGTGGGAGGAACCAGCTTGAAGACTTCCGACAAGATTTAAAGTGGATGGGGACATGCCAAAGAGTGGATGAACAACATATCCACGATCCTAGAAATTACTTATCACCAGCTGCAGTCTTTGTATGTGGAACTAATAGCTAGGGGCGGGAGGAGGATCTGAGGAGCCGCCGGATTGGTTAGTAGCAGATCTTTGAGGCTGGGGAGAGCATTATTAGACTGGAGCTTGTATGCAAAGCAAAGGGGATGGTAGGCTAGTTATCTTTCAAGTGTTGGCCACTTAAGTGAGTCCAGGACTTTGTAGTGGTATTCCTTGGAAGGGGCAGCTACAGCGAAGCAACCGATTCCGTGATACAGAAATTTGAGAATGTGCAGCTCAGTACTCCTAAGGGAGCAGAGAACTGTAGACCCACAGAACAGGGTAGGGAGTAGGATGCTGTTTGCAATAAGCTGCCATGAATCCACAGTAAACAGGGGAGCAAGACAGTACAAGAGACCTAGCTTTTGGTTTAGGGATTTAGTTAAAGGTTGGTATGAGCTTTGACTGTGCGGTACTGGTCAAGATACATCCCTAGGTATTTAATGGATTCAACTACCTCAATTCGAGTCCCAGCTAAGAGCGAGGGGGTGAAGGTATGTGCTCTGATAGGACCCGAACTTCTGGGGCCAAAGAGGATAGCCTGTTTTTTTTTTTTTTTTGCAGTTAACACCAGTTTGTTGGTGTGGAACCAGGACTCCAAGGACTGTACGTTGCTTGTGAGTAGGTTGGTTAGCTGGAAGGGATCTTGAGAACTCCAATATATTACTGCGTCATCAGCATACAGGATCAGATTTGCATCCCTGCAGTTCATGGGCAAATCATTCACATACAGGGAGAAGAGCAGGGGCCCCAAGATTAAATCATGAGGACACCATACCCAACAGGGCGTGAGTCTGATATTGCACCTTTCCATTTTACTTTTTGTGTCCTATCTGTGAGATAACGAGAGAAATCCATGTTGTTTGTGAACAATGTTCCCTTACCTGTATGCAACCCTGCTATCCCTATCCCCACCCTAGTGACATTACTTAATCATTTTGCTACACTCTCTGGCCTTAGAAACAACTGGGTAAGACGGAGGTCATTCCTTAATTCTAAATGCACCGACCATACATTGGCAAGGGTACACCATTCGAATAGCAACAATCGCACAGCGAACAACATTACAGCAGCAATTCGCTGCCTCCGCTGTAATGTACCCACGGGACCCCGGCACTGCTTTTACCAGGTATTGCACCCCACCCCAAATCAACACTGACCCGGAGTTGATAATCCTACAG
Organism: Neoceratodus forsteri; assembly: GCA_016271365.2. Taxonomy (NCBI): domain Eukaryota; kingdom Metazoa; phylum Chordata; order Ceratodontiformes; family Ceratodontidae; genus Neoceratodus; species Neoceratodus forsteri. The sequence continues at coordinate 639,173,449 of CM028137.1, read as the reverse complement.
TAGGAGGGGTGCGGGGGGCACAGCCTCCTGCACGGGGAGTTGGGGTGCAAAGGCCCCCAAAATAAAAGACAGTTTACATGAGGGATTTATGCCGACCGCAACTTGTGGTCGACATACTGTTAATCCATCGCTATTACGTCGGTCAACAAAATGTTTTTCGAACCAGCATCATGGATCCATTGGCAAGCACAGAGCTACACTGGGCACCAAACCCCATCAGATATTTGGGGTTGTAGATCTTCCCTAACTGGAAAGACTGGCTCTTACATAATTTTAATCCTTGGTTAAGAATTTAAAGAGGACACTGCCAGAAGGAAGCACCTTTGCCTCCCCTATGAGGGACAGTGCAAACATTACAGATGATGGTGCTCCCTAAGTGCTTTATTTTGTCAGGTATCTACCTTACAGCTGCCCAATCATGTCTGAAACAGTTGTCTGCCATAATAAATGATTTCCTGTGGAAGGGGACAAACTAGACTGTCTGCCCAGCGCCTGATTGCCCCTGGGCCAAAGGGGGTTTGAGCACCATGATTCAAGAGATACTGTCTCTGGGTTTCAACAAATTTGGGTCTGGTTTCATGCGGAATGGGTTTGAGGTGTAGCTAGATGGGTGGACATGGAAAGGATATAGCAGGCGGGAAATCTCTGAGCTCACTCTGGGAATCAGCCAAAAAGGCACGGCGCACCCCCACGTAGGTATATGCTACATGTCTGAGGTGAGCTCAAACAAATACTGGCACAGACATGGGATGTCCCTTTCCTTTATGGCTGCTATGGCACACCCCCACCTGCAGGTGCAGGCACCCAACTTGCCTGGACTACTTGGGAAAAGGTGGTTTAGTGTGAGTCAGAGATTTATTTTCTCCCACCACTTGCTATCTCAAGGCCTTCTCTGATCTTAGGCAACAGACATCCCTGCCTATCTCACATCACTGGAGGTAACCATAGCTCTGTCATCTTTTGATGATTCTTGTGGGCACCCAGCTTCAGCTACTGGCTCAAGGGAGATGGGATGATATGTTAGGACTCATGGTGGGGGGGGGGGTAAATTTCGTGGCACTCCTTCTAAATTTGGCCTCACTTATAGGGCTTGTTACATAAATATACTCCCTCTGCCGCCCAATTAAAGGCTTGGTGGGAGGGCTCTGAGGTTCACCCGACAGATGTGGAGTGGGAGTGTTCCTGGGTGAAAGCATATGGGCATACAGAGATACTGGAGGTTGGCTAATGCAACTTAAAACGTCACACTTGTGGTAATGCACACAAGTGCTCTTGTATAAGATGAAACTGTATCAGTCCAGAGAAAAAGAAAAAGAGCAATTACCAGTGCTTTACAGTAACCTGACTTAGGCTAATCACCTCATCCAGGATTTCATTCTTGGCTTTTCAAAAGCTCATTCTAGGAACAGATTGAGAAAAATGTTTCAAACAGGAAACTCTGTAAAATAGAAACATCTGCTAAAACAATACAATCGGCATTTTCAGTGATCAACTGCAAACATATTTATCTAGTAAGCTATTTGTCCATTTGCCATTCTCACATCAACTGAGCCCAGTGGCAGACACAAAACAGTACAGTTATGTTAGAACTTACCATAACTGTAGATCTTGGAGAGAAGCTTCTGCAGCAGGCCAGCACTCGTAGGACTAAGCCGAAAGACACCAGGATCACACAGAAAACTTTCTAGCTAGCAGTCTACCACAGAGGACTGCCCACCACCAATGTCGGCCTCTGACATCAGCCTATCCTATCAAGGTGGGCAGTCCCCTACACCCTTCTCAGTTTTCCCGCCACAGACCCCGAGCGGATAGCGAATGGAGAACTAAGGAGGTTCCCAAGAGCCAAGGAAGGAAAAACAGAAGTAGTGCCAGAGAAAAATGGAATAGCAGGGGAAATGAGGGAAGGAAAGCAGGGCCTGCTGCAAGAACTTCTTTCAAAGATCTACTGTTGTGGTAAATTCTTGCGTAACTTTTATTTATTTTTTATTTATTCAATCTCGGATTACAAGTACCTTTGACAGCCAGGCAGTTCATTTACAAAGGCTCCATGTAGAAAAGGTAGGGGTTACAATCAGACAAACTATGTGAAACATGTGCTACCACAACACTTATAATCAATGAATACAGGTTACTCACCTGTAACAGGAGTTCTAGGAGTGGGATATGTTGTTCATCCACACTGTCTAGCAGGTTCTTTGCCGCTTTAAATGTTGCCGGAGGTCTTCAGCTGGCTTCTCCCACCGGGTGGTAAAACACTCGGCTCCACCCCATGACGCAGATCTAGCCCTGGAAACCAGGTTGGCAGCGTCGAGGCCAGGAGGTCAGAATGGTGTGGATGAACAACATTACCACCCTAGAACTCCTGTTACAGGTGAGTAACCTGTATTTACGGGACGGATATGTTGTTCAATCCACACTGTCTGGCAGACTCCTAGCAGTTCTCAGGGAGGAGGGAGGCAAGTCGCACACTCTACTTAGGAATAAGGACTGGAGAACTGAGGTCCCAAAACCAGCATCCCGGCATGACTCAAGGTCAATGTGGCAATGGGAAATGAAGGTGTGCTGACTTCCAGGTAGCAGCCCTGCAGATTTCCTGGATAGGGACGTCCTAGAAGCAGCCACGAAACAGCGGTATGGCGGGTAGAATGAGCTCTTATCCCTCTGGGAGGGTCCATGCCCACCAACTTATAGCAGAGATCTATGCAGGAGGTGACCCACCTGCCTATCGTCCGCTTGGCTGCAGGTCTGCCAGGTGTGGCTTCAGCGTAGGTGACAAACAGCTGGCGAACCTCTCCCCGAACTTTAGCTGTTCGCTCCTTATAATAAGAGAGCGCTCTTCTAGGGTCCCATGTATGGAGCCGATATTCGGCCTCCGAGGTGTGATTTGGGTAGAACACTGGCAGAGTAAACACCTGGTTAAGGTGAAACTCCGACACCACCTTCAGAAGAAATTTTGGGTGGGGGCAAAGGACAATCTTTCCCTGTGGAAGACCAGATATGGAGACTCAATGGAAAGCCCCTGGAGCTCTCCCATCCTTCTGGCTGATGTGATATCCACCAAGAAGGCGGTCTTCCATGACAGGCGAGAAATGTCACACCTGTGCATCGGTTTGAATGGCTTGCCTATGAGCTTAGCCAATACCAGCAGTAGATCCCACGGAGGTGGAGGTTCTTGCACCGGGGGGATATGTGATCAAGGCCTTTGAAAAAGCGCCCAACCACCTTCTCCTGCACCACTGACTGCTTGCTGGCCCGCGCCCGGTAAGCAGAGTTGGCTGCCAGGTGCACCTTAAGGGTCGTCAACTGAAGCCTTAACTAAAAAAGGGACCACAGGTAGTCCAGAATGCTAGCCACGGAACAGGAAGAAGGGTCCAACCCCCTTGTCCTGACACCAAATGGAGAATCTCTTCCATTTGAAGGTATAGTATTTTCTAGTTGACTCCTTACAGGACGCCTCAACGACACTGAGGACCTCATCGGAAAGACCCAAGGCCTGGAACTCTAGCCGCTCCGGAACCAGGCCATCAGGTACAGGGAGTGAAGGTCCGGATGGAGAACGTTCCCCTTGTCGACTAAGAGTAGGTCTGGGTGGGCTGGAAGCTGCCTCGGGAGCCTGGAGCTGAAGCTGAGGAGATCTGGGTACCAGAAATGGCGGGGCCAGTCTGGGGCTACCAGAATCACCTGTGCCTTGAGGAGCACTCTGGGATCAAGGGAAATGGAGGGAAGGTGTAGAAGAGGCCGGGGTCCACCGCTTGAGACGGCATCCCCACAGCGAGCCCTGCTGAGGGGGCGGGCATGAAACAGCCTCAGCTTTGCATTCTCCCTGAAGGCTAACAGGTCCACCTGCGGGTAGCCCCAATGGGAGAGCAGATCTTGTACTACCTCTGGCAGGAGAGACCACTCGTGAGAAGCAGCGCCTATCTGGCTGATGGCATCGGCCAGACTGCTGGAGGCTCCCGTCACATGGATGGCTGGGAGATCCGCCTCTAGGCTGATCACGAGAGACCAGGTGTGGACAGCTTCCTTGCACAGAGGCAAGGAGTGCGTCCCGCCCTGATGGTTGAGATAGTACATGGTCGTGGTGTTGTCTGTCAAGACCTGAACCACCTGACCCTGTACAAAAGGAGCGAAGGCGGTGGGGCTAGTCGAACTGCTCGAAGTTCCAGCAGGTTGATGTGGCATCGAGACTTCTGAGGGGACCAGAGGCCATGGGCTCTGGGCTCCCAGATGGGCTCTCCAACCCATCAGAGGCGTCGGTCATAAGAGTGACCGCCAGCTGGTGCAGAGAACAGGATACCCTCCTGCAGGTGAGCTGGGATGAGCCACCACTGTAGGCTGTCCCAATCTCCTGGGTCATTGCCACAGCTGGTCCAGAGGACTGGGCGCCATGACCACTGGCTGGCCAGTCCCCATTGCAGGGGATGCATATGCCAGTGGGCCCAATGGACCATGCTGGTGCAGGCCGCCATGAGGCCCAGGAAGCGAGGAAGTCCCGAGCAGGCGCAACTCCCAAACAGAAATGACTGGGCAAAGGAGGAAAGGACCTCGGCCCTGTCTGCCGGGAGCCGGGCTCTGGCTCGAAGAGAGTCAAGCTCTGCCCTAATTAATTGAATCACCTGCGATGGCATGAGTTCCGATTTGGCCTCATTGATGAGGAGGCCAATCTAAGAGCAGACCTGGAGGGCCAGATCCCTGGACCGCTCCACCTCCAACCTGGAGGTGGCTGCAATCAGCCAGTCATCCAGGTAAGGGTACAACCGGACCTCTCGGCGCCGCAGGAATGCTGTTACCACTGCCATGCATTTGGTGAAGACCCTGGCAGCTGGAGAGAAGCCGAAGGGCATGGCCTGGAACTCATAGAGAGATCCCTCTGCTCGGAAGCGGAGGAATTGCTGATGGGAGACGGACGGATTGGGACGTGAAAGAGCAGCGTCCTAAAGGTCCAGAGAACAGAACTACACACCTGGTTCCAAGGTTGGAATGATCAGAGACACAGTGACCATCCTGAAGGTGCGAGGTCTTAGGAACTTGTTCAGGTCATGCAGGTTGAGAATGGCCACCCCTCTGTCCATTTTGGGACCAGGAAGTACCTGGACACAAACCCTGGGTCTAGAGGAGGGTCCGCCACCTCTCTGATCACCTCCTTCTGGAGGAGCAAGGCGATGCTGGCTCGGCGAGCTGACCGAGATAGTGCGTAATCCGTAGCCCCGTAGGGGCGACGGCTCGATAGGGAGGAACTGCTCTAATTCCAGAGGCAGACCCCTGCTGACCCTTCCACACCCAGTGGTCCGTGGTGATAGCGGACCAGGCGGAAAGGAAGTGGCGGGCCGCCCACCACAGGGGAACACAGGAGGAGTGATGAGGTTGGGGTGACATCCTCAACCCGTCACTGGACAGGCTTGGAGGAAGGGCCGCTGAGGGACCTCTTGGACCCCTGCCAGGCTTCCTACTAGAGGCGGCAGACTTGGCCTTGGATGCCAAGTGTGAGCCTGCTGGCCCTGATGCTGGTGTTGCTGGGCTGGACGTGCCCAGAAAGGGAAGGGCGAAGGGCTTACACTGCTGCGGGTGGCCTTTGTCCTTCTGGGCAGACGTGACCAAGTCCAAGTGGCATTGGACTTCTTGATCCTCTGAGGTGGCCTTCCACTCCGGGCCCGAACAGGTCAGTGCCTAGGAAGGGCGTCTCTCCAGCTTGTGCTGAGTGTCCGCCGTGAAGGTGGAGATCCGCAGCCACGCCCTGCGGCGCATGGCTACTGCAGCCGCTACTCAACGGGCACAAGAGTCAGCGATGTCCAAAGAAGTTTGGAGCTGTTGTTTAGCCACCGCCCTTCCCTGATCCTGCACCTGCTTGACCATCGTCTGAAGGTCAGCTGGGAGATGAGGAATCACCTCATCCAGGGAGCCCATAAGGGCGTGTGAGAAATGTGCCATCAGGACAGCCAAGCTAGCCTGACAAAGGCCTAGGAAGGAAGCAGCGTAAACCTTCCGTCCTGAGTAATCCAATTTTTTGGATTCCTTATCGGGCAGTTTGTCCACGTCCTGTGTGTTCCCAGAACACCGGAAAACGCTAATCGGTCACCAACCCCTCCACAGAGGGGTGCTCCGAGAAACTGGGGAGGACCACAGATTGAGCCATCCTGGCCAAGGCGCGGACAAGATGCTGGCCGCTGCCACAGGCCCAGGCCGGGCCAACAATGGCTTTGGCCTTCAGAAAGGCCTCCGTAGAATCCCTCAGTCCAGTATCTCCGTAAGGAGAACTGCTCACAGCTTTAGTACAGGGCTCGAGCTGCATCCCAGCAGACTCTGAGATGAGTCAAGCATACCCATAAACAAGGATGGGCTGGCCCTGCAGACTTCAGGTCAAGCGCCTGGAGAACAGGGAGGAGCCGTCAGCCAAACCCGAGGAATCTGAGAACAGCTGCCAGGCGCCTGAGCCACGCCTCCACCTGCCGAGGCTCGATCGAGGAGGGGTGACCGACAACCTATGGGGCAAACCCTGACCCGACCGAGAATCACGGTTGGGGCCCCAGTCTTCAGTTGTGGGCGGAGGTTTCACCACAATAGAGTGGAGCAGCCAGTTTGACGTGACGAAACAATGAGCCTTGAGTCCACGACTACCACGAGGGGTTACCGGCGTTCCAGTGACAGCCACTTAATGGCTGGAGAAGGTGACGGGTCGACTTGTTACTGGTCAGTAAAAGCTGCTGCCATATCAAGTCCTCATAGCGCCAACGCAACTTGCACCGGAGCCTATTCTCCGAAGAGGATGACGAGGATGAGCAGTGACGCCGCCTTCCATGGTACCGAGACTGCTGACATCGGCGGGACCAGCTGGACCTGGAAGAGGACCCAGACCGAGACCTTCTGGGATTCCGAGGGTGGGTCAAAGAGGGAACGGGGGAAACCCGCCCATCCTTCGTGCAGGGCCCTACACCGGGACTCGGCACAGGAGGCACAGGCAACCTCAGTAACCACCGGGGAACCGGTGAAGAAGGATTGTTATTTCTCCAGTTTGACAAATCATGTCTGACATGTCGAGAAAAATCTCGACCACATTGTCGGATGTCTCAGCCAGCTGACCTGACGGGGACACTGTGGAGCCAGCGGCTGCAGCCGCAACCTCAACCGAAGTCGAGAGTCGACGGTCTGGTGAAGGGGATCTCTCCCGCTCCCACGAACGCTGATGGTGGGACTTACCTTTAGGGTCCTTCTTTTTGGACTGACCGAAGATGTCCCAATGGCCTTCTCCCTTAGTGGAGAGGGATTGGCAATACTCCCAAAGGCGTGCAGAAGGACCAAGGAGAGTGGGTTAATCGCATGCGAGGAGGAAGAAGCAGCAGCCTGGGCCACCTCCTCCTCGAGGGAGATCATCTGCTCCAACTGTTAATGAACCCTGCCGCCGCGGACACCGCCCAGGACCTCCTTAGACTTGACCGGTGGAGTACCGCATTTTCAGAAGCCGACAGTGAAGTCTGGCAGCGTGATCCTCAAAAAGAAGCCGGCAAAGGACTTGCAAATCACAAGCCTGCGAATCAGAGGCCAAGCCCCAGGCAGTAGACGACATGGAGTGCGGATCGGTCCAGGACATCTTCTGCCCACAAGGCACTGGCGGAAGCTAGGATCGAATTGTCCCATCGCAACCCACGAGGAAGGCGAAGACCAAGTCTTGTAAATTTAAAATTACTTTTGGAAATTCAGAGGTGTGGATCCAGGCCTAAAACCAGAGGAAAGGAGGAACCCTGAGCTTCCAAGCAGTAAGAAAGATTTGGTGTCAAGAGGGCGGTGCGAGGGTTTACCACCTGGGTGGGTGGGAGGAGCCAGCTTGAAGACCTTCCAGCAACATTTAAAGCGGCAAAGACACTGCCAGACAGTGTGGATGAACATATCACATCCTAAATTCAGTGCTATAGGGAGAAGATGCAGGGAATGGATGAAAGTAGAATATGTAGTAAGATTAGAAGTAAGAAGAGGACATCTGGGAGAGGGTAGTGCTATATACAGAAGAAGGGAGTAGCAGCCAGAAGCTATCACTGTTGTTTAAGTGGAATGGAGGAGGAAGTAGCGGGTGGTGGGGGATCCGGGCTAGTGGAGTGAGAAAGGCTGAAGAGGCGTGACAGTTGTGAGCACAAGTGAAAACAGAAATTAAGGTGGGGTTAGATGCCAACAGTCACAAGTGCTTTCAGTTATGAGATGTAGATGGAGCAATTTCTTAAACTCTGCAAGTTTAAGAACATATGATTCATTAGCAAAGTCCATTAAACCACAGTGGGGCTCTGTATAGAAAGGACCATTGGAACCAAGAGCAGTCTGACATCTAAGGGACGAGGAAGTGGTCAGATTCAAAGTGTGAGTGTGTTAGGGTCTTTAGGGTTAGTTAACAGGCCACCAACACCCAGCAACAAGTCCAAAAAGCACCTTTTTGGTAAGGAGCCAATTTGGTATTTGAGCCTACACTGAGCTGCAGCCATCCAGATTGGGCATATAACTCACAAGTGTGGGTGAGGCAATCCAGCTCCAGTTATAAGTCTACAGGCCTTGTTCAGAGCAACAGTAAGCCTTTTGAGGTGAGGTGGCTGATGCAGCTCCATAGATGACACAGCCACTAATCAATGACTGACAGTGCGAACTGCAAATTACAAGCTTAAGAGATTCAGAGTGTTGAAACGTCTGTATCTAGGTAGCCCAATCCTGGAATTAGCATTCCTGGCAACATTGTCTATATAGAAGTACGTGGGTGAGGTGGCTGTCCAGGGGACACCTAGGTACTTCAACTGCTCAATTGCTCAAGGGAGCTCCTCGGTTGTTGTAACTGAGAGGGCAAATGCTTTATACTTGTGCAGGGAAGAACAGTAGGACTTTGGTTTCTTGTAGTTTAACCAGGTTGTGTGTATAAACCAGTTTCAGCTTCAGAAACCCATAATCAGATTCTTCTCAAGTATGTGAGGATCTGATGGCACAAAATAGAGATGACAGCGTCATCTGCATAGAGAAGCTCACGTTTTTGCAGGCAGTGAAAGTGTTTAGAGGAGACTGAACAGCAGAGGCCCAAGATCAACCTTGCAGTACTCCCAGACCGACAGCCCTCTTTCTGAAACTACACTGAGATCTAACCCTCTGCCATCGAGTCTCCAAAGGTAACTTCCAAACTATTTCAGCATGACAGTGAGGACAAAATTTAGTGAGCATCTAGTAGTGTTTGTGATTCACAGTGCCAAAAGCCTTTGTTGGGTCTCAAAGGCACTCCAAGCTTACTGGTCCATGGATTGTTGTATAAACATAGAATTCTAGCAGTGCTGTGGCCGTACTGACCTTTCAAAAACCATGCTGTGTAGACACTGGATAGACTATGTTTGAAGTACGCTACCAGCTGGTTGGCAACAATTCATTCAAGCCTTAGATAGAGGAGGAGAATGGATATTGGCCTATGGTGCCATGCAGACGATCACCAATTTATGCACTGGAGTAACCAAGGCAGTTTCAGACATCCTGGAACTGTGACAGGGTAAGTGAAGGTTAAGTATCTTGGCTATGGGTGAGTACTTCATCTAGAATAAGAGAATAGTTTTGAGGTTGACACCGTCTCCACTATGTCTAGTTTTCCTAACACCTTAATTAATGGAGTTTTGAGGGTTAGGACCTGCAAAAAGTAGAAGGGGGTGCTCAACAGTCATTTCCGGACTTACTGTGTGGTCAGGGTTATCTTCAAAAGTCTGAGAGGGGCACTCAATTGGTGACATCATTAAAGTGTTTGCAATTTTAAGCGGATCAGTGATGAGGTGCCATAATTTAGCATTAATAAACGATACCTTGGGATCTTTGCCCATGATGTCATCATATTGACCAAAACTTTCTACCATTTCCCAGGCTTGTCCATCTCCTGTGTTGTTGCCCTTGCAGCGATTTCCCTCATGCAGGTGTTTCTAGCTGCTTTACAGGACTACAAATCCTGCTGTTTACCAGTGACTCAGCACAATGCCACAGATGGTCCAGAGTTTCATATGGCTAGGGCTCAGGGTGATCAGGGGTTACTGTGATGGATCTTCATCTTTCTGAAGGGGCAACAGTGTCACAGGCAGATTGTGCAATAATAATGTCATCGGTTGGTACAGCGAAACCAATCTTGGGCCGTAGTTGCTGTTTTAACAGTCAAGTGGCCCCACTTAAGTATCCTATGGTATATAGTTTGGGAGGATGTGTGTAAGTTTGTTGGACAGCTACAGGTGATTGGGGAGTGGTCACTGAGGGGTCAGGGTGCACCATTACATTAGATAACGATCGGGATGAACTGAGATTTCCAGTCACTGGTGGTAGTAGTCCTGTTTGTAGTTTATTCTAGTGGGTGAGCTAACAATTCAGGTAAGATGAGAACTCCTAATGCATCCTTTATAGAGTTGTTTGCAGGTGCCATCAGTTTGAGTTGATCTCCAGTATAATTTTCTCGAAGATGGTTTGGGGGCAGGAGAAAGTCAGGACCCTGTGGAGACCTGCGGTGGGTCACTGGGGAATATGTATACTTATAGTATAGAGAGAGAGCTTTAGAGTGGCCCTAGTAGCACTTTTATTGCCAGTACCTGTATAGTGCATCCAAGATAATGTCAGCTGACGTACTGACCTTTAGCAAGTTTTTAGGTATAGGCACCCACCTCCACGTTTAGACACCTGTCAGTCTGTAAATAGTATACACGGAGGGCAACTACACATCAGGTATTTTTGAACAGAGTCTCAGCGATGGATAATATATCCCGGTTGTATTGTACCACCCAGGCTTTGAGGATGTCCATTTACACAAAGCTACAGATGTAAGAGGGCAATTAACATTTATGCCCACCTAGAAAAAAGAAAGAGTGGAATTATTTAACCTAATCAAACTGCACTTTTCACAACAAAATACATTATATGGGGTGGTGATTTTAACTGTGTACTATCAAATCAGGACAGAGGTGCCTGTACAGATAAGAATATTTGGATTCAAACTGTTTAAACAAAATAGTGATACAAAGTAATTTGAGGGATACTTATAGAAGCATTCATTCGAAGGCAGGCCGTACATACTTTAAAGGAAAGCTGTCAAGAAGAATAGACTTTATTTTTGTATCAAAATTGTTACATGTGCAGAACTCTTTGACCATACCAGTAGAAACAACAGATCATGTGATGGTAGTAAGCATAATAGGAGTCCAACCAAATAAAACACAAGGGAAGAATTACTGGAAATTAAATGTCTCTTTACTGGAAGATCAACAGCTATATATACAAATAAAAGAAATATTTTTAGCACGTATGTCAGTGGTATATTTAGTAGAAGACTTAAGTTATTGGTGGGTGGAAACAAAAATTATTATAAAAGAAGAATGCATAAAATTAGCTTCAGAAAGAAAGATGACAGTATAAAAAGTACCTTGCTCTTAGAACTGAGATAGCTAAATTACATAGTAGAATAAATACAGAGCGGGTCAATTTGACTGAAATAATTAAGAAGGTTAAGAATAAAATGGAAGTATTACAGTATACTAGAGTTACATCAATGTTAATGGAGCATAAAATCTGCTCAACTGGTAAGATGGGTTCAGGAGATTTTTTGATAGTAGTAGTAGTAAAAGAGTAGAAAATAGAACAATGAATACATTAAAAACAGCTACTGGGAAGACAGTTAATATTATGCCAGAAATAAGACAAGAAGTGCACTCTTTTTTAAAACAAATGTATGCCCCTAGTCACAGAGATGAGAATAAAATGAAGGCACTGATTAGAGATTTGGATATACCAAATATACCAGATAATGAGAAGAGTGGGTTAATAGAGTCCATTACTAAGATAGAGGTGAAACAGGCTATTAAAACTTTAAAAAATGACACTGCACCAGGGATAGCTGGGTTACCATCAGAATTTTATAAAAAGTTTGATAATATTCTAATTGACATATTAATAGAAGTATTTAATTGGATATTGTTGTATAACAAAATGGATTTTCATATGGGGATAGCAGTACAAGATTGTATACATAAAAAGAATGACAGAGAAGACCTTAGGAACTGGAGGCCATTGAGCCTGCTAAATTCAGATTAAAAATTCTGATAAAAATTTTAGGTAAAAGATTGATGGCAGTAGCCCCGTTACAATATCAACATCTCAAACATGTTCAATTACAGGTAGATCCATTACTGATAATCTGTTTATAATAAGGGAAATGGTGGAACAAGGAAAAGAAGAAATCACAGGGTATATTATGTCATTGGATCAGGAGAAGGCATTCGACAAGGTGTCACGTAAGTTTATAGAAGTAGTCCTGGAAAAATAAAGGGTCCCAAAAAAATTCTATAGATGGATCATGATTATTTATGCAGCAGCAACCTCATTACCTCTGGTAAATGGACATCTGGGCTCTTATATAAAAATAGAAAGGGGGGTAAGGCAGGGCTGTCCACTAAGCCCCTTACTATAAGTTTTTTGCATAGACCCGTTGCTAAAAATAATTCAGCAAGATGACCGAGTGAAAGGAGTACAAAAAGAAAAACAGGGAGCGCAAGTGAAGACATCAGCCTATGCAGATGATTTATGCATATGTGTATCAGATATACAATGAGGCCAAAAGGCAATGGAAAACATAAAGAGTTTCTCACAAATTACTAGAGCAAAAGTGAATCTGAGTAAAAGTGCAGTGTACCCATTAAGTATGAAAACAGATCTAATTCAGGAGATAGGAGGGATAAAAGTATCAGAGGACCCATTTACAGTCCTAGGAATAACTTTTGGAAGGGGAGATAATGGCAAATTAAATTGGGAAGGGAAGATAGGAGAAGCCAGAAAGAAGGTGCAGTTTTGGAAAGGGTGGCAACAATTTAAAAAAAAGAAAGTGCAAATAGTAAAGACACTATTATTACCTATATTTACATATTTAAGTGTGGTGTACCCGATTCCGGCAGTTTTGGAACCATCTCTCTTAGCTTAGTGTTTCAAACCATATGGGGAGTAGGCTGAACCCAATAAAGGGAGGTACTTTATCAACCTATTAGTAAAGGTGGAGTGAATCTAATAAACCCTATAGCCTTTTTTAGTATGTATTTTGAGAAGAATATAATAGACCCTGAAAACCAAACCAAAAATATGGACCCTATTTGCAAACAAATGGCTAGCACCACGGTGAAAGCCTGGAAAGAAAGGAAAAGTCTGATATCTTACATTCATAATGGACCAGTATATTTTAGATCCATTATATCCAAAATAAGGAGATGGAATCTAGAAGCAGGCCAGATAGTAAATAAACCTAGAAAACACATCTATCAATACATACAAGAACAAGGATTTATGATAAACATTTCCTTTAGTGGGATTACAGAAAGAAACAAAGATGAAATGTTAAAAACCTTGCAGGATAAATTCACACCTCCGAAAATGTGGGATACTGTATGGTTGTGTGGACAAGGGTGTTTAAATGTGAAAGGAAATGCAAAACATAAACCTCAAAAGGAGAGGTTTTGCCCATGACAGACATGTATTGCAACAGAAGAAACAATGAAACACTTTTTGATTCAATGTCCATTTGTAAAAGAATTTTGGGACAAATTATCTATACGATGGGGAGAGGATAGATGGCAACAGGTGACATATGAAGAAGTAGTAGGTGGGTTTACCAGGAAGATTCAAGGATTTAATGCAGATATGATCAGTTTCATTTTCACTTGTATCAAATATGTATTATGGCAGACTAGGTGTAAATATGTTCTGCAACAAATAGATAAGGACCCAGAGAGAACAATGTTAGCAGTAGAATATGAATTGAACAAACAGTGTAATTTTGAAAAAAAAAAATACTACAGTATACTGAATGGAAAAAGAGATGGGTGACAAGAATTTTTGTAAAATACAAAACTTACAGAAGACATCTGAGCAATAAGAGAAAAATTTCAGAATTGTATGTAAGCAGAGAATGTTATGTAAAGAAATGGCATATTATGTATTTTGTGTGTTTATTCAATTAAATATTCCCTACTCTGCAGAGGGGAACCTCTGTCCAAGATGGCAGACGACTTTTGCCTGTTGTGGAGGAAGCTATGGAGGTGGGAGACTTGGTCTCGCTCCTGCTTCTGATTTTGTGGAGACCTTGACTGAAATTAAGGATGTTCTGCAGGTTAATGTTACTGCTTCAGTATCTGAAATATATATACAGGATGTAGTGCCTGAACCTCTGCTATCTCATAGTGAAATGGATTCTCAATCTTCTTGCCTACTGTTGGAATAATGGAGGATCTTCTCCTCTGACCCTGATATTGCTTGCTCTGCAGAAAGAAGATCCAGGAAAGTTTGGCTACTGCAGAACGCTCATTTGCAATTACCAAAAGAAGTTACACCAGGAACTGAAACGGCTACAGCTGATAATTCTGGTGTGTGCACTAATTCTCCTTCTTCTGTGTCTGGTGGTTCTAGAGGACAGACCACGGTGATACCTCTATCAACTGCTGTTCTAGCCTGTCCGAAGCTCCTAGTATGTCTACTGCTGCTGTTTTGCCACCTGCCTCCCAGCTGACCACCATAAGTACCGTTTCTGCTGTGACTGCTGCGGCATTGTCTCCCTCTACATTAGAACCCCAAGTTTTGAATCCACTTGCAGCGCCTACCTGGACTGTAGATTCGGCATTGCAAGGTGCTGGCTGGGTACAGGAGCCCGTTGCTGGGCAATGGATCTCGGGTCCATCTCCAATGCGGTCTCCCCGCCCCGAAGACTTCCCTGAGCTGCAGCGTGACTCTGGCAGATCTGCGGTCTCTCGTGACCCCTTCTGTTTACCAAAGGAATTGAAGTTAACATAGAACCCTGTTTTGGACCATTTGCAGGGTTCGCCACTTCGGGCTTGTTCTTCTGCTATATCCCTGGGGACTCCGGCTCCAGTTTCACCACAGCAACCCCGTAAGAAGGCTGAGCTGAGTCGTTCTTTTTCCTCTTTATTTAAATTCCTGATCCAGGCTGCTAAGAGGCATAATGCTGTTTGCTTATCTTACATGGGGGGGGTTACCTGAGCCTCCAGATCATGTGTATGTAGCGCGTATACTTATGAAGGATTCCTTAAAATTTTTTTCTCATGAAATATATGCCACGATTCACATCTCAGGTGAATCCACTTTTGATATAAGCTGTCAAACGTCTCGTGGCTTGGAGCGTTTTTGGTCAAAGTATCATGCTTTGAGGAACACTGCTCTATGGACCCCATTTCAGGCTATTTCCCTTTCCAAACCAGCTTTTAAGACTATTACTATTTTGTTTCGGAATGAGGGTGGTGATGTGGCTGATGTTGTTTACTGACTGAAACAGCGCTGTAATGTTCAGGGTCAGCCTGAGGCTATTTTGGACACAGAGAATATCTGGACTGGGAGCTGGAAGATTAAGGTCTTGCTGAACACTAATGACTCTGGTCCTGTACACTTACCTAACTCTTTCTTTATAGGTCGTGATAGGGGGGTCCTGTTCTACCCAGGCCAGCCTAAGGCTTGTTACCAGTGTGGTGACCCCTCTCACCTTAGCAATGTGTGTGATAAGATGAAATGTAATATCTGTAGTGAATTGGGTGATGTGGGGGCTCACTGCCTGAATGACTGTAAATGCAACCTTTGTGACGAGATGGGGCATATGTTTTAGAATTGTCAGTGGGCTGCCCATAATCAGGATTTTCATGATGGTGGGGTGGATCAGCGCTTTATTATTACTCAAGCACAGAAGGCTCGTATCCATGCCACCTCGGTTGCACTGCCTCCTGTAGTCCCACAGTCCCTACTGCAGATCTCTGTATCTGTTGTAGTCCCAGGTGTAGACCCTCTGGTGGTTTCTTTCCCTGAGAGCCCCATAGTTGTGATTTCTCCTATCCCTGCACCTGCCCAGTCCATTCTGCCTGTCCCTAACCCTGTTCCAGGTCCGAGTACTATGCCACCCCCCAGAGTGCCTGCCAGTATTGCTCATTGGAGGTCGATGAGGAGTAGCCCTCGGCTATTACCTTCCCCTCCATTGGTTCTGGAGACCTCTCCTGTGCCCCTGTCTAATTCCTTTGAGCTTCTCCAGCCTATCTCAGATGATGCTGGAGGTGAGTCTGACTCTTCCTCCATTGCTTCTTCTCTCCCTGATGGAACCACTGACTCTGACTTTCAACTTGGTACTGGTCTTTCTCAGAAGCGGAAGGCCAGAGTGAAGCTTAAGGGGAAAAAGGTGGTTGGGAAACAGAAATCGAGATATGTTTCTCTGCCCTGTTTAAGTGCTATGTCTCACTTTGCTTGCCATACTATTAATGTAAATAGTGTGAAGCATACGGCAAAAAGGCGATTGTTTTTTTCTTTTTTGAGGCTTTTGCCCTTGGGGATTTTGTTGTTGCAGAATAATAAATTTCATACTACACAAGAGATCCAACAAGCACAGAAGGACTGGTTATTGGGCCCTTCTTTTTGGTCTATAGGTCAGGACTCCTGTTCAGGACTGGGGATTTTAATTAATGTCCCTGAATTCCACTTGCTTAAATTGTTTGATGTGGCCCCTGGTAGAGCGCTCATTTTAGATTTTGTACTTGAGCCCTGTTCCTATTGGGTGATTAATATTTATGCCCCTCAGACTAAGACTCCACTTATAGCTTTATTTTCTTTACTTCATCCGTACTTGCACACCTCTTTTCAAGTCTTATTTTCTGGTGACTTTAATTGTGGTTTGAGTCTTCATGATAAGAGCTCTTTCGCTACTGCTAAAAAATTGTTTTGTGATTCTCATGAACTGGTGAAATTGGTCTGCACTGCTCATTTAACTGATGCTTATTTCTCTTTTACTAAACAACATACTCCTACATTTCAAAGGGGTAAACTGGCTACTCGAATTGATTTTGTCTTTTTCTCTCGTACCTTATCTGTTACTTCTGTCTTAGTACAGGCTGTTGCGTTTTCTGACCATAAATTGCTTTCTCTTGGTCTTGGGTTTGCTGTCCCTTGCCATAAAGGTCCAGGACTTTGGAAATTCAGCACATCTTTGTTACAAGTCCCGGCTTTCATGCAGTCTCTCCTGTCCTTTCTTCAGGCCTGTAAATCTGTCTTTATTTATTATGATGACCCTATTCAGTGGTGGACTGATACAAAGCATGATTTGGTCATTTTTTTGAAAAATTTTTGTCGCCAGAAATGTAGGAGGGAATATTTGGACTATTTGCAAAAGAGGGTACATTTTCAGTCACTGTTAACAATAGCATATATGAAAGACCTTTCTCAGCAATTACAATTAATACAGGGCGATATGTTGAATTTCCAATCCCGGCATTCGCAACAATTTTATCATCAACACAAATTTAGTATTGCGGGAACATGTGATGTTGTTTGCCCTTTTTAGTCTAATATCCATCAAATTGCTCAGAAAACTATGTCATGCTTTGCTAGTTCTACAGGTACCTTATGTATCTCTCCGCCCGATATTTGTCAAATTGTGACAGACTATACGTCAGCCCTTTTTTCTCCTCTCCCAGCAGTAGCTGGTGATCCTGTGATCTTGTATTGTGACCTTGATATCCCAGCCCCTTCACAGCTGAGTCTGGACCAGGCATGTTTACCGATAACAGAGCAGGACCTGAAACTGGCTATTTCTTCCTTACCCTTACAGAGGACTCCTGGTACGGATGGTCTCCCTGCTGCCTTGTATAAGGTGCTGGGTGACCACTTGGTTCCAGAACTTACATCTGTGTTTAATTCCCTATTGACATGTGAATTTATTCCCTTAAAATTTGCGAAGGGTACTTTGATTCAAATATACAAGCAGAAAGGAGTTGTTCACTTTCTTAAGAATTGGCGCCCTTTATGTATGTTAAATGCTGATTTTAAGTTATTGATGAAAATTAGTGTGAAGCATTTGGTGGTGATTGCAGAGGTGGTTTTGCATCCTCTGGATCTGGAATGGATGGCACAAATCAAATATTTCTTTTTCCAGCCTACCCTTGCCTTGAAGTACACTGGCATATTGCCTTTTATCTGCCTTGCCTCCTCCAGCAGCCACTCACTATCTCTCTTCCTCCTTGGATTCCTCTCCTCTCCCTCCCCTGATGATGACGTTCTCCCCCCACCCCAGTAAGTCTCCTCTTCTCTCTCCTCTCTTTCTTTCCTCCTCTCTGGCTCCATTTAAAAATGGATATATATTTTTTTAATTTATATTTAGCTCTCTCTCTCTCTGGTGCTCAACTGTAGTGTCTGGCTCTGCTCTGCAGCAGCAAGCTCCTCTGACTGTCCTCCAAATCATTTGGGCCCATGTTATGCACTCACCATGGTTATATACTGTGAGTGCATCATGTGACTGACTATCCTGCTCTGTTGCCTGATTGGATGCCGCTGGCCACCTGTACATGGAGTGAGCATGCCAACAACATCCCCATGGCAACAGTACACTGTGAGGCACTCCATGGACACAGAACCGGACTTCTGCAGTGAAGTCTGTATTTATCCTGGTCTGTGGATTACGGGTTCGATCTGGAGGTTCAGATCTCAGACTGAACAGTCCACCCAGCCCTAAATATAATCCAACTGAAATTACTCCAAATTGTTGCACAGCAAACTATGACAACTTTATCTCACAGTGCTTCAACCTTGTGGGTGCCACTGTGTTACACATGTATTGTGGGAACTAATCTGGCTACCAATGAGGTGATACATAACCTTCAAGGTTTGTTTGATGATATTCAAGGCTTTAAATAGTTTGGATCACAGCTACTTAAAGAACCATCTGATGCCATGTGCCCTAATCTGTCCTCTTCTCTCCAAAGAAACCTTATTGCTTAAATGCTTACCATTTCCTACTAACACTCAAAGATTTCAGGGTGTTAGGTATTTGTTGTGGCTGCCCTATTAGTATAGAATTCACTTCCCTTAGATGATCACACATATTCTTGGGGGCAGGGCATTTGCTGTGGCTGCCCCCTTAGTATAGAATTCACTTCCCTTAGACCATCATGCATATTCTTTGGCAGAGCATTTTAATTGGGATCTACAGCTTATTCATTCAGCTGAGCATTC
The DNA here is from genome assembly GCA_016271365.2 of Neoceratodus forsteri. Lineage (NCBI taxonomy): Eukaryota > Metazoa > Chordata > Ceratodontiformes > Ceratodontidae > Neoceratodus > Neoceratodus forsteri. The sequence goes on along the minus strand of CM028137.1, from coordinate 639,154,441 downwards.
CTGGCCCCTTTATAAAAATTAATAACCTAAAGCTATTGTGTTTCACCTATGCAGAATGGCAGAAGCATTTTTATTTAATATTTATTGCTATCTTTACATTATCTATTGTATTTGCAGTATGAATTTCTGTGAAGTGTCCATGCCCTTGGAAAAGGGCACTTAATAAATAAAATAACATTACCTTACCTTAGGGTACTTGCTATTCCACATGGCTCTTGTATAATCCAAGGGATATTCAACAGTCTGAAAACAGTGACATCTTAGCAGATGGACAGTTTTTTATTGGTATCTTCTTTTCTTCTGTACTTTCTTGGCATCTTGGTTGCAAAACTCCTTTAAGTTCTGTGTCTCACTTATTGGGTTACAAAAAGTAAAAACATAATTTCCTCTCCTGTCCCAAGCCCTGAATCAACCAGAAAAATATATATTAAACTACTTATAGAGTGCACATATCCTCACAAAGCCCCTGCTTTAAATGTTACATGTCTCTCATTGTCACCACTCTTTCCCGTACCCTTCTAAATGGTTGCAGACTGGATTTTTTCCCCTACATAACTGCTTGATACCTTCATCTCTTACTGAAGGACATATTTGCATTGAAATATATATTTGCACTAATGCTTTCTGGCATCTTTAACAGTTGCAAAATGTGCCTTTTCTACTTTTAGGGGTTTTACGCACATGTGCACATATTTCTAGGGATTTCTACCTGTTACCTGATAATGTGAATGCCTTTGATTACAATTAGACAAAATATTTACTAAACAATCTTCCCATAAATTGTCATGCAAGATGTGGCCCCAGTCCCTTAAAAAGTAACAAAAACATGTATGTTAGAAGGCAAACATTCTGTTTCCTGTGTCTCAGAGGGAGACTCCCTTTTTTGGAGCCTAATCAGGGTGAGGAGACACGCCTGAATTGTTGTAGATGGCAATGAAGGTCTTTCTCTGAGGGCAGGGTTTTTTCCATTTTCAGCCTCCAACAGGAAAGGAAGGGATAGAATACTAGAGGGGGATAAAGGACCTCCTTGAAGTACACCAGTTGTCTTACTCTGTGGACATCAAGACATGATTATTCATGAAACTAAGAGGAAGACCATGCAAATATATTCTGAACACAGAAACAAGCAGGGAAACCCTTTGGCTAGTCACTAAGAAAAATGAAAGGGAGTCAACAGTTCATCTAGATCATCTGGTTAGTAGATTGTGATGAACTCTTCTGCTGCCATGCCATCAACCCAATCTTTAATGAGCCTTGTCAGTGATTAAATGCATCCCAACCTAGTTGCTCTGATTAGAAATATCCAGCTCAGTGGTTACCAAAGACTGACTGGGACTTTCAGCAATCTGATTAGTCAGAAGCAGAGGTGAGTGCCACACACATCCGTAGTTAGACTGGAAATGCCATAGAGGCATACAACCCCCCCCCCCCACACACACACACATATTCAGTAAAACATTTGTTTTTCTCATAACATTCCTTTCCTGAGGCAACAAAGGAATATCTGGAAGAGAGAGGTGCAGCTGCTACCAGAGTTTAATCTGTACCGTATTTCAACATATCGTACCACCCAGTCTTCCAATTTTGAGGCAGCAGCCAAGGCACTGGTGATCAAATGGCAGAGGATACTTCCTAAGGTACATATCTATTTAGGTTATGTTTATCAGGTAGGTACACTAGACAATACAATATCTATTTTGAGGCATGACCTGGGGGAATACAATCAGAATCTCATGCTGAGCAAAAAAGATACCATAACAGTTATACATAATGTTGAATACATACATAGATACATAGAAAATGATGCTAGAAAAAGGCTTATAGACCCATCCAGTTAATACAGAGCAATAATTACAATAAACAAATGGCAGAGATACAGAAGCAAGGTAACATAGAAAATATTGTATGCAGTTGTACATAAAAATATAAGCTAAAGCAATTCTTAACAAAAACATTTGGTAAGTGACATGAAGGAAGATAAACATAGTCAGTGTGGATCTACCACATAATAAATAACTATGTACAACTTAGTGGAGGATAAGTACACAAGGCTTCAGATACAGGTACATTTATCAGTGGAATTTAAGTACTTGTATAACTCTCTTTTAAATCACAAATGAAACTGGAAGTGTCTGAGGGACACTGGAAGGGAGTTCCAACATTTAGGAGCAAAGAAAGGAAAAGGCCTGTTCTCTCATGTTTTTGAGGATTTAGGAATAGACACTAAAGATAGGTCACTAGCAAAAGGAGGTAGGTCTGTTCAGGATGCCGTAGAAGGGAAGCAGATACAGCAGACCAAAGCATATTTTTTAATAAGGCAGCTTAGGGCAAACAGTCATTGAGCAGGTGAGGACAGTCAGTTCAGACCCTATTAAAGCAGACAGTTGTCAGTGAGTCAAGTCAATGTCAAGGAAAAGCAAAACATACTGTATGTGGTAGTCCTTTTGGTGACGCTACATTTGGATAAATTAGTGTAAGTAATGAATCCATCAGTCATGCTAGGTAGTTGATTACCTTATGCAGTGCCAGCCGGGCAGAAAAAATAAGAGCATACCTTATTATGCAAAGCCTAATTTGATGCTAATAGTTTTACAAGCAATAGTAATGTGCATAGAAAAATCTAGTGGAGCATCATATGTTAGACTAAAGTACTTAAAGAGTTAACAGAAACAAGTGGCATGCCTTTAACACAAGATACAACCAGATTTTAAGTATATATATTCTTCACTTAGCAACAGATGCAAAGAGCATAGAATGGGCCTTGCTAGTGTTCATGAGATTATTCTGAGAGAGTAAGGATTGTGCCATACAAAAATTAGAGTTCAACTGGGAGTTTATGTCTGTTAGTCTCTTGGAGCTGATATAAAGCCCCATATTGCCAGCATAAAACAGCAAAGAGCAAGACGGGTGACCAAGGAATTAAATCAGAGTGGAGCAGTGGACGTGGCCTTACCTAGATTTCAGTAAGGCTTTTGACACCGTTCCACATAGGAGTCTAGTGAGCAAGCTATGTATCTTAGAAGTGGGTCCAAAGGTGGTAAACTGGGTAAGAAACTGGTTAAGGGATAGGTGACAGATGATGATGGCAAATGGAATTCACTCCAAGGAAGGGAAGATGATCAGTGGGGTGCCTCAGGGATCAGCGGACAGACTGAGCCTAGTTATTGTCTTTATAAGTAACACTGCAGAGGAGCTAGAAGAGAAAGTCAGACTTTTTTTGGATGACACCAAAGTCTGCACAAAGGTGGACATTCTGGGGGCGGTGTGGAAAGGATGTGCAGAGACCTGAGAAAACTTGAGGAGTGGTCAAGGGTATGGCAGCTGCGTTCCAGTGAGAAAAAGTACAAAATAATGCACTCAGGCATAGAAACCCAGGTATGGAGTGCAAAATGGATGGAGTAGTATTGATAACCACCAAGCAAAATAAAGTCCTGGGGGTAATCATAGCAGATGACCTAAAGTTGACCAGACAATATGTTAAAGAAAGAAGAGCTAGTGGGATGCTAGGGTGCATGGGGGATATCACCAACTGAAAGAGAGAGGTGCTGTTGTCCCCCTGTATGTCATTGATAAGACCCCACCTAGAGTACTGTGTCCAGTTCAGGAGACCACATCTCCTGAGGACATAGAATGGAGGCACTTCAGAGTAGGGCAACTAAAATGGTGCAGGGTCTGCTCACAAAAGCACTATGAGTAGAGACTAAAGAACCTCAATATGAACACCCTGGAAGAGAGGAGGGAGAGAGGGGATATGATACAGACCTGCAAAAAAATCACAGGGGTAAATAAGGTACAAGAGGGAAGCATTTTTCAAAAAAAAGCTGAAAAACAAGGGGACATGCTATGAAGTTAGAGCAGGGTAGATTCAGTAGAGATCTGAAGAAGTACTTCTTCACAGAAAGAGTGGTGGATTCCAACAGAGGTGGTAAGTGCAAACTAGTAGTGTGGTTCAAGAATGCATGGGATGAGCATACGGGAATCTAAGTAGAAAGGGAGGGGGAAGGGGAAAGAGTTAGAGATCAAGTAAGGCCTGCAGTGATACTGTCGGTAGGAAGAAGTGGGCAGACTGGATGAACCAAGCGGTCCTTATCTGCTGTCAAATTCTGTTCCCATGTTCATAAGTTAAGATGCAGGGGCACTTGATAGGTTGTGGATGAAAACAGAAAAAAGTAAGGGACCATAAAAGGAGAACGGGAGGATCTCTAGGATAATAGTGGCAAATTAGTCTATTCAGACTAAATGGGTTTTGTTATCGGATTATAATCACTGGCAGCCTAAGACAAGTATGTGATAGACTGGGATACCCAGTAGTTGCAGTCTAAATAATTTCAAATAAATCATAGGAAAAAAGGGTTCAACTGAGTTCAATAGTGCTATTTCTTCATGGCTATTCAAGAAAATGAAATTTGGCAAAAGTTTTGTATGAATGGTATATCAACCCCTAATGTCACAAATTCACAAATCTGGAAATATCTTGTCCATTCACACTTTCTTATTGGATGAGAAAGGGCTGGCCCCTGCCCAGCTGTTGTTCACCCTAACTTTGAAGCCAACGGCTCCAGCAGTTAGATAGAATATAATAAACCTGAACATTGAGCACTGAGGTGAGACATGCAGTGTCAGTGGCTCAGCAGGTTGCACACTGGTCTCTGAGGCTGGAAGATAAGAAAGCTGTAGGTTCTATCCCCACACCAGGCACTTGGGTTAAATCCCAGTACTGACACTGTAGTGCAGCATGAGGGGGGCACTACTCTCCTGAGTCACCGTCTTTCAGATGAGACATTAAATCAAGATCCTGTTCTGGTGATTGCTTGGGTGGACTTTAAGGATCATATGGCACTTCTCAAAAAGAGTAGGGGAATTTGTATTGCAACAATACAAAATGGAAGCAAATAATACAAAGGAAACCAACAAGTCTTAGTTACATTAGCACTATGAAAGAAACAGGAAATAAAAGAGGAAAACAAAAAACATAAACACATTTTTCATAATTCAAGTACAAAAGATATAGTCCAAAAGCTAGACATTGCCTAAACAGTGCACACCAAATGGGTATATACCCTTACAGAAGACCTAAGCATAAAACTAAAACATTAATATATGAAAAGGCAATTTCTCCACAACGGTCTCAATTGCTGAATTAAAGTATACTTTTCTTCTAAGGCATGTATCTTCTGTAATTCAACCTGTACATTGGTAACTATTTCTACATACCCAACATGTTTCTGCTGTAATACCAAGGCGCAGCGAGACTACCAGATAGAATACTGCAAAATTACCCCCACAACTTGTAAAGTATTTTTTCATATATTCTCCATGCATTATCAAAAAGTCCTAAAATTAATTCAATGTGTGTGATCTTTGCGAACAAAGATTCCTTTCACTGCCTTGAAAGATGACACCAGAAAGCCTGCATATGAGGGCAAGTAAAAAAAAGGTGGTCCTGGGTTTCCAGAGCTAAGACACAACTTTCCCAAGGCAATATCTCTCTGACAGTGGCTTATGTTTATGGGAATTACATATTCCCAATTTCCCATATACACAGTACTCAGCCACGGTACATCCCAAACAAAAGGAGGCAGTCTGTTATTACTTAAATAATGTAGCAGGTTCTGATCTTCACAATGTGGGATCTCTAAAGGAATCTGAAAATGAGTTCCCATTATTTCCATATACATCTGTTTTCTACTAACAGTGAGAATTTTAATTCCTAATTTCCATTTTATAATTTAAAAAAAGTGTCTATAATATAATCAGGGTGAGACCCAGGTTTTTTGATAACCTTAAGTGTGCCACTGCACCAGACAGTAAGATAAGGCTGTAGCCATTCTAATAGCCTAGTGATCCAAATTGTCCCATTAGACTTTAAAGCCATACTAATATAAGAAGTTATGAAAATGCTATAATATAAAGTAATAGGGTTAATCATAGCCACACCTCCCTCCTTTTTAGATTTATATATAATTTCCCATGTAAGGGGGTTCAAGCGACTTCCCAGAAAAGCCTGAAAAAACTAACTTAAAAGTCTAGTGTCCATAGCATGGGGTAAAGGAAAAACATAACTAACAAATAAAATTGGAAGAATTAAAGTCTTGATCAGCAAGACTTATTTCAATTTTGAAATTCTCTTATTTTTCCAAGTATTAACCTTGAACTATGCAATCTGGAGACAAGAATCCCATGTTTTTTTTTGCCATGTCTGTTTTCCCAAACATAACACCCAATCGTTTATTATCCTGGTCAAAAATGGGAATACCTGCAACACACTGCGAAGGTGGAGAAACTGATTCTCCAAGCCAACGCCCTCAACTTTTATCATAACTATTGAGGGAACCAGAAACACTCGTGTAAGTTTTCAATATCTGTCTTATGGCATGACCTTCAACAACAGAGTTTAATGTCAAAATGACATCGTCTGCATACGTTAAAATTCTCACTAGAACCAAGAGTGGCCCTACAGATATCCCTGCAATTTGTGCATTATACTGGTTCTTCCAAGCACTTGAATACAGTTCTCTCTTGTACAGTATCTATCAATACGCTGTTTGTGCTTGTTATTATTTCTCACACTCAGTCTTCCATAGTTACCTAACCATGCTGTGTCCCGATAAAGGCTGGTAATCTAGGGGTTGACAGTTGTTTCAGTACTTGCTTCATTTTAGCAACAGGACATTAGGGGAAGACAATCTCATCATTCCTTTCTGCTAGTAAAATGGTGTTATATATTGTTTTCCTGTCCACTGCTAAAATTTGTGTACTAGAAATATCCTATTTAAGTATGTTCTTTAAAACCTCTATCCCATATTTTGGAAAAAAATGAGATTCTCTTCAATAAACTATGTTGATTTTGAGACCAAGGTGTTAAACACTTACTTAACCAAGATAGAACAGAGGGTTCCATAACATATTCAGGCTTGAGGGCTAAACCAATGTTGTAAAAAATGAAAATGCTGTTGAAAAAGGCAACTGGATTAATCATATAGAAACATAGAAACATAGAAGTTGACGGCAGATACGGACCGCAAGGCCCATCCAGTCTGCCCATTTCTTTTTCTACCTTATAAATGTGCCATCAGCCTTTGCTCTGTCAGTGACCTATCTATTCATAGTCATTTGTATTGATCCCTTATGCCTATCCCATGCCTGTTTGAAGCCCTGCACTGTATTCATAGCCACCACTTCTTGTGGTAAGCCATTCCATGCATCTACCACCCTTTCTGTGAAAAAGAATTTCCTCACATTCCCCTTAATCGGCCTCCTCAATCTCATGCTGTGTCCTCTTGTCCTGCTATTTTTCTTATATTTAAACATGTTAGACTCTTTCACCTTGTTTATGCCCTTAAGGTGTTTAAATGTCTCGATCATATCACCTCTCTCCTCCTTTGCTCAGGGTATACATATTGAGCTCCGTTAATCTGTCCTCATATGTCTTCTGATGCAGTCCCTGCACCATTTTGGTTGCCCTTCTCTGGACTGCCTCAATTTGGTTAATGTCCTTGTGAAGGTGTGGCCTCCAATACTGCACGCAGTACTCCAGATGGGGCCTAACCAATGTCTTGTACAGAGGATTATTACCTCCCTCTTATGACTTGTGATACCCTACTAATACACCCTAACACCCCTAGCCTTACCTACTGCTTTAGAGGTCTGCTTGGATGATTTTAGGTCATCAGTGATGTTGATGCCCAAGTCTCTTTCTTCCTTTGTGACTGCTAGCAACCCTCCCAGCCTATAAGTAGCTTCAGGGTTTCTCTTCCTATGTGCATGATTTTGCACTTCTTTGCATTAAATCCCAGTTGTCACTCTTCTGACCATTCTGCTAGTTTATCCAGATCTCTTCTCATTCTGCCCACCCCATCTGGATCATCTACTCTGTTGCAGATCTTGGTGTCATCTGCAAACAGACAAGCCTTACCTCTAGTCCATCTCGAGGTCACTAATGAAGATGTTGAATAGGACTGGCCCCAGGACTGATCCCTGAGGTACCCACTTGTGACTTGCATCTCTTCTGACTGTATACCATTTACCACCACTCTCTGTTTTCTGCCAGTCAACCAGTTTGCCACCCAGTTGACCAACTTCTGACCCACCCCGAGCCTACCTAGCTTATTTATCAATCTTCTATGTGGAACAGTGTCAAAAGCTTTGCTGAAGTCAAGGTAGGCGACATCAACTGCTCCCCCTTGGTCCACCACTCTGGTTACCCAGTCAAAGAAATCTATGAGATTAGTTTGACAGGACCTTCATTTTGTAAACCCATGCTGTCTTGGATCCTGTGCCCCTATGGATTCCAGGTGTTGCACTATCCTTTCCTTAAGGAGTGCCTCCATAATCTTGCCCACTACTGGTAAGACTGACGGTCTGTAGTTCCCGCCTCCTCCTGCTACCACTCTTGTGGAGTGGGATCACATGAGCCCTTCTCAGTCTTCTGGGACCTCTCCTGTGCTCAGAGACTCACTAAACAATTCTGCTAATGGCTCTGCTTGTTCCTCCTTTAGCTCCGTAGTACCCTGGGATGTATGCCATCAGGTCCCATTGCCTTATCCACCCTGAGCTTAGCAAGCTCTTGTAGGACCCTTTCTTTTGTGAAGGGAGTAGTGCTCACCTCCCTCCCCCTGTGTCCATGATGCTGAGCTGTGGGCCCAGCCCTACCTTCTCTTCAGTAAATACTGAGCAAAAGTATCTATTTAGGATAGATGCCTTTACAGGGTCCTCCTCCTCACATGCTCCCTTTTCTCCATTAAGCTTAGCAATACCCCCTCTGGACTTTCTCCTTTCACTAATGTATCTATAGAAAGTCTTGTCACCTTCTCATATTCACTCCACCTTCTTGTATCTTCCTATATGTGTACTCTTGCTTTATAGGATTTAACCTACTACCCTAGAATGCCTGGAAAAACACACTGAATAATGCTGTCACTACTTTCTGGGGAGGGGAAAAATATAGCTTTTGTACAAATATATGGGGACTAGTAGAGTTTTAATTAATAAGACTCTTTTCTGTTTGGCTATCTGTTGGCCTCCAGTTGGATATAACCGATTAGCCCTCATTAATCCTTTTTCCCAGTTAAATACAGCCCTTTTACCCATCAAGGAGGGTGTGCCTCAGGGCTCAATTCTTGGACCCCTCCTGTTCTCTCTCTTCACAAATGACCTAAACCGGCACTGTGGGGATAGCTCAGTAGTTCAATATGCAGACAATACTGCCATCTTCTCAGCCAGGTCCACACCACATGATCTGGGCCTTCTTCTACAAGGGGACCTAAACACACTTGAGGCCTGGCTCACATCAAATAGAATGATCCTCAATGCGGCAAAACCAAAAGCCTTGCTGTTTGGTCCTAAATCCTTTGGACAGGATCAGAACAGTTTCCTAAAACTTACTACCCTTGGGGATAAACGAAAAGACATAGTTGACAACATAAAATACCTAGGGCTAACTATTGACCAGAGTCTCACCTTTAAGCCCCACATTGACCTGGTAAAAAGGTCTATCCACATCAAACTTGGCACCATGTACAGTCTAAAAAAACAAATTATCCCAGAGGCTAGAAGAGCAATCGCCTCCAGTGTCCTCCTACCCACATTAACCTATGCTGTCCCGGTAATCCAGAGAATGGCAGAGGGTGAGGTTAGCAGACTTCAGGTCCTGTACAACAAGGTCATGAGGTTTGCAACAATGTGTCAACCAAGAAGCTACCCCTACATCTCACTAACCCAGCTGCAATGGCCTCTTTCGAGGCTCATCTACAGTATCCCCTGCTCTGCCATGCATACAAATTGCAGAGCCCAGCAGCCCCACCAAGCCTAAAAGGAATAATCATGGCTAAGCCTAACCCTCAAATGCTCAGGACCTCGAGTCGGTCCCTCTTTTAACTGGTATTCTTTCTCTTCCAACCATTCACATTCGGGATTAGTATAGCATTACTATACATGTGCCTCAGCCAATTAATTAATACTTCTGGTAGGCCAAACGCTTTCAATACAGAAAATATATATAGCTATGAGCAAGCCTGCCAAAAGCCTTTTCTTGATCAAGCCCTAATACATATCCTTTTAAATTTGCTGTTTTACTCATCTGAAAAATTTCTCTCATTTTAATGAGGTTATCCTGCTGGTACCTGTATAGAATAGCACAGATTTGTGCTGGGTGAATTAGCTTGCCTGCAACTTTAGTGAGTCTGCACAATAGGATCTTACTTAAAATTTTGAAGTCTGTATTTAGCAAACTTAAAGGTCTCCAATTATGTAACTCCTCACATGATCCTTTCTTGTATAACAAAACAAGAATGGCTTTGTTCATAGATTTTGCTAATTTAGTAGAATTTAACATATGATTATACAATATCACCAGTACTGGGGCTAGTTCATCGATAAATTATAAGTATAGGCCTGAGCCTGTGCTGTCTGACCCAGGAGCAGTGCTTTTTTTTAAATTTGAAATAGCAGCTTTTACCTCCTCTAGAGTTTAGTCTGTAGCTAGATTCTGGGAGTTTGTGCTGTCATTTGGGGTACGTTCAAATGTTCAAACTGCCCATGTGACCACATTAACTGAGGCAAGAATCCATACAGGGAATATACATACTGCTCAACCTGATTCAAAGTAACAGGCAGGCTGGCCCAGTGACACTGAGGGTTGAGGCACTGGATGCCACACCTCGTGCCACACCGGCAACCCGGGTTCGGGAACAGACTTGGGCCACCAGGGGTTGACAGGGGAGAAGGAGCATTGAGCATCTCATGACCGCTCTTCTTCCTCTGGGGTGGGTGGGAGAACTGCATCTCTCTGCAGCGGCAACTGGCAGAGGCCAGATGCACTACAGCTGGCATGCACAATCAAGGGGTGGTGTGTGGTGGGCATCCACATGGCTGTGTGCTGATGCCACTGCATGTCTGGCTCCTAGAGGAGATAAAGGTGGAAAATTGTGGGGTAATTGTGGTGGCTGATGACCATGCCCTGTGCCCCCGGACAAGAGAGGTGCACCTCCTGGGTGTCTAAGCTCCCGGTCCCCATAGGAGGAGGGGATCCTGCCTACTTGCTCTCCTGTGGGGGAGAGCATGTTGCTGGCCAGACCTGGTCCGAGGGTGCAGGTACCGGCAACTGGATGACTCGCCATTACCGCTCAGCAGTGGAGGAGGAGGAAAAAAGCATTCTATGATAAAAAACAAAGTAACAGGCAGAGTATTAATCACTTTTCCTGACTCAGATTTAATCTCTGAAATCACCCAATGATTCACTCATACTTTGCATTCTTTAAAAGGGTCTAATGATCCTGTTTTATATGTGTACTAAATCTTAGTTCTTGTTCTAATGATTTTGTGTGGTCGTATTGTATGCTCCCCATCTGATATTTAATTACTTTAATTTGAGAGCTAAAATCTTTTTTATTGATCTCAATCAGTGAGACTAACTTTTGTAATTGGTTTCTTAAATGCAAGTAAGTTAAATAATCCTTATTAGCTTGGTCTCTAGTGTAAGCTTGAGAACACTTGCCATGACTGTTTGGTGTCTTCCCACCAATCAGTAAGCTCCTCATAACAACCTACTACTGAAAGTCTAGCTTCCCATTCCTTTCTCCAGGCTGCTTATACTTCAGGTTTATCTAACACTGCTCTCATTTAGCCTCCAACTGTTCTTCTAACATCTGGGGGAGTTATCCCACCACAACTGAACTGTAATAGATTTATGATCAGTAAATTCCCATACATGTATGTGAAGTGACTGCACTCTAAGGTTGGGGGAAATAAAAATGAAATCAATGTGTGTTGAGAGGGGGCCTCTAAAATATGTGTGCCCCCAGATGGAAAGATCAACCTATATACATCTTGTAACCCTGGAGTATTGACAATGTTTTTGTAAGGTTAGTGAGTCAAAAACCAATTTGCTGGTTTTCAGACACCTATCTGTCTGCTTTAGTCCACAACTAAAATATCCTGCCCAAAGAATAAGACATGCAGTATGTAAAATGGATTACACATCTTTAAACAGGGCAACTCTCTGGGCTTTCATTTGTGGTGCACATAGGGAAAACATATGAAACCTCTCCTGATGGGAATTAATATCCAGCATTAAAGCCCTACCAGGGTGGATGTCTACTAATCTTGAGGCTTTTAATACAAGGTTGAAAAATAGGATATCTATACCATCGTACAAGTCCTCTCCAACAGACCAAAAGCAAGCCCTCTAGTCCAAGATCTTGAGGCCTGATGGAGTTCTTCCATAATCTTTAACCTGGTATCCTGGAAACAAAGTATATCACTATCTTTTTTCTCTAGAGAATGAAAGACAATTGTTCTCTTTTTTACAGCCTTTATGCTAACATTCAGTGTAGTAATAATTATTTAGTTAGTTTTTGTTGACCAGGTAAGTGCACCAGATAAATCATGCCTGTTTTCAGGCATGACCTGGGGGAGGGGAATACAGATGAATGCCAACTGACCTTGAACCAGATTAAGCTGTTGGTGGTATTTTTAGTAAATGAAGGAAATTTGGCCAGTACACCGGGGAAATCCCACTACTCTGCCAGCAGGTGGCCTAACTTCCTGTGGAGTGGAGGAGCTCAGTTTGGAACTGGACTGCAACTGAGGAGGATGTGCTGATGTGGCAGTGGTGTGGACTTGGGAGTACCCATGGATGAGGAATCTTCACAGAATCATTTGGCTGGTGTACCTGTAGGGAAGCAGATCTCCTTCCCTACAGGTCCAGCAGAAGAGATCAAAAATGCTTCATGGTCTGGACAAGGCAGCGTTATAGAAAGTGAATATCATGATGTCTTATCAGACAATGCAGAGGAGAAGAGAGAGAGACAATGGCTGAAGGAACTCGTGAAAAAAACACGGGGTATGGTTGAATCAGTGTTACAAATGTCTGAAACAGAGATGGATGCAGAAATAGTATGAGAGGTGGCTTTGGAGAGTGAACAGGTACAAGAAACAAACAGCGATAAGCCTCAGGAGAAACTGCAGAAAGCTTTGACAGGACCGGTGAGACTAACTGAGGGTTCAAAGGATGATGTACTAACATCAAAGAGTGTGTGAGTATCTGGTGGAAAGGAACCTGACACAACACCAAAACGCCCTGCAGAACAACTGGAGAACACTTGGCAACAGGACAATCAAAATACAGTAAGTCTCTCAAAAGAACCTGTGTCAGGAACAAAAGACAGTATAAATGCTGGACAAAAGTTGGGGCTGAGGGAAGACTTAAGTGTGCAAAATGTTGTGCCAAGTATAAAAATGCCAGCAGCACTTGAATCCTCACTAAAAGATGCAGGGTGGAAAAAACCTGAAATGGACCCGTGGATTCCAAACCCAAAACATAGCTCCATTCCAGGACTGGAAAAAAATAGAACAGTAGCACATTCTATGCCTGAACAAGCTTTTATAATGGAATCAGATATAGAACTAAATGCTGAAGATGTACAATTTTCAGAGGGGGATACTGGAGCATTTCCACAGGCACAAAGAATCTCACCTTCTGATACCGGAGATGAAGTAACTAGTAATAGGAACCCTCTTGGGGGGAGCAAATGGACACAGAGGAGTGACAGGAAGAAAGTGGGCCCACACCTCAAGAAACAGCAAAAAATAACTGGGAGAGATTCAGAAAGAGAGACTGCTTTTTTTCTCAACCCCACCCACCCAAAGACGAAATGCAGTCAGAATACAATATATAGAAGGACTTGAAGAGACACCAGATAGGGTGTATATTGGGAAAAAATTGATTAAAGAGTCTCTGGGTTTTTTTTCCAATGAGGTATATGCCTTGATACATGTGGGGGGGCGGGAAAGTATGTAAGATATAAGTTTTAAAACACTTCAGGGATTAGAGAGATTTTGGACAAAGTATGACAAATTAAGGTATTCTGAGTTGTGGATCCCATTTAGAGTTATTCCACTAACTAAACCAGAGGTAAAAAATGTGACGATGCCGTTCAAAAATGAAACTGTAGCAGTGCATGATATCACTTATTGACTACAGCAGAAATGTGAAATATTGAATTCTCCACAACCAATTTTTGACTCTGAATACTCTGGACGGGGATGGAAATACAGGGTGAGGTTGAGACATAATAATCAGGGCCCAGTGCACTTCCTAGCAGTTTGTTTATTGAAGGGAGCGAGGGCATTGGTTTTACCCTGGTCAGCCCAGGATGTGCTTCAAATGTGGTTCATATAGACATTTAAGTGTAGGATGTGACAGACTGAAATGCAATTTGTGTTTAGAATTTGGGCATTCAAGTTCAGACTGTCAAGGGGTTTTAAAATGTAACCTATGTGAGGAGACAGGACATGCATTTCGCCCGTGTCCCTGGGCTACTCATAACAGGTCGGACCAACCGTGTCAGGACACTTTAGTCACGGAAGCCCAGAAAAAAGACAAAGAGAGGAATAAAGAAACAAGTAGACAAACAAGAGAAGAGGAACAGGAAAGAAGTGAAAGGGAGACAAATAATAACAATGAAGAAAATGACATACAAGCTAGAGAGTCATCAGAGGCCCATACTACAGTACCTGAAAAAGAGATAGTGCAAGAAACATGAGAAGCTAGTGCAGAACACAGGGAACATGGGGCAGAGAAGGAAAAAGTGAGTCAAATGGAAGGGAATGTAGTGCCCCAACCTAAAATGAAAAAAGTATCATAGAAAAGAGGGCTAAGACAAACTAGGCCCAAATCAAAGTTAGCAAAGCCCTCCTCACCAGTACAGGTCATTACCTTATCCAATAAATATGAATGTTTGAAGGAGGATAATTTGGAATCGGAACCTGAAGGAGAATCAGAGTCATCATCACAACCTATTGTAACCTCAGAATCAGAGGGGGGAAATAAAAACAAGGAGGTGGTAAGGCCAAAGAGACTAGAGGTCAGGACGAGAAGTGAAAGAAAGAAACTGTAAAAGTAAGAGAATTTCTTTTCTTTTCTCTTTTAAATAATGTCCTCCACACCTGCACTCAAAATTGCAACCTTGAATGTCAACAGCATTAGAAATGCAAGGAGAAGACTAGTCACATTATCTATATTAAAAGATAGTAAAGTGGATATTTGTTTCCTTCAGGACTCCAGATTAAACACAGTGTACCTGGAGCAAATAATAAAAAAACAGTGGTGTGGAGGACACTCTTTTTTTTTTTTTGGAACTGAACATTGTGATGGGGTAGGAATCTTGTTCTCAGGAGATAAGTATAAAGTAATCTAGTTGATAGATTTATGTGCAGGAAGGGCTTTATTAATAGATGTTATGTATGGAAAATGTGCATGGAGGGCAATTAACATTTATGCCCCGTCTAGGAAAAAAGAAAGACTAGAATTATTTAACCTAATCAAACCATACCTTTTCACAACAAAATACATTATATGGGGTAGTTATTTTAACTGTGTACTATCAAATCAGGACAGAGGTGCCTGTACAGATAAGAATTTTTGTGATTCAAACTGTTTAAACAAAATAGTGTTACAAAGTAATTTGAGGGATACTTACAGAAGCATTCATTCGAAGGGAGGGCGTACATACTTTAAAGTAAAGCTGTCAACAAGAATAGACATCATTTTTGTATCAAAATTGTTACATGTGCAGAACTCTTTGACCATACCAGTAGAAACAACAGATCATGTGATGGTAGTAAGCATAATAGGAGTCCAACTAAATAAAACACAAGGGAAGAATTACTGGAAATTAAATGTCTCTTTACTGGAAGATCAACAGCTATATATACAAATAAAAGAAATATTTTTAGCACGTATGTCAGTGGTAGATTTAGTAGAAGACTTAAGTTATTGGTGGGTGGAAACAAAAAATATTATAAAAGAAGAATGCATAAAATTAGCTTCAGAAAGAAAGATGACACAGTATAAAAAAGTACCTTGCCCTTAGAACCCAGTTAGCTAAATTATATAGTAGAATAAATACAGAGTGGGTCAATTTGACTGAAAAAATTAAGAAGGTTAAGAATGAAATGGAAGTATTACAGTATACTAGAACTACATCAATGTTAATAGAGCATAAAATCTGCTCAACTGGTAAGATGGGTGTAGGAGATTTTTTGATAGTAGTAGTAGTAAAAGAGTAGAAAATAGAACAATGAATACATTAAAAACAGCTACTGGGAAGACGGTAAATACTATACCAGAAATAAGACAAGAAGTGCACACTTTTTTAAAACCAATGTATGCCCCTAGTCACAGAGATGAGAATAAAATGAAGGCACTGATTAGAGATTTGATATACCAAATATACCAGATAATGAGAAGAGGATAATAGAGCCCATTACTAAGACAGAGGTGAAACAGGCTATTAAAACTTTAAAAATGACACTGCACCAGGGATAGATGGGTTACCATCAGAATTTTTAAAAGTTAGATAATATTCTAATTGACATATTAATAGAAGTATTTAATTGGATATTGTTGTATAACAAAATGGATTTTCATATGGGGATAGCAGTACAAGATTGTATACATAAAAAGAATGACAGAGAAGACCTTAGGAACTGGAGGCCATTGAGCCTGCTAAATTCAGATTAAAAATTCTGATGAAAATTTTAGGTAAAAGATTGATGGCAGTAGCCCCCGTTACAATATCAACATCTCAAACATGTTCAATTACAGGTAGATCCATTACTGATAATCTGTTTATAATAAGGGAAATGGTGGAACAAGGAAAAGAAGAGGAAATCACAGGGTATATTATGTCATTGGATCAGGAGAAGGCATTCGACAAGGTGTCACATAAGTTTATAGAAGTAGTCCTGGAAAAATAAAGGGTCCCAAAAAAATTCTATAGATGGATCATGATTATTTATGCAGCAGCAACCTCATTACCTCTGGTAAATGGACATCTGGGCTCTTATATAAAAATAGAAAGGGGGGTAAGGCAGGGCTGTCCACTAAGCCCCTTACTATAAGTTTTTTGTATAGACCCATTGCTAAAAATAATTCAGCCAGATGACCTAGTGAAAGGAGTACAAACAGAAAAACAGGGAGTGCAAGTGAAGATGTCAGCCTATGCAGATGATTTATGCATATGTGTATCAGATATACAATCAAGCCAAAAGGCAATGGAAAACATAGAGAGTTTCTCACAAATTACTGGAGCAAAAGTGAATCTGAGTAAAAGTGCAGTGTACCCATTAGTATGAAAACAGATCTAATTCAGGAGATAGGAGGGATAAAAGTATCAGAGGACCCATTTACAGTCCTAGGAATAACTTTTGGAAGGGGAGATAATGGCAAATTAAATTGGGAAGGGAAATAGGAGAAGCCAGAAAGAAGGTGCAGTTTTGGAAAGGGTGGCAACAATTAAAAAAAAGAAAGTGCAAATAGTAAAGACACTATTATTACCTATATTTACATATTTAAGTGTGGTGTACCTGATTCCGGCAGTTTTGGAACCATCTCTCCTTAGCTTAGTGTTTCAAACCATATGGGGGAGTAGGCTGAACCCAATAAAAAGGGAGGTACTTTATCAACCTATTAGTAAAGGTGGAGTGAATCTAATAAACCCTATAGCCTTTTTTTTAGTATGTATTTTGAGAAGAATAATAGACCCTGAAAACCAAACCAAAAATATGGACCTGTTTGCAAACAAATGGCTAGCACCATGTGAAAGCCTGGAAAGAAAGGAAAGTCTGATATCTACATTCATAATGGACCAGTATATTTTAGACCCATTATATACAAAATAAGGAGATGGAATCTAGAAGCAGGCCATATAGTAAATAAACCTAGAAAATACATCCTATCAATACATACAAGAACAAGGATTTATGATAAACATTTCTTTAGTGGGATTACAGAAAGAAACAAAGATGAAATGTTAAAACCTTGCAGGATAAATTCACACCGAAAATGTGGATACTGTATGGTTGTGTGGACAAGGGTGTTAAATGTGAAAGGAATGCAAACATAAAGCTCAAAAGGAGAGGTTTTGTCCACGACAGACATGTATTGCAACAGAAGAGACAATGGAACACTTTTTGATTCAATGTCCATTTGTAAAAGAATTTTGGGACAGATTTTCTATACGACGGGAAGAGGATAGATGACAACATGTGACATATGAAGAAGTAGTAGGTGGGTTTACCAGGCAGATTCGAGGATTTAATGCAGATATGATCAGTTTCATATTCACTTGTATCAAATATGTATTATGGCAGACTAGGTGTAAATATGTTCTGCAACAAATAGATAAGGACCCAGAGAGAACAATGTTACCAGTAGAATAAGAATTGAACAAACAGTGTAATTTTGAAAAACAAAATACTACAGTATACTGAATGGAAAAAGAGATGGGTGACAAGAATTTTTGTAAAATACAAAATTACAGAAGACAACTGAACGATAAGAGAAAAGATTCAGAATTGTATGTAAGCAGAGAATGTTATGTAAAGAAATGGCATATTATGTATTTTGTGTGTTTATTCAATTAAATATTCCCCTACTCTGCAGAGGGGGAACCTCTGTCCAAGATGGCAGACGTACCTTTGCCTGCTGTGGAGGAAGCTATGGAGGTGGGAGACTTGGTCTCGGCTCCTGCCTCTGATTTTGTGGAGACCTCGACTGAAATTAAGGATGTTCTGCAGGTTAATGTTACTGCTTCAGGATCAGAAATATATATACAGGATGTAGTGCCTGAACCTCTGCTATCTCATAGTGAAATGGATTCTCAATCTTCCTTGCCTACTGTTGGAATAATGGAGGATCTTTCCTCCTCTGACCCTGATATTGCTTGCTCTGCAGAAAAGGAGATCCAGGAAAGTCTGGCTATGGCAGAACGTCGTTTTGTGATTACCAAAAAGAAGTTACACCAGGAACTGAAACGGCTACGAGCTGATAATTCTGGTGTGTGCACTAATTCTCCTTCTGCTGTGTCTGGTGGTTCTAGAGGACAGACCACAGTGATACCTCTATCTACTGCTGTTCTAGCCTGTCCGGAAACTCCTAGTATGTCTACTGCTGCTGTTTTGCCGCCCGCCTCCCAGCTGACCACCATAAGTACCATTTCTGCAGTGACTGCTGCGGCATTTTCTCCCTCTACATTAGAACCCCAAGTTTTGAATCCACTTGCAGTGCCTACCTGGACTGTAGATTTGGCGTTGCAAGGTGCTGGCTGGGTACAGGAGCCTGTTGCTGGGCAATGGATCTCGGGTCCGTCTTAAATGTGGTCCCCCTGCCCCGAAGACTTCCCTGAGCTGCAGCATGACTCTGGCAGATCTGCGGTCTCTCCTGACCCCTTGTGTTTACCAAAGGAATTGAAGTTAACATTGAACCCTGTTTTGGACCATTTGCAGGGTTCTCCACTTCGGGCTTCTTCTTCTGCTATATCCCTGGGGACTCTGGCTCCAGTTTCACCACAGCAACCCCCTAAGAAGGCTGAGCTGAGTCGTTCTTTTTCCTCTTTATTTAAATTCCCGATCCAGGCTGCTAAGAGGCATAATGTTGTTCGCTTATCTTACATGGGGGTTACCTGAGCCTCCAGATCGTGTGTATTTAGCGCATACACTTAAAAAGGATTCCTTATAATTTTTTTCTCATGAAATATGTGCCATGATTCACATCTCAGGTGAATCCACTTTTGATATAAGCTTTCAAACGTCTCGTGGCTTGCAGCGTTTTTGGTCAAAGTATCATGCTTTGAGGAACACTGCTCTATGGACCCCATTTCAGGCTATTCCCCTTTACAAACCAGCTTTTAAGACTATTACTATTTTGTTTTGGAATGAGGGTGTTGATGTGGCTGATGTTGTTTACTGGCTGAAACAGCGCTGTAACATTCAGGGTCAGCCTGAGGCTATTTTGGACACAGAGAATATCTGGACTGGGGGCTGGATGGTTCAGGTCTTGCTGAACACTAATGACTCTGGTCCTGTACACTTACCTAACTCTTTCTTTATAGGTCGTGATAGGGGGGTCCTGTTTTACCCAGGCCAGCCTAAGGCTTGTTACCAGTGTGGTGACCCCTCTCACCTTAGCAATGTGTGTGATAAGATGAAATGTAATATCTGCAGTGAATTTGGTGATGTGGGGGCTCACTGCCTGAATGAGTGTAAATGCAACCTTTGTGACGAGATGGGACATATGTTTCAGAATTGTCAGTGGGCTGCCCATAATCAGGATTTTCATGATGGTGGGGTGGATCAGCGCTTTATTATTACTCAAGCACAGAAGGCTCGTATCCATGCCACCACGGTTGCACAACCTCCTGTAGTCCCACAGTCCCTACCACAGATCAATGTATCTGTTGTAGTCCCAGGTGTAGAGCCTCTGGTGGTTTCTTTCCCTGAGAGCCCCATAGTTGTGACTTCTCCTATTCCTGCACCTGCCCAGTCCATTCTGCCTGTCCCTGACCCTGTTCCAGGTCCGAGTACTATGCCACCCCCCAGAGTGCCTGCCAGTATTGCTCGTCGGAGGTCAATGAGGAGCAGCCCTCGGGTATTACCCTCCCCTCCACTGGTTCTGGAGCCCTCTCCTGTGCCCCTGTCTAATTCCTTTGAGCTTCTCCAACCTATCTCAGATGATGCTGGAGGTGAGTCTGACTCTTCGTCCATTGCTTCTTCTCTCCCTGATGGAACCACTGACTCTGACTTTCAACTTGGTACTGGTCCTTCTCAGAAGCGGAAGGCCAGAGTGAAGCTTTAGGGGAAAAGGTGGTTGGGAAATGGAAATCGTGATATGTTTCTTTGCCCTGTTTAAGTGCTATGTCTCACTTTGCTTGCCATACTATTAATGTAAATAGTGTGAAGCATACGGCAAAAAGGCGATTGTTTTTTTCTTTTTTGTGGCTTTTGCCCTTGGAGATTTTTTTGTTGCAGTATACTAGATTTTATACTACACAAGAGATCCAACAAGCACAGAAGGACTATTTATTGGGCCCTTCTTTTTGGTCTATAGGTCAGGACTCCTGTTCGGGACTGGGGATTTTAATTAATGACCCCGAGTTCCGCTTGCTTAAATTGCTTCATGTGGCCCCTGGTAGAGCGCTCATTTTAGATTTTGTACTTGAGCCCTGTCCTTATCGGGTGATTAATATTTATGCCCCTCAGACTAAGACTGCACTTATAGCTTTATTTTCTTTACTTCATCCTTACTTGCACACCTCTTTTTAAGTCTTATTTCTGGTGACTTTAATTGTGGTTTGAGTCTTCATGATAAGAGCTCTTTCACTACTACTAAAAAGTTGTTTTGTGATTCTCATGAACTGGGGAAATTGGTCCTCACCGCTCATTTAACTGATGCTTATTTCTCTTATATTAAACAACATAGTCCTACATTTCAAAGGGGTAAACTGGCTACTCGAATTGATTTTGTTTTTTTGTCTCGTACCTTATCTGTTACTTCTGCCTTAGTACAAGCTGTTGCGTTTTCTGACCATAAACTGCTTTCTCTTGGTCTTGGGTCTGCTGTCCCTTTCCATAAAGGTCCTGGACTTTGAAAATTCAGCACATCTTTATTACAAGTCCCGCCTTTCATGCAGTCTCTCCTGTCCTTTCTTCAGGCCCGTAAATCTGTCTTTATATATTATGATGACCCTATTCAGTGGTGGACTGATACAAAGCATGATTTGGTCATTTTTTTGAAAAATTATAGTCGCCAGAAATGTAGGAGGGAATATTTGGACTATTTGCAGAAGAGGGTACATTTTCAGTCACTGTTAACAATAGCATATATGACGGGGCAAGACCTTTCTCAGCAATTACTATTAATACAGGGCGATATGTTGAATTTCCAATCCCGGTATTCGCAATAACTTTATCATCAACACAAATTTAGTATTGCGGGAACACGTGATGTTGTTTGCCCTTTTGAGTCTAATATCCATCAAATTGCCCAGAAAACTATGTCGTGCCTTGCTAATTTTACAGGTACCTTATGTATCTCTCAGCCCGATATTTGTCAAATTGTGACAGACTATACATCAGCCCTTTGTTCTCCTCTCCCAGCAGTAGCTGGTGATCCTGTGATCTTGTATTGTGACCTTGATATCCCAGCCCCTTCACAGCTGAGTCTGGACCAGGCATGTTTACCGATAACAGAGCAGGACCTGAAACTGGCTATTTCTTCCTTACCCTTACAGAGGACTCCTGGTCTGGATTGTCTCCCTGATGCCTTGTATAAGGTGCTGGGTGACCACTTGGTTCCAGAACTTACATCTGTGTTTAATTCCCTGTTCACATGCGAATTTATTCCCCTGGAATTTGCGAAGGGTACTTTGATTTATATATACAAGCAGAAAGGAGATGTTCACTTTCTTAAGAATTGGCGCCCTTTATGTATGTAAAATACTGATTTTAAGTTATTGATGAAAATTATTGAGAAGCGTTTGGTGGTGATTGCAGAGGTGGTTTTGCATCCTCTGGATCTGGAACGGATGGCACAAGTCAAATATTTCTTTTGCAGGTCTACCCTTGCCTTGAAGTACACTGGCACAGTGCCTTTTATCTGCCTTGCCTCCTCCAGCAGCCGCTCACTATCTCTCTTCCTCCTTGGATTCCTCTCCACTCCCTCCCTCCCCTGATGATGACTTTCTCCCCCCCCCAGTAAGTCTCCTCTTCTCTCTCCTCTCTTTCTTTCCTCCTCTCTGGCTCCATTTAAAAATGGATATATATTTTTTTAATTTACATTTAGATTCTCTCTCTCTCTCTGGTGCTCAACTGTAGTGTCTAGCTCTGCTCTGCAGCAGCAAGCTCCTCTGACTGTCCTCCAAATCATGGGCCCACGTTGCGCACTCACCTTAGTTATATACTGTGAGTGCATCATGTGACTGACTATCCTGCTCTGTTGCCTGATTGGATGCCGCTGGCCACCAGTACATGGAGTGAGCATGCCAATGACATCCCCATGGCAACAGTACACTGTGTGGCACTCCATGGACCCAGAACCGGACTTCTGCAACGAAGTCTGTAATTATCCTGGTCTGTGGATTACGGGTTCAATCTGGAGGTTTGGATCTCAGGCAGAACAGTCCACCCAGCCCTAAATGTAATCCAACTGAAATTACTCCAAATTGTTGCACAGCAAACTATGAAAACTTTATCTCACAGTGCTTCAACCTTGTGGGTGCCACTGTGTTACACATGTATTGTGGGAACTAATCTGGCTACCAATGAGGTGATACATAACCTTCAAGGTTTGTTTGATGATATTCAAGGCTTTAAATAGTTTGGATCACAGCTACTTAAAGAACCATCTGATGCCATGTGCCCTAATCTGACCTCTTCTCTCCAAAGAAACCTTATTGCTTAAATGCTTACCATTTCCTACTATCACTCAAAGATTTCAGGGTGTTTGATAATTGTTGGGGCTTCCCTATTAGTATAGAATTCACTTCCCTTAGATGATCACACATACTCTTGGGGATAGGGCATTTGCTGTGGCTGCCCCCTTAGTATAGAATTCACTTCCCTTAGACCATCACACATATTCTTTGGCAGAGCATTTTAATTGGGATCTACAGCTTATTCATTCAGCTGAGCATTCCTGGCCCCTTTATAAAAATTAATAACCTAAAGCTGTTGTGTTTCATCTATGCAGAATGGCAGAAGCATTTTCCTTTAATATTTATTGCTATCTTTACATTATCTATTGTATGTGCAGTATGAATTTCTGTGAAGTGTCCATGCCCTTGGAAAAGGGCACTATATAAATAAAATAACATTACCTTACCTTGGGGTACTTGCTATTCCACATGGCTCTTGTATAATCCAAGGGATATTCAGCAGTCTGAAAACAGTGACATCTTAGCAGATGGACAGTTTTTTATTGGTATCTTCTTTTCTTCTGTACTTTCTTGGCATCTTGGTTGCAAAACTCCTTTAAGTTCCGTGTCTCATTTATTGGGGTACAAAAAGTAAAAACATAATATCCTCTCCTGTCCCAAGACCTGAATCAACCAGAAAAATAAATATTAAACTATTTATAGAGTGCACATATCCTCACAAAGCCCCTGCTTGGAATGTTACATGTCTCTCACTGTCACCACTCTTTCCCGTACCCTTCTAAATGGTTGCAGACTGGATTTGTTTCCCTACATGACTGCTTGCTACCTTCATCTCTTACTGAAGGACATATTTGCATCGAAATATATATTTGCACTAATGCTTTCTGGCATCTTCAACAGTTGCAAAATGTGCCTTTTCTAGTTTTAGGGGTTTTACGCACATGTGCACATATTTCTAGGGATTTCTACCTGTTACCTGATAATGTGAATGCCTTTGATTATAATTAGACTAAATATTTACTAAACAATCCTCCCATAAATTGTCATGCAAGATGAGGCCCCAGTCCCTTAAAAAGTAACAAAAAGTGATACATGCATGTTAGAAGGCAAGCATTCTGTTTCCTGTGTCTCAGAGGGAGACTCCTTTTTTGGAGCCTAATCAGGGCGAGGAGACATGCCTGAATTGTTGTAGATGGCAATGAAGGTCTTTCTCTGAGGGCAGGGTTTTTTCCATTTTCAGCCTCCAACAGGAAAGGGAGGGATAGAATACCAGAGGGGGATAAAGGACCTCCTTGAAGTGCACCAGTTGTCTTACTCTATGGACATCAAGACATGATTATTCATGAAACTAAAAGGAGGAAGACCATGCAAATATATTCTGAACACAGAAACAAGCAGGGAAACCCTTTGGCTAGTCACTAAGAAAAATGAAAGGGAGTCAACAGTTCATCTAGATCAATAGTTCTCTGACTTTGTCACAGTGAGCCTCCCCAAATCCATGGAAAAGATTTTGAGCCTCCCCCTAAAATTGAAATAATCTTGGGCCTCCCCAAAGAAAAATAATGTACTGTACTTTGTGCAGTACGCCACAAATAAATTGAAACCCCTTTGAGTACTTGGCTCACATTCAGTTCTTTGTCTTATACTGACTTGGAACTTTTGAAAAAGAGCTCCTGTGCGCAAAGGTGTTATCTGAATAACAAATAATTAAAATAAACAAATATTATTATTCAGCTTATTGTAATCCCCCCCCCACACACACACACAGGCCAGCCTACTTGCTCTGCTTTTCTCATTCTTGAACCATTGTTACCCCTTGTTGCAGTACCTTCATGGGTCAGACTACTTCCTCTGTGTCCTCTCTATATGAAATAACCTTCCTACATACTTTGCCTCTCCTCCCCCTTCTCTGCTCCTAAGCAACATCTTGGGGATTGCTTTGCTCCTTCTTGCTATTGCTCTTAGCACTTCTATGCTCAACCCTTGTATTTGGGCTGTTCTGCCATCACTTTATAAATTGATCAATTACCACCACTCGTTATTAATTTATTGTTCATATTAATTTGCACTATTGCTCATTCTATATTTCTTGATTGTTTTGCAGTTACCTTTTTAAATGTATTCACTCCCTACCCTTCCCAGGTACTCGTGAAATGAGTCTTGGCTCATTCACCATCCCTTATCACCGATTAGTAAATAAATACATAAAATTCACCTACTATTATTATCCTCTTTCAGTTGCTTCATCTCTTCACACAAAATATATAAAACCCAAAATGAAAATATAGTACTTTTTCAGACTTACTTGAGCCTCCCTTGGAACAGGTTGGGGCCTCCCAAGGGAGGCTGGCCTCACCATTTGAGAACCCCTGATCTAGATCATCTGGTTAGTAGATTGTGATGAACCCTTCTGCTGCCATGCCATCAACCCAATCTTTAATGAGAATTGTCAGTGATTATATGCATCCCAACCTAGTTGCTCTGATCAGAAATATCCAGCTCAGTGGTTACCAAACACTGACTGGGATATTCAGCAATCTGATTAGTCAGAAGCAGAGGTGAGTGCCGCACACATCTCTGGTTAGACTGGAAATGCCATAGAGGCACACAACCCCCCACACACACACACACATTCAGTAAAACATTTGTTTTTCTCATAACATTCCTTTCCTGAGGCAACAAAGGAATATCTGAAAGAGAGAGGTGCAGCTGCTACCAGAGTTTAATCTGTACCGTATTTCAACATATCGTACCACCCAGTCTTCCAATTTTGAGGCAGCAGCCAAGGCACTGGTGATCAAATGGCAGAGGATACTTCCTAAGGTACATATCTATTTAGGTCATATTTATCAAGTAGGTACACTAGACAATACAATATCTATTTTGAGGCATGACCTGGGGGAATACAATCAGAATCTCATGCTGAGCAAAAAAGATAACGTAACAGTTATGCATAATGTTAAATACATACATAGATACATAGAAAATGATGCCAGAAAAAGGCTTATAGACCCATATAGTCAATACAGAGCAATAATTACAATAAACAAATGGCAGAGATAGAGAGGCAAGGTAACACAGAAAATATTGTATGCCGTTGTACATAAAAATATAAGCTAAAGCAATTCTTAACAAAAACATTTGGTAAGTGACATGAAGGAAGATAAACATAGTCAGTGTGGATCTACCACATAATACATTACTATGTACAACTTAGTGAAGGATAAGTACACAAGGCATCAGATACAGATACATTTATCAGTGGAATTTAAGTACTTGTAAAACTCCCTTTTAAAGCACAAATGAAAGTGGAAGTGTCTGAGGGACACTGGAAGGGAGTTCCAACATTTAGGAGCCAAAAAAGGAAAAGACCTGTTCTGTCATATTTTTGAGCATTTAGGAATAGAAACTAAAGATAGGTCACTAGCAATAGGAGGTAGGTCTGTTCAGTATGCCGTAGAAGGGAAGCAGATACAGTAGACCAAAGCATATTTTTTAATAAGGCAGCTTAGGGCAAACAGTCATTGAGCAGGTGAGGACAGTCAGTTCAGACCCAATTAAAGCAGACAGTTGTCAGTGAGTCAAGTCAATGTCAAGAAAAAGCAAAACATACTGTATGTGGTAGTCCTTTTGGTGACGCTACATTTGGATAAAGTAGTATAAGTAATGAATCCATCAGTCATGCTAGGTAGTTGATTACCTTATGCAGTGGCAGCCAGGTAGAAACAATAAGAGCATACCTTATTATGCAAAGCCTAATTTGATGCTAACAGTTTTACAAGCAATAGCAATGTGCATAGAAAAATCTAGAGGAGCATCATATGTTAGACTAAAGTACTTAAAGAGTTAACAGAAACAAGTGGCATGCCTTTAACACAAGATACAACCAGATTTCAAGTATAAATATTCTTCACTTAGGAACAGATGCAAAGAGCATAGAATGGCCTTGCTAGTGTTCATGAGATTATTCTGAGAGAGTAAGGATTGTGCCATACAAAAATTAGAGTTCAACTGGGAGTTTATGTCTGTTAGTCTCTTGGAGCTGATATAAAGCCCCATATTGCCAGCATAAAACAGCACAGAGCAAGAAGGGTGACCAAGGAATTAAATCAGAGTGGAGTAGTGGATGTGGCCTTACCTAGATTTCAGTAAGGCGTTTGACACTGTTCCACATAGGAGTCTAGTGAGCAAGCTGTGTATCTTAGAAGTGGGTCCAAAGGTGGCAAACTGGGTAAGAAACTGGTTAAGGGATAGGTGGCAGATGATGGTGGCAAATGAAGTTCACTCCAAGGAAGGGAAGGTGATCAGTGGGGTGCCTCAGGGATCAGCGGACAGACTGATTCTAGTTATTGTTTTTATAAGTGACACTGCAGAGGAGCTAGAAGAGAAGGTCAGGCTTTCTGTGGATGACACCAAAGTCTGCAAAAGGATGGACATTCTGGGGGTGGTGTGGAAAGGATATGCAGAGACCTGAGAAAACTTGAGGAGTGGTCAAGGGTATGGCAGCTGGGTTCCAGTGAGAAAAAGTGCAAAATAATGCACTCAGGCATAGAAACCCAGGGATGGAGTGCAAAATGGATGGAGTAGTATTGACAACCACCAAGCAGAATAAAGTCATGGGGGTAATCATAGCAGATGATCTAAAGGTGACCAGGCAATATGTTAAAGACAGAAGAGCTAGTGGGATTCTAGGGTGCATGGGGGATATCACCAACAGAAAGAGAGAGAGAGGTGCTGTTGTCCCCTTGTATGTCACTGGTAAGACCCCACCTAGAGTACTGTGTCCAGTTCAGGAGACCACATCTCCTGAGGACATAGAATGGAGGCACTTCAGAGGAGGGCAACTAAAATGGTGCAGGGTCTGCCCACAAAAGCCCTATGAGTAGAGACTAAAGAACCTCAATATGTACACACCGGAAGAGAGGAGGGAGAGAGGGGATATGATACAGACCTGCAAATAAATCACAGGGGTAAATAAGGTACAAGAGGGAAGTATTTTCCAGAAAAAAAAGCTGAAAAACAAGGGACATGCTATGAAGTTGGAGCAGGGTAGATTCAGGAGAGATCTGAAGAAGTACTTCTTCACAGAAAGAGTGGTGGATTCCAGCAGAGGTGGTAAGTGCAAAATAGTA
The DNA here is from genome assembly GCA_016271365.2 of Neoceratodus forsteri. NCBI lineage: Eukaryota > Metazoa > Chordata > Ceratodontiformes > Ceratodontidae > Neoceratodus > Neoceratodus forsteri. The sequence goes on along the minus strand of CM028137.1, from coordinate 639,126,096 downwards.
GTGTGGTTCAAGAATGCATGGGATAGGCATAAGGGAATCTTAATAGAAAGGGAAGGGGGAAAGAGTTAAAGAGCAAGTAGGGCCTGCAGTAAAACTGTATGTAGGAAGAGGTGGGCAGACTGGATGAACCAAGCGGTCCTTATCTGCTGTCAAATTCTGTTTCTATGTTCATAAGTTAAGATGCAGGGCACTTGATAGGTTGTGGATGAAAACAGAAAAAAGTAAGTGACCATAAAAGGAGAATGGGAGCATCTCTAGGATAATAGTGGCAAATTAGTCTATTCAGACCAAATGGGTTTTGTTATGGGATTATAATCACTGGCAGCCTAAGAAAAGTATGTGATAGACTGGGATACCCAGTAGTTGCAGTCTAAATAATTTCAAATAAATCATAGAAAAAAGGGTTCAACTGAGTTAAATAGTGTTGTTTCTTCATGGCTATTCAAGAAAATGAAATTTGGCCCAAGTTTTGTATGAATGGTATATCAACCCCTAATGTCACAAATTCACAAATCTGGAAATATCTTGTCCATTCACACTTTCTTATTGGATGGGAAAGGGCTGGTTCCTACCCAGCTGTTGTTCACCCTAACTATGAAGCCAACGGCTGCAGCAATTAGACAGTAAATAATAACCCTGAACATTGAGGTGAGACAGGCAGTGTCAGTGGCTCAGCAGGTTGCACACTGGTCTCTGAGGCTGGAAGATCAGAAAGCTGTAGGTTCTATCCCCACACCAGGCACTTGGGTTAAATCCCAGTACTGACACTGTAGTGCAGCATGAGGGGGGCACTGCACTCCTGAGGCACCGTCTTTCAGATGAGACGTTAAATCAAGATCCTGTTCTGGTGATTGTTCAGGTGGACTTTAAAGATCATATGGCACTTCTCAAAAAGAGTAGGGGAATTTGTATTGCAACAATACAAAATGGAAGCAAATAATACAAAGGAAACCAACAAGTGATAGTTACATTAGCACTACGAAAGTAACAGGAAATAAAAGCGGAAAACAAAAAACATAAACACATTTTTCATAATTCAAGTACAAAAGATATAGTCCAAAAGCTAGACATTGCCTAAACAGTGCATACCAAATGGGTATATACCCTTACAGAAGACCTAAGTACAAAACTAAAACATTAATATATGAAAGGGCAATTTCTCTACAACTGTCTCAATTGCTGAGGTAAAGTATTATTTTCTTCTAAGTCATGTATCTTCTGTAATTCAACCTGTACATTGGTAACTATTTTTACATATCCAACATGTTTCTGCTGTAATACCAAGGTGCAGTGAGACTACCAGATAGAATACTGCAAAATTGCCCCCACAACTTGTAAAGTATTTTTTCATATATTCTCCATGCATTATCAAAAAGTCCTAAAATTAATTCAATGTGTGATCTTTGTGAACAAAGATTCCTTCCACTGCCTTGAAAGATAACACCAGAAAGCCTGCATATAAGGGCAAGTAAAAAAAAAGGTGGTCCTGGGTTTCCAGAGCTAAGACATAGCTTTCCCAAGGGCAATATCTCTCTGACAGTGGCTTATGTTTATGGGAATTACATACTGCCAATTTCCCATATACACAGTACTCAGCCACGGTACATCTCAAACAAAAGGAGGCTGTCTGTTATTACTTAAATAATGTAGCACTTTTGACAGGTTCTGATCTTCACAATGTGGGATCTCTAAAGGAAGCTGAAAATGAGTTCCCATTATTTCCGTATACAGCTGTTTTCTACTCACAGTGAGAATTTTAATTCCTAATTTCCATTTTCTAATTTTAAAAAAAGTGTCTATAATATAATTAGGGTGAGACCCAGGTTTTCTGATAACCTTAAGTATGCCATTGCGCCAGACAGTAAGATAAGGCTGCAGCCATTCTAATATCCTAGCGGTCCAAATTGTCCCATTAGACTTTAAAGCCATACTAATATTAAAAGTTATGAAAATGCTATAATAGAAAGCAATAGGGTTAATCATAGCCACACCTCCCTCCTTTTTTGATTTATATGTAATTTCCCATGTAAGGGGGTTCAAGCGACTTCCCAGAAAAGCCTGAAAAAACTAACTTAAAAGTCTAGTGTCCATAGCATGGGATAAAGGAAAAACATAACTAACAAATAAAAAAATTTGAAAAATTAAAGTCTTGATCAGCAAGACTTATTTCAATTTTGAAATTCTCTTATTCTTCCAAGTATTAACCTTGAACTATGCAATCTGGAGACAGGAATTCCATGTTTTTTTTGCCATGTCTGTTTTCCCAAACATAACACTCAATCGTTTATTATCCTGGTCAAAAATGGGAATACCTGCAATACACTAAAAAAGTGGAGAAACTGGTTCTCCAAGCCAACGCCCTCAACATTTATCATAACTATTGAGGGAACCAGCAACACTCGTGTAAGTTTTCAATATCTGTCTTATGGCATGACCTTCAACAACAGAGTTTAATGTCAAAATGACATCATCTGCATACGTTAAAATTCTCACTAGAACCAAGAGTGGCCCTACAGATATCCCTGCAATTTGTGCATTATACTGGTTCTTCCAAGCACTTGAATACAGTTGTCTCTTGTACAGTATCTATCAATACGTTGTTTGTGCTTGTTATTATTTCTCACACCCAGTCTTCCATAGTTACCTAACCATACTGTGTCCTGATAAAGGCTGGTAATCTAGGGTTAGGCAGTTGTTTCAGTACTTGCTTCATTTTGGCAACAGGACATTGGGGAAAGACAATCTCATCATTCCTTTCTGCTAGTAAAATGGTGTTATATATTGTTTTCCTGTCCAGTGCTAAAATTTGTGTATTAGAAATATCCTATTTAAGTATGTTCTTTAAAACCTCTATCCCATATTTTGGAAAAAAATTAGATACTCTTCAATAAACTAAGTTGATTTTGAGACCATGGTGTTAAGCACTTACTTAACCAAGATAGAACAGAGGGTTCCATAACTTATCCTCAGGCTTGAGGGCTAAACCAATGTTGTAAAAAATGAAGATGCTGTTGAAAAAGGCAACTGGACTAATCATATTCACTCCACCTTCTTGTATCTTCCTATATGTGAACTCTCGCTTTATAGGATTTAACCTACTACCCCAGAATGCCTGGAAAAACACACTGAATAATGCTGTCACTACTTTCTGGGAAGGGGGAAAATATAACTTATGTATAAAAATATGGGGACTAATTGAGTTTTAATTAATAAGACTCTTTTCTGTTTGGCTATCTGTTGGACTCTCCAGTTGGATATTAAACTATTAGCCCTCATTAATCCTTTTTCTCAGTTAAATACGGCCCCTTTACCCATCAAGGAGGGTGTGCCTCAGGGCTCAATTCTTGGCCCCCTTCTGTTCTCTCTCTTCACAAATGACCTAAACCGGCACTGTGGGGATAGCTCAGTAGTACAATATGCAGACGATACTGTCATCTTCCGAGCCAGGTCCACACCACATGATATGGGCCCTCTCCTACAAGGGGTCCTAAACACACTCAAGGCCTGGCTCACATCAAACAGAATGATCCTCAATGCAGCAAAAATGAAAGCCATGCTGTTTGGTCCTAGATCCCTTGGCCAGGATAGGACCAATTCCCTAAAACTTACTACCCTTGGGGATAAACGAATAGACATAGTTGACAACATAAAATACCTAGGCCTAACTATTGACCAGGGTCTCACTTTTAAGCCCCACGTTGACCAGGTAACAAGGTCTATCCACGTCAAACTTGGCACCATGTACAGGCTGAAAAAACAACTTAACCCAGAGGCTAGATGAACAATTGCCTCCAGTGTCCTCCTACCCACATTAACCTATGCTGTCCCGGTAATCCAGGGCATGGCAAAGGGGGAGGTTAGCAGGCTTCAGGTCCTGTACAACAAGGTCATGAGGCTTGCAACAATGTGTCAACCAAGAAGCCACCCCTACATCTCACTAGCCCAGCTGCAATGGCCTTCTTTCAAGGCTTGTCTACAGTATCCCCTGCTCTGCCATGCATACAAATTGCAGAGCCCTGCAGCCCCACCAAGCCTAACAGGAATAATCATGGCTAAGCCTAACCCTTGAATGCACAGGACCTCGGGTCGGTCCCTACTGGCAATCCCCAGAATCAAGACTCACAAGGGAGGCAATTCCTTCACTTTCACAGCCTCTAAACTGTGGAACACTCTCCCACCTCTAGTACAGGATGCACCCTCGCTACCAATCTTTTGCACTAGGTTTAAGTCCCATTTGCTCAGGACAAACTCATGCCACTGTAAGGATATAGGATAATCACCCCTGATCCTAATCACAACACTCATCCCCCCTCTCTTCTCACCTTAATCTACATTAAATCATGCCTTAAATCCTTAAATCTTTCAAGTGTTGCACTTATGGTCTACAATTTGAATAATTGCCTGTACTGTTATCCTCATTATCTTGTCTACTTCTCATAACCCTGTATCACCTGACTGTATGTATTGTATTGCTTCTGGATCACCTGATTGTATGTATTGTATTGCTTCTGTTCCCAGGGTCGCCCCTGAAAATTGGACCTTCATGGGCCCAGTAAATAAATAAATGTTCTCGGTACCAAATTCTATACCCAGTATAGAAATCAGGCCTTGCGTAATAGCAAATCCTGCAAATTGTTTTTTTTCTGGCAGGGGAGTGGAGCCTAAGGACACTTCCTGGCTTTTCCTATAATTTATATATGAGCCAGATAAATCAGAGAAGCAACTTAGTGTTTCTGTTAAAGCTGTCTCGCAGATATCAGGGGCGAGTGTCAATATAATATCATCCACGTATGCAAGAATCTTAACTGGTGCCAGATAAAGTGCTGGGTGAAAACCTCTAATTCTCTCATTCATGATAATTTCTCTAATCAAAATATCTACTCCAAAGGCATATAGCAGGATGCTTAGAGTGCAGCCCTGTATGACCCCTCTTTTAACTGGTATTCTCTTTCTCTTCGAACCATTCACATTCAGGATAAGTATAGCATTACTATACATGTGCCTCAGCCAATTAATAAATACTTCTGGTAGGCCAAAAGCTTTCAATACAGAAAATATATAGCTATGAGCAAGTCTGTCAAAAGCCTTTTTTTTGATCAAGCCCTAATACATATCCTTTTAAATTTGCTGTTTTATTCATCTGAAAAATATCTCTCATTTTGATGAGGTTATTCTGCTGGTACCTGTATGGAATAGCACAGATTTGTGCTGGGTGAATTAGCTTGCCTGCACAATAGGATCTTACTTACAATTTTGAAGTCTGTATTTAGCAAACTTAAAGGTCTCCAATTATGTAACTCCTCACATGATCCTTTCTTGTATAACAAAACAAGAATGGCTTTGCTCATAGATTTTGCTAATTTAGTAGAATTTAACATATGATTATACAATATCACCAGTACTGTGGCTAGTTCATTGATAAATTCTTTGTATAGGCCTGAGCTTGTGCTGTCTGACCCAGGAGCAGTGCTCTTTTTTAAACCTGAAATAGCAGCTTTTACCTCCTCTAGCGTTTAGTCTGTAGCTAGATTTTGGGAGTTTGTGCTGTCATTTGGGGTACATTCGAATGCTCGAACTGCCCATGTGACCACGTTAACTGAGGCAAGAATCCAAACAGGCAATATACATACTGCTCAACCTGATTCAAACTAACAGGCAGGCTGGCCTGGTGGCACTGAGGGTTGAGGCACTGGATGCCACACCTCGCACCACACTGGCAACCTGGGTTTGGGAACAGACTTGGGCCACCAGGGGTTGACAGGGGAGAGGGAGGATTGAGCATCTCATGACTGCTCTCCTTCCTCTGGGGTGTGTGGGAGAACTGCATCACTCTGCAGCGGCAACTGGCAGAGGCCAGATGCACTACAGTTGGCACGCACAATCAAGGGGTGGCGCGCGGTGGGCATCCACATGACTGTGCGCTGAAGCCATTGCATGTCTGTCTCCTAGGGGACATAATGATGGAAAATAGCAGGGCAATTTTGTCACCTGATGGCTGTGCCCCCAGATACGAAAGGTGCGCCCCCTGGGAGTCTAAGTTCCAGGCCCCCATAGGGGGAAGGGATCCTGCCTACTTGCTGGCCTGTGGGGGAGAGTGTGTTGCTGGCCAGACCTGGTCTGAGGGTGCGGGTGCTGGCAGCTGGACGACTAGCCTTCACCGCTCCGCAGTGGAGGAGGAAAAAAGCATTCTATGATAAAAAACAAAGTAACAGGCAGAGTATTAATCACTTTTCCTGACTCGGATTTAATCTCCGAAATCACCCTATGATTCACTCATTCTTTGCATTCTTTAAAAGGGTCTAATGATCCTTTTTTATATGTGTACTAAATCTTAGTTCTTGTTCTAATGATTTTGTGTGGTCGTATTGTATGCTCCCCATCTGATTTTTAATTACTTTAATTTGAGAGCTAAAATCTTTTTTATTGATCTCTATCAGTGAGACTAACTTTTGTAACTGGTTTCTTAAATGCAAGTAAGTTAAATAATCCTTATTAGCTTGGTCCCTAGTGTAAGCTTGGAAAACCATTTGCCACGACTGTTTGATGTCTTCCCACCAGTCAGTAAGCTCCTCATATAACCTACTACTGAAAGTCTAGCTTCCCATTGCTTTCTCCAGGCTGCTTGTACTTCAGCTTTATCTAACACCACTTCATTTAGCCTCCAACTGTTCTTCTAACATCTGGGGGAGTTATCCCACCACAACTGAACTGTTATAGATTTATGAACAGTAAATTCTCATACCTGTATGTGAAGTGACTGCACTCTAAGGGTGGGGGAAATCAAAATGAAATCAATGTGTGTTGAGAGGGGGCCTCTAAAATATGTGTGCCCCCAGATGGAAAGATCAACCTATATGCATCTTGCAACCCTGCAGTATTGACAATGTTTTTGCAAGGCTAGTGAGTCAAAAAACAATTTGCTGGTTTTAAGACCCCTATCTGTCTGCTTTAGTCCACAATTAAAATATCCTGCCCAAAGAATAAGACATGCAGTATGTAAAATGGATTACACCTCTTTAAACAGGGCAACTCTCTGGGCTTTCATTTTGGCGCACATAGGGAAAACATATGAAACCTCTCCTGATGGGAATTAATATCCTGCATTAAAGCCCTACCAGGGTGAATGTCTACTAATCTTGAGACTTTTAATTCAGGGTTGAAAAATAAGACATCTATACCATCGCACAAGTTCTCTCCAATAGACCAAAAAGCAAGCCCTCTAGTCCAAGATCTTGAGGTCTGATGGAGTTCTTCCATCATCTTTAACTGGTATCCTGAAAACAAAGCATATCACTATCTTTTTTCTCTAGAGAATGAAAGACAATTGTTCTCTTTTTTACACCCTTAGTGCTAACATTCAGTGTAGTAATAGTGAAAGAATGCACTAGGGATTATAGAGAGGTAAAGTAAGTTACATATTGGGTCCTAGGGAGTTATGGAGTGGTTTTTTTTTGTCTAATTCTTTTAGTAATAGAGTCTGCATCAGTCCCTTCCTCAGGCTCTGAGGTGATATCTGTGGTTGTAGAGGCCATGGAGGAGGTATCAGAACCTTAATCCCCTGACTCCTCTATTGCTTTTTACTAGCAAGTGCAGCATACTTGTTTTCTGATTTCCATGGGTGCAAACTTTCATTTTCTTTTTTCCTTTAATACCCTTGGAAGTGGGGAATTTCCCTGATCTCAGTCTTTTTTTTGATGCTACCTGTTTAAACTTACTGTCCTGGTTGGGGAAGAGGGCATGACTACTGAAGCTAAATCTTCAGGACTTTGCACTGCCTCTTGAGCAGCTGCTGCAGGTTCCTCGCAGGGTGGGCTTGGGTTTAAGGTATCTACCACCATTTGTTCATCACCAAGAGCTACAGGTTCAGTCTGCTGCGAGGATCTGGCATTTTCTTGAGTGAGGTTGTTGGCCTCAACCTCGTCTCTTTCTGCCAGCCTGCCTTTTCAGTAACTCATTTCGCCTGCAATAGTTGGGATCTATTAATGAGGCCTTCATGAGAACAGCAATCCTCCCTGTTGTGTGAGGCCCATGGACATCTGCCATATGCATGTCCTGTTCCTTTGCACAAGTTGCACTTGAATAGGTTTAAGCAACTGGCAGAGAGATGTCCATATACCAAACAGTGGTTGCATCTTGGTGTGTCACATGCTGAGCTCAAATGAGTTCAAGCCCCACATTTAAAGGGACACTGTCAACCTGTTTTTCATCATATTATTTCTAGTTGAAACCCCACATTTTATGAGTGCTTACCTTCTCTAAAATTCATTGATATTTCAGTTTGTTTTGTCTGTCTCCTTGTTTAGTAGATCTGAAATGCATGGCAATGTATATTTATAAACAACCTTGTTTTGTTTACAGTCCTGGATCTGTTCTTACTACATGCTTCCTGAGCATTAGAAACATATCCAAACAGTGCAGGCACTCACAAGGCAGTAGCCTCCTAAACTCCCACTGCATTAGGAGGGTCTAGACTATGTTACGGGTGTTCCCAAGTCCAAAAAAGGTGCATTTGGAGTTGATCAAGGAATGTAAACAAACTTGCTTTGGTGTGGTAACACCAGTATGTTGGGCAGTTTGTTTTTCACTTTTTTAAAGAAAATAAGAGTCAGAATCAAAATACCAGTTACATCAGAAATCTTTACAGAATTTTGACAATCATAAAATGTGTTTTTTAAACTAGGGACAGTTTGAGACCTAAGGGGGTTGACAGCGTCCCTTTAAAGCAAGAGCGTGGTTGCCCAGCATAAAAGAGGGACCCCCCCATCTCTCCCTAAAAAGAAGCTGTTGGGCAAGTGTTTCTGGAATACAGCTTAACTTTGATCTTCTGCCCGCATTCCAAATCTGTTCACTGTCAAGGATAAGGGAGGGCCTGTCTAGTACCTCATGCTTCTGTCTTAGTCAGAAAAGGATATCCTCTACATTCACTCCTTCATTTTTAAACATCACAGTGATGTATTTCTCCAAGGGTTTAGTAAGAGGAACCACTAAAAAAGGAATCCATAAAGGAGTGTTTTTAAGGTTTTGGTATTGAGCCCAAAACCGATTTAATCCAGACATATTCTTAAAGCTTACATCATAATTTGCACTCCCTATATGGATAAGTGCAAAACTTTTGCTGAAAAAAAATCCCATTGATCTTTTTAGCAACATTTTAGATAAGTACAGTCTATTGGGTCAGTTTTCTAGCCCTCCTTTGTATATAATCGGAACCGCGTTCCTTCTAGGAGCCGGTTCCCCTTTGTTTTGAAAAAGATCCGAGAGCCTGAACATAGGTTCTAGCCAGGTTCTCCAGTCAGAGCCTATTAAGGTGGTCTGTGCAGGTTCCAATCTCATGGGGTCTGTTTTCCAAAGACCCTTGACCTGGTTAACTGTAGGTTTGTTTATTTATTTATTTAAAAGTTTCACCAGGAAGGCATGCTGAGCAAAGTACTGCTCAATTCCAGATGCATCCTGGGGGATGGAGGTAAGGGAAAAAAAATACATGTATAAATAAAGAATGCAAAGAACATACAGGCAAGTATACAATCATATAGAACAGTGTAGTGCAAGAACATTTGGTCGCTGGTACAGGGCAATTGTCAATTTATATCACAACATCACATAGAAATCCAGTAACCTGTGGGGAAAGGGAGGACAGCCTAAGGTGAGAACATGGCTTAGATGCATGTGCAGACTGAGGAGAAATGGGCTTTGAGCAGTGTGTTGAAGTGCTGAGTGGAGGTGGCATGTCAAAGGTCAGTGGGAAGGGAGTTCCACAGTTTGGGCATCTGATATTTAAAGGCAGCTTGACCAGCAGCAGAGGACATGAGTGGGACAGCCAGGGAGTGGGAGTCAAGGTTCCTGAGTGAATAAATCAGAGGGTTGCCTTACTGAAGAATTAGAAGATGTTCCAGCTTGATCTAAGAGCTTGCCATTACTATTTGTGTTAGCACATGTAGTCACAGTTATAGTTTCTTTTGAACTCTGGGGTAAAATGCTTTATTTTGTAGTAGCAGTGTTAGGAACATCAGAAGTGGTGGCCACCATTTTATTTAAAGTTACAGATTTGCCAGTAGTATTGTATTCTTTTACTTTGCTGTCATTATGGTCAGGAAACCATGTCCCCTCTGGGGAAAGAATCCATTTAACATCCTCCAGTGCATGACTGGGGGACCAATTACCCAGTCCAATCTCCATGTTCCTAGGTGGTCGAGACACGGGTCTGGCCATACTTGAAGTGAGTTTAGCTGCTGTTGGTGTACTAGTGTTCTGGGGAATAATTGTATCACTCACAACTTGCGCATCGTGAAAGTCTTGCAGTGCCTTGAGAGGTGGTCTGTCCAACAGGTTAACCTGAGTTTTCTCAGTACAAAGCGCAAGTCTTAATGAACCAAGTCTTTTTCTATTTGTTTGCTCCTTCTTCCTCTGGACATTCTGTCTGTTTTTCTGCAGTTCTGGGCACACAACCACAGTGTCATTTTTACTGCCAGCCGCTATTGACAATTCCGAGCATAAAGTAGGTTCTTTGCCTGAATCCGCAGGTGGGGCTGCAGCTCCTTTTGATGAAACTGCATTACTCTGCAGCTGATTTTCACTGACAGAAGTGTTTTGTTTTATTGTTATGTGCTTACTTTTAAGCAGATCCACTTGTGACTGTAGCTCCTTTCTTTGCAAAAACCTTTGCTCTTCAGCATCCATTTGTGATTGTGTTAATTCTGTTTGGTTGGCAAGTTTTTGAGCAGCAGAACCTGGTAGGTTTAAATATTCTACCTCGCTGTGTTCAGAGACCAGGTTTTTTCTCAATTCCTCAGTAGAAACAAAGATATTGCATACAGCATTTTCCAGCTGAAATTCTTCCAGAATCATAGCATTTTCAATGGCTTCCAGGGTATTGAGAGACACGGAAGGAGGCCTGCTTCCCTACCTCCATAGCATGCATTCTCTCCTCCTTCTCCACCAGACTGGCCATCTTGGACTGACGGCCAGAGGTTCCCCTACTGGTGAGTAGGGGAATTTTTATTGAAAAAAGAGGGGCTACATAACATCAAAGAACAAGGTAAAGCAAGAAAAACATAATAAAGGTACAGAATATCACATCATGAACAATTTGATATTATCATAACACATATTTACATAATTGTAGTAAATGATAATGTAATTTTAGAGAAACGTTTTACCCTTGGACCCAAAGTGCACAATTTATACATAAACAGTTTACTTTTTCTCTAGAATGCCTCTTGATATCTTGTTGCTTCACTTTTTGTATTGCTATTTGTACATTTTTCAATAATTCATTATATGACACCATTCTTTGCTGCATAACCCAAGTACATCTGACTTGCCAAATACAGTAATGTACTGTAGTACTGCAAAACACACACATATATATATATATATATATGTGTCTGCAATATATTTACCCCATCCAGCAGTAGAGGGATCATACAGAAGATCTGGGTAAGTTAGTTGTGTGTATAGTGGTTCTCCCCATATTTTGGCTACATGCCCCCTAAAGCTTATAGTGTAAGGACAATCTAAAAAAAAGATGTTCTTGGGTATCACGCACCTGCATACATGTAACTCTTATGCAGTATCTATCAATCAGCTGCTTGTTCTCGTTATTGTTTCTCACACTCAGTCTCCCATAATTACCTAACCATGCTGTGTTCCAGGAAAAGGCAGGTAATCTAGAGTTTGACAGTCATTTCAATACTTGTTTTATTTTAGCAACAGGGCATTGAGGAAAGACAACCTCATCTTTTCTTTCTGCTAATAAAATTGTATTGCATAATGATTTCTTGTCTAATATTAAAATTTGTTTGTGAAATGCCCAATTTTACCCTGTTCTTTATAACTTCCAACCCATATCCTGGTAAGAAAGAAATGTTATTCAATAACCTAGGTTGATTTTGTGACCATGGTGTTAAACACTTATTTAACCAAGCTAGAACAAAAATGGCTTCCAAGTCTTGTCTCCAGGTTTAAGGGCTAAACCAATGTTATAACAAATGAATATGCTATTAAAAAAAGCAACTGGGTTAATCATATTAACTCCACCTTCTTGTATTTTCCTGTAAGTAAATTCTCATTTTATGGGATTTAAACTATTACCCCAGAATGCCTGGAAAAATACATTGAATAATGTTGTCACTATTTTCTGAGGAGGGGGGAAAATATAACTTATATATCAAAAAATAGAAACTAATAAAGTTTTAATCAATAGGCCTCTTTTTTGTTTGGCTATCTACTAACCTTTCCAGTCAGTTACCAACCTGTTAGCTCTGATTAGTCCTTTTTCACAGTTAGACGTAGCCATATCCTCAGAGCCAAACTCTACACCTAGTATGGAAATTGGGCCCTGTGTAATGTTAAATCCTGCAAAATGTTTATTTTCTGGCAGGGGGATAGAGCCTAAGGAAATGCCTTGGCTTTTCCTATAATTTGTTTTTGAACCAGACAAATCTGAGAAGGAACTAAGTGCTGTAGTTAAGGTTGTCTCGCAAGTATCTGGGGAAAGTGTCAATATAATATCATCTGCATAAGCAAGAATCTTGACTGTTCCAGCTTGAGTACAGGGTGGAGTCCTTTGATTTTTTTGATTTATAACAATTTCCCTTATTAGTATATCTACCCCAAAAGCCACACAAAAGGGGGCTAAGGGGACAGCCCTGTTTGACTCCTCTTTTAACTGATATTCTTTTCCCCTTCCAGACGTTCACATTTGGGATAACTACAACATCTTTATACATAAACCTCAATCAGCTGATAAATTCCTCTGGGAGCCCATAGGCTTTTAAAACTGAAAACATATAACGGTGAGCAAGTTTATCAAATGTCTTTTCTTGGTCGAGTCCTAGTATGCAACCTTGCAGATTTGTTGTCTTACTCATCTGAAAAATCTCCCTCAATGTAATGAGATTATCCTGCTGGTACCTGTCAGGGATTGAGCAGGTTTGTGCTGAGTGAATTAGCTTATCTGATATTTTAATGAGTCTAATAGAATTTTGCTTACAATTTTGAAATATGAATTTAATAAACTCAGAGGTCTCCAATTTTGTATCTCTTCACATGCCCCTTTTTATATAACAAAATGAGAATGGTTTCATTTATAGATTTTGCCATTTTATTAGTATGTAGCATGTGATTATATAAAAACCTCTAATACTGGGGCTAATTCATCAATAAAATGTTTGTATAAGCCTGAGCTTATGCCATCTGACCCTGGGGCAGTGTCCTTTTTTAAACTTAGATCCAGAAGCAAATGATTTGATACCTTTTAATGGACCAACATAGATGTAACAAACAAGAACAAAGTGCTCTAGCTTTCGGACCAACCAGTCCTTCTTCAGAAGCTCATGGCAGTTGTTTAGAAAATACAATACTTATAACAGCTAGATAATGCAGAGAAAACAGAAAAAATCCCCATTGGTTTAAAATACTCATTTAAAAAAAAAACAGAAGATGATGTCAGAGAAGTTTAACAGTACAATACTGCCCTCAGTCCGAAAGAACCTTGGTTCAGATGTGCTTGTGCAACACACATACCAAGAATCCTACTGCACATAAATTTAATTGACATAAGATAACACTGCTGAAGCAGATAACTCCCAAACCAAGCCATGAGTGTCACAGTCAGTATAAGGATGTGATTACTGAAAGGCAACCCCACCCAGCTTAAAGACAAACTAAGATAGTTATAGGGCTCATGAAATTACAATGTATGCATTAAAGACAAGAATTACCAGTAAAGTTGTCTAAAAACATCAGTGCACATTGTGTGATGTAAAACCTAGCTGGACATGTCACCAGCTGTATTCTCAAGCTAAATAAAAGGCCCAAGAAATTACAAAACCTCAGAACTATATAAATGATAATTTAAATATAAATTGATAATATTAGTGTCAAACAAAAAACTCTAGTTGAGGAACCTCAAGGAATTAAGACCATGCAGCCTGATATGTACTGATGTCAATATATACTGAGAATGTAGCAACTTGATGTACCACAAGTGTCTAGGAATCTGAAAAAGAGATAAAAATGTAATTTATCTCCTCCTGTTCATACAAACAATACAACCTAACCCACCCCACATCACAATAATGTGGGTGGGGGAGATACATAGCTTAAAGGAGATGTTGTCTCTCTCTCTCTCTCCTCCTTTCTCTCTCTCTCTCTCTCTCTCTCTCCCACACACACACACACACACACACACACACACACACTCACTCTCTCTCCTAGTGAACCTATATTAACTTCAGTCACTGCAGTTGTTCCCCAAAGGAATACAACTTGTCATGAAATCCTGAGTATATTACTACAATATTAGCCTAATGTAAAAAGATCTGTGCAGGACCCCCAAGCAAATGAGATCACACATCCCAATATGTACAGAGTTACAAAATTATATATAACAGTATAAGATAACACTCCTGTATGTACACTAGCAGGCTGGGTAATCTGAATATGGTGCAATGGAATCAACCCCCCACAGGCAAAGATAAAAAGTAAGGAGAAATTCTTTATGTGTGTGAAATAAAATAGTAACACATTATAACTCCATATAGCTAAATAGAGACTTACCTCAATGTGACAGCAAGCCCCACATCTGTTATATCACATACCTCACAACACATACCCACACACATACATACACACATGCATCCACATCTCACACATGCTGAAGTCCTATAATATGTCAGTTTGAAGAAGAAAAGGTCTGTGGATGTTAGTTTCTGTAGTGTCCCATAAAGCCAAGATCCACGTTCATCCCATCTGCTACCATATTGAGATGTAAAATAAGTTTAATCTCAAAAGCTCGTCTCTGTTGTGTGTTTTTTGAGATTTCCTTTTAAAACCATTACTGACGTATCTGAGACTGAATGGTCAGGCTGGGAGAAGTGATGCCCCACTGGTTTTTCAGTCTTCCTTGCTGTAATAGTATGTCTGTGTGAGTTCATCCTAGTGCGGAGCTGTTGGCGTGTCTCTCCTACATAACCTGTTTGTGGACATCTCTTGCACTGAATGAAATAAACAACATGTCGTGACATGCATGTATAACTCCCATGCACCTGGAATTGTTTGTTTTGTGATGTAACCACACAGTCTGAGGTAGAAATGAGCCCACAAGTCTTACAGGGGCGTTGATTGCGGGTTGTGTGCCATTGTGTGACATGGTATTCTGTTCCGGTGAAAGTTTGCTCCTAATAATTAGGCTGGATAAATTTGGTGGTTGTTTAAAAGATAGTGGTGGGAGTTCCTTAAAAATACAATTAAGGGTGTCATCCTCACTAAATATTGGGTGGAGATCTTTAATAATCTTACGAGACGTTCAAGGTCTGGATGATATGTGACTACCAAGGGTATTCTTTCTGTAGCTGTCTTTTCTTTATATTGAAGTAGTTGTTGTCTTGGTACTTATGCTGCCCATTCTGTTTTCCTGTCAATTTCCCTGGAAGAGTGTCCCTGCTCCATAAAGGTGTTTTTCAACATAGCCAAATGTGTATCTCTGTCATCCTCATTTGAACAAATACGTTGACAACAAAGTGCTTGACTGTATATGACAGATTTTTTTGTATGGTTTGGGTGGTTACTTTTCCTGTGCTGGTATCTCTGTCTGTCTGTTGGCTTCCTGTAAATACATGTATGTAAGGTTCCATCCTTAATGATGACTGTGGTGTCCAGAAAGTTAACCTTGATGGTAGAGTACTCCAAGGTAAGCTTTATGGTAGGGTGGAGATTATTAAGTTTGTGATGAAAATCTTTGAGTGCATCTGTGCCTTCCGTCCAGATGATAAACAAATCATCAATGTAACGGAAATAAGCCAGTGGTTTGTGGGGATACTGCCTTAAAAATCCTCCTCCAAGTCAGCCATAAAGAGGTTAGCATACTGTGGAGCCATTTTGGTGCCCATTGCTGTTCCCATAGTTTGAACATAATGTTTACCATTGAAGTTGAAGTTGTTATGTGTCAAAATGAATTCCATAAGTTCCCACCACTCCAGGGTTGATGTTTTGGTCAGGTCCTTTCTCATGTATGTATTTAAGGCATGCTGCAATGCCATCTGTGTGTGGAATATTAGTGTAGAGGGATGTTACATCCATTGTCACTAAAATGGTATCAGGTGGTAAATCCTTATAACCAGAAAGTACACACAAAAAGTGCATAGTGTCCTGGATATAACTGTCTCTTTCCATAACCAGCGGTTTCAAAATGGTCTCTACAAACCCTGAGATCCCCTCAGTCAAGGTACCATTACCAGAGACTATGGGTCTCCCTGGATTGCCAGGTTTATGTATTTTAGGCAGCATGTAGAATGTCCCTGGCTTTGGTTCAGCAGGGATGAGATGAGTTAGTTTCTCTCGGCCATGGTCAGGAAAAGTTTTAATTAAGTCACATAGTTCATCTTTATATCTTGTAGTGGGGTCACTCTCCAGTTCTCTGTAGTATGTAAGATCTGTTAGCTGTCTATTAGCTTCAGTAATATAATCCTCTCTGTTTAAAATCACCACTGCAGAACCTTTATCAGCTTTTTGATGACAATGTTGTGGTTTGATTTCAGTGTCCCTATAGCTCTCCGTTCCAGTGGAGAGAGGTTATAATGGGTTTATTTTTGCCTGATAAGGATCTGACCACTGACTTGTTGGCGGAAACAATTAATATAATTGTCTAGTTTTTTGTTACGCCCACTTGAGGGGGTAAAATCAGATTCCTTTTTCTTATCCATTACATTATTGCTGTTTGCACTGTCTTCACTACCAGTGATTTCTTCCCTGCCATGAAAGAATTCTTTAAGTCTCAATCTATGGAAGTACTCCTCTAGTTCACCACAAAACAGTATGTTATCCAGTGGTTTTGTTGGGCAGAAAGTGAGGCCTTTGAAAGTACATTCAGTTCTCCAGTAGTCAGTGTGTGGTTGGACAAATAACAACTGAAAGGTGCCCATCAGTATTGTGTTGTTGTTCAGTGACTCCATTATGTGCTTCATGGTTGTTAGGAAGTATGGTATGTTGAAGGGCATCTAATTTCCTATTTTTCACAAGCATGGCTTTTCTTAAGGTCCTTTGTAGTTAATGTGTATCTCCCAAGATGTCCTGAATAGGTTCCCAGACACCCTTTCCAGAGTGGTTACAATTTCAGCAAACTCTTTGTTAAGAACAACTTTTTGGGCATATGACATGCGAATCCTGTGATTTCTCAGTTTCTCAGAGGTTCTATGACAAAGTTGTTCTGCATAAATAGAATTGTTTGTATTTCTTAATGGATTCCAAATAGTAAGACCTTTAGGGATAATGTTTCTCCTCTTGCACTGGGTTAGAAAATAGATGTCACTGTCTAGCTGTGCCAATTTCTTCTTGATGTTATGTAACTGCCATATTCTACTGCGAATTCCAGTATCTTCCATGTTGGAATTTAGATTTAGTAGTTGCCGTATTGGTCCTTGCAAAAATAGATCCAGAAGCAAATGATTTGATACCTTTTAATGGACCAACATAGATGTAACAACAAGAACAAAGTGCTCTAGCTTTCGGACCAACCAGTCCTTCTTCAGAAGCTCATGGCAGTTGTTTAGAAAATACAATACTTATAACAGCTAGATAATGCAGAGAAAACAGAAAATCCCCATTGGTTTAAAATACTCATTTTAAAAAAAAAACAGAAGATGATGTCAGAGAAGTTTAACAGTACAATACTGCCTCAGTCCGAAAGAACCTTGGGTTCAGATGTGCTTGTGCAACACACATACCAAGAATCCTACTGCACATAAATTTAATTGACATAAGATAACACTGCTGAAGCAGATAACTCCCAAATCAAGCCATGAGTGTCACAGTCAGTATAAGGATGTGATTACTGAAAGGCAACCCCACCCAGCTTAAAGACAAACTAAGATAGTTATAGGGCTCATGAAATTACAATGTATGCATTAAAGACAAGAATTACCAGTAAAGTTGTCTAAAAACATCAGTGCACATTGTGTGATGTAAACCTAGCTGGACATGTCACCCAGCTGTATTCTCAAGCTAAAAAAGGCCCAAGAAATTACAAAACCTCAGGACTATATAAATGATAATTTAAATATAAATTGATAATATTAGTGTCAAACAAAAAACTCTAGTCGAGGAACCTCAAGGAATTAAGACCATGCAGCCTGATATGTACTGATGTCAATATATACTGAGAATGTAGCAACTTGATGTACCACAAGTGTCTAGGGAACCTGAAAAAGAGATAAAAATGTAATTTATCTCCTCCTGTTCAAACAAACAATACAACCTAACCCACCCCACATCACAATAATGTGGGTGGAGGAGATACATAGCTTAAAGGAGATGTTGTCTCTCTCTCTCCCCCCTCCTTTTCTCTCTCTCTCTCTCACTCCCACAGACACACACACACACACACACACACACACACACACACTCACTCTCTCTCCTAGTGAACCTATATTAACTTCAGTCACTGCAGTTGTTCCCCAAAGGAATACAACTTGTCATGAAATCCTGAGTATATTACTACAAAATTAGCCTAATGTAAAAAGATCTGTGCAGGACCCCCAAGCAAATGAGATCACACATCCCAATATGTACAGAGTTACAAAAATTATATATAACAGTATAAGATAACACTCCTGTATGTACACTAGCAGGCTGGGTAATCTGAATATGGTGCAATGGAATCAAATCCCCCCCCCCCCCACAGGCAAAGATAAAAGTAAGGAGAAATTCTTTATGTGTGGAAATAAAAATAGTAACACATTATAACTCCATATAGCTAAATAGAGACTTACCTCAATGTGACAGCAAGCCCCACATCTGTTATATCACATACCTCACAACACATACCCACACACATACATACACACATACACATCCACATCTCACACATGCTGAAGTCCTATAATATGTCAGTTTGAAGAAGAAAAGGTCTGTGGATGTTAGTTTCTGTAGTGTCCCATAAAGCCAAGATCCACGTTCATCCCATCTGCTACCATATTGAGATGTAAAATAAGTTTAATCTCAAAAGCTCGCCTCTGTTGTGTTTTTGAGATTTTTAAACCATTACTGACATATCTGAGACTGAGTGGTCAGGCTGGGAGAAGTGATGCCCCACTGGTTTTTCAGTCTTCCTTGCTGTAATAGTATGTCTGTGTGAGTTCATCCTAGTGAGGAGCTGTTGGCATGTCTCTCCTACGTAACCTGTTTGTGGACATCTCTTGCACTGAATGAAATAAACAACATGTCGTGACATGCATGTATAACTCCCAGGCACCTGGAATTGTCTGTTTTGTGATGTAACCACACAGTCTGAGGTAGAAATTAGCCCACAAGTCTTACAGGGGCGTTAATTGCAGGGTCGTGTGCCATTGTGTGACATGGTATTCTGTTCCGGTGAAAGTTTGCTCCTAATAATTAGGCTGGATAAATTTGGTGGTTTTTAAACTTGAAATGGAGTATTTTACTTCATCTAAAGTTATACTGCCAGTTAGTGTCTGGGGCATGATACTAGAAGGTTGGTGCAAGTTACCACCAAACATGACTTGCACCAATCGCAACTGCAACAATGACCCTGCACCCTATTCTATAAGAGACAGGGTCTCCGCATCTAAGTCCTGTGACTTGTGACATGCGACCAGGTATGCCAAACAGAGGGCATACCTGGCGAAGAAGTCACAAGCCACAATCGCAGGTCACAAGTGCTCCCCCCATTGCCCACACACTGCCAGCACCCCACAGGGCTAGAGGCCCCCTACCCACTGTTGTGGGTCCCAAATCACACCATTGCCTGCATACTGTACAGTATGTACAGTACAGGCATACATCCATCCCGTATGTACACCTGGTGAACTAGTGGCCCCCCACCCAGCCATGCCAGTCCACCCAGCACCCCCCACCTGTCCCCAGCCAGTGACTAGCACAACCCACCTCTCACCTCCATGGCCAGCCGCCAACTGAGTTCAGTTGGAGTGCTTACTGTAAAGGCGTGCTCAGAAATTAATTTCTGAGTGCGTCTATTCAGTAAGCGCTCCTACTGAATGCAGTCAGTGGCTGGCCATGGAGGTAAGAGATGGGCTGTGCCAGTTGCTGGCTGGTGATTGTTGGGGGCATGCTGGGTGGACTGGCATGGCTGGGTGGGGGGCCACTAGACTACCAGGGCTGGTCTGGGATACTGCCGGTATTTGTGGTGGCGACTTGGGTCAGGGCATGGGTGAGGGGGTTGACTGCACTGCCCTGTGGGGCATAAGGCAATGGGGATTTGGGGGGCAGGGGTGTGGGCAGCCCTGTGGGGCAGATATATTACACTTTGGGGTGGGGGTGTGGGCAACCCTGTGGGGCAGATATATTATGCTTCTGGGGCAGGTGGTATGGGCAGCCCTGTGGAACACACACTGGGATATGCTGGGCATGGGGGGGAGGGCAACTGTGGATTGACTGCTGGGCTGCTGGTGGGTCTACAGGACCCCCAGAGGCATCCGTAAGTTATGCCAGCACTTGTGTTGCCGGTTCTCCTCTGGGGGTTCTTGTAGAATCCTGACATTGGGGAGCTTGTTGCTGCCCTTCTGAAATGGGGCGCAACTGCTGCTGTAAACCCCCAGTGCCATTTCCCATGGGATTTATGGTGCAACTGCTGGTATAACAGCTCTTCAGCGCAAGTGGCCTGTGACATGTCACAGGCCACATTGTAGATTCGCACATGTCGCAACTGCTGGCGTAAGTTGCTACTTGCGCCATTCCACTTGGCACAAGTGCTGTTACGCCAGGCATAACTGTACTAGAATCAGGGCCCTAGGAGTCTTGTGCTGGCATTTGTGGTAAATTCAAATGTCTGAATTGCTCATTATACCTGGTTAACTGAAGATGCATTCCAAATAGAAATTCTGTATATTGTTCAACATGTTTCAGAATATCAGTTGGTGTATTAATTACTTGACCTGCTTCTGACTGAAATTCAGAAATTACCCTATGATCTACCCGTGTTTTGCATTCTTTAAAGGGGTCCAGTGATCCATTTTTATATGTATGCTAAATCTTAATTATTGTTCTAATGATTTTGCTCTGTCGTATTGTATGTCCACCATTTGTTTTGTTATTATTTTAATTTGTGAGCTATAATCTTTTTTATTAGTTTCAGTCAATGCAGCTAATTTTTGTAGCTGGTTTATCAACTGTAAAGAGGTTAAATACTCCTTATTTGCTTGATCTCTAGCACAGGATTGAAAAAAGGTTTGCCATGACTGCTTAATGTCTCCCCACCAATCAATAAGCTCCTCATAACACCCTACCATTGAAAGGCTGGCTTCCCATTCTTTTCTCCAGGTGATTTGTACTTCTGGTTTATCTAGTAATACTTCATTGAGCCTCCAACTATTCCTACACCTGGGAGAGTTGTCCCACTGTAATTGAACAGTTATAGATTTGTGATCTGTGAATTCCCACGCATGTGTGTGACGTGTCTGCACTCTAAGAGAAGGGGAAATAAAGATAAAATCTATATGCGTTGAGAGGGAGGTCTCTGAAGTATGTATGTCCCCGATGAGAAAATCAGCCTATATACATCTTGTAACCCTGCAGTATTAATAATATTTTGTAAGGCTACTGAATCACAAAACATTTTATTGGACTTTAAGCCTCTGTCTGCCTGTTTTAAACTGCAGTTAAAATATCCAGCCCAAATGACAAGCCATGCAATATAGAGAAAGGGTTGCACTCTTTTAAATAGGGCCACCCTCTGAGCTTTTGTTTACGGGGCATGTAGAGAAAACAAACAAGACCTTTCCTGATAATAATTGATATCTAACATTAAGGCCCTACCAGGGTGAATATCAACTAATCTAGAAATGTTTAACTCAGGGTTGGAAAATAAAATACCTATGCCATCACATACATCCTCACCAGTTCACCATAAAGCAGGCCCCTTGGTCCAAGACCTCGATGCTAGATGGAGTTCATCCATTGTTTTTAATCTAGTATGTTGAATACAAATTATGTCACCATTTATTCTTCCTAAAGAATGAAACACAGTTGTTCTCTTTCTTTTACTCTTAATACGTTAACATTTAATGTGGTAATAGTAAGAGAATGCATTGGAGCTGTAAAAAAAATGAAAAAAGATTACATATCAGATCTTTTTAAGGAGTAATAGAATGTTTTCACTGTCTGGTTCTTTTAGCAATGGAATCTGCTTCTGTTGCCTCCTCAGGCTCTGAGGTGATATCAATAGTTTTGGAAGCCATAGAAGAGGTATCAGATTCTTCATTCTGACTCCCCCCCCCATTGCTTTTTACCAGCAAGCACAGCATACTTATTTTCAGCTTTCCAAGAGGGACACATTTTTGTTTTGTTTTTTTCTTTAGTATCCTTAGTGATAGGGAGCTTTCCTCATCTCTATCATTTTTGGAAGCTACCTGTTTGAACCCATTGTCCTGTTTGGGGGGGGGGGCATGAGTGTGGTAGCTAGATCCTTTGGATTCTGTACAACCTCTTGGAGAACATCAATTTGTTCACTACTGGGTGGGTCTGGGTTTGCGGTTTCTGTCTGCATATGTTCAGGTTCAGTTTGTTGCAAGAACTGCTATTTTCTTTATTGGGGTTGCTGGCTTCAGCTTCTTCTCTGGACACCCACCCATCTTGTTCAGCAACTCATTTTGCCTGTAATAGTTGTGCCCTATTAATAAGACCCTCATGGGAAGGGCAGTCTTCTCTGTTGTGTGAAGCCCATGGGCATCTACCATAGGCATGCCCTGTCCTTTCACACAAATTGCACTTAAATAAATTAAGGCAATTAGAGAAAGATGACCGTATTCAAAACAGTGGTAACATCTTGCTGTGTCGCATGCTGAGCTTAAATGGGTTCTAGCTCCACATTTGAAGCAGGAGTGAGGTTGCCCAGCATAAAGGAGGGGCCCCCTGTCTCTTCCCCCAAAAAAGCTACAATGCAAGTGGACAGGGCCATTGTTTGTGGAATATCGCTTCACCTTGATCTTCCATCCCCCATTCCACATTTGTTCACTATCAAGAATAGGTGATGGTCTCTCTAGCACAGCACACTTCTGTCTCAACCAAAAGATGACATCTTTAACATTTACTCCTTCATTTTTAAACATCACAGTGATGCTTTTAAGCAGTGGTTTGGTTAGGGGAACCACAAGAAAGGGAATCCATAAGGGGGTGTTTTTAAGATTTTGGTACTGAGACCAAAACCAATCCAAACCAGACACATATTTAAAACTTACATCATAATTTTCATTTCCTATATGAATAAGTGCAAAAAATTTCTGCTGAAAAAAATGTCATTGACCCTTTCAAAAACTTTTTGGGTATGTACAGTCTATCCGGTGGATCCTCTAATCCTCCTTTGTATATGATCCAGACCACGTTCTTTTTCTGAGTAGGTTCACCTTTATTTTAGAAAAGGTCTGAGAGTCTGAGCATAGGTGATAACCAAGCTCTCTGATCAGAGTCTACAGAAGTGGTCTGTACAAGATCCAGCCTTATAGGTTCTTTTTCTGGAGGACCCTCAAGCAGGTCTGCTGAAAATTTAGTAGAGGAAGTTCCTGTTTGCTCTAATATAATGCACTCAGTATTTGTGCTAGCACATGCAGGTGCAGCTATGGAGTCCTGTATACCCCCGTGTAAAACATTATCATTTGCAGAATCAGAAGTGGTAGCCACCATTTTGTGTGTAGTCAAAGAATTATATTCCTTTACCTTACTGTAAGTAGGATCTGGGAGCCAAGTTCCCTCTGGGGAAAGAATCCATCCAGCATTTTTCAAAGCATGGGTGGGAGACCAGCTCTCTGATGCAGTCTCCATATCTATTGGTAGCTGGGGTGCTGGAGCAGGTGCATATGAAGCTTGTTCATGCATTGCCGAGACAGAAACATCCAGTGAAGTGGTTACATTACTTTCCCTTTCATCTTCACACAAGGTTTGTGGCTCTTTCAATGTTGCTTTATCTGTTTGTTTAACCTGCATTTTTCTGTGTTGTGGGCAGGTCTCAGTGGTCCCAGTCTCTTTTTGTTTTTCTGCCTTTTTTTTCCTCTGGGCCTTCAGTGGTTTGTCCTGTGACTCTGGACATATGCCTGTAAGTGCATTATTACTGCCAGCTGCTTTAGCAAGATCCAGACTTGAAGAAAGAGCTATGCTTGGAACTTTGGGTGAGGCCGTGGCTCCCTTTGATGAAGTTGCGTCATCCTGCAGCTGTTTTCCACTGACAGGGGAAGCACCTGGCTTGACAGATAAATGCTTTTCCTTAAGTGGGTCCAATTGAAATTGCAGCTCTTTCTTTCTTTGTAAAAACATACGCTTTTCTGCATCCATCTGAATTTGCAGCAGTTCAGTTTCTGTAGCAAAACTTTGGACTTCTGAGTCCGGTAAATTTTCTTCATTTAAGTCATTCCATACACAGCACAATTCTTCACTCAACTCCCCAATGGAAACAAACTTATCACTTACAGCACTCTTCAAATTCCTCCAAAATCATCGCATTTTCAACTGCCTGTAGAGTATTGAGGACAGGGGAGGCCTGCTCTCCTTTCTCCATGGTATCCATTCTCTCCTCCTTCTCTACCTGAGTGGCCATCTTAGACTGGCTGCCAGAGATTCCCCTACTGGTGAGTAGGAGAATTTTTATTGAAAGTCGGGCTGCAATACAATAACAAGACAGTATATACAATTATAAGAACTACAATCAAAAAGGAAAAATAAAAAATTCATAAAACAGAGCTTATATAATAGAAATTAAACAAACAAGCAATATGATTCATAAATGCACAACAAAACCTTAACCCTTGTAACTCACTATAATATCTAATTAATCCCCACCCAATATCTATTCACATATAAGTACATATGTATAGTGCAATTTTATTTATGTGAGCCATTTATCACAATTTACCCAAAGACAAGCAACTCTTTCATTTGTAAGATATTCCGTATCCTTTTGCATTATACCCTGTAATGCTGTCTGAACCTTGCACAAAGTTTCTTTGGTGGACACCAGTTTTTGTTGCAGAACCTACATACATCTTGTCTGACAAATGAAATATCTTACTATAGCAAACACTATATAAAGTGTGTCATGGTGATATTTACCCCAGGTCTCCATAATGGGACCACACAAAAGGATACCATAAGACAGGGGAAAAAACAAAGGCTCCTCCCATTCTTTGACTATTAAGGACCAAAATGATTGTACATAAGCACAGTCTGAAAAAATATGTTGTTGCATTTCTAATATTTAAGCACAAGTATCCCTGGGGCAATATCTATTTGTCAACTGTTTGTGCTTGCTGCTGTTACGCATGCTTAGTCTGCCATAATTCCCCAACCAGATACTGTCCCATACATAAGATGGTAGCCTTGGATTAGATAGCTGTTGAATGACTGCAGTCATTTGTGTGTCAGGGCAGAGGGAAGGAAACCACACCCTGACATTCAGATTGTAAAACAGTCTTATATATTGTTTTCCTGTCTGAAGTTATAAATTGTGTAGGTATCAGTCCCCATTTCATAACAACCTTCATGCAGTCCATACCATAATGAGGAACTAAACCTAGTTTGTTAAGAAACCTTGGTTTCCCATGCCTCCATGCAGGGAGGTAGGGATTCAACCATTATTGTACCAAGGGTTTCCAGAGTTTATTTCCTGGTTTTAGGGTGATCCTAAAATTACAGCAAGCAAGATGCTATAAAAGAATGCCCCAGGTGTATCATATTGACCCCTCCTTCAGAAATGCTCCTATAAGTAAATTCATGTTTGATTGGGTTTAACGTGGAACCCAAAATGCCTGAAAGAAGATACTAAATATGCCAGTGAATAATCCCGGGGGGGGGGGGCATAACATAAATATAAAAAATATGAACTAATAGGGACTTAATCAAAACTACCCACTTTTTCTTAAATATAAGTTGCCCCTTCCACCCAGCCACTATCCTATTGGCACATGTCATACACTTTTCCCGATTAACTAAAGCAAGATTACCAGGACCAAATTCAACTCCTAATACACAAATGAGATCTTGAGAAATCTGGATACCAGAAATAGTACCTATCTTGGGAAGGGATGATGAGCCCAGAACCACTCCTTTACTCTTATTGAAATTAATGCTAGATCCTGAAACATCTGAAAACCTTTGCAAAGTGTCAGTTCGGGTGGTTTCACAAGAGAATGGTGCCAAAGCCACAACTAGTTAATCTGCATAAGCCAGAATTTTGATGGGATTCATTCCAGAAATAGGGGAGGGTCCCTTTATTTCTCATGACAATAAAATTGTCCTAACCAAAATGTCTGTCCCGAAAGTGTAAAGTAATAGGCTAAGGGGGCAGCCCTGAAGTAACCCCCACACACACAGTGTTTAATGCATTTCCCTCACCAGCCATTAACCTTGGGGATTATTGCTGCATTTGTATACATACTTTTAATACAGTTAACAAATACTTCTGGAATACCAAAGGCCAAAAGTGCTGAACACAAAAACCCATGTGCAAGCCTGTCAAAGGCCTTTCCTTGATCTAGGCCAAGCACCTAACCTTGCAAGTTACCCTGTTCACCTTTAGAGAATAATTCTCTAAGGACAATTAAATTATCATGATGTTTTCTGTCTGGCACAGCGCAGGTTTGAGGAGTGCTAATCAAAAGATCAGAAATTTTTGTTAATCTTGCTAGTAAGATTTTACTCAGGATTTTAAAGTCATGTTAAGGAGACTTAATGGTCTCCAATTTCCAATATCTGATCTTGTAACAGGGTAATAAAATTACCTTTCTCAGGTTCTTGTTGGAACTGCACAAAGGAAGAGACAACAGACAAGTGGTGTCCAGATAATAAATGTAATTTATTATCGGCAAATAAGAATAATGCAGGCTTATAGCCAGCAGTGTTATTATCACCAGGAGAATGCAATCCAGTTTCCTTACCTAATTAGGTTGCAGTCTAATCTCTTCTCAGAGAAAATACGTGCTGCAAAGGATCTTATACTCTGATAATTACTATGGTTACAACTAAAGAAGATACATAAAACACATATAATTGGCCAAAAACAGGTGGCCAGACTAACTGTCCTAACTAGCATGAGAAAGTTGCTTAGTTTGGCAGAAGATAAAATGAACAATGAGTCTTGTGTGATACTTCCAAGGTTACTTGCAGTTACAGTCTACACAAGCACTAAAGATGGCACTGTTGCCTAACTAATGATTATATAATTATATATAATAGAAAACATCTCCCAGTGTTACAGTATATTGTGAGAATATAGTGAAGCATAATATGCATTGCAAAAGTACAGTAGAACTCAAATCCTGACACTTATGCTTATATGATAAGTGCCTGTGCCCTAAGGTTAGTAAATATAATTACATATATGTTGCTGTCCGCAAGGGGAGGGTACAATTAGGGGTGCTGGTCCATGGATAACATTCCTCTCTTGCTGCCTCAAAAGGGGGCAGCAATCCTAGGTGAGTAGTGAGATGGAGCTAAAAAGTCATTTACAAGCCCGACACACGAGCCTTGTAAAGGAATTTGAGTTGTTCTCGGTGTTGTCCTAGAGTTCGTCACAGACAGCAGAGAGGAAAGATTAGAAAAACAATCAAAAATGCTTGAATAACAACAAAAACTTTAAAAGTGAGTTATAGCCAAGTATTGCCTAGAGCGGTGCTTAACTCACCATCATGAATAAGATAATTAAGAGCGTCACCAGCTTTAGCGATATTATTGCTAATATAGATTAAATGTGAATCCTTTCTAGCTAAAAGTGATTTCAAGGAAAGAGTCAAAGGGTCAATGTGCACATTAAACATGGGCAAATATTGAGACAAGGCAAGCAAGTATTGGGGATCAGTATTAATAACATCTGGTTCAGGGAGAGGAACCAGCATGACCACAGTGTGACCAATAACTGTTTTCTGCTGTGGAGTAAAACAAAAGTTAGGTTAAGAAACATCACAAGTTTTTAAACCATATAAAAAATTCTTGATTTGTGACTACACAATACTGGCTGTCAGAGCTGTAGGTAACATGGACATTTGGCACTCTCCATCACTGTAGAAGTATTGGGCATGCAAAGGACTGATTGGTTAGCCGAGAAGTGAAGCGATGTACCTATTTCATGTAGCTTCAGTAGGCAGCTATTTCAGTGTCTGGCACTGAAGATGCAGCTGGTGGAGACTTGGATTCATCATCTCCGTCAACATCAGTAATGTTCGTCGGCAATTCTTCACCCAAGGTTAAGACCCAATCAAGGTGTTTTGGTGTGTATCCACACACTGGTTTCACAATATCAAAGACATCACAGTGGCACAGGAAGTAGAATCCTTTCTTGGCACAACAGTTCGTATGGGGTGCCACCCAGGCTTGGAGAACAGAGTGATGCACCAGCATGGCAGGTAAGTCAGTTCTTTCTCAATAGATGTCATCATCCAAGTGTCCAATGGAATTAATAGTTGCAAGTTTATCAAATATAGCTGTTTTGGGATCAAAGCATGGTAAAGATTCATTGACCTCATGAAGGCTTTCGACTCTGTTAATCACAACCTCCTCCTAAGTTGCCTTCTGTCTACAGGTCTATCCCCAGATACGGTACTATGGTTTGGCAGCTACCTATCTAACAGATCACAATGAATCAAAACTGGTGATACCCTATCCGCTGCTAAGGAGGTGCACCTCGGGGTTCCACAGGGGTCAATCTTCGGTCCTCTACTGTTTAGGCTCTTCATCAACTCCACCACAATTGCTTGCTCAGCAAGCACATTTCTCTGTGCTGATGATGCAGTGATCTCAGTCGCTTACAAAGACCAACAATCCATCACAACTGAACTCCAAAGCAGCTTCCATAAACTTGAATCTTGGTTTATGGAAAACAAGCTATATTAAACATCAAAAAACAAAGAGTATGCTCTTCACCACCTCCCAAAGCAAAAAGAAATGCCTACCCCTGTGTATTCATAACCAAAAGGGTGAAATCCTTGAACAGGTATCTAACTTCAAGTATCTCAGCATTACCTTTGATGACATGGTCACCTTTTCAAACCACATTGACTCTGTTATCTAGACTGCAAATATAAACTTGGTGTACTATATCATCACAGACATTCAATGACACCGGATGCACTCAAACTAGCCACCACTAGCTCAATACTGTCTACCATTGACTATGGATTGCCTATATATGGGGCGGGCACAAAAACTGCTCTTAGCAGGATCAACACACTCCTCAATAATGCCTGTTGTCTTACTTTGGGGGCTACTCTCAACACCCACACCTGCTCGCTGTACACTGAAACTGGGTGGCTCCCACTCTATCTTAGAGAAAAATACCAAACCTGCCTACCACTTAAAAAAGTACTACTTGGACTGACATCCCCCACACTGGGCGGACACTTTAAGTTGGCCATCCCAACAAAATCTACCCGTAGTGCAGTTGCTGACAAGATGTTGATTCCCTTCAAAAGGACAAAACTTGCCCAGAACTCCATCCTGTATCATGGTCCGAAATGGTACAATGAACTACCTGCTGCCCACACTGATACTACCAAGATTAGTACCTTCAAAGCTGGGCTTAAATCTCTCCTTGGCTCTAAAATGAATTGTACCTACCTACACTAATGTGATAGTACCTCACCCCCAGTTTTCCATTTACATATCCCCCCTATACATCTTTCAGCTATATACCACTTTTTTTCTTAACCCACTCCCCTACCCTCAATTACCTGACAATGGCCTCACTTGGTTGAAAGCTCCACCTCTCTACCACCTCAGACGATGCCACCTGCCTGTGCTAATGTGATAGTACCTCGCCCCCAGTTTTCCATTTACCTACCCCCTCTACATCTTTCTGCTATATACCACTTTTTTCTTAACCTGCTCCCCTACCCCAATTACCTGACGATGGCCTCACTTGGTTTAAAGTTCCACCTCTCTCCCACCTCAGATGATGCCACCTTCAGCTGATCCCCCCAACCCCATCTTATCTAATCAGTCTATCTGTTAATGTTTACTAATTTGATGTGTACAAGTTCAAATTTTACTACTACTGCCTGTGTATTTGCTTCAATGTTTTTTGTCTCTTTTTTTCTCTGTAAACCTTGCATTTTTGTAATGTTTGTTCAACACTGATGTGAAACCTTTGAAAATGAGTCCTTGACTCAAAGGTATTAATCCCAAACTGAAATAAATAAATAAATGTAACAAACATGTTATCATGAATGGAGCAAGTTATAGTAAAATAGCAAGGAGCTTGGTTGGGATATCTGGAGACATATCCAATATTTCTACCTGTGAACATAGAAATGTTAACACTATTTGCTAAATTTTTTATTTTTTTTTATTTTATTTATTTATTTAGTTTTTGTTGACCGGGTATGGGCACTTGACAAATCTTGCCTATTTTCAGGCACGACCCGGGGGCGGGGGTACAGATGAATGCCAACTGACCTTGAACCAGATTAAGCTGTTGGTGGTATTTTTAGTGAATGAGGGAAATTTAACCAGGACACCGGGGAAATTCCCCTACTCTTTTCGATAAGTGCCATGGGATCTTTAACATCCACCTGAACTACCACCACTCCAAGCAGATGGGACCTCGGTTTAACGTCTCATCTGAAAGATGGCACCTCAGAAGTGCAGCACCCCTCTCATGCTGCACTACAGTGTCAGTACTGGGATATTAACCCAAGTGCCAGATGTGGGAACTGAACCCACAGCCTTCTGATCTCCCGGCCTCAGAGGCGAATGTGCTACCTACTGAGCCACTGACACTGAAAAATAAACAGTAATACAACCATTAGATCTGCAATGAGGGCAATACCATCAACCCAGTAGTCTGTCATGGATGATATCTGGAATTCTGCCTGTTTCCAAATCCCTGAAGAGACTGTTAACAGTGGAAATTACATAAGAGCCATAGGCGGAGCAAAAAAGTTCACAACCAATATATTGCTTGTCTGCCTCCTTATTGTTTTGAAAAATCAGTTCATTAATCTTATTTTTAGTATTATTGAACCCTTTGGCAATTTCTTGCGTGTTGCAAATGGTAAAGCATTCTTCTTTGCTTAAGCCATCTACACCATGTAGTAATGGAGGTAAAGTATCATTCTTAAAAGCTTGCTGAAACTTAAGTGTTTGTACTTTAATAGCAGCTATGTCTGCTCTATTCCAGATAGACGTGCCTGACCCAAAAAGGCCAGAAACAGTTCCTGCTGTACCAGTTACATCTGTAGCAACATGCCTAGTGTGTGATCTAGCTCTAGCATTAGGTGCGGGTCTAAAGACTCCTACATGGTCAGTGGTGTGTGGCCCACTGATGGGATCATTAGTGCAGGTTTGATAAGCAGATACAATATATGTAAGCATCATACTGTAAAATTCAGAAGTATTAGTTGTGTGACATAAACCAATCTCAGCCACGTTCCAATGTGTGAGATTGAAAATAACTGGAATGTGCATACACTGTACATTATTAATCAGGGCTCCTGGTAGGGAAGTGGTGGTCAAACCACTAGGAGGATCTTCCTCCTGGGGAGGGCAGTCAGTCATTTCTTCTTTGCTTGGTGGGACTACAGAAAGGAAAAGAGCTTCAGTAGCTACATAATTATGAAGACAGAAAGAACATGACTCCTCAGAGGAGAGGTGGTCACACCAAGCTGGACCAATGACAGCAGTAAGATTGTACTGACCAGAATGTCTAGAAGAAGTTTGTCGAATAGAAAGAGTACCATTCTTGGAAATGTCAGTGTTAGGCCACCCATGGAATGTACCTTTGGATAGATGAGTTACAGGGAGTCTGTAGCCCATAACATTAGTTTCCCATTCAATGGAAAGTGTAGATTTTTCTGGGGCAACTACCATTGCATCAAGATAGGCGTCTGAGCCTTCTGTAACAGTAATCATTTTGTTAGGTACATTAATGTGAACTCTCATTGGGGTTGGGTGAGGTTGCTAAGCAAGTGGTCTAAACATTGTCTATGAGTCTGTGGGAGTTTATGTGGTGGTGCAGTCACAGTCAGTGTTGGTAGTCCCACCATCAGGAGGAGGAGGTGCAAGATAGCCATCTTGCCAGAGTACCTGTAAGAAAACAGAAAATATTTGTTAAGTGTGGGGTACTATTCTGCCCTAAGTGGGTTAGGAAAAATAAGTTTAGTCACCTTTGTACAATTTGAGCTGATTAGCATGGAACCACTTGTCGGTGGTCTTCTTTTGCTGTTGAACTCTGAACTGATGTTTGTTGACAATGGGGTATGGGCCTTCCCATTTTCTGGCAAAAGAATAAGTTGGTTGTCTGTACTGGAGAAGCATAACTTGGTCTCCAACTTGCCAAGCAACTTCTTTTACATGCTTATCAAAATGAGCTTTAGCTTGTTGTTGAGCTTTAACCATTTGATTGGCAGTGAATAAGTGTGTCTTCATGATGTCATCATGAAGCTTTTCAACATACTTGTCTACAGATTCTTGATCTGCAGTGGGGGTGTGGAGATCAATCAACAGGTGCTCAGGTAATCTCATGGCTCTACCAGTCATAACTTCGTAGGGTGTATACTTAGTAGTGATTGCAGGAGTGCCCCTAATTACCATCAGGAGTAGTGGCAAGAGGGAATCCCAATCATTGGGATTGTCATTGATGAATTTGCATAACATCTATTTGATTCTTCTATTGGCTCTTTCTACATGGCCTAAGGATTGAGGATGGTAAGCGATGTGGAATCTCTGATCTACTCCAAGTAGTTGGAGTGTCTGCTTCATCAGTTCAGCTGTAAAACTGGTTCTCTGGTCTGAGTCTACCTTTAAGGGTAGGCCCCACCTGGAGAACAATTGATCCACCACGATCTTGGCAATTGTCTTTGCTGTGTTTGTCTTAGTGGGAAATGCTTCTACCCACTTAGAAAACAGATCTGTAACAACGAGTGCATACTTTTTGTTCTTGCTGGAGTTGGTCAAGGAACCAATGAAATCAATTTGTATCACATTCCATGGTCCAATTTGCCTTTGGGGCAACAATCTGGTGTTTCTGTTCACCAAAATTGGATTGTTCTGGGCATGCATTATGCAGTTGTCCACATAGTGCTCTATATCTTTGGCCATGGCAGGCCACCAGATGACAGTTTTAAGTCTCTAGAGGGTATTTTCTGTCCCCTGTTGTCCACCAGTAGGAGTATCATGAACCATATGGATGAATTTGGTTCATAGGGATTGTGGTGCAACCCATAATTTGTCACCTGTAGCCTCTTTTCAATACCAGATGAGCTTCTGATCACTGGACACGTGTATGTTGTCAGAGTGTCTCTTGTATGGACTACCCACAGGTAGTGGTTGTTCAATTCCTTTGCCCAAGAATTTGAACACATCTTTTAGTTCTGGGTCTGATTTCTGTGCAGCAGAAAGGTCCAATGGAGGTTCTGGTACTGGTTTCTGCCTGGTGTTAGCAGCTACTATACCTGCTACAGCTATTGGGTGAGTCATTGTCCATGTCTCCCCCCCCCCAAGTGCCTGCTTTGGCAAGCTAGTCCACTCAATCATTGAATTCATGGTAAGAGTCAGATTTCCAGTGAGCCTTTACCTTTTGGATGTACAGCTTGTGAGTAAACTGCTGTGTCAGAGTGTGTATATACACAAACAGATCACTGTATTTGACAGGTGTGCCATAAGATGATGTAAAGTTATTCTTCTGCCAAATTAGCTGAAATTCAGTTAGGAATGAGCAGACCCAGTTAGCGTCTGCAAAAATGATGGCATCCTTGTCACCATGGGGCATGACCTCCAGTGCACAAGCCACAGCTGCCAGTTCAGCATACTGTGAGGAGATAACAGTGAATTTCCTGGAAATGTACCTGAAATAGCCATCTTGATCTTGTATGAGCACATCAAATCCTACCATCTGCACTCCATCCACAAAGGAGGCGATGCCATCTGTAAAGATTCAATACATGCTGGTATCTTCCAGGACCTCAGGTGTAGCCAGTAAGAATGGTCCCAGTTCAGGTAAGTCAGGAGGTTGGAGGGCACAGCAGTACAGCTTACCTGTGTAGAGTAGGCCATGGGCCAAGATTGAGGGCATTTTGGCAGACAGTACTTTGATGTCTCTGTCCTGCAAAAGCAAAGACCAATGGGTTAGTCAGGTGTTAGAGACTGAACCATCTTTTACTTTGTCTGAAAGCAAAAAACTAGTTGGGGTGTGGCAGGTATGCAAGACAATAGAAGCATACCCAATGATGTACAGAAAGTGCTTGACAACCCAAAAGGTTTCCAAGAGTGTCCTTTCACAGAGACTGTATTTTCTCTCTACTGGGGATAGCATCTGAGATGCATAGGCAATGGGCCTGTGGTACCCATTGTACTTTTCTGCCAGCACTGCAGACATGGCCACATCAGAGGTGGCAGTTTCCAAAGGGAAGATTTGGGTTAGGATTGATCAGTGCTGGGGCTGAGGCTAAGGTCTGCTTGAGCTTTGTAACAGCTTCAGTGTGAGTGGGGCCTCATGTCCATGAGATATCCTTTTTCAGAAGTTCAAACAAGGGAGCAGCCTTCAAGGCAAAATCAGGGATAAAGTTCCTGGAGTAATTTACTATTCCTAAAAAGCATCTGAGTGTTGCCACACTAGTAGGAAGTGGCAGATCTTGCAAGCCCTGGATCTCCTTGACAGCTGGGCTTCCGCCTTGGTCTGTGATATGTAGGCCAAGGAAAATTAATTTTTTTTTCACACAATTGTGCTTTAGAAGGGTTACACTATAGGCCTGCTCTCTTGAGGGGACACAATAATTCATCTAAGAGGGCCAAATGTTCTTCTTTTGTGGTGGTTGTCAAGAGCAAGTCATCCACATACTGCAGGAGACACTGGAGTGTGGAGAACCTCTGCAGGGCATCCATCATGTGGAGATGGAAGAGGGAAGGGCTGTTATGGAAGCCCTGAGGAAGACAGGTCCAGGTGTACTGGTGCCCATCAAAGATGAAGGCAAATTTGTATTAACTTACCTGTGCTAATGGGAGTGACCAAACCCATTAGAGATGTCAACAGCTGAGAACCACTTTTTGTCAGGTGTCAGCCGCTTGAGTTGGGATACAGCTGGGAGTAACTTGATTAAGGTTCCTGTAATCAATTATTAGTCTCCAAGCTCCATTTGGCTTTTTCACTGGCCAAATAGGCAAACTGACAGTGAAGACACAGGTTCTATTCACTCCTTGTTGCAGCAGTGATTGGATGGTCTTCCTCAGTGATGGCAAGGCTTCAGCAGGAAATGGGTACTGCTTCTGCCTCACAGGGATAGGTCCTGGAATCTCAGTGGTGATGTGCATCCTACCACAATCATGCTTGTTGGTAGCAAACACATCAAGATGTTTTTGCAGCAAAGGTGCAAGTTCAGAAAACAGGTCATGACTTTCGAACAAAGCCATGACGTCATACTCCTTGTTGTTGTGGGAGATGGCGGCCACTACGTGTGAATCTGGCATGATAACAGCATGACATTGTCCATTGATCTGTATGAGTAGCTTTTTGGCTAGATCCACTAAACAGCCATGCAGTGCAAGGAAATCAATTCCCAGTATGCTGGTGTGATGAAGTAATACCATGTGGTCATAGGCAAAATCAGTGCTGAGGTGGCCTACCACCACAAGCAAGGACACAGATCGGTAGGTGTGTAGCTGAGTACCATCTACACCCTGTGCACTGGTCTTCCAAATGGTAGATCAGTCAGAAGTGGCTTGGTTCTCATCATGGAGAACAGACATGGCTGCTCTGGTATCCAGAAACATATTCAGTTTGTGGCCCCCGACTGTGGCCTTTACACAAGGCTGTCCATTTGTGTCAACAAGCAGGTCACCCACAATCCAGACTGGGGCCTGTAATTGTCAATCCATGCAGTTCTCAGAATCTTCTTCATCATCCTGTTCCTGAAATTGGAGGCCTAAAGGATCTTTCTGAGCCTCCTGTCTGTCTTGCACAGGATACAGATGTTGTACCTGTGGCATCACAGGTGCAACAGTGGCCTACTCGGTTGCTTCCTCCTTGGTCTTTGCATTGGTCTGGCCAGTAGTCAATGCCACAAAAGGATTCTTCCCTCAGCTTCTTGGTTGTTCAGTAGCTAAAGGCAGGAATGGATTTCCCTGGCCGCATGGCTGTCCCGCAGCTGGAGCGAGGGCTGCTACGTTGCACATAGGCTTGTTTTCTCTCTCAATATGGGCCTCCTCCAGCATTTTGTGGAGGGTCGCGTTCTCATCCTTGAGGGATCGATAGCTAGGGCCATTATGGTACCTGCTATCAGACTGGTTTGGATTTTTCCCATTCCTATTTTTGTTCCAATTATTTCTGTAGTTCAGGTCCCCCCCCCATATGATGGCTTGTCATTGGAAGGGGCCTCCTGTTTCTCGTTAGTGCCTTCCATGGTATAGTGGGTAGGCAGAGGGTTTACTGCAGTGACTTGGGCTGAGGCTACCTGGGCCATCAGGGTTTGTATGGCTGCAGCCTTGTTGTTTTTACTGGAAGCTAGGTTACGGAGGTAGATCAGAAAGACACGCTTCATAACTGAGTTCAATCTTTTCCTAAAGGCCAGGAGTCATATTTCAGATGTACAAATCCTTATACTCTATTTGATCCTTGTGTGCAATCTCACCCGCTAGGCCCTTACTGGCCTCATAGGTGAGCCACAACCATTGATGGTAAGCCACGGGCTTTCCTTCGCACTTTGCTTACCCTTGTAGGCCGAGTGGGCTCCAACAATACCTGGGGCATTGGCAGCAAGGCATGCCTGAGCAATATCATTGTAGGCAAGCTTCTCACAGTTGCAGACGGTCTCTGGGAGCTTGGCCCAGAAGGTAGGTTGGATCGTCTGTCTCAAGACTTGAACCTGGTATTCAGGTTGGAGAGAAAGCTTCTCACAGAGAAAGCGCACCTTCTGTAACTGGCAACCGAGGTTGCCAGTTGGGCCCATCTGTCCAATGCTTTGGGCAATTTGCTGAACAGAATAAGAGACC
The DNA here is from genome assembly GCA_016271365.2 of Neoceratodus forsteri. NCBI lineage: Eukaryota > Metazoa > Chordata > Ceratodontiformes > Ceratodontidae > Neoceratodus > Neoceratodus forsteri. The sequence continues at coordinate 639,089,163 of CM028137.1, read as the reverse complement.
TGTAGGGGGTTGGTCATACGGGGAATCACGGTGAATTCCATGCAACTCATAGCACCATAGAAACATAGAAACATAGACTTTGACGGCAGATAAGGACCGCTAGGCCCATCTAGTCTGCCCATTTCCCTACCTACAGGATAGGCCGCAGATCCTAGTTAACCAACAGCCTATATCTTCCTGCCCCCACAAGAATTGCCTTATGTCTGTCCCATGCATTCTTGAATTCTCCCACAGTTTTAGACCCCACAACTTCCTCAGGAAGGCTGTTCCATGCATCCACTACCCTCTCTGTGAAATAATACTTCCTCACATTGCCCCTGAACCGCCCTCCTTCTATCACCATGAAGGGCAGCTTCCACCACCGCATCAGCGATTGCTCTGAACGCATGGTCCTGGGTTAAAGTATCTTCAAACATGTGATCAATTCAGTCTTGGATGGTTCTTTGACCCTCCAGTGTAATGATATTTTAAAGGCATTTTGTATCATGCTGCACACTTCTGTATTGTCTTCCCTGGAGAGAGGAGCCAATGGAAGCCACCACTCGGAGGTGGTTGGCCTCCTGTATCATGGGGGCCACCATGTTTGTGTTGATGTGATAACTTAGGAGATGAGCCAATGTGGCCTCGATGTTGGGGATGGATGGTAAATGCCACCGCCCCGTGGTGCATGGCCTGAAAACCATTCATAGCTTATACATGTCCAGCGAGAACCTCTCACTGATGGCACATTTTCACCATCTTTGCTTTACATTTCTGATGACAAACTCTCGCAGTGCCCTTCTCAATACCCTTCTCTACCTCACACTGCAATACTTGGTACGCGGCACCCAATTCGACATTCTTCATAAGCTCTTTGTCTAGCTCATGCGTCAACCTTTCATTCTCCTCTTTCAACTCAACATTATCCTCTTGCAAACTTTCATTTGTATCACTCAAGATATCATTCAAATATGCTATGTTTCTTATCACATTTCAACCTTTCACAATCATTTCTCAACATACAAATTTCACACTCAGAGTCTTGAGCAGTACAATGCAACAGTCTGTTATTAGTGTCATGGAGTGACTGGGTCTCCTCCCCTAGTTTCTGTTCCCTCTTCTGTAACTCTGATGCCTGCAAGCACATCCCTTTTTTTAAAGATGCATTTTGCAGTTCAAGAGAGGCACACTTCACCATGAGACTCTCAACAGCGATATGTAGAGCCACAAACAAGAGACCTTTAAGGTTGTATTTCTTGAATTTTTGTTTGGACTCTAAATATTAGCAGCAATGGGTTTTCTGCAGACTTTGCATGCAGCGTGAAATCTGTTCATCCTCCATGGGAGGTGAGGTAGTTTGAGACATCCAGTCTCAGTTCTGTGCAAAGTTCAGGCATGACAAACAAGGGGTAAACAAACAAAGAAGCAGTTGGAAAACTGGATAAAATCCTTGGTGCTGTCACCCAATGGTTTTCTAGTCCCCTGTGGGAAAACGGTGGTGCCAAGGCGGTACGCTGACACTCGCAGAGAGAGTGTATCAGTGTCTGGGGTCAATGCACCATGCCCGAGACCAAGACAGAATGAGTCTGTCACAGAACAACCACTGTAAGCACGAGTAGGTCCAAGTAGGCAGAAAAAAAATGCACTACACTACTCGACATTCAAAATTAATTGAATGGAATCCTCACTTTGTACATTCCAATCTGCACACAGTCGCCAAATGTAACACGGTAATAAAATCACCTTTCTCAGGTTCTTGTTGAAACTGCACAAAGGAAGAGACAACAGACAAGTGGTGTCCAGATAAATGTAATTTATTATTGGTAAATAAGAATAATGCAGGCTTATAGCCAACAGTGTTATTATCACCGGGAGAATGCAATCCAGTTTCCTTACCTAATTAGGTTGCAGTCTAGTCTCATCTCTTCTCAGAGAAAATATGTGCTGCAAAGGGTCTTATACTCTGATAATTACTATGGTTACAGCTAAAGAAGATACATAAAATACATACAATTGGCCAAAAACAGGTGGCCAGACTAACTGCCCTAACTAGCATGAGAAAGTTGCTTAGCTTGGCAGAAGATAAAATGAACAATGAGTCTTGTGTGATACTTCCAAGGTTACTTGCAGTTACAGTTTGCACAAGCACTAAAGATGGCACTGTTGCCTAATGATTATACAATTATATATAATAGAAAACATCTCCCAGTGTTACAATACATTGTGAGAATATAGTGACATGTAATATGCATTGCAAAAGTACATTAGAACTCAGATCCTGACACTTATGCTTATATGATAAGTGCCTGTGCCCTAAGATTAGTACATATAACTACATATATGTTGCTGTCCATGAGGTGGGGGTACAATTAGGGGTACTGGTCCATGGATAACAATCTACACCATTTTTTTAAAAAGTAAAACTAATGCAGCTTCTTTCATAGAAGCAGCATAGTCCTCAGCAGCCAACATATGATTGTCCCTGGATCCCCACCCGGAAATGACTGAGGCCACTACTTCTTGCTTTTTGGATGCTCGTAGGCAGTGTTTATTAAAGGATGTAATCTGCAATTACGACAAATTTCAGATTTCTCCATCTCATATACAAATCAAACTCTACACAGTGGACATAACAGTCCTGTTCCTTCAAGGACCTAGCAGTCCTGTCTTCCCCCTCGTGGTCCTTCTCCAGATTTTTTCCTCTTCCTCCGCCTCTTTTCTCTGGGCCCAGACACCTCGATCCAGCCCCCCCTTTCAATCACCAACCAGGTACCACGCTTACCAGGACCACACTCCCCCGCTAGGTGCGGACACTGGGATCCACCCACTAGCTCTATATCCCTCCCCGTTACTTCTATGCCTGGGTTCCTTTGCCCTGAGCCTGGTACCTGCCCCTCCCTCTCACCTGCACCCCTTTTTCCCTTGCTCCCCCAAACAAAACCTTCCCTCTGCTCAGCCCTTTCCCTTCTTCTTCTCCTCCTCCAGGGGGATTCCACCTAGTCCCCTGGACCTGGCCGCCCTAGTGTGGCCCCAATCTGCCCATACCGGGCCCCCTTTGAGGTCATAATCTGCCAATCACTTCCCCCTACCATGCCTATTTCCCCCCACACTATCCTCCCCCGGCTCTGCTGGCTGGGCGGGTGGGAATCTTACAGCAAGAAAAGGTCTCCCAGAAGGTTACCTGGCTTTTTATACCCCTTATAGAAAGCCTCCCCTGGTCCTTCTTGGCTCCTCCCCTTGGCCAATCATTGCCCTCGAGCACCCCTTCCCTTCTCCTATGTCATCGTGACATCCTAGGTCACCCCCCCTTTCTGCTACCCTCCCTCCTCTTCCTGTCTCCTCCCCCCCTTGGTCTTCATCCTGGTGGAGTCCCAGGACAACCTGGCCTGCCTTTTAGGGGCAAGCCTAATTATAAAGTATCATTAATGCTGGAATCAGCTCTGTATTAAATGTTTTGTATTGCCCTGTCCCCATACTGTCTGAGCAGTGTCAGATTTTAAATGACAAATGGTGTATTCCACCTCATCTTATGTAATTTGTTTGGTTAGGACTTGTGAATCCAAATCTGATAACTGGGGCAAGTTAAAGGAATTTAAGTACCCCTGGGCCTCTGAAATTTGTGGGTTGGTACCAAACTGTAATTCCACATACTGCTCTACTACCTTTAGTATGTCTTCTGGGGCAGAAACTATTTCCCCGGTTCCTGTTTTTAGTTCTGATATCACCCTGTTTCAACCCTTGCTTTGCACTTCTTAAAGGGGTCTAATGACCCATTTTTACCTGAGTGCCAAATCAAAGTTCCTGGTTAATTGACTTGGCTCTATCATATTGTAAAGCACACATCTGTGTTTTTATATTTCCAATCTGAGAGCCACAGTCAAAACCAGTAAGTTCAGACTGTGATATTAAGTACTGCAACTGATTCCGCAACTGGAGATATCGTAAATAGTCCCTATTAGCAATATATTTGGCTCTATTCTGGAAAAAGAGTTTGCCATGAAGTTGTTGTCTTCCCACCATTCTGTGGGTGTGCCATAACATTCCCATACTGAGATTCTGACAGACCATTCATGCCTTCACATTTTCTTTACAACTGGATCTTCCAGAAGGGACTCATTAAGTCCCCAGCTTTTTTTTTTTTTTGCATCATGGGGTATTATCCCAGATAAAGTGAGTTTCAATGGCAACATGATCAGAATATTCATTAACTCAAGTTTTATTGTCTATTACCTATAGAACTGAGGATAAGAAAACAAAATATATTTGGGTCTTTAGGGATACCCTAAAATATGTATATCCCCCCGAGGGGTGTTGACTTCTGTAGGCATCTATTAACCCAGCCGTGGAAACTATATTCTGCAAAGCTGTGGAGTCACTGAATAGTTTATTTGTTTGCAGCTCCCTATCAAAATGACGTAACCCACAATTAAAGTCTCTGAACCATACCAGTAGAGGTGAAGAGTGTAAAAAGGGCTGGATTTCCCTAAACAACGAGACCCTCTACACCTTAGTCTGCAGGGCATATGTAACAGTTACTCTAAATCTCTCATTGCTATAAGAGATGTCCAAAAGTAAAGCCCTCCCAGGGTGAATTTCAACTAACCTAGAAACTTTAAGCATGGGATCAGAAAAGAGAATACCTATCCCATCTCAGGTATCTTCCCCAATTGACCAGAAGGAAGGACCAAGGGTCCAAGCCTTCGAGGACTGTTGTAGCTCATATTGTGATTTCAGTCAGGTGTCTTCAATACAATAAATATTACTTTTACCCTGTGTTAGTGAGAACAACACCCCTGTCCTCTTCCTCTCACTTTTGATACTGTTCACATTAAGAGTAGATATAGTGAGGGAATGCATCAGAAGAAATAGAGAAAACAACATACATTAAGAGGTCTTAGAAAGCCTGCTCTGGCTGGTTCTTTTGGCAATGAAGTCTCCATCTCCCCCTTCTTCTGTATCAGTAGTGGTAGAAGCAATTGAGGAAGTATCAGATTCTTCTTCAGCTGAATCACACTCAGTTGGCATGCCTGACAGTACAGCATAGTTGTTCCCTTTTTGCCATGTGGAAGAATTCTTTACATCTGCACCCCCCCCCCCCAGGATCCCTATTAGGTTTGATAGCTAGGGCTTTTCATAACATGTAGCATTTCTTCTGAGGAATCAACTTAAAAGGCCTAACCTTATCCATGGGGGTAGGGGGAGGAGGCATTTCTGTATCATGAGTCTCTACAGGGCTAGAGGGCTCTGGCTGAACTTCTACTACCATTTGGGCCACAAGATTCTGAGAGGCTTCTAATGGAGGATCTGGGGTTGCTTGATCTGGGGTCACACTTTCTGCCTGTAAGGATTCTCTAGCTGTTTGAACACTTTCATCTGCCACCCTTTTAACCTGTTGTTTTTGTGCTGCATCAACTAATGGACAAGCCTCCCTATTATGGGAGGCTGAAGGGCACCGCCCATAAGCATGACCGGTATGTTCACACAGGATACACTTAAATAAGTTGAGGCAAGCAGTGGAAACATGGCCATATTCCACAGAAACAAAGAAACATAGAATCTGATGGCAGATAAGGACCGCTTGGCCCACCTATTCTGCCCATTTCCCTACCTAATGGATAAGGTGCAGATCCTAGTTAACCAACAGCCTACTTCCTCCTACCCCCCACTAGAACTGCCTTATGTCTGTCCTATGCATTCTTGAATTCCCCCAATGTTTTTGACTCCATGACCTCTTCAGAAAGGCTGTTCCATGTATCCACAACCCTCTCCATGAAAAAATACTTCCTCACATTACCTCTGAGCTGTCCCCCCTCTATCTTCAAATTGTGCCCCTTGTTCTTGCACATCTCTTTTTCTGAAAGATGATACCCTCTTGGACTTTGTTGATTCCCTTGAGGTACTTGAATGTTTCTATCATGCCTCCCCCCCCCACCTTTCCTCGAGGGTATACATGTTAAGCTCCTTTAGTCTCTCTTTGTATGTCTTTTAGTGCAGTCCCTGCACCATTTTAGTTGCCCTCCTCTGGACAGCTTTCATCCTGTCTATGTCCTTGCGGAGATGGGATCTCCAGAACTGCATGCAGTACTCCAGATGGGGTCTCACTAACCATCTGTACAAAGGGATAACAACTTCCTGTTTTCTGCTGGTGAGGCCTCTCCCTATGCATCCCAGTATCACCCCAGCCCTCCTTACTGTCTTCTCACACTGCTTTCCCACCTTTAGGTCATCTGATATGACTACCCCAGGTCCTTTTCCATTTTTTTGTTGTTAGCATCTCACTCCCCATTGTGTACTCTTCCCCTGGATTTTTGTGTCCCAGGTGCATTACTTTCCACTTCTTTGTGTTGAATCTAAGCTGCCATACGTTTGACCATACCTCCCACCTTGCCAAGTCCCTTCTCATCCTTTCCACCCCACCTTGTGTATCAACCCTGTTGCAGATCTTTGTGTCATCTGCAAAGAGACATACTTTTCCTTCTGGTTACTCTGCAATGTCACTTATAAAGACATTAAAGAGGACCAGTCCCAGTGCTGAACCATGCGGTACCCCACTAGTAACCCCTCTGTCTTCAGAGTGGACTCTGTTTACTATTACCCTCTACATCCTGTTGTCCAGCCAATTTTTTACCCAGGCTATCACCTTGGGACCCATTCCAAGGCTGGCTAACTTGTATAGTAATCTTTTGTGTGGAACTGTGTCAAATGCCTTGCTAAAGTCTAGGTAGACCATGTCCAAAGCCCCTCCCTGGTCTACCACTTTGGTCACCCAGTCAAATAAATCTATTAGATCCATCTGACATGACCTTCCTGCTGTGAATCCATGCTGCCTTGGGTCATGTGCCCTGCTGGCCTCTAGGTACTTAACAGTTCTTTTCTTCAGAAGTGATTCCATAATTTTCCCTACCACTGAGGTCAAACTAACAGGTCTGTAGTTTCCTGCTTCTGCCTTGCTCCCACTTTTGTGAAGTGGAATCACATTCACCCTTCTCCAGTCCTCCGGTACCACCTCATCCTCACATGATTTGATAAAGAGGATAGTCAGTGGTGTCACTAGTTCTCCTCTTAGTTCTTTTAGAATTCTTGGGTGAATCCCTTCAGACCCCATTGCTTTGTCCACCTTCAGTTTTAAGAGTTCTTTCAGAACCCTTTCTTCTGTGAATGGACTGGTATTGCCCTCACTATCCAGAGTGTTTCTATTGTTTGGTTTAGATACCCCCTCCTCTTCTTCTGTAAATACTAAGCAGAAGTATCCATTCAGTATCCCTGCTGTTTCACTGTCACCCTCTGCCTACATTTCCTCCCCTTTATTAAACTTCAGTATCCTTCCCTTGGTCTCTCTTCACTCCCTAATGTACCTATAAAAGGTTTTATCCCCCTTTTTAACAGAGTTGGCTATCTTTTCCTCAGTTTGGACATTTGCTATTCTGACTGCCTCCCCTGCCTCCTTCTGTTTTATCTGATATAGTTCTCTTTCCTGCTTCTTCTGTGTTTCCTTATATTTCCTGAATGCTATCCTTTTTTCCTTAACCTTCCCTGCCACTTCTTTTGAGAACCATGGTGGCTTTTTCCTTCATTTTGTTTTGTTGATTTGATTTATACAAAGGCTTGTTGCCTCTGTGATGGCAGTTTTAATTTTTTTCACCATTTTTCTTCCACCCCTTCTTCTTGCCTGTTTGCTAGTGCTTTTCTGAGGCACGCTCCCATTTTGCCAAAGTCAGCCCTCCTAAAGTCCAGCACCCTTGCTTTTGTATGGCTTGACTCTACAGTTGTGTTCATTGTGAACCACACTGTTTGGTCCAAACAATGACTGTAGCGGGAGGCATCGCAAACAGAACTGAGATGTGTATGTGACCCACATTTAAAACAGGCTTGGGGTTGCCCTGCATAAAAGAGGGATCCTCTGTATTTTCCCAAGAAAAAACTATTGGGGAGATGCACAGGCCCATTATTGGTAGTCAACAGCTTTACCCAAATTCTCCAACCTCCATCCCAAATCTGCTCACTGTTCTGTATAGGGGAAGGCCTATCTATGATCTTAAAGCGTTGGCGCAACCAAGAAAGAATATCTTCCACATTGACCCCTTCATTCTTAAACATCACTGTAATATTTTTAACCAAAGGTCTAGTAAAGGGTATGACCAAAAAAGGTATCCAGGCTTGAGAGTTTGTAAGGTTCTTTTTTTTTTTAAATTGAAATATTTTTATTTTGTAAAATATCAAATATAAGATAATACAGTTTGCAATACAGGCATACATTAGATAGTGTTACATATGCAAATATATGTTTTCCCAGGATTCAATTCCAAATCTGGCATTTCATAGGACTACAATTTACTGTAAGGGTCAGTATATTAGGTGGGGGTGTATCAAGACAGTATAGAGGTATATACCATATTATAACTAGGTTCAAGCAGAGAGAAAAACTGAGGGCACCCATTAGAAGCTGACCAATATCAAGGTCTTCCATACAAGGCACAGCCACAGCTGTTGATTTCAGGCTGCTCCTGGCATTATCATCCTCCCTCATGGTACAAAATCTGAATAATGGTCCAACTGATATTATGTCCATTTTCTCCATCTATTACCAAAACTGATTGTCCAATTATTCAATCTAGCCAAAATCTGTTCCAGGTTGTATACCTCATAAGCTAGCATTCTCCAGGACTCTTTACTTGGGGCAGTGGATGAGAACCAGAGCCTAGTGATTACCTTTTTAGCAACCAAAACCAGGATTGCCAGAAGTCTGTACTGGGCCCAATTAATTTTAAGCCCCATTGGGGTGCTGACATCAGGACAAAAGAGGGTGAGCATCTCAGGCATTTCAAAAATATCATTCAATTCTGCTATCACTTCTTGCCAATATCTGTGAAGATATGGGCATGACCATATTATGTGTTCACCCCCCACCGAGGACTGCCCACAGCCTCTCCAGCATCCCCCGAACTCCTGTCCCCTGACCTGAGCAGTGATATCCAGGGTTCTAAAGTATCGAACCCTGGACTTCCACATAAATTCTTTCCAATATACTGTACAATAGAAGAGATCTTAGAATAAGGGAGGCCAGATTTTTGCCATATATCCTTCTCCAAGCTTATACTCAGTTCTTTAGCCCATCAGAGTCTGATGTAGTCTAGGCTATCTGTACTATATGTCTGCAGTGCTTGGTAAAGATTACTTATAATGTGATCCGGTATGGCCCCCCTTAGGTGATATATAACCATCTGTATTAGGTTGGAGGGGGATTCGGGAATCTTAGATAAAGAGTCTTCATAGAGAAGAAGCCTATTTTTAAGAGCTAAGTAGATTGGGTATTGGGTCAAGGGAAGTTTGTAGTTGGCCTGTATGTGGGTAAAGGAGTGAATACCCAGGGGGCCCACCATTTGAAAAACAAAGTGCAGTTGATATGGCTCCCACTTCAAAAGTGAGGAGGTTAGTTGGGATGAGGATAGTCCAACATAGTATGCTAATGTTGAAAGAAAATGCCGCTTGGATGCAGAGAGAAGGTGTTGCCATATTTGCAACCAATGCCTGAAAAATTCAGCAGTAAAATTTTGAAAGCGATTCAGGGGGAGACACATCAGGGGGTTCCCCAGCATGAATGGAAAGAAGTCTTTGAGACCATTAAGAGTAGCCTCAGTGTCTTTCCAAGGAACTTTATATTGAGTGGTTACATGGTATAAGACTGTGCTGAGCTGTGCTGCCTGTGCATATCATTTCATATTGGGAATATTGAGCCCTCTTTGAGCCTTAGGGAGTTGTAGTGAAGTATTCTTTATTCGAGGGGGGCTGTCTCCACAGTCAAACCTCAAAATCACTTCATCCCAAGCATGGAAGTGTGTGCTGGAGGGAAATATAGGCAACATTTGTAGAAGAAATAGTAGACGAGGTAGTATATTCTGCTAAATGGATTAGCTCAGCCCATTATTCCTATAGGCAATTGCGCCCATTTGGAAAGATCAATAGTAATTTGCTGGGTGAGTGGCTCTAGATTCACCAGTTCTAGGTGTATCAACTTAGAAGGTATTTTAATGCCCAAATATCTCATTTCAATTTTATTACAATGGAATGGGAAGCGAGTCCTCAATGTCTGAGAGGGGGTAAATGAATACTTAAGTACTTATGTCTTAGAACTGTTTACTCTATAGTCTGCTAGGCCACCAAAGGTATTGAGCTGCTCCCAAACTGCTGGTACAGAAGTTTCTGGTGAGGTAAGGGTCAAAAGAATATCATTTGCAAAAAATGTAAGTTTATAAGACCTCCCTTCCACAGGAATCCCCTCTATATTCACTTGGGCACGTATGTTAGCAGCTAAGGGTTCTAAGTAAAGGGTAAATAATAAAGGGGATAGTGGACAACCTGCCGGGTGCCTCTGGTTAAAGAAAAAGGTGCAGAGAGTGTTCCGTCTCATTTAAGGTAAGCAACAGGGGCCTGATACATGGCCTGGATTTGGGCAATAAACTTATTTGGAAAGGCAAAGCGCTGCAGTGTGGCCCACAGAAAGGGCCAGGACACTCTGTCAAATGTCTTCTCAGCATCAAGGCTGAGAAGGACTAATGGTATCCGTCTCTGTGCAGCAAATTCCATGAGAAGCAGGATACGTCTGACCACATCATTAGCCTGATGCTTCACAATGAAGCCTACCTGATCTCCATCTACCAACTGCAGGAGGAGAATATCCACCCTATGCACTAAAATGGACACAAATAGTTTATATTCACAATTTAGTTTTGAAATGGGATGATAGGAGGCCATTAGAGACGGGTCTTTCCTGGGCTTGGGAACAGCTACAATTTCCATATATTTCCATGGGGGGGGTTCCTTCCTGTATATCTATAAAAGCTTTAGCTAGGGGTGGGATAACCAATTACTAAAATGTTTTATAAAACTCTGAAGGATATCCATCAGGTCCCGGGGCCTTCTGGGATTTAGTTAGTTCAAGAACCTTCCAACTTTCTGCAGCTGTAATAGGATGAAGTAAACCTTCAGCCTGGAGTGGGGAAAGTTTGGGTAAGGGGGAGTTGTGTAGGTAGGTGTTCACCTGATGAGGAGAGGGGTGGGTATCTTCAGAATATAAAGTCTTGTAAAAATCAGCCATAGCTTGTCTAATGTCTTTAGTGTGAAGTATTGGGGTCATGTAGTTTAGTGACCATGGCTTGTTGCTTTGCCCCATGTAGGCACCTGGCTAAATTTCTAGCACCTCGGGGGGCCCCCCTCCTGACACTTAAGCTTTAAATGGAGCAGTTGTTGCTCTATCTTTTAGTCAAATAACTTCTGCAGTTTTTGTTTTATAGTTTGCAACTGAGATTTAACGGTTAGGTCTCCCTGAAATAGTTTGGTCTGCAAATGCTGTAGGTCAGCTTGTAATTCAGTTTGGAGATTCTCTCTCACTTTCTTCTTATGGACTGAATATCTAATGATTTCTCCCCTTAATACGGTTTTAAGAGTGTCCCATCCAATCATGTGAGTTAACTCTGGGGAATCATTATCTATCAATATTTTCAGTGTGGCCTCTTTAACCATTTGAATAAATTCAAAATCTTGGAGATGCATGAGGTTAAGGTGCCAGATGGATTTTTTCCTAGGCTTCCCCACATCTATTTTTAAATAGAATGGGGAGTGGTCTGATAGAATAGAGGCCCCCACATGCACATCCTGCACCAACTCCAGATGTTCAGCTGAGGAAAGGAAATAATCTAGCCTAGAAGATGTGTGTGTTTTAGGAGAATAGTATATGTATGACCTCGAGGAAGGAAAGAAGTGTCTCCACAAATCTACCAAACCCATCATAGGAAGAGTGGTTTTCAAATATTTTTGTATTGGTGTGGCCCTGTGTCTAGAAGGCAGAGACATGTCCACAGTGGTATTCAGCATGATGTTGAGGTCTCCTCCTATTACACATAAGCCCTGGGCATCGGACAGAAAGTCATCTGGAAATTTTTTGGCCACTGGCACAGGTGAACCTGGTGGCAAGTATACTGAGGCCAGGGTTATTTGCACAGAATATAATTTCCCAACTGCAATTGCATATCTGCCTTCCCTCTCCATGATTTGGCTCTGCAAGTGGAATTGCACCCCGTGCAGAACCAAAATCACTGCCTCCCTCCTCCTGCCCAAAGCATGGGAAGAGGCTATTACTGTCTGAAACCCCCAGGCTCTGAATTTTGAGTGCTCTACCTCAGAGAGATGCATCTCTTGTAAGAGAATAATCTCAGGCCTGTCCTGTTTAATAAAGCAGAGCAATCTCTTCCGCTTAATGGGGTTGTGGATGTCGTTGACAATGTACAACAGAATCAAGGAGGTATCAGCCATTTTAGGTAGTTGTTAGTGTGCTGAAAAGAAAAGGGTGGCCACCTGTGTTTCCCATATATTCTGAATGTTTGTATGCAATAAGTGAGGGTCAGGGAGGCAGAAAGTTCCCCAAATGTCTGTCTGCTCACACCTGCCTGGTTCATCCTGACCTCAACACCCCCAGATCCATTAGTTGTCTGAAACAACTATTAAATAACCCTGAATTTGGCAAATCGGTAAAACCCCCAGCAGCCCATCCTGCTCCATTGGGGCCTCTGATCTGAACATTAGGTAACTCAAGCTGTATTGCAGTTCCAAAATAACATTTTAAAAACTCAGTTGCCAACAGGGCACAACAAGAACTATAACAACTTATAAACAAATTTAAAGATATAATTGGTTTTGCACATGTAACCCCTTGTTACCCGGGGTTACTAGAATCCCAGTAAGACCTAGTGGTAGGCAGGGAAGGCAGCTTGTGAAACTCCAGTTAAATGGGTTTCACACTGTCTCACTCTGTTCTCAGTCACAGCTGAGACTGAGAGATGACATCACCATAGAACTGTTGCAGCTGCATAAGCCACATTGGAATCTGCAGCAGAGGGAGTGAGATAGAACGTTGGGAGTTTTCAAAGGCAGTCTCCTATTTACTGTTCAAGCAGGAAGGGAGTTTTCTGTTTACCTCCTTGGGAGAAGGAAGTCTCCTGCTTGCCTGCCAGCAGGAAGGAAGTGTCTTTTGTTTACCTTCTGTGTGAGAAGGTCAGTGTCCAGTTTCAAGTGATGGAGACCGCTGTCCAGGTCTCAGTGCCCCCTCCCTCTGGGGGGGGGAGTAAAGTATCCCTCTGTTGATTCCAGGGGCAATCCCTTAATTTCTACTACAGGAAGAAAGCTGCCTTTTTTACAGTTTCTGTTTTTGGTCTGACAAGAGGAAAGAAGTTGTACTTCGCCTGTGAGGCACCTGCAATGAAAGGGTGAGTGTTTTGCTCTAATTTGAGAGGGCAAACAATGTGTTTCTTCAGTTTGGAAAATGTGAAGAAGTATGGGATTTGGACTACTATTTGGGAGGCCTATTGTACTAGGACAAACAAATGGAGTAGTATCAAAATCTACAGTTTGTATGGATTCAAGTAATGTTGTAGAGGGGGTGCTACAGTCCATCCTCCGTTTAAACTACATTTCGAAGTTTTAGTTTCTGTTTGTCCAGAGAAATGGCCGGGTATGGGCTGTGGGAGCTGGAGGTGGGAACACCCCCCATCTTTAGTAACCAGGTCCACCTCTACGGATTTCTGCTGTGATTGCTACTTGCCTCATGCGCCTGGCCAGTGATGAGGTAGGTACCCAGACGTGGGTCACAAATTGGAAAATCTCTCTAGGAGTCGCAGATTCTAAGTGGTGTGGGGGAGCCACAACTTGGGAAAAGAATTCTCCTTGTTTGATGGGAGTCAGAAGAAAGTAAGAAGAAAATCTCTCTAGGAGTTGCAGACTCTAAGTGGTGTGGGGAGCCACAACAAATAAAATTTGGGTTCATTCTTTAAATGGACCATCAGTCAAGTGGCCGGCAGGGGAGCTGGGCCAGTCAGGCTGTGTATCCAATGCACATGCAAGTCCGGGCTGTGTGCCTGGTGGGTCCAGAGCCAGAAAACAGTAGAAATGGGTTCATTCTTTAAGTGGACCACCTTGTAGTCTCCAATCTGCATTATCAGTATACGTAGCCCCTTGGGGGTCCATCTATGCTTTGTTGTGTTCAGCAGTTATGAATAAAAGCCACACTGAAAAATCCCAATACTGGTTCTGGACATTACAGTTATTGCTACCTGTGTTCGGATTTACTTTGGTGCTCCTGTGCAGAGTAGCCAAACCTAGGTCCCCTTGTGCCACGTAACCTCATCCTCCCCGAACCCAGGTCCCCACCAGGTATTGCTGCCAATGCCACCAGCATGCCACCTATCATTTTGGTAAAAAGGCAGGGGTGAGGGGTTACACACAAAATATGACTGCTATTAGAAACCACCTTGTTTCCAGTAAGCAAATCTGAAAAAAATTAAAATAGGCTTCCAAGGTAAGGAAAACTACAGTATGTTTCCCTATTAAATCTGGAGAAGCAGAGATATAGTCATGCTTCAACCCAGTTTGGGGGAGGAGTGTCTGGAGCTTTCCTTGCCTCAGACTCCCTTGGGACCCCAGTGATCCCAAATTAAACAAACTCTGGTCAGAGCCGATATGGCTGTGGAGGCTTGTGGGATGCTTTTACCAATTATTTCTAATGAATTTGCACAATGCAGATCTCTGGAGAGGCAGTTTCAATGTGGTGTTCCTTTCACACATTTTTACAATCTGTTTTCCTAGAATATGCCTACTGATTGCTATATATTTAGCCTGGATAGTTGACAGAAAAAATGGCATTTTATTTTCAGTGGGGCTCTACATCTACACAATATTGTGCTGCATTGTGTAAAATCAGAATGCACTGAAAACAATATTTTACATCTGGGGGGACATATTAATTGTGGGACCAATGCATGAGCAGAAAGATGCATTGGCAAAGAGGGTGCGCCAGTTGGCACTGATACAATAGTCAAAGAGAATGCACCACCAGTACAGGGTATGCCTACAGTGAAGCCCACCAGAATGAAGCGCAGCACTGCAGAATTCTGCAGTAGAGTTACTGCAGCAAATAATGCAATTTCAATGGGAGTTAATCCCTTTTGTCATGCAGCAAACCTGTGACACTTCGCTTCATCCTGGGGGGTTTCATTGTACCTGTTGAAAATGTGACCCTGGATGGGAGTCACAGTGCAGGTGGCTGCCAAGTCAGGTGCATTCAGGGCAATCCCAACTGAATACCTTCCAGGGGGAGTGTGTGGCACATACCAGTATGTGCCGCAGCCCCCATGGTTGATATTCAGCCAAGGAATGCAAATGAACTAATTGAGCATGCAGCGTGCAAAGGGACCTTATGCATGCTCATTACCAGCCCATTTGCATGTTGGCATGGGGATGAATGCTCCAGAGCAGCTCTTGCCCCCAAGCCCCAACCCCAATCACTCCCATGTGGGACAGGCCCTGAAGTCTCTGGTGGTAAAGTGGCACCCTCCCCACCCATTCCACCAACCCCGACCATACTGGAGTCCAGGCTCTACCATTTCCATACTGTAGGGACCCCGATGCCATCCCTGATTGCACCTGAATACACCTGCAGTCCATGTCCATAGTATAGTGGCCACCACTCCCCCCCAATGGTGCACAGACACCCCCTTCCCCCCAGCTCATCCCATTGCAATGACTGGCTCTGTGATGGGATCGTACCACTGTATCTGCAGGTGACAGAACTTGTGCAGTACAATGCTGGAATATGTTATACATAGGCACGAGCTGTGTGTAGGTGATAATGCCCAGTGGTCCTACAGCTCAGGCACCTGCATGCAGATCCATCATCCTGGTGTCATTGCACTGCTCAGTGCAGGTGACACCTGATGCTGTACCCACTTGCATAGGTCCCAAAACAGGCATGTTACAGCCAAACTCCCATTGGTTTGTACAATTGGGGAACTGTGGATGAACTATCCATAGCCTGAAACATATGCTACAAATGGCATTGCAGGATACCACACCCCATGGCACCCGGAACACCTCAGCAGTCCAGAGGGTGGCATGTTACACAAGGGAATGGGGGAGAGTGTGGAATTACAGCAGTGTATGACAGCAGAAAGATACAGCATCGGCAAGGCATTCATTGGAGGTATATAAATTCCATCTTATGGTTTGCCAGGGATGTGCACACAGTTGCATACACTGGTGGGTCCACAGCTTGTGTAGTGCCCTAATGCACGGTATAGCCAGTTGGATCATTCCAAAGTGCAGGTCCCTAGCCCGGGTTCAGTGCAGTCAATGGATGGCCATGGCAGGGTGTGGAGGGAGTGCCAGTCTTTGCAACACATTGGGTATGGAGGGAGTGAGGGTGTCTGCATACAGAGGTGGTGGGTGGGGGTCCTCTATGCTATGGATATGGACCATGGTTTCCTCTGGTGCAATCGGGTCTGGGGAGGGCCTACACTATGGAGCTCTTCAGGGATGGAGTTGTGTATATTGGGGATGGAAAGGGGATACTTCTAGTTCACCAGGTCTGCCAGGCTGCTGTGCATCTGGATGCACATCCGCAGCCTGCCTGTGGGTGGTTGGCTGGGTTAGGCCAGCTATTCATGGCCTAAATGTGGGCCGTGGTGCTCTGGACTATGAAGAGCTCATTCCCACTGAATATGCCACAGCACGGCATATGCATAGGAATGCTCCCTAGACTTGCACAGCATACCATTTGTGTGTGCCCTGGCCCATTCCCATGTGGCCGGCACATCCCGCACATTTGAATATCATGCTGCTGTGCATTATTGGAGTTGTACGGCACTTCTCCCTTTTCCACAGGGATACGCTGTTCATCTCCTTTGTATAAGGTGGGTCTGGACTAGGTACCCTGAATAAATACATTATAAAAATGGTAAAATCATGACCCCACAGCAAACAAGATATTGCATCTAATCTGGCACAGCCTGCGTAAATACAGTGCAAAAATGTGTAGATGAAGATCCCTATGACAATGAGATGTAGCATCTCCCCTGCCCTATCCAGGATACAAAATATAGGATAAGAAATATTCAGTGTTCCCAGATCCAAATAACCATTTCCCTGTAAGAAGCCCTCTTTTTTCCTGTGTTTTCCTCGGAGTGGAAGAATCAAATCCTGTATAAATCCCTGTAGATTTTTCCATAAGCCACTGGTTCCTTATTTATGACTTTGTTCTTTATTTATTATATCAGCAGCCTTTTATCAGGAAAAGAGCTCTGTATTATATGTCAGGATGGCCTTGGAATGATTTGGATTGACATGGTATGAATAAAGCATAATGGGGGACTACCTATATATGAAATAAATATCACACTCATTATTTCATGAACTATACTCAAAATTAGTAATCACAAGTTGGACAATCTTTCAAAAGATACTAGTAATGCCTGTAAACAAACGTATTGCAAATAGAGACGTTTCCCTATATATACAGTATATATATATATATATATATATATATATATATATATATATATATATACACACACAAATGCTATTTTGCATCTTATAGTTGTTATTTTTCAGACAAATTCTCATAGACTTTTTTCTGTCCACCTGATGGAATCTTGAATGAGTTAAGTAAATGTTATTATTTTCAAGGCCCTGATCCAGCAACTCAGTAAATACACACTCAGTGCATCATATTATAAAATGACAAAAAACAATCTTCTGTTTCCAGTTGTTTGATCAGGAATTTTGTAAATGGTATAGTTATATACACCAGTATCTTGCAAGTTCCCCAGGAAGATCGCTGACATTTCAGGAATAATATCAAGCCTACACAAAACTTTAAACAAATATAAAAATAATAATATAGAAAACATAAAGGGAACTTACAAGCTCAAATGGGCAGACTGGGTGGGCCATAGGCTCTTATCTGCTGACAGTGTCTATGTATCTATGTATCTAAACAATAACTGTCCTCCTAATAAATGGCATGATCTATTTCATTCTCAAAAATAGCACATTATATATCAAGTCAATATCTCCTCCGTCTTGGCATCAAATAAGATCTTGGCTTGTAAAAAGTGCTGAAATGCCTAAAGTTTGTTGTAATTAATTAAAAACATCCACATGTCTGTCATGCACAGTATTGTGTCTTTTGATACAGGTTGTATATTGTATTTGCTGTGCTTTTATTTATGTACATATTATGTGTAACTGTTTATTTTATGCATTGGGACCCCATTGAAAATGAGTCTCTGCTCAATTGGGC
This sequence comes from Neoceratodus forsteri, assembly GCA_016271365.2. NCBI lineage: Eukaryota > Metazoa > Chordata > Ceratodontiformes > Ceratodontidae > Neoceratodus > Neoceratodus forsteri. The sequence continues at coordinate 639,071,060 of CM028137.1, read as the reverse complement.
TGTCCTTTTCTGAATGTTCAGAATAAAATATTTACTACTACTACTACTACTACTACAACATGTTGTGAGACATCAAAGCAAGTTAACACATACCCTGACTACATCATTATCAAACCTCAAATTTATTTATAGAAATTATGCACAATTACATTACTAATACTGTAAATTAAATTATTACTGTTCAGACCTTATTGTTTAGATTGCTCATTCCAATCACAAACAATACATTTAAGTTCCACAGCCTGGAGTTGGAGGTCCAAAACACAAGAAAAACTCAACTGTTGTCCCCTACAAATTTGTTTCTCGGTTGTTTTGACTAACTTTTTATAACTCTATATGGGAACATAAGGAATCAGATAATTATACAGATGAATTTCTCACTCATGGGTTGTCAGCAGTTAATTCATTAGATAAGGTCTCCCTTGCCAGGAGTTTGATTGTTTCTCCACCCCTCCCCCAAACACACTTACTATAAGAGATCTCAGTAGCTCTTATCTGTTATGTTTGGGAACCAGGTGCATCCCTTGCAGTCAAAAAGAAATTTATATATTTAGTCTGGGTAGTTCACTGAAGACCTGGCATTTTATCAGATAGTCTTGAGAGGTTACAAAACAGCATAAATCTTTATAGATTTCCTGGGAAGGGGTAACATTTCTGAGGTATGAATCTTTCTTGAAAGATATTCATGCCCAACTGAAGTTAACAGCACACATTGTTTAAACGCTAGGCATTTAAATGTGCATGTTGTTGCATTTCGAAGGGGATAAACAAATCTCCAGTTTAATAGACAACCAATATTTAACAAGCTGTTTCAGTTTCCTAATGGTCATCTGATAAGCAGCTTGGAGTTATGTCTCCAACATTCTAAACAGAAAGAAGGGATTATTTTATTTTAGTTGCCATAGTGATTTGTAGATGTGGAAGGATACATTGAAAAGTCCAAAAAAATGTGTTCCATGATACTCCATTTTCAAGCTACAGATAGCAAGATGGCTGTAGGCTCTGCCCACAGCCATAAAAACTAAGAAGGAGAAAGAAACATAATTGCCCGGGTGGCTCTGTATGGTCGAGTGCCTAAAAGATATGCCATATCAATTCATTCTTCCCCCTCCAAATATCTTAATATTGAGCTAGAAAGCAAAATGAGCCACAAAAAGAATCATTGCATGCATATGATTATGAAAGCCACAGTGCATTGTATATCCCCATGTGTCTGGATTCCTGCACTCCTATTTCACATTAATAGTTTGCAGTGGGCATTTTGCCTTATGGGTCCTAAAAAAAAGAAAAAAATTGACCCATATTGTGGACATCTCACTGTCCATTTTTCCAAATACCCTACATTGCTCCGAGATGTATTCCTTAAGTTCCAGAAGTCTCAATATTCAAATATGTTTAACACCGCGATTTATATCTTGCAGTTAGTCCGGGAGCTAGTGAAATTATAGGGTATTGCTCCATGCTTTAGAAATATGGGTAAGGTATTGAGGTCTAATGGGGAGACGGGACTAGCCTGGAGGAGGTGAGACTCTCAAGCACTACCACAATAAGTGACCGCAAGTCACCCAGATATACAGAGGGCCAGAACAGTTTTAATAGTACAGTCTGGAGTTGGGCTAGCCAGCAGAGCCTATATCTGGAAAGTCCCAGGCCCAACCACCTCATACCCCCAACACCCTGAGCCCATGACCGCTACCTGAGTCTCAGCAACTTAAAGGAAGTGACCAGGGAATTCAGGTATCCTTGGCATTGTTGTTAACCCTTTGAAATTTAGCTAGGCATTGTTTTGGATCAGGGGGCACAATTAGTAGTGTCCTCGCGCTAGCGTGGAGCTGCATCTGCTGTCTGCCATCTTGGAGATTGAGCAGCTGGAGCTGTAGATGTGTGTGGCCTGTCTGGAAAGATGACACCTTATTTGGTAAGTTCCTCTCGAACCTCCTCAGCTGAGGAGAATTTTTGCTTCCTGGAGGGTAATGTGACAATCAATTTTGCAGGGTATGGAGTAATAAACTGCAATCCCTGGGCCTTCAGTGTAGGTAGCAATGGAAGGTATGCTCTGTTAAGTTTCATAATTTTGGGTGCGTAGTCATGGTCAATATAAAATCGCTTCTGGCCATGGAAGATATTGTGTTTGCACCATGCGGTGAGCAATATCTGTTCTTTCACAGCATAGCTATTGAAACGGGCTATGATAGAGTGAGGGCTGCCAGCAGGTGAAGTAGGTTTGGGGGCCAAGGCCCAGTAAACTCTCTCAAGATCAATCGCCATGTCAGCTGGGAGCTCTAAGGCAGTTTTCAGTAGATTGGATACAAACCCCTTAATTTTTGTGCCCTCAGCGCCTTCAGGTATACAATAGAGGTGAATGTTCTTACTCCTTGCTCTATTTTTGGCATCCTCCTGTATAGCCGCAAGTGGCTCCTGTTGTTCCTGTAGTTGCTGTATTAGGCCCTCTAGGTCAACCACCTGATTCTCAGTGGTGCTAACCTGCCTCTCCGTGTCATCAGCTCACTGTTCTAAGAGCATATCTCTGCACATCTCACCATTTTAGCTGTTTAATATCTTCCCGGAGTGCACATAGTTTGTGGTAGATGGTGTCTAATCTTTTAATTTTTAGGTTTAGGCTTACGGTTAACCGAGCTGCCGTGTTTTGCAGAGAGAGGCGCGACCTGAGAGAGTGCGGTGTCCGTGTCTGAGGCCTCGGAATCTGATCTCTCAGCATTCATATTGCAATCTTCCACTTTTCTGGTCGCTGATGGCTCATTTCCTTTGTTTCCCCTCTTGTTCATCTTTGAAATATGTTTTTGGATTGCTATGCAGTAAGTTAGAGGTGGAAATGCTGAGAGGGATGAATGGAGCAGTTCTTCTAAGTGACCATTAACCTCAGGGGTGGAACCAGAAGTCTCGGGGAGTTTTTAAGGTTCTGATACTGCATCCCAAATCTGTCAAGGCTAGAAACATTTTTAAAACTAATGTCATAATTGTAACTACCAATATGAATCAGAGCAAAAATCTATGAGGAAAAAAATGTCATAGTCCCTTTGAGCAAAATTCTAGCAATAAGTAGTCTTTCAGGGGGGACTCTAACCCTCCTTTCCTTTGTAATTTAAATGCACCGCATTCCTTCTTGGAGCAGGTTCTCCTTTGTTCTGAAATAGGTCTGATCATCTGAACATAGGAGCTAACTGTGGACTCTGGGTTGAATCACTTAACCCCCCTTCTGCAGGCCCTAACCTTAGGGGCTCTTCTACAACCAAAGTATGCCCCCTTCCATCAGAGGAGGGAGCATTAGTACCTGCAATATTAACATTTTCAACTATTTCAATATTAAAAATATTCTCAATATTAGTTTGTGCAGTGACAGTCTCATTATCAAGAATAACATTACCCCAGGGTGCATTGGAGCTCATGAGACTGTCAGTAGTGGTGGCCACCTGCTGAAAAGGAGCTTGAGCTATTTGCTGGTATCAGTGCACTGTGGGATCCAAAGGATCTCAGATCCATTGTCCATTTTTACCCTGTACCCAGCCCACATCCTCGAATACACGGACAGAGGACCAGTTTCCTGTACCAATGTCCTCATTCCTCAGGAAGGGTATTTGAACTGCATTAGTCAGACTGGTAGTAGCTCTGGCTGCACTCCAAGCAATATACAGCTTTGGTTTCACCTGCAGAGTTTTTCTGCCATCTTTATGACTGGCCACTGAATTTTTGCTAGTCCCAGTATGGCGAGTAGGCCACCACTGAACTCCTAGCCTGTGGTGGTCTGCCTGAACAGTCTCCATAACTTTTATAGTGATATTTTTCTGTGTGAGTTTGCCAGCATTTGGCACACAACTTCCCAGTCATTTTCACTGCCAGCCACTTGCACAGCCACCTCCTTCTGTAGCTGTCATTCCTCTGATTCAGGTAATGCAGGGATGGCTAAAGCCTCATCATCAAATGGCTGACTCATACTGACAGAGCAGTCTGCAGGTTTGACAGGAGAAAACCTATCCCTTATTCTGCAAAATGCAGCTTGCAATTCTGATTTTCCTTTTCAATTATTTCTCTTTAGATATTTGTTGTCGCAACAGGTGTTCTAGGGATTCAAGAACAGCAGTATGCTTAGCAAAGTCAGTTACCTTGTCTGAGTTTACAGAAACATTTTCTTCACCAAGTTCCTCCGTGGAGAGAAACACGTCCATAGTAGCATCCTCTTCTTCAGAAAAAATTGCTGCCATCATTGCAGCATCTACGGCCTCATGCATTGAGAGATCAGGGAAGGAGGTCTGCTCCCCTGTCTCTTCAACATCCATCCTGTCCTCCATCTCCACCGAAGTGGCCATCTTGGAATGGATGGCCAAGAGCTCACCCTACAGCAGAGATGGGGACATTTTTTTTGCAAAATTCAAAAACAGACCATCATTCATGTTACAGAAATGTCAATAGAAAATGAAATCAGTTCCAAGATTAAATAATACATTAGTTTCATCATACACTAACAATTCCACCTTGTCAGAAAATAAACAAAAGCCTACTCTACAATCACAATCCCTGAAACTTCTAGTCAACCCAATGATCGAATGATGAGTACACTGTAACAGACTCAAATTTCTTTACTCTTTTGTTATGCTTCTAAGAAGACATAAACCTTACATTTTCCCATTTTTTTCCACTCCTTATAATACTAAACAGTGTACCTTTAAAGCATACAAGGAAATTATATCCTTTTTTGCCTATCATCCAATCCAATCAGTCCCCTCCCAAAAATAATCACATACAGATTCCCCCATTGTCTTTCTTTCATATGCATACACTTTCTTTAATTCTACTTGTACTTTAAACAAAACAACCTGAAAAATTACCATCTTATGTTGTAGTACTCTCTGGCATCTTGCCTGCCAAATTGCCCATTTTATGCATGCTAAAATAACATACACAGTACTCTTTTTCCACTTTCTCCAAGGTTCAGGTAGCTGTCCCTGCACCAGGACTTCAAAGGTCATATTAGAAAATATTGGTGTGCCTCATAAAGATGCCAAGGCAGACCAAAAAGAGTAGGGTAATTTCCCCAGTATCTTAACCAAATTTCCTCCATTAACTAAAAATACTACCAACAGCTTTATCCGGTTTAATGTCAGTTGGTATTCATCTGCATCACCCCTTCCCCGGGATGAGGCTGAAAATAAGCAGAATTGTCTAGTCCTTCTTTCCAGGTCAATAAAAACAAAATAAAAACAATAATAAAATATTCAAGGCCTCTATATATGTAGATATTTTAGTTGTAGTGTTCTCAAACCAACCAACCAGTTGACTAATTTGACTGTTTCAGGATTTAAGGTGAATGTTGGTGAGGAGGAGACTGTGTCCCTCTCCAAGGCAGAATTCATGGACTTGGAGAAACAGTTGCCCTTTTGATGGTGTAATGAACATGTGAAATATTTGAGGGTATATACTCCTGAAAACCTAAGAGATGCCTGTACAGTAGCAAAGAAACAGATTAATATAGATTTTGGAGGCAGAAAAAGGCTCAATGACCCATCAAATCTGCCAAGTACTTTCCTGCATCCACACCTAGCCTAATGCTGGACCAGGACATGTCTACTGATAGCCTTATCTGTATTTTGACACCCCACCCTGGTCCAAAGCCAAGCACCCGCTTCCCTCAACAATCCACCCTCCCTCCTTCGATTTGGAATTTTCCCTAGGTCTGTTCAACCTGTGTTTGAAGCCAGAGACTGACTCTGCATGATTACTTTGTCTGGCAGCTCATTCCACTTCTCCACCACCCTTTCTGTAAAGAGCAATGTCCTTACATCCCTTCTAAAACTTCCCATACCAGTTTCCATTCACGGCCGTTTGCAACCTTATCCTCATTTCTTGTAAACAGAGCACTGCTGTCCACTTTTTTAATACCTCTTAAACACTTCAGGATCTTAATTATGCCCCTCCTCCCTCCTGACTTCAAGTGTGTACATACTGAGACTCTCCATCCTCTGCTTATACATCTTCTCCTGTTCCACTTAATTAGTTTTGTGGCCCACCTTGGAACAGCTTCCAAGAGGTCCCTGTCCATCAGCTGTGGGCTCCAAAACTGCACAATGTACTCTAGGTGAGGTCTCACCAAGGATATGTACAAGTATAGACTCACCTCCTTCCCTTTACTATCAAATCTCTTCCCTAAGCATCCTGTCATCCAATTTCATTTCCCTGCAGCCTTCTGGCATTGGGCATAGAACTTCAGACTTTCATTAATAATGAACACTAGGTCACTTTCATCTGACATCTGTTCCATCCTCACTACCCCAACCAGTACTCTGTTCTTAGATTTCCTTTGCCATTATACATGAATTTACACTTTTTGGCATTAAATTTAAGTTGCCATATCTTGGACCATTTTTTTTCAGTTTGCCTGGGTCTGTCTTCAGTCCTTCTATTCCATTCCAAAAGGAGAGCTTACTGCGACCAGCTGAAGAGGGTAGGTGCTATCCAAACAATGGGCGGCCTGCCCCAAACACACACAAAGTCTCAGAGAATGTGAGAGATTAAAGCAATGCATTAGTAGACAGTAATTCTTTACAAACTTTTTAATTTGATGTGTTTCCAGAAGGTACTTACAAGGCTTATAGCACTAAAACGAAATAAAGCTGTGCTGCAGACCCTGTCTGCAATGGAGCTTATTTCACTTAAGTGTTGTAAGCCTTGCAAATGCCTTTTGGAAACAATTCCAAGATTAAAAAGTTTATGAAGGATTTACCATCTGCTGTGCATTGCTTTGAATGCTACCACTATTTTCCGGAAAGCTTTTATTTCTTCAGCTGTATCCACCTTGCCACCAGCTTTGGCATCATCTGCAAAGAGACTAATATTACCCTGGATTCCTTATCCTGCATCACAGTAATATACTGAAAAGGGTTTGCCCCAGAACAGACTCCTGCCATAGCCAGCTAGTGACCTCTCTGTCTGGGCGTTTCTGATACAACATGGGTAGGGTAAGTTGTGGGAAAACTGCTTGAATTGTCGTCATTATCTGTAGGGTAAACTAAGACCAGCCAGAGTAGCACACATTTAAGGGCAATTTTAAAAAGCTGTCTTGCCTGTATTTTGGTGATTGTGTTGGAATTGTCTGCTGTGGGACCTCAATAAGGTTATAACTGGAGGAAGGATGGCAGGACGTGAGAGCTGAAGCCTTATATTTAAACCTATCCAAGCATCCCATAATGTGGCATCCCATCATGTGAGTGTTACAGAGTTGGAGTGTAGCATCTGCCTAAGGAATATCTGCAGGGCATCTGCGGGGAGCCGCAGTACTACAAGGGCCTCTATAAGTCATTGCAGATATCTAATAGCTTATTTAAGTAAGTGGTAAAGCAGGTTGCATAAAGGGTCCTGGAGATAACCCTATCTGAGGTACCTCAACATAGCAACCTGAAAGGGTTTATCTGTTTAACTGTGTAACGTGTAACTCTGTAATTTGTCAAACACCCTATCCAGAGCTGAGATTCAGACAGTCGGAGGACAGAAAATTAGTGCCAGGATGTTATTGCATTATAGGTAGGAACCATTTAGGTGCTGTGTGAAGGGAAATAATGGACAGTATGGAGCATAGGTACAGAAGGGAAATAGCTTCAGGGACTGTGGGACACTCATCTCCTAGACTATACTCTGGAAGAGAGGACACTGCCACATATTAGGACATATTTGGAGATTCAGACACAACTGGTAGCAGCAAAAGAAGGTAAAGCCCTGCTGTTTCATCAGTTGAGCTGATGCTCACAGGCACACCCTGCACACCCCCTCCCTTAGAGGCCCAGTTGCTCTGTGGACTAGATGGTGGTTGGGAGGCAAAGGGGTGATAGGGACAGTCACAAGGAAGTCAGCCAAGCTCACCAAATTCTGACTGAAAATTATTTTTATATTGCGTGTTTATATTACTGGCGAAGGTGCAGGTACCTGAGTCCATGGAGGGTGGGCTTTAAGCATGTCTGGAGCACTGAATAAAATGGCTTGGTAGCAGTCAGTGGAGAGAACAGGAAGAAAGCAGCAAGTAGTATTCAAGTAGTAGTGGACTCTGTGATTAGAGGGTTGGAGAAGGTGGTGGGAGGAGGCAGTAATCAGATGGCTTCCCGGCACATCAGCCATCTGGGATATGGACAGGATAGGGAGGATGGTAGAGAGAGGGGAAGAGAAGCTTGAGGTACTGGTACACGTGGGTACAAATGACTTGGTGAACCAGCCTATTGAGACTGAAGTGTAATTTTCAAAGGCTTGGGGGGGGGCAGATTAAAGCCACATTAAATTTCTCTTGACTTTTCCCAGGTATACCCTGTGTAGGGTACAGGGAAGAGGAGGGACAGAGTGAGGAAAAAGGAGATTTAGGAGTTTAATGGGTGGTTGAAATGATTGTGTCAGGCGGAGGAGTACCATTTTGTGGGAGACCATGGGGCTTTCTGGGATGGTATCTGGTCAACTTAGCATGAAAATAATCATGGCACAAAAAAGTGCTGTTAAACTACTGTCAGGAAAAACAGCGAATGGGGCAAAAGAGCCTCCACGTGTGCACATTGACATGCACACCCCAGCAACGGGCATGGGAGAAAATGGAAAAAGGGTCACTGGCAGGCTCCATGATGCCCTGGCCATGCTTCCGACTCACGGTTCCTCCTGGGAATCTGGATTGTTCATGAGGGGATGGCCTTCCCCTCTCTGGCCCCACCACAGGGGGAATTGATGGGGGGGACTTGCCTGTGTTGCAGTTGGAGTCAAGTCAGTATCACTCATGGGGGGAAATTAGACTCTCACAGAGAAAGCCGCTGTTGTGCCTGCCAGCTGCCCCATGAAAGAAAAAGGAATATGGAAAAAAAGTGGATTGCACTCCTTAATCTAGGGCTGGATGTGATGCACCTGAGAATACAAATGGAACTGGCATCAGAACTACATTAAATCCTGGTAGGGCTATTCAATAGCTCATTAAAGCCATGGATGAGAGATTAAAGCATAGCAGACATGGCTCTGCTCCACAAAGGAGGGGTCAGGGAGGAACCAGAAACTACAGGACTATCAGTATTACCTCCATTGTGGGCAAACTGATGAACAAGGAAATGAGCTGCAGAGGCTACCGCTCCTTTCTTGTACCAGTGCGTGGTCAGTAGTTAAGAGACAAGCAAGCAAAAAAGACCTGCACCAGGTGAATGTTATTTATAAAGTTATTTTAATGTAAAAAACAAATCTTACATTCACAGACCATCTCAAACGCAGGGCATCCCAAACAGATTTCTCCTAAGTGGCTTTATCAAGGGATAGCTTTAGTTCGTATGCCTGGGTTTTTAAACTACCAACCACCAATCAAAATAAAGCATGACATTTAAAGGTGTAGTAACACTTTTCACCTCATAATTTTCCTTTTGAAAGTACTTGTGCTTAAAAATTATAAAGTGCATGAGTGAAAAGTGCTTAACTCAATGAGTGCTATTACTACATGATTTCTATACAATTTCTTACCCCTTTGTAGCAGGTACAAAATTTGAGCAGCAACGTTTTCCATTTTTATACTAGTGTCAATGGGGGTTTGGGAGTTGCAGAGGGACCTGCGTAGATAAGAGAGGTGGTCCGAGGTTTGGCAGTTGAAATTAAGTGCCAAAAAGTGCAGAATGTTGCATACAGGGAACAAGAACCACAGGACAGAATACAGGATAGGAGGGGTGAAGCTGGGCACTACTAGAAAAAGAAACCTGGGAGTCATCATAAGTGACTTCCTAAAACAAACAACCCAGTGCAACAAAGCTTACAGAATGTAACTAGAATGTTCAGGTGTATGTAATACACCAAAATCAGGCACCCCAATTAACTCCGATGCCCCCAAATCCAGTATCCCCAGTACTTCCCAGTATGGTAAGGGTCCTCAGTAAAGTACCCCAGTATAGGGAGGTGCCCTTGGTATTTCAAGGTGGTAGGGAGAGGGCCATGTAAGGAAACTGCTGCCTGCCATTTTAAACCTTTTTTTTCTTTTCTGCCTTCCCCAGTCTGCCCAGCCTGCCCAGCCAGTGTGGCATGAGCAGGTGCAGTTTTTAAAAAGTCCTACTATTGCTACATGGTTGTTTGCCCCTACATTATCTGGGACTTGGTGCTCTGAATGCTGGTGAGCTTGGTGTGTGGCCATTAGAGCAGTTTAGCCATTGGGAGTGCAGATTGCACAGTAGTCCCATCGGGGAGTACTTTAAGGTGCTCTGAAGAAGAAAAAGGGGATCATCTGTCCCAAGGAGGAGAAAGTACACAGGGAATTCATCTTAGAAAAAGGGTTCACCTACTGTCCTCCTCACATCCCACTATCAGGTGTTGGGCTCCCCAGTGGTGCGGCAGTCTCCTCAGTGTCAGTGGTTCATCATCAGTCAGCTGGCCACAGTGTGGACTCTGTTTTGCCCCTTCTATTATTTTTAGTTTTAAAATGAATTTTTGGTCCCTTGGTGACAGCGTAATTGAGTGGGGCCACATCAGAAGAGAGTATGCCAGTAGAGAGAGAGAGCACATTGTGTCAGGAGGAGCATCGGGTGGAGCAAGTAGACCAGCAAGTCCCCCTAGAAGGACCTCCCATAGCTTGGCAGCAGTCTGCAGCCAGAGCTCTCCTCCTCCTCAAGCTTCACCCAAGGTCAGGGGGCGATGAGTCAGCAACAGCACCAACGGGCAGGTGCTGACTGCCTGAACTAATGAAACAACATAAATATATTGTTTGATGCACTGATTGGCACATTAAAGGATGGCCATGTCCGTAAGAGGGGTCAGAGAAAAGCCCCAGGTAGTAAGTAATACTCCAAGGGTGGGCTCCAAAGGCAGAGGCAGGCCATATTTAAATTTAATACAACAGACAGCTCCAACAAAGAAGCAAAGGCAGAGGCAGGCCATATTCAAATTAGGCAGAACATAGGGTAAGTCAGGCCCTATTTAAATAAATTTGGCTCCCAGATGCAGAGCAAAGAGCAGAGCAAGCCCTAAATTAAATTAAAAAAAAAGACTTCAGTCATGAGCAGGGGCAGAAAAAAACCCCAGTTTAAACTAAAGCAACCTAGGTGGGCTACTGATGTGAGCAAGGGCCAGCAAGCCCAAAAATATATATATTTTTTTTAATAAGCACCAACTGGGCCAGGTAGGGACAAAACAAGCCTCAACTGCATAAAAAGGTAGTGCCACAGGATGACATGGATGGGCTAGTGGCCAGGTGGCCACCAGGAGCCCAAGCTAAGGGCTAGTGTTACATAATTTAATATTTAGTACTTAACATGCACTGTGTGTCAGCTCTAGCCAGGAGGGAGTGGACCAGCCAGGAGTGGATAAGCCATTTAGTGACCCCAGTGGCAGCATAACTGCCTCAGCCCTAGCCAAGGGCTATTATCCGGAACCGAAAAAGTGTGTAACCAATCCAGATCCCACTAGAAAGGAAGGGACAATTAGTGTGGGATCCCTAGTACAGAGGCTAGTCAGACAGCCCTCAGCCAATAGGGTAGAACTCCTGTTATTTGTGTAAACCCAAGCAAATGCCTGTGGGAGGACGCAGCCCATGGTCGCTGCATAGCTAGGTATATCCAGCATTTAGCCAGATTTTACCTTATGCAATACCTGCCATAGTACAACTGTTATGTAAAGTGATTGTGATGAACGTTTTAAAGTTATAGTGCTGAACTGAATGCACACTGTTGTGAAGGCAAAAACTGTAATTGGTCCAAGACTGCATTCAAAGGGATAGCACCCTACATGCTCTGAGACTGATATTGCCCTGCATGCACCAACTTTGACCCATTTGCCTTGGGTTTTCCCTGTTTACTCTGAATACTGCTTGGATTACCCTGCATGGTCACCGCATGCACCAAGACAGACACTACCCTTGCATGCTGTGAGTCCCCTTTTATAAGTGACTGCACTTGTCTGGAACCTATGAATTGCTCTGCATGTTACCAAATGGCCCTGCATGCTATTGGACTACCCCACCTGTTGCTAACTACACTTTTGATGGTTGCTTGATCCATGATTGCCGATAACAGCAACCACCAAACGACAGACAGTCCTTGTAAAGATTAAATTGGACTTCCACCTAACTGCATGCTCACAGTTTCTCTTGCATGACCCAGAGACTGTTTCACCCTACTGCATCCTGACAGCTTGGGACAGGCCATCAGGATAAAGACAGCATAGTCAATAAGGAACTCCCTGTCACTTGCTTTCTTCATAGTCTTCAGGTCACCCCCTCCACAACAGTGAGCTAGGTAGTGCAGAGAACTGCACTGGTTCACAGACAGAGATCCAGTGCCCAGTGGGTTGGAGTTTCCATTTCAGGTCTTCAGCTCTCTGGAGATTCTCCAATGGAAGAGTTCAGTTCATCAGTTCTTCAGTTTTTCATTTCTCTTCCCAAGGCCAGTGGTGACAGCACAGAGAAGTTCCAGTTCTTTAGTTCTTCAAATCTCTTCCCAAGGCCAGTCGTGATAGCCCGGAGGCATTCCAGATCTTCAGTTCTTCAAATCCTTTCCCAGGTTCAGTGGTGATGGGTGGGCCCAGAAGCTGTTCAGTTTGTGACAAGTCCTTGGAAATACAAGTGGCTTGTTCTTTCCCAGAGTCTATCGTGACAGCTTGGTGGTTGCCTGTGGAATGCAAGTGTTTTCTCTTTGCTCATATCCGTGAGTTTTGTCGATTCCCCCTGGCCAGGTTCCTTGCTTTCATCTGCTCTACAAGCTGGCTAATAGAAAGCATGTGTGCAGAGGTTCCTTGGTTTGTTTTCCTCTGCAACACATCATCTATGGTGCCCAATGAATTCAGTTGAACTCTTGGGTGAAGGCTACAAATGTTACAGCCATAGAAGTTTTGCAAGTGATCTTTTTAATCATAGTATTAGCAGTGATTTTAAGTAGCTCAGCAATGTTAATAGAATGTTTAGAAGTGGAAGTACTTTGTTGCCCACCCCTTTTTCCTTGTTCTGAATTTTGTGGTACAGCTACTTAATAAACTGGTTCTTTTTGTGAGTTGTGCATCCTACCTCTGCACCTGGTGGAACTTCCACTGTGTAGCCAAATTGTCAAAGATCCACCTTACCCTCATGTTGGTTTCTTTCTTTTTCCAACCAAGAGACAGACTCCCACCTTTTCTGTTCTTGGCTCACTTCATCTGGCATACTCAGCAGAGAACGTGCATCACACAGATTGCTTTGTGTCTCTTATTACATAGGAACATATGAATCCGCCAGCAGAAACAGGCCTTATAGTCTATCAAGTTAGTCTGCTCAAATGCGCAGCTAGCACCCTTATATTGCAGCTGCCTCCCCTCCCCCCTCACCTTTACCCCCTCCTCGCACCCTGTCCCATGCAGTTTTAAAACTGCCCACTGTGCTACAGGGTACCACCTCCTCAGGTAGAGTGTTCCATTTCTCCACCATCCTCTCTGTAAAAAAAAAAATGCCTCCTCATCTCTCTCCAATATCTTCCACCCTCCAACCTGAGACCATGCCCCCTGGTGTCCCTTCCTCTCCTCATCTTAAATAGTCCTTCTGTGCCCATTTTGTTAATCCCCTTCAAATATTTGAAGGTCTCAATCATATACCCCTGATCCCTCCTCTCCTCCATGATGTACATATTCAACTGAGTTAGCCTGTCCTCATAGGTTTTGCCCTCCAGCCCCTGGGTCATCCTAGTTGCCCTATGCTGCACCCCCTCCAGCAATCTAACATCCTTCTTCAGAAAGGGATGCCAGAACTGCACACAGTGTTCTAAATGTTGGCCTATCTAGTGAGCTCTACGGTGGCAAGATCACATCCCTATTTCTGGATGATGAGATTCCTCTCACAGTACACCCCAGCATCTTGTTGGCCTTAGTTGCCACCTTCCTGCACTGAGCTGAGTTGTTCATGTTACCTGTTATGATTACCCCCAGGTCCTTCTCCTCCTCTGTGACCTGCATCTGAACTCCCCCCAACAATAGCTCCTCCCTGGGTTCCTTGCTCTGAAGTGCATAATCTTGCACTTCTTCACATTGATGCTCAATTGTCACTTTTCTGACCACTCTTCCAGTTTGATCAGGTCCTCCTGTAGCCCCTGCTACCCCTTTACGTCATCCACCACCGCCCCATCTTGGTATCATCTGTGAACAGACTGATCTTGCTCCTAACACCATGTGAGATATCCGATATGAATACCCCAAACAACACTGGACCCAGGACTGAGCCCTGTGGCACCCCACTTGTCACTGCCCTTGGGTAAGAGAGTGCCCCCACCACCTGTTGCTGCCTCCCCTTCAGCCAGTTCACAATCCGGTTTACCATCCTTACCCCTGCCCCCACATATTGCAACTTACCCCCAGCCTCCTATGATGTACTGAATCAAAGGCTTGCTGAAGTCTTAATGCAGCACATCCACTGTATGGCCTTTATCCTGTTCTGTAGATACCCAGTCATAGGTTGGTCTGGCAGGATCTTCCAGAGACATATCCATGCTGCTGACTGTTCTGGAGTCCATTTTCCTCCAAATACCTCACCAGCCTCTCTTTCAGAATTGCTTTCATAAATTTTCCTATAATGGATGTGAGGCTTACAGGTCTGTAATTGCCTGGTTCATCCTTTGGGCCACTCTTGTGGAAGGGCACCACATGAGCCATCCTCCAATCCTGTGGTACACAACCTGTGTCCAGGGAGGTATTGAACAGGTCCACCAATGACCCCACCAGTTCTTTCAGCACCCTGGTATAAATACCATCCTGAACGGATGCCTTATCCACCCTTAGGGCCTTCAGACCTCCAACACACTGCCTTCCATAATTACCCCATCTGTCACCTCTTCCCCCCCTTGCCAACCTTCCCCATCCCCTGAGGTAGCTGTCCATCCTTCTCCTTCATGAACACAGAACAGAAGTACTCATTTAGTGCTTCTGCTTGTTCTGCCCCCTTCTCCACCCACTCCCCGTCCTTCCTAATCCTCATTATCTGGTCCCTGCAGCTCTTTATTTCCCTTATGTATCTGAAAAAGTGTTTCTCACCTTCCCTGATGCCCTGTGCCAGCCTCAGCTCCCTGGAAGCCTTGGCTTGTTCCAATGATGGCTAGGCTCACTTCATGTGGGAGGAGTTTCAACTGTAGGAGGAAATAGTTTTTTTTTGTATCTAAACACTTTATTAGGCATTTGTAAATATAACATTATTCAAGAATACAGCATTCAGACAAAAGAGGTTTTACATATAGAATAATGGCTGGGTAGGGGGTTATAATGAGAATTTTACATTGAACTGAACAGGTCTGCCAGTGGCTTTGCAAGCTCCTCTATCAATTCCTTTAGCACATTGGGGCATACTGCATCTGGGCCCAGTGATTTGTCTGTCCTCAAAGCTAACAGTCCTTTTTTCACTCTTTATCTATTGCCTCATCTGTCCCCTTACCCCGTTATGGCCCCCTTCTCCCATCTATCGGCATCGGTCCATCTTTCTCCTTTTTGAAGACTGAACAGAAGTATTCGTTCATTAATTCCACTCTCTCTCTCTATTCTACTCCACCCATCCTTCCCCTTTTCTTAGTCTGACTATCCCGTCTTTCTTTTCTCAATGATGTAGTGGAAGAAAGCCTTCTTCCCCCCTTAATGCCTTCTGCTAATTGCAATTCCTTCTGAGCCTTTGCTCTTGGAACTGCCCTTCCTGCCTCACTCACTTGTCCCAGGTATATTTCTCTGTCCACCTCCTTATTGGTCTTTCACAGTTTCTTGTAGGCCAGCCTCTTTTTCCTCACTGCCTGGGCCACCTCAACTGAACCAGCTTGATGCTTTGATTTTGGAGTTTTTCCTTTTGTAACTAGCACACTCCTTCATTGCAGCCCCTATTCCTTCCTTGATAATATTCCATTTTTGATCCACCTCCATAGCTGCAGTAATTTTCACTAGATGCCATTTAAGCACCTCGCCCATTTTCCCAAATCCCACCCTCCTAAAATCCAGGATTTTTATGGCTGTGGGTGGAGCCTACAGCCATATCGCTTTAGCATGAAAAGGGGTTTTTGTGGAACACATTTGTTTAGTAGTTTTCAGTGTATCCTTCCATAACACTGCAAATCCCTATGGCAGTTGAAAAAAATACTTCCTTCTTTTTGTTTAGAATGATGGACACAGAACTCAAAGCTGCTTTTCTCTAAGAGGAAATGTGCACACCTTCCAAACAAATTTAAATATCTTTAAAATTATTCAAGGTGTGCAAAAATAACCAGTGTGAAAGTTGTTCAGGGCAAAAAGACCTTCACATGAGGGTAGTCACTAATCTTAATTCTTTATATTTTGTAATATATGGTTTTCCAAACAACCTCATTTATTTTTCTGCCTGAGTGAATGCAGTAGGAGTCATGCCAAACAAATGTAAATATCTCGGTAAGTATACAAGTTACCAATATAAAACCAGCATGAAAGTTGTTCATGACAAAACGACCTTTCAAATGAGGGTAGTCACTAATCTGAATTCAATAGATTTTTTTAAATATAGCCATTCGAGCCTACAGCCATATCACTTTAGCTTGAAAAGGGGTTTCCGTGGAATGCATTTTTTTTAGTAGTTTTCAGTGTATCCTTTCATAACACTGCAAATCCCTATGGCAGTTAAAAAAAATGCTCCCTTCTTTCTGTTTAGAATGATGGACACAGAACTCAAAGCTGCTTTTCTCTGAGAGCAAATGTTCACACCTTCCAAACAAATCTAAATATCTTTAAAACTATTCAAGGTGCACAAAAACAACCAGCATGACAGCTGTTCAGGGTAAAAAGACCTTTCGCATGAGGGTAGTCACTAATATGAATTCTTTACATTTTGTAAAATATGGTCTTTCAAACAACCTCATTTTTTTTCTCTCTGAATGAACATAGTAGGAATCATGCCAAACAAATGTAAATATCCCAGAAAGTATACAAGTTACCAATATAGAACCAACATGAAAGTTGTTCAGGACAAAATGACCTTTCAAATAAGGGTAGTCACTAATCTGAATTCATTAGATTTTTTTAAATATAGCCATCTGAAAGGTGAAAATTGTGAAGAAAAATGAAAATACAGGTAATCAGATGACAATAGTTTAAAAAATATAATTAGTGCAGCTTAATGAATAAGCTCATTTGAAAGGTAATTTTGTCCTGAATAACTTTCATACTGGTGTATGCATACTATGTATACTTTTAGAGATATTTACATTTGTTTGCCATAACTCCTATTGAACTTATAACAGACTTATTTCTCAAAAGCACTATGTCACTTTAAGTGAAATGAGACCAGACTATCTTGTCATGCCTAATTTAACAGTAGATCATCATGACATACTAGTACTTCAATGGAATTCTTTAGTGCTTACCAGCTTGAAATGAAATTATCTGCTTATTAGGATCACATTAGATCTTTTCAGGATGGGATCATGTTAAATCTTTTCAGAACAAAAGCAGCAGATTAATTTTAGTAATTATTAGCCAACAATATCCTATGAGATCTATATGTGAAGCTGACACTGACCAGATAGGAGAAGGAAAGAAGACAGAGAAGAAAAACAATGTCTGTCTGTAAAATGTTTAGGCATCTATGCTGCAACACTGACTTTTTCCATTTATTCTATCCTCTTTGGCAACTTCTATTATTAAAACACATGAAATGTACCTTGGGATAACTCTTGAATGACTCCTAAATAAGTTTAAACCATTCCCTTTGTGGGAAGTCAAGACCAGTGCAAAAGGTCAAGTATTATTTTTTCTTTTTTTTTTTTTTTTACACATTTCTAAAGTAAAAGTGTGGAGAAATACAAAAGTATGTAAAACTAATATTCTATGCATGTTTAGCTCAGAGAGAAATTAATATTTGCTCAAAATCAAACTCAAAGTTTATACAGTTTTTGTTCTAAAGTAATTTTATTCTAAATTGTATTGGACTATTGATGAACTGAGCAAAGAAATGCTTAGATAAAACAAATTGAAGACTCCAGGATTGGGAGGTCATTAAAACTGCAAAAGGTCAAATTATGAAACCTTAAATGAATTCATTAAGACCATTCTTCTTAGTGTGTAATTATAATGAATTAAAGCCATTTGAATATAAACCTATAATTATACAACCATTGTAATACATGTTTTTAGGATCAGAGGAATGGTGCAAGGCTGCCAAAATCATGGTGACCTCACTGCTTCAATGCTTCAGTGTGTGTGGATCAAACCAAAAAGAGCCATAATAAAAGCTTCTATCTTCTCAAAAAAAAAATTATTTTATTATATTTGATTTTGCCTGAAAATACAAAATAGCAATAAGGAAGTAAAACAATCAAGAAGAGATTTCATTGTTCTCCAACCATACATTGAAGCCAAGCCATAATAAAGGCTTCATCTTCTTCAAAGCAATTATATTTTATTTAGATATATTTAATATTCTGTATCTAAGTAGATGCTAGAAAAAAAGTTTATTGGGTGTTTGAAAACAGGCAAATGCAACCAGACACAGAAGGAAGTCAAAAGAGAATATTGGTTGTGGGGGCTAGTAACAAGTCAAGGAACTTGCTTGACCACTCCAATGGGGGCCACCCACCGACACTACTGACCATTGGTCGACACTGGTAGCAGAGAAGGAGCCGAGCAAGTGCTGCAAGCAGTCAGTGAAGGAAGCAGAGGAGGAGGAGGTGGAGGTGGAGGAGGAGGACGAGGAGGTGGTGGTGGATGGCAGGCTGCCTGCCATAGCTCAGCTCTTGTTTTAAATCCCTGGTGGTGCCTGAGTGGCTGTAGCAATCATCTGTGCAGCAGCCCTCCATCTGTAGGAATTAAGGGTACTCAGTTTAGCTGTACTGTTGTATTAAAGCAGGCTCGAGCTCCACTGCAGCAGCAGGTCTGACTGGAGCCCCAGACCTCCAACTCTCTCTGCTACTTGTACAGGACTGACCACTTGACAGTGAGGGATCCTCAATGCTTGCAGAGGAAGTGAGAGGGATTGTGGTTGGTGTTCATTTGTGTGCTGGGGGCTGGCTGGGCTGGGAGGAGTGCCTTTAAGTGTAAGCATTGCATGTGTCTGAACTGTTGTGGATTGCATGTGCGTAGGCAAATGGGTATCCAGGGTATTCAAGCCCTCTCCCCCCCCTGAAATCACCTCAGAACATTTCAAATTCCTGTATTTCATTTTCGGGTTGGCTCAGGCTCAGCTGCTAAAAAAACTTAGTGTCTCAGCAGTCTCCATAGCGGTTGGAGCTAGCTGTAACACAATGTGCATGCATGGGACCATTGATGGTCAGAGGAGATGGAGACATCATCAACAGAGAGAGCAGGAGAAGCCAGATGAAACAGACTAGTGAGCATGCTGCTGTGCTAATCATCTGTAAAGCACCCAGCAAGTTGTGGTATCCTTTCAACTGTCGTGGTGGTTGAGTGGGACTGTGTGCTGCTCTTCCCTAGCCTCAGTTGAACTGTGGGAGAACTTGAAATATGGTCTACTACAGAAAGAACTGACCCATCCAGTGTCGAGCTGCAAGTAACGCCGGACTTGTCTTCTTGACTATGCTGGATGCTGGCTGGACTGGTGGTGTGGTCTGAAGAGAAGACAGGAGAGGTCGAGGAAAATCTGCTCTGCCCTAATGGCCTGTAGTCCTGTCTTGGGAGGGAAGCAACTGGTAAGACAAGCAAACAGGAGGATAATCAGCAGAAAAGGTGAGTGGAGAAAAGAATAAAGATTTATTCATGGGGAACTCCCCTCATTCAGAGAGGTGATGAGGGGTATTGGCAACATCTCCCAGGGCAACCCACTCATTACATCTCAACCCCACCGATGTTCTGCCCAACTCGGAGCTTATCATGTGGAGTGGGGATAGGTATGAAAAGACATGACTAACTGACATCTTTGCCTCTGGCTGTTGCAGAGTGCTCCCATGTGCAAAGGTGGAATGGGGTTAGGAGTACTCTATATGCAGAGGTGGGATGGTGGTAGAGGAGGAGTGATGCAAATATGTGGAGGTGTCCTCATGTGGAGGAGTGGTATAGATGGGAAGCAATGCTCCCCATGTAGGGGCAGTGGGATGAAGGGTGAAGTGCTCCCCATGTACAGAGCTGATATGAAGTGGGAGGAAAGCTCCCCTTGTGTGGAGGTTGAATGGAGGGGGAGGAGTGCTCCCTATGTGCAAGAGGTGGGATGCAGTAAGAGAAGTGCTCTCCATGTGGGGGAGGTGAAATGTAGTGGGAGAAGCACTGGAGGGGTCAGGGGATGAGTGCTCACAATTTATGGAGGTGGGATGGAGGTGGAGCAATGATACCTATGTGTGGAGATGGAATGGAGGGAAGAGTGCTTTCCATGTTCAAGTTCAAGTTTATTGTGAAGGGATAAAATCCATTCAGCAAGCTCATTTGAAAGGAGGTCCCATGTAATGTACAAGCAATGATAAATACATGGTGTGAGATACAAAAAGCAAGGACACATAATATAAATTAAAATAAAGCAATTTTCTTTACATTAGTATTTACAATATGTACAATGTTGCATTCAACAAGGACAGAGACCAAATATAATTACATAAGACACTATGTCCACCACGTGGAAGAGGGCTGGAGAAGGATAATTGCTCCCCATATGCAAAGGAAGCATGGAGGGGGAGGAGTGCTCCCCATGTGTGGAGGTGGGATGGGGGCATTCACTTAATGGCTACCATCCTAGACCCCACTCCAGCCTGTGTGTGAAACCTTTTGGGATGGGCACAGTTTATGATGGGGAAGATGTGCAATCCACATCTCTTCTCTGGCTGCTGTAAAGTATTGGGTTGATAGGTAGGGGTGGAAGAGGGGGCACCAGTTACTCAGGAGCACCCACTGTATCCTACCCACCCAGCAGAGTGGGAACAGTTGTGGAGAGGGGGTTACAATATCCACATTTTTATATCTCGGTACCTCAAAGTGCTCTCCATGGGTAGAGCACATTAGGTGGGAGAGCTTCTGGCTGAAGCAGAGTGTTCTGCAAGTGTAGAGGTGTGGCATAGGGTGAGGAAATGCCAGTCACCCAAATCCCAGTCCAACCTTCATGCTAGCTCTAGTGGAGCAGAGACAGGTATGAAGGGGCAGATGTGCAACTTGCACCTCTATCCCTGGCTCCTGCAGGGTGCTACCCTTGTGTGGAGGTGGGATGGAGGATGGGGCATCATTCTCCCAGAGCTACCTGCCTGGAACCCACCCAATGCCAGTGCCAGCTTTCATGGAACTCAGATAGGTGAGGATGGAGAGATGTGTGAACCACATCTGTCTGTCTCCTGCAGAGTGCTCCTAACGTGCAGGAAGTGGAATGGAAGGAGAAAATGCTTCACATGTGCAAAAATGCAGAAAGATGTGTTGGGTGCCAATGACCTCAGGCCACCCAGTGGATTTGGATCACAACCCCATTTCTATCCACCTGGCACCCACCAGGCTAGATAGAAACAGGTGTGGCGTGGCAAATGTGGAACTCACATTTCTGTATCTGGCTGGGGCAGCCAATGTGCAGTGGTGGGACAGTTGTGGAGGGGACACCAGTCACCAACTTCCGCCAGGCCACAGTCCACTATTTACCTTGGGCTGCCCACCTGGAGGTCACCTTGTCACTGTGCCATTCTATGTAGAGTGGGATGGGTGTGGCAGGGAAGATGAGTAACCTACATCAGTCTGTGGCTACTGCAGATTGTTCCAAAAGTGCTGATGTGAGCTGGAGGTGTAGGGGGCAGCAACTACCTAGGGGTGTCCATCCAGTGCCCACTGTACACTGTGCTGTCAATGTGAAGGGGCAGATATGTAACCAACATATTTGTCTCTGGCTTGGTCTGGGTGCTTCCTTTGTGCAGTGGTGGAAGAGATGCACCAAGTTTGTTTTACACTGTCTCTCTTCTGGTCTCTCACTCTCTCTCTTTCTAACATCTTCTCCCCCATGGTGAAAGGAAAACTCAGCAGCACTGCTCTCTGTCCTGATAATGGCACTCTTGCTGCCACATTCTCTGCCTCTCTGTATGTGCTGTCTGCTTTCACTGAGCTTCAGAAAGACAGAGAGTCAGACCAACAGCAAGGTGCCAGAAGAGTGAGCGGAAATAAAATGGATGGCAACAAAGCTCAGACGCACACTGTACTATGCTTCTCTGTTTGGGGGCTGACACCATCTCTGACTGGAACAGATTGGACCTGCACATATATGCCACACTGGAAGTGACTCTCACTGTTGCTGTCTCTCTCTCGGGGGTTGGGGGTGAGAGGGAGGTGGGGAGAGGGAGTAGACTCTGCTAGGGGATATGCCACCCATTTAAATGAATGTTTGTTCAGGTGCAGGTCTTGGAGACACCAGTCATCGTGGTTATGGTCACTACATTGCACTGCCCCCAATTTCACACTGCCAAGGTGGTGCTGCAATAGTGACAGCCTGTCACCTGGTGATCACTCTCATTCCGCTTACTCGCCACATCTCAGCATGCTGCTGTCACTGGGAGCTCTCCCAGCTCTGTCCCTGACACTGGTGCAACTCACCACCTCTTTCGATCCTGTGCTCTCTTTTGGGGGGGCACTGCTGCCTCTCTTTCTCTGTGTCTGTCCCCGCAGCCCATGTCTCCCTCTCCCTGCCATCCAGGGTTAAGCTACAGCTCTGCAGGCAATGCTGCCTCACTTCTCAGCACTCTTGCTCCTTGTATTGTGTGGCAGGATGGGAGGCACACTATGGCAACATGGACACTAGGAGATCCATGGGGCAGGTTGGTGGGTACCATCACAGAGAGCAATGCTCAGGCTGGGCATTGTGGCACACATGAAGAACTGGAGAGAGAGGAGCTTAAGGACAAGAACATGCACTGCCATTCACACAGACACAAATAAGTTCAATGTGGATGTCTGTCTGGGGAAGGATAAATAATATTTATTTGTTCTTTACTGCTAGGACTGTTTACTGCTTATGGCACAGAGAATGGGGGATGTTGTGTATGGCTGGGTACCCGGACATCTGCAGGATGGGTGGGGAAACAAGCAATAAGATCAGTATGGGCATGAATGAAAGGAATGAAGCACTCTCATTTGATCACTTTATTTCTTTCAACTAGAGAACAGATTCCAGATGTGAAACTGTGGCTAGTGTCACAGTCTGGTTGCATGCTTATTGGTCTGCCAGGGACAAGCCCACTGTAGATTGTTGTCCATTGGGCTTGTCCCCGACACACCTCTGAAATGTTGTTCTACCACAAGCTGCTTCTTGCGCACGTGCAAGGAAACATAAAAAAACTATAAAGAATTTAGATTAGTGACTACCCTCCTTTGAAAGCCATTTTTGTCCTGAACACAAAAATGTAAAATAATGCACTTGGGGTACAGAAATTCAGGGGCAGAGTACACATGGGTGGAGTGGTATTGGCAACATTAAGAGAGCACACATTCCAAAAAAAAAAAAAAAAAAGAGCTTTTACATACAGTTGATTACTGTTTAACAATAGTTTGCATCTATGGCTGCCACTGTGTACATCTGATGCAAACCCATAATGACATTCCTCACTTCAGGCAAAAAAGGGAGGGGTGGAGGCCATAACTGATGCCTTATTTTTGTGTTAAAGGAGTCAGTTTCTTTACAGCAAAAACAAGGAAAGGCATAATTTCTAAAATGTGCAGACAAGCTTGGGGACCACTTTTTTCAAGAGCATGCCACCACCGGCAGCTACCACTTCAAGACTGCTACTACCCCCACCTAATACAATCAGGGGAAATCCAGAAGCAGTCTACCAGCACTCAGATCAGTATGGTTAGGGCACATTTGCCAGAAATTACTGCTTAGAAAAGAATGAGAAAGTGACTGTGATGATGAGCAAGTCCCAGACCAGATCTTTAGTTTGTTAATAGACTCCTCCTGAGTCTGATTTTTACGGCTGCATGGGCCAAGTTCCACGGATGTTATGCCATTATCAGATTTGTATAACAGCACTGTGGAAGCACATAACCAAACCACTGTCTGATGTGCTGCCACAGTGCTCCAACATAGTTTTTAGTGATACTGTTTATGCAGCCCTTCCCCTCCGCAGGCCTCATAAACATACCCACTTCCCAGCACAGGACGTTTCTGTTCTGCAACTGCAGTACTGACTGCCACTGCATGCAACATGGTGACATTGAATTAAACTGCGCATGCATGACTATCATGCATACAGTTATGTCAGCATCACCATGTTGTGCAAGGCTGACTACAGGGCAAACTTTACATGTGCAAGTATCACGCATCTGCAGTACTGTAATTGTTGCAGTATTATTTATGGCTGACTCCAGTGCAGCATAAGCACAGCATATTCTTTTCCACCTTCTTGCCACTCCTAAAAGCTCTCCACAGCCATATCGGCTCTGATCAGGGTTTGTTGTCTTAGTGGTGACACTTTCCCTGCCCATGTCCAGTCTGAACCACAGTGAGCAATGATCACTTCCACTAAGTGGTTCTCTGTTATATCCTGTACGTGCTCTCCATTCATGAGCATCAGGACCAGGACTGTCCCCTCTCAGGTGGTTTCAGTGACACCCTGGGTTGGGAACCCAAGCTGAATAGCTTCCAGTATGTTCTGGCTCCTGGCACATGTCATCAGTAAACTCCAGTCCACTCTTGGCAGGTTGAATTCACCTACTATTACCACATCCCCTTTCTCTGTGGCTTTCAGAATTTGCAAACTCAGGTCTTTGTCAATTTCTTCATCATGATTAGGTGGTCTGTAAACCATCTCCAACCTCACCTTCCTGACTTCCTCGCCCCCATTGGTCTGGTCTGCAGATGGACCCACATTGCTTCCACCTTCCCTGCCTCCGATTCCTCCCTTGTGTTTGTTATTCTTTCCATGATGAATACTGCCATCCCTCCTCCTTTGCCTACTGCCCTGTCTCTCCTGTAAAGCCTATATCCGAGAACTGAGAAGTACCAGTCATGATATTAGGTGTGGCCCACATCTCCGTTATTGATGCACTATCTACCTTCCCCTTCCACAAGCAGTGCTTGCAGGTCATCCATCTAGTTTCCTAGACTACTGTACATACATTCATGGCCACCATCATCCACCTTGCATCTGAGCCCTCACTGTTTCCCCCTTCTGCTTTTTCATGTCCCCCCTCCCCCATTTCCAAACTGCCCTTCTCCCCCTTCCCCCTGCAGTCCCCCTCTACTCTTATGGGGGAGGTGCATTTATGTCTATCTCCCCTGGTCTTTTAGCCCTTAGGCCCACCTACCCTTAGTAGTTTAAATGTAACTTCTAGGTGATGTACCCTCCCAATTTGTCCCTTAGTACCCTCGATCCCTCCCTTTTAAAGAGTAGTCTGTCAGGTGTGTATAGAGTTTTATCTGACCATGCCCCCCCCCCATTCTTCTATTAAGTCAAACACCTTCTCCTTGCATCAGTCCCTCACCCATGCATTGAACTCCTCTACTCTGGCTTTCCTAACTGTGCTAGCTCTTGGCACTGGGATTACCTCCGAGAATACCAGTGCACTTGCCACCTCCCTGCAGATCACCCTAATTCCGTGAACCAACTTTGTGAGTTATTATTTTTGTTTTCCCCCTTCTCCCACCTCTCCTATTTTTGGACCCACACTCCCTCCTGTCATCCCTGGCATGCATACTGCTTTCGTCATGGCATCCATGTCCCTCTTCTTTCTCCAGCTGATGCCCTTAATCATGGAGTCCCTAATGATTGTTACTCTACCTCCCCTGTCTGCCATGTTCCCTGCCCTCTGACTCTCACTCCTACAGAACTTGTCTTCTCACTATCCTTACCTAGTACAATGTTTAGTGCCCCCAACCCTCTGCTGTCCCCACTTTCCCCTTTGACTGTGTCTCCCTTCCCCTCTCAGCCCCTTCTGTTCCCCATGGCTGTGTTTACCACCACTATCTCCTCGCTCCCTCTAAACCTAGCCTTTTTAATCCTTTTTCCATTCCCTCCACTAGGCTCACTTCTTCTCCTCTGTCTTCCCTAACTTCCCTGCATTGTCTTGATCCCTCTCTTAAGTCCCTCTGCCATTGCATTCCTACCCAGACTTTCCACCTCCCCTCCTGCTTCCCCTATCCCCATTCCAGACTGGGGCCAAGACTGTTATAGTCACTCCCTCTGGAGTTCTCCCCCCTATCGCAACTCTTGAGCACCCACCCCTTCCCCTTACCACCTGCTACTCCCCTAGGCACCCTGGCCCTCTAGGAAAAGGATACCCCTGAATACTGGATGTTACTGCCAGGTCTGTGCCCTTGTCTAATATCCTCATTCCTCTGGGCTCCTCCTCCCATCTCCCTCCCAACTGCCTTTCTGTTTCAGCCCACTCCCTTCTCCTCAGCTCCCAACTGAACTTCATTGTTTGTGCCTTTAGCTGCCCTATGCTCCTACATACTGGACAGACCACTATATTCTAAATGTTTCCCAGAAAGACTGCTGCCCTGCAGTTATTGCAGCACGCCACCCAACCCACTCTGTCCCACTGTCTGTGCATTCCCCTCCCTCTCTCTCTCTCTCTCTCTCTCTCTCTCTCTCTCTCCACATTATCTAGGCCCTGATCTCTCCTCACCTCCTGAATGTTGTCCTGTTCCATTTTTTCTATTTTTCCCCTGAATCACCCTCCCCCACTTTTTGCTGGTTCTCTTTCAATGTTTGTTCATTTGTTGACCCTAGATTGGGTTTGGCTGATATTCTCTTACTCAGTTTGAAAATGCAACCATAGGTTTTACCCACTATATGGTACTCCTACCCTCCTCTCCCCTACCCTTGTGTGTACTCACCTCACTTGCCTTGCCCAGCATGGCTTGCAGTCTGTGGTCCTCCATGCAGATGTTCTGCGGATACTCCCAGATGCCTCTTAGTTTCAGATGCCACACTCCTGCTTTGTGGTTCTCACACTTCAGGGTGGCTTGGACTTCTGGGTATTAAATAGGGACTACAGGAGCCTTATTGACATCCTGCAGTCACATGGATTCTGGTCCTCTCCAATGGTGTTGGTGCCAAACAACAGAACCTTCCCTCAGTCCTCCTACTGCAGCTTCCCCTCCTCCCTTTCTTTCAGTGCCCCCACACAATTATTTAAACACACATTGGTTTTTTTTTTTTTTGCTTTTAAACAGTTAGTGTATGCCCCCGTAACACAAAAAACACTTAACTGGTTGATCTGCCTCAGAGTCAACTGGCTGAACTGAGGGTCTTCTTCTCCCCACACTGTCTGTTTCTTTGTTTCTATCCCCTAGGTACTGTCTGTTGGCAACTACCCTCAAAGTTCTGTCTCCCAGTCAGTTAGCAGTCCACCTAGTTAATTTGTCTCCCATTCCTAGGTCCCTCAGCCTTTTGGCAAATCTGCTGTGGTACACAGAGTCAAAGGCATTGCTAAAGTCCAAATGTAGTCTACTGCTAGACCATTATCATCTGCCTTTTGTGACCCAATTAATCATCAAGGTTGTCTAGCAGGGTCTGCCTAACATGAACCCATGCTGCTTCTTGTACTCAAACTTGTTATACTCCAGCTATTTCATTATATGCTATTTTGCACTGTTTTCCAGCAGTTCCCCCAGGATCAAGATCAGGCTGACTGATCTATAGTTCCCTGAGTCCTCTCTACTGCCACTCTTGTAAAGTGGAACTACATTGGTCTCCCTTCAATCTTCTGGAACCAACCTTGTTCCTATGGTGCAGTCAAAGTTAGTGGTTCTACCAGGAACCAGGTAACTGTCATTAGCCTCCTTGGGTGCAGACAATCTGGGGTGGGTCACATGTCTACCTTCAGGGTTTGGAACCCACAGAGTACCCTCTCAACTGCTATTCCACCCCCCATTAGAATCTCTCATCCTTGAAGCAATCTTTCTTCTTCCTTCATGAAATATGAGCAGCAGTATTCATTCAGCATATCTGCCTTCTCTTCCCTTAGTCAACTGCTGTTCTTTGATATAGCAGAGGAAACTGTCTGCCTCATTTATCCTCACTGTTATTGTACATTAAATATCCAGCCATTGGTAAACTCTCTCTTTTAGGACACACCTCTGCTTGTTAAATAAGCATTTGTTTTACTAAGCTGATTTTTCTGTTCTAATTATTCTAATGGGCAGGAAAGGTACCTCAGATTTGTGTCCCATAAAACTGAGGAAGTATAGTACTCCTGAAGGATTCCTATATGTTTTTAGCAACACAAATGCAGATTCTTGGTGGGTGGCATGAGGAGGAGAGGGCCCTGGTTTGGGGTGTCCGAGAAAGCAGTCACTTATCTTCCTCCCTGCTTAATGATCTACGGTACTTGATGGATGGAAGAGGTGGTGGAGAATAATAAGTCATTTTGGGGAAAGAGTGGACTCAATCGGTACTCAGGATTTAACAGTGTATCTCACTGTACACACTTCACTGGGACTGTGGGGATCTCCCAGCTTGTTTCAAGTATTTTGGCTTCCGTTAATTGCATCTGAGAGACATAGAAGTGTGTGAAAGGGGCTAGCAGGCAGGAGTACTGAGGTGATCAGCAGCTGGGCAGGAATCAGTGTCAGTGCCTCAGCAGGTTGCACACTTGCCTCTGAGGCCAGAAGATCAGAAGACTGTGGATTCCATCCTCACACCAGAAGCTTGAGTTAAATCCCAATACTGACACTGTAGTGCTGAATGAAGAGGGTGCTGCACTCCTGAGATGCCATCTTTCAGATGAGATGTCAAACCAAGGTTCAGTATATGTCCTGGTGGTTGTTCAAGTGGATGTTAAAGATCCCACGGCACTTCTTGAAAAGAGTATAGGAATTTCACCAATGTCCTGCCCAAATTTCTCTTATTCACTAAAAATACCACCAACAGCATAATCTGGTTCAATGTCAATTGGTTTCCATCTGTATCTCCCCTTCTAGTGAGATGAGGCTGAAAATAGGCAGAGCTGCCTAGTTCTCCTTTCCCAGTCAACAAAAGCTAAATAAATGCTCATACTTTGTCCATTACCTTCACCATCACCTCACTAAGACCCCAGGTGCACTGACAGCTGTCTTGGCCTCTACCCTTCAAGATTTTTTCAACAATCCAGATGTGGGAAAGAAACCATTCTTGAGGATACATGGACTATTGCTTTCTCTTAGGCACAATACCATGTTGGAAGAGATACAAACCTAGAAAGTACAGTATATCTGGGTAGAGAAATAGTTCAGGATATCTAGGAGGACATCCATGAGGGAACTCAGTTCCTCCTACTGCAGCATGCAAGTCATAAATTGGTACAGGTTTTTTATGCAGCATTTTATAGCACTCAAATGTAACTGCATCTCTTTTCTGATCAATCCATATCTAAGGTAGACATATCGGAGGAGACTTTCTCCATAAGGTCTAGAACTGTTACCAGCTGTTCCTATATTGGCTGAGTAACATGGTAGGTCCATTAATTATAAAGCCCATTTTCATAGAAAACAAACATTTTAGATAATAGATGAGAATTCACAAAATCATGAAGAAATGCTTGAGTCAGGATCCATGCTTTATCCCCCTTGGCTACTTCCAAGGAGATATCTCAGACTGGAACCTGGAAGAAAACTGAGCCACAACAGTGGCTTATTTTTCATTTGTTATGGCACAGGAAAACACAGCATCATCAATAGGTGATATCTTCCCTTTCTTACAGAGGAAATAGGTAACACTTGTAAGTCTGCTTCCTGTACAGAAACCCATTTTTTTTTATAAAAACACCAGACTGAGCATATATAAGGGCCAGTAATGCACTGTCTAAACTCCTTTTACATCTGAACATCCCTCACTTACAGCTCAGAGAGGGAGGAGCTTTCTCCAGAGGGGTTCTGGGTGTACATAGAGACTACTCATGGCAGCTTACCCCCAATAACAATATCAGACATGGGAAACTCACAGTAATGTGTAGCTGAAGCTGAAGTATAAGCCTTCCCTGGATTTAGCTGTGCAAAGTAAGTGTACACTTGTGTTAGTAGATTGCTACAAGACTTCTAGATTATCTTAATTGTATGTATTAACTGAATCAAGCATTATGTGTGTTCAGACTTTATGTATTTGACATTTTGATTGAATTTTCAATAGCCATAATTCAAACAGAAAAATAATCAGCTATTAGACACACAATATGGTTTTATTTATTTAAATTTATTTAAAATTTTGATTACCAGGAAAGGCACACTAACCCAAGGCTCATTTTCAGGTGCGACTCGGCAGAGGGTAATTACATAGGTACATTAGTACAACAATAACCACTAAAGATGTAGTCAAATATACATAGAATATTAGTGCAAAAGTAGCTGCAAGTCAGACAGCAGCCCACCAATTACATAAATCGAATAGAAATACAGGGTTGATACACCTTTCATACAGTTTCATGTGCGTGGTATACAAGTGTTACTAAAGACTTACATAAATAAATAAATAAATGCATGATGGCTGAAAATAGAGCCTTAGCAGGTGTTTTAGAGTGAGAATGGGGAGAGCCATAGAGATGAGGGAAGCCGGTTCCAGAGAGCAGGGAACCAGTATGAGAAGGCTGTCTGGCCATTACTGGTGTGCAGAAGAGGGGTGGAGAGAGAGTGTGTGAATCCCTGGATCATAGAGCATAGGCAGGAGCAGCTAGAGGAGAAGGAAAGGTAAGTGGGAAGTGAGCCAAACCAGTATTCAGTAACGAAGATAGCACAGTGGGACTGAAAATGTAGGGGAAGCAAGGACAGAGAAAAGTAAAGTGAGTAGTGATGTATGTGGGGAGGCATGTTAGTGGCAAAGCGACAGAAAGCGTTGCAGAGGGTATTCAGCCTGGTGAGTGTGGAGGAGTGGGCAGAGCTGTAGATTACATCAGCATAGTCAAAAATGGGGAGGATCAGCTTGGAAACCAGCTCACAGCAGGTAGGAAGAGAGAAACAGTACTTGTTGTGGTAGAGAGCCCCAAGTTTGGGGCATAGCTTAGAGTGGAGGGAATCCATGTGCATGGAGAAAGTACAGTTGTATAAGAATTTACCATAACACGGTAAATTCTTGTACAACTGTACTTTCTCCATGCACATCGATGCCCTCTACTCTAAGCTATTCCTAGAATGTGCTGTGGGTCCAAATCTTGATTTGCAGCCCACAAGAAAAACCGTTTCCACCTCATAGAGTATGAAGATCAGGTAGACGGCTTATGGGCAGCCTGTAGGACATCTGCAACTTGCAGGGAGACCTGGAATCTGGAGAGGACTATGGCCTCAGGAGCCAGGAATGCAGATGCAAGCAGTGAAGGCTGGGATGAAAGAGGTAGCCCCCAATTTGAGACAGAAGAGCTGGGCAAATGGGAAGAGGTAGAGGGTCATGCACAGTCAGTTGTAGTAACAACTGGCACCAGACCTGTCTCGGCCACAGAGGCGAGATGAGGATCATGGTAGCCTTGTCCCTGATAAGTTTGTGTAGAATCCTCTGTATGAGAGGGAAGGTGGGATAGGTGTAAAGAAATCTTCCTGTCCAGGAATGAGATAACTCATCCAGCCATAAATTTCCAGGACCTGACTGAGAGCAATAGTGAGGCAGCTTGGCATTGCAGAGAGGCAAACAGATCCAACTCCGGGTGGCCCCAAAGCAGGAAGATGTCCTCCAGAACTTCATGGAGGAGTTCCCATTCATGTTTTCAAGATGTCGATCTGCTTAGAGCATCCGCTAAGGTATTGGTTACTCCTTGGACATGTATCACAAGGAGGTGAATTCCTTTTTGGATTGCCCAGTATCATACTTACATTGATTCCCTACACAGGGGATAGGAATGGGTTCACCCTTGTTTGTTCAGATAATTAACTACCATAGAGCTGTCTGACTGGATTTGCAGACAGCCTTGAGGAAGGAGGGTCTCGAAAGCCTGCAAGGCATACAGGACCACTCTCATCTCTAGGATGTTGATGTGAAGGCATGCTTCTTCGATTGTCCAAGTCCCCTGGGAGTGAACATCTGACATATGGGCACCCCATCCAAGGGAGGAGGCATTGGTTGCCAGAATGAGACAAGGAATGGGGGATTGGAAAGGGACACCACAGAGAAGGTTGTCCAGGGACATCCACCACTGTAGTTTGCAGAGAACTGGGGAGGATATGAGAACTGGAGCTTCAAAACTGTTTTCTTTCTGGTCTCATTGGACCCTCAGAGTCCACTGGAGGACCCTCATGTGTAAGCGAGCATGAGGGATCATGGAAATGGCCGCTACCATATGACCCAGGAGGCGGAGGTAGTCCCAAGCTAAGACATACTGACCATCACCCAGTTGAGATGCCAGGGTGATGAGTTTGTCTGCTCAGTCTCTGGGGAGATATGCCATCCCCTCAGAGGTATTCAGGACCATGCCAATGTATTGGAGACATTAGGTGTGATCCATCTTGGATTTTCAGAAGTTGACCGTGATTCCCGCAGATGAAAACATCTGAAGTGTACATGATAATGTGTCCACCAACTGAGGACTGAAGTGAGCTTTGAGAAGCCAATCATTCAGGTATGGAAAGATGTATGGGCCTTCCCTGTGGAGAGCTGCTGCCACTACCTCAAGACACTTCATGAAGATCTGGAGTGCCATGGACAAACCAAAAGGGAGGGCTCTGAACTGATAGTGATGACCCAGAAAACAGAAATGGAGGACCCACCTGTGAGCAGGGTGCATCAGGATGTGGAGATAGGCATCTTTCATGTCCAGAGAACAGAGCCAGTCTCCTTTGTTTAGAAGAGGCAGGAGAGTTGGAAACATTACTATCCTGAACTTTTTGTACTCTACATAGAAACTGAGGAGCCTAAGCCCCAGCCAATTTGGGGAGGGGGAACAGGTTCTATTGCATTTTTGGACAGAAGAACTTGGATTTCTTCTGCCAGTACTGATTCCTGGTCAGGGGGGTAATGAGAAGCCCTAGGGGGCATATTGGGTGGAACCTTCATTAAATCCAGGGTGTGACCCAAGTGAATCAGTTGAAGGACCCACACATTTGAGGTTATCTCTTGACAACCCTGGAGGTGCAAGGAGAACCTGACCCTGATAGCCGTAGGATGGGTCTCTAATCCCAAGGGCAAGGTGGCATCAGGCAGAGGGCTGTCCCTGCTGGGGGGCAGTGGAGACATACTGAGTTGCCTTAGAGTTGGCATAGGGACCTGGTATGGAGACCTGGGCCATTCTTTTATTACTGGGTTGCCCTCTGGGAGCTCCCTGTCCTCTGTTTGCAGGTCTGTTAAAATTCACCCTGTAATAAGGATTGGCAGAGTTATGGTACAAAGTACGTACAGACTGCAAGGTACAAATGCTCACAGTCTGGGAAACCAGATCCCAGACCTACAGGCAATAATGACAGAGGCTAAACTGAACATAGTAGCCATTAATGAGACATGGTTTACCAGTAACCACACTTGGGAGACTTCAGTACCTGGCTATGTACTGTTCAGAAGAGACTGAGGTGCAAAAAGGGGGGGGGGTGGAGAGGCCCTTTATGTCAATGAAAATATCAAAGCTACAGAAATTCAGAATATACATAAGGAGCCAGAAGAACTGTGGATCACACTTGGAAACAGGAAATGGGACAGCCATAGGAACTGGGGTTGTCTACAGGCCTCCAGACCAGGAGGAGGACATAGACACATTACTGTTAGAAGATATACAAAACATGACAGCTAAATGGGAGGTTCTGACAATGGGAGACTTCAACATGCCAGATACAGACTGGTCAATACCAGCAGGAACATCTGCCAGAACTAAACACATGGTAGATTCCTTGCAGGGGGAGGTCCTCAAACAACTGGTACGACAACCCGCAAGAGATAGGGCTATCCTAGATCTAGTACTGGCTAACAGGGAAAGGATCACAGATCTCCAGGTAGAAGGTCACCTGGGGGCCAGTGACCATCACATGGTATGGTTCAATTTGGCCACTAGAACTAAATCATCCCATTCCAAGGTAACAATATGGGACTTCAGAGGAGCTGACTTTGATAAGATGGCCAACAGAGTTAAGCTAGCCCTGGCAAAAAGAAATACAGGTGAGGGGGTACAGGCAAAGTGAACAAGCATTAAGGATGCATTACTTGAAGCAACATCCCATTGTGTTAGAGAGAAAAGGAAGTGCAAAAGAAGAAGGAAACCACTTTGGTTCTCAAAAACAGTAACAGAAAAGGTCAGAGCCAAAAGGCTGGCCTTCAGGAAATATAAGGAAATGCAGCAGGATGAAGAAAGGGAGTCATACCAAACTTCCTTAAGGGAAGCAGGGAAGTCAGTAAGGCAGGCAAAGGCCCAAACCAAGGAAACACTAGCACAAACAGTAAAATAAGGTGATAAGACTTTCTATAGATACATTAGTGAAAGGAGAAAGTCTAGAGGGATTATTGCTAAGATCAAAGGGGATAAGGGGGCATGTGAGGAGGACCATGTAAAATCATCTGTCCTAAATAGATACTTCTGCTCAGTAATTACTGAAGAGAAGGTAGGGCAGGGCCCACAGCTCAGCACCATGGACACAGGGGGGAGGGAGGTATGCACTAGTCCCTTCACAAAAGAAAGGGTCCTATAAGAGCTCAATAAACTCAGGGTGGACAAAGAAATTGGATGTGATGGCATACATCCCAGGGTGCTAAAGGAGCTAAGGGTGGAACTAGCAGAGCCATTATCAGAACTGTTTAGTGAGTCTCTGAGCACAGGAGAGGTCCCAGAAGACTGGAGAAGGGCTCATGTGATCCCAGTCCACAAGAGTGGTAGCAGTGAGGAGGCAGGGGACTACAGACCAGTCAGTCTTACCTCAGTAGTGGGCAAGATTATGAAGGCACTCCTTAAAGAGGGAGTCCAGTCAAAAGTACTATATTGCAGAATTAGAATCAGCCTACTCCCAATAAATCTCATACCAAAAATGTGGTTTCTACATTACTTCGATTTAAACTTATGAGCTATTTTGTAACACTGATTTCACTCCCTGCTCAAAAAAGCCAGTTTAAGTGGAAAGCCACTGGTGATGTCACAACCAGAACTCACAGACTAGTCCTCCCTATCAGCAACCTTATAGGACCCATTTCTTCAATGTAAATGAAACTGTAGCTGTAGTATTTATTTAAAAACCAAAAACTGACACAGGGTTGCCTGCAGTGCTTGCACTTCCAGAATGTTCAGATGCATGGTACTGTACTTAGAACGCATCAGGAGGTGGTTTTGGAATGCAGCACTGAACAAAGGTATAGACTGTCAAAGTGGTGCACAATTTTAGAATGATGGGCGGGCATGTAATCTCAGCATGTGGCAGGGATGTGCCATCTCGCAGCGTGGTGGGACATTCAGTCTCGGAATGTGACAGGAACACACATTGAAGAATTTAGTGGGGACTGGCAATTCTGAAATATAAATAAGGATGTACGCTATTGGAATATGGCAGGACACACCATTTTATTTTGAAACTGCTTGTCCTTGCCACATTCCAGAATTGTATGCTTCTACCACTAAAATTGTGCATCACATCCCCACCACAATCCAACATTCTGCATCTCAGCCATATTCCAAAATAGTGTATCCTCGCCACATTCCAAAATTGCACATCCACATCACGTTCCAAAGTTATGTTTCACTGCCACAATGAAACTGTCAACATCACATTCCAAAATTGTGTCATTGCCACATTCTGAAACTGTGCATCACCACCACATTCCAAAACTGTGCATCACCGCCACATTCTGAAATTGAGTGTCATTGCCAAATTCTGAAACTGAGCATCACCGCTGCATTCCAAAACTGTGCATCACCACTGCATTCTGAAACTGTGCACCACTGCCACATTCCAAAATTGTGCATCACCGCCACATTCCAAAGTTGTGCGTCATCGCCATATTCCAAAGTTGTGTGTCATCGCCACATTCCAGAGTCATGCAGCACCGCCACATTCCAAAGTCATACGGCACCACCACATTCCAAAGTCATACAGCACCGCCACATTCCGAAGTCATGTGTCACTGCCACATTCCAATGTCATGCGGCAGTGCCACATTCCAAAGTCATGTGTCACCACCACATTCCAAAGTCATGCATCACCGCCACATTCTGAAGCCATGCATCACTGCCACATTCTGAAGTCATGCGGCAGTGCCACATTCTGAAGTCATGCGGCAGCACCACATTCTGAAGTTGTGTGGCATTGCCACATTCCGCAGTCATGCGGCATCACCACATTCCGAAGTCATGCGGCATCACCACATTCCGAAGTCATGTGGCAATGTCACATTCTGAAGTCGTGCACCATCACATTCCAAAATTGCGTGGTACCACCACATTCTGAAACTGCATAGTACCACCACATTCCGAAACTGCACAAGTGTTCATCACCACCTCATTCTGAAACTAGGCATCACTGCCACATACCGAAACTGCGTGCCACTGCCACGTTCTGAAATGGTGTGTCATCTCCGCATTCTGAAACTGCACGTCATCACCACATTCTGAAACTGTGCATCATTACCACTTTCCAAAACTGTATGTCAGCATCACCACATTCCAAAATTGCACGTCACCGCCACATTCTCAAATTGTGCATCATCACCACATTCTGAAATTGTGCATCATCACCACATTCTGAATTTGTGCATCATCGCCACATTCTAAAATTGCACATCACTATCACATTCCAAAATCAGTGTCACTGCCACATACCAAAACTGTGCATCAATGCCACATTCCAAAACTGAGCATCACTGCCACATTCTGAAATTGTGCATCACTGCCACATTCTGAAACTGCATGTCACTTGCTATATTTTAAAACTGTACCTGCCTGCCACATTCTGAAACTGTGTGTAAACTTCCATGCTCCAGTATTGCCTGTCATTGTCACATTCTGAAAGCATGCTTTCCTACCAACATATTCTGAAACTGCACATCCCCACCACATTCTGAAAATGAATGTCACTGCCACATTCAAAAAATCTGCATGCTCAAGTTACATTCTAAATTTATGCATGCATCCCTGCCTCATTCTGAAATTCCATGTGGCTACCAGATTCTGAAACTGCGTCACTGACACTTTCTAAAATTTCATGTCCACAGGGCATTCTGAAAATTGAATGTTGTCACCACAATCTGAAATCAAGCATATCAACCACACTTTTGAAAATTTGTCACTACACCACATGCCAAATTAATCCATCCAAGACACATTATGAAATTACATATCCCTACCACCTTCTACAACTATGTATCTCCCGCATTTCAAAAGAGTGCATCTCTGCCACATTCTAAAACTATATGACACCACCACATTAAGAATTTTAGCATCCCTGGCACTTTCCAAAACTGTGTGCTCCACCTGCTTTCTGAGATTGTGTCATTGCTGCATTCCACAGTTAGTCTGGTGATATTTTGAAATCTCATCCTTGCTCTATTATAACATTTGCACATATTCCAACACCCCCCCAGTCACATTCTTAAGTACTGTACCTTGCATTTGTGCATTACGGAAATGCATGCCCTGACTCACCCATTGTCAGCTTTCCTTTTCCAGATGTTTAATACCACTGCAGTTTTATGTAATGTGGAGGAAATAAGTATTGTAAGGTAGTTTGCAAGAAGGACTAGGCTGTGAGTTCTGGTTGTGACACCATCAGTAGCTCTTTACTGAAACTGGCTTTTTTGAACAGACAGTAAATTTAGGATTACAAAATAACTTGTGACTTTTAAACTTTAGATCTTAGACTAACTTTAGACTTCAGACTTTTAAATGCAACTCAGAGATCTCATTTTTGGCATGCGGCTGACTGGAGATATGCTGATTCAAATTCTGAACTTACTGATGCTAGAAATTTTGGCCAGGCTCCCTCTTTAAGGAAAGGATAGTGCAACACCTGGAATCCATAGCAGCACAGGATCCAAGACAGCATGGGTTTACAAAGGGAAGGTCCTGTCAAACTAATCTCATAGATTTCTTTGACATGGTAACCAGAGTGGTGGACCAAGGGGAGCAGTTGATGTTGCCTACCTTGACTTCAGCAAAGCTTTCGATACTGTTCCACATAGAAGACTGATTAATAAGCTGGGTAGTCTCGGGGTGAGTCAGAAGGTGGTCAACTGGGTGGCAAACTGGTTGATGGGCAGAAAACAGAGAGTGGTGGTAAATTGTATACAGTCAGAAGAGATGCAAGTCACAAGTGGGTACCTCAGGGATCAGTCCTGGGGCCAGTCCTCCTCAATATTTTCATCAGTGACATTGCAGGTGGACTGGAGGGTAAGGTTTGCCTGTTTGCAGAAGACACCAAGATCTGCAACACAGTAGATGATCCAGATGGAGTGGGCAGAATGAGAATAGATCTGGATAAACTAGCAAAATGGTTGGAAGAGTGGCAACTGGGGTTTAACACAAAGAAGTGCAAGATCATGCACATAGGAAAGAGAAACCCTGAAGCCACCTAAAGGCTGTGAGGGGAGTTGCTGGCAGTCACAAGGGAAGAAATAGACTTGGGCTTCATCATCATCGATGACCTGAAATCATCCAGGCAGACCACTAAAGCAGTAGGTAAGGCTAGGGGGATGTTGGGGTGTATTAGTAGGGGTATCACAAGTCAGAAGAGGAAGGTAATAATCCCTCTTTACAAGAGGCTGGTTAGGCCCTATCTGGAGTACTGCATGCAGTACTGGAGGCCACACCTTCACAAGGACATTAACCAAATTGAGGCAGTCCAGAGAAGGGCAGCCAAAATGGTGCAGGGACTGCATCAGAAAACATATGAGGACAGATTAACGGAGCTCAATATGTATACCATAGAGCAAAGGAGGGAGAGAGGTGATATGATCGAAACATTCAAACACCTTAAGGGCATTAACAAGGTGAAAGAGTCTAACGTGTTTCAATATAAGAAAAATAGCAGGACAAGAGGACACAGAATGAGATTAGAGGGAGTCCAATTAAGGGGTAATGTGAAGACATTCTTTTTGACAGAAAGGGTGGTGGATGCATGGAACGGCCTACCTCAGGAAGTGGTGGATATGAATACAGTGCAGGGCTTCAAAAAGGCATGGGATA
Source organism: Neoceratodus forsteri (assembly GCA_016271365.2). Taxonomy (NCBI): domain Eukaryota; kingdom Metazoa; phylum Chordata; order Ceratodontiformes; family Ceratodontidae; genus Neoceratodus; species Neoceratodus forsteri. Next base: position 639,032,159 of record CM028137.1, on the reverse strand, counting down.
GGCATAATGGAGCAATACAGATGAGTATAGATAGGCCACTGACAGAGCAAAGGTCAATGGCACATTCATAAGGCAGAAAAAGAAATGGGCAGACTGGATGGGCCTTGCAGTCCTTATCTGCCGTCATCTTCTATATTTTTATGTTTCTGTTTCTGTACATACCTGAGTTCTGTAGTGAAGCCAGTATATCCTGGGTTTGAGGTCCGAAAAGCTTGTCACCTTTAAAGGGTGCATTAAGTATGAGTTGCTGTACATCCAGGGCAAACCCAGAGACCCAAAGTCAAGAATGTCTTCTAAGACAGACACCAGCAGAGGACTGTGTGTTCTTTAAGATTTCTTCTTGATATTTCAGTAGATGACCCATATAATTCAGAATCCTGACAGTCATAGCGGAAGAAGAATACACCCTCTTCCCCATCACATCAAGTTTCCGGGATTCCTTATCTGGAGGCTGCGCACTCAAATGTTTTGGTCTAGCAGACCTGTCATGAATTGCATTAATGACTACTGAGTCAGCCTGTGGGGGGGGGGGAAGAAAAATAAGGATGATGAAGTGGGGCCTGGTAGGTCAGGTCGGCCTTACAAGGAGCCAAGGGGATGGAAAAAGGCTGTTGCAGAGTCATGTGATGCACCGTGCAAGTTAGCAGCTTGCTCCCTCAGCTGGTCCATTTATCTTTTATTTTCTTAACTTATCCAAGTAAAATTTAACAATTGTGTGACAGATATTATTGTGATTCTCTAGAGACTGAACAGCAACAAGAAAACCTGGTAAAAATGGATGCTGAAATGAGAACAGAGAATGTGTGCCACACTCCCCCACCTAATCCAGAGAGGGAAAAGGCTTCAAAAAGAAGTAAGGCAGAGGCCTTTGTGGCTACTAAACCCCCAGATACAGCACAGATATTTACAGAAGTTTGCTTCTTACAAGAATTTAATCCTCTCAAAGTACTGCACTGAGTCATGGAGGAACTAAAGAATATCTGTTTAGCCAATGAAGCGCTTACTCAATGGGTTGGGGATGTTGAAGTAAGGGTCAGCTCTCTAGAAGACTGGCAGGCAAGAGTATACCCTGAGATTGCGTCCCTCCAGCAAAAATCCCATCACTTAGAAGAAATACTTGAGGATGTAGAGGGATGCAGTCGTCGCAATAATTTAGTCGTTATAGGTCTCCCAGAGGGTTCAGAAGGCCAGCAAACAATCACTTTCTTTTTTTTTTTTTAACTTTCTATTTATCTTCCCCCTTCACCACAATGCCTACCTTCCCTCAGGGACTTCAAAGGCATCGTGCCCACCAGATCTCCGGGATATGAGCCCTCACGTGTCCATCCCATCATCGCCCTCGGATTACCCTCCTAGAGGGGTGGGAGGCCTACCCCCAAGCCCCCCAGCCATCATCCAAGTGTTGGCTGGACTCATGCGACCCCTCTCTGGCCCTGATCTTGTGATGCCGGGGCCCATCTCCAGGCATTGCTGTGGGTGTTTTTCTGCTTTTCTGCAGACTGGTGAGCGTCCAATGCCAAGCTGCTTCCACCGACGTCCACCACTCCCAACCCTGTCTGTTCACTCTGCACGCTTGCTGTACCTCCAGCCTCTGCCAGAGGTCAGCAAAGCACCGAGATTGTACCCCTCTGGGAGAGGAGAGCTATCCTCCAGACGCTCAATCCTCTCCCTCCCCTGCTGACCCCCGATGGCCCAGGCTCGCTCCCGAACCTGCGTTGCCAGCATGGCGCGAGGTGTGGCATCCAGTGCCTCAACCCTCAATGCCACCAGGCTGGCTGCAAACAATCACTTTCATTCAGAAATTTGTTGAATAAATTGCTGGTCCTTCCCACTACAGCTTGACCTATATAGTTGAGAAAGTGCACAGGGCCTTGCGCCCTCCACCTCCACCTTGTGCAACCCTTCGCCCGATGAAAGTTAAGCTATTGAATTACTTAGATAAAACCCACATCATGAATGAGATCCGAGAAACAAGAGATATTACATGGGATGGAAATAAATTGAGTAGTTCAGGATTTACTCTGCTCCGTAAGGCTTAAAAAAGCAGCATACAGTCCAGTAATATCTAAATTAATGGCAGCCCAGATAAGGTGCTGCATGCTGTACCCAGCGAGACTCCAAATTAACTTCAGAGGATCCCCCACTAAACCTTTGACACGTATGATTATGCTGAGAGAGAACTTCTGGCAATGTTTCTTGATTTGATTAGTCCTGCTGCCTGAAGTTCTGTGCCCATCTCCAGTCTCCTTGAATTCATTGTGGATGACTACACTTATTTGTATATAGTGTAAAATTGACTGTTACCTATTTCAGTGGATGGCCGAGAGTTACTATACAACAACCATCAAAGCCACAAATGTACTTCGTCTCTCTCTCTTTTGAATTCCGGTTTGATCTGCAATGCTCTGATCCCTCTGTTATGCGGAAAACCACTGTGAGACACAGAATCACTGGATCAAGGCTTCTGATTCAACTAGACCATTGAAGGAGCATTAGTATGGTTTGTGACTGTTTCAAATTGTTTGCTCATGTTTGCATTGGGACTGACTGGTGACCTGCAATTTAAAATTCCTGCTTCAATCTTAGATTGCACTTCGATGAAAGGAGTTATTTTGATTCAAGAATCTACCTGATGCAATTATAGACTATGGTGAAACCGGACTAGAATTATTAGTTTTATGATGTCTTCTATCCTTAACATTCTTGCCAAGTATTTGGGGTTAGTATTTTGTGATGAGAGTTCTATGGACTTTTTGCATCAAATATGAATCCATGTAGGTAAATGTCATTCATCTATAACTTCGGGGTGAGGTTATATTACTGTGATTTAGGATTATACGTTGATCTTTCTGATGGGACTTTTACTAGCAGGGTGGTTAGTTTTCTCACTTAATATTGGAGAAAGAGGGGAAGGGGGATGATATTCGATACTGAATTATTGTTTGGGCTTGCTTCAGGGGATGTTCCAGGGAATTCTAGAAGAGTTAAATGTTTACAATTTGGATATATCCCCTTATGGTAGGGTTGCAAACCAAATGAAATAGAGTAGATAACTGCTTTTCTTGTTTTACCATCTGGCTATTTGGGGAGCATGGATCAGTATTAGCAGGGGATCCTATTTGTGGTGCCAGATGAAATTGCTATTAGTTCCTTACTGTTTTTCTACTCTCCATGATACTACTTCTATTTTTCTCAGGGTGCTAACCTGACTCAGGCTCCCAGTGCAATTAATAATATTTTTGGATATATTTATTTATTTCATAGATCAGATTTACAAACCTTTGAGTCTGAGACTCATTTACAAAGGTACCTCGTCGCAGGGAGGTGGGACAAACATATTTGTGAGGCAAGACATTGGTTAACATTACAGGTGAAATACAGAGGTGTATACAGCAAGGCAATTGCAGTTACAAAAACAGGTGAGATACAGCAGAGGGGAGAACAAAATACAAAATAATACAAAACAAGAAAAAATAACAATACAAGACTGATTAGTAACCCTGTGGCACCTGCAGGGTACTGTGCATGGTGTGCAGACAACAGAAACCAATTCTAAGTAGGCTAGGATGTATGTAGGACTAGCGGGCAGATGGGTTCTGAGGATGCTCTAGGAAAGCACTATTATGGACAAGTACAGCTCCGATTGTCAGTGAGATATTTGCGTAGTGCTATTTTGAAGGGGCCGATTTTGGGGATGTTTGTGATGTGCATGGGGAGGGAGTTATACCAAGCGGGTGCTCTGTGGTGAAAGGACCTTTGGCTGAGTGAGGTCCTAGCTCTAGCCACCTGGAAGGTGGCTTTGGTGGCATTGCGGGTGAGTGTCGGGTGGGAGGCCTGTTGAAGGGGTGTAGTGACACCTGGGGGGAAAAGCCCAAGTAGAGCCTTATTTGCCAATATACAGGTGTGGTATTGCAGCCGTTCATCAAAGGTGAGTATGTTAGAGGCAGAGTAGAGTAGGCATGTGTGAGTTCTGCTGTGGGCACCGGTCAGGAGCCTACAGACTTTGTTGATAGAGGTCTGGACTTTGGTGAGGGAAGTGGGGTCGGCAGCTGCATAGGTAGGGAGTCCATAATCCACCAAGGACAGAATGGATGAAGTGATAGCAAATCTTAGGGCAAACTCGGGAAGGCAGTCTTTGTGGTGGTAGAGGAGACCAATCCAGGCATGCAAAGGTTATTCTCTCCTAGCTCTTAGATTCCCTCATGGTGTGTTGTTTGGGATGGGAGAGACCGGAGGGCTCCTTCTTCCCTTGTTTGGTGAGATGCTTAGCAATGCCCCAATTGTGGGTGTACTTCTCCTGTGCCTCCTCTTCCTATTCAAGGTGGCCCTGGTTATTGCAGATGATGAAGGATACCACCTAAGGTCATGGCAGAGATTGTAAGGTACAAAGCCACCCTTGCTTGGACAATTTAGCTCTGCTCTTGTGCTAAAAGTTCTTCAGATTTAAATTTGAGCTTAGTGTCTGTAGGGCTGATCCAGTCTCCTGGACTTCCTCCTGAGGTAGCTCAATACCATACTGGATTATTAGAAGATGGGGGCAGAATGTTCTGGCTTACACAGAGTATGGAGAGAGAGAGAGGTAGGCCTGATACTTTGTGTTTCTCTATTATATACCCAAGGTTTGCTATCTGTGATGTTATTTTTCAATGGCTCCAGTTGTACTGGGTGAGAGATCTCCCTCCCTGTCCCCATGCAGACACACCTGGAGGTGGACTTGGAGAACCTCTTGATGATTTTTTAATGGGGGTGAGTGCACTTATTTTCCAATATAGATAACATTATCTCAATAGGTGAAGCTACTGGTGGTGCCGGGATTAGGTTGGTTCCTTACTTCAATTCTGAGATTACGTTAATAACACTGACCTCACTTATTTATTTCTATTGACAAGAGTTAAAAGCCCTGTCTCCAATTTAAGTTGTTTTTTTTTTTTTATTGAACCCAGGTTTTTTTTTCCCTTTCATTCTCAGTCCTTAAGTACTTATTTCATTTTACATCTTACCTCTGTGTTTACTAGCATAAGTGGTTTACTCTATACTGATCTGGTCCATGCATTCTTATGGCTAAATGCCTAATGTAATAGACAGATCGACAGGCTTTGATAACATTTTGATACATGATGGATACGTTTGTCAAAGTTGACATTATAAGGAACTGTATAATACTACTTTTAGATCCTTGTAATAGTTAATTGTTGTTATAGTATTATTATCTGTCACTTTTCCCTTTCAGTGTTTATTTAACCATGCCTGTTCTAACGGGAAGGGGGTGGAGGGATTGGTGACTCTGCAGAATAGTATTCATCAGGAACCATTTGGTTGGAGTGTGTCAGTCGTTAGGACCAGGGAGGATAGTTATATGTGGAATAATCTAGTTTGGTTTTTTTTCAAGCCAGTTAGTTTGGGGGCAGGGATTCTACTGCTGATCTCTCTTGATAGTTTGTTTAATGTTGGGTATTATTTGGAAGGAGGAGGGGGAGGAGAGCCTTTCCCTTTAACCTAAATTATCTTGAAATTCACTACTCAGTCATTAATGGGCCTAAAATCATTATTCTTTTTAAATGGTCATACTTAATTATACATTTGTCACGTGGAATATTAAGGGGAGACAAAATAAACACAAGCACCATATGATGCTATATCACTTGAAAAAGCTCAACACCCACATTGCCTATCTTCAAAAAACACATCTTAATAGGAAGGATAGCCTCCTCTTTTGATGCCAATGGGTGGGCCAGGTGTATGGAGCTGGATGTAGTTTACAGAAAGGTAGAGTTGCCATATTAATTGCCAAAAGTGCCCCGTTTACTTTAGAAACAGAGTCTTAGCATATCAAAGGCTGTTACATATTTTTATATGGCAGACTAGGTCCCACCAAGGTAGTACTGAGATCTGTGTATGGACCTAATATAGATGCTCTTAGTTTTTTCACAGAATTAAGTTCCACCCTGACTCCTTTGAGTAGTCCAACTACGTTAATAGGATGAGATTGGAACTTAGAATCCAAGCTTGCTAGATCAGGGTCAGTTCAAAGGGTTTGTCACCAGGACAGCGAGGATTGAAGAACTTTATGGATGTTCTGGGCCTAGTTGATCCATAGTGCCTGACCCATCCTGCTGATAGATGTTCTACCTTACACTCCCTATCCCATAATACATATTCTAGGTTGGATTACTTCCTTCTGTCACAAGAAGCCCTTCCTGGTTTACTTTCTTCTGATATTCTCACCACTGTGATATCGGACCATGCCCCAGTTAATTTACTCCGTAATACTAATATATCAGAATGCTGAGATTTTATCTGGTGTCTTAACTCTCAGTTACTCAAGGATTCAAATACCTTCTGAGTCTTAGCTGGCTGACTGGATGATTTCTTGTCATTAAACACAGGATCTGTTCTTGCAGTTGACGTGCTTTGGGGAGCTCTTAAGTGCTCTTTAAGGGGCAAGTGTATATGTTTAGCCTCCAAATGTTTGAAGCAGTGTCAAGCCTGCCTTTCAGAGCTCCTTGATGATATCAGAAAAACTGAGCATGCCCTCTCGTCTTCCACTGATTCATCAATGTGGCTAAACAACATGACCTTAGAGCTCAGTACTTCAAATTGTTGGCTCAAAAAGCAGAACTAGCACTTCAGCGTACTAAAACCACATGCAGGATCTGGAATCTGGGGAGAAAGCAGGTAAATTATTAGCTTTCCACATCCACACAATAGAACTGGACAATTATATTTCTCGTATATATCAACCTGGGCAAGACATCTATCTTACTCACCCCAAGGAAATAGCAGAAGTCTTTCGCTCCTATTACTCTGACTTTTAAACATTTGATTCTAAATCCTTTCTTCCTTGATAGACATGCAAAATTACTTAGATGACATTTCTCTTCCCATTCTTAATTCGAATCAACAGGATTTGCTAAGCGCCCCTTTAACTTTAGTTTAGTTTAGTTTATTAGTCTAGGAATTAATACCTTTGAGCCAGGGCTCTTTTACAAAGGTTCCACGTCACAAAGAACATTTAACAAAGCACGATACACATTACAGGTAAAACCAGACAGGAAAGTTACATCATAAATTTGCTATTAACAGTTTAAGGCAGTAACGTTTTTAAGTTTCATAGAAAAACAAGCTATAACAGGTTCAAGCGAGTAGACAATTTCGAGGTTAAGGAAACTTCCAGGGAGAGGTGATCATTAGGCGCCAAAGGAGGCTAGAGAGGAGGGAAAGGTGGTGAGCGGAGAGTAAGTGAGAGGGACAGGAAAAAGGGGGGGAGTTTGGTGGGAGACAGGAAGTAGTAGAGGTACCAGAGGGTTCATTAGTCAGGGAGGAAGAGGCCTCAGATGTGAGGATGGACATGAGGAGTAGTAGTCTTTATCTAGCGCAATCACAGTTGCTAGTGGTGGTGAGGTGGGCATAGAGCATGGATTTGAAAGCTTCAAGCGAGGTTGAGGATTGAGTAGGTGGACTAAGCGCATTGAACCATGTCAGGGCCCTGTATGCGAAAGATCTTTGTCCCTGTGCAGTCCGGCATCTCGGAACCAGGAAAGGTTGGCGTTCAGATCTGGTGGAGGGTCATGAGCCAGGATTCAGTCGGAGTAGGTTTTGAATACATAATGGAGTCAGTCCCAAGATAGATTTTTTTGCCATTGTGCAGGTGAGATAAATAAGATGATTTGATAGGTTCAACCAGCCTTATTCATAGTACAGATCACACGTGTGAGTCAGTCTTTGAGCCCCTGTGAGGAGCTGACAGGCCTTATTTAGAGTGATTGAGATACGCCTTAGAGCAGTGGAGGTAGCTGAGCCATAAATAATAAGGCCATAGTCAATGATTGAGATTATGGAACTCTGTATAGCTATTCTCAATGCCGCTTGATTTAGAAATTGACGGTTATGGAATAGTATTCCAAGGCGCTGGTTCACTGTTTTCGCAGTGTTGTCAATGTGGGTTGCAAAGGTGAGCCCTTGGTCAAAAGTGATGCCAAGGTATTTGAAAGTATTTACTTGGTCCAGTGTAATTCCTGCAGAGGTTTGTATGGTGAGTGGAGTATGCCTGTTTTTGTTTTGGTGATTGGAGAAGAGCATGGCTTTTGTTTTATTGTGGTTTAGCACAAGTTTACTATCCAGGAACCACCTTTCAACACTAGAGAAAGCAAGTTGCAGGCTTTTTCGTAGGGAGTTTGGATCCTTGTGGGAAGAGAGAATTACAGCATCATCAGCGTATAAGATTATTTTCTCCTGGCAGATATCTGGGAGGGAGTTAAGGAACAGGCTAAAGAGGAGCGGTCCAAGAATTGATCCCTGTGGTACACCCGAGAGAACTGGTTTGAAGTTGGAGAGTTCATTAGAGATTTTTACAGCCTGTGACCGATTGGACAGGTAACTTTTTACCCAAGCACAAGGACCTTTGGCCAGGCCTAGGCTAGAAAGTAGGGAGGTAAGTAGGCCATGATGGACTGTGTCGAAAGCTTTTGTAAGATCGATAAAGACTGCACCTGTTTGGCACCCTTTGTCCAGGGCTGAGTGGACTTCTCCAGAGAAATCAAGTAAGGCTGTTGTTGTACTATGTCCTTCCTAAAGCCGTGTTGTTGATTACAGAGTAGATTGTATTTGTCCAGGTAATCAGAGAGTTGGTCTGCCACTATTCGCTCAAGTGCTTTGGAGAGAGGAGGAAGTATTGATATTGGTCGATAGTTTCCTGTTGAGGTTTTGTCCCCCTTTGTGCACTTGGTGTAACTATGGCAGATTTCCATTTGTTGGGAAATTGACTTTGGCAAAGTGACAGATTAAGAATTTTGCAAGGGGTGAATTACTTCATCCAGGGTGAGAGACAGGATTTTAGATCTAGCGTGTCACTACTTGTTCTGGATTTGGAGCAGGCCTTTTTTATGTACTTGTGCTTCAGGCACTTTGATTTTCTTGAAGTAAAATTGTGGTTTGTCACGAGGGGTGTTTTGTGATACTAGGCTAGGCACAGGTAAGTCCGAGAAGAAATCTGGGGGGAGGACCCCACTAAGGTCTGTGAATGTCTTATTAAGTGCATCTGCAATAGACTTTGGGTCAAGAGTGGTGGATCCATCAACTTTCATAATGGTAGGTGACGATTTTGATTGTTTACCCATTATGTTTCGGATGTTGTCCCAAAAAGCTCTTCCATCACCCCAGGTGGATTCAAGGGCATTTTTGAAATAGGCGCTCTTCATTTGCCTAATTTGTGAGGTACATCTATTTCGTGCCTGCTTGTATTTTAGGGTATCATGAGGTGAGCCTGTGTCTCTGGCAACTGCCCAGAGGTGGTCCCGAACCTTGAGCTCTGCAAGTAGTTTGGCAGTAATCCATGGATTTGATAGCGCTTTGATTTTACTTTTTTACTGGGGCGTATAAGTCGCATGCAGAGTTGAAAGATTTAATGAAGTATTCTAGTGCGGTATTAATATCAGTTGATTCAAGGATTGGCATCCAGTCCTGTTGTAGGAGATGGGTTTTCAACCTGATAAAATTCCCATAAGGCAATACTCTGTTTGTTATAACTTTGGGGGGTGGCTTGAGAAATTTATTAGACCAGGTACAGGACACTGGGGAGTGGTCACTGAGGAAGTCAGGGAGGACTTTAATGTTTTTTATCCGGTCAGGGTGATTTGTGAGAACCCAGTCAATAAGGGTGCTTGTACCAGTTTTGTAATTTTTCCGGGTGGGGGAGGTTACCATCTGAGCCAGGTTTGCTGCTAGGATGTCATCTTGGTAAGAGCCAGTGTCAGAGGCGAGCCAGTTTATGTTGAAATCCCAGAGAAGGAGGAGCTCATTTTCAGAGGGCTGCAGACTAACAAAATCAAGTACAGACTTAATACTGGCACGGTGGTCTTTTGGAGGGATACAGACTGCGGCCACTGTGAGAACTTTGTTTTGTGCACCAAGAAGCAGTTTGATAGGGAGGAGTTGCATCTGTGTATTTGTGGGGGTGAAGCTGCCGCGTTGACAGGAAAGGTTGTCCTTTATGTAAGATAGCAGAGCCCCACCTTTCTTGCTTGCCGGTTGAGTCTGAAAAGATTGTAGCCTCTCGCGAGACCGCATGATCCGGGTGCTGGGAGATAGCCAGGTTTCCACAATGGCTAGTATATCAGGTTTTTTGTCCAGTGAGAGTTTGAAGAGATGCCAATTTGGGAAGGGGCTGCAGATATTTAGAGTGATAATGGAGAGACCACACCAACTTTCCTGTTTTGTCAGCTTCAGTGCAACAGGACCAGGGTTTGGGTGTATTCCACCAGATATTAAAAGTAGGAGGAGCAGGAGTTTCAGCGATGCCATTCAAGAGTTCATAATAGGTTGGAGTGAGTTTCTGCTTGTACTTTTTAAGATGCTTGGATTGTCTTCTGGAGTCCCAGTAGAGGGTGATCGTTAGTGAGTTATAATGATATGGCAGTTTCAATTAGGAAATATGGCTCTTTGCACCCAGGTATTAATTGGGTGATGTTTGTTTAAGACTTCCAGAGTAAAAGTCATGGTACAATGTTTGGGTAGTAGTATAGAAAGGTGAGAGTAGGTGGAGGGTAGGGTAGGTGGGGAGTTGGCATAAAGGAAAAGGAGGGTGAGGGTGAGCAGGAAACAGGTGGCGGGACTAAGCCAAAGCATTTTTCAGCGAGGCAGGAGAGAGCCAAGAAGTAGTGTGGGCTAGGCAGTCGGGGGTGGCGAGCAAGGAGGGTGGTGGGCAATGGATTTTAGTGGGCTAAGGTGGATAGCTAAGCACTATGGCGGCGCACAGAGAAAATGAAAAAAAAGACTGGGAGGGTTTGGTGCCAGAGGGTTTAAGAGAAGTACTATAGTACTGTTGAGATCCAGGATCACATAATAAGTTAAAGTTCCTGAAAGGTGATAAACTGTGGCCTGGGAATATGCAATGTGTAAAATCCTTTTGTCTATATGTTTCCTTTGTTCTTCAAAGTCCTCAGAGATAAGTACAATACCTTGGGAGTAGGTCAGACAGTAGGCATATGCAATGTGTGAAATCCTTTTGTCTGTATGTTTCCTTTGATCTTCAAAGTCCTCAGAGACAAGTACAATACCTTTGGAAAAGGTCAGACAAAAATGTTGATTCAGTCACAAAATGTGTTAAAATTCCTTTGTTCTTTAAAGTCCACAAGTGCAGTTGCTTTAAGAGTGGTCAGATGAGAATGTTGAAAATGTTGATTCAGTTGCAGGACCCAGCATCACCATGTTTGTAAGACTAGTTGTAAGGCATATGCTTCCTTGGGGAGGCTTCAAGAAAGTTGATTTAAAATTAAAAAGCTGATACCTGATGATGGCGATTTGCAGAAATTCAGTCCAGGAGACTTTCACCAATGTTGTGTGCAAGAATGGCACAGGTATTCCCAGCAGAAAAACATGTAAATGAACAAAAACTAACCTACAGACACAGACAAGCACAAACAGCTGAGATGGAAATTCACCAAGCCATCAAACAGTTTCCGTTGGATAAGGTTCTGGGACCAGAAGGAATCATAAATAATTTTTATACCTCATTTATTGATAAATTAGTGCCATTGTTGTTGAACGTTTATAACTTTTGGTACAAATTTTGTTTCTCTAACCAAACTTTAACCGAAGCCATAATTACGGTAATTAGAAACCCAAGTAAGGTGGCACTATGCCCGACAACTACTGCCCAATCTCACTATTAAATACTGATTTAAAGATCTTAGCCAAGGTCTTTGCTAACAGGGTGATGCGGGTATGGGATGGACTGATCAGCCCATCTCAGTTAGTTTTATGGTGGGTCGGTTGTCCAGTGATTATCTTAGGAAATTTCATTATCTAATCTCAGCGTCTTGGGGGAGTAGAGCTCCTGCAGTTCTGGTCTCCCTAGACAGTGAGAAATCATTTGATTGGGTTGTCTGGCCCTTCTTATTTGCATTTTTAAAGAAATCTGACTTCCCTCCAGCATTCGTCAAATGGATCAGACATTTATATGTTGATCCAATCACAAGTGTACATTGCAATGGGGTCCTCTCAGACCAGTTTTTACTTCAACAGGGCACTAGGAAAGGGTGCCCACTTTCTCCATTTTTATTCAATTTATTCCTAGAACTCCTAGTTTACCTTCTTCAGCATAATCCGGAGATTAAGGGAATCTAACTAAGAGCCACAAGGTATGTTCTATCAGCTTATGCTGATGATTTATTATTACAACTGCAGACCCTGCACAATAGTTACCAGCTGCACTCCAAGAAATAAGGAAGTTTTCTGTCATTTCAGGATATAAATTGAATATGCAGAAAACTAAAGCACTACCCCTGAATAATTTGGTATGTAAACAAGATATTACTAATTTGGGCTTGTCATGGGAATCATATCACACTGCATACCTGGGAATTTGGGTCGAACAGTACTCAAATTTAGTTAAAGATAATCTTTCCTCTCTTTTAACTTCTATACAACAAGATCTTACCAGGTGGTCTTCCCTTCCCCTCTCATGGGGAGGATAAGTTTTATTAAAATGAATGTCCTCCTGCATATCTTATACCTGTTGGGTATGATGAATGTGTTTCTTCCCAGGGTGTGGTTTAGCCATTTGCAATGTATGATTAACACATTTCTTTGGTTAGGCAGAATAGTTAGGAGTTCCAATTTTAAATTTACAATACCTAAGGAAAACGGTGATCTCCAGCTTCCTAACTTTTTCTTATATTATGCAGCCCTACATTACAGTAAATCCTTATGGTGAACCTTATCACAAGAGGATTGCTTTTCTGCTTATGTTCCCATATGGATAGAAATGGGATACTTCCTTTGTATTCAGCATGGTATTTAAAATAGTCTGCCACACATTTGACCCACTTTGCTCCCTTGTTCTCTTAGAGGTACACTGATGTACTGGACCCTAAAGGTATTACATCAAATATATACTTATATGGGGTGGAAATGGGATAGAGTGACTATTCAACCATTATTAGGAAATCTTAATGTAATGATTGCAGAAAGTTAAATCCCATACTTTTTCTGGCTCCGGTTACTCTGAAGGTTTGTCTGGCTGAGATAGAAACAGAGACTTTGATGGCAGATAAGGACTGCTTGGCCCACCCAGTTTGCCCATTTCCCTACCTATTGGATGAACTGCAGATCCTAGTTAACCAACAGCCTACTTCCTCCTAACACCCCCCCCCCAAGAATCGCTTTATGTCTGTACCATGCATTCTTGAATTCCCCCACTGCTTTTGATCCCACAACCTCCTCAGGAAGGCTGTTCCATGTATCCACTACCCTCTCTGTAAAAAAATACTTCCTTACATTGCTCCTGAGCCATTTCCCCTCTATCTTCAAATTGTGCCCCATTGTTCTTGCACATATCTTTTTCTAAAAGATGCTACCCTCTTCGGCTTTATTGATTCCCTTGAGGCACTTAAATATTTCTACCATGTCCCCCTCTCCCTCCTTTCCTCAAGGGTATACATATTAAGCTCCTTTAGTCTTTCTTCATATGGCTTCTGGTGCAGACCCTGCACCATTCTAGTTGCCCTCCTCTGGACTGCCTCCATCCTGTCTATGTCCTTGCAGAAATGAGGTCTCCAGAACTGCATGCAGTATTCCAGATGGGGTCTCACCAACTGTCTATACAAAGTGATAACAACTTCTTGTTGTCTACTAGTGATGCCTCTTCCTATGCATCCCAGTATCCCCAAGCCCCCTTTACTGCCTTCTCACATTGCTTGCCTACCTATGATTACCCACAGGTCCCTTTCCATATTTGTTGTTGTTAGTACCTCCCCCCCACATTGTGTACTCTTCCTCTGGGTTTTTGTTTCCCAAGTGCATTACCTTGCACCTCTTTGCATTGAATCTAAGCTGCCATACTTCTAACCATTCCTCCAACCTTGCCAAGTCCCTTCTCATCCTTTCCACCCCTCTTGTGTATCAACCCTGTTGCAGATGTTTGTGTCATCTGCAAAGAGACATACCTTCCCTTTAAGTCCATCTCAATGTCACCTATAAAGACATTAAAGAGGACAGATCTTAGTATTGAACCCTGTGGTAGCCCACTAGTAAACCCCCTTTCTTCAGAGTGGACTCCATTTACTATTACCCTCTACGTCCTGTTGTCCAGCTAATGTTTTACCCAGGCTACAACCCTGGGACCCACGCCAAGGCTGGCTAAGTTGTTTATTAATATTTTGTTTGGGACTGTGTCAAATGCCTTGCTAAAGTCTAGGTAGGCCATGTCCACAGCCCTTCCCTGGTCTACTATCTTGGTCACCCAGTCAAAGAAATCAATTAGATTCATCTGACATGACCTTTCTACTGTGAATCCATGCTGCCTTGGGTCCTGTGCCCCACTGGCCTCTAAGTACTCAACAGTTCTTTCCTTCAGAAGTGATTCCATCATTTTTCCTACCACTGAGGTCAAACTAACAGGTCTGTAGTTTCCTGCCTCTGTCTTGCTCCCACTTTTGTGAAGGAGAATCACATCCATCCTCCTCCAGTTCTTAGGTACCACACCATCCTCACATGATTTGTTAAAAAGGGTAGTCAATGGTGTCACTAGTTCTCCCCATAGTTCTTTTAGAATTCTGGGGTGAATCCCATCAGGCCCCATTCCTTTGTCCACCTTCAGTTTTAGGAGTTCTCTCTGGACCTTTGCTTCTGTGAATGGACTGGTATCTACCCCCCTATCCAGAGTGCTTTGGTTTAGGTACCTCCCCTCCTCTTCTTTTGTGAATACTGAGCAGAAGTATTCATTCAGTATCCCTGCTTTTTCACTGTCACCCTCTGCCCACCCCCCCTTTTTTATTTTTTATTTAGTTGTTTAACCAGGAGTAGCACACTAAGCTGAAAGCTTTTTTACAGGAGCAACCTGGGAGCACAGGGAAGTTAAGTGACTTGCTCAGGGTCACACAGTATACAAGTGGAAGCCGTGGGATTCACACCCAGGTCTGGTCTGCTGGATGTCACCAGATTACACAGATACATAGATACATAGACAGTGTCGGCAGAAAAGGGGCTATGGTCCACCCAGTCTGCCCATTTGAGCTCGTAAGTTCAGTTTATGTTTTCCTAGAAGTCTGTTGCCCCTTACCCCTGACCTCCAGAATTCCTTTATGTCTATCCCATGCATTCTTAAATCCCGTGATTGTTTCAGCCCCCACCACTTCCTCTGGCAGGGTGTTCCACTTGTCCACCACCCATTCTGTGAAGAAATTCTTCCTGTTTCCTCTGAATCGTCCTCCCTCCAACTTCATCCCATGCCTTCTAGTCCTGGAACATCTTTTTTGCTTAAAAATAGTGTATTCCTGCACCCTGTTCCTCCCTGTAAGATACTTGTATGTCTCTATCATATCCCCTCTTTCCCTCCTCTCCTCCAGGGAGTACATGTTCAGTTCCTTCAACCTGTCTTCACAGGACTTGTGATGCAATCCATGCATCATCTTTGTTGCCCTCCTCTGAACCATCTTTGCCTATGTCCTTACGTAGGTATGGTCTCCAGAACTGTACACTGTACTCCAGGTGGGGCCTCACTAGTGTCTTGTATAGCGGAATTATGACCTCCCTTTTCCTGCTGGTGATGCCCCTGCCTATACATCCCAGCATCCTATTTACTTTACCTGCTGCCTTGTCACACTTTTTCCCTACCTTGATGTCATCAGAGATGATAACCCCAAGATCCCTTTCCTGCTTGGTGCATGCTATATCCTCACCCCCCAACTGATGTATTGTGCCTGGGTTTTTGTGCCCCATATGCATTATCTTGCACTTCCTTGCATTGAATTTCAACTGCCAAACCCCTGACCATTCTTCAAGTTTCTGCAGGTCCTTCTCATTCTGTCTACACCCTCTGTGTGTCTACTCTGTTACAGAGCTTTGTGTCATCCGTGAACAGTGAAATTCTGCCTTCTAGGTCCTATGAATGCCATTGATGAAGATGTTGAATAGGACCAGTCCCAGCACTGATCCCTGTGGTATCCCACTGGTCACTCTTCCTCTGTGGAGTGACAGCCATTTACCACCACCCTCTGTGTCCTGCCACCCAGCCAGATACCTACCCACCACACTACTGTCCTGCCCACACCCATATTCCCCAGTTTGTGTAATAGTCTTCTATGTGGCACAGTGTCAAAGGCCTTGCTGAAGTCCAGATATGCCATGTCCACTGCCCTTCCCTGATCCACCTCCCTAGTCACCCAGTCAAAAATTCAACGAGGTTGGTCTGACATGACCTCCCCTGGTGAAACCATGCTGCCTTGGGTCCTGTAGTCCACTGACAACCAGATGTTCCACCAATCTCTCCTTCAGTAGTGCTCTCCATGATCTTCCCCACTACCAAGGTGAGGCTGACTGGTCTGTAGTTCCCTTGCTTCTCTTTGTTCCCACTTTGTATAAGGGATTACATCTGCTGTCCTCCAGTCTTTGGTACTTCCCCTGTTTCCAGTGATCGGCTAAACAGGATAGCCAGAGGTTCAGCCACCACCTCTCTTAGTTCTTTAAGGACCCTGGGGTGCGCCCACTGCTTTATCAACTCTTATTACTTCCAGTTCCTTCAGGACCCTTTCGTAAAGGGACTTGTGTCCATTCTGCACCATTCTCACCCCTTGTACTCCTTCAGACCCATTACCCTCCTCTTCCTCAGTAAAGACTGAGCAGAAATACCTGTTCAATATGTCAGCTTTACTATTGTCATCCTCCACGCGGCCCCCATCCTCTCCCTCAGTCTCACTATCCTCCCTTTGTCTTTCTTTTTCACTTATGTACCTGTAAAGGTTTTGTCCCCTCTACCCACTGATTTTGCAATGTATTCTACTGTCTGAGCTTTTGGCTTCCTTACTGACCTCCCTGCCTCCCTTTGCTTCTCCTGGTACTTCTATCCCCTTCTGCCTGTGTCTTTTTGTATTACCTGAATGCAATCTTTTGGCTTTCCTACTTTGCTACCTCTTTGGAAAACCATAATGGTCTCCTCTTCCTTTTCCTCTTGCTAACCTGCTTAATGCATAATTCTGTTGTTCTTGTAATCCCCATTTTAAATACTGCCCACTGTTCCTCAACCCCTGATTCCTGTCCCATTCCCCTTAATGCCTCTTTCAAGTATCTCCCCATTTTCCCAAAGTCTGCCCCCCTAAAATCCAGGATACATGTTTTTGTGTAGTTTGGTTCTGCTCTTTCTGTGATTTCAAACCACAATGACTGGTGGTCACTGTTCCCCCCCATCACACTGTCCCTGTTTGTGAGCACAAGGTCCAGTATTGCCTTCTGCCGAGTTGGTTCCATGACCAGTTGCTTGAGGAAGGCACCCTGAAGGGAGTCCAGGATAAATCTGCTCCTAGTTGATGCTGCTGCTGCTGCTGCTGGGATGCTCCAGTCCACGTCTGGAATATTGAAGTCTCCAACCAGTACTACCTCACCCTTGTCTGCTGGCTAGCATCAGCTCCCTATCTGTTTCTTCCTCCTGGGCTGGTGGTCTATAGACCACACCTGTGTGGATGGCTGTCCCCATTTTCCTTTCCAGCTTAACCCACAGTATCTCTCTCCCATTTTGTTCCTCCTGGATCTCTGTGGCCCTTATGTCATTTTTCACATACAGTGCCACTCCTCCTCCCTTCCTGCCTGCTCTGTCTCTTCTGAATATGTTGTAGCCAGGTATGGCCATCTCCCAGTCATGGTTATCATTACACCAGGTTTCAGTGATGGCCACAATGTCCAGGTCTGACTGCACCATGACAGCCTCCTGATCTTCCATCTTGTTGCTAAGGCTCCTGGCATTTGCACACATGGCTTTCCATGATTTGACCTCCCTAGACTGTTTCGCTGTTCTACTCCAGCCCCTTCCTTGGTTGTCCTTTACCCCTGGTTCTCCTTGCTGTCTGCCCTTCTGCTGAATTTTGCCCCTTTTCTGCCTATCCACCTCTTGGGCACTAATCTCCATCTTTTGCAGATTTGCAGCTCAGAGCCTTAAACCACTGTACTATACTGCCTCCCTTCTCTTTATTAAGCCTCACTATCCCTCCTTTGCTCCCTAATGTACCTATAAAAGATTGTATCCCCCTTCTTAACTAAGTTGGCTTTCTTTTCCTCAGTTTGGGCCTTTGCTATTCTGACTGCCTTCCCCACTTCCTTCTGCTTCAACTGGTACAGTTCTCTGTCCTGCTCCTTGCGTTTTCTTATACTTCCTGAATGCTACCTTTTTCTCCCTAACCTTCCCTGCCACCTCTTTTGAGAACCATAGTATTTTTTTACTTTGTTTTGTTTTATTGATTTGCTTCGCACAAAGGCTTGTTGCTTCTGTGATAGCTGTTTTGATTTTTCTCCTTTGTTCCTCCACCGATCCTTCTTGCCCATTTGCTAGTGCTTTTCTGAGGCACTGTCCCATTTTCCCAAAGTCAGCCCTTCTAAAGTCCAATACTCTCACTTTTGTATGGCTCGACTCTATGGCTGTGTTTATCATGAACCACACTGCTTGGTGGTAGCTTGTTCCCAGATGGCTACCCACTTCTAAATCCAAGATCCTCCCTCCATCCCCGTTTGAGAGTACCAGGTCTAAGATTGCTCCCTCCTGAGTGAGTTCCAAAACTAGCTGTCTGAGGCATGCCCCCTGTAGGGCATCGAGATTAACCCTGTTCTTGGATGTGGCTGCAGCAAAGGTGCTCCAGTTAACATCTGGCAAATTCAGGTCCCCCATCAACAATATCTCCCCAGTTTCTGCCATTCTAAGGATGTCTGCTATCATTTACTTGTCCATTGCCTCCATCTGAGATGGGGGTTGGTATACAACCCACATGTGGATTTTGGTGCCATTTCCAGTCTCCATGGTGACCCAACAGTGCCTCCTCTACTCCCTGTTTACCCTTTAGTTCCATTGCTTTGATCTCTTCCCTTACATAGAGAGCTACTCCTCCTTTCCTTTTACCGTCCCTGTCCCTCCTGTAGATTGTGTACCCTGATATGTTGACATCCCAGTCATGGTTCTCCATGTACCATGTTTCTGTGACTGCCACAATATCCAGGCATCCCTCTTCCATCAAGGCCACTATTTCAGGGAGCTTGTTACCCAGACTACGGCCATTGGTACTCATCACCCTCCATTGTTTGATAGCCTTACCCCTTTTAGCCCCATCCCTGTCCTTACTGCCTTTGCTTTTTCCTCCATTTACCCCTGTCCTGCTCCCTATTGACTTCTCTACTTTGGTGTTTACCTCGCTAACTACTGTGTTTGTTGGGGGAGGCTGGGATTTTCTGGCTCCTTTTCAGTACCTCCCCTCTTCACTAGTATAAATGCTCGCCAATGAAGCATTTAAACCTATCACCTAGGATCCTGGTTCCCCTCCCAGACAGATGCAGATCATTGCACCAGTATAGGCCTGTATCCTTCCAGGTAGATCCCTAGTCCCCAGTGAAGCCAAAACTCTGAGCTCTGCACCAGTTTTTCAACCATTCATTGAATCCCATGGTGTGGAGTACCCTAGCATCACCCTTGCCATAGACAGGCAGCACCTCTGAGAAGGTTACTGCATGTGCTACTGGTCTAAGGTCCCTCCCCAACTCCACAAACTCCTCTTGCACTGCTCTGATCCCATTCCCAACCAGGTCATTTGTCCCTAGGTGGACAATGACATCCAGCTCCCTCCCTCATGTAGCTGCTCCCACAATCCTGAGGATTCACTCCCTGTCCCTCCAAGCCATGGCTCCAGGCAGGAACCTTACCTCCCTGTCCCCTCCCTCCCCCAGTTCTACCACCCAATGACTGAGTCCCCAACCAGGAGTTGTTTCCTTCCCCTGTGGGGTCCCATGCCACCCTCCTGTGGGTCTCGTTTGTGGAGGTTCACAGCATCCCCCTTGGTCTGCACTGCAGGTGCCTCCATAGAGGAACCACTCTCAACCAGAATGGTGAATGAATTGTGGAAAGGTACAACTGGAGGGATGCACCTCTGTTTCACCACCCTCACCCTCCCTAAGCACACCTCAGTCCAGCTGCTCCTCTTTCTTGGAAACCTCTGAAGCATCAGTGGTGGCCCTGGTGGTCCCTGGGCAGGGGAGGAGGTTTCACGAATCCTAGCCAGAATGTTCTGGAGATGAACAACCTCCTCCCTCAGACCAGAGAGGTGCCTGCAAATAGGGTAGCACTGCATCCTCCAGAATGTCTCCCGGAAGACTGCCGCCCCACAGCCATTGCACTGCACTATTCCCATCATGTCTTATTTTGTGGCCCCTCTCCTGTTGCTTTGTATGCTTACTCTCTCCTCTGTCTATTTATTTTCCACTTACTTTCCTACTGCCTATGTGCCCTTATGGCTCTTGCCCTTCCCGTTCTGGGACAGGAACTTCCTGTATTTAGTCTCCTTCTTCCTTGCTCAGAGTCAGACCTCCAGCAGCTTGGGGGGGAGGGAGAGCTACTCTTTTCCTTCAAGGATGAAGAAAGTTATGTGTCTCAGTGATCCTTCCCTTCCTACTGCCAAACAAGAAGTTCCTCTTGTCAGTCAAATCCAATGCCTATAAAATTTGAACTGACGAAGGGCGGGAGGGAAGGAGGGCAATTAGTAAGAAAAGTTCTAGTTCTTTAGTCAGCAGCTCCTTGCTCTGAAAGCAAGATTCCTGTCTGCTAAAAGCTAACAGCAGGGAACTGTAGTTGGAGATGCCTGGTTTTCAACTGCCTAAGCCAAACCCCCCAATTAACTTCTCTCCTTCTGACTTAGCAAACTAAGAAGTTGATACAGTCCCTTTCCTCAACACAGAAAAACATACTGACTTTCTTTTTTTTTACCCTAAATGAGAACCCCCACTTCTAATAAAGTATATGTTTGCTTAATCCCAACAGGCACTGACTCCTGCTGAGTTAGAAGTGTTCGATCAGTAAGAAAAGTTCTAGCTCTCTAGTCAGCAGATCCTTGCTTTGAAAGCAAGATTCCTGTCTGCCAAAAGCTAGCAAAAGGGAACTGGTTCCCCCTGGTTCACCAAAGGTACATAAAGTTCATTTGGCAATGATTGTCACAGTGGCCAAATACTTGTCTTGCTTAGACATTGGAAAGAGGATACAGCCCAACACTATAAGGAATGGCATCAAGAACTCCTCTTGGCCCTGATGGTGGAGAAGCATATAGCATTCATGAGACACTGTCCCCATCTTTAAAGCACTATATGGGAACCCCTGTATACGTTGATATCCCTTACTTCTTATGATGCAGCTAGACCCTACCATATTAGCTTCCTTATTTCAGTAGACACTTGCTTTGGATGAATGATCTTTTTTCTAAAACCCAAATAATATTCAGGTTATAGGGAAAGGCGTGGGATTGGTACAGAGGGGGGTATTTCATAGTTGATTTTTTGAATGTTGTTTATATTGTTATCTATTTCAATGGTCTAATCAGTCTCCATTATCACTGGACAAGTGATTGCTTGTTCCTTTTTGGTTTTTGTAGTATAAAAATTAATAAAGTTTATTTAATGAAAAAAAAAAAGAAAGAGACTGTTGCCAAGCAGCCTGCAACACATCTTCAAATGCATCCATTTAAGGGGGGAATGACCATGGAAGGGTATTCCAGGAGACCCAAACAATTGGCCAATTTCCTATGTCAGGCATTTTGCTCCATTTCCTGGAAGCAAAATGTTTTCTGAAGATGAATCATAATATCAGAAAAACTGGGGTTGTCAGGAGGGGAACAAGGAAGAGCAGGAGTTGGCACCTCTAGTATGGATGAAGCAGAAGAGACAGAAAGGGGAGACACAGGGTCCTGGTTCATATTGTCATTTTGATCCTCCTGGTCTCATTCCTGTGGAAAAGGGTCCTCCATTTCTATGCCCCTATGCAGGGAACCCAGAAAAGCTGGGGAGAAACTCACCATTCTAGAGACAGAGGACCATCTAGAAGGGGAAGAGATTGGGACAGAAGACCCCCATGGGAATGAGGAGTAGACTTGTAGGATCAAGAACAGTGTGCACCAATGCCTGAACATCCACCATAGCAAGGTGTGGAGAAGAGGACGTAGTCAGAACTGCATGAACCAACCAGATTGGCACAACAGAAGATACTGGTGATGACTGGGGCACAAATCGAGCCACCAATGAGGGGTGTACAAAAGTCCCCAGAATCATCAATGGAAGAGACATTGTAGAGCTCATAAAGTCTTGACTAGTCTTTGTAGACGGGATCATCAATGAACTCTGAGAAGTCATCGATGGATGGTGAGTAGATCCCTGTGACAGGAGCGGCAGCGGGGGAAGCTGCAAATTAAGCACACCCATAGAGGTCATCAACAGGGTAGCCATCGATGGTTGGGACGTCAAATCATTAGAGGTCATCAACAGAGTGGAAGATGATTTGACTACAGCCTCTGAAAGGGCTGCCAATACTACCTTAGTTTTAAGGAGTTCTTGCTCCTGAGACTGGGAGGAGGAAGGCAGGCCCATCATCAATGAGGAGGAGGCAGGAGTAACATGCTTACCCTTGCTGGAGTGTTTCCTTGGTTTTTCCTGAGTGGCTGTTGAAGAGGAATATTAGCTCTGGAATGTTGAGACCCCAAGGAAGATGCCGAGCACTCCCTGGACTTTGAATGTTGTTCCTGTTCCAGGAGGGCAACTTTTTGTTCCATGAGGTATTCTCAAAGTTGTTGGAGTCATCAACATTTAGTGGCCTTGTTAAATCACTTACACAGGACACAATCACAGATATCATGATCAGGACCTAGGCACCTGACACACACACGTTGTGGAGGTTCTCAGTCATGATCTTCTGGCCACAAGAACACTTACGGAACAGAGGATCCGAAGATATTGGTAAAGGAATGTGATACTGGGAAAGCCACTAAGGAATGACCGATGAAGTCTGTTATCGACTGAAGCTATACTCCGGACAGAGAATGTGAAGCATGCAGGTCATGGTTGGAAAAGAACTGAGGAGCTTCTTGGACCAACCCCTTTTATACGTGCCAGGACACAATATGTGGTGCCACTGGGGGCAGTCCCAGGTCGACTGCTGAGAAATCATCTGAAGGAAATTATGCCTGCAGCTGGACATTCCTACATGTTATGACCTGCTGCAAGAGATTTCCTCAAAGATCATCTCCATTTTGCTGTCCCACCAAACTCCCAATTATCTGAAGGCTGGGACTGCCTCCAGTTGGGTACCATCCAGGATAGTGAAGAAAGGGGGAGGAGACAGCCTGGCTAGCATCTGGCCTGTACCAGAAGGTCATGTTCACAGTTTTTTTGTTGTTGACTTTGAGGAGGTTGTCCTGGAGCCATTGTAGCACATGTAGAAAGACACACTGAAGTGGAACTTCTACTGCATTAGTTGAGGGACCAGATGCACAAATGAGTGTGTCGTAGGCATATGTGTGTATATATGAGGAGACACCGGCTGAGGGCAGGCCATTTAGAAACATGGAAAACAGAACTGGGCACAGAATGGAACCTTGGGACACACCGGCCTGGACTGAGAGAGGGACAGACAGAATACCACCAACCTGCACCAACTGCTGGTGGCCTTCCAGGTAGCAGAGGAACCAAAGCACAGTGGGGGTGGAGAGACCTGATTAGACCAGTTTGGTTAGGAGGAGGTGGTGAGACACAGAGTCAAAAGCCTTGGCTAGGTCAATCAATATGGCCACTGTGATGTGACCATTGTCCATCCCAGTTAGGATGGGGTCAGTGACTCTGAGGAGAGAGGAAATGGTGAAGTGGTCCTTTCTCAAACCATATTGAAAGGGGGAGAGGCAAGAAGAGGAGTCCAGAAAGTCTGTGAGCCTGGAGTACACTAGGGTTTCCTGGAGTTTAATTAGGGTGGGAGTAAGAAGATTGGTCTGTAGTTACAAGGTGAGGAGGAATCATCCCCCATTGTGAAGAGGCAGGACTTCAGCCATTTTCCAGGCTTGGGGGACAGCACAGAGAGAAAAGCATAGGTTCAGAAGGTGTATGAGAGGGAGGGTTATGGCCAGGGTGGATAGGTGGAGGAGATAAGGATCTAGCCCAGCAGGGCTGTGTTTCACAGGGTTAAGGGGCATAATGGCTTGGAGGACTTCCTGGAGGGAGGCTGGAAGGAAGACAAATGCACCTGGAGGACAAGGTGGGGCAGCTGGTGGGGGGATGGGAGAGGGCTGGCTGGATACAGCACAAGTGGTGAAAAACTGATTGAATATAGAAGCAACTGACTGAGGGTCAGACACCAGTATTAGCAAGAGGTGGGGGGAAGAGGACTGGGCTGGTGGGTCCAGTAGCAAGTGCAGAATTTTCCAGAAATTGGCTGATGAGCTTAGGTTGGACTGAAGATGGTTCACTATAGAATACAATTCAGCTGCTTTTCATTATAGTTTGAAATTTTTACAGGAGTGTATATAATGGTGAAAACAAGAATCAGTGCAAATATCTGTGCACTGGTATTTCCTAAAAAAATAATAATAATAATAATCTGGGTAAAGATATAATAGAACAGTATTCATGTTACATTGATATTTAATGTACCTTTTTTGTTAAAATACCCTGTCCAGCCCAGGAGGGTTGAAAGTGTGTGTAAGGGGGTTTGGTAGCCTGTGCACCAACTCAGGATAGTATCAGAGCATAAACCTACTCTTGAGGCTAAAGCCAATAAAGAGCTGCTGATACAGGTAGGCAGCTCATGACAAGAAGCTCGAGGACCTAATAGAGTCACTTTTTAATTTTCTTTTTAAGGGGATTATTTAGATATTTAAGGCCCAATTTTCAAAGCCAGCACATAGGAGTGCCACATGAAAAAAATAGAGCCATATTCAGAAAGATAGTGCAATCTGAACTGACCATGTTATAGAAACATAGAATAGAAATACAGAATTTGATGGCAGATGAGGACCACTTGGCCCACCTAGTCTGCCCATTTCCCTACCTAACGGATAAGCTGCAGATCCTAGTTAACCAATAGCCTACTTCCTCCTACCCCCCACTAGAATTGCCTTATGTCTGTCCCATGCATTCTTGAATTCCCCCACTGTTTTTGACTCTATGACCTCCTCAGAAAGGCCGTTCCATGCATCTACAACCCTCTCTGTGAAGAAATACTTCATCATATTACCTCTGAGCCGTCCCCCCTCTATCTTCAAATTGTGCCCCCTTGTTCTTGCACATCTCTTTTTCTGAAATATGCTACCCTCTTGAACTTTGTTGATTTCTTTGAGGTATTTGAAAGTTTCTATCATGTCCCCCCTCTCCCTCCTTTCCTCAAGGCTATATATCTTGAGCTCCTTTAGTCTTTCTTCATATGTCTTCTGGTGCAGATCCTGCACCATTTTGGTTACCCTCCTCTGGACAGCCTCCACCCTGTCTATGTCTTTGTGGAGATGGGGTCTCCAGGACTGTACACAGTACTCCAGATGTGGTCTTACCAACTGTCTGTACAGAGGGCCAACAACTTCCTGTTTTCTACTGGTGATGCCTCTTCCTATGCATCCCAGTATCCCCCCCACCCTCCTTACTGCCTTCTCATATTGCTGGCCCACCATTAGGTCATCTGATATGACTACCTCCAGGTCCCTTTCCATTTTTGTTGTACCCTCCATTGTGTACTCTTCCCCTGGGATTTTGTTTCCCAGGTGCATTACTTTGCACTTCTTTACATTGAATCTAAGCTGCCATACATTTGACCATTCCTCCAACCTTGCCAAGTCCATTTTCATCCTTTCCACCCCACCTTGTGTATCAACCCTATTGCAGATCTTTGTGTCATCTGCAAAGAGACATACTTTCCCTTCCAGTCCCTCTGCAACATCACTTATAAAGACATTAAAATGGACCGGTACTAGTAACCCCCCTTTCTTCACTGTGGACTCCATTTACTATTACCCGCTGTGTCCTGTTGTCCAGCCAGTGTTGTACCCAGGCTACGATCCCAGGACCCACTCCCAGGCTGGCTAATTTGTTTATTAATCTTTTGTGCGGGACTGTGTCAAATGCCTTGCTAAAGTCTAGGTAGACCATGTCCACAGCCCCTCCCTGGTCTACTACTTTGGTTACCCAGTCAAAGAAATCAATTAGATTTGTCTGACATGACCTTCTTACTGTGAATCCATGCTGCCTTGGGTCCTGTGCCCCACTAGCTTCTAAGTTCTCAACAATTCTTTCCTTCAGAAGTGATTCCATCATTTTCCCTACCACTGAGGTCAAACGGACACGTCTGTAGTTTCCTGCCTCAGTCTTGCTCCCACTTTTGTGAAGGGGAATCACATCTACCCTTCTCCAGTCCTCAAGTACCACAACATCCTCCCATGATTTATTAAAAAGGGTTGTCAGTGGTGTTACTAGTTCTTCCCTTAGTTCTTTTACAATTCTGGGGTGAATCCCGTCAGGCCCCATTGCTTTATCCACCTTCAGATTTAAGAGATCTTTCAGAACCCTTTCTTCATTGAAAGGACTAATATCAACCACCCTATCCAGAGTGCTTCTATTGACTGGATTAGGTATCTCCCCCTGCTTTTCAATTGTTAATACTGAGCAGAAGTATTCATTCAGTATCCCTGCTTTTTCTCTGTCACTCTCTGCCCAACCACCTTCCTCTTTATTCAGCCTCAGTATCCCTGCCTTAGTCTTTCTTTGCTCCCTAATGTACCTATAAAAGGTTTTATACCCCTTCTTAACTGAATTCGCTGTATTTTCCTCGGTTTGGGCTTTTGCTATTCTGACTGCTTTCCCTGCTTCCTTCTGCTTTAACTGGTACAGTTCTCTGTCCCGCTCCTTCTGTGTTTCTTTATACTTCCTGAATGCTATCTTTTTCTCCCTAACCTTCCCCGGCACTTCTTTTGAGAACCATAGTGTTTTTTTCTTTCGTTTTGATTTATTTGCTTCACACAAAGGCTTGTTGCCACTGTGATGGCAGTTTTGATGTTTCCCCATTGTTGCTCCACCCCACCTTCTTGCCTGTTTGCTAGTGCTTTTCTGAGGCACTCTCCCGTTTTGACAAAATCAGCCCTCCTGAAGTCCAGTACCTTCACTTTTGTATGGCTTGACTCCACAGCTAAGTTTATCGTGAACCACACTGTTTGGTGGTCGCTTGTTCCCAGATGGCTACCCACTTCAAGATCAGAGATCCTCTCTCCATCCCCATTTGAGAATACCTGGTCTAAGAGTGCTCCCTCCTGAGTGGGTTCCAAAACTAGCTGTCTGAGGTATGCCCCCTGTAGGGCATCGAGAATGGCCCTGTTCTTGGATGTGGCTGCAGCAAAGGTGCTCCAGTTAACATCTGGTATATTCAGGTCCCCCATCAGCAATATCTCCCCTTTCCCTGCATCCTAAGGATGCCTTCTATCATTTCCTTGTCCATTTCTTCCCCCAGAGATGGGGGTCTGAATACAACCCCGTGCAGATTGTGGTGCCAATTCCAGTCTCCAGGATGACACAACAGTGCCTCCTCGCCTCCCTGTTTACCCTTTAGCTCTGTTGCTTTGATCCCTTCCTTTACATAGAGAGCTCCTCCTTCTCCTCTTCTTCCCTCACTGTCCCTCCTGTAGATTGTGTACCCTGGTGTGCTGACATCCCAGTCATGGTTCTCTATGTACCATGTTTCTGTGACTGACACAATATCCAGGCATCCCTCTTCCATCAAGGCCACCATTTCGGGGAGCTTTTTACCTAGACTACGGGCATTGGTACTCATTACCCTCCATTTTTTTTATGGCTTTATTTCTTTTTGCTCCATCCCTGTCCTTACTACCTTTGTCTTTTTCTCCATTTACCCCTGCCCTTCTCCATATTGACTGATCTATCTTGGTGTTTACCTCTCTAACTACCCTGATTTTTTTGGGGGGGGGCTAGGATTTCCCTGCTCCTTTTCAGTGCCTCCCCCATTGGCTAGTTTAAATGCTTGCCACTTAAGCATTTAAACCTAGCACCTAGGATCCTGGTTCCCCCCCTGGATAGATGCAGACCATCATGCCTGTATCTCTCCAGGTGTAGCCCCAGTCCCAAATGAACCAAATCCCTGAGCTCTGCATCAGTTTTTCAACCAGTCACTGAATCCCATGGTGTGGAGTACCCTAGCCTCATCCATGCCATAGACAGGTAGCACTTCCAAGAAAGTTACCGTGTGTGCTACTTGTCCAAGGCCCCGCCCCAACTCTACAAACTCCTGTTGCACTGCTCTGATCCCCTTCTCAGCCAGGTCATTTGTCCCTAGGTGGATAATGACATCCAGCTCACTCTCCCTTGCAGCTGCTCCCACGATCCTGAAGATTCGTTTCATGTCCCTCCAAGCTGTGGCGCCGAGCAGGCACCTTACATCCCTTTCATCTCCCTCCCCCAGTTTTACCCCCCTAACAACTGAGTTCCCAACCAGGAGTTGTTTCCTTCCCCTGTGGGGTCCTGTGCTACCCTCTCGTGGGTCTCCATTGTGGAGTTTCCCAGCATCCTACTTGGTCTCCCCTGCAGGTGCCTCCATAGAGGAACCATGCTCCACCAGAGTGGTGAATGAATTGTGGAGAGGCACAATTGGAGGGATGTGCCTCTGTTCTACCACCCTCATCCTCTCTGAGCCCACCGTGGTCCAACCACTCCTCTTTCTTGGCAACCTCTGAGGTAGTGGCGGTGGCCTGGGTGGGGAAGCAGGTTTCTCAAATCCTTGCCAGTTATCTGTCTGAATGTCAGGCCATGATGGCAAGGCTCACAGCAGGCAGTCGGCATACCTGGTGCCATGCTACCAGAGTGCTGTGCTGAAGACCACCCATGGGGTAAAGCATAGCACACACTGGTTACTGCCACGGCCCCTCTGGGCGATATTCAGCCCAAACATGCAGATGAGCCAATTGGGCATGCATGGCACTGGCAGGCCATTTGCATGTCCATTATGGGCTGATCTGTATACCACGCATGGGCCGAGTGTGCTAGGCCAGGTCCCCCTCCCTAGCCCTGAGCCCCATGCCAGTATGTTTTATTACATCTCTGGTGGTCCAGCAGTCCCTCCTTAGCCCCAATCCCCACCCCAGTATGTTTTATTAAATCTCTGGTTGTCCAGTGGTCCCTCCCTAGTGCTGTTCCCCACCCCAGTATGTCTATTAAAATCCTTAGTTGTCAAGTAGCCCCTCCCTAGCCCCAAACTCCTCGGCTGTCACACTGAAATAATCCCTATTGGTCTAGCGGCTACTCCCAAGCTCCAATCCCCTAAACAAATTCCCAGTGTTCTAGCATTCCCCCAACCCTTGTACAACATATATACATGTCCCTGGTGGTCTACTGAACCCCCCCCACCCTGGCAGGTACTGTCGGACCACCCCGCTCCACCCATATCCAAACCCCCGAGAGCCAGCAACTGGCACAGCCCTCCTCTCACCACCACAGCCAACTGCAGATTGAGCTCTCACAGAGTACGTACATACCTTGTCTTCAATACTTCCTTGTTTGGCTAAGCCGCTGATAGTAAGCTGCAGCCCCACCACTAAAAAAAATGTAATATGATGACGCAAAGTAGGGAAGAGGCTGCAATGTAACTATTAGACACATGTAACAGGTTTCAGGGCAGCAACAGCCTTTATGTGTGTTTGTTTACATTTGTAGGCAACTGTACATGCAAAGGGGGTAGTATACTCTAGTGTACTTTTCCCTTTACAAAGGTGAATAGTGTTTGCTGACCAATTATAATGGTGCCCAGATGGATCCAGGGTCAATGAGACAGTCACAATAGACAGAAAATGATACACCAACAGTTTCTTACAGTGTGTAGACTATTAACTTTTTAAATGTCCCACTAGACATAATGGTAAAGTAGCAAAGATTTTTGACCAAAAAACGATGTCTACAGCGAAGTGTGATGCAACAATTGAATGATGAAGGTGATCAATCAATTATATGGTCAATATCTGGGAAATAAAATCCTGGACCTAGTGGCCATTGTGGCAGAGGCTGCTCTGGACATTGTTACCATTACAGAGTCACGGTGGAATGAAACCCATGACTGAGACATACGAACATATGAAATGTGCCAGCAGATAAAGGCCTAGTGGTCTTTGAAGTCTGCTCAAATGTGCAGCTAGCGCTCCTTATTCTGCAGCTGCCCTTCCCTTGATCCTCCCCATTGCCCTGTCCCAGCCCCTTTTGAAGCAGCTCACTGTTCTACTGGATACCACTTCCACTGGTAAAGCATTCCACCCAGCTGCCACCCTCTCTGTAAAAAAAGTGTTTCCTCATCTCCCTCCCTCCAGTCTCAACATGGGGCACAGAGGCTGCAGCCATATCAGGAAGGATAGGGTGGGTAAGAAAGGGGTAGGAGTAGATCTGTACATGTAACCCCTCTCTGGTGCTGTCTGGAAGAGGGTCACTACCCTTGCCTGGGTGGCCACTAGCCAGGTTAAGGGGCCTGGGTTCCCATACAGCTGATACATGGGGGTCCTTTCCCAAAGATAAACTAAAATGGCAATGCCTCCACCCAGAGTACAAAACAGTGGGCTTGATTACCTGCAGTACCCCTGGGATGTTGTACCAACCCACCTCCCCAACAGTTACCCCAGACATGGACTTACCAGGAATCAAAACTCCCTGCATTCAGATAAACTAGTTGCACTTCACATTTATGCTAATACCAGGCTCACTAAAATTAGGCTCTGGAGTCATCGCTGCTGCAAAACAATAACATCATGGTTTATTTACAAGGGGGAGGGTTAAGATAGGGGATGCGGAATAGAGGTTAAGCACACTTTTGATTTTGCATTTTTAAAGATTTGCATTTCCCAACATCACATTTCCCTTTTTTATTTAAACCTCACAGTCAGTTTCATCAGTGCAGCCATCAAAAATCTGTCTAACGAGCTAACTGCTGCAGGTGTAACACCAAGCCCAGACCCACAGGTTCCAGTCCAATTGAAACTCCAAAGTCCTGTCACTGGGTACCCAAATTTTAAGTTGCAGGCCTGAAGTGCAGCTGGTAGCCAGCATTGGCATGCTTAAAGGATTTGACTCTAACTTTTTACAATCCTTTCCCTTGCTTAACCCTTGGCTCTGTCTCCAGCCCTAGTGGGCAAACTATTTCCATTCCCCAGGTGCAGGGCAATTCCTGCTTTTTACTCAGGATCAGTCCTTGGGGAGGAGGAGCTAAGGCGATGAGCAGCTGCACGCTATTCTGCTGAGGAAAAGCAGGAGCAGCAGGGTGTTGTAATGCTTACCTTTTGCCTATAACAGGTATGCCATTGTTGCCTGAACCTAGAGAAAACTAGGCAAAAGAGAGCTGGTGATTGTAGCTTTTCATACAGCACCTTTCCGGACTGGCTTGTGCTGCGGAACATAACACAGTACCCATCCCCAATATAGTCAGCACTGCTACTGGTGCTTGGAGTCCAGGCAGTGGTGGAGCCTGACTTGGTCAGAGTGCATGTACAGCAGCCCTGTGGAGGGCTGTGTAGAAGGGGTGACTGCTGAAGCGATTCATTCTCCACAGAGAAAAAAGAGAAGGAAGGAGTCTTTTTTATTGTTTCTTTCTCCCCCTCCTTTAAATGTTTGTATCTCTGCTGTGATTTCTTGGGGCAACAGTGAAAAAAGAGGGAATATATGAGACTAAGGATATATGTTTCTTTGCACTGAGTAGATTTTGGTCCCAACATATTTCAAATTTTCTTTTTCCCTCTGCAATTCTGCTGGTCTCTTTTTTTCTTTAGTAACGTTTTAAAGAAGAGACAGGTAACTACAAGCTTTCTGTTAATTAGACTATTTGGGGCCACTGCGGGATTATTTTGTACACCTGACTCAGAGAAGGGGGTTGAAAGTGCACCTGTGTGGCATCCCAAATTAGATGCGCCATTTTCCCTGGAGATTTGTAGCATAGCACAGACCAGGAAGATTATCTATCCTGAAACTTGTGCTTGGTTTCTTGGAAGCAGAGATTCTCTTGGCAAGACAAGTCTCTTCTAGCAGTGTTTTAATCAAAACAGACAACAGTAAGTTTTAATTTACGTCCTCCTGCTTATTAGCAGAGCAAGATATAAGAGGAATTATTTTTATGTTAGCTGGTATTATATGTTATAAAGTTTTAGCTATTTCCGCTCTCTGTTATGTTGCCATATCTGTTTTTATTAGGAACAGGTAATCTAGAGGTTAAAATAAATGTGCCCTTATCCTTGGATAGTTGTTTTTTCCTTGTCATTCTAGTGCTTCCAAGGAAAAAGACAGAAAAAGCCCAAAAAAGGACTAGTGGTGGGGATTCCAATTAGAGGCCTGGTACATGGTGCAGTGTCCCAATGGAGAAGTGTGTGCGAAGTGTCTGTGAGGACTCAGTCTTCATGCTCATCATGCTTATCTGTGCTTCTTGTAAAATTCCTCTGGTTGCAGCTTATGGAACACAAAGGTTTTCTGCCAAAAGGGTATTCTAGCTGAATCCCTGACTCTCTGAGTTCATGAGGTTTTGGAAATAAAATGCCTGCTATGCCTTTTCCCATCAGCATTTGGAAATAGAAGCACAAGTATACTTTTCACCCACTTTTGGCCTGATAAAAGGTCCACACCTGACTTATTTGTTGATTGAAAGCTCTAATTGCACAACTACCTTATTCCTTGTTACTGTAAAGTGGACTGATATTTTTTTGCCAAGTATTATTGAATGTTAGATACATTTTCTACTGTACATTTGTGTATGAATTTATTAAACTGCTAATTTATTAATTAAAAGTGGTAAGATATCTCTAGATTCTATTAGAATCTTACTAGAATTTTGTTTTCATCATATAGCTGAAATGATGTTTACAAGAAAACAGAGTTCATTAATGGAACAGCAAGAGTTAAATAGTTTAGAGAAAAAGGAGATAACAGAACTGAACAAAATTAGTGCAGTGAACAGAAAAGACAAGATAGGGATAGAGATAGATGGGATGGAACTAAAGACAGACAGCTACATGGGAGAAAGCCTAAAAATAAACCACAAAAGGCCAAGATACAGAATAAAACAAAAAAGAAGGATCAAAACCAGAAGAAGCCTGGGAACAATAATGTGATTAGTGGAGATAAGAAGCAGATTAAAATTAATGATCATTTTCTTAAGACATATTCTGACTCCATGGCAAAAAAGGTTGATTTAACAAATAATAAAAACACAATAGTGAGTAATGATGAGTCTTCTAGGCTCTGGTCTACACCAAAAATGTTTAGTACAATAATATGCACAGATCCCAGGAAGTCCTGTGATCCTGAGAAAACAGCTAGCCCAGAAAGCCACAGAAGTCAGATAACAGTGATTGAACTATGTGAGACAAATAAGTACGGGTCCTGGGAATCATGATACTCTTTTAGAAATGAATCAATAATAAGTGGGTCAGATGAAAGTTTATCTTTCTCCCCAGAGGTTTATACTCCAATTACTCCTGCACATCATTCTTCACAAGCTCATCAAGCCAACCTAAATGAAATTTTCCTTTTTTTTTTAAATTTTCCTTTTTCTCCTTCTGTCGAGCTGCCAGCCACCTGATGTATTTCGGCCCGGTCACGGGCCACAAGCTTCCACTGCCCGAATAAGCCATTGATCCCCGATACCCATGGCTTGCCCCATCATGGTGGGCTGCAGCACTCTCCCTACATGCCGCAGGCGTCGGGCTGGAGTCGAGGACAGGCCGAGGGGAGCTAATTGAAGCCGTGGCGAGCTTCATTAGCGGCCAGCAGCTCCCGGGTTTCGTTTTTCTTCTAAGGAGGCGGGTCATGCAATGACGCCCGCCTGCCCCGCCTCCTGAGTGTGCGAGCGCCAGTAGCAATGCAACTCCTAGCCTCCGCCAGGGTCGCCAATGCTCCGGCACTTCCTCACCTTCCCCTTAGAGAAGAAGAGTGTCCCTCAGGACGCCCATCCTTCTCTTCCCCAGCTAGCCCTCCAGCAACCCTGGTCCATTCCCGAACCCGGGTCGCTGGCGTCGCAAGCGGAAATCCAACCGCTGCACCGATGGGCCGACTCTAAATGAAATTTTGAAAGAACTAGACACTACGATTTCTGGCCTACAAAGGCTTGAAGCAACTATAAATAGAGTGGATTATTGCTGCACTGTGAAGGGATCCAGAATTACTCTACAGCTTTAACTGAAGATGTTAAAAAAAATTATTGAAAACCCATTTGCTTAACATATAATGATTTTTGATCAGATACTTGGTTTACAGAATGAAGTGGAGGTTAACAAGCAGAATATAGCAGTAAATAGCTGCAGGCTGGAAGATATTCTACTCAAATTAAATAGATTTGCCCCCACCTTACCTCACTCTCCCTCTATCTTGGTAGAAGACTGTGTGCAAACCAGACCAGAGTTTTCTGTAATAGAATTTCCTGACACACCAGAGAAGCCTAGAAGGAAAAAAAAGCAGCAAATAAGAAAATTAAAAAGAGAACTAATAAGAATGCTGCTAAACTGGACTATTGTAAACAAGGGAAGAGTCCAAAGGAGGAGGAGTCATATAATGCTTGCAATAGACCCAGTAAAATTTCCTGGATAAGCTTGACAGCAGAAGCCCATGTAAGTTCATGTGAAGATGACAGTCAGAAACTTAATGCTAGACCTCCGGATAGGAAGTAAATATCCAAGAGACTGCAAGTCAATTTCTCCCTCATAAAAAGAAAAAGAGATTGTGATAACATGGAAGAGAATTGTATTATTAGAGAGGCATTTGGTGCCATGGAAAGTGAATTTAAAGCTATCAGGCATGAAATTAATAACTGGACAGGCTCTAGATCAATATGCAAAAATGGCTCAGAGGAAGCCCCCTACATCCTGATTAAATATTGCTATTGGAAAGGAACATGAAAATGTTAGAATAAATATAAGTGATTGTGCAATACTGACTCTGTATGGTTTTGTATGGGAATCTTACAGACCTGCAAGTTTTAATAAAAATAAGATCGTGCACCTTTAAATGGCAGTTGCGGGGATTCACTTAGAAAATAAAGATTTTGCTCACATTTGGAGAGATAAAGATGAATGTGGCTTTGAATGCATTTTTTTATTCTGTACATCGCCTCGATTGGCTAACAACATGGCTCAGTAACGTGAAACTGGGCAAAATAGGCTGCCATCTAGAATACATAAATAGAAGGGCCCTAACTGAGTCCAGACCAACAGACTTCTTATGCCTGGATTAGTAGCTTTGGCTTTAGGAGAATCGAAGGGGAGAATGAAAGTAAACTGAAGAATGCCCTTCAGAACTTATTTACCTATATTTTAAGAATTCCAACAGGAGAGATAAAAGTATTAAGAGCACCGAGGAGATTCTATGATAGTCCTTATGCTCAGACGTGTTATTACAAAATAAAGATATGGCAGCCCTGTTAATGCAGAAATCAGAGGCACTAGACGAAATAGGCATTTATGTATTAGAAAGTACTGATCTTGAGAGTATGAGCAGTTTCAAATCGTTCTCCAAAACAGTAACCATATTTGGCCTTGCTAGATCACCAAGGGAGAATGCACGTAAATTAGACCTCATATTGAGAGATCTGTTTCAGCAAACTTTGAATATGGTTTTGAGCCATAACCCTACATTTGCTCCAAGACGTATAAGACAAAAATGTGAGGATGACCAATTGCTATGTACTATTGCTAAAGAGGAATTATATACCAGATTAATGGCATTTACAGATATTCTGGACAGGGCTGGAATTTATGTGGTTGATTGGGAGGCCTGGGATTATAATGATTTCTGTACTGAGCAAAACATAGAAAACATAAACCAAAGCATTGCAACTAGGAACATACTGGATGCAGAACAATCAGTCATTTTTAATATACCAACTAACAACAGATTCACCTGTCTGCCGAATGTAGATGCATGACCTGTGAAAGAAATAAGTTTGATTGCTGACTCGAAACAAGGTATGAATAACAAACATAATTGGGCTTTACTATCATAGAATATTTCTGGCATATCAAAGTTTCCAGATGATGATTGGAAGAATTTTATTCAATTACATCATATAGTTTGTTTACAAGAAACCTGGCATTCTCAAGATTCACATGTTTCCTTAAACGGATACACAAGTCATCAGGTACCAGGGAATAAACAAGTCAAAGGGGGCAGGCTGTCAGGTGGTTTAATTACATGGGTCAAAGTTGAGGATAAACTATCTGTCTCACTTATAGACTGTACCACATTTGCTCAATCATTTATGTTAGAAACACCAGAAGTCACATGCTGCCTTATTAATGTTTACCTTCCCCCAAGCAGTTCTAGATATTACAATCATTCAATATGGGAGGAACTGGAACATTTTTTAGATTATAGCTGGGCAACCACAGGATGTAATAATATATTATTACGTGGAGATTTTAACACAACTGGTTGGATTTGATGGTTATAGGGATAGTGATATTCATGACTGGAGATACAACAATACTGGAAAATTCCTTATGCATTGTAAAGTAAATGTCAATGGGAAAAAAATAGCAGAAATATTGCAAGTAAGGAATTTAGCGCCCCTAAACAGGAGATTATTGGGAGATCAACAGGGGAATTTTACACACAGTAATGCGAAAGGTACGTCAATAGTGGATTTCTTCTTTTGCAATGGTAATACATAAATTTGGTCATCTCTGAAAGTTTACACAAGGGCTGAGAGTGATCACTCCCCTTTGATCATAAAGTTGGGGTATATTTTGGAAAGAAATAATGTAGAAATGAGAAACTTTGACATTCACAATTGTGTCACAATTAAGTGGAAATCAAGCCACACTGTGGTAATTCCTGTGATTGCTGAACAGGCTGTTAGACCTATGAGATCTTTAACCCCAGATAATTTTACCCTGGAGCAAATAAATAGTATATTGCAGTCAAGTTTACAGTCTATCCGGGAAAAATTAACAGTACAAAAATATAATCTACCAGGGTATAAAGGTGCACAGACCTGATTTGATAAAGAATGATTACAACAGAAACAAGCTTTAAGAAGGGTGACTAGAGCAGTGAGAAACTATGGAAGAGAAATATGTATAGAGAATTGAAAGCAGCCAGGGATCGATATGAAAAACTTCTAGTTGATAAGCGCATAATTTATCAGAATAAGAAGTGGGAAAATATGCTTACTGTATTACAAAATAATGACCAGCAGTTATTCTGGTTACTTACTGCTAAAGGTACAAATAACAGCAAAAATCAACTTGACTCATTTATTTCATTAGAGCAAAGGGTAACATTACACTAGTTTATTCTGTGACTCTACTATAATTCATACTTGGTCAAGTGATATAAATAGAGTTAACTTTAGACCTATGACAGGGCAGGAAGTCCATTTTGTAATAGCTAATTTAAAGAAAAACAAAGCTCCAGGCCCAGATCAGATCCTGGCAGAAGTTTTTCTAAGCACTCCATCATTATGGGCTATAATCTTACTCACTTTTTTTTTATTTATGCAATCTGTACAAGACTTACCCAGACTCCTGGAATGGGGCAATAATTATATCCATCTTTAAAAAAAGTGATAGGGCAGATATTAGAATGTACCATCCCATTTCTCTAATGGATACTAGTTGTAAGATTTTTCTCCAAGATTATATTAGAAAGACTTATTCAGCAATTGAGTGACCTAGGTAATCACTCATAATTCCAGGCAGGGTTCAGAAAAGGATTTAGCACAGCAGATAACTGCTTTATATTATTACATCTGATACAAATACATATTTCTGTAAGAAAACAAAAAATACATGTTACTTTTATTGATTTTAGTGCAGCATTTGATAATATCTTGAGGGATCTACTATGGAAGATCATGTTAGAAAAGGGGCTTCAGCTAGAACTAATTAGCATTATTAGAGACTTATATATGAACACATGGGCCCAAATTAGAACTGGAACTCTAGAGCAACTCTCAGCAAAAATTTGCATGAACAAAGGGTCCGACAAGGCTGTGTTATGGCCCCTGTCCTTTTCTGTATTTACATAGACAGCTTATTGGAACAACTGCTGAATAGTAAGACAGATTCACCATTAATTGGTAACAGGCACTGCCCAGTGCTGGCCTATGCAGATGATTTGCAATTATAGCTTTATCTCAGTCTGGACTTCAAAAAAAGTTAGACATACTAAATAATTTTGCTCAGTCTCATGCCTTGCAAATCAATGAAAAAAAAGAGTCAAGTGATGATCTTTGGATCAAGAAACTGAGCTAGGGTCTGGCATGTAGGAAATAAAAGAACAGACACAGCCGGCTCATATGTATTTAGGTCTGACGTTTGTAAGCAATGGTCTGTGATATTCACACAAAAAAGCACTTGTGCTAAAATTAAAACAATCTGCAGGTGCCTTGCAGAAATTCAATTTAAAATATGAGGGCAATTTTGTAAGGCCGCTACTGAAAGCTGCACAGGCTAAATATATTCCCCAGGCACTATACCATAGTGAAATATTGGAATATGGTGACATAAGAATGTTAGAAACACCTCTAAAAAAACTGCTACGTTCAGCACTTGGTCTAAATAATTCATTCCCTATATCTTTGGTTAGAGCAGAATTAGGCCGCTTATCCCTTAAAGCTATTGCAACTACTAGATTCCTAAGTCTTTGGATCAGGATCACTAGAATGGGTCAAGAAAGACTTTCACATGCCTGTTTGAAGGAAAAATAAAGTTGGAAGTTCAAATCATGTAAACAATCTAAATGGTTACTAAATCTTGAGGGAATAATGTATTGTTTTAATTTGCAGTACCTTCAAAGTTCTGTAGACAGATGTATCCAAGTTAGCCTAAAGTAAAAATTATATTGTACTAGCAAAATTCAACATTTCTACAGGAGCTCAGACTGTGAGCTAATAACATCACTAAAAGTGGCTCCACGGCTTGTTAAACATGATGTAAGGCATTTCTATCAGTCTTATTTGGAAATTCTCATTGATCCTAAAATGAGAACAAATTATACTAGATACAGAATGGAATATTTTTCTAGTAACGTACTTAAGGCTAAATATAATAGATGGTCTGAACCAAAGTATGCATGGTGCAACTGGAATAACAAGGAGACAGAGGACATCATGCACATCATTTTTTCATGTACATGGTACACTAAGCCCATAATTTATTGGCTGTATCCTCTATGGTCTGTAATTGACACAAATGATACAAACATTTTGTTGGAGCTTTGCTCACCTAGGTTTACCACCTGTCCCTATTTTCGCAGGGCAGTCCTAATTTAGGCAGCTGTGTCCTGCAGAAAAAAAAAAAAAAAAAACATGAAAGATACTACATGTCCTGACATTATAGCAGAAAAAAAAATATTTTCTGACTTTCCTATAAATACTGCAAAACAATATAATACCTTAACTAAAATACCTTAAAATGATAAGAAACAATAGAAACAGCTATAAAATATGACAGTCTTAATTCTGATTATTTAGAGAAAACAAGTCTGTTGCATTGGTGAAGGTTACATATTGTCCTGTGAAAAATCATGTTTCAGTAAGAAATGTCACACTTTGGGCTTTTTAAAAGGTGGTAACCCTATGCTCACGTCACAGGACAAATTAATAATTAGACAGGCAGCTGGATAATTCAGAGCAATATCAATTGTCAAAAGAAAAGTGGATAGGCTATAAAGATTTACAACAAATGTATAAAATTATCTGATGAATGGTTCAACTGTTACGTAAAAGTCTATTGAAGTGGTATCACAAAATGTAAAATCTTTTTATCCTGAAAATTGTATTTTAAGTACTTATGATGCGTTTTGTAAAGGTCTATGACCAACAATAAAAACTTTTCACATGATCAGTCTTTGGATGGCACGGTTCACTAAAGTCCTTTTGGGAGATGGAAACAACTTGCAGAACCGGGCTCGATGCTTGAAACAGAAGGCACAGAGGCAGCAGCTCATTATTTCTTCCTCTTGCTTGCAGGTCTTGCCGCTTGTCCCCTTCAGCCCATTACAGGCCCATTGCAGGGCACGTGTGCAAGGTCTGCCAACTACAGAGGACCCAGACCCACAGGAGAGGCCCCATGGCCCAGCTCCTTCCAGTCAGAGCACCCTAGCACTCGGGTACAAGACCCATGATCCCCTGCAGCAGCAGACCCCACTTGATGGGGGCTAGCAAGTTCCCCACCTGGCCCTGGGTGTCAGCAGAAACCATTCAGCACATTCTCTTCTGCTCTCTTCTCCTCTATCTTTCCTGCCACGGTGTGTAGCCAAAGCAATTGGTTTCTTTTCCTGAACATCAGGCTCTGGGGAGCTGTTCAGAGTCTGAGGATTCATGATCTACCACAACAGTCTCTTTCTCGCTGTATCTCAGGACCAGACAACAGGCACCCAAACCCCTGAAAAGCACCTGTCCATCCTTCTGCTTTCACAGTTTCTCAACTTTAACACAGCCACTTTTACACTCTGGCTTACACTTAACTCCTGCAAAGTCCCTTTTCTCACCATGCAGGTGCATAGCAATTCTCTGAATCGAAGAGGCTCACTCTTCCTTTTCTACTCTCAGCACATTTACTCTCTTGTTTCTCATTATCCTCTGTATTCTGTCTTTTCCCAGGCTCAGGACACAACCTTTGTCTTTTTCCAGGATCAAGACACAACCTTCGTCGTCCTTCCATGTTCAGGGCACAACCTCTTTTCTCCTCATCCCACCGCTCTGGTGCATTTTCAATTCAATGAAGATCCTTGTAACCTGCAGCTTTTCCCTTTGTCATCCAAGCTGCCTTTATCTCACTACTGTGGTGTATCTTTAAACAATGCAGATTCCATCCACCTGTAGCTTTTAGAAACATAGAGTTTGATGGCAGATAAGGATCGCTTGGCCCACCTGGTCTGCCCATTTCTCTACGTACAGGATAAGCTGCAGATCCTAGTTAACCAACAACCTATTTCTTCCTGCCCCCCACAAGAATTGCCTTATGTATGTCCCATACATTCTTGAATTCTCCCACAGTTTTAGACACCACAATCTCCTCAGGAAGCCTGTTCAATGCGTCCACCACCCTCTCTGTGAAAAATACTTCCTCACATTGCCCCTGAGCCATCCCCCCTCTATCTTCAAATTGTGTCCCCTTGTTCTTGCACATCTCTTTTTCTGAAAGATGCTACC
The DNA here is from genome assembly GCA_016271365.2 of Neoceratodus forsteri. Classification (NCBI taxonomy): domain Eukaryota; kingdom Metazoa; phylum Chordata; order Ceratodontiformes; family Ceratodontidae; genus Neoceratodus; species Neoceratodus forsteri. Next base: position 638,991,229 of record CM028137.1, on the reverse strand, counting down.
CTCTTGGACTTTGTTGATTCCACTGAGGTACTTAAAAGTTTCTATCATGTCCCTCCTTTCCTCAAGGGTATACATATTAAGCTCCTTTAGTCTCTCCTCATATGGCATCTCTTGCAGACTCTGCACCATTTTAGCTGCCCTCCTCTGGAATGCCTCCATCCTATGTCCTTGCAGAGATGGGGTCTCCAGAACTGGACACAGTACTCCAGATGGGGTCTCACCAACTGTCTGTACAGAGGGATACCAACTTCCTGTGTTCTGCTGGTGATGCCTCTCCCTATGCATCCCAGTATCCCCTCAGCACTCCCTACTGCCTTCTCACATTGCTTGCTAACCATAAGGTCATCTGATATGATTACCTCAGGTCCCTTTCCATTTATGTTGTTACTTTTCTCTTTCTCTTCAAAGTTGCTTCTTTACTAAACTTTCTCTTTCTGGCTTTCTCTTATCACTTCTCTTGATGGGGCCAGCACTACCTATCTTGGGGGACAGATTGCTGGCTGCCCCCAGGCAGGACCATTCCCAGCCTTGCAGCTCCATTTTCCTTTGGAGGGGCTCCCACCGGACTGACTGAAAATCCAAAAGTTCTCTGGTTTTGGGAGATTTTTGGCAGCTTCCCATTGGCTGGAGCCACTGTTCTTAAGAAAAATAAATATGTATGAGGCTCCCTCGATGCCTCATTGGTGCAGAAAAAGGTGCCTAAACTTTCCCCCAAGAGTCTTTTCACAAGCCCCATAATCCTTTTTGATAATTCTGTCTTAGTGGTTGGTGGGTTACTGACATGTGGCTGCTTCAACATGGTGGCTGAAGTACAGAGTTCCTCACAGTTTCACAGTGTCCCAAGTCTAGTGTCCCTGTACAGCCAAACTTCTTACTTTTATTCAACTATTTCCCCACACAGCTGTAACCACCCCTGTGCCTTGGTAAGTGACTGCATTATTTAACTTGTTAGCTCATCCCTCTTCCAGTCACTGCTGCCATTTCATAGTGTCCCCAGGCAGCCTGCACATAGCCCCAACTGCGGTCCATATGTGTCCCACTTTCCCACTCTGTTACTGCTTAAGTGCACACATTTATTTAATAAATTTCCCCATGGCCTGGAGGCAACCCCTTTTACCCTGCACACCAGCTTAATATTTATTTAATTTAATGCTCCTCTTTCCTGTCACTAGCACCATTTCCTTTAGCCCCTAGGTGCTGGACAGGACTCCTGTTGCTTCAAAGGGACACGGTCTCATTAATATTCATGAGGTGGCTCCAAAATGCTGGAGTGTGATTGGTGCTCCGGGAAACCCCTTTTTCTCTGTTCTGACTGCCTCTCCAGTCCTGCCAACAGTCCTGATCTCTTTCTTGATCCTCCCTGAGACCAGGACCACCAGAGAGGACAGCCAAAGTGGCCACTGAATAGCCGAAAGAAAATGCTCTAACTCACATGTGCAGAGCTCGCCAGCACTGAAGTGCCATTTAAAATGGGTGGCAGCTCCTCAAACCAGCACCTTTGATCCAACTCTCTCAGAAAACCATGTGGAAGCTGGCAGAAGAGGACAAGAACACAGGGGCATGAGCATCAGGGGCTGCAGGTCAGGAGACGAAGTCCCCTGCCCCAAAGAACCACCAACCAAGATAGCAATAAGGGTGGGTGGTGGAGTCACTGGGAGCCTGGAGGAAGACAGGGCTAGAGGGGCTGAAGGGGTCAACCCCCCCATGGGAAGATGATCCACTACAGTCGATGGTTTGTGGGACCACAAGCTGGAAGTAGACCGGTCCCAGTCCCAGTGTTTATCCCAGTGTTTGTGCTTCCCAGATTTCTCTTTCTGAGAAGATGAAGAGGCCCCAGAGGACTGCGCCAGTGAGGCTGGAGAGCCTACAGGATTGGGCACCAAACAAATAAAAAATGACTTACTTACTCCTGGCCTGCAGCTCCTTCATTGCGACCAACTTTTGCTTCAAAAGGTGGTTCTCCAGTGTTTTTAGATGATCTCTCTCAGTGGCCTGGTTGAATTTCTGTCAAAACTGGCAGGCTTCAGTGTCATGGCTGGGCCAAGGCAGATGGCACACACAGAGCGGGCATCCTTTTCAGGGATCTGTTTGCTGCAGGCACACATTAAAGAGAGGCTGGAAGACGAGGCTGGTGGAGAAGACAAACTCATCAATGAAAACATCAAAAATTGAACGTCTTAAACCGAGAAAGAATTAAAAATGTTAAAAAGCACTGGTAATGGCAGTCTGCTGTAGCTGCAGCATTTGCTGAGGTCTGACTTGTGCAGGCTGACAGTGGGAAAAGAACTGAGGTAGATGTGGGAGACCCCCCCACCTTTACAGGCTAGGCTGACATCAGCTGACTGATGTCAATGGTGGACAGTCCCCCATGGTAGGCTGCTAGCTAGAAGTTTTCATGTGGTCCTGGTGCCTGATGGCTTAGTCCTACCAGTGTGGCCTACTGTAACAGCCTTCCTCGAAGTAAGATCTGCAACATTTCAGGCATCGCAAAAGTGCTGCACCAATTGTAGCTGGCAATGTAAATGGCACTACAGGTTATTTATATGTCAACCCAGCCCCCCTTCTATACAACAGTGCACTTTGATGTGCACTGGTGTGGAAGGGTCCCCAAACCCCCTGTGACTATAGCTAAAGCAGTTGCAAACAAGGAACTGGTAACTAATCACTGCTAAATGATTTTACCACCAATCCCTTGCAACTGAAAATTGTGCCCCTTTTGTCAAAGTACAGTATTCATCAAAATGCCAATTAATTACTGCAAGCAAGCTTTCTCAAACATGACAAAACATTATATAATGCACTGATATATGCACAGTTGCATATCTGTTTGACTCCAGTGTGAATATCATACTGAAGATGAAACTATTGCTCAAGCAAAAATTCAGGCATACTTCCATGGTGTGTACACATACACAGTAACAGTTTGCATTCCCATTTATTATCGAGTGAAACATGAATGTCCATTCAAAGTATATGCATGCAGAATACAAGCATTCATTCTGCATGTTTCGATTAATAACGTAGGTATTCAACAGTTTGAACGTATAATGTGCATGTCTATATGCAAGTATTCACTCACTGTAATCTAAGAATTAGCACTTTTTCCATGGATTACTCAGACATGAATTCCATTTAGCACATAGAGACAAAAACAAGCATATCTATAAAAACACTTCAATTTCCACTTAAGGTGCATCAGGAAGAAAAAAAAACAGTAGTCAATGGATGCATAAAATTACTACTACAACCAATATATTATTTTAAGTGGCTAAATGGATGTTCAAATTAGGTTGCCTCCCTTAACGAATCTAGTTGTACAGCAACACAATACCTGCAACCCCTGGATCAACCAACAGCATCTGCTTCAGCTTATTCTGAGTTTTAAAAATGAGACATAAAATTGCTTACCCCATAACAAGTATCATGGATATACCCAGAGTTGTCTCATGTACAGTATGCACATTTCTTATTATGGCAGCAATAAGTCCATTCAAGTATGCCCATTTCTTAGTATGGCTATAATAGATCCATTCTTTTTCAGCAGTATCTTGCCCTGATAGTCATTACACCATATGGTATGAAGAAACTGTTAAGCCACTGGACAAAGATCAAAACAGTGGTACACAAAAAATGAACTTTACTTTAATGACAATGAATATTATAACTAAATGTGTGCAAAAACGATAGAGGTACAGTAGACAAGTAGAAACGTATGACAAAATTGAAATACTTTTAAAAATTTGAGCAGGAACAAGTAAATAAATGTATTTTGCCTATTAAAGTAATTGTGTTGAAAAAGATGCAAAGATTATTTTTTTTTAAGTGATATAAACCAATTTATAAACATTTCCCTGATCCAGTGTACATTCAAACCATTAATGCAAAGAGACAAATGTTAAGGCCACTAACCACAAAACAGTTTTGCAATAGGCACAGAATGACAGAAATCCTTTTGTGGATGAGGCCTGTAGTCTGTTTTCTCAACTAAGTTTAAAACATAAAGGTGCAGTATACTTTGTCTATGAAACACACTTCAGGCATGAGGACACAAAGAAAAGTTGAACATTAGCTCATGATGGTAGATTAGCCCTTGTTCTGTGTGTTTCAGGCATTTTATTTACTTTCTCATTTCACCACCTATAACCACCGTAATCCATCAAAAGGAGATAATGAAGACTTGACTTATACTTGGTTTTTATATTTGGTGTAGAACAGTAGAAGACCATTTGTCCATATAAACTGTTCCCCACTTCAGTGGGTACACATCGACCTGTTCCCCAAGAGACATTTATCAATCTTTCCCTTAAATTCCTTTAAGGTTTCACTATCCACCACTTCTACGGGCAAAGCATTCCACATTTTCCCTGCTCTATTTACAAATGAATAGTATATACCATTCTTTGTAACAGTTTTCAATTTAATCTGCTTTTCATGACTTCTCAACCCTTTTAGCTTCTCCTACATCTTCACCCCGATTTGGTTTTTTCAGTTCATTGTCATTTATTATTCTAAATAACATAATTAAATCTCCTCTTTCCCTTCTTTGTTCTAATGTAAATAATCCTGTCCTTTTTAATCTTTCACTATATTCATATCTGTTTAAATTTCCAATCATCCTAGTATATCTCCTCTGCACCCTTTCCATTCTCCCCATTTCTTTCTTTGTGTATGGACTCCATAACTGGGATCCAAATATGGCCTAACATAAGACCTATATATTGGTACCATGCATCCCACTGATTCATTCATAAAACTACGTTTTATGTTTCTCACCATGTTATTTGCTTTTTGTATGGCCACCGTCCGTTGTTTATTATATTTCAGTTCTTTGTCAATTATTATCCCACAATCTCTTTCCTCCTCAACTTCTTTTAATTCTTTTCCATCTAATATATACCTATTTTTCCTCCTATTCCCCTTTCCTGGGTACAGTGCCCCCAATTTCTCTATACTAAATCTCATCTAATTCTTTCTAGCCCAAATTAAAATTTTTTGTACATCCCTTTTTAGCCTTTTCTGCTGCTCTATTTTCCTTACTGGTCCTCCTACCTTAATATTGTCCACAAATGTTACTGCTTGATTGGAAACCCCCTGATGCAAGTCGCAATTATATAGAGAAAACAGTACGGGCCCCAACACGGATCCCTGAGGGATCCCACTTTCCACTTTAATGGACCTAGACAGTTCACCTGTTATTCTTACTTTCTGAGTTCTATCACTCAACCAATTCCTTATCTATAGTACAATTCAACTATCCAATTCCATTATATTTAATTTCTCAATCAAGTTATCATGGGGCATCTTGTTGAAGGCTTTTTGAACATCTACAAATATTATATCTATAGGTGTATTATCAATTAATTCCTCTCTCATGTTTTCATAGAAGCATAAATACAGGTTACTCACCTGTAACAGAAGTTCTAGGAATGGTATATGTTGTTCATCCTCACTGTCTGGCAGGTTCCTTGCTGCTTTAAATCTTGCCGGAAGGTCTTCAAGCTGGCTCCTCCTACCCACCCGGGTGGTAAAACTCTCAGCTCTGCCCCATGATGCCAGATCTAGCCCACTGGAAGCCAGGTTGTGCGTCGAAGCTGGGGAGGCTGGGTGGGTCGTGTGGATGAACAACATATACCATTCCTAGAACTCCTGTTACAGGTGAGTAACCTGTATTTCTAGGGACATGGATATGTTGTTCATCCACACTGTCTGGCAGACTCCTAGCAGTTCTCTGGGAGGAGGGAGGCAAGGCGCACACCCCCTACTTAGGAAATAAAGACTGGAGAACAGAGGCCCCAAAACCAACATCCCGGCATGACTCAAGGTCGATGTGGTAGTGGGTGATGAAGGTGTGTGCTGACTTCCAGGTAGCAGCCTTGCAAATTTCCTGGATAGGGACATCCCTGGAAGCAGCCTCCGATGCAGCAGTATGGTGGGTAGAATGAGCTCTTATCCCTCTGGAAGGCTCCATGCCCACCAACCTATAGCAGAGATCTATGCAGGAGGTGACCCACCTGCCTATCATCTGCTTGGCTGCAGGTCTGGCAGGTGTGGCTTCAGCATAGGTGACAAACAGCTGGCAAACCTCTCCCCAAACTCCACTCCTTGTAGTAAGCGAGCGCTCATCTAAGGTCCAAAGTATGGAGTCTATATTCGGCCTCCGAGGTGTGATTGGGGTAGAACACCGGCAGAGTCAACACCTGGTTAAGGTGAAATTCTGACACCACCTTCAGAAGGAGTTTCAGGTGGGGGTGCAGGACAACCTTGTCCCTGTGGAAGGTCAGATAAGGAGACTCGATGGAAAGCACCTGGAGCTCTCCCATCCTCTGGCTGATGCGACAGCCACCAAGAAGGTGGTCTTCCATGACAGGTGAGAGATGTCACACCTGTGCATCGGTTCAAATGGCTTGCCCATGAGCTTAGCCAATACCAGCAGTAGATCCCATGGAGGTGGAGGTTCTTGCACTGGAGGGGATATGTGATCAAGGCCTTTGAAAAAGGGCCCGACCACCTTCTCCTGCATCACTGACTGCTTCCCGGCCCATGCCCGGTAAGCAGAGATGGCTGCCAGGTGCACCTTGAGGGTCGTCGACCGAAGCCCTTGCTGAGAAAGGGACCACAGGTAGTCCAGAATGTTTGCCAAGGAACAGGAGGAAGGGTCCAGGCCCTTACCCTGACACCAAATGGAGAATCTCTTCCATTTAAAGGCATAGCATTTCCTGGTCGACTCCTTACGGGCCGCAACAACGTTGAGGACCTCGTCAGAAAGACCCAAGGCCTGGAACTCTAGCCACTCAGGAACCAGGCCGTCAGGTGCAGGGATTGAAGGTCCAGATGGAATACTTTCTCCTGATTGACTGAGATCAGGTCCAGGCGGGCTGAAAGCCGCCTCAGGAGCCTGGAGCTGAGACTGAGGAGATCTGGATACCAGAACTGGCGGGGCCAGTCTGGGGCTACCAGAATCACCTGTGCCTTGTCTCTTCTCACCTTGAGAAGCACTTTGTGGATCAAGGGAAATGGGGGAAAGGCGTAGAAGAAGCCCGGGGTCCACGGCCTCGAGAAGGCATCCCCCTGCAGTGATCCCTGCTGAGGGGGGCGGGCATGAAACAGTCTCAGCTTTGCATTCTCCTTGGAGGCAAACAGGTCCACCTGAGGCATGCCCCAGTGGGAGAACAGATCTTGTACTACCTCTGGCAGGAAAGACCACTCGTGGGACGCAGCCCCTATCCAGCTTAGGGCATTGGCCAGAATGTTGGAGGCTCCTGCACATGGATGGCAAGGAGATCTGCCTCCAGGCTGCGCACGAGTGACCAAATGTGGAGAGCTTCCCTGCACAGAGGCATGGAGCGCATCCCGCCCTGGCAGTTTAGGTAGTACATGGTCGTGGTAGTGTCCGTCTGGACCTGGACCACTTGACCCCATAGAAATGGAGCAAAGGCGGTGAGGGCTAGACAAACTGCTCGAAGCTCCAGCAGGTTGATGTGGCATCAGGACTCCCGAGGGGACCAGAGGCCGTGCGCTCTGTGCTCCCCCAGATGGGCACCCCAACCCAGAGAGGCATCAGTCAATAGAGAGACTGTCAGCTTGGGGCGGACAAACAGGATGCTCTCCTGCAGATATGCTGGAACAGTCCACCACTGGAGTGCATTCCACATCCCCTGGGTCACTGTCACTAGCTGATCCAAGGGATCGGAGTGCTGTGACCATTGGCTGGCCAGCCCCCATTGAAGGGGACGCATGTACCAACGGGCCCAATGGACCACGCTGGTGCAGGCTGCCATGAGGCCCAGGAAGTCCCAGGCAGGATGCAATTGCCCAACCTGAAATGATTGGGCAAAGGAGGAAAGAATCTCGGCCTTGTCTGCCGGGAGCCGTGTGGTGTGGCTCATAGAGAGTCGAGCTCTGCCCTGATGAACTGTGTCACCTGCGTTGGCATGAGTTCCGACTTGGCCTCGTTGATGAGGAGGCCAACCTGAGAGCAAACCTGGAGGGCCAGATCTCTGTACCGCTCCACCTTCATTCTGGAGGAGGCTGCAATCAGCCAGTCGTCCAAGTAGGGGTACACCCTGACCCTTCAGCGCCGCAGAAATGCTGTCACCACTGCCATGCATTTGGTGAAGACCCTGGGAGCTAGGGAAAGGCCGAAGGGCATGGCCCGGAACTCGTAGAGGGATCCCTCTGCCCTGAAGTGGAGGAATCTCTGGTGGGACGGATGGATTGGGACATGAAAGAACGCATCCTAGAGGTCCAGAGAACAGAACCACATGCCTCGTTCCAAGGATGGAATGTTCTGAGCCAGAGTGACCATCCTGAAGGTTCGAGACCTTAAGAACCTGTTCAGGTTGTGCAGGTCTAGAATGGGGCACCAGCTCCATGTCCGTTTTCGGACCAGGAAGTACCTGGACACAAACCCCGGGTCTGGTGGAGGATCCGCCACCTTCCTGATCACCTCTTTTTCGAGAAGCAGGGTGATGTCGGCTCAGTGAGCCGATAGAGAGGCTGCGGACCTCGTAGCCCCCCTGAGTGGGGACAGCTTGGAAGGGCGGGGCCTGCTCAAACTCCAGGGGCAGGCCCTTTCCTACCACCTCCATGGCACAGACCTCATAAAGGGATCCCTCTGCTCTTAAGTGGAGGAATCGCTGGTGGGACGGACGGATTGGGACGTGAAAGAACATGTCCTGGAGGTCCAGAGAACAGAACCACAGGCCTCATTCCAAGGATGGAATGATCTGAGCCAGAGTGACCATCCTGAAGGTTCAAGACCTTAGGAACCTAGTCAGGTCGTGCAGGTCTAGAATGGGGCACCAGCCCCCCATCTGTTTCGGGACCAGGAAATACCTGGACACAAACCCTGGGTCTGGTAGAGTATCCCCCACCTCCCTGATCCCCTCCTTCTGGAGGAACAGGGCAATGCCGGCTCGACGGGCTGGCAAAGAGGCTGCAGACCCCATAGCCCCCCATGGGGCGACTTCTTGGAAGGGTGGGGCCTGTTCGAACTCCAGAGGCAGACCCTTTCCTACCACTTCCAACACCCAGCGGTCCATGGAGATAGCGGACCAGGCGGAAAGAAAGTGGCAGAGCCATCCCCCCCATGGGGGGAACCCAGGGAGGAGCGATGAGGCTGGGGGTGACACCCCTCAACCCGTCACTGGGCAGGCTTGGAGGAGGAACCAGCCGAGGGGCCTCCTGGGCCTTTTCCTCCCAGCTTCCTGCTGGAGGAAGCTGCAGGCTTGGCTTTGGGGTGCCAAGTGCCAGCCTGCTGGCCCTGATGCTGGTGTTGCTGGGCCGGACATGCCGCACGGGCAGAAAGGCAAAAGGGCTTACGCTGCTGCTGGTGGCCTTTGTCCTTCTGGGCAGACGTGACTGAGTCCAAGGTGGCATTGGACTTCTTGATCCTCTGGAGATGGCCTTCCACCTCAAGCCCGAACAAGTTGAGGAAGGGGACATCTGCCAGCTTGTGCTGGATATCCTCCGTGAAGGTGGAGATCCACAGCCAAGCTCTGCAGCGCATGGCCACTGTGGCCGCTACTGACTGGGCACAAGAGTCTCCAATACCCAGAGCAGTTTGGAGCTGCTGTTTTGCCACCGCCCTTCCCTGATCCCGCACCTGCTTGACCATAGTCTGGAGGTCAGCCAGGAGATGAGGGATCACCTCATCCAGGGAGCCCATAAGGGTGTGGGAGAAGTGCGCCATCAGTATGGCCGAACTGGCCTGACTGAGGCCTAGGGAGGATATAGCATACACCTTATGCCCGGCATAGTCCAGCTTTCTGGACTCTTTGTCGGGAGGCTTGTCCACATCCCTGGTGTTCCTGGAATGCCAGAACACACTATTGGTAACAAGTCCCTCCTCAGAGGGGTGCTCCGAAAAACCGGACAGTGAACCGATTGGGACTGTGTACTTCCTGGCCATCTTGGACGAAGGAGCAGGACAAGAAGCCAGCCGCTGCCATAACTCCAAGGCTGGGCCAACAATGGCTTCAGCCACCGGAAAGACCTCCGTGGGAGAATCCCCTCAGTCCAGTATCTCCATGAAGGGATACTTGGCCCGCTTAGACACAGGTTTGAGCTGCATCCCAGTAGACTCTGAGATGAACCAAAGCAGACCCATGAACGAGGATGGGCTCTTGTCCACCAACTGTCCCCCAGTGGACTCCAGGTCAAGGGGCCTGGAGAACAGGGAAGAGTCGTCATCAGACTCCGAGAAGTCTGCGAACAGCTGCCTAGGGCCTGAGTCACTCTCCACCTGCTGAAGACGGTTGGGAGTGAGGGTGACCGACAACCGACGGGGCAACCCCTGACTCAACCGAGAATCCTTGGTCGGAGCCCCAGATTTAGGTTGTGGAAGCAGAGGTTCCACCACAGTAGGTGGCGCAGCTGGTTTCAGATGAACAACCGCCACTGGTTTGGGCTCCTCGACAACCACGAGGGGTTGTTTCGGCCTTTCAGGTGACAGCCACTTAATGGCCAGGGAAGGTGACGGGGTCGGCTTGTTCCCGGTCAGAAGGAGCTGCTGCCACATTAAGTCCTCACAGCATCAACGCAACTTGCGCAGAAGCCTTTCCTCTGAGGAGGAAGAAGACAAGGACGAGTGCCACCACCACTTCCCTTGGTGCCGAGACCGAGACCACCGGTGTCGGTGGGATCGGCTGGACCGGGACAAGGTCAGAGACTGAGACCATTGGTGTTTCCAAGGGTGGGTCTGGGAGGGCGCGGGGGAAACCCGTTCCTCCCTCGGCTCGGGAACATTAACCGGGAACTCCGGCAGAGGAGGCGCAGGCAAGTCCTCAGTTTCCACCGGGGGAACCGGTGAAGAAGGGTTGTCGGCTTCTCCAGTCGACAACCCATCTGACGGGTCAAGAAAAATCTCGACTGCATCGACAGGTGCCTCAGCAGGCTGACCTGACGGGGACACCGTGAAGCCAGCGGCCTTAGCCGCAACCCCGACCGAAGTAGAGTGTCGACTGTCCAGGGAAGGAGACCTCTCCCGCTCCCACAAACACCGACGGTGGGACTTACCCTTCAAGTCTTTCTTCTTGGACAGAGAGGAGTGTCCCGATGGACCCTCACCTTTCGTGGAGAGGGATTGACAAAGCTCCTTAAAAGAAGCCATGCAGGAGAAGCCCAAGGAGAGCGGGATAAATGCCATGACCAAGGAGGACGAAGATGCAGCCTGGGCCGCCTCCTCCTCGAAGGCGATCATCTGCTCAAGTTGCTCAGCCAAGCCCACCACCTCGGACACCACCCAATGGACCTCCTTTGACTTCACCAGCAGAATTCGTCTCTCGGGGCATCCAAGTTGGAGTCTGGCAGCACGGTCCTCGAGGACATTAGCCAAGAAGGACTTGCACAAATCACAGGCCTGCGGATCGTGGTCAAGCCCGAGGCAATATACGCACATGGAGTGCGGATCCATCCGAGATATCTTCTGCCCGCATGGGCACTGCCAAAAACCAGGAGTCGATTTATCCATCGCAGCCACGAAGGAAGAAACAGACCGAAGTCTTGTAAACTTCAAATTAGTTTTGGGTTAACCGAAGAGTTTGGATCCAGTCTAAACCCAGAGTGCTAAGGAGGAAACCTGAGCTTCCAAGTGGTAAGGAAGATCTGGTGTCATGGGGCAGAGCTGAGAGTTTTACCACCTGGGTGGGTGGGAGAAGCCAGCTTGAAGACCTTCCAGCAAGATTTAAAGTGGCAAGGAACCTGCCATGAAGTGTGGATGAACAACATATCCATGTCCCTAGAAATGGTTTGTACCACATGCTCTATTTTTTTTAAATCTATGCTGTTTTTTATCCGTGTAACCCAATAAATCCAAACCTTCCTCTATTTTTGATTTCAATACACTCTCAGTGACTTTTCCCAAGATTGCAGTCAGGCTTACTGGCCTATAGTTTGTCACTACTGATCTCTTTCTCTTTTTAAATAGGGGCACAACAAAAGCCTGCCTCCAGTCTTCAGGCACCTCTCTTGTTCTAAAGGACTCATTAAATATCCACACCAAGGCTTCTGATATTAATTGTAGCACCTCTTTATTATGTCTTAAATGCAGCAAATCAGGTCCAGCAGAATTATGTACCTTTACCTTATTTATTATTCTTTCTACTTCTTCCTTTGTAGTTACTATTTCTACGGTTTGTTGATTTTTATTTACTTTTACGTTCTTTACATCTTTCCCTTCCTCAAAGACTGATCCAAAAAATCCATTTAACACATTAGCCATCTCACCTGAATCCTTATTTTCCCTACCATAAATGTTTAAAGGCCCTATGCCTCGTTTATCTTTCCTCTGTTGATTTATATATGTATAAACACTTTTCCCAGTGTCCTTTCTATAGGCCAACATAGCTTCCAATTTCCTTCTTTCTCTCTTTATATTCTGTGTCGCATTCTTTAAACAATTTCTATAATACTGTACCGCGTCCTCTGTTGACCATTGTTTATGTGTTAATAAAATGAAGACATCTAACATTTTATCAAGGCAATAAAAGAGTTCATAGAACAGATAAACTGGAGCTAGCCTGGTGATGCTAAGGCACTGGATGCCTTACCTCACGCTACGCTGGTGACCCGGGTTCGGGAACAACCTCGGGTCTCCAGGGTGCTGGCATGGGTGGGAGTAGGATTGAGCATTGGCTCTTCTGTCCTGGGAGGGGGGTCACCTGTCCATAGTCACACAAGTCACCAGATGAGGGGTCCGTGGCAGGCATGACAATAACGGGCAGCTGGTGGGGTGGGTGAGGTGTCCCACGGGGCTTGATATGCACGTACTTCCACATGCGTGTGCCATTCTGGGGAAGCGCGGGATGGGACTGGGAAGAAAAAAACATAAATACCACAAAAAGTACCTACAAAAAAAAAGAACATATAAACTATCAAAACAATTAACTTGGCAATTTAAGAAGTGTATCAATCTGTGTTGTCAACAGCTGCATTAACAAAGAGTTGTTTCAGAGATGTGCTTTCAACAAAGGGAAGAGTTAAAAGGTCAGGTTAGTTGGTGCTTTTGAGGTGGAAGACTAGGTTTGCTGGCAAAGGCTCCTGGCTTCCCCTGAGCTCTTTTCTTCTAGGTTTGCTTATAAAGACAAAGCAAGGAACAACATTATCAGAGCAAGGAAAACGACTAAGGTTTCTTTTGGGTAGGTAGATTTACTGTGTGTTACTTTTGTCTTTTGTGCTCCCAGGTTTTGTTACTGTTTTTTGCTTACATTTTATTGCTTTATTGTTCTCCAATTCAAATTGCTGTTGCAGGGTATACTTTCTGTTGCATTATTACAGGGTGTGCCTACAGGTTTGTTACAGTTTTGTGCTTACAAATTACTGCTGTAATCTTCTCTGATTCAAATTGTTTTTGCAAGGTGTATCTTCTGTTACTGCTTTATTTTTCTCTGTAGCAAAGTGTTTGTTGCAGGGTATATCTTCTGAGAAATTGTTACAGGTGGTGCTTACAGGTTTTACAGTTTTATCTATCATTAGGCTAAGCAGCTTTCAGGGATACTGCATTTGTTGTTGGCTGATTGTTTCTGCTCTTACCTCATTTCTTTCGTCCATGGCTCTTCTTTTTTGGCACAGGAATGGCCCAACCACCCATCCCCATCCCCAACCACCCCATGCTACACTCCTTTTAAAAAGTAGCACAGTCATGACATTTCCTGTAGCAAAGCAGGAAGGGGAGGATCAGAGGGGTATCCACACAGTGACCTCACTTACAGGGGCACAAGTAATTATTTTTTTTTCAAACTATTTTTGCTCCTCTACCTACTCCACTGAACTCTCTCCGACATCCTCCTTTAGCCACAGTCTCTAAGTCTCTGCATGATCTGACTACCTCTTTGGCACCGAGCATCCCCCGGGTCTGCTTTCCAGGGAAGGGTTGCCCCAACCCAAGGTGCTCTTTCTTATAGTATTGAGCACTGGGCTGGGGGGGCTAGCAGAGAGGGTGGAACCCAACTCCGGGAATGTGGACCGTGGGTGGGAGGCACCATCACCTATCAGTGGGAGGAGGGGGGTATTTGTTACTTGAACCCTAGTAGAGCCTGACTGACAAGGCAATGTACTGCTGTGGCTCCACCCCCAGGCATACACCTGTGTTGCTATATTCAGCTACCTCCAGCCACTGCCAGAGGTCGCTCCATGAGCAAACGCTCCCCAGACCCTCCCTGGGAAGAGATAGCAGTCCTCCAGGTGCTCAGTCTCTTCCCTCCCTTGCCAACTCCTGACAAACCGGGCTCACTCCCAAACCCGGGTAGCCAGCATGGCAAGAGGTGTGGCATCCAGCGCCTCAACCCTCAGCGCCACCGGGCCGGCCAGGGCACAAGTAATTTAACTTGTTATAAAAAGTTATACAAAAACAAACAAAACAAACACAAATATATATATAAAAATCAAACTTTTGCTTTCATTTTCCTTCTAATTACTCAAACCAGGTTATAAACTCAGCAACTGCTCAGACCCAGCCAGCGGCTGCTGTCTCAGCATAAGGAGCATTTGGAACACTTACCAAGAATTCCTGGCTGCTATATGTAAATCAGCATTTGTACTGCTGTACCACTACTGAAATAGTGGTCGACTAACAGAAAGTTCTCAGCTGGAAGCAACAGCTCAGACCGCTCAGGACAACAGATTGTCTTCCTCTTAATTTGATTCATTTTGTACTCTTTTGTTCCATCTACTGGCATGCATATGGATATAACTGGCATCCAACACTACAGGACACTCTTTAGTGGTCATGTCACCTCGAGGCAGGACCACTGTCCCATATGCTGGGAGATATGTCACCTCAGGGCTCAACTCCATGATGCATGGGGTGAGATCAGCCTCCTACATAACCACCTACAGGGAAATATTTCTTATAGGAGTGCACCTCCACATCGCTGACACCAAACCAGCACTCCTCTCCCCCAGAGAACAACCAAGCCTGGAGGATGGCAACTGGTTACAGAAAAAAGGGGCAGCGATCAGGCAATTCTCTCAAACAAAGCACTCTAACCACAGGAAACAGGTACACACCTCTTACATCCATACCATCCAAAAAGACAGAGGATGTCCTGGGCCAGCAAAAAGCTGAATGTAACAGGATAGCAAAACAACATCATTAACAAAATCTTAAGAACAACAGGAAAAAACTCATAACCATAGGGGACTCCATGATGCATGGTGTGGACCCCCACCTGAGACAAAACGAATGTGCAGATGTGCAAGTCAGATGTCTTACAGGAGCATACGCTTGGAGGGATACTGACCAAGTAGTCAATATAGTTAAGAGGGAAGAAGTGGGTTCAAACATCCTGGTCCACCTAGGGACCAATGACCTTGTTAGCCAGTCAATCGAGGAGGTTAAGGAGCACACTGCGCAGCTCGGTGAGAAACTGGTTTCATTTTCATCCAGCATTGCATTCTCTGAAATTCTGCCTGTTTGGGAAAAGGGAAAGAACAGACAGATAATCATAGAGAGAGAGAGAGAGAGAGAGAGAGATAAATGAGCTCAACACATGGTTCAAGGACTGATGTCACACAAAGGGGCATCACTTGGTCAGAAACTGGGGCAACTTCTGGGAAAGGGAGTTCTTCAAATTCGACAGCCTCCACCTGACTAAGGAGGGAGTCAGGGCACTGGGCCAGAAATATGACATCAAGGTGGGACATTTAAACTAGTGGGATGGGAGATGATGGTAGCTCTAGGAGAAGCATAAATAGAGCTTGTTGTCTCTCCCCCTCCAGCTAGCACCATATCTACACACTCCAAGATAGCAAAAGCAGATATCAGGAAACATGAAACCTTTTCTGACTCTGCAGATGACCAAAGCAAAGGAAAGGGAGGAAACAAAAACATAAAAAAAGGCAAAGGGACAAACAATAATGTCAAGGGGGCATGACAAACAAAGTGACACATCAAGAATGGTCAGCGCTATGCCTCAATGCACGCAGTCTGGATAACAAGATGACTGACCTCACTGCCAAATTAGCTAAGGCAGGACTATACTGGGTTGCCTTGACTGAAACATGATTCACAAACAATCATGGCTGGGAGGTGACTATCCCGGGGTATAACTTGTTCAGGAGATATAGGACTGGGAAAAAGGGAGAGGGGTAGCTATTTATGTTAAGGATACCATCAATGCTACAGAAATGCAGCAGGCACAAGGGGAAACAGAGGCTCTATGGATCACAATTGAGGCCAGATGCCAGAAACCCATTTGGATAGGAATAATCTACAGACCCCCAAATCAGGAGGAAGCTAGGGATAAGGAAATCCTGGAACCCATCCTCCAGATGTCAGGCAAAGGGGATGTGGTACTGGTGGGTGATTTCAATCTACTGGATATAGATTGGAGCATTCACACAGTGGCATCACAAAAAAGCAGAGAATTCCTAGTCACACTACAGGAAGCAGGCCTAAGTGAACTAGTGACATCACCCATAAGGGGTAACATGATTCTAGGTCTGATATTGACAAATGGAGATAGGCTTCTGGGCGTTGAAGTAGGAAACCACCTGGGCAACAGTACCATAACACGGTATTGTTCAGGGTAAATAGGACTGATGACTCCACACAATCCAAACTGAAAGTCCTTGACTTCAGGAGAGTAGAATTCACAAAAATGAAGGCCTGCCTGAGGGACAACATTAGCAACACAACAGAAGGGAGCACTGAGGAATGTTGAACAAGGTTGAAGGATGCAATAACCATGGTCACATCACAGTGTGCCCGTCAGGTTAGTAAGAACAAAAGGAGGAAAAACCCACTACGGTTTTCCAAAGAGGTGGCAACCATGCTGAAAGAAAAGTGCATAGCCTTCAGAAAGTATAAGGAATCAGGGAACAAGGTGGACAAAACAGAATACAAATTGAAACTAAAAGAGAGAGAAAAAGTGATAAGAAATGCAAAGGCTCAGACAGAGATTAGGATAGCTCAGGAAGCAAAAAGGGTAACAAAACCTTCTATAGGTATATACGAGTAAAAGGAGGACCAAAGGGGGCATTGTTAGAATCACAAAAAAGGATGGACAACCCACAGAGCAAGACGCGGAGAAGGCAGAGGCACTCAATGAGTACTTCTGCTCAGTCTTCACACAGGAAGCAGACAGAAACGGACCAACAATAGGCATAAAGTAGTGTCCAATTCCAGGAATACACATGGGTCCCTTCACAGAGGAAAGGGTCCTAGAGGAAATAGACAAGTTAAAAGTAAATAAAGCTATGGGGCCAGATGGGATACATCCAAGAACACTTAAAGAACTTGGGAGAGTACTGGCAGCCCCCTTAGCAGTGCTCTTCAACAAATTGTTGAGGAGTAGGGAGGGACTTGAAGAGAGCAGCAGTAGTACCACTCCACAAGAGTAGAAGCAAGGAACAGCCAGGAAACTACCATCCAGTTAGTCTAACATCAGTTGTGGGAAAACTGATGTAGTCCTTTCTGAAGGAAACAACTGTAGCTTTTTTGGAGCAAACTGGTCAGCTCGACAAAAATCAACACGGTTTCATGGCAGGGAGGTCCTGCTAGACCAACCTGGTTGATTTTTTCAATTGGGTCACCAAAATCATGGATCAGGGTGGGGCAGTGGATGTTGTTTACCTGGACTTCAACAAAGCTTTTGACTGTTCCACACAGGAGACTAGTCAAAAAACTGGAGAACACGGAAGTCGAGCCTGAGGTAATGAACTGGGTCAGAAACTGGTTACGTGGGAGAACTCACAGAGTATTAGTGAATGGCACTCTGTCAGAAGAGAGGAGGGTGACTATTGGGGTCCCGTAGGGCTCGGTCCTGGGGCCAATCCTCTTCAAAATATTCATTAGCTACATTGCAGATAGACTGAAGGGAAATATGTGCCTGTTTGCAGATGACACCAAAATCCACAACAGGGTGGACACACCAGATGAACAGCACAGCATAGAACCTGATCTCCGAAAACTGAAGGAGCTGTCCAGCACCTGGCAATTGAAGTCAATGCCAAAAAATGCAAGGTCATGCATCTGGGAAAACATAACCCAGGGAAACTGTACTCAATGTGAGGAGAGCAGCTGATGACTACTAGGCAGAAACGAGACCTGGGGGTGATATCAGATGACCTCAAGGTCAGTAAACAATGTGAAGAGGCAGCACTAAAAGCTAGTGGCATCCTGGGATGCATACGGAGGGGCATCACAAGCAGAAGGCATGAAGTAATCATGCCCCTGTATCAGTCCCAGGTAAGGCCTCACCTGGAGTACTGTGTCCAGTTCTGGAAGCCACACCTCAGGAAGGACATAGATAGGCTGGAGACATTACAGAGAACAGCAACAAAGATGGTGTGCAGGGCTTGCATCAGAAACTGTACAAGGCAAGACTAGATGACCTCAAATTCTACTCCCTAGAGCAACGCAGCAATTGTGGGAACATGATCGAAACATTTAGATACCTTAAAGGCAATAACAGGGTACATGTGCAGAACCTCTTTCAGTTAAAAGACCAGAACAGGACTAGAGGGCATTACCTTAGACTTAAGGGAGGAAAGTTCAGGAGGAATATGAGGAAATTCTTCTTCACAGAGCGCGTTGCGGAACCACGGAATAGCCTGCTGGAGGGGGTAGTGGGAGTCAAGACGGTAGGTGAATTCAAGCGGGCATGGGACAGACAATGTGGGATACTCAAGCAGATAGCTAAGAAGGGGGGGGGTTGGGCACCAAGGGCAGACTTGATGGATCTTACGGTCCCCATCTGCCGACAACTTCTACGTTTCTATGTGCCACTTCTTTGCTGGCTCCACTCTACTTGGCTTGTACAGTACGAATGCAGCCTTACAGTAAAATGAGAAGGTTGCACAAGTCTCATACTCATTACACCTGATAAGACTTCCAGAATCTGAAACAGTACAAGATTGCTCTCCTCGTAACACTGACCTGCCTCTGTGGTAGCTGATCTTTATTTTTTTCACAGAGGTTAAACAGCTACATTTCTTATTCTAGGCAATATTTGGCACTTAAAGAGTAATAACATTTGTGCTTGAAAATGGTTCCCCTTTTTATGAAGAAGACACACATTGCCCACAGTTCCTTTCAATACCTTATGACACGTTCATGGGGCTAGGTCTCTGCAAATATCTAAGCAGATGAGTTACCAATCTTAGTAAGAAATTAGATAAGCTGTACACTGTTCTAGAAAGTCACAACTGAGCATAGAGGAACCCACAAAGGACTTAAAACTTGGTGCATGAGTGCTTTCATTAAAAGTAGCTTAACTCTTGAACCACATGCATTCTTTAAACTTTCTTGTTTTTCAATCATCTATATGCTCTTACATATATAATTTCTAGCTCAAAGAAGGGGTATCTGGTGCAGGCTTCTGAATAGTAGAGCTGGTATAATTATTGTATTTGTTGAACTAAAGTTATCTGCATGCCAGGGGGTTGTGATTTAATATGCACTATGAAAGCATCAATTTAGCTTTAAATACTAATGCTCCTCAGTTTGTGAGATTCTAGTAATTTCCACAACAGATAGTGATGTCACAAACACAGAATGATGTCTTCAGCAGAATGGGAAAGCGGGAAATAAACATACGAAGTAGCCAGCAGAGGAAGGCCAGTAGGTCTATCAAGTCTGCTTGTATAGCAGGGTCCGCAGCATGAGCTGATGTCCCTGCTCTCCCTCCCCACCCATCCTCACTACCCATGATCCTTACTTCCCCCTATGCTTATCCCAGCATCTATTAAAGCTGCCCACTGTCTTCAATGAGATGACCTCTTCCAGCAGTGCATTCCAAGTGTCCACCACCCTCTCTGTGAAGAAGTGCTTCCTGACCTCCCTCCTAAACCTCCCACCCTCCAGCTTAAGACTGTGCCCCCAAGTGTTATGGTTGCCACTCAGCTTAAATAAACTCTCCTTATCAACCTTATTTATCCTTTCAAGTACTTGAAGGTCCCAATCATGTCCCCTCTCTCTCTCCTGTCTTCCAGGGAGTACATGTTCAGTGCCCTCAACCTCTCCTCATATGCCTTACCCTGCTGACCCACTGTTATCTTTGTAGCCTTCCTCTGGACCTTCTCCAGCAGGTTAATGTCCTTTTTGAGTTGTGGGCACCAGTACTGAACTCCATACTCTAGATGCGGCCTTACTAGTGACCTGTACAAGTGCAGTATAACCTCCTTTCTCCTACTACTGATCCCCCTAGATATGTACCCCCACCATCTTGTTTGCCTTTGCTGCTGCTTTCCTGCACTGTGTGGAGTGATTCAGGTCAGTAGTGGTCATTATTCCTAGGTCCTTCTCTTCCTCTGATGCAGATACTCTGACTCCACCCAGGCAGTATTCTGTCCTGGGATTCTTGGCTCCAATATGCCTATGTTAGTTCTGTATGCATAGGCCTATATTATCCTTCACATGTACAGTGCCTTATTTTTGTCCATTTTATTTGCGAATGTGGATTATATTGTTGTCCAGGACCACTTTGAAAATGAGCTTGCTCAATGGTGTTTATGCCTGGTTAAATAAAGTTTGATTGCTTGATATGCATAACTTTGCATTTCTCGGCACTGAAGCCAAGCTGCCAGATCCTGGACCACCTCCCCAGTTTTTCCGGATATTTCTGTAAGTTCTGTATCCCTTCAGTTGTGTCCACTCTTCCACAGAGCTTGGTGTCATCTGTGAATAGGCACATTTTGCCCTTAATGCCATCTGCAATGTCACTGATGAAGACATTGAACAACACTGGCTTCCACACACAGCCCTGTGGGACCCCACTGGCTACCTCTCTAGTACCAGATAACTTTCCCCCCCACAACCACCCTCTGGGTTCTCTCCCTCAGCCAGTTTTCCAACCATCTAGACATCTTTTCCCCAACCCCAAGATTCATAACTTCCTGGTCAACCTTTTGTGGGGCACAGAGTCAAAGGCCTTGCTGAAATCAAGACAGAGGATGTCTATCGCTTGGACCCTGTCTACTGTTTTAGTGACACAGTCATAGTAGCAGGACGAGGTCAATGATGTGACAAAAGATCATGTCTCTATGATAACAGCCTCATCAATAATGCATGGAGGAGATAAATACAAGACATTAGTGAAATATGAGCAGAGATGCGTTTAAATGCATTTTTAAAGAGCTAGTGTACTGTCTAAAACTAAAACCTAAATAAATATTTTTAAAAGCAGTCAACTATTACCTTTTATAGCTAGGGTACTTTTTTGCTTTCCCTTTAGAGGAATGTTAATCTGATATTAGTAGATGTGATGTGTGGGATAGCACTCTGCCTGGCAGCTGGCATATCTCTCTCTACCCCCCCCACTAACATCATCAGCATTGTGACCTCACTGACTGTGAAATCACTGCTGCTTAGGAACAGCCTCTTGGTGGCTGCCACGTCAGTCACCTCTGATGTCACTGTTAGTGAAATCACAATGCTGATTATGTAGTGGGGGAGGAAGTGACAGATACGTCAGCTGCCAGGCTAAGAGCTGTTCCATGCATTTAGCACAATATTATAACATAGAATACTTTCTAATGAGGAAAATGAAAAATACTTCAGAAATAAAAAGTTACAACTGACTACTTCATACATGTTTTATTATTTTCCTGTCTACCTGTTTTGGATCCACTAGCTCTTTATTTTTTTTATACTTTCTATTTCTCCCTCCTCTCTGGTGCCCACTCCTTCCATCCGCTCATTTCCACCCCCTCCACCTTCTTGGAATCTGCCCCTAGAGTGCCTCCTTCCCTTACCTCCTGCACAGCTGGGTCTGTCCCTCTTCGGTGGTCTTGGATGGAACCGGAGTGGATTTCATCTAGGGCTGCTGAGAGGTGTCTTTTTCCATTTTTTCTCCCCTTAATCCCCTGCCCCTGGGCGTCCAAGCGCTGGGACGTACGTCCCAAGAGGCGTGATGGCGCATGCCAGATCTCTCATCGCGCTGGCATCCCCTCCCCGCTCCGACGAGCGGAGCTGCCTCCATCCTTCAGTTGTCGGTGCTCCCACCGGCCGCGAAGGGATGCAGAACAAATGTGTTCTTGGTTCCCACCCTGAGAGGAGAGTATCCATTGGGATGCTCGATCCTCTCTCCTGTGACTCGCCACCCGAGTTCGCTCCCAACCGGTCGCTGGCGCAGTGCGAAGTGTGGCGTCCAGCGTCTCAACCCTCAGCGCCACCGGGCCTTTTCCACTAGCTCTTTGAAAGATTTTTCTGGATACTGAAAACAAAAAATCACTCCTATAACAATGTTACTGAAGCATAATAAAGGCTAGCATTTCACATATCTAGGCAACTGCATTTATACAGTGCATATTTCCCACCCTTTCTATGCTTGCCTGTGACTGGAAAGAGTAAAACTGGAGACTGTGGGCCAGATATTCAAAACTTTGCCCAGTGGCTAAATTAGCACTGCCCGGTGGGCAAACTCAGCCCGAAGCAAAAATCAAGTTATATTCAAAAGGAATAGCCTGGTGCAAAACCAGCTGAATATAGCAAGCAAAGGAAGCCGGGCAAACAGGGTCAGGAGTGCAAGGCAAAAATAGCCTGGGAATAAGACAGCACTGAATATAGCAACAGGGAAGCACACACTGCTACTGCAGCCCATTAGACCCTGGAGAAAGCCAGTGTTGCAGGTGGAGAACATCGTGTGTGACTGCACAGAGATGTCTGACATCTACTGCAAACAACAGTGTAAGCCACACACTACAGAACTGTGCTATGCTGCAGTGAGGTTTGCCCAGGGCTAACCTGATTGCACAGTGCTAACACATTAGCCCAGTGCAAACTGGTTAGCCCGGGGCAAACAGTAGCTATATTCATAGCTCCCATGCAAATGAGCCTACTTGGGTAATCTGTGGGCAAACAGGTACATTTGCATCTCATTAACTGCTGCTTAGCATATATTACCATGCAGTTTGCCCGGTGCTACTACATGGAGCACAAAGCTCCCCCTTTTGGTTGGAATGGAAGTACAGGCTGGACACAGCATGAACACAGTCTGTGTATACAGATCTCTCAGCCCCTTGCTTCCTGAGTCAGGGACAGGGCATAACAAAACAGGGACAAAGACCCCAAATCAGGGACACATCTCACACATTGGTAAGATTCACCCAGAAAGCTGACAGAATAAGGGGATTAGTGTACAATGTATCGTCTGATGACTATAAGGCCTGTAGCTTTAATTTATGACATGAATCTATGCCGACAATCTCCACTGTTCAGTCATTAACACAAAACGCCCATGAGGGATAGAGGAGAATTGTGAGGCAAAATCAGGGACGTCCCAGGGATAGTTGCAGGTATGATCCCCCTCCCCCAAAAAAGGACTCCAGACCCCGGTCCCACAATGTAATAATTAATTAACCCTGGTAGTCCACTGGTCCCCCACCCCTCAGCATGACTCCCAACACCGGAGCCAAGGTGAATTTATTAATTTTCCCTGGTAGTTCAGTCCCCCCCAGCACGACTCCTGATGCTCAGAGCCACCATGAAATACTTATTTTCCTGGTAGTCCAGTGGTTCCCCACACCCGAGCATAACTCCTGACACCCACAGCCATGGTGAATTTATGTTTCCCTGGTAGTCCAGTGGTCCCCCTCCACCCCCAGCATGACTCCCGATGCCCAGAGCCATGGTGAAATACTTATTTTACCTGGTAGTCCAGTTGTCCCCCCCCCCAGCACAACTCCCGACCCCTGTTCTACAATACAAACTTATTTCCCTGGTAGTCTAGTGGTTCCTTTCATATATAAAGCACTGTCAGTGCAAATTGCTTAATTTCCACAGTCAGTTTATTCTTAATGTTGCTTCATAAGAAATGTCAGTTCTTTTGTTGTTACTTCAATTTTGTAATGTTTCAGAACTACAAAAAGTTCCTTCATCAGACCTTGAGCATACATTATATTCTGAATCTCATTCTATAATTGAAAGAAAAATTAAAATAAATATCCAATATTCACACTTCAAATATTAACAACTCCTGAAAAACTTCAGATATATAAGGTGGAACTAACCTCATTCCAAAATATCAACTTTCACAAACAAGAATGGGGGTGGGGGTACCTGTGCTGCCAGAACACTCCGTTAAGTGTATAAATAATAAGTCCCAAATATCAAATGTTTCATTCCTTCTGAACTGGTAGTTGAATTACTAAAGGGATAAAAACTCTGTTTTACATAACTATCTAAAGTTAAGACATTTTAAACAAGCCATAGTTTGTTTCAGTTTTAAAGAGTGCAGGGTTTCACTCAGCGTTTTGGTTCACTGCAGGTCTCTTAAATCCATGAGGGAATGGAGATCATGTGGTGACTTTTAAGAATATTCTCCCAAGGTAAAATAGAGTTTTTATCCCTTTAGTAATTCAACTACCAGTTCAGAAGGAATGAAACATTTATTTGATATTTGGGACTTATTATTTTAAGCTGATTTGAATTGAGATTTCTTTTGAATTTCGAGTATCTATGACAGACTTTGTAAAGTTAAAAAGTGTTTCCTTCACTTCTAGAATTCTTAATAGAGTGTTAAAACAACATGAAGTCTTGCTGTATTCTGACTATTGCTGTTAGCCCCAGTGCTCAAACTGCCCCAGAGAGTAGATGGTTAATTTTCTAAGCAGAGCATAGAACGTTGAGCTCGAGCTCGGTTCAAACCTCTGTCTGCTGCACTCTGAAGCGCAACTGTCAGATTCTTTACTCTAACTGAATGGCCGCTCTGGAGATTTCTCCTTTGCTCATGGTTCGTAAGCCAGTTAAAGTCCTCGGTTTTACCAATTATTTTTCGCACGTTTCGGTTCAGATCTCTGTCTGTGGTACAGTAAGTACTAGGTAGTGAACTAGACATAGTAAACTTGTATTTATTACATTGTGGGATGGGGTTCGGCGTCCTTTTTTTTGGGGGGGGGACCATACCTGCAACTATCCCTGGGACGTTCCTGATTTTGCCTCACAATTCTCCTCTGTCCCTCATGGGAGTTTTGTGTTAATGACTGAACAGTGGAGATTGTCAGCATAGATTCATGTCATAAAATGGAAATTGTAAAATTTATTTTTCGACCGGTTCGGCTGAACCGGCCATTTAGTGATTTATATATTCTGTCTTTGTTTTTAAACTTAGAGTGTGGTTACCAGTCCTTATCGGTTTAAAAAAAAACTGCATTTTCTTCTTGTTTTTTCCAGTACCCGTCACATGGTAAGAAGCTGATAAGGGTGTCTTGCTGGTTATTTGCCATAAAAAGGGTAAGTTTGTGGTTAGGATGGCTATGTCTGAGAAACCCAAAAGAAAAACTGGGCCCACTGGATTTCAACACTGCAGCGTGTGTGGGGAGGTCTTTGCTAAGGCTGATCCCCACACCACCTGTGTTTATTGTCTGGGGTTTGACTACCTCGATTCAGACTGCCAAATCTGTAAAAATTTCCCTAAGTCTGCCCTAGGTAGGCTCAGGGATAAGGAGGCCGTGAAGTCCGCTGACTGGATGGCCAGCCCGGTTCAGTTCTGACTGAACCTGAAGGAGTGCCCTCTGACCAGGGCGATACTTCTCTGGGCAAGAGGAGAGCCGATCCTGAGGAATCGGTTCCTATAAAAAGAAAAGGAAAAGAAAAATCAGCCGGTTCAGTTCCAGAGACCCATTTTCCGACCACCAAAGAGATTGCCAATGCAATAAGGATTGTAGAATTGCTTCAACCAGTTCCGTCTGATCCGGCACCTTCTGGCAGGTGCTCGGTTCAGTTGGTTCCTCCGGTTCAAGATTATGCCCCTGAAGATTTATTTGAACCAGATTTGAAGGGGGTTGAAGATTATTATGATGACGATGGTGTGGGAGGTCTGGTTGAGCCCACTGAACCGGACATCTCCCCAGACAGGCCTTCCGGTGTTTCCCCTCCTAGGTTTTCTGAGTCCCCTTCCCATTACATGTTTTACAGGAAAGTGGCAGAAACCCTCCAGCTCCCTGAGGAAGAAACTGTAGAGGAACAAGAGGAATCTGATTATGTGGAGATGATGGACATCCCAGAGTCCACGAGACTGTTTATTCCCCCTTCATAAGTCTTTTGGGAAACAGACACAAAAGATTTTAAAAACTCCAAATTCTGTACCTCCTGTTGACAAGATGGACAAAAGGTACACCTTATCACATTCTGGTATGGAGTACTTGTATCAGCAATGCAGCCATGTTGGGGTTGTGCAGGCTGCAGCCTGTGATAAGGCTAATATACTCTTGGCTTCACACACCCCAGATAAAGATTCTAGGAAGCTGGATGCCATGGCAAAAAAACAGTACCTGGCGGAGGAGTCACGTGATGTGGGACGCTGTGTAGCTGGTTTTCGCTAGAGCTCCGTCATCCACCTCGTTATTTTGTTCAAAATAACTCCATCCAAGGTGTTAAATCGCCAAGGAAACTCAAGATATCGTCAGCGGAGAGTGTTGGGTTGTGTCCCATGGAGGCAGATATGCACAAGCAGCCCCCGAAGCACACCCCGCCTGCAACCCCCGAAAAGGCTGCAAAAAAATCCAAGGCCTCAGCCTCTGCGCTTGTACATGGGGTGAGTGAGAGCAGCATTCCGGAGGAACCCTTAACGCTTACGCAGTTTCTGGATGAGATGGGACCGCTAAAAATTACAATTTTGGAAGTAGCAGGGGAGGTGAAAAACATCAACACTGCTATTGAGGATCTTTCTCGGAGGGCTTCTGACAGTGAAGCACGTGTGAAGTCACTGGAAAGAAGCAAAGACGTAATGGAGACATCGATGACAAAATATCACAGAATTTGCAGGAAATTGGAAGCAAAGAGGAAGACCTAGAAGGTGGTCAGTAATAATAACGTAGTTTTCATGTCGGATTGCCGGAAAAAGCGAAGTAAGCGGCCGATCACTTTTGCCCAGAAGATGGTTGAAAAAATAGCAGGGCCCTCGCCTTTTGGTCCTAAATATATTGTGGAGAGAGCACATAGGGCATTGCGCCCACTGCCATCACCAGATCATCCTCCAAGACCGTTTATCTTGAAATTTCTAAATTTCAGGAAAAGCAGCTGCTGATTAACAAGGCAAGAGAAGGCAAAGAGATTTATTGGGAAGGCACTAAGATCAGGGTAGTCCAAGACCTTCCTTTGTCTGTCAGACAGAAGCGAGCTACCTATCACCCACTCGTTAAAAGGCTGATACCTGCTGGGGTGAAGTTTAAAATGGGATACCCAGCAAGATTCCAGGTCTATATAGGGAAAGAGTGGAAATCTTTTGATTCTTCTGATTCAGCTGCAGCAGTTTTGAAGGAAGCATTCCCTGACCTGTTTAGGGGCTCATGAGGTGGGCCTGGATCTCTTATATGGCCTTATTATGGGGCTTATAGTGTGATCTCTCTAATGGGGACTGATGGTCGAATGGAAGGGATTTGAACCTCGATCTTTTGGAGGGCACAAGGTTTAATTTCATTTTTTGGCTCTGGAGTTCTATTTGGTGCAGTGCAGAGATCATCAATCAGGGCACCTCGACACGTGGGACTAGATTCCCTGTGCGGCTTCAACTCCAATGTCATGCTACTTGGTGGACATTATGGACCCCTTTTCCGCTGGATATATTTTTTTTTTTTTTGTTCACCTTATCCGGACTTTGGCATTTAGTCACTGTATAAATCAGATGAGCATTATTCGGGACTGGATTGTTTTATTTTCACTGACTTAATTAACTGGACTTTCTTCGTCAGGAAGGGGCCCCCCCTTTATTTTTGGCTCTAATCTGGTCTATTAGTTGTCTGGGCCTGGGGGCTTTAATTGTTCCCTCCTCATTATTTTTGCTCATTTTCAGATGGGCACGGTAGAGTATGGATCAACTCTTTCAGTCACATTTGTATTGATATATTTGGCTAATTTCTAAAAATAGAAATGGAATTCTAGAATAGGATTTTAAGATGACAATAGGAGTTTCGTTGTTAGGACTTGATGTTATTGGGGTGTAGAGGACGGGGCGGGGCAAGAGGGGCGAAGTATCCTGTTATCATGGGCCATACAGCGACATGGTGGGGAACGGGGTGGGTTACAGGGGGTTTCATGGATTAGAGGGGGGAATGATTTTGTTCACTGTGAGGGGACTATAAGGGGAGGAGGGCCTCTGGGGAATTTGGGGATTCTTATTATGTTTATGGGAAAGGGGACACAAGGTGGCTGGTTCTGCGGGACAAGATGGGGATGTAGGGTGTTTACTATACTCTATTTTGTGTTTGATGAACATGGGAACTGATACTTACATTAAACTTTGTACATGGAATGTTAAGGAAGCCAGACATAGAGTGAAGCAATATAGAATACTGAAGTATCTAGAGGCAGCAAGGGTCAAGATAGCTTTCTTACAAGAGACCCATTTGCTACAGGATGAAAGCAAGGGTCTGAGAAGAATGCAATATGGGGAAGTTTTTTCAGCACAGGGCACCACAAAGAGCAGAGGGGTTTCGATCTTAATCCATAGGTCGGTACCTTTTGTTCCCAATAGGGTTATTCTGACAAAGAGGGTAGGTTTGTTTTAGTGGTTGGGAAACTATATAGAAGGAGTATTGCTAGGGACGGTTTATGGGCCTAATTCTGACAGTCATGATTTCTTAACCAACTTGTTGAAGGTACTATTACCTTTTAACCATTTGCCTACAATTATAGAGGGACTTTAATTTGACTCTTGACCCTATATTAGAATAGGTCCTCAGGGTTACGCATGTACTTCACTCCGGCTGTTTGGCTTTAACTGATTTAATGCGTGATGGGCCTGGCAGATGTTTGGAGGGTTCTCACCCACAAGCAAAGAATATTCTTTCTACTCTCCGGTACATAAGTCGGGTTTGAGAATCGATTATATATTTCTTTCTGTGCTTGCTTAAAGGTGTTATTAACTCGAGATAGTGGCAGCCCCTGTCAGACCATTCAGCGGTAGAGGTTGTGATCTCGTTTCCCTCTTAGCGGGCAAGGGCAGCAGATGGAAAGTAAACAATCAGGTGCTTAGAGTACCCAAGGTGGTCCGGTATTTGACCTCCCAATTGGAAGAGTTTATTTCTTTCAATTTGAAAGAAGAGACCCGGCCAGATATTCTCTGGTCAACAGTCAAGGTATACATGAGGGGTCTCCTAATAAGTCAGGCCACTAAGAGGAAAAAAGATAGGAATGCCTCAATGTTGGAGTTGTTGAGGCAGATTAAGGAGTTGCAGGCAGCATTGATTTCTAACCCACATGAAGAGACAGAGCTTAAGCTAATTAAAGTCAGGGATGAGTACCTTAAAGTACTGGGAGACCAAGTTGAATTGGCCATTATTAAAACCAAAGCCCTGTATCAAGGTGAAAGGTATCAAGGTGAAAAGCCTGGTAGGCTTCTGGCCAGGCGTCTAGCACAGTTGGAAGCATCTCGGCTTATTGAAGGGGTTAGATCGGAGAGGGATGGGTCTATTAAAACATCCCCAGAGGATATTGCTCGTTTTTTGGAATTATTATGAATCTTTGTACGGGGGCATGCAGTTACCCCCACAGCAGAGTGACATCCAAAAATACTTAGATAGGATACCACTTCCTAAATTGGAGGAAGCTGATATTAGCTCCTTATTGCTGACATTACTCATACCGAGATTGAGGCTGCTATTAAAGCTTTGCCTATCGACAAGACACCTGGTCCGATGGCTTTTAGCCCAATTTTACAAAGCCTTTCTTCTCACTTGATTCCCCTGTTAGCCAGCTTATACCGACATATTTTATCGGGCAGATACAGATAAATATTTGTTTGAAGCATTAATAGTACTGATCCCTAAACCCAACAAACCACTTGAAAACCCAGGTAGTTATCGGCCTATTTCCCTGTTAAATTATGATATTAAAATTTTAGCTAAGGTTTTGGCCGAGCGAATTAGTAACCTTTTGCCAGACTTAATAGGTCCGGAACAAGTGGGTTTTATAAAGGGTAGATCCTCAGCAGATCATTTTAGGACATTGTCACATGTCTTCTCGGCTTCCGAGGAGACCGGTCTCCTGTTGGCGCTGGTCTCCTTGGATGCCGAGAAGGCGTTTGATAAGATTCATTGGTCCTTCCTATTCCAGATGATGATGAAGGTGGGCTTTCCTGAAAAGTTTGTAGGGTGGATCAGGGCCTATATTCAAATCCGACGGCAAGAGTGGCGTGTAATGGTGCTATATCCGCGCCTTTTGCATTACAGGTGGGGACGAGACAGGGCTGTCCTTTATCTCCTTTGCTTTTTAATCTTTATTTAGAACCCCTAATAAGACGTATAGTCTCTAACCATATGATCAGTGGGATTAAGGTGAGGGATCAGGTAATAAAGGTCACGGCCTTCGCTGATGATCTGCTGATCTAGGTGTCAAAACCAGCTACTTCAGTCCCAGTGTTGTTGAATGCAATCAAGGAGTTTAGTTTACTATCCAACTACAAGCTGAATTAGGAGAAAACAGTGGTGTTCCCCCTGACCAGCGGAGTTTTCAAAAAAGATATTATTGATTTGGGATTGGGTTGGAACTCCAAATCTCTTAACTACCTGGGGCTCATTCTAGTAAACAATCCGGATCGTCTTCGTCAACTTAACTTGGGCGCCTAATTCGGAGTATAGATTTGGACATGAAAAGATGGGCACAGCTTTCCTTATCACTTTGGGGCAGGATAAACGTTGTCAAAATGAATATTTTCCCCAGGCTCTTTTACCCATTATCCATGCTTAATATTTGGATTCCACTGGTGTGGTTTAATAGACTTCATAAGTTAATAGCCGATTTTATTTGGAATTTTAAAAGGCAAGGATGTCATATACTAAATTAGCGGCGCCTAAAGCCAGGGTGGATTAAGGTTGCCCACTTTGCTTTATATCATTGGGCAGCCCAGATTAACAAGTATGGTAGATGGACTGGTCCATTTCGCCTGCCAGGCGTAAAGATTATGTCCTCTTTGGTTTAACCTCGGGGTTGCCATTATCAGGAAAATGGGTATTAACCCTGAAGCCTTGTTATTTACTCTTCCGAAGCTATCTCCCTTCACTAAGGATTCCCCTATTGGTGTTTCCCTAAGGATGCATAGTCAGCTCTGCAGCTACCTGAAATATGACTATAGTATGGATGGTTATCAGCCTATGATGGGTAATCCCCAATGGATGACAGGAAAGAAACCTATCGTTAACAGGTGGTTTCCTAATCTTGGGGAATGTAGGTTAAACGACCTTTTAGACAAGGAAGGTAGGCCCTGTACAACTCCCCAAATACTTAATAGGTTCAATTTGCCCGTAAGTGGGAGTTTCAAGGTATATCAGTTGCGTCACCTTTTAGTCCAGAAAATAGGACTGAATGGGATCACCCCACCCAAGATAGATTTTTGGGGTAGTGTTAAGTCCCTAATAGGTACCCCGCATGCAGTTTCTAAAATCTACCGGGTGCTACTTCAATGGGCCTTTTCTGATAGTTTTACCCCTCCCTCTTATTGGACTAGTGCCTTTCCTAATGTTACTCTGGACTGGTTGCAGATTTGGAACAATTGTCACAATTTTTTGAAGCAGGACTCTCTCAAACTAACACAGTTCAAGATATTACACAATATTTATTATTCCCCAAAAGCTATCCAACTTAAAGGTGTTGCCTGAACCCTGCTGCTATAGGTGCGGTTCAAGAGAAGTGACCTTTGCATATTTTCTGGTATTGCCAAAAGTCGCTCCATTATGGTCTGATATTAAAGATAAGGCTAGTCCTTTGTTGGGCTTAGGAGATGTTTAAACCAGAGGTTTGTCTCCTAGGAATCATGTCAGATTTTCCGGTTACTCTGAGAAAGTTTCATATATCACTGATTTCTATTACAGTCAAGCGGTTAGTGCTTAGACATTGGAAGGATTCCATCAGGATTTCCTACTCAGAATGGTTATCAGAGTTGTTAGCCTCGCTCAGGATAGAAAGAAGGATAGCTATATTGCACGACCAGCTGCCTCGCTATGTGAAAATCTGGTCCCCGCTAGCTATTGCCTATTTATGATAATTGAGAGCCATACTTCCCTGGCTGACTATGTATTATACAGCACCTTGTGTCCTGGGTTTTTTTTTTTTCTTTTTCTTTTCGGAGGAGGGGAGGCCCTGGGAGGGGGGGGTCACAGAGGCACTTGTCCAGGGTGTGTTCTGTCTTTCATATTCTCGTTGGACAAATATGCAAATGTACACCATGTATTGTCTCTTAAGTTCTGTTCATTGCCTCTGTGTAAGCTTAAAGTCTAATAAAAAGTGAATGGCAAAAAAAAAACAAAAAAAAAACAGTACATGGCATTCGCCTTGGGACTCAGGCAGGCTAATTATATAGCCTATGCAGCCAGGTACCAGAAGTCCAGGTGGGACACTGTACTGGCACTGGCTAAGCAGGCCTCCCCCTAGCTAGCCTCGGAGCTGAAGGGGGTGGCTGCTGATGGGATTGAGGCATCTAAGGTACAGTTCCATGCTGCTGTGGACTCCAATTATGTGTTCTCTAGAGTCATGGCTACATCTGTGGCTCTTTGGAGAATGGCTTGGCTCAGATGTACTAGTCTCTCACAGGATATCCAGGCTAAGGCCATGGATGTCCCTGTGATGGGTAATTCTCTGTTTGGGGAGCAGACAGAGAATTACGTGAAAAAGATGGATGAGTATAGGACCACCTATAGGAGTGCACAGGCCAAGGAAAGGCAGGCAACTCCTCAAAGGCAGCAGGCTAGGGGCAGGGGCAGGCCTTTTCATAGGCCTTTCTACCAAGCACAGGCCTCTTCTTCGATTCTTCAGAGGGAGAGGCAGAAGGGGGATGAGCAGGGCTGCATCCATCCCTCAACCTAAGCCTCCTGCCAAGCAGACACCCTGATGTGTCAGCCAGGGTTGACTCCCCCATTCCTGTAGGAGGCAGGCTGGCTTACTTTGTCCAGGACTGGACATCTGTTACCTCAGACAAGTGGGTGCTGGAGGTGGTCAAGAAATTTCCAAAGCTGAGGGCCAGATCTTTTCCACCTGCAAGCATCTCCGAAACCATTGCCCTAGAGGCAGATGTTTCATCTCTACTGGCTCTAAAGGTTGTAGAGTTCCTACATTGTACAGGGGTAAAGGTCTGTACTCCAGGTACTTCCCTACCCCAAAAAAGACAGAGTGGCGACCCATCCTAGACTTAAAATATGTGAACAAACCAAAATTCAAAATGGTGACTCTGGGAATAATCCTTTCCTCTCTAAGGCCAGGAGACTGGCTAGCTTCCCTGGACTTAAAAGATGCCTACTTTCACATTCCCATCAGGTGCTCTCACAGAAAGTACCTCAGGTTTGAATTGCCTTCAGGCCATTATCAGTTCAAAGCTATGCCCTTCGGCCTGACATCAGCTCCAAGGGTATTCACAAAATGCCTAGCAGTAGTAGTGGCCTTTTTAAGAAGGAAAAATATTTCCATATTTCCATACCTGGACAACTCGCTCATTGTAGGTCAGTCCCCAGACCAAGTCAAGTCAGACCTTCAAGTGACTCAGCAAGTGCTCACTTCCCTAGGATTCCTTCTCAATCTTCCCAAGTCAGTTCTCAAGCCTGTACAGCTCCTCACCTTCATAGGGGCAGAGTTGGATACAGTCAAAACAAGAGCTTTTCTTCCCCTGGAAAGGGCAAGGGCTATTGTAGAGTTGGCTTCTTCATTCCACTTTCTGGTCTCTCAGCCAGCAAGGCACTTCCTTCAACTTCTGGGCCACATGGCAGCTTCTATAGCAGTGGTCCAAGGGGCCAGATTTTAGATGAGGGACATTAAGTTTCACCTGAGGGCCTTTTGGTCTCAGAAGAAAGATTCTCTAACCAAACTAGTTCCAGTGACCAGACTCTGATCCAGGCTCTCCAATGGTGGCAGGATCAGGGCAACCTCAGGCAAAGAGTCCCATTCATCACTCAGTCTCACTCTGTGGTCCTAACCATGGATGCTTCTCTATTGGAGTGGGGAGCCAATCTGGGGACTCTCACAGCCCAGGGACTGCGGTCTCCTCAGGAATCCCTTCTTCATATCAATCTCTTGGAACTCAGGGCAGTCTTTATGGCCCTGCAAGCTTTCTCTCAGTACAGAACAAGGTGGTTCAGGTCAGGACAGACAACACCACCACCACCACCATGTGGTACATCAACTAGCAGGGAGGCACTTGGTCCATGGCCTTGTGCACGGAAGCCATGAAATTGTGGTCCCTAGCTTATTCTCTGCAGACCTTTCTGATAGCAGTCCACCTTCCAGGGAAGGACAATGTGCTAGCAGATGCACTGAGCAGGATCTCCCAAGGCCATCATGAATGATCCCTGGACCCTCTGGTGTTGAAAGTGATTTTTTCAAGGTGGAGCACTCCAGAGATAGCTCTCTTTGCAGCCCCAGACAATCACCAACTTCCTCTGTTTTGCTGCAGACCACCAGCATTGGGCTCAGTCCCTCTGGATCCTTTGATTTTGAACTGGGAAGGGAAATTTCTATATGCCTTCCCTACCTTTCCTCTATTGTTTAAGGTTCTGGTCAAGGTAAGGTCACAACTTTGCAAAGTGATTCTGATTGCTCCAGACTGGGCCAGGCAGCCTTGGTACCCCCTGCTGCTGTCCCTAGCAGTTCATCTTCCCCTGTCTCTTCCCAGGAATTACAACCTGTTAACCTCCTTTCAGGGGAGGATTTGGTACCCCAATCTTTTGTCGCTCAATCTTAAGGCATGGCTCTTGAAGAGTTAGAGTATGCAGATTTGCATCTGTCCCAAGGGGTTCTGGATATTCTCAAAGCCTCTCGAAAGCCTGCCACCAGAAAAACTTACAACTCCAAATGGAAAAGATTCAGCATTTGGTGCTCCAAGAAGCATATATCCCCAGACACTGTTGAATTGTCTACAGTTCTGGATTATATGGTTCATCTTAATGGCCTAGGCCTCAGACCAGCTACTTTCAAAGTACATTTGTCAGCTGTTTCTGCTTTTCTGTTAGCGGGAAGCCTTCCTCACTGTCATCTCACCCTGTATTCTGTAAATTTTTCAAGGGATTGCTTCATACAAATCCCCACTTTAGGGATCCTACCCCTATTTGGGATCTTAATGTTTGCATTGCTCAGCTTATGCAACCCCCCTTTTGAGCCTTTGTCTTCAGCAGAGCTTAAGCACTTGACTTGGAAAACTGTTTTCCCGGTAGCTACTACCTCTGCCAGGCGTATCAGTGAATTGCAAGCTCTGTCAGTGGAGCCTGATTTTATTTCATTCCATAGAGATAAGGTGGTCCTTAGAACTAATAGGAGGTTTTACCTAAAGTGGTTTCAGATTTTCATCTGAACCAATCTATATCTTTCCTGTGTTCTTCACTGATCATTCTTCTTCAGGAGAAAAGTTTACACAGTTTGGATGTTAAAGAGCCCTTAGTTACTACATTGAGCGTACTAAGGCTCACAGGTTTGACTCCCTTCAGTTGTTTCTCACTTATGGGGAAGTGGGTAAGGGCAAACCTGCCACTAAGAGAACTATTGCCAGGTTGACTGTCTCTTGTATTCAATTTTGCTATGAGAAGCTAGGCAAAATACCTCCCTCAGGCCTGAGGGCTCATTCAACTAGAGGTACAGCTTATATTCCTTTACTAGAGATATGTAAAGCAGCCACCTGGAAAACAGTCCATACATTTACCAAGCATTACTCCCTGGACATCCAGGCTAGGAGTGATGCTCGGTTTGGTACAGCAGTACTGCAGAGCCTATTCCCAAGGTAGGTTCGATTCCCTCCTCCATGGAGGTACTGCTTGGTAGTCTGCAACAGTCAGAATACAGCAAGACTTCATGTTGTTTGAAGAAAAATAACTCACCTTAGTAATTATGTTTCTTCTAATGGAGTCTTGCTGTATTCTGACCTCCCTCCCTACCTCCCCTCTCAGAACCTGTTTTTGGGAAGTGGGCTGGCAGATGCAGTGTTGCACCCCACGGGTGCATTTGGGTACTCCCTTCTTTTAGAGAGGGGGAGTGGGTTATGTTATTAATTTAACATTCTTAAGTTGTTCACTACCTGGTTTTTGATTTTTGATTTTAGATTTCTTGAGTCTTTTGGGGATCCAAAATATTTGGTTGCCATTTGGCTAGTAAAAATGTTATAATTTCCACATAGTAGTTAGTATTAGCGCATAAGAATCAGACAGTTGCGCTTCAAAGTGCAGCAGACAGAGGTCTGAACCAAGCTCGAGCTCAACGTTCTATGCTGTGCATAGAAAGTTAACTATCTACTCTCTGGGGCAGTTTGAGTGCTGGGGCTAACTGCAATAGTCAGAATACGGCAAGACTCCATTAGAAGAAACATAATTACTAAGGTGAGTGTTTTTTCTCTTCTGGCAGTATTTGAATTGGGATTTCTTTTGAATTCTAATGTGCTTGTGATACATTTCGTAAAATTAAAAAAAAAAGTGTTCTCTTCACTGCTAGAGTACTTAACAGAGTGTTCTGGCAGCACAGGTACCCCCGCCCCCATTCTTGTTTGTGAAAGTTGATATTTTGGAATGAGATTAGTTCCACCTTATACATCTGAAGTTTTTCAGGAGATAATATTTGAAGTATGAATATTGGATATTTATTTTAATTTCTCTTTCAATTATAGAATGAAATTCAGAATATAATGTATGCTCAAGGTCTGATGAAGGAACTTTTTGTAGTTCTGAAACGTTACAAAATTGGAGCAACAATAAAAGAACTGACATTTCTTATGAAGCAACATTAAGGATAAACTGACTGTGGAAATAAAGCAATTTGCACTGACAGTGCTTTATATATGGAAGGAAGAACTTTTTTCCGTTTTTTTAGGTTGAGTGAGATTTTGTGGTGACTCTGACATTTCAATCTGTTCGTTTTCCTACTCCCCTTCATCATTTATTCAGCTCCTGAGTCTCAAATATTTTATTAAAAGGAACCCTGGGACCCACTAGTTGGAGTTTTTTTTTTAGTCTAGTGGTCCCCCAACCCAGCAGTGATGCCTCCGCTCATCCGAAGAAAACACCACAAACAGAGCTGGCTACCAGCTCAGCCCTCCTCTCACCACCACGACCGACCACCGACTGAGGTATGAATGAGTGCTCATTCATACCTCAGTCAGCGGCCAGCCGTGGTGGTGAGAGAGATGGCTGAGCCAGTCACCGGCTCTGTTTGTGGTGTTTTCTTTGGATGACTGGAGGTGTCACTGCTGGGCGAGGGGACAACTAGGCTATCAGGGAAATATGTCTGTGTTGTAGAATGGGGATCGGGAGTCATGCTGGGGGTAGGGGGACCACTGGACTACCAGGGAAAATAAATTCACCATGGCTCCAGGTGTCAGAAGTCATGCTGGAGGTTGGGGGGGACCACTGGACTACGAGGGACAATTAATTGTTACATTGTGGGACAGGGGTTGGGAGTTGTGCTGGCGGGGCAGGGGGAACCACTGGACTACCAGGGAACATTAGGTATTTCATCGTGGCTCTGGGGGTCCACGATGTGTGTGTGTGTGTGTGTGTGGGTGGGGGGGCACTGCTGTATTACCGCTGGCTTTTTGCCAGTGGTAATTAGTGCTGCACTACAGGTCACACTAATGCCTGTAGCGCAGCACTATACCTTTGAATATATTATGCTGCCGGCATTCCTGGGCGCTCCCCTAACCCTGCCCCTGCATACTATAATTTTTTAGCCTCGGCGCTACCACACAGCGCTGACACTAATGGGGGATTTTGAATATTGCAGCCTGGTGCAAGTCCAGTGCTATTCCAGCACTATGGATTTGTGCCAGGTGCAAAGCTTTGAGTATCTGACCTTATGTGTATATATTTACTGGTTAGAGCCAATAAACCACCGCGGGCAGACCCTCACAAACTCCGTAATTCACACTTGTGAATTATGGAGTATCAGCCATGAGTCTCCCTCAGATGTTCCCCAAGAGGGTGTCCTCGTGCTGCCATCCACTCACGCTGCTCACAGAAAACCACCAGCATGAAGAAACACCTATTGAAGAACGGACACGGAAAAAAGTCGGATGCATTATTAAATAAACTTTAAGTAAATTTAATAGCTTTCCTCTCCCATTCTATTTTACACTTTCACCTCTATCCCTTACCTAGAATGTTGCAAGACATCTGGATGCAGACACACAGCTTCTACTCCTAACAAAAGAGAAAAGCTACGAGGGGAAAAAACAACTTCTGAAAATACTTTTCCACACTAAAACCACCAATCCAGATAAGTGCTTCACTATATTTCAGTGAACTGCTTAAACTTTAAAATATGCTCGGGAGTTTTCCAGCTGAAATGGGAAATGTGGTGGGAAGTTCAGAGCAAAAAAAATGTTATAAATTCTGTAAAAGTACTTATATGCTGTTTAGAAAAAATTACCGTAGCTCTTGTTATCTTCTTATAAAATGTTACCCTAGTTGGTTTACTCTGTTATGTATAATTAAAATAAATGTTCTGCACAAAGATTTAATCTCTCATTCTCTGAATTACCCAGTAAAAATCAGTAAATATAAAAACAAATGGGAAAGTGTGGTCATTTGGATTTTATGCACACCCTTGGTGGGTGATACCTACATAAACTCCTCGGGCTTCATCATCGGGGTTTATGGGGCATCACACACCTCAGATGTGCATAAAATCCTTATAAACCACACTTTCCCATGCATAATTCTGTATGTTTTTAAGTACAGTTATTGGGTCTCTTAGGAATACAAGAGTGCATTCTTGAGGGTTTTTTTTGGGGGTTGAAAGAAACCGCAAACTGAACCTGGGCAGTTCTGGCATACAAAGGACTTGAGAAGAAACTCATAACCATAATAGGCAGATGAACTGTATATACAAACATATTATAAATCATGTTGAAAACTTTCTTTTTAAAAATAGAACTCACATGTAAAATCAAAGTGTTTTACTTCAAAGAAACTTAGAGAATCCCTGTGTTTGAAATGGACTATGCCAACTTAAATCAGAATTTCAGAATTTTATAACTATTAGCATGATACACCCTCTCATGGTTATATGAGTACCTGAAATGTTTAGAAATAAATAATTTTGATTAGCTAAGAATAATGTTATGATTTGTAATCAAATAACAATGTAAAGTCAGTATCAAACACAGAACAAAGAGAGACAAAAGGAATCATATGCTGCACAAATTGACATCTGAACAGATGGTGTGCAATGTGTACATCGAACCCTACAGCATGCAGTATTTAACTGGATGCATCTTTTTGTAAACAGTGGACAAAAACCTTTTTTTTCTAAATGTGTCCCCTTCCCTACCTGAAAATAAATGACTGCCCCATGTAAGTGTACTGAATCTATGAAAGTAGAGAGTTCTACACATGCTACAAATTCTCGCTTAACTCAGAATGTTGTTATGCACCAAAGTTTTTAAACATTAAGACTGTTCACATATAAAAAACACTACTAAAGCACTTGATGAATGGATATCTTTGGCAATGAAATCCAGGAAACTGTAATGTTTAATCTGTGTTGGTCCAACAAAAGTTAGCACACTTTCGAAGTCTCTAAATATGAAGTGATATAGCCACCCATTCATATGAAGACTTTATTCTTACTGTTGACAATAACATTTCAGTTGAGTGTTTTGCTTTTGGTGGAAGCACTAACTCCTGAATTAAGCTTTCATTAAGCACAGTTCAGCAGACATTGACTTCCTTGGATAATATGTAAATGCTTACACTGACTAATTCTATGAGCCAATTTTCAAAGCAAACATATTTATTCAAGGTAAATAGGTGGCTACTGAAAATACTATGCAAATTCTATGACTAAGCACCACAAAAGGTACTAACAGTCCCAACATTTCAAAGCTTGTTTACTGGCCAAAATACATAATTAGACAATGATAAATAGGGTTGTTGGGTTCAAAAATGAACCTGCTGGTATATAATTACATAAATCCAATAATGAGAACTTTTAGTCTACCAAGTAAGGAGATCATTAAGAAGTGTACCTCTTAATTTACAGCAAACATCTGTAATATAGTGACAGCAAATCTTGTAACAAGACTAAATAGATAAGCACCTGTTTTCCTAGGAAGTAAGACCTGAATTGTATCTATTGTTTATATAAATCCTTCACTTTTTATAACATTATTACCTATTATTAAATGCATACACAAAGCGTTCTTATAGTGTCCTGACTATATTCAATGCTTTACTTTTCATTGACTTTACCTTGCATATGTGAATAGATTAATAGATTTCTGTACATCTCAAATATGGATAGCAGCACATAAATACAATTAAATGTACAACTTTCCTAACAGGGTCATGATATAATATACTGTATATGATACAATCTTTAAACAAACATTCTGATATGCTCTAATATCATGAAGTAACAAGAATCTTAAGAAGTCCAATAATAATACCTCACATTTACAGGAGACCTTAGGCAATACTTAGCTCTGAGTTGTTTAAATGATTGCATCAAAAGCTAATCTGGACTGTTTTTGTGGTTCAGAAACCCTCATAGTACTCTGATGATGAATGGGACCAAGGTAATAGCATGGCATATTATCAGGACTGTATGCTGCCATGCTAATTAACTGAATTATCAATAGGTTTCTCTGTAAAAAGAAAAAAAAATACATTCTTAAAATGGGTACTAAAGTCTTTGTTTTTTATCCCATGGGATCAAAAGTAGCACTCTCCTTAGTAGCATGAATACTAAGTTCTAGACAGGAACATTCAAATCCCAGAACCTTTACCATGTGATTAAAGGCATGTAATGTATAATTGTTACTGTCCAGAAAAAGCGTGAATGGGGTTGCAAAAAAGATCTCCAATGCTAATGAGATAGCCCCCATGGTCATATTTGATGCAAAAGAGTTAAGCATCCATAAACAATTTATCCTAATGGCACATAGTGCCAGCATGCCCTCTGTAATCATACTGTTGGTGTTGTGAAAAAAACAAGTTTGCTCTTCTAAGAAGAAACACTGACACAGTTCCCAACTAAACTGTGTGTCTAAAAACAATGCAGATATCTTGCCAATTGTCATTAACTGAATTAAAAACAAAATTATAAAATAAGCTGCAATTTTTAAGTGTAAACTAGATTTAGGAGTACAGAGGTAAAAACAGTAAACACAACTTGTATCTCAAATTCTACTTATACA
Organism: Neoceratodus forsteri; assembly: GCA_016271365.2. Classification (NCBI taxonomy): domain Eukaryota; kingdom Metazoa; phylum Chordata; order Ceratodontiformes; family Ceratodontidae; genus Neoceratodus; species Neoceratodus forsteri. The sequence goes on along the minus strand of CM028137.1, from coordinate 638,950,196 downwards.
GACATTTACTTAAGGCTCGAGCTCTCCTTTAAAGTGATACAGAATCTCCTAAACTACTGTATGCAGAAATAATATCAGCCTCCCTCAAGATATGTAATGTCCTGCAGAACCAGGAATAATACAGAAATTGTTCTTAACAGATCCAGTCTATGTTGGATATGTAAAAAACCAGACAACAACACAAACACAAATTATTATAACATATTAATACAATGTCAGAAAGTCATCTCAGAAAAATTTGTCATCAATTCGGAAATGGGGCCTTGTAACATCATCTGGGTTGATAAATACAGAGATAGATTTGCCTGGATTCTCAGTCACTAGCTGCTGGAGTTTTTTTGCCAGTCGATCATCTGGCTGGTTACTGTCCCCTCCATCAGACTGTGGGAAGGGGATGCTGGATGCGCTGCCACGCCTCTGAAGTTCTTGGGTTAAACGGTTGGCAGCTTTGACGTGTTCAATGGCTGTTTGTAGATGTTCTGCTGGGTCTGACCGTACAGAGGACAACTTCCGAGCATGTAGCATTACAGTTTCTTCTGAAAGGTGCTCAAGCATGTTACATTGTGGAATGAAGTAATTAGGACACATCTTGTTAACCAAACAATGCTGAAGATCATCTATCAGTCCCAACAGGAAATGGGCAGCATAATCTTCTTGTATTAAGTAATTTGCTGGAAGTCTGTCGCAAGCCCATAACATCATACTCCGAAGATGATATGGGCTGATTGCTTTTGGCCTCGAGAGAAGTTTGATAATTATGGCTTTGCAAGCTTGATAGGCCTGCATAAGGCTGCTGGAAATGCACTTTTTCAGTTGGACCTCACTTCTGGCAAATGATAACCGCCATTCATTCTCCTTCTTTCCTTTGTAAGAACAAGCAGGTACCAAATAAAAACCACTGATTACCTCTTCTTCAGTAATCTTGCCATCCCAGAAATGGTTCTCCATAAGCCAGCTCTGGGCTACTGCTGGCCAACCCTTGAAAGAAACTACTGGCACAATGTCATACAACATGCGACTACTACCAACTCCCAAAATAACTGATATTATAGTTCCATTCTTTTCAACCTTTTCTACCTTAGGCATGCCTAGCTGAGGCTTTTTCTGAATCTCAGCTAGAACAATACTGATGGAGTCATAAAACCACTCTGCCACTTTGGTAGGAGAAAAAAAGTAATTTGTGGCCCCATTAATATGGTCTACAATGGTACAACAGTCCTTCCATTTGTTAATTGTCCCCTCATCAAACAACCTGAGACTCAGCCATGAATGGCAAAGAGCAGAGTGTCGCATGTCCAAAGTAACTGGCTGGTTGCGGTCATGGAGTTTTAATGCAGGAACAAGAAGAGTAAAGTCCATGTCATAGTCCGTCCCCCGGGCATATATGTTCAGCTCATCAAGGTCAATATCCACCACACCCTCTCGAACCCCTCCTGAAAGTAGTAGATATTCATTAGCGACTGGAAGCTTCTGGTCCAATTTTTGCACCATTCCTAAAAGGAAAATAAAAAATAATTCAGTAAGAACAACAAGGAGAAGCATTCAAAGCTTTATATTTCTGTCATTTAAAAAATATTTCATTGGAAGAAAAAATATCAGACCCCTCAACGTTTTCAGTTTTCCCTTTTTCCCAGCAAAGTGATATTTTGAGGAATGACACCACAAGCAAGGCATACAGGTACACATATGTTTTGATTTGATGATGTTTTGAAATAAATTTACAATATCGACAGTATCGATACTGGAAATAATAAGTCCAGAGAAATGTCTCTGAGGTGAACTGCAGAATGCAGGGACTAGTAGTCTGTAAACGTACATACTGTAACTTAAAATGTATTTATTTATTCGAAATGATTTGACTGGGAAAGGCACACTGAGCCTGGGGTCGGCTACATGGACCAGATTTTATTGACAGGCTGAATGGTGGCTAGTACATCACTGAAAATCTCCTTCTCTTGTTAAAAGTACCATAGGATCTTCAACTTCTAGCTGGGCAGCCATTAGAGATGGGGATAAGGGACCTTAGCTAAATCTCTCATCTGAAGAGTGGCACCTCAGCAATGCAACTCTCGCCCTAGCAATACAATCCAGTGGCAATATTGGGTCCTGGACCAAGTTCCTGATACAGGATTAGGACCTATGACTTTACATTCTTCCAGCCCCAGAGGCGAGCATGCTACATATACAGCCATGGACACAAGTAGTGGAAGAGAAAACAATGACTGGTCAGTATTCCACCAAGAGCTCTGTAAGTGTTGCTCTTTATGTTAAATACATGGATTAGAGTGTACAATGGAAGGATCTTGGACACCACTGGGGCAAACTTTGAAATGTAAATGGTAGACCCAATTCAGTGATTTTTTTTCTATATATTTATGTAAATCTTTCTCCCATTTTCTTTATTACTGAGACCGCTGCATGAAAACAGGATTACTGACCCCTAGACATAACCTGCTATAGCTGCTGTTTTACACCTGCCATCACACTCCTCTGATTATGACATCAGGATAATCTCCATAGCAACAGATTGTGATGACATAATCAGAAAATGGTGATGTCAAGTGGAGACAGGAAACCAGGGCAGATGGAGTGAATAGATCAAAGAACCTATTTTTTTTGCAACTCTCCTTTATTATAAAAAAAATAACTGACAGAATTGCAGAAACAAATGTATGAACAAAGTGGATGATGTGATACCTTTTATTGAACCAACAAGAGAGTACAGAATTAAGCTTGCAAACTACACAGAGCTCTTCATCAGAAAATGGCAGGCTAGGCAATGAAAGACCAGCTGAATGGTGTCTCAGTGTTACAAATGACAGTATTAGGGAACTAGTTTCTAACTGTTCTCTACTAGGTTAAAATAAATATCACTAAAAAAGAAAAACAATATTACTCCTTTGTTTTAAACTGCATGGAACCAACAGTTCACTTTTTGTCATAATTCTATGTTCCAGCTACATGTTACAGTTAAACTGAACTAGAAAAATGATTCCTCACCACACCTATAGGTCTGTTATTTTCATTTCCATTAGTATTTTTTAACTGGGAGCCATATGGTTATATAGTACCCTTTTTCACAATGACTAGTATACATGAACTACATCAAGACAAAGACATTATACAAAACATGAGCATTCCAAATGTTTAGTTAACAAACATGGACCCCTGCCAAAGTTGATGTGGGTTTACAAGATAACAGAGAAACCTTACGTAATATATGGATAATGAAAATAATATAATCGAAAAGCATACAAAAAATTCCTGGTAATACACCGGAGCCCCAGTGATAATACCATCGTTACTGACCGATAATACTATCGTTCACAGCCCCTAATGCTATAATATAGTTCAGAGCTCTGAACGATAGTATTATCACAGAAATGCCACCGCGGCTGCGCAAGTCTGATGCACATATTAACCTAGTTGCCATGGTCCCAAGTCCTTTCCTGCGCAGTGTGCAGTGTGATTGGCCACTTTACCACTGTGAATGGGCAGAGCAATTTTGAAAACATGGCAGCTGGTTAGTCTCGCTTAGCGAGTCAAATGTGTGCGCGTCGTTTCTTCAGCTTTTTTCTCGTGTCTTTGGATTATCTGGTTAATCCTGCACTAGCCAAAGAATGGGAAACTAAAAGGTATGACTGTAAATCTAAAAAAATAAAATATTAATAGATACAGAGGGAGTGGTAGGGGGATGAGGGCAACCTAGTCAGTCTCTGATGAGACAGTCGGTGGAGCTCAAGCGTGTCTTCAGTGTTGCGATCGGCTGGCCAGCTCACAGAAAAAAAATGCAGAATTTCAAACTGGATCCATATATTACAAAAAAAAACAAATAGATAAGTATCTATTAAGACCATCCGGAGTTTGGGGACTTTGGGGGAACCTCTAGAGAACCTTAAGCTCTCGGTTCCAAATCCCCAAACCTCGTGAATGATCTACTGCCTTGTAATAGATACTTATCTATCTATTATTTTATTTATATAGAATAAAACATGAGGAAGTGTGTATAATGAGAATTTTACTCCCCCTCCGGAGTTGGATGCTACATAAACCCTGAGAGTGAAGCTCGAGGGATTTATACAAGCATCCAACACCATGAGTGTGTGCAAAAATCTCGTTATACTCACTACCCCATGCTTTGTTTTACATAACTGTCGGAAGTGTTTTTTCACCACAGCAATTATATAAACAGAAATACATCTCTGTGTAGCCACAGTCAGATTGAAGTGTGGTCAGCTGTTGGGTTGAAGTGCCTGTTTAAAACTGCCACCTTTTTTTTTTGAGCAATTTACCCCAAAAGTAAAAATGTATAGTGACAAGAATTGAACTCAAACATTTAAGTTTGTTACTGTAAAACATACTCCAGAGTCAGTGTGAGACAGCTGACACAGTGCCCCAGGCAAAGAAGGCATGACTGCAGCTGGTGCACAGCTGGAGCAAGGGACACCCATCACATGTCTGTTATAACCAGCTGGTTGTAACGGCAAATTATAACTGTGTTTCCCTATGGGAGAAAACATTCCCCATTTATTGTATTCTATTTTTGGTTAATTCCATATGACAATAATTCTGAATAACTAAGAAGAATAATTCCATATGGCACTGTGAAAGTTCTTAAACCAAGCCTAGCACTTGAAAAATGATTCCCCTAGCATGTAGACTCTGGGTGCACACCTCAATAAAATACTTAATGATCCCTAGGTTGGCAATAATGGCAAAAAGTTTAGGAACCACTAAGGTTAACCATAGCTTAGGCAACCCCAAAAATGTGTTTAAGCCACAATAATTCAGGGACTAGATAAGGGTTTAAAACACAATGGGACAGCTCCAAGGGGGTAATTAGGAACATGAGGGAGGCAGAGGGCAGGAGAGAGCTCTGAAACAGCAGAGTGTTCAATACAGGACATTTTGGCAGAGGGAATGGACTCGGGGTCAGATTCACAAAGCTCATGAAAGTCCTGCAGCTATGAGAAAAACCCAGCACAAGTGGGTTGCCACTTGTGGATCTGCAGTTTTTCCCACAGCTGTGGTATTAACAAAAGTGGAGCCGGTTTATGACCGGCTCCATGATTTACAGTACCTTGCAGGTGGTGTTGCTATGGAAGTCCCTGCAGCTGTGGAAAAATGTTACGGCCAGTGGGAACCCGCATATCATCTCAGCGGCTGTGGGGGACTGAATACTAATCACCACCACTGCGGAGATTTCAGTCCACAACTGGAGTTGTGGAGTGGGACTTACAGTAGACCCAAATCGCTTTGTGAATCTGGCCCTCAGTCTTTTTCTCTCCTTATTCATCTCTGAACAGAAGCTACTTTATGTAGAACCATCCCACTGGGGCTATAGACACTTACACAGATATGCTTCTGGCTTAAAACAATTTTCCAAAATCATGACAAATGTCAAGTATAATATAGACACAATACAGTTTACACTTCATTAATGTTCTGTGTATATCTCTTGCACACTCTTTATTACTAAGGAGATGTGCATGAAAATAGGATCTTAGCCCCCACCCCCGCCATTTCTTCTCATCCTCCTTTTTTGCCTTCATAATCCTCTCTGATAGCAGAATCATTTTCACACCAACAGACTGTGATGTCAAAAACAGAGTATTAGAAGAGGAAACACAAGACGATGAGATGAAATCTGGGGGTTTAAGGTCCTGTTTTTATGCATATACCTCTCTAACACACACACTGGAAGCAGTAGGTTCTAGTGGTTACAGCATCGGCCTGAGAACCAGGAGACTACAAATCCCTTCCCCTCCCCCTTACCATGTAAGAGACAAATACTCCTTGTGTGACCTTGACTAAGGCAGTTCACTTAGAAAGGCTCCATCTCCTACTCCCTTACCCTTTAATAACAATCCACAATCAATCTGGAGTTAAGCAGCCACAGCCATATGTATACTGATGTTATCATCAGAAGCTACATTCAGGTGTGACATGCACAGCTGGAGAATCCCTAATCTGCTCACTCAACCTATGAGACTGTCACAGCAACTGTCCCTTTGCCTTGCTCAACGGGAGATAGCAAGACCACTCACCCCTCCCCTGGGTATCCTCCTTGGTAAAATGACAGTCAGGAAGGAGGCTAGCCCACTTCGAGCTTTCTATGTTCCTGTTTTACCCTCCCCAACCAAGTTCCACAACTTCAGAAGGATTGGCATCAGCCAAAAGGATGTTAAAGCCTCAACAGGTGGAGATCCTCAACCCTGCCCCCCCTCAAACTGACCCAAAGGAGGGGTTGCCAGAACCCATCCCTTCAGGGTGAGTCAGGCACCAGCCACTCTCTCTGCAGGCCCATTATGGGAGCAATCCACTCTCAGTGCAGGCCCCCTTACCCTTTCTTGCATGAAACCAATAACAGACTCTCCCAATGTGATATTTATAGCTGCCACATTTACAACTGACTGACATCCTAGCACCCTTCTGAGGAGAAGTAACAAACTGGAAAAACCCCACTCTGCACCAATTCTGAGGAATACTGGTGAAAAGTTCTCCCAGCCCCAAGTGCGGTCTCACTGAATGAGGCAAGAGGCCCTGTGCTACCTAGCCCCAAGCCTTACCCTGCTTTTATGTGAGTGGTGGGTGGGATGTTCATCCTCCTAGAGGAAGGGAAACCGAGGACAGCAACAAGCAACAGAGCCATTTCTCTCTCCCAGGTGCTGCGTCTCCAACAGTTAAAGTGCAAGGAGACAGCATTCAGCCTCTAGCTGTAAAATCATGAAACAAGTACTCTCCCACTGAAGATACTGAAGGTGCCTACTGAGCAGTGATACATTAAAAATATGCTACCTAGCATGGCTGCCAGCACCTCAGTGTTCTTCCTTATGTTTCACTACGAGCTTCTTCAGAGGTCTTTTGTATAATCACTCAGTTTGCACATAATAAAGAGTCACCTTCAGTATCTTAAGTGAAAGAGCACTTTTTTGTGTGATTTTACAGCTAGAGACTGAGTGCTCTCTCCTTGTACTTGCTGAAACAAAGGATAGCCTAAGATTGCAGCTGCTGTTTTAGCTTCCTTTTCCTGCTCTATCCCAGCCTCATCTCCACTAGTGGAAGGCCCCTTACAGCCGCCCCCACAAGTCCATCTGGCCTTCCCTACCCTTGAATTAGGATGGGCAGTGCACAATCACCAGACAGCCCATCAGTAAGAGTGGTTGGCCCCTATCTAAAGGAGGACATGGGGAAGGAGAAGCTGACCACCAAATCCAGCTCTTGCTGCAATTCTCTTTAGACCTGCAATAACCTCACAGTGCTCCAGTCCACCCAGGTGTGGAAACTGTAACAAAAAAACAGGAACAAATCAAACATGGAACTGTGTCTGATGATTATATTTTTAAACATTTTCTTGGATATTGGAAAATCACTTGAAAGACTGAAGCTTTTAAAGAACTAAATACAGTTTGAAACTATGATGTTTGTGATTTGAAGAAGGTGGGGTGCTAACAGTAATGCTAAAAGTAGTGTGTGCATACCTCCAAGCAAAATAATGACATGAGGTGAAGGCAACCCGGGCAAAATTAAGTTAATCAACTCATGAACTCTAAAGAACCTTTATGAATGGTTCGTGAACATTCAACAAATTTCATAAACAGTTCTTCAACTCAGTTTATAAACCAAGTTTATGAGCTTTTTATTAACACAAAGTTCATGAAGCTGCTGATCCTTTAAGAAACCATGATGAATGCATGCAAAAACTAATTTGCATGACTAATTTGCATAGCAATGTTTCACCCTGTAAGAGAGATAAATAACTGCAAAACCAAAACTCTTTCACAGTTTAGGAGTAGAACATATATTTTATACAAGGCAATTAAAGGCACACAGAAGGATTAACATTTAAACTCACCACATCTTAAGAGTTCCAGATTTTGCTGCTATAAATAGCATTAAGTCCTTTCTACTTATAAAAGATTGGTGAGCAGTAATTCCATTTGAGTGAGAAACAATCAAAAAGTAAGTACCAGGTGCTGATTCTAACATGCATGGCAATAAAAGACATTTATCAGAAAATGCTGTGTTTGTTAAAATAATTAAATTAATATAGTTACTTGCTTAAGTTATAAATGTAGTATTTTTTTATTTATTTATTCATTGAAGTCTAAGAATTACAACTCTTTGAGTCAGGGACTCTTTTTCAAAGGCTCCACATCAGTACATAATGTGGCAAGCAACTATTACAGATATCATGAACAATGACAGTAATTGTACACAAAAAGAAAAATTATATAATAGGAGCTATTACAAAGGCTCCACCATCAGTGCAAAGTGTGGCAGTCAAGTGTTACAGACATCATGAACAATGACAGTAATTATACAGAGAGAGAACATTATACAAGAGGGAGTTATCTAATAATGGTGCAATACAATAAGCATCATCAATTGACATGGGAGTAACCAAAATTGTTGAAATTAGTCAGACGAGAAAAAATAAATATTGGAGACAGGAGCAACGGAGCTATGGAGGAGAAAGTGAGAAACGGGTCCAGGAAGTGGACCAAAGGAGAGCTGGAAATATAGTAGAGACCAGAAAGCTGCCCAATAGGCATTGTCGTGGGGCTAAGGTACAGGAAAGGAAACAGTTGGAAATAATACAATATAATTTAGAGATGCATGGATATCACTTTTAGACCAGATATCGGATCCAGATATCGTGCATCTACTATCCGACCAGATCGGTTTGACATCGGGTCGGATAGTAGCCAGTGGACATACTGAGCCTGAACAGAGGAGGGAGCAATCTTTCCAGTGCTTATCTTTTTTAAAATCAAATAGAAGTACTGTGAACATGAATATTCAAATAGTTTATTACACTGGGACCGATTCACTGTCTCTCTCACAATGACAGTGACAGAGCAGGGTTTTATTTAACTCTAAAAATTGATTAGCGTTTTGCTCACAAAAGTGCTAAAACATTGTGAAAATGCATAGCATTTGCCTCACTATGTTTAACAAACAACACTTCTAGAAAACCTATAAAAATACTTTCTGAACAGTAAGTATTGTCCCACGAAAAAAACTGCTAATCAATTATTTAAAACCCTGCAGAGAGAGAAACATGCAGAACAGTGCAGCAACCTGTAATTTATACCCACATATATTTATGTTGCCGTTCCATGGACCAACAGCTGGAGGCAGTCAAACAGAGATGGAGTACAGGTGTTTTCACAGAGCTGATGCCTGTCTAAAGACCGGTGTGGACAAGACTGTCACTCTGCCTCCCTCTCTCTGTTCCTCACTGCAGGTCACTGCCATGTACAGAATAAGGGAGTCCTGACAACTGTTTCTCCACAAATGTTGTGACTGCTGAGCACTTGGCAGCAGGGGCAGACACCAATTGCAAGAGAAGCAGCACCGGAGACAGGGACTCCTATGGGAGAACACACTCAACAATGGCAAAACACGAGCTGCCAGCAGGGGATTGCTGGCAACTGGTACAGAGAATGGTTCAGTGCAGGGAGAGAGAAAGAAACACAGAAAACAAACAGTGACTGCAAACACTGAACAAGAACATACAGTGCTCTGTGTAGCTCTCTCTCAATTACATTGTTCTCTTGCAAATCAGGGACCAGAGGGTGTAGCTTGTGAGAAAAGTGCTAAATGCACACAATCAATCTCTCTCTCTTGGTCTCTATGGTAGGCAATGGGAACAGGCACAGAAAGAACTGATGAGTGCTTAGTGAATAGCATTAACAGTGACTGCACTACACTATGGGGTTACATACCACTGAGGCTTTCTTTGGTAAATGCCTTTTTTTAAAATACTCGACCCAACCTGATTTAAACACCATTATCCGATTGGGTTGGATATAGGGAAAAAAGCCTGATATATGACCAGATCGGATCTCCGGATCAGATAACCGTGCATCACTAATATAATTATATATAATATAATTACATAATAGGAAATAATATAAAGTCAAATGACTGATGGTTGAATATTTTGCCTCTCATTCTGCACAAAGGGCAAAAATCTTTTGAGAATTCATTCGGCCCTTCATGTTAAAATTGGTTTGCCTTATGAATCTGTCATTATTATAAAACAAGGGTAATTCTGGCCACCAAACATCATTGATGGACTACATCCATTAAAGTTCACTGCAGGGTTTTATTTTTATTTCATTCTTTTTATTTTATTTTTTTATACTGGAGCGTAAGATGATACATAGATATATACATGCTGTTGGCAGATAAGGACCATCCAGTCTGCCCATTTAAGCTGCCTAACGAAGCATCCATTGATCCTATCTGGTCACTGGCTTTAGCTTTTTCTTCCTATCCCTATTATTTCTTTGTTTCTGTTGCTTGCACGCTTGAAGCATGCCACTGTGTGGGCTGCCACCACCCATAATGGGGCGAACTATTCCATGCTTCTACCACCCTTTCCATAAAAAAGAACTTCCTGACATTTCCCCTTATGCAGCTACCCCTCAGTCTCATGTGTCCTCTTGTCCTGGCACTATTAATCTGGAATATGTTGTCCCCTTCCACATTGTTAATGCCCTTGAGGTACTTGAATGTTTCTATCATGTCACCTCTCTCTCTCTCTCCTTTGTTCCAGCATGTACAAACCGAGGTCCCTCACTCTCTCCTCATAACAAGGCTTGCGATGTAATCCCTTCACCAATTTGGTCACCCTCCTCTGCACCGTCTCTATTTTATCAAAGTCCTGTCGAAGGTGTGGTCTCCAGAACTGTACACAGTATTCAAGGTGAGGTCTCACCAGGGTCTTGTGCAGTGGAACTAATACCTCCCTCCTTCAGCTTGTGATTTTCCTTCCAATATACCCCAACATCCCACTGGCCTTTCCCACCACCTTTGCCATCTGCCTAGCGCCCTTCAAGTCATTTATGATAATGACCCCCAAGTCCCTCTCCTCCTTAGTTACTGCCAGCAACCCCCCCCAAACCTGTAGCTCACCCAAGGGTTCCTGCTCCCCACATGCATGATTTTGCACTTCTTTGCATTAAACATTAGCTGCCGTGCTCCTGACCATATCTGCGGCAGTTCCAGGTCTTTTCTCATCCTTTCCACCCCCTCTGAAGTATCCACCATGATGCAGATCTTGGTGTCACCCACAAACAGGCAAACCTTTCCCTCTAGCCCATCTGCAGTGTCACTGATAAAGACACTGAAGAGGACTGGCTCCAGAACTGACCCCTGAGGTGCTCCACTTGTCACCTCCCTTTCATCTGATTGGGTTCCATTCACCACTACCCTCTGTTTTCTGCCCCTTAACCAGTTTCCAATCCAGTTCACCACCTTGCATCCCAACCACTGGCTGCCTAGCTTGTTTACCAGTCTCCTATGTGGGACCGTATCAAAGGTTTTGCTGAAATCGAGGTAGGCAATATCTACTGTCCCCTTCCCCTGGTCTACTGCCTATGTCACCAAGTCAAGAAATCCATCAGATTAGTTTCACAGGATCGTCCTGCAGAGAACCCATGTTGCCTGGGATCCACCAGTCCATTTACTTCCAGGTGTTCCACTATTCTTTCCTTAAGGAGTGTCTCCATTATCTTGCCGACTACAGAAGTTAGACTAACTGGCCTGTAGTTCTCCGCTTCTTCTTTATTACCGCTTTTGTGAAAAGGGACAACGTTTGCCCTTCTCCAGTCCTCTGGGACCACTCCAGTGCCTAAGGACTCACTGAATAGGGCTGCCAGTTCAATCCTCAGTTCCTTTAGGACCCTGGGATGTATGCCATCTGGACGGATGACTTTTTGCACCTTTAACTTTGCCAGTTCTTCTAGGACCATCTCCTCCATGAATGGACTGGTGTTTACCTCCTTATCTTTCGTTCCTTTGAAGTCCAGTTGTGGGCCCTGCCCATCCCCTTCAACAGTGAAGACTGAACAGAAATATTCATTCAGGATTGCTGTTTTTTCCCTGTCTCCCTCTGCTATCTCTCCCCGGTCACTCTAAGCCTTGCTACTTCCCCCTTTGCCTTCCTTCCTTCCCTCGCTAATGTACTTGAAGAATGTCTTATCTCCTTTTTTAACCAATTGAGCTGTTCTCTTCTCCATTTGCACCTTGGTGCTCCTCACTGCCTTTCCTACCTCTCTCACATATTTATGGTACATTTCCTTGTCCTCATCCCTTTGTGTTGCCTTCTACTTCCTGAAGGCTAGGCTCTTGGTCCTTACTTTTTCTACCACCCCCCCCCCCCCGAGACCCAAAGTGGTTTTCTTCTTTTACTCTTGTCTATTGACCTTTTGTTACCTCTGCTATAGCCTCCTTGATGTGTGCCCATTTCTCCTCAACGTCCCCACCTATCCCATTCTTTTCCAGGGATTCTTTCAGCCAAAGTCCCCTACTGGTAAAGTCAATCCTTCTAAAGTCTAAGACTTTTGCTTTCCTATGGGTTGACTGGATTCCTGTGTCCACTTTGAACCACATCATATTATGGTTGCTGGACCCTAACTGACCTTAAACCCCAAGATCTGCTACCCTGTCCCCATTGGTCAGCACCAGATTCAGGACTGCCCAGTCCCTTGTAGGTTCCTGAACTAATTGTCAAAGGTCAGCCCCCCTCAAGGGATTCATGAAGTCCTGTGTCCTAACTAAGGCCCCTGCTGGGATGGACCAGTCTACCTCCGGCATGTTAAAGTCTCCCATTAGCAGTACCTTCCCCTTTGCTGCCATTTCATGCATGTTTTCTAGCAGCTGCATGTCAATTTCCTCAGCCTGAGCTGGGGGTCTGTAAATAACTCCTGTGTGAGTGGCTGTTCCATTGCCTGGCTCAAGGGTGACCCAAACTTCCACCATTTGCTCATGCCTGTTTTGAATTACAGTCACCTTTATGCTCTCTTTGATGCAGAAGGCAACCCTTCCCCCAATTTTACCCTGTCTATCTTTTCTGAAGAGGGCATAACCCGGTACACTTATGTCCCAGCTGTGTTTGCTGGTGTACCATGTTTTGGTTACTGCCACTATGTCCAGATCAGCCTCTGTCATTGCAGCCTCCACATCTGGGATCTTGTTCCCCAGGCTGCAAGCATTTGTATGCATGACCTTCCATGAAATGCAAAATCCTTTTGTTCCCTCCTTGTGTCTTGGCCCTTACTTCATCCTACTTTTCTATGAGTGTTCCATGTGGTGCTTCCTTTTTATTGCCTTACTGGTTGCTTGTGGTCCAGGTCCTTTTATTAGTGGTGATAACATTATGTCCTGAGTGCAGTCTATCCCACCCTGTGGTACCTGTGTAACTGCCCCTGGGTTGACATCCTGGTCTTGCTTGATGTGTGCACTAACCTGTGGGGGTGGGCTGCTTGAATCTCCCCACTCTCAACAGCCCCCCCCCCCAAGTGGCTAGTTTAAATACTCACTCAGGAAGCATGCAAACCTCTCATTGAGGACAGACATACCCTCCTCAGAAGGATGCAAGCCATCTTTTCTGTAAAGGCATGCATCATCCCAGGCTGTGCCCCAGTCCCCAATGTAGCCAAATTTGTTTTCCCTGCACCAGCCTTTCAACCAACTGTTGAAGGTTTTGATGCATTGGTTTCTTTCCTCCTTCTTCCCCTGACTGGTAGCACTTCTGAGAAGATGAGCTACATAACCCTTTTTTTTACAAGCAACGAGTTGTACAAAAAGGTATGGGGTACAGAGCAGACAACATCACAATAAATACAAGGTACAATAATAGAAAATTAACAAGTGGACAGGGTACAGTTTAGGATATAGACATACAGTTACAGTGCAAACTGTCTGATACATGTTAGTGGTGTCTGGAGTTGAAGGAAGGAAGGTTACAAATATCAGTGAGGTGGGAGGGTAGGTGGTTGTATCTTTTTCGAACCTTTGAACACATTGATGAATATAAAGGTTCAAAAACACATGCGTGCCATGCAATGTTCATGCACAATTCATAACTACTCGAACAAAATGATATGCCTTTAATAAACCAAGTTTGTGAACAGTTCATGAATAATTCATGAACAATCATGAGCAGTTCGTGATAGTTCTGACTAGGTTAGTGATGTTTGTTGTGAGGGGTACAATAACCAAAAGGTAGCCCATCATATATCATCCAGACTTACACACACAGTAAGTACGCCATCACTCTTGCCCCCTAACCCCCACCTGCCAACCAGCACTTCTTCTAACAGTTTCATTTGTCTTAGGAGCACTTTTAGCCCAAACCCAAACAGCCCTTGAATTTCCCCATAAAACAAACTATCATTGATTTGAAATTTAACAAAAGACTGAAACGTACTGCTGCTTCTCACAGTGTTAACATTATTAAAAAAAAGAAACGTTCCTCAGACCCAGCTTCTCTGAACGCATACTCGCTTGTCTCACTGTTCGCTCAGCTGCCCAGCGCTCCTATTGAAACCGTCATCTCTATGACATTTACTCCCCCAACAGCTCCCGCTACCATCACAACCAGTCATAACACTGTTCTCATTCTTAGCTCCTGATCTTCATTCAACTTTAGTCAAGGGAGCTGATATAGCACATCATGCTTTTTTTTAATTTTTTTTATTTTTGACTGCTGTACCTCAGGCACATGAAATCCTCCACTGCAGCTCCACTCGCAACAAGCGTTGATGCCTCAACTCCACCATTCGCTCCTTGGCATCTACCAAAACTGGGCATCTCCTTTGCTCCACATAATTAGCCACAGAAAAATATTATTAAATAAAAAGTTTAATAAACAACCACACAATAAAGCTGGCTCCAACAAAACTCTCATCTTCCATAGGACTCCCTACCGGCTTGCTCACTAAAATGGCCACCATTTTTTTCAAAATTTTTCAGAAGCCCTGCAAAATCAGCCAATAAGACTGCATGCTACTGTACTAGAGATGTCATGATGCCAGAGTCCCTAGCAACCACTGTCACAACAAGCAACACTCAAGGCGCAATAGCCCTTTTCCACAATGTAAACCAATACATTTCTGTAAGGTATGGGGAGACCTTGTTATGCATTGCCTGGTATCTCTAAATTTTCTTGTAATCTCATCGCTCTGATGTACAAGCTGTAAACCTTGCTTGCCTACATCAGACTGATGAGATTACAAGATGGAATGAATGTCACCCGCCAACATTCCGACCCCAGAATGTCAAGTGTGAGCATTTTAAACTGAGCAACCTAAGTAGCCATTTAAACATGGTCGCAGAGCAGTAAAAATAGCCACATCAAAATGCCATTACCTAGCTCGGAACAAAGCAGGCTTGAATTCATAATCGAGCAGCAAAATAAAAGAACCGCTGAGGTCTTACCTTGCAGATTCAGATGAACACCGCAATATAGAAGCCATCCCGGTACTGGAGCTCGGCCAACACCTAATGGTATTTATCCACAGATTTAAAAAAACCAGAAGGTTCAGAGTAAGAACCCGATACACTCCGTGGCATCCTAGGCAGTGTTGATAGGTACCTTTTTCACAAAACTACGGTCATGCAGTATTCCATGGAAACATTTTAGATTTTAAAGAAACACGCACAACATTGTCAGCAAAGCAAAATTTCTCAAAAAACAGGGTAAGGGTAGTAAACCCAACCAGGCAGAAGCTCTGACACCCAGCAACATTGACAAGCTGTACACCACATCTACCCTCGGCATGCATAGCCCTACAGCCTTAATAAACATGATATTTTTCAATAATGGCCTCTACTATGCACAGAGAACTGCTGAGCATCATACTCTTAGGTGGTCGGATTTGCTGTTGTTGAAGGACAGTGAAAGCATAAAGTACTTGGAGTACTCTGAGCGACAGACAAAAATAAGATCTGGTGACAACCCCAGAGACATCAGGGCAATAAAACCACGAATGTATGCCAATGCAGCATATCCACAAAGAGATTCAATAAGTGCATACAAGTTGTACAGCAGCCACAGGCCAGCGTCCATGCAACACCCTGACTCCTCATTCTACCCAACACCAAATGTGAACTGTAAGCCTGGTTTTTCTCTCTGGTTCTGTGCCATGCCCCTTGGTGAAAACAAAATCCTCAACATGATGTACAGCATTAAAACCTCAGCCGGACGTGCAGCATGGCAACCTCTCGAGGTGATTATAATCTGGTAAACTGCAGAACCCCAGCCATTATCCTCTATATAATTTAAGGAAAAAAAAATGTTTTACATTAAACTAAATCTACACAACCCACAAGGTCCCTACCTATTGCATAAATGAAATACACAACAGGGACCTTGTGGGATAAACAATTTATTTTCAGTCATGCTGTCTGACCTTGGGTACATCACTCACGGCTTACACTACTCGTGAGGTTACCCAAGGTCAGACAGCACTCGTGAAAATAAATCATGTATTCCATAGGTCCCTGCTGTATATCTATACACTATACTGCCCCAGTAGGGCCAGTATAGTTAGGGTTAGTACACTACTTCATTGTTAAATCCAAAATTTTGCACCTTAATAACTTTGGTGTACTTTGACAGAATAGCCCAAAATTTTGAATCTGTGGTCATTCTGCCAGTCTCTAAATACATGAAAAGTTTTGTGACAGCATCTTGTATCTTTTTGAAATATAAAGTGCTAAAAACAGAAAACCTAACCCTAATGCTCACCCCTCTGTATGCACTCATGAAACATACAAACCTATCTCCATCCATCACATCTTAGCTTTTCTATTACTGCAACAGGGTGAGCGTTAGGGTTGACAACCCCAAGGAAGACTCTACCCTTCATTCATTTTAGGGATGGGGCAGGTATTTTAGGGTTGGAAACCCTAACGTCATATTTCCCTACATTTGTCACTTTATCCTCAACCCTAACTGATGCATTAATGTAGTTTTAGTTTTTTGCAATGATATCTCTCTCTCTCTATATATATATATATATATATATATATATATATATATATATATACACACACACACATACATACTGTATATAGGAAAAAAAAATCCATTTAATGCATCAGTTAGGGTGTTCCACAGCAACAAAAACAAGGAAATTTGATGTAGGGTTGAAACCCCCTTTGCACCCCTCCAGCCCACCCCCCCAACTGGAATCGGGGTGCACATTGGGGTCATCAGCCCTAACTCTCACCCCATCACATGTGGAAAGAAGCTGAGGAATAGGAGAATGGGGTGAGAGTTAGGACCGATGACCCCAATGTACACCCCAATTCCAGTTGGGGGGGTGGGCTGGAGGGTGCAAAGGGGGTTTCAATCCTAACATTGAATTTCCTTACTTTTGTCGCTGTGGAACAACCCTAACTGATGCATTAAACAGAGTTTTTTGCCTCTAATTTACCTTTTTGAGAATGATAATGAGAAATAGTGAATGTAATCTGCGGCGGGGCGCGGGGCCCGCTCCCGCCCACGTGATGTCTTGTCACATAGCAACATTGTGCCCATAAGCGCCAAATCATAATGCGCATGGTGACGCAAAGAGAAACAGTACTATAGACAGAAATGTTAAAAACAATGCAAACGCAACCGCAAATGAAAAGGCAAAGGGTAACGCACATGGTGGCATAAACGTGAACGGTAAGTGAAACGGGTACGGAACCACAAGCGGAAACGGTAATGGTAACAGAAATGTAAGCGCACAGGTTGGTTTTCCCCAAAAGCTGTACAGAGAAAGACAGTGAGTACAAAGAATGTATGCAAAATAATGACTCTCGGAACAGAGAAATGAGGACTTGGAATAGTAAATTGCTTATATCTCAGGAACTGTACGACATAGAAAAAAATTGAAAAGCCATATGAATTATCACTTTCCTGGCTAGTTTTGTACTTAGCCCATTTTTTTGACGAAAAGTCCGTATCTCGCATCATTTCTGAGATACGGGCCCTGAAAGACGTGGTGAACGCCGTAATGTTATCCTATGGGAAAAAACAGAAGTTCGGAGTGCCATAACTTTGCCTCCTTGTAATATTTTTTCACCACATCACTGAAAGGTACATTTGTGGGATGTTGGCTGTGTTCCCTGCAAATTTCAGCTCAAAAGACCAAACCATTATTTTGCAGCAGGGCGCCAAACGATTGCTGCAATGCGTTGTACGCCGTAATGTTATCCTATGGGAAAAAGTGTCAACTTTGGAGTACCGTCACTTTGCCGCCGTGTAATATTTTTTCAACAAAATACTGAAAGGTACATCTGTGAGATGTTGACTGCTTTCCTTCCAAATTTCAGCCCAAAACTCCAAACCGTTCTTTTGCAGCAGGGTGCCAAAGAATTGCTGTCATTTCCCACAGCCTAGAAAAGTACTGTTGCAATTTGCAAAAGCTTTCGCAAAAATTTGCAACACTTTCGTGAGTGTGACACTACTTTGTGAAAGTACTTTTTCCAGAAATTTGAAAAACATATTTCTGGGGTGTTTTACCTCAAAATAAAGACATGGCTAGCATCCTCAGGGTCCGACTAGGTGAATACAAAAAAATTAGGTTGCTAGAAGGTCCCAAATTTAAATGCCAAACATTTTTCTGATCACCAACTGAAAACAAAATGGCAGATTTGAGACAGTAAAAGGGCCATTTGCAAAAGTAAAAACTGCATTTGCAACACTGTCGAACTTTTTAACTTTTCCCATTGACTTATAATGGGAACTTGTTTTTTGAATAACTTTTGAACCGTTTAGTATTTTTTCACGAAATCTTCGAAAGGCACATCGTTGACCCCGGCCGCACATTCCCTGAAGATTTTGGACTGGTCGTGCAAACCGTGCAATCTGTAAGCGCGACCGTAGAATTCCAAAAAAAGCATAAACGCACAAGCAGATCACGCTTAACTCCGCAGCCGTATATCAGACCGCTACAAAACTTGGCAGATCCCAAGGCTTATGGGTCTTGATTCTGTGTTCCAAATTTCAGGCAAATCTGATGAATGATTGCAAAGTTATTAAGGTGCAAAATTTTGGGTTTAACATGTAAATGGCTCCTCAACCCTAACTATGGTAGCACTACAGTGCTACATTATTATATATATATATATATATATATATATATATATACACACACACACACATATATATATACATATATATATACATATATATATATATATATATATATATATATATATATGTGTGTATTTAACTAACCTAAGCTTCCCCTAGGAACACATCAACTACTCGCAATGGCTGCTGTCTGGTGACTGTGTGAATTCCAACCATTCAGAAGACTGGAGGATTCTCCTCTACAGATTCACCATTAATTAGCTTTGATCTTTTGGTAGACTTTTAACTTTACGCCAGTTTAAATATTTTACATAAAAATTGCACTTATTCCTCTGAGTATTTAAAAATGTACAATTAACTGACCCCATAATTGCTGTTGTTGCAAACATTATAATCTTATTGTTTTGAAAAGTACTGTAGGGTTTTACAAAACATATTTTAAGGTCAGAAAAATCATCAATACCCACTGTGCTACTATGTGGGAAACACGGGTTCACACCACAAATCTCACTCACAGGAATACTACAAGACAACTGTCTCTGAATCCATGAGAAGGATGACGTTTGCCCTACTGTTTGGGTACCTTTAGCAGTGGGTTTGGGGATGACTTGGGTGTTGCTGGGTGACCAAATGATGAGTCAAGTGTAAGTCAGTTTTGAATTAGAAAAGGGACCAATGCATATGGAGGTGGTAAGGTCTAGGTAGTTGTAGAATGGACAGATACATGGCAGGATGCTGCATACATGACCAGCGCTTGCAGGCGCGCACACACACACACACACACACACACACACACACACACACACACAGTCTACAGCCTTAGGAGCCCCAAACCAGAAAGACTGGTTCCTGGTGAGATCTGGGTACTGATCCACTGCAGAAATATAATGCAAGGCCATTTGTAGAGTAGATGACCATGAACTAGCTAGAAGTGTTGAGGTGAGCAGCAGTATGTCCAGAATAAAGCATGATAAAACAATAACATCCTCATTAAAGAGATGTTATACTGATTTAGAAAATGGGCATTGTAAAACTCGCATCCTGATTGGCTGAAACAGCCTGGCACCCAGGCTGTTCTTTTTTAACAATGCCCTCAAAATAACAAGTGCCACTTTGGCATGCCCCTTTACTTGGAGTGTCCTGGAGATGCCCTGTTTTTCTAACTTCAGTCCTACCATTTTTCCTGCCCGCTAAGCCACCAGTAAACTAGCCGTCAACCTCCTGTCATTGTAGCTGCTCGTTTAACCCATCATCATTCAATCGTGATTTAAACCACGACCCTTCCCAAATGAACGTTTTTTTTTCTTTCTCCCACAACCAACAGCACTACTGAAAACGTGGCTTGATATAAAAATGCTGCACACAGCTTACCTATCACCAGTCCTGGTTTACCATGCCCTCAGTTCTATAGTCCCAATATCAAGTTAAAATATTTTACACAAAAACTACCCCGTTCCAAACGGCAAACATCTAGGTCTTTCTGCTCACGTATTTACTTCACCCACCTCACTCCACCTTAGCAGCTGCACAGAGCTGTGGCCAACTCGCTGTGTATCCAGAAACAACATGAAATGAAATCACTAATTTGAAACTGAATGACGGTTGTTGGAATGATGACCACCACAGTAACAAAAGTAAAACAATAAAACACTGGCACCCTCTAGTGGCAGTTCTTGGCAGTTGTGCCAGTGGAGGAACTACTTTACAATAAACATGCTTTTTTTACTAAATGGTATCTATTCTATTTATTTTATCTTTCAAATTTTGTACTTAAAATTTAATATGTAGCTTATTTTCTAAGTGTAATAATACCTTCCAGTGTGACGTTAAAGGAATAATGCCCAACAGGGTGGGTGTTATGCTGGGATAACATCCCACCTCGGGTGGTTGGGCCTGAGGCCACTGACTGAGGGCATCCAACACCCGAGAAGGGATGTTATCCCTGCATAACACCCACCCTGGAGGGCATTATACAATGGCTTGTTGTTTTATACAGAATTAAAAAATAATTTTAAAGAATGTTTTTGTTAGACTGGAAAAATATTTTTTGTTTCTTAAGAGAAGATGCAAATAGAGCAAATACAAACGATCAGCAGGGATGTTATGCCAGGATAACATCCCTGCTGTGATGGCCAACTGACTAATCAGAAGTCAGGATTCTTTCTTGCCATTGTATAATATGGGATATAACGTACCTTCCAGGGGCTATAAGGCCCTCATATAAGCTGGGCTCGTGCATCCTCCTGGGCCGTTATCCCAATAACACCTACCCTGTTGGGTATTATTACTTACTTCATGGCTAAGATGGTCAACTACAGTATATTCTAAACCGTATTAATGGTCCTATTGCACAGAAAGATCTTCCACTTATTTGGTGACTTATCACTTCTCCACTTTCCTGTTTATCATTCCTAACCAAGTGGTGTATTTCATCTGCAGTATTTTGCAAAGGAAAATTGCTGTTCATAATATTTTAATTTTTATATCTCTCTCAAATTGTCAAAATGTCAACACATCATTCCACTGTAAATGAGCTCTTGTTTAACAGGTGACAGTTACTTTTAAATTGTAATAGAATATTACTAGAAACACTGGGGAAGACAACAGAAACTATAACAAGAGTTTAACTTCAGAGGACTTGTACAATTTGTATAAAGACAGATAGGCAGTTTACTGTTCAAACAAAAACAGCTCATGTATTTGTTATATAAGACATAAAGACAGTTCTATAAAATGCAGCTAGATCTTCAGAAATTGCCAAATCCATTGAAAACATGGACTTTCACATGTTACCAACATACATGAGAGTATCTTTTTACATTTGCTTGCGTGCATGCACAAGAAACATGTTGTGACAGCTTGCTGGAGTAGCAGGTTGTGGAGGTGCGGCAGTGTTGTGGCCAATGCTGCCACTGCTTTTTGGGGCTCGTCTCTGTGGCACAAATGAATAAACACGCTGTCAATGACAGGAGCTCAGAAGCGTGCTAACAACTTGAAAGAAATTCGCTACTGCAATGAGGGAGTGCCTCCTCATTGCAGGCCATGCCTTGCCTGGTGTTACATTTCAATAAACATGGCGTCAACTGTCACCCTCTGCCTCTCAAAGCCGACGTTGAGGGTGCCCAATCCTCGTGTCAGCATGCCCTCTGCCCAGTTCATTTGCCGATGGAGGAGCCCAATCCCCATCGGCATAATGTTCCCCTTGTTTGAATGTATCTGTTGAGGGGGGTGCCCAATCCCCCTTGGCATCATGCTTCCCCTCCCCCAAACACAGACACGCATTCTTTGCCGACAGGGGGCCCAATCCCCATTGGCTTCAGTCCCCCCTTCCACAAAAACACAGGTGGCACACTGGGAGCCCACCCCAGTGTGCACAAAGCAAACTTGCAAGAAAAAACCATTGCGCAATGTCTTTGTTTTTTATTACTGAAGCAAAGAAAACGGTCCCTCGTTGTCTGCGGTGCCCCCTCCACCAACCCGCACCCCACCTCTCCGCACCCCCTCACACCATACTTCCCTCCAGAGTCCAGTGCGATGATCTTCGGTGGAGTGGGAACACGTCTGCACGCTTCAAAACCAACCGCGAACTGAACAAATGCTGGTAAGCTGTATAATGGCATAAATGGGGGGGGGTTCAATTTAGGGTGATATGTCAGCCATTGTTGGGAGTTATGGCCCCACATTTTCAACATAGGGTTCTTGGGACCCCACCTCATGAACTCAGTCACTGTCATTTTGTTATTCAGTCCCAAAAGGTGATTTTGTGGTCACTGCGTGGAATCACCTTCTGGGACCTAGTAATGAAACAACAGTGTTGCTGTTCATGAGGTGGGCTCCCAAAAAGCCTATGTTGCAAATTGTGAAAAAATTCAAATGAACTGATAATCTAGACGTGCATTGCTCAGGTTCCATGCACGCACATAACTTCGCCAATTGTTCTATATTTTTACTCCAGATTTTCAACACTGTTATTTTTGCACACCGCCTTATGAACAGTATAGCTGTCATTTTTCATATCCTGCCTGAAACATATTTTCCCACCTGTGGCACACAATGGGATGTGGTCGCTGTGCAAAATCAATGTTCGGGGCAGATTAAGAAAATCACAGTACCAATGTTCATGAGCAGAGGTCCCAAAATGCCTATGTAGAAAATCTGGTGAAAAAAAATCCTCAAAATAATTGCATTACAGGTGTGCGTTGTGCAGTTTCTACGCACGCTCGTGACTTCACCAACTGTTTTATATTTTCACTCCAGATCGTCAACACTACCATTTTTTACACCTCCTCATGAACAGTACAGCTGTTATTTTTCACATCCTGTTCAAAATGCGTTTTCGCACCTGTGGTGCCAAATGGCGCAGTCGCTGTGCAAAAGCAACTTTCAGTTAATGAACTGATAGTGTCACTGTTCATGTGGTGGGATCACAAAAAGCCCATGTTGAAAACCTGGAGTAAAAATACCAATAAATGCCCAGGGCATTTGGGTTTCTGACCATAACGCCCTACCCTGTAGGGACTGACAGGCGTCTGAAGTGTGACTTGGGACTGTCGACAGTAATGCTCATGCCATTCTACCCCCACCCTGCAGCCCGTGACAGGCATCGATGTATGCTTTGGACTCTTCAGCCCCAAAGTTAACCCCATTCTCCTATACTGCACCCATTTCAGCGTATTTCCTTATGGAATGGGGTGAGTGTACAGCCCGAAAATACCAAGTCACACCTCGACACTTGGTGTCTGCAGGGTAGGGTGTGGTGAATTATTTTTTTATTTATTTATTTCAGTTTAGGATTAATACCTCTGAGTCCAGGACTCATTTTTGAAGATTCCAGGTCGCTATTGTACAAACATTACAAATATAACAGTGATTACAAATAACTGAAAACAGTTACACAGGCATTCAAATATCAAGAAAGTATGTACCTCCAACTACAGGTAGAAGAGGATAGAGTCAAATAGGGTTCCACTTTGTAGTTCACTAGTTAGCGGGTCAGATTAGGCGGAAAGATGAGGGGGGGTAGGATGCCAGCCAGGTATGGTGTCATTGTCGAAGAGGTGGTTTGTCAGCCAAGTGGGCTTCATTTGGGGAAGGGGGGGTTGAAGGGATAAGAAAAAGAAAAGGGAGGTGGTTGGGTGGCTGGAATCCTGCCACATTAGTGCAGGCAAGCACAGTTCTTTTTTTGGTTTTTGAGTCCCAATTCTGTACTGAACAACCCCAAGAAATGGCGTGAACGTTATGGGCGACAACACAAAGGCACACCCCAATGCCTGTCCATCTTTGCAGGGTGAGGGTGGGGTTGGCGTCAGTTCTGTACTTCACTGCCATTCCTATTCTGCATCTGCCTAACTCCTGCACTTCTAATGCTAATGCCAGCAAGCAAACATCCGGCATTGACAAATGCTTGTTTTTATGTGCTGTGACACTGGAAAACATGCCCACAGGAAGGATAATAAAACCAACACAGCAAATGGACTGCTACAAAGTATTCTAGGAGTGCCAGTTCATGAGATGATTTTTGCTCAGAGGTAAATAAAAAGGCTCTTGGATGGAAAATGTAATTTTCCAGTACAATGTGCATTAAATATTATTTTGGATTAATGCAATGCATTCTAGAAATTGTAGTTCATAAGCTACTTCTGGCAGGAAGGCCAAATTCGAACGCCTAAGATGATGAACTATATTTTCCAGTTATGCATCAGTCAAAACTTGGGGTTGTTCAGTACAGAATTGGAACTCAAAAGCAAAACATTATCAACAGCATAAAATAATGTTTTTAACAATGCATGCATGGTGAGCCAGTCCAGTTTATTGACTACAATAAACCTGCACATGCTGCACCAGCATAAAACTATATTATCTATCCAGCTGTAGTAACTTAATACACTGTTTGCTTAAGTGCTCCTTAAAGTAGTAGATACTTGCATTTTAAATGCATCTCTTTGTAACAAGGACAAATCAAATGCTTCATTTCGAAGATCACTTAGCTTTATTTCCTGACAGAGTGCAATATTATGTTCTAAATACTACTTAAAATAGGATAGTAGCACTAGAAATATCTGCTGATAGTAACTGGCACCACCAGGCTATGTTATATTGAAGATTATGTTTATAATTATGTTGACATCAGCAAATCAATACTGATGGACTGGCTGACTGTAATGCACTAAAAGCACTACGGCAGGTGATCCAGGCTTTTTTTTTTTTTTAACTCTAGAACTGAATATGGAGTTTGAATTTACTGAACTGTTTCAATTTGCAAAACAGCATTCCACATACAGTTGTGGACACAGCCGTTTGTCTAATATAGTGCATAGAATCTGTCAGCAGAAAAAGGCCCCATGGCCCATCAGGTCCCTTTCTTAATCCTGCTGACATATGCACCTTAGTACATGCTTTTGTTTAAATCAAGCTGGGGATAAACTGTGGCACAGGGAGCCCACCTGGAATGTTGATTAGGGGCCAGCCTGGAAAAATCAATGAGTGAGGCTGCCCTAGGTGACACACTTATATCAGCATTCCACTTACATTTTGTTTATGGGCTATGTGTTTTCACCTTATATTTACTTACAGTGATCAGAAAATCCCCATCGGTATGAAAATAGATTACATACAGTATATGCAAGGATTTGTAGTTTGGAGGACTCCAACTGAACTGGGCCCACCTGAACACTTCCAGGTATCAAAGTGAGCCAGTCCAACCACTGCATCTAGACTGGACTACCGTAGTGTGTTCTATAAGGGCTTGCCTTGTTGCCAAATTCAATATCTGCTGACAATGCAGCATAGAGCAGAAAGAATGTTGACCTCTGCCTGGGAAGTCAGACCATTATGCAGTTGTAATTATCTCTGTGCTGGCTGCCTGTAAGAGTAAGGACTAATTTTAAATTGTGAAAATTGATATGGTGGTGTAGCATCAACTGTATGTTGAATGATTTCTTATGTGGTCATAAGTATAATGTGCTATTAGTTTTTGCGATTAACTTACCTTATGGATTTTATGATCCCTAAGTTTGTAATTCAATGGTTCATATTTTGTAGCTTTTAGTTTTTTGCCATTATGTACAGAGAAAAGTATAGAAGTTTAAAATGCAAAAAACTGTTATGGTGGTGTAAAAGGTTTGCAAGGGAGGGGTAAACGTAAAACGAGTTTCTGAAATAATAGAAGTCTGACGTTCATTGAATCATAAAAACTTGATGGCAGAAAAGGACCTCTTGCCCCATCTAGTCTGCCCCTTTTCCCTCCCACTATTCCTCCCTCCCCCCTCTGCAAGCCCCCATCCCCCACCCCATAATCCCACGTGCCTGTCCCATGTACTCTGGAATCCTGACACTGTTTCGGACCAACCTCCTCTGGAAGCTTGTTCCATGCCTCCACCACCCTCTCAGTGAAGAGCCGTCCCCTCACACTGCCTCTGCAGTGTCCTCCCAGCAGTCTCAACCCATGCCCTCTTGTTTCAGGGCCATCCTTCCGGTGAAATAAATATCCTGAACATACTCTGTTTATCCCTTTGACATACTTAAAGGTCTCTATCATGTCCCCCCTTTCCCTTCCAGTCTCCAATGTGTAGAGTCCCAACTCCCTACACCTCTGTTCGTACAGTTTACCCTTCATCTCCTGAATCATATCTGTCACTCTTCTCTGTACCTTTTAAATCATATCTATGTCTTTGTACAGGTATGGCCTCCACAACTGGACTCCATACTCGAGGTGTGGCCTTAACATAGCTTGGTACAGGGGCATCAGGATCTCCCTCCTTCTACTCGTGATTCCCCTGCCTATACATGCCAGCATATCGTAAGCTCTCCTCACCACCCTGCTCCACTGATTTCCCACCTTGAGGCTATCAGTCACCACTATACTCAGATCCTCTCCTGCTCCATAACCCCACTCCCCCCCAAGCGTGGCGCCTGTCTTCAGGTTCCTGCGTCTAGTGCATGACTGCACACTTTAGATATTGAATTTAGCTTGCCAGGTCTCTGCTCACACTTCCAGTGCCCTCAGGTCCTGTCTCATGTCCACAACACCCTCTACGGAGTCTAACTATTGCAGATTTTCGTATCATCTGCAAAGAGGGCTATCATTCCCTTCAGCCTTACCTCTGTATCACTAATGTAGATATTGAAAAGGAGTGGTCCCAAGACTGATCCCTGTGTGAACCCCCTTCATCACCTTCCCTGTCCTGGGGTGCACCCCATTTACTACCACCCTCTGGGTTCTGTCCATCAACCAGTTATCTACCCATCTAACTATTTTGCCCCCCCCCCATACTGTCCAGTTTGTTGACCAGTCTTCTGTGGGGCATGGTGTTGAAAACCTTGCTGAAGCCAAGTAGGCTACGTCCACACCCCCGTGGTCAATAACCTGCATCACCCAGTCAAAGAACTCAATCAAACTGGTCTGACATGATTTCCTTTGAGAACCTATGCTGTCTGTCGTACATCAGCCCATTTTCCTCCATCACCCTCTACCTGATAAGTGCCTCCATGACCTTTCCCCACCACTGCTGTGAGACTGACTGGGTGGTAGTTATCACTCAACTCCCTGATCTCCCCCTTGTGTACTGGCACCACAGTCGCCTCCTTCCAGTCCTCCAACACCCTTCCGGAATCCAGAGAAAGGCTGAACAGCCTCACCAATGGGGCAGCCAGTTCCTCTCTCAGTTCCCAGATCACTCTCTGATGCACCCCGTCCAGTCCAGGCCTTATCCACCTTCAGCTTGCCAAAGCTCCTTCCGTCACGCTCTCCGCACAAAGGACTTGTGTCACCCCATTCCCCTCCCCTTGGCTGGGCCCCTACCCTCTCCTCATTTGTAAATACTGAGCAAAAGTACCTATTTAGTTCTTCTGCTTTTCCCTCGTCCTCTTCCAATGGCTTCTCACCCTCGTCCCACAGCCTTGTGACCCCCTGTCCAGTCTTCCTCCTTACTCCTACATATTTAATGAATGTTTTTCTCCTCTCCTGGCCTGTTTTGCTATTCTATCCTCAGTGTTGACCTTCATCCACCTTATTACCTATCAACCTCTGTCTCTTTCCTTTTGCGTTCTCTTCTAGTACCTGAAAGCCCTCCTCCTGCCCCTGACTACTCTCGTGACTTCCCTAGTGAACGAGAGTGGTCTTCTGTGCCTTGTACCCATCCTAACCTTCCCAATACACATATGCGTGGCCTCCCTCACCCAGTCCTCAACAGCTCCCCATAACTCTTCCACATCATTTGTCTTTTCCATACCCTCCATCCCTTCCCTCACTATCCTTCTCAACATGTTGAAGTCTGCACACCTGAAGTCCAGCACTGCTGTGTTTGTATGCTGCACCTCCCTCCTTGCTCTCACCTTGAACCTGATGGTCCTGTGGTCACTGTTTCCCAGCTTCTCCCCCATCACCACCTCCTCCACATTTTCCCCATTCATTAAGACCACGTCCAGTAGGTTGTTTCCCCTAGTTGGCTCTTTGACCAACTGTTGCAGGAACACCCCCTGTAGTGTCTCCAAAATTCCTCTGCTTCTGGCTGAGGCTGCCTCTGGGATGGACCAATCTACGTCAGGGAGGTTCAGGTCCCCCACCAGAAGCATTTCCCCCTTGAGAGTCATCCTCTCGATCACCTGTGACATCATCCTCTCCTGTTCTTCCCCTTGCGTCGGTGGCCTGTAGACTACCTCTAGTCTAAAGGATTCCCCTGTCTTCTGCTCAGTGTTACCCAAAGTAGTTCAGTTCCCCATCCACCTCCTGCCCCTCTGTAACCTTTATATCCTCCCCGATGTATAGTGCCACCCCCCTTCTTGTCTCTCCTGAACAATCTGTAGCCAGGGACAGCCATCTCCCATGTGTGGTAGTTTGTCTTCAATGTTTCTGTGATAGCAATTCTGTCCAGTCCTTCATGCACAAAGATGGCTACTAGTTCCTCCATCTAATTTGCTACACTCCTGGCACTGACCACTAAACCCCTCCACCATAGTTCTCGTTCCTTTCCCCTGCCTAAGGGCATGTCAGAACCTAGTACTTCATCCCTTTCCTGGAGGGGCCTAGAGACCCCCCTTCTCAGCTGTAGTTATCTGTGGTATTACTCCTAGCTCCCCCCTTGTTTAGTTTAACTGATATGCTTTTTCAGAGAACTCCCCCAGCCTACATTTTAATACAGCTTTCCCTTCACTGTTAAGGTGCAACCTGTCAGGGGCAAAGAGCCTCTCATCATCCCACATTGCCCTCCAATCCCCCACCAGCCTATATCCCATCTGCCTACACCATCTTACCAACCATTTACTGAATTCCCTTATCCTTTGTTTTCTCTTTGTACTGGCTCTGGGCACTGTCAACACCTCTGAGAAGACTATAGATTTGAAGCAGAGATCACTGCAAAACCTAGCCAAAGCCCTAAATTTCACCTGCACCTCCCAGATCGTTTGTCCCTAGATGGAACACTAGATGTAAGTTCTCATCCTGTTTCCTACTCCATGAGGGAATATGGTGGCTTACCTCCAACGCCATCATTCCCGGCAGGCACTCCGCCCAAAATGCACTTTTTCTGCCCCCCCCCATACCTTTTATGATCAAGTCTCCAATCAGTAATACCTTGCCGCCTTTTTCCTTCTGGTTTACCTGCCTGACAGTTTTCCTTCCTGAGCTCCTGGCATCTGTTCTACCCTCCTGTCCCTCACTACCCCCTTGCCGATTTCATACTTTGAGCCCTCCCCTCCTCAACCACTGCAGCTCCTCCCTCGCCTTCCCTTTTAGTATTTCACGCCGCCTCTTTTGCCCCGCCTCTAACTCTCCGATCCCCAACCCTTAATGTGCCTGTCCCCTGCCAGTGATTTTCCCCAATAGCCTCGATGAGTATGTAGCCTCTTCCAACCCCTTTTCCATGTGATCCTCAAGTCTAGAGCTACCCTGAATCTCCCTCTGCCCTCATTTGTCCCCCTCACGTTTCTGCTCTACATTCAGAATCTTGTGCTCCCCCACTCTGACTCCCTGATGTCCCCGTGCCACCTGGGTTCCGTCTTTGCACATCTCTTCCCCCTTTCTCCCTAACCATATACACCCCACTCCCCTCTTCACACCCTCTGTTGTGTCTTGCCCCTTCATACGATCCAGCTCCCCTCCCCTCTCACTTTTGCCCTCTCTCCTTCTGACTCCTACCCACTGCTCCCCCTTCCCCCTCTGATACCCCTCCCACCATGGTTTCCATCACTGATGAGTACCTGTTGGAAACCGGAATCCCACCAGCCTGTCGTCTTCTTTCATCCCCTGCCGGAGAGTTGCACCCCCCCGCCCAGGTCCTTGGTGACCCTTTACCATTACTTCCACCAGTACTCACTCTCCGACATCCATCATTCACCTCTCCTTCCTGTCTCGAACCCCTTCCCCTTTGATGCCCCTCAGCCTGGCCTGCCTTCCCACCATTCCAGCTGACCCCACACTAGTGGATTCCCTCCATCCCCAACCATCTTTGAAGATGTTCCTCCCTCCCCTTTTTACTCATGCCCTCCCTCCACCTGGCCAATATGTCCCTGAGAATGTGTACCTCAACCTCTAATTTCTTTAACCTGGCACATACTGGACAGCAACTTAGCCTCCACAGTGTGTTCATGGTCATTTACAGCCCCACGGCCACTGCATCCCACCAATCTGTCCCCCCTCAAATTTGCTGAAGTCCTCCTCCCCTCCGAGTAGTGTCCCTGCCCAGGCCTGCTTACCTGCTTTCCTTCTTAGCATTTTCAAACCTCACCTCCCTCCCCCCCAAAGACCCTTGCTCCCTCCCACATCCCCAACTTAGTATAGCCATTTGTCCCAAGGTTAGCCTCAAGAGATTAAGGGAGCCCGTATGACCAATACAGTGCACACATTTGTCCCCTGTCCCTTGCCCCAGAACAAGCCAGCACAACAGCAAAGAACAGGTTAGCCTGTTTTGCCCAACAGATTTGCAGCTTGTCCCAATAAACTTGTTCCTTTGTTCATGTAGGAAACATTTATAATTCCAGGGTTTTTACTTCAATGGGTCAGTATTTTTAGAAGATATACTTTTTTCTTTTCACTTTCTGACAAACTCTACATTAAAAACTGCAAAACATTAAATGTTTACACTTACTAGGCCATTCAGTCTATACTTTTCTGTACTCCCTTTTGCAATCCTAATGGGATAACTTTACATGTTTACTTCTATGCATTGTAATGTGTTGTATGCATTTATATACCAAGTATATGTACAGTAAGTGAACAGGTCTGTAACTAACTTTGACCAGTGGTAGTTCAAACAGGGACACAACGAATCAGGTGCACAAAGAAACAGACATGAAGCTAATAGCTGGGTGAGTTATTCAAGCAATAATGCACAATAGGGTATGTGTCATGTATGGATAACACCATGCCTTGGGTGAAGGCCGAGTTCATCCAACAACTGAGAAGTGATGTTATCCAACCCTGACACACCCTGGAGTGCATTAATGCTATTCTACAATGGCTCATTCATAACAACAACAAAAAAATGTTAAAAAAAATGCCATTCTGACATAAATTTTCAGGTTTTTTTTGTATGGGTAGGAATACATGTATATAAAAAAGCTCTTTGTTATACCTGCTGTGTTTGCTTCTCTCAGGGATTCTCTGACCCCACGCCACCATCTCACTTTTTGTTTTTTTACTGTCTCTCATTACATTAAGATGTGCCCCCCACATCTCTGGGATAATTTTGTTTCGGTGATAAGCATAATGAGGAATGAATGTTTGTTCTGAGCAGGAACTGTAAATAAGCTTTTGCTTTCATTTAGGGATATCTGAACAGGCACAGACTTCCCTACGGTTCTGACAAAGTGATCTGGTAAGTCACCAGAATACCATGGAAATCCACCTGCAGCAGCCGTTTTTAAAAATAAATCTACTTTTGTGCCTTGGGACTTGGAAAACATGAATTAAAGAGCAGCAGATGCCTTCAAGATAACAAACAAAACATAATATTTAGACACGTCAGTTTATATTTCACATTTGTTCTGCATTTTGCCTCCCCATTGTTTATTACTGAGGCCATTTGCGTGAAAACAGGATGTCTACTCCTGAAGAGTTAATCTATTCCAGTTGTTTTCTCCCTACCTGAGATCATAATGTACTACTTGTGACATCATAGTGTCTCCCATGACAACAAACTGTCATGTAACAAAGGATTATGACATGAAGTAGGGAGCAAGCTGTAGAAGCAGATGAACTCTAACAGATAAAGATCATGTATTCGTGAAAATTTCCTCTGTAATAAAAGATGTGAAGGAGAAATCTATAGAATATATGTGTAATGCAAGCTGAATTGTACCTAATTATTATGTTTTTCAAAGTTTTCTTTGAGGCGTCAGCAGCTCTAAACAAAAGGCACTCGTGTGTAAAGCGAATGCGTGCAATAGTTTGAGATGCTGGTCATAGCAGCTGTTTTGAAACAAAAATCATTTGCAGTTTTGGTTTTATGGCACTTTCGGTTGGTAGTATGCACCTTTTAAATCACAATGTAATCAGGGACTACAATTTCTTGACTTTTGGGTTCAATTTGTATGCAGAATTAACGAGGGGGAAATGGGAAGGAAGAACAGTGATCTGTATCTGTTTTCTTAGGTCCTGCAGCTGCCAGACCTTCATTCAGTCATGTTATGTTCAGATAACACCAGCTGTGAACAAATAAGAGCACAAGAAATTTTCTTACCATTAAAAAACCTAGAAAAAATTACCCGCCCTCTCTCTTCTTAGCCCCCTGGCTAACATACAGGAAAGGCTGGTATCTAATCAAATCCCACACTACCTGAAGTTGCGCCACCTGTTCCCAGATAGGCAGCATGTTTTTTCGAAAGAATATGGCACTGAAACTGCTGTACTCAAATTTGCCACTGATGTACTGGTGGTGATGGATAGAGGGATGTTATCCAGATCTGTCTTTATCGACCAAACAAAAGCCTTTGACTTGATTGATCATGGTCTGCTCCTTCACAAGTTGAAATGTCTGGGCTTTGACGAACTCACAAATTGCTGGTTCTCACACTATCCTTCAAACAGGCTTCAGGATGTCAAATGGAAGGGTACCTGCTCTGATCTGAAGCCCATCACAGATGGCGTTCCTCAGGGATCTATCCTGGGACTCTTGCTATTCTCCATATTTAATAATGATCTGCCTAAAAACTGGTGAGGGAAACTTACTACTCTTATGCAGATGATGCGGTCCTGTATAGGAGCTCTCCCAATGTAAATGAAATCAATGCCCAGCTTGCCTCTGATTTCTGCACATTAGAAAAATGGCTCCAAGACAACAAGCTTTTCTTGAATGGAAAAAAAAGAAAGCAAAAGCGATTCTCTTTGGCCTCAAACATATTGATACCAACAGGCAGAACCTGTTCTCACTAACCACCTTCTCAGGCACACGTGCTGAGGTGGTAGACAAGCTGAAGTAATTTCGGGTCTATCTAGACCAAGAATTCTCTCTCAGACCCCAAGTAGATCACATCTCCAAAGTTTTGCATAAAAAAAATTGGTCTGCTACATCAATTAGGCAATGTCTTTACCCTGAGCTGAGGCTTGCCATTGCAAGCAGGGTCCTGCTTCTCATGGTGATGTATGGTGCCCCACTGCTTTAGTTCCTCAGTAACTCAAGAGTTCAACAGGCTTCAGGTCCTATACAACAGAATCAGTTGTTTTGCATCTGTTGCCTCACCCACCAAAAAAATACAGCACTGTGAAGTCCTCTCCTCTCTTAATCAGCCCTCTCTGGAGAGAATGTTGCACTCCTAGCTATGCGTCATAATGAAGCTCACTAAAGTTTATATCCCCTGAATCTAGTACTTGTACTAGTCCCCAAATCAAAAAAGGCACTTACTCTGGTCTTCTAACTGCTGCTTGCTAGAAGTCCCCAGGGTAAAATCAAATACTGGTAAGTAGTCCTTTACTCACTCTGCGCCTTCCAACTGGAACTCACCCCCTGCCCAGTTGTGAAACTGCTCTTCCCTTGAGGGCTTTAAAAAAGGTCTTAAAACTCTACTACTACAAAAATGTGCTGCTCCCGATATTGCTGAATAATGGTCTTTACTTCATATTCATCCTGCCTTAAAGAGCTAGTGTACTGCCTAAAACTAATATTATATTTTAAAAGCAGCCAACCATTTATATCCGAGGTACTTTTTCTTTTCCCTTTGTTAAATTAGAAGAATGTTTATGTGATATTAGTAAGTGTGATGTATGAAACAAGCCGTGAAGCCTGGCAGCGATATATCTTGCTTGTTGCCTCTCACACTCACATCATCATTATTGTGACCTCACTGACTGTGACTTGCTGTTCTTAAGTAGCAGTGCTACTTAGAAACAGCAAGTGAGTGACTGCCAGGTCATTCACCTGTGATGTCACTGTCATCAAGATCATAATGCTGATATAGTGTGGGGGCAGTAGAGTTAGATATGTCAGCTGCCAGGCTAAGAGCTGTGCCATACATCCAGCGCAATAGTATCACATGGGAGACTTTCTGATGAGCAAAAAGAAAAATACTTCCAAAATAAAAAGTTACAAATGACTACTACTTAAAATATGTATTATTTTCCTGTCTGCCTGTTTTGGCTCCACTAGCTCTTTAATGAGCATAGAGATCTTTCTAGTGCCTCTCCCAGAACTTTTCCTTTTTCCCCATATCCCGCTGTGCCTTAAATCCTTATGACACTGTATGCACCATGGATGTATTCTGATCATAGATTTAGATTTATGTATGTACTTAAACTCCATGTAGAATATAGTATGTATGACCATTGCCTGACTGTTGTCTGTATACTCCACCTGTAGCTAATACCATTATTGTACATGTGAGATGTCTGTATATTTTGTTCGTAATTAATTCTGGGATGTCCCTGCAAGTGATCTGTAAGTTCTGCCTCTAACTAATGCTGTCATTGTATCTGACATTTGTATGAATATATTGTTTGTAATTAATTCTGGGTTGCCCCTGAAAAGGGGACCTCTGGTTCCAGTGAGCTTACCCGGTTACCAAAATACATTAAATAAATAAATTAAACCTGTTTCAGCAGTTTCTGCACCTTGACCTTGTAAATCATTTATTTTCTGTGTATCAGCACTTGGAAGCCCCATCTTGCCTTTGCTTGCAAATGTTTTTTTCAATCATATCCTCTTAAAAGTTTTCTGAAGGTTAACTTGCAGGATAAAGATGTCAATTGGTGTAATCAGGGACAAACGATAATTATTTGCCAAGTAAACAGATTTGAGTTGATCTCAACTCTATTTGAAATGCTCTTATTTGCCCCTCATTGGGTTATCTCACTGGCAAAGGTTGCTTTAAGTTGCTTGCTTTTGCCACTCCTGAAATCTCTCCATTTTATGCTTAGCTG
This sequence comes from Neoceratodus forsteri, assembly GCA_016271365.2. Classification (NCBI taxonomy): domain Eukaryota; kingdom Metazoa; phylum Chordata; order Ceratodontiformes; family Ceratodontidae; genus Neoceratodus; species Neoceratodus forsteri. The sequence continues at coordinate 638,914,962 of CM028137.1, read as the reverse complement.
ATTACTTCCGTTGGTCCTTTTGGGAACTCTTCCCATTCTCAGTGCCTCCTCCTGTGATGCAGTTCGATCCTCTGCATTTACCTCTAAAAATCCAACTCCATGTTGATTTTCATTTGTGGGGGCACTGTTCTGGTTGTTATGACAACTGCTCTGACAGCTCTTTAAGCATGTTTTCCCTCTTTTGTCTTTATTTTAGAATGTTTTATGTATCTTTCTGAAGTATGAATTGCTGTCACTTAAATTCACTTGGTGTATATATATTGTTATCAACTAGGTAAATCAGAGACATGGTAGGGGACTAGAACCTTTATAAGTTTTCATTGTCAGTGGCTCAACAAGCAGCACACTTGCCTCTAGGGCTAGAACATCATATGCTCCTGAGTTCTAACCCCACACCAGACACTTTGGGTTAATATCCATAACAGACACTGTAGTGCAGTACAAGGGGGGTGCTGCACTGGAAGGTGCTGTCCTTCAGATGAGACATTAAACCAATGTCTCCTTCTGCCCATCTCTGGTCATTGTCCAGGTGAAAGTAAAAAGGTCCACAAGGCAATTATGGATGAAGAGCAGGGAAGTTTCCCTGAGTTATGGCCAACATTTCCCCTGTTAATAAAAACAGGTCCAGAATGCACCTAAAGACAAGTTGCACAGAAACATAGACTTTGACAGCAGATAAGGACCACTTGGCCCACCCAGTCTGCCCATTTCCCTACCTACTGAATAAGCTGCAGATTCTAGTTAACCAACAGCCTACTTCCTGCCACCCCCCACTACAATTGCCTTGTGTCTGTCCCATGCTTGTTTGAATTCCCCCACTGTTTTAGCCCCAATAAACTCCCCAGGAAGGCAGTTCCACGCATCCACCACTCTCTCCGTGAAAAAAAATTTCCTCACATTACCCCTCAGCCATCCCCACTCTATCTTTAAATTGTGCCCCCTTGTTCTTACACATCTCTTTTTCTGAAAGATGCTACCTTCCTGGACTTTGTTGATTCCCTTGAGGTACTTGAATGTTTCTATCATGTCCCCCCGTCCCTCCTTTCATCAAGGGTATACATATTAAGCTCTCTCATTCTCTCTTCATATGATTTCTGATGCAGACCCTGCACCATTTTAGTTGCCCTCCTCTGGACTGCTTCCATCCTGTCAATGTCCTTGCATAGATGGTCTCCAAAACTGCACACAGTACTCCAGATGGGGTCTCACCAACTGTTTCTACAGAGGGATAACCACTTCCCTTTTTCTACTTGTGATGCCCCTTCCTATGCATCCCAGTATCCCCCTGACTCTCCTTACTGACTTTTCACATTGCTTACCAACCTTTAGATCATCTGATATGACTACCTCCAAATCCCACTCCATTTTTGTTGTTGTTGTTAGTACCTTCGCTGCTATTGTGTACTCTTCTCCTGCGTTTTTGTTTCCCAGGTGCATTACTTTGCACTTCTTTGCATTGAATCTAAGTTGCCATATGTCTGACCATTCCTCCAACTTTGCCAAGTCCCTTCTCATCCTTTCTACCCCCCCTTGTGCATCAACTCTGTTACAGATCTTTGTATCATCTGCAAAGAGGCATACCTTTCCTTCCAGACCCTCTGCAATGTCACCTATAAAGATGTTAAAGAGGACCGGACTCAGTACTGAGCCCTGAGGTACTCCACTAGTGACCCCCCCTTTCTTTGGAATGTGTTCCACTCACTGTTACCTTCTGTGTTCTGTTGTGCAGCCAGTTTGCAACCTGGGCTACCACCCTGGGACCCACTCCCAGGCTGGCTAACTTGATTATTATTCTTTTGTGTGGGACTGCGTCAAATGCCTTGCTAAAGACTAGGTAGGCCATATCCACAGACTCTCCCTGGTCTATTACTTTGGTCACCCAGTCAAAGAAATCTATTAGATTCGTCTGACATGACCTTCCTGCTGTGAATCCATGCTGCTTTGGGTCCTGTGCCCCGCTGGCCTCGAAGTACTCAACAATTCTTTCTTTCAGAAGTGATTCCATCATTTTCCCTACCGCTGAGGTCAAACTTACAGGTCTGTAGTTTCCTGCTTCTGCCTTGCTCCCACTTGTGTGAAGAGGAATCACATCTGCCCTCCTCCAGTCCACATGTACCACCCCATCCTCCCATGATTTGTTAAAAAGTGTGGTCAGTGGTGTCACTAGGTCCTCCCTTAGTTCTTTTAGGATTCTGGGGTGAATCCCATTAGGCCTCATTGCTTTGTCCACCTTGAGTTTTAGGAGTTCTTTCAGGACTCTTTCTTCTGTAAATGGACTGGTGTCAACCCCCCCACCCAGAGTGCTTCTATTGTCTGGTTTAGATAACTCCTCATCTTCTTTTGTGAATACTGAGCAAAAGTATTCATTCAGTATCTCTGCCTTTTCACCGTCTCCCTCTGCCCACCTCCCTTCTCCCCTATTAATCTTCACTATTCCTCCCTTAACCTTTCTATGCTCCCTAATGTACCTATAAAAGGTTTTATCCCCCTTCTTAACTGAATTGGCTATTTTTATCTCGGTTTGGGCTTTTGCTATTCTGACTGCCTTCCCCACTTCTTTCTGCTTTAATTGATACAGTTCCCTGTCGTGCTCCTTCTGTGATGCCTTATACTTTTTGAATGCAGCCTTTTTCTCCTTAACCTTCCCTGCCACCTCTTTTGAGAACCATAGTGGTTTTTTACTCCGCTTTGTTTTCTTTATCTGTTTCACACAAAGGCTTCTTGCCTCTATGATGTCAGTTTCGATTTTTTTCCATTGTTCTTCCACCCCTCCTTTTTGGCCATTTGCTAGTGTATTCCTCAGGTATTCACCCATTTTGTCAAAGTCAGCCCTTCTAAAGTCCGGTATGCTTGTTTTTATATGGCTTGTCTCCATGGTTGTGCTTATTGTGAAGCACACTGTGCAGTGGTCGCTTGTTCCCAGATGTCTACTAACTTCTAAATTTGTGATCCTCTCTCCATTTGAGAGTACCAGGTCTAGTATTGCTCCCTCCCGAGTGGGTTCCAACACTAGCTGTCTAAGGTCTGCCCCCTGCAGGGCATCGAGAATGACCCTGCTCTTGGATGTGGCTGCAGTACATGTCACCCAGTTAACATCTGTCATATTCAGGTCCCCCATCAACAGTAAATCCCCTTTTTCAGCCATTTTGAGAATGTCCTCTATCATTTTCTTGTCCATTTCCTCCACTTGAGATGGAGGTCTGTATACAACCCCTGTGCAGATTGTGATGCCATTCCTTGTCTCCAAGGTGACCCAGAGTGCCTCTTGTCCTCCCCCTTTACTTTTTAGTTCTGTAGCTTTGATCCCTTCCCTTATGTATAGAGCTACTCCACCTCCTCTTTTCCCCTCTCTGTCCCTTCTGTAGACTGTGTACCCCGGTATGCTGACATCTCAGTCATGGTTCCCCGTGTACCATGTTTCTGTGACTGCCACAATATCCAATTTTTCATCTTCCATCAAGGCTACTAGCTCAGGAAGCTTGTTTCCCAGACTACGGGCATTGGTGCTCATTGCCCTCCATTTAATGTTGGTTTTATCCTTTTTACCCCCATGCCTGTTCTTTTTGCCCTAGTCTATTTTTCCATTTACCCCTGTCCTGCCCTCTGCTGAGCACTGTACCTCAGTGTTTACCTTACTACCCGTCATGTTTTGTGGGGGGGAGGCTTGAAATTTCCTGCCTCTTATTAGCACCTCCCCCCATGGCTAGTTTAAAAGCTTGCCAAGGAAGCATTTACACCTGTCACTTAGGATCTTGGTTCCCTTCATGGACAGATGCAGACCATCATGCCAGTATAGACCTTCATCTCTCCAGGTGTACCCCCAGGCCCCAATGAAGCCACAGCCCTGTGCTCTGCACCAGTTTTGCAACCATTCATTAAACTGCATGGTGTGTAGTGCCCTAGCCTCACCCCTGCCATGGACTGGCAGCACCTCTGAGAAGGTAACCATGCTTGCTACCTGTCTGAGGTCCCTCCCCGACTCCACAATGTCATCCTGCATTGCACTGATCCCATGCCTAGCTAGGTCATTTGTCCCAAGGTGGACAATGATATCTAGTTCCCTCTCCTGTGATGCTGCTTCTGCAATCCTGAGGATTCGCTTCTTGTCCCTCCAAGCCATGGCACCAGGCAGGCACCTTACTTCCCTCTCCTCTCCCTTCCCTAGGTCTACCCCTCTAACAACTGAGTCCCCTATCAGAAGCTGTTTCCTTCCCCTGTGGTGTCCCTTGCCACCCTTCTGTGGGTCTCCCTTGTGGGTGTCCTCAGCATTCTTCTTGGTCTCCACTGAGGGTGCCATCATAGAGGAACCTTGCTCTGCCAGACAATAAATATGTATTATGCCTTGCTACTAGAAACATAGAAACATATAAATTGTCAGCAGATAAGGACCACTAGGCCCATCCAGTTTGCCCGTAAGCCCTATACATGTATATGGCTACTGACCTTATGAAAGACCATTGACCACATCACTCCTTCCCCCATCAAGGTTCCCTTATGCCTGTCCCAAGCATGTTAAAAACCACTACTGTGCTTGTTCCCACCACCTCTTGTGGCAGACTATTCCAAGTGTCCACCATCCTCTCTGTGAAGAAAAACTCTCTCACATTTCCTCTCAATCTACCCCCCAATTTCATAACATGCCCCCTCGTTCTAATACTTCTACAATGGAACAGGCCCCACCGCACCTTGTTTATACCCTTGATGTACTTGAATGTCTCAGTAATGTCCCTCCGCTCACTCTTTTCCTCCAGTGAGTACATATTGAGGTCCCTTAGTCTCTCCCATGTTTTGTGGTGCAAACCATGTACCATCTTAGTTACCCTTCTCCATACCGTGTCCACCCTGTTTATGTCCTTGCGCAGATGTGGCCTCCAAAACTGCACACAGTACTCCACGTGAGACCTTACCAGTGTTTTATACAATGGCGTCACCACCTCTCACCTTTTGCTAGTGATGCCTCTGCACCACACCATGCCACTGGCCCTCCCTGCAGCCTTTGTGCACTACCTTGATACCTTAAGGTTATCAAAAATGATGTCTCAAGGGCTCTTTCCTCTTTGTTGAGAGTCAGCACCTCCCCCTGCCCATCATGTAGCTTTCCCCAGGGTTCCCTCTACCCAGGTGCATTATCTTGCACTTCTTTGCATTGAACCTCAGTTGCCATACCGCTTACCGTTTTTCAAGCTTCTCCAGGTCCTTCCTCATTTTCTGCATGCATTCCGGAGTATCCGCCCTGTAGCATATCTTTGTGTCATCTGCAAATAGGCATACTTTTCCTTCCAGCCCCTCAGCAATGTCACTAATGAAGACATTGAACAGGACTGGTCCCAGTACTGATCCCTGCGTTACTCCGCTTGTCACCCCCTTCTCCCCAGATTGGATCCCATTTACCACCACCCTCTGCCTCCTGTTCATCAGTCAGTTATTTACCCAGTGTATCACCTTATGATCCATACCCAGACTTTCCATCTTGTTTATCAGCCTTCTATACAGGATGGTGTTGAAGGCTTTGGTGAAATCTAAATAGGCAACGTCCACTACCCCTCCTTGATTAACTTCCCCAGTCACCCAATCAAACAAATCTATAGATTTGTCTAACTCAACATTCCTGCTGTGAATCTGTGTTGTCTCGGATCCTGGGCACCATAAGATTCTAGGTGTGCCACTATCCTTTCTTTCAACAGTGTCTCCATGAGCTTCCCTACCACTGAGGTGACGCTTATTGGCCAGTAGTTCCCAGACTCCTCTTACTGCCGTTTTTGTGTAGTGGGACTACACGTGCCCTCCTCCAGTTCTCTGGAACCACCCTTGTATTGAGTGACTTGGTGAACAAGTCTGCCAGAGGTGCAGCTAGTTCCCTGCACAGCTCCCTCAATATCCTTGGATGTATGCAATCTGGCTCCATGGCTTTATCCACCTTCAGCTTTGTGAGCTCTTCCAGAACTCTCTCCACTGTGAATGGACTGGTGTCCACTTCACTCTCCCCCAACTGACTCTGCTATCCAACTGCAGTCTGTGATCTTCCCCCTCCTCAGTATGAATACTGAACAGAAGTAGTTGTTCAGTATTTCTGCCTCATCTATGTCCCCCTCCTTACACACACACTTCTCCCCTTTGAGCCTTACAATCCCATCCTTGTTTTTTCATCTTTCACTGATGCATCTATAGCATGTCTTGTCCCCTTGTCTCACAGTCTGTGCCGTAGTGCTCCTAACCACTTTCTCTGCTTCTCTTAGACATTCAAGGTACACCTCCCTGTCTTCCTCCCTTTGGGTCTCCTCATACTTCTTGAAACTCACTTTTAGCCCTTACTTTGTATGCCACCTCTTTAAACAACCATAGTGGCTTATATCTCCTTTTCCCTTTGGCTGCTATCCTGATGCACTGGATTGTGACATCCACTATGGCACTTTCAGTTTACCCCACTGTTCCTCAACCCCCTCCCTTACCTCCCCCTTCGCCAGGGCTACTCTGAGACATCTACCCATTTCAGCGAAGTCTGCCCTCCTAAAATCTAATACCTTTGCCCTTGTGTGGCATAATTGAGTCCCTGTCTCCCTGTTAAACCACACTATGTGGTGGTCGCTGGACCCCAGCTGTCCTTCCACCTGGACTCCTGTGACTCTGTCCCCATTGGTTAATTCCAGGTCCAGTATCGACTTGTCTCTGGTTGGATCAAGCATCAGTTGTCTGAGACTGAACCCCATGTAGGGATTCTAGGATGGCTGTGCTCCTTGCTGAAGCAGCTGTCTGGGTGATCCAATACACGTCTGGCATATTGAAATCCCCCAGCAGCAGGAATTCCCCTTTAGATTCCATGTTGTGTATTTCCTCCACTAGCTCCCTATCCACTTCTTCCCCCTGTGCTGGGGGTTTGTAGATCACCCCCATGCATATTGCTATGCCACTGCCAGGTTCAAGGGTGACCCACATTGCCTCAGCCTCTCTATGTCTTCCGTGAACCTCTGTAATCTTTATACCATCCCTGATGTAGAGGGCCACCCCCACCCTTTTTACCATCCTTATCCCTCCTGAACAAAGCATAACCAGGTACGCTGATGTCCCAACCATGATTAACAATGTACCATTACTGTATTTGTGAGATGTCTGTATATTTTGCTTGTTGTTTCTGTTATTGCCGCTATGTCAAAGTCTGCTTCTGCTAACAAGGCCTCCAGGCCTGGGATTTTATTTCCCGGGCTGCAGGCATTTGTTACCATGGCTTTCCATGTTTTGCACCCTAACCTCCCTCTGCTCCTGTTCTTGCTCCCTTGCTTCTCCTCCACCTTTTTCTTTATTTGACCTTGCCCCCCAAATCCCCCCCAAACACACTTTGCCAGCTTCAGTTGCTTCTGTTGTCAAATCATTTTCCTGCATGTGCCCACGGGGGGATGAATTTAAGCCTCCTGACCCTCCTGGCTCTCCCCCCTTGGCCAGTTTAAATGCTCACTGCTGAAGCATTCAAACTTCTCACTATGGACGGAGGTCCCCTTCTTGGACAGATGCAGGTCGTCTTTGCCATACAGACTTGCATCTACCCAGGTCAGGCCCCAGTCCCCCATGAGGCCAAAACCCTCCCTTCCACACCAGTCCTTCAACCGTGTGTAGAATTTTTGGATCCGGAGTGATCTTGCCTCCCTTGTGCCTTGGACAGGTGGCACCTCCAAGAATGAGATGGAGCATGCTATCCGTTTCCAGCTTCCCCCAACCTCCTGAAATCTTCCTGGACTCTGGCCAACTCCACCATGTTCCCCGCCAGGTCAATGGTCCCCAGGTGGGCCATGACGTACAGCTTCTCCCTCCTATCACCCTGGTGAGCCTAAGGATCCGCTTCATATCCCTCCATGCAGTGCTTCCTGGGAGGCACTTAACCTCCCTCTCCCCCTGGTCAGTGTCCCTTTCTTCAGTCCCCAGACAACAGAGTCCCCCACCAGGAGAAGCTTCCCCCCCTCCTCTGGGGCCCTCTGCCCCCTTCCCTGGGGCTCCATCTTGGAGGACCTGGCCATTCCCCACGGTCTCGGCTGTGGGTGCCTGTGTGGGTCTTGCCCTTTCCTTCAATACAGTGTAGGAGTTGTTAATCCGACCGGTTGGGGGATGTACTTCGGACCTCCCCCTCACCCTCCCTGAGCCCACCGTGGTCCAATCTCTCACCTTCCAGGGCATCCTGTGACGTTTTGGTTGTAGGCCAGGTGGTCTCTGAGCAGGGGTGGACACACCCTGTATCCTGGCCAACTCGATTTGGAGACAGGCAACCTCCTCCCTTAGCCATAAGAGGTGCCTGTAGATAGGGCAGCATTGCAGCCTCCAGAATGTCTCCCTGAAGACTGCTGCTCCACAATCACTACACTGCACCACTCCCATCATGTTTGTGTCCTTCCTTATTCTAAACCCAGCCTATTACTCTATTCCTATTTTGCTAAGCCCCCCCCCGTTCTATAAAGAGTTTATTATTTTTATTTGGTATGATACTTCCTGTTTGAATGCAGGAAGTGCAGTGTACTATGGGACCTGCACTATAAAAGGAGGTTGAGCCTTGGGGTGGATGGGTGAGGGGAGGATGGGTGGGAGTACCCCTGCAGGCCATGCCCAAAAACAATCAGCCTAGGAGCACTCAAGCTGTTGCTCCTCACTCCTCTAGCTCCATTCCTCCACTTGTCAGAATGTAGCTTGTGCTAGTGCTGAATGTAGTTTGCACTAAAACATAACTAAGCTCCTTTACAACACCCCCCGACCAACAGATAACAAAAACTAAAATAAATCCTTGATACAGATGGCCCAATTAGTCAATGCAGCTCTGCAATTATGAGCAAACTGTTGAGTACACAAACAAAGCAAGCCCTTTACAACACTCCCGACCTACAGATACAAAAAGGAAAAGAAAATACTCCCTTGATTCAGATAGCTCCATTTTTCAATGCACTTCTGCTATTACTATCAAACTGCTGAGTACACAAATGATTTCCCAGATAAATGTAGTAAAAACACAGTCAAACAAGCTTGCTGTGTCCAGAAACAAACATCCTGGGACCCCTCCATTTTAGGCTCCTTTCACCTCTCTCTCCCCACTGGCCAACTACTAGGGATTCAGGCTGTTCATGCCCAGCCTGCTTGCATCCCACTCCATTGGCTTCTGAAGGGATTACCTGCCCATGAGCTTTACTATAGCTTTAAAGAACAACTCTGCACTTCCATATGTGCTTTCATAAATGAGATGTTTCAGCTGTTACAATTTACTAGAGAATACAATGTTGTCATTTTTAATGTTCCTTTGAAAGAGTTACAGCCCATCTTGGTAGTCCATCTAAAAAGTCTGTGTACAAAACATTTGAAAACATTTGCCGGTTCTACGTGATAAAGGCGAGTCTGAAAGAACTCCCATCACATAGAGCGAGCAAACTTGAGCCCATAGGCAAAAGGGCAATGGATATTGTACCGACCATTGCAAATAGCGACGGTCGCTACAATACCTAAGTAAACCTCACAGAAATCTTTTTTTTATGTGGGGGGCTGCACCTCCGTGCCCTGCCTTGTGGGAGGCAAGCCCCCCGCATCCCCCAAACTTAAATAACCAACTCCGAGGGGGGTGTGGACCATGGGGCAAGTTACTGGATTGTGAGGCAAAAAATATTTCTGCCTGTAGCCGGACTCGAACCCGGTTCTGCTTGCACCGCAAGCGGTGGTGTACACCACTACGCTATGCAAGCAGCTCAGCGGGAATCAGCCACAAAGCATACTATATCCTGCAGTAGTGAGTACAGCCTGCTGTACCTGCTATGCAGGATATAGCTACGTATTGCACCACTCTCGCTTCTCTTGTAGAGCGCTGTTATTGAGTCGCTCAAAAGTACAGCGCTCAATAATTAGCGCTCTACATGGGTGTTACCCATTTGCCTCTCTCCTGTTAACCTCACAGTGCCTTTGTTTATGACATCATGGTGCTCCCATGACAACAGACTATAACGTCACAAACAGCAGTTGTGTGGTTAGCAGGGGAGAGTCAGATACATTTTGAAAGATTTGGTGAAATAATTGCTGCATTATTTACAATATTTAGTATACCAACTGCAGGGGAAAGTAAACCAACAAAACAAATAACTAGTAAACAATAATGTTAAAACACAATTGATGTAAATCTAGTATTTTGTTAGATTTTTTATTATACTAGACAGTTGCTATTTAAATAGTCAGTATTTAAGAAGCTGTCTTAGCATGAATCCCTTCCCCTCACAAGAACTTGCAAGAGTTCAAAATGCATGGGTATCTGTGCTGTTGTGTTTTGCCATAATAAACTGCTCACCCAGCTATTGGCTTCATTTCTACTTTTTGTGCATCTCATGCCTTATGTTCTTGTGTTGTTTTTTTTGAGGTTGCTGTATCCCCACCCCATGCACCTGGTCCATTTGTCTACATGTAGTTCAGACATTAACTGTCAGATCAGCATGACATTTCCAGGGACTGGTATCTGTGTAAATATTACAAACCTTGACATTTTCATATTGCTTTGTTGAGTAGTTCTTGATTAATGGGTTTCACACCAAAATAACAGTTTTAAGATTTGCTGGTTTTCACATACTACAATGTGTCATTAGGTAAACAGTAAGCCAGAACCGACTGTGCATTATGGTGATGTAATAACTGATATCAGTTTTTTCCCCACAAGGAAACCTGGTTATGATGGAGAACATTTTCTGGATTCCCTCATTGTACACATGCTTACAACCATCTCACGCCGACATCTCAACAGATGAGAAAAACAACAGTTTTCTCACTACAGCACCGGACACTGGCCACACAGATGTACTCTCCACACTGTCAAAAAGATGCTGTCTTCTTTCCTTGCTTTGGTTTAAAAAAAATGCTGCCTCACCACTCCTGCTACTGGAACCCACTGAAATAAGTTAAAACAAAAAGAAAATGTTGAAATGAACTGGAAGACTTACAAATTTAAAGAAATAAAGGGTGAAGGTTTCCACAAGTAAGGACAGTGTGCAAAGATGCACCATCTAGTGACCAGACAAAATTACACATACTGTAATACAAAATGAAATCCTAAGGGCAATATAACCGATCCCTGCAATTACATAAAACAACACATGGGGGAGTGCAAAACTCAAATTTAATGCACACCCTCAGTGTGGGATGCTTTGAGAAATCCCCTCGGGCTTCGTCCACGGGGTTTATGTAGCATTCCACACCTTGGGCGTGTATTAAATTCTTGTTACTCACTCCCCTCATGTATTATTCTATATATAATCTCATTATTTTATTTATTTTTTTCATTCTATTTTTGATGCCGGGCACCCCTATCCCTGTGAATGGGCTCACCGGACTCCAGTGACCTGAACTCTCACCCAGGAAAGCTTCCCCCCCCCAGAGTGGGGCCACTGAAGTGGAACTGTCATGGCTGGAGGGCCAGGCACCGGAGCCAGCATTGTATTTTTTTTTTACTGGATTTCCTCCCAGGAGCTGAGGGACATGCAAAGATGCTAACGTGACAGTGTCTGTCCCCAGCTCCACCCTATTGCAGCGCGACGCCTTATCCCCCCAGCCTCCACCAGGGGGCAATCAGTGCCGGCAATGAAGAGCCCCCTCCCCAGAGAAGGAGAGCAGTCCTCCAGATTCTCAATCCTTCTCCTCTCCTGCCCACCCCCAGTGGCCTGTGCCCATCCCCGAACACGGGTCACCGGCGTGGTGCGAAGTGTGATGTCCAGTGCCTCAACCCTCAGCACCACTGGGCCATATAATCTCATTGGAAGATGTACTGTTAGGCACAAGGCAAAGACAACACTGTTAAATGCACATGAGAAGTGTGATTACATCATCATAATAACACACTCTGAAGTATGTTACTGCAGTTATAAAATGTGGTGTCCATATATTAAAAAGATGAGAGGTCAGATGTTAAGAACTACAGGCCAATAAGCCTGACTTCCATTATAGGCAAAATACTGGAGGCAATAATTAAGGATGAAACTGAACAGTTCCTAGAAACAAATGACCTGAAAGACCCTAGCCAGCACAGGTTTAGGAGGGGGAAGATCATGTCTAACCAGTCTGCTATATTTTTTTGAACCTGTCAGTGTGGCTTTAGACCTGGATTTACCAGTGGACGTATAATATGTTGACTTTGCAAAGGCATTCGATACTATCTCACACAGAGAATCGATTAATTTAGTAAGAGAAATGGATATTGGTGTTCAACCAGTTAAATGGATAAGATGTTTACTGTCAAATAGAAGACATAGGGTAGGCATAAGGGGACATTACTCAGAGTGGGCCTCAGTGTCCAGTGGAGTGCCCCAGGGGTCAGTTTTGGGGCCAATATTGTTTAGAATTTTTGTGTCATCAATCCATTTTAGTGGTAACACTTGGATTAGCAAATTTGCTGATGACATAAAACTTGATAAACAAGATAGTGAAAGATTCCAAGATTATATAAATACTCTAGTTAACTGAGCAAGAGAAACAACTTGACCTCAATACTGAAAAGTGCAAGATAATGCACCTTGGTAGGAAGAACCCCAAGGAAAACTATTATATAAATAACCAGGTTGTGGTCTGTTCTGAGATAGAAAAGGACTTAGGGGTATCAGTTAGCAACAACTAACATTTGATAACCATTGTACAAATATAGTTAAAAAGGGTAGTGGTATTCTATCATGTATCTGCAGAAACATACAAAGCAGAGAGAGGGAGGTGCTGCCCTTGTATGTGGTGTTGGTGAGGCTACACTTGGAGTACTGTGCTCCTCTGTGGGCACCATACAAGAATGAACTGATACAGAAAATAGAGGGTGTTTAGAGGAGCGCAACCAAAATGGCAACCAATCTGAGAAATCTTCCCTATGATGACAGACTTGGAGACCTTGGACTATGCTCCCTAAACTACAGAAAAATTAGAGGATGTGTGTGTATGGTACATAGGGCTTTTGAAAAAAGTGATATATGGGAATGTATACGCCTTGAAGCAAAGGATAATACAAAGACAGTAAGGGGTCATGAAAGAATGTTAGAGTTAAAACTATTGAACAGCAAGGGGTGGATGGATAAATCAAAGAGTTGTGTTCTTATGGAACGGGCTACCAAGCACCGTAGTAAATAGTTCCAACATGAGTAAATTTAAGCTATCATTAGATGAAACACTGAGACAGTTACCAACAAAGGTAGAAAATTAGATTAGATAGGTCAGAACATAGGTCATCTATGGCTAAAGCCAAGTGACCTGGTCACATCCTATGAATCCTATGAGTCATGTAAATATTTGACTTAAAATGAATAAAAAAAAAAGAAATTATTTAAAAAATATAAAACGATTATGACCTTTCATTTAAATTTAAATGTGCTTCTATGTTAACCTTGAAGACAAAAAGTAGCCCATGTTTTGATACCTGGGGTAGCCAAAAGCAATAAAAGACCATGAAAATCACGTGTGGCATGCATTTCTAATCAAGACAGGGTAATGGAAATGTGTCATAAACTGTTGAACCTGCCAGTCTTTTGTTTTTTTTGGGTGAGATAGATTTAAACTGAAAACACCCAAATATGATTCAAATGTAAGCGGTTTTATCAACTTCAAGAATGTATTTAGGCAGGTTGGATCTACCTCTGTCTACATGCGTGTCTGTCCACCTTTCCTCTCTCTCTTTATAATATTACCTTCTTTCCTTACCCTATTTCTTTTTTCTTGGTCTTTCCTGAGATTGACCACATGGAATGTTTACCATGGAATAAAGAGGTTCATAGTTCTTCACAATTCCACTGGTAGAATGTTCATCTCCCATTATACTGTACACAAACAGAAAAGACCTTATGTGGAGCTGGGGCCTTACTTTGATCTCTAGCAAGGTAAGCAGCAGAGATTTGACTGGTAAGCATGTAAATAATGACATCACAGCTCTCCTTCCAACTTTACTGGCTGTTATATCTGCTCTAGTCATCCACCACTGTTTGATAACCTAAAGAAACACTACAACAAAGAAAACTATGTCCAAAACCAGTCCAGTGTCAAGGAGGCCTGAGGTGCCATAAAATGCCTTACCGGTGACCCATGTTTGGAAATGAGCATGAGTTGCTAGGGGTCGGCCAGGGTGTGACAGGATCATGCACCCAACTGCTGCTCTCCTCTCCTGGGAGGAGGATCTGTACCATCGATACGACTGCCACCGATGGACGTCATGTGGCAGTGCGGGTCGAGGGGCGCACGCAGCAGAAGAGAGGACTTATCAGTGCGTCCCAGCATGGGGAAAAGGGACTTAAATATGGAGGAAAAATTATGGCAGGACAGACATAAATGATGCCTGCCTGCTGATCCCCACCTGTTGTACCACTGGAGACTGACAACTAACTGTGCGACTTCAGTGGGAGGGAAGATGGCCTTCGCCATCCTGACTCTGCCACGGGGGGGCAATTAGTGGGGATACCAGGCTTTTAAGTGTGTACCAGAGAGGTGTAGTATGGTGGGGTTTGGCAGGGCACAATTGAGGGGAGACCACCCTGTCCTGGCTGAGGAGCATAAACAATAGATTAAAAAAATAAAAAAAAAAGAGAGAAGAGAAAAAAACAAAGTCCTAAAAAACTCACTGCACATGTGCAGGGACTTTGTTTTATCTTTTTAATCTTTAAAAAGGTGTTGAATTTTGAGTCTCCAAAATGCATATCAGAACCACATTCAAACACCCACATTGTGTGGTCATTGGGGTAAGCACCCTGGACCTCAAATTTGAAAAATAAAATAATACAATGGCAATGCTATGGGTAGATAACCTCCCCCCCCCCCCAAAACAAAAAACAAAGTCCCCAAAAATATGACTTGCACATGTACCTTGGGCTTTTTTTCTTATCACTCATAAACTGAACTTTGTTTTATGTTTTAAGCCCGAACTTAGGGATGGCCTGCTTACCACCACCACCACCCCCATGACCGCCCAAGTGGCAAGTTTCAGACTTGCCCAATAAGTCTTTCTCTTCACATATGGTGCAGAGGCCTGCACCAAGCTTGCTACAGATCTGGCACCATTTCCTACAAATCTGCTGCTTCACGTTGGACCCCAAAGAAACCATGCTATGCAACCTACAAGGTCTGGCACCATGCCCGACAAACCTTCTGTAGCACATAGGATGTGCATAGAAATCTACAGGTTTAGCCCCAAGCCCAACAGGCTAGTGTTGCTCAGATAGTATCTTAGAAATCAGGATACCAACAGATACCTCCAATTTGGCCAGATAGTTGCTGTGGTAGGATAGTAGTGCTATCAGACCATGGATCCCACAAGCTAGGATACCTGGATCCTAACCAGGATCCATCACTATCTAGCCCTGGATCCTATCTGCCCTAGGATCCATGGATCCTAACCAGGATCCATCACTATTTGGCCCTGGATCCTAACTATCTGCCCTAGGATCTGTGGATCCTAACCAGGATACTGGATCCTAACTGGGATCCATCACTATCTGACCCTGTATCCTACATCTGTCTTTGGCAGGATATCTGGTAGGATCCACGTCAGGATACCAGCACTATCTGACAGATAGTGGTAGGATCCATAAAAGCACTATCCGAGCAACACTACAACAGGCCTGCAACTTCATGCAATGCCAGTACTGCATTGCATGATCGTTCAAACCCCGAGGAACCCCACAGCACATATTCACCAAGACTGCAGGGACTTTCTTCCCTAACTTTTTATTTCCCCACATTTTGTGCTTCAACTCTTACAGATGCACAAATATAGATCTGTTTTGCAATGATTAATTTATACAGGTAGACATTTTTGGACATATTTTTCATAACAATATTCTATATTCTCTTTTTTCATCACACACACACACACACACACACCCATATATAACTACATATATATCCATATTTGTTAAAGCTTCAGACAAGTTTGAAATGATCAGTTTCACTCAGTATGTGTGGTCTTCTGTATTACATTTTGGATCACCCATATTTAGAGAGGTGCCACCTTCTGTCACAGCGTAGTAGTGGTGGAGAAGACTGGGTAGTTTTCCTTGGTCATTGGCAAAGGAGTGGCACTGGTGGTGATTGACAGCTGCTGCTCATCTGCCCTCTTGGAGATGAGAATTTGTGAAGATGGGATGCATGTCCATGACTAAATGTGGGAGGGGTTGGGGAAATAAAATAAGATGAAATATGAAATGCATCCAACTGAAAAAGTTTTGTCTCCTGGTTTCTTTTTCCTCTAACATTTTTAGCTCCAATATGTTCCCTAACCTTGGTTCCTATGTCAAAAGGATAGGACAGAAATGAATCCGAGGATGTCAGCACAATTCATTCAACATCCATCTGTTTTAATCTATTCCTGTACATTTTAGCAAAGGATGGTATTACATACAGCTAAGAGACATGCAGCAATATATGTCCCCAGAGTCAGACACACACACACACACACACACACACACACACACACCCTACTGTACTGGTATCAGTATTTTCTTTACAGTTAACCATAGAGCAATATGCCTCTTGTACATTATTTAACACTTGCTTTTCTAAACTTGCCAAAAATAGAAGCTTTAAAGTTCTAGATTAACACTTTTTAGAGGCTGACCAGTTAGCAAAGCAGCACTGTTTCTGTCTGACATACACGTGACCTGGTTTAGCACCACGAATCCAGGATGCCATGAGCCAACCGGCAAAGGCAGGGAGTGCTGCTATGTCGCTCCTCTCTCAGGAAAAATGGAGAGGCTCCTTCTGATACACTGCAGCCCCCTTGTGGAAGAAAACTGTAGCTCTCAAGAGGGCCTTTTGTCAGACCACAGCCACTTACTTGACATATGATGCAGACACGTTAAACATACATAATTAGGAGATGGCACGGGCACAGCAAATGCAGGTTTACTAGGTGTTTGTGGGGCATAGGTAGGTGTTAGCCTATCGAGAATGGCCACCACAAACCTTGTGGAACATTAAAGAATTAATTAGTAATTAGCCATGCATCCAGACTCTTTTTGAATGCATCAAATGTTTTGCTGTTAATTAATTCTTGTGGGAGTTTGTTCCACAGTCTTGGGGCCCTTATCGAAATATAGTTTAGTCTTTTGTTGTATTTTGCTTCTTCTACCTCGAGCTGTTTTTAGTGTAGTCTTGGTATGATTTTTCTGCCCGAGTAACGTATGCCACATTGGTGCATTAAGGGCGGTGTTTGTAGAGTTTTAAAGAGGAATAAAAGGTCTCCTCTATGACGCCTTAATTCCAGAGAGTGCAGACCCAATTTTTGAAGTCTGTTGTGATAGTCCAACTGTGATAAGTGGGGTGAGGTGCACTCATCCCCCCTCAAGCATCCCCCATATGCAGGCAGCTGTGCTTCCTCACAGGTCAGGCCCCTCTGTGAGGATTCAGGATGGATCTGGAGAGAAAATAGGCCATCCCAAACAGATGAAGTCTCCCTGCTCACAACACTGTATTGTGGATATTCAAGATCTGCCCCCTCCTCACCAGTTTCACCTCCACCAAAATCCTCTGCTCATCAAGCAAAGTACTTCCTGGGGTGTAAGGGGGACTACTTTGGTCCTAACTGTGGGGGATGAGCTTCAGAGAATGGCAGCAGATTTGTGGGAGGCTGTGCAACAATGTCTAGGTGCTTTGGTGTAACGCTGGTGTCTCAAGTGTGAACAGGGCTACGGGAAGAATGAATGAGGTTGTGAGTGTAGGATGTATGGGAAGAATAGAAAAAAATTGAGTATAAAAAAACATTCATGCAGGTAACTTTACAAAAGTCTGGTTGTCACATAGTAGAAGAAATTTTCTCCTTTTCATCTCTTGCAATCCATGGCAAACATATAGGCAATGTGCTCTAGTGGTTAGGGCACCACTCCACCATGGTAACCAGGAGATAAGAAGTTTATACCCTGCCAGAGCCAAATGCATAAGTGTGTGAAAACAGCAAGTCACTTAATCTCGAAGGGTTCAATTCCACCCAGCTCTGTGAAGCAGGACCCACACTTGAAACAAGAAGTTGCAACTCAGTTGGTCTATTCTGGGTAACAAAGTTATAAAATTAAAGAGAAATAAACAACTCTTTTGCCCCACAAGGAAAGGGTGCTGTCCCACTGTCTATATGGAGGTTTTAGAGTAGTAGCTCCTATTAATTTATGCTGCAGGATAAAACACAGGCTTTATAAGAAAGCACTAGTTTGAACTAACCTATCTCTTGAAACAGTGCTTCAGAGTATTTCTTTGTTTTTTGGTTTTTTTTTCAAACCTTGGACTGGCCACAACTGAAAGGGGAGAAGAGAAATTATGGGAAGAAAGGAAACATGTTGCTGTAGCACCTTATATGTCAACAGCATTCCAATGTGTTTTGCAGTTCATTAGCAACTTGCAACACCCATTATGCACAAAGAGGTTATGTAAAATTGCACTCCTGGGAATTAACCACTAAAGGTCACATTTGCACTGGCCATTTCTACACTGGTGCAGATGGTTTGGTGGTCACAATGGTGTAAACTGCACAGGCATCAAACCGATGTGGCTGTTCTGCTCCTCTCCCACAGGAGGTGAACTGGTGTAGGTGGTTTCAAGTACTGTGTAAACTGCGGCAACATTTCACCTCATTGTCTTAGAGTAATTAAGCATCACAACATATAGGGAACTCCTTGCAGGATGGGTTCCACAAATCAGTTCCCAATACACCAGTGTGACATCAGCATGAAATACATTGTCCTTAAGTGGTGTACACTACCCCCATCATAAATGACCAGGAGCAGAATGACACTGGTGTGTAACAGCTTGGTCAGTGTGAACTGAGCTAAAGTGCATACGAGAATAAGAAAGGTAGGGAAGGAGTGTTACAGAGCAACACGGGCCATTTGGAAAACTATGGAAAATATACGACTTGGACACAATTCACTTTCTATTTTATATATTGTCTGGAATTCTTTTCCTTTTATCTTTATGATTGAGGAAAGTTACAAGAAAACAAGATCACCATCCCTTAACACTTATGGACTGGATTTTCAAAGAACTGCAGCAAATTTTGGCCACAGTTGTGCTACTTTTGACATGACTGTTAGAAGAAAAAAAGGTGGTTTAACTTTGTGTCATAGGGACTGCAAGTTGAACATCAAAAATGATGCATGCATCCAAAAAAAATGATCCAGTGTAATTTTTCTGCAGTTAAGGGACTGAAGTGATGTAAATAAGTGAAAATGTTTAAAAATCATCCACATACATTTTGGTGCATTTGCAGGGACTCAGTCATGGCAAATGAACTGCCTCAACTCCAGCATCATTAGCTTTGCAAAATCTGCAATCGCCTCGAGTCCATATTTGGACTACCTGATCCAGAGACAAATCAACAAATAGATTTGACTTATTGTCTCTTCTCTGAATTAAACAATGACAATTGAAAAATGCTTTACTTCTGCTTTTCCTGAATCAAATTAAATAAAACCTTATTGCCAAGCAAAATTTAGACTTGAGCCAATAATAAAGTGAGTGTGCCTTACTTTTAAACAGTTTAAAGATAAATCTAAAACAAGAATTATCATAGGTTTTTTGCAATATTTAGTTGTAACATTAACATTTTAAAGTTTAACAAGAAATATATCTTGTTTGGAACTAACCGTAGAATGGGGAAATTTTATTTGATGAAGTAAAAAGAACACATTTTGAGAAGGTTTCCTGTTAGAATGCAGGGCTAACCACAAGGTACTTTCTCTATAGCAACAAGAGTTTTAGAGCTAGCTACAAAGGTTTAAAATGTTACAAGCACTCTGTTATGAAGTAAGACTCTGACATTACATTTCACTTCTGAAATAAGACATTTTCTGCCACTTATTGCAAATGTTAGTTTTTATTACGTCTGATAATGACAACTTAGCAGGATAAATATAAAAAACGCTTACCATACTTTTACAAAAGTACAAGAAGTGTAACACGAGGTACATCAGGTGACTTCCACCCAAAACATATAAATTTAAACCCCATTTAAGTTAAGATAATAAGAAGAGAGGAAGAAGCTGTGACAACATGTCCTTCCACCTAGGACCCCACTTGAGACTTCAAGGTATGACTCTGTGCAGTGAGAATTGCTTTTATCTCTGACATTAGGAGCAGAGAAGGATGATCCTTGTATTTTATTTTTTGTATGATTGTACCTAAAAGTAGGAGAGACTTCCTTTCCAGTTAAAGATATATTGTTTGCTTGCACTGCTGATCAAAATGGTGTTAATTCTGTATACAAGTTTTAAGTAAAGAATTAAGACAATGTGACATTTCCTGATATTTCTTTTCGATTAAATATTTTTACTTTTAAAGTTTTTGACTAACAATGCGGGGGTAAAACTTCATTGTGACTATTGGTACATAAATTGTACAAAGAATATTAAAAAAATAACTATAAAGATTTAGGATAAGGTACTTTTAATCAGGCAAATAGATTAGACCATGACTGAGGTAGGGTGGTTATAAAGTAACATTAACTTAATTGGAAATGCAGCCATGTGCATGCCATCAGCACGCCCTGCTAGACTTCACTCTGTTCAAACTAAATTTCTGAATAGGGTGGTTGTTCCTGCTGGTTCCAAGAGATTATTCCTGGAACATGGAATAAGCCTTGGAAGTCTGGTCAGGGAACTGGACCCAATAATTACCCTGACACTTCAGCTTCAAGTAGCAGCCCTATGTCTTTTGGCTGCTTGTTTATACCTGGCATCATACTCCCCTGAGTATGATATAATAATTACGTTTTCTGGGTCACCATAGACATCAGTACACTACACCCCTGCCTTGTGGACTCATATAAGGCAGAGTGGCCTGGGTCAATAACTCCAGTGGGTATTCGTTATCCAAAGAAATTGTATTTTGATGAGACGTTGCATTGTGCCTCCATCCAGGGAATAATTAAGTGGGCTAGGTAATACGCAGATACTGCCATCTGGGAAACAATACAAACCCACAAAGGTCCCACTGGTGCAGCTCTAACAGCTCCCACATAATTTAACACAGAACAGCCACATTTATCCAAACCCCAGATATCCACATATCTCAGTTATCAGTAACTCAGTCATGTATCCCACACTTTGCCCCTATAAAGTGCTGGCAGATAGGATTTAATTAGCGCGTTAACACTTTTTGCATGTTACCAGTTTACTCTCATTAGCTTCCACATGAGGTGCTCATCAAAGTTAATCAAGGGGCTAAAAAACTCATTCAGACATATCTGTTTTGTGGTGTTGTGGGGGCAGACTGCTGGCTAACATGATGGCTAAATGCAAATGACCTATTCCAGATAACACAACAAAGCCACAAGTGCTCAAGTGCCTGATTGGTGGCAAGAAAGTTGCCAATGTTGTTCACTGTTTTGGGATTGATAATGCCATTTTCTGTGACATTTGATGAGCAAAGGACAATATACACAATTTTGCAATTGCAATGCATTCAGGAATTAAAGAGGAGTCTTGTAAAACCATGCATAGGTGCCAAGGCAAGAGCCTGGATAGAGTAGCCTACAGTACAGGTAGTTCATTCACAACGTACTAAAGTAACCCCATGTCTGGCACAATTTTAAAGAGAAAGAATTGGACTTTCACCAACACCTTGGCAGCAAGATCCCGTTTTTGACCTGGGCAGGGTGGCTTGATAGATTCATGCACAGACATGGTATCTGCCAACTCTAAATAGCCAGAGAGAGTCTGTCTGCTTATGTGCAGTCCTGTGTCTTTTCTTCAGAAACTGTTAACAATGATGGTAGTAGAGGGGTTACTAGAGGAGGAAATCTACATTGTTGATGAAACAGAAAACCACTGGAAGTTGTTCCCTGAAAGACACAAGCCTCTGGTTCAGAAACACATGCCCCTGGTTTAAAAGGAAAAAAAAAAATAAAGAACGCCTATCATTCCTAATGTGTAGCAAATGCCACAGGTTCTTATGAGCTGCCAATTAGTCATCAGCAAATCCCCACTGTTTCAAACATATTAATCTCAGCTATGTCACTATAATCAATCAGGAACAACTGAGTGCCTGGATAAATTGTGAAGTTTTCAAGGACGCCCTCCCCCCCAAAATAATTCTGCACAATCAGTTAAATTAGACCTCAGGGCTAAAGGAATCCCAGCCATGGGCCATACTTTTAATAGATAATTCCGTTGCCTACCCAGACACCCTTACAACAGATGATGGCACCATCCATTTTGAATTCCTCCTGGCAAACGCAGCTAATAAAATCCAACCCATGGATCATCGCATACTGGTGTCTGAAGCAGCAGCACCACAGTAAGTTACTTACTGGTGTACTCAATGAAGAGAATGACCAAACCTCACAGTGCAATACCATACATGCACTAAACATAAAAGATGCAGTGTACTTGCTGGCAGAAAGCTGGGGTGAGAAGAGGACAGCTACAGTTTTTAAATGCTGGGCTAAATCAGCACTACTAATGGAGATCGGCTCTATGGAAGGTTCTATATCACTGTCAGTGGTGCCAATCAGACCAACAGGTGCAAGACACAACAGCCCTGTAGGCAACTGCTGTAGAATAGAAGGTCAACATTGATCAACGGGAGATAACAGATTCTGAGAACCCATGGTATGAGCAACTGACAGACAAGGAGACTGTTTCATCTGCTTCAGCCACTGCTGACGAGCCTGAGAAAACAGAGAATGAGATGACAGTGAAACAACACCAGCAGCTTCGAATGACTCAGATGCCATAGAAAGCTTCAAAACCTGCACATAGCAGATGGAACAGCAGCCCAAAACTGACCCACTGCAGATTCTTCTTTTACAGCAACTGTGCATAAAACTCATAAGCCTCCACAACTTAGGAAGAGGTTATACTGGAAAACTACCCCATTCACCCAAAATAAATTCCACCAAACTAATAAGTTTTCATTCTTTTAATAAATAATTCCCAGTAAATTCAATTCTACATTTCGGGTAAACACCCTTCTTCAGGAAACTGGTTTCTAATAAACACACAAAAATTTATTTTACATTTTTTTAAACAAATTTTCATAAATTTGTAATATATTCTACAATCATATATTCACACTAAAAGAACAATATATAGAGTGCCCTTCCCAATAAGTACCTTCAGTTTATCCTTGTACTTTGTTCCTTTAATTCTCTACTATTTATCTGGTTCGACTTCCACCACTCTCCAGCTATATTTATAAACAAAATATATATACAAGTTGTTTCAGTCACTACCATATCATCAGACTAATTTTGTAAACCAAAAATTTTTTTCAAAATGCTGACCTTATTTATAATGATAAACTTTCCAAAGTTAATTCGGCCATGGTCATCTATGCTGTCAATACACACTTCCTTTAGCCTGTGAACTGAAAAGAATACAACTCGTTTACCTTGCTTCACTTCTTAAAAAAAAGAAAACTACTTCTTTTCTTTCTCTAATTCTTAAGAATTTTCTTTCTGTTGTCGCATTATTTGATTTGTTCTCCAAAATCATTACTAATTTGAATTTTTAAGAACGTCACTCTGACCTGTGGTACTGATTGTTACACTTGTTCGCTTCTCTCTTACGGCAGCATTTTTAAGTTGGCCGGTGGCCTTCCTCTTCCTTAATCTAAAGTAAAAACAGCATAACATTTTCAAAATAGTGTCCCATCTAGATTTACAAGCCTTTTGCAAATGAAAGTTAAAACCATTTACCTACTCCTTGCTGTTTGTGGAGTGTTCCTAGTGGGAGTAAGTGCGCAAGGGCTTCCACTCCCGTTTTTAACTAAGAAGCTCCTCCCTCAAAACTGGCTATGATGTTATTACATCTATTGCAGGCTACGAACGCCTGCTTGGGTGCCGACCCACCTTCCTGCGGCACCTAGTACCGTAGTACTAGGTGTCAAAGGTGATGTGTAAATTACTTTGTTTTTAAACTGTTTAAGAAAAGTTTTTTCTTTTACCTTTTAACCACAAAACTTGTCATTTCCACACTATATTCTTTATAACATTAGATAGTAAGATATCCGTTGTACACAGGAAGATTAGTGCCCATATTAGGGGAGATCAAATACTAGAATGACTTCCGCTGATGTAAAGGTTAGAGTTGATGTAAAAGTTACATATATTAATATTACAAAATCAGTTACCATTCTATAATTTCATTTAATCCATATTTCGGATTGTTTGTCTGAAAACGGTTAATGAACATTGCTTCCTTCAGGAGCAATTTGTCAATAAAATTTCCTCCTCTTATTTCTGTGTACTTTCTTTTGACCAAAATATCTTAAAGTAGGTATTTGGTGCCCTTGTTCTAAGAAATGTCTCACTATAGGAGACGTCATATCCTTATTTCAGATATATCCTTTATGTTCTCCAACCCTTTGTTTTAATGCTCTCTTGGTTTTACCAATGTACATAAGATCACATGGGCATTTTATCCCATATATGATACCCTCTGTCTGACAATTCATAAACTCTAATTTTATAGTCTTCATTTCTACTTTGATTTCTTATAGTTTTAATCCAATAAGTGTTTTGATAGTAAATGCACCTTCCACAGCTATAAATTCTTCTTTTGTAAATAACCCCTGCTTGGTTTCAGGAATTTTATGTTCAGTGTGAACCAGGTGGTCAGATAATGACCTTACCTTTTTAGCTACTACTTGAGGTCCTACATGAAATCCCTTCTCTCCCATACAAGTGGACTTTAAGACATGCCAATGTCTATTTACTGCACTTCTTATGGTGTAAAAAATGCCACTATATTTTAAAGTCAAAATAACTTTTCTTCCAGTTATTTCTGTCTGTTCTTTATCTTTTTTGTTTAACAACAGATCCTTTCTCTCTTGGCCTAATACCTTTTGTCTTGCTCTCAACAAAACTCCCTTTTGGGTACCTCCTTTCCTTAAAGCTCTGTGTCTTCTTCTGTGTATATCTCTGTATCTGCTTCCTCTGAGCAATTCCAGTTTACTCTTAAAAACTGGCTGTATGGTACTGATTCCACCAATTTCCTTGGGTGGAAACTATCAGCTCTTAGAATCGTATTTCTATCTGTATTTTTTCTAAAAAATTTTGTTTGTAATTTATCTTTTTTATAGATCTAGAAAAAATATTTCACTCAAAGTTTAGTGTGAATTTTAAACAATCTGTGATGTGATTCAAAGACTGATGAAAATCTCTCAATTCTCTTTCTGTGCCCTCCCATATGACAAACATGGCATCAATAAAACAGTATAACTGCAATATCTTGTTAATAAATGGATTATTAATGTAAACAAATTTTTCTTTGACCCAATTCATAAAATGATTTGCATATGAAGGGACCATGCTTGACCCCATTGCTGTACCCTTGATCCAAGCGTAAAAAGTTTTTTCAAATCTAAAGTAATTTTGTGAGAACACTAATTTTACTAACTGTATTAAAAATTCATTAGGAGGTTTTGCATCAGTTCTGTGTTTTTTTCTAAAATTTCCCTAAGTGCTTCACAACCTTCTAAATGGGGTATTGATGTATACAAATCTTTTACATCAAATGTTGCTAGTATGAAACTTTTTTCTGCTGACATACCATCATTATTAAACTCTTTGACCAAATTCATTACATGAGTACTATCCTTCAAAAAAGATTTTGTTTGTTCCACTAAATCTCTGATATGAAAATCAACACATACTGACAAGAGTGCTAAAATAGAACCCACACCAAAAACTATGGGGCTTCCAGGAGGGTGTAATGGGTCCTTGTGTATCTTAGGGATAGTATAAAAGATGGGGATGAGTGGACATTTCTTATGTAAAGTATTTTGTTTCCATTCAGTAATCCAACCATTGTCACAGGCTCTACTTAGCAATTCTTTAATCAAATTACTTATCTTTTCAGTGGAGTCCTCTGTTAACTTCACATAGTTTCCTTTATTTTCTAACATTCTCATACATTTCTCTCTATATGTATTATAGTCTTCTATTACTATTCCTCCCCCTTTATCTGCTTTCTTAATTACAATCTTAGGGTCATTCGCTTGGGCAGAGCACTTTGTTTCATTGGTAGCGGTTGGAATGGTGCTTTGACTCAGTGTTAGTACCTGGGGATGCATTAGTTGGCTGCTGTGGCTACCATGGTGGCTGTATTACTTGAACAAGCCATCTAATCCCACCACTTCCCATACCCGACTGTCGCTGCTGCTGCTCCATTTTACCACTGCAGGGATTTGGAATGCATATGGCTGATAAAAAAATGTCATGTTCACATGTGAAAAGATCAGCCAGAACACTGGTTCCGTATGTTTGAGTAGACAGACACAAATGATCTTTCAACCCCACTGACTGCAGCATGTTTCAAGTGGATTTGTGGTATCTGTAAAATACTCCCACATTGCAAAACAGCTCTTGTTTTGTTTTTTGCTTCATTAGTGGGCTGCTGGGTGGGGGGGGGGCTTCATCAAGAGGGAAGTGGTTATAAGATTATTTATTTTCTTCCGCCACTGTGGTATGATATGGCTGAGGATGGCAAGGTAGGGCAGAAGTCAATGGCAGAGCACAATGTAGCTATTAATAATGGGGGAGGGTCTGTTCTTTACATTTCCTTGCCTGAGAACCCCATCTTTCATGCGTTTCCTTTTTTTCATTATCTTTTTAATTTTGCCATCTCCTCACATGATGGCCTCTGCTCCCCAGTTTCACTCTCAACACCACAGGTGTAACTAACAGCAGACTTTCTGCCTTCTCTTGTTCTTCAAAATCTTCAGTCACAACCTAGGGCTTAAAAATAGGACTCTAAGGGTAAGCATTGATAGCTCATTATCAGACCAATGTTTGGTTACCAGTGGTGTACCCCAGGACTCAGTCCTGGGACCCATACTCTTTTACCTTTATATTAGTGACATGCAATTCACCTCTCAAAATTGGCTTTCAAAATTCACCGATGACTCAAAATTGGGAGGGAATGTGGACACCACTGAAAACTTACAAAGTCTCATTTCTGACCTTAACTCCATTGAACAATGGGCTCAGGTTAACAATATGGAATTTAATGTGCAAAAATGCATAGTTCTTCACTTTGGCTCAAAGAACCATAAGGACACCTACCATATTAACAAAATTACAGTAAAAGCATCATGTAGGGAAAGAGACCTGGGTGTTTTGGTAAACAACAGTCTCTCTTCTTATGATCATTGCATAAAAGTGACAAATACAACAAACACATTGCTTAGACAAATCAAATGCACTTTTGTGACTAGAACAGAGAAGTGTCTTATACCACTGTATAGATCTTACATCAGACCATATATTGACTACGGGTCCCCTTTCTGGAGTCCACACCTTAAAAGGGATATAACATGAATTGAACAAATCCAGAGATGTGCAATTAAAATAACTCATAGACTATCTTCTAAGACCTATCAGGATAGATTAAAAGCCATTGTGCTACATTCTTTGCAATTTAGGAGCTGTAGGGGGTCATATTTCTTTATAAGGTACCAAAATCTCGTCAATTAATGGAACACTGCGGTCTTACATTTTCAGCAAATCAAATCATTCCTAGACATCATAAATTGTGATTAATAAGTCAAAAACAAACCTAAGGCATCATTTTTTTCATTGCGTGCCCCAAGATTATGGAACATCTTACCACAAGAATTAATAGACTGCAATAGTTTTAATACATTTAAAACTAGATTAGATACTTCGTTGATTTCTCATCCTAACTTCATTAATTAGCCCATTCAAATGTGGGGGAAAATCCTGATGGGCCTCAGCCTTCTTTTTTCCGAAAAAAAAACTAGTAAACCCATGGACACAAGTATTTTAAATAGCTTTAACTGTAAAATCAAGCACTGCTACACGTTCATATTTTCTTCCTAAGTTTTTATTGCATCATGCAACTTTCAAATCACATCTATATATAGGTGTATTTACAGTACACAGTGGCTAACAAGTTGGAACTGAGGCAGTTACAAGAAACTGCTTGACTTTTTGCCTCCTAGCAGTGAGGCTTCATCCAGGAATCTCTTGTTCTTCACCCTCCTCTCTTGCATGTGCTCCTGATGCTCTTCTTCCTCCCCTGCTTTGTCTTCCTGTCATCCTCTCCTCATGCTACTCCTTTCCCTGCACCTTCTTTTCCTTCTTCCATGAAAAATGTGCTTTCCTCTCCTCCTTAGGTGCTTCATCCACACCTACCTCTTCTCTCTCATGCCTACGCTCTGAGAGCTCCACATCCATATCCTCTCACTGGTACTCGCAATAAGCTGCTTTAGTGGTGGTGCTACTTGCTTGCTTTTGTAGAACTGGGGTTGTTATACCTTGCCCTGCCCCATTCCCTCATAACAAGTGTACTTCTTCCTCTGGTGGCAAGATAACTCTAATATCCAAGCCATATCCATTCTCACTGTCACCTTCCTTTCAAGAAGTCTGAGCAACAGCAATGAGCTAGAACAGTGTGTTACTGCTGCAGATAAGTGATTTGGGGATCAGGGAGCATCATATGTTGCTTCAAGGTGGGACAGAAATTCTCTACACACACACACACACACACACACAGTGGTGACTGCAGTGGTAGCAGTAGTTGTGTTGTCCAGATGAGATGAAAATGAGGTGAGCTTGCCTTTACGAATCTGAATGAATCTATTCTATCCTGGATAGGGGAACTCAAAGGAGGAAGAGGGGGAGCTCATTATGTTTCTACCTGCCTCAGGGAGGTTTCATGACTAGATGCACTGGATTACTAGCTGGGAAAGCTGATTGCAGGGAAAATGGAACCAGTGGACATCTGGTGACTAATTAACCATAGTTTCCTTGCTTGAACTTGTAATACAACACACCATGCACTAGCTCCTCGCTGGGGTAGCTCCTACCAAACCACACTGACTCCCAGGCCCTGTCCTAACTACTTCTTCACCACCACCACTTGCAGAACTAATACTTGCTGGAACTGCCATGACGGAACCATAACCCTTAACCCCCCCCCCCACATCCCTTAGTCTTCCAGTTTTTTCCTCATGGTTAGGGATGTAAGTTTGTCATGGATGAGGTTTTAATGACTCGTTTGTTTGTTCATGAAATCATTAGTAAACAGTAGTAAATGTTGTGGCACTGTCATCATTGCTACATTCTGAAGACACTAGTGAAAGTTATGGCAGTCATGAATAAAGATCAAACATCATGGAATCAATGACGTGTATGACTGCCATGACAAACTTACATCCCTACTCATGGTTTCTACACAGTGAGACAGCAGTCACCAACAGCAGTCACCAACACATCCCCACTGCCTACTCTAATACACTCTTCTCCTAACCCTCACTGAAGGACCTAGCCTCTCAAAGCAACAGCCTTGTTCACTTAATTTTTACATTCAGGAAAAAAAAAAAAAAAAGAGATTTCTGTCCCCTGTAAGGCTGTCAGAACGCATTGAAGTTCTGGGTTCTGGTTCTGGTCTAGAACTTTGCAAATAGTTCTAGGGTTCTTATCTTCTTTAGAGCTCAACCCCTTTTGTGTATAGGACTGGGGGAAGAACAGATAATGATACTATGAGGAGAAAAACAAAAATAGAAGTTCTGCCTCATGCACAAAAGAGAAGCACATTGCTCCTCTCAAAATGCAAATGCCCTAAGTGTCATCACTCACAACACTCTCATATTGTCACTCTCCAAAACATTTTAGGCTATCATTCCCAATAATTCGTTTTTCCAGGCTGGTATCTTCTGCTTTTGAAATGGAGATTTGGGGAGGGGGTTCAGGTCCCTGTGTAGATATGGGGGACCTGCACACTCATGCAGACTAGATAGACTGTAAGGCTTTTATCTGCCTTCATATTCATATGTTCATAAATGTTAAAATAAAAAATGCATTTAATTTGGTATTTAGAATTCTTACTCCTTAGAAACCATGGGTGTTCTAGTTTTAAATTAGAACTCAATTTTTGGGTTCTAAGCTTTTTAGAATTAGTTCTGACAACCCTAGTCCCCTCTACACTACCAGAAGGCAATAACAGATATTTCTCAAATCAATCCTTCACAAATCCCCCTGTCTCATAAATTCACTCTATCCTGCTCCTGCTGCAGGGCCTGTAGCTACCAGTGCAAGCTCATACTGTGCACTATCCTCTCCTCTGCAGAGCAATTCACCAGCCTGCCTGATTCAAACCATAGTTAAATGTAGTGAATGAGAGAACTGGAATGATAATGCATAATTCTCTGATGATGTCTAAAGTTTATTAATCAAAAGCCACTTTGTTGACATAAAAGGAGCACCTTCAGTAGCCAGGTCCATCTCTTGAGGGAGATGAAAATGGCATTGAGATATGCCTTGAACAAGAAATTCTCAATCTTTTTTAATTCTTTGGTAACCAGGTAATGCCCAGTAGGCACAAGTGTCTGTTTTCAGGGGTGATCTGTGTGAACTGAGGAAGTTAAGCGACTTGCTCTGAGTTGCAAAGTTTGAAAGTGGAAGTTCTGGGAATCAAACCCAGGCCTGCTGGATGTACCAAGCTCATTTACAGTTTGATACTCTATCCACTAGGCTAGTGTTTCTCCATAGCAACAATGTGCAAATTGCGAGAGGTAACAGTTGACTGTTAACATTAGACTGGTGGCAGAACAACACAAATACGAGCTAACCAGAGATGCACTGGTACTAAAAGCAGGAGGGAGTAACATAATCCCTGAGAAGGAGCTTAAGATCAAGGTGAGCAGGAAAGTGGCATGGGGGTAGGAAGGTTCAAGGCAGAGAGGAAACAGACTAAGAAAGCAGTCTGACCAGTAGAGGTACTGTAAGGGGGAACAAGGGCCTGAGACTCAGAAGAGTGGAGCTAGTAGGATAACCCGGGGTGTGGAAGTTATACAGCAGAGAGAACTGTAAGCTGAATAAAATGAGAGTAAACTCGGCCAACTATTTTACAGCATGTGTACTGTAGAAAGTACAGTTTTGTTTTCTATAGGAAGGCCCACGATTATTTACTCATGGTGGGGCTCAAGATCTTTCCCAAGACTTGGGGAAGATTCACTGTGATAAAGTCCAAGAACTAATGCTTTAGGCTATACTGCCAGCATCACCAGTGTTGCTAACTGGCTCCTGCAGGTCATGTGGCCTACCAACAACTTGAACATGCTATGTGTGTGCTCCCTGTAATGCTGAAGTGCCAATTGGAAACCAAATTCCTTCAAACTTGCTTTGCTAGTGTCCAAAAGGCCGAGCTTGGCACATTCACTGAATGCAAATTTGGCAATGGGTAATCCTTGGCTATGCATGGCCAACATGGCAGCCTACCCACCCCACTGTGGTCCTAGGCAAGGGGTGGATAACTAGTAAGTACATGAGAAGGCCAGAAACTGGGCAGGTGTGGGCACTGCCAGGAGTAGGGAAGGTGGACCAAGGGCAAGAGAAATAAGCTCTGGCAGAGCCACTATGACTGTGAATGCATTAACTAGATAAGGGTGTTTCATGGGCTTAAACATAAACATTTATTTATTTAAAAAATATCAGATTTACAAACCTTTGAGTCAGAGACTCATTTACAAAAGCACCTTGTCAAAACTAATACAAAGACAGCACAGTTAACAAGTCCAAAAACAATGGCTTGGCGAGCAGACAGTTATAACAATCATTCACTGGAGATGCATGGGTAGCAGTAGATAAACAGATTACATACTTTAGGCACACAGGCACCACATCAAGAAGACCAAAGCAGTTCAAACCATTTACAATAGCTAAAGCAAATAGACATCAGGAGTCAAAGAGAAGCCCAGAGTGTTCACATGAAGGCTGTTGCATACACTAACTGAATCAAAGTATAGCACATTGAGAAAGGGCATATTTAAGCAATAAGGCATGACAGGGTGTGTGTTATCATGTAATAACGTCACTCCTGGGGTGGGTTGAAGCAAGAGGTGAAGCTGAGTATTTATTTATTTGCACATATTTATTTGATCCACTCAAGTCAGCAATATTTGCACAAACTGTGCCCAGTGCAGATTTTACAGCACTGGTCCTGGTCAGGTGATCTGGGATTTACCCATACCACACTGCACATGGCTTAGTGATATACTGTACAGATGGCTGCAGAGTCTAACCCATTGAAGGTTGAAGTTTCAGAAAACCATTGTGCTACAAATAAAAGACTCCCTCCCTCCTTCACCCCCCAGTCACAATTAATCCTCTACCAAAGGCATGCTTAAATACTGGTGCCTCTACATCCATGCCACTAAGCTTTTAATGCCAACATGCTTCTTCTGCTGCTGTGAGTTAAACTCTTTATTTAAAAACATTTGTTGAGAAATTTTTGTTTTAGTATATCCGTGGTCAGGAAAAATGAATTTGTAAAAGAAACCAAAATCCCCATTTATCAGTTCATTGAATCACAATACAGCATGTTGTGAATTTTTCAGAGTCTATGTGTAACCTACAGTACATCAAACAGAAATTAGACACAAATGTCTACCTATTTGCAAGTGAAGCATTCAGCTGTAAACACCTACAGTCACAGCCAGGATTCACATGGCTAAACTCTGGGTAAATATGACAAGTTTCCTAAATACTGGTACCTTATCCAGCTGTGTTCTGCTTGTGTGTGTGTGTGTGTGTGTGTGTGTGTGTGTGTGTGTTTAAACATGTAACTTTCTATAGTATATTGTATAGCACTGTGAATCATGGCTGCAGTGTTTTGTTTCTCTGCTGTGGCTAAGGAAGACACTGGCCTGCTGTAGGGGCTATCAGACATCAAACCAAAGGGTACGCTGTGAAGACTAACTTGGAGAAGATGCAATAAAACAAACTTGAGTGACAGCCCCCAGACGTCATAAAACACCCAGGGAAAATTAGAAAAACTCCTCTAACAGCCTAGGAAGAAACAAAACACTGGATTGAAGGGAGAACTCAAAACTGGTAGTAATACATATATTCCTGATTTTAACATACAGTTTTCCTTTAAGAAAATTCAGTAGAATATAAATAGTAGCCCAGAACTGCCTGCCTGAGAATGAAGTTAGTATATTATTTGAAAAAAGGGAAGGCTAGGTCTCTTGTTATGCAATGTCCTGTAAAGTTATTTATTTATGTTTTTGGTAACCAGGTAAGTGCACTGATTCAGTGGACCATTTTCAGTCATGACCTGGGCCACAAGGTGGCACTACAGGGAAATACAGGTTACTCACCTGTAACAGGAGTTCTAGGAATGGTATATGTTGTTCATCCACACTTATTGGCAGGTTCCTTGCTGCTTTAAATCTTGCCGGAAGGTCTTCAAGCTGGCTCCTCCCACCCACCCGGGTGGTAAAACTCTCGGCTCAACCCCATGACACCAGATCTAGCCCGCTGGAAGCCAGGCTGTAAAGGCCAAAGCCGGGAGACTGAGGGAATGTAGGGATGAACAACATACACCATTCCTAGAACTCCTGTTACAGGTGAGTAACCTGTATTTCAGGGACATGGATATGTTGTTCATCCACACTTATTGGCAGACTCCTAGCAGTTCTCCGGGAGGAGGGAGGCAAGGCGCACACCCCCTACTTAGGTAGAAAGACTGGAGAACCGAGGCCCCGACCAGCATCCCGGCATGACCCAAGGTCGATGTGGAAGGGGAAACAGTAAAGCCTGCTTCCGGGTAGAAGCCCTGCGGATATCCTGGACCAGCGTATCCTCAGAAGCAGCCACCGATGCAGTGGAAGGGCAGGTAAAAATGAGCACTTATCCCTCTGGGAGGCTCCATGCCCACCCACCTATAGCGGAGACCTATGCAGGAGGTGACCCACCCGCTCGTCGTCCGCTTGGCTGCAGGTCTGCCAGGTGCGGCTTCAGCGTAGATGACCAACAGTTGGCGAACCTCTCCCGAACTTCAGCCCTACGCTTCCTGGGTAGGTGAGCATTAAATAGGGTCCCATGGAACCTATATATGGCCTCCAAGGTGTGAATGAGGATAAACCCTGGCAGAGACAATACCCGGTTAGGGAAGACTCCGCCGCTGCCTTCGGAAGGAACTTCGGGTGGGGTGCAGGACAACCTTGTCCCTGTGGAAGACCAGATATGGAGATTCAAAGGAGTGCCTGGAACTCTCCCCTCCTTCTGGATGGCAGAGTAGCCCCAAGAAGGTGTTCTTCCACAACAGGTGGGGAAACTCGCACCTGTGCAAAGGTTCGAACGGCTTGCCCGTGAGCTAAGCCCAAACCAGTGACGATCCCACAGAAATGGGGATACTCTCCCCCAAAGGGGAGGTGTGATCAAGGCCTAGAAAAGTGCCAGACCACCTTTCCTGCGCCACCGACTGCCTCCCAGCCAGCGCCCGGAAGACAGGGGTGACCAACAGAAGCAACTAGAGGGTCGTTGCCTAAAGCCCTAGTTCAAAGAACGGACCGCAGATGGTCCAGAATGCTCGCCCAGGGACGGGAGAGGGGCCAGGCCCTATCCCATCATCAAATGAAGAACTCTTCCAATTGAAGGCGAGCATGTTTGGCCGACTTCTAGCAGGACGCCTCGAAAACGTCGAGGACCTTGCCGAAGGATCCAAGGCCTGGCCCCTAGCCGCACAGGGACCAGGCCTTCAGGTGCAGGGATTGAAGGTCCAGATGGAAAACCTTCCCCTGAATACAGAGATCAGGACCGGGCGGACTGGAAGCCGCCTCGGGAGCCTGGGGCTGAGACTGAGGAGAGCTGGATACCAGAGCTGGCAATCCAGTCTGGGGCTACCAGCATTGCCTGTTCCTAGTCCCTCCTCGCCTTGCCCGTGGGTCAAGGGAAATGGGAGAGAGGCGTGGAAAGACCTGGGGTCCGTGACCTCGATGGCATCCCCTACAGCAAACCTTACTGAGGGGGCGGGCATGAAACAGTCTTGGCCTCGTATTCTCCCTGGAGGGAAGGAGGGAGAAGATCCTGTGCTACCTCCGGCAGGGAAGACCACTCGTGAGGCACAGCCTATGTCCGGCTTAGGGCATCAGCGAGGGTGCTGGAGGCTCCTGCCATCAAATGGCTGGGAAACCGCCTCCGGCTGCGTGAAAAACCCAATGCGGGGAACCTTCTTACGCCGCGGTAAGGGGCTCGACTGTACCTGGCGGGGTAGGTAGCACATGGTCGTGGTGTTGTCCGCTTGGACTTAAACCACTAGACCCCGCACAAACGGTGCAAGCTAAATGGACCACCTGGAGCTCCAGTGGGTAGGAAAGACATCGGGACTCCCGAGAGGACCAGAGGCGAAGCACTCTGTATTCCCCTAGATGGGCACCCCACCAATCCGAGAAGCATCGGTCGGAGAAGACCGTCAACTCAGGGCGGACGAACAGGATGATCTCCTGCAAGAGCTGGAATGGTCCGAGGGGGAGCGTTCGCCTAACTCCTGGGCTATAGTCACAAACTGGTCCGAGGAATGCAGCACTGTGACTGCTGGCTGGCCAGTCCCCACTAGGGGAACACATGAACCAGCGGGTCCAACAGACCACTCTGGAGCCGGCCACCGCGAGGCACAGGAGGTGCAGGAGGTCCCAGCAGGGTGCAATTGCCCAGTCAGACCTGACTAGGTAAGGGAGGAAAACCTCAGCCCTGTCCGCCAGGAGCCGAGCTCGGACTCAAGAGTCGAGCCTCGTCCCGAAGAAGGATCACCCGCTAAGACACGAGTTCCAACGTGGCTCCAGTAAAGGGAGACCAGTCTGAGAGCCAGAATACTGGACCGTCCCCTTCCGCCTGGAAGGGTTGTAATCAGGTCGCCATCCGGGTGGGGTTACGCCCGGACCCCTCAATGCCGCAGAAAGCTGCTGAGCAGAGAACGAAGGGCCTGTCCAGGAACTGGTGAGGAAATCCCCCATTAGGAAAGGGAGGAGTCTCCCAGGAAACGGACGGTACGAGGAATAAGTACGTCCTGGAGGCCCAGGAGCAAAGCCCCATGCCCGTTCTGAGGATGGGATATCTAAGTCAGAGAGACCATCCAGGTGTGTGGAAGAATGGGGCGCCAGCCCCCCGTCCGTTTGAGACCAGGGATACCTGGACACGAACCCGGGGTCAGAAGGAGGATCCGCAACCTTCCTGATCACCTCTAATTAGAGGGCCAGGCAAGTCAGCTCAGCGGGCCGCGAAGAGGCTGTGGATCCCAAGATCCCCGTGGGGCGACAGCTCAAAAAGGGTGGAACCTGCTCGCAACCCGCGACAGGACCTACCTTTAGTACCCCCAACCCCTAGAGGTCCGGGAAGCGGACCAAGAGGAAGAGGCAGAGCCATCCTCACGGGAAACCCGGTTGGGGACAACGGGGCCGGGGACAGCGCCCCTTAGCCCGTCACTGAGCAGGCTTGGGGGAAGAGGCCAAGGGAGCTCTCGGACCTTTACCTCCCTGTTTCCTTTTGGAGGAAAATGCTGGTTTGGCGTTAGGCCGCCCAGTGCATGCCTGCTGGCCCTCGTGCTGGGCCAGTCGAGCCGCAGGGGCCAGGGGGCAAAGGGGCTTATGCAAAGGCTGTCGGCTGCCCTTGTCCCTCCGGGCGGGAGTGACCGAGTCCGGAGTGGCATCGGACTTCTTGGACCCCTGGAGGTGTCCCCAAGAAGGGAATGTCCGTCAACTCATGCTGGGTTTCCAAAGAGAAGGAGGATAACCTCAGCCATGCCCTGCAGCCGCCACCGATCTGGCACAGGAGTCACCCAGATCCAGAGCCGTCTGGAGCTGCTGTTTCACCACCGCCCTACCATGGTCCCGCACCCGCCGGACCGTGGTTGGCCGGGAGATGAGGGAGGACCTCATCCAGGGAGCCCAAAAGGGCGTGGGAGAAGTGTTCCATCAATGCCGCCGAGCTGGCCTGATGGAGGCCTAGGGAGGACGCAGCGTAAACCTTGTGCCCGACATAGTCCATCCTTTTGGGCTCCTTGTCAGGGGGCCTATCCACATCCCTAGCATTTCAAAAACACTGGAAAACATTGTCGGTGACTACCCCCTCAGCCGAGGGGTGTTCCGAGAAACCGGGCAGAGAACCGACAGGGACAGAGTACTTCCTGGCCATCCTGGCCGAAGGCGCAGGGCAGGAAGTAGGCCGCCGCCAGAGCTCTAAGGCTGGGCCCACGATTGCCTCAGCCACGGGAAGGCCTCTGAGGGTGAACCTTGGTCTAGAATCTCCGGTAAGCACGGGGCCAGTTTGGAACGGGCTTGAGCTGCATCCCAGTGAAAACCGAGATGAGGTGGAGCAGACCCATAAAGGACGATGGGCTGTCGTCCATGGAATGTTCCGGAGAAGACCATGGGTCTTCCCTGCTGGGAAACATAGAGGAGTCGATTTCAGGCTCGGGGTTCGCTGCGCGCCGCGAGGCCTGAGTGATTTTCGTCAACGAGGGCGGGCGGAGTGAGGGGAACAGATAACCTGTGGGACAGGTCATGGCCCGGCCTGGGTTCCACCAAGGACGGTGGGGCAGCAGGGATCGGACGAACAACCGGCCCCGGAAAGGGCACCTCGACTGCCTCGAGCAGCTGCGTTGGCCGACCGGGCGGCAGCTGCTTACTAGCCGGAGAATGAATCAGGGTCGATTGATTCCTGGACAACAACAGCTGCTGCCACATAAACTCCTCATTACATCGACGCCAATGGCATCAAAGCTACTCCTCATCCGAGGAGGGGAACAAGGAAGAACGGCAATGCCACTTGACTCGGTGCCCCGACCGAGAATGCCGAGTTCGGCGTGAGCGGCTAGACTGAGAGGAGGACCGAGACTGAGACCTGAATCCTCGGGGGAACCGAGGGTGGGCCTGGGAAGGAGTGGAGTGTGCCCGCTCCTCCTTTGGCTCGGAAGAAATGGCTGAGGACTGTCGACCTGAAGGTACTGGCAGAACTCGAGCCCGCCGGGGACCGCTAAGGGATGGCGGTACCAGCAGCAGAAGACAGCCCAGGATGACGGGTCGAGAGACTCACCAAGTCGACGGGGTCCTGGCCAACTGACCTGACGGGACACCTGTGAGGCCAGCGGCCGGCTACATCCTCACCGGTCAAGCGGCCAGCCGGCAGGAGGGGAACTCCGCCCCTCCGGAGCCACGAAGGGACTTAGCTCAGGCCCTGGTCTTGGGCCGAGGCAGGTCCCAAGGTCCCTTTCCTTCAAGGAAAGGGATCACGGGTTCCTTGAATGAAGCTGCATGAGGAGAACCCAAGGAGAGCGGGATAAGCGCCTCGACCCAGGAAGAGGAAGGGGCAGCCACCCCTTCCCCGGAGGGAAGAAGATTGAGCTGCTCAGAAACAGCCATTGCAGACACTGCCTGACGAGTCTCCGAGGAATTTTCCGGAGTGGGAAAATTTACCGGCCCAAGCCCCGAACGGGCCGTGCGATCCTCCAGAGAGCTGGCCGAAAGGGCACAACAAAACTCGCAAAGCTGAGGATCATGATCCAGGTCAAGTCAGTAAATGCACCTGGAGTGCAGGTCTCTCTTGGAGGAATTAACCGAGCGCCTCCCGGGGCAGGAAAAAAGAATGAGCCGTCGCCGCAGCGAGGAAGAAAAGATCGAAGTTTCAGAAAACTTCCAATTGATTTCGAAGACCGAAATTTCCAGGAACCAGTCGAAAACGCAGAGCGCTAAGGAGGGAACCTGAGCTTCCAAGAGGTAAGGAAGATCTGGCGTCATGGGGCGGAGCTGAGAGTTTTACCACCCGGGTGGGTGGGAGGAGCCAGCTTGAAGACCTTCCGGCAAGATTTAAAGCGGCAAGGAACCTGCCAATAAGTGTGGATGAACAACATATCCATGTCCCTAGAAATACAATTACAGGAGTAGATGCAAATTCACATTGTAGTGTACGGTGGTTACAACATTAGGACAGTAAGAACAGTCATCATTTACATAATGTTTACAGGCATAGAGATAACATAACATTTGACAAGGAATACAGGCCGAGATACAGGGAAGAAATTGTTAAGTATATGCACAGAGTAGCTAAACAGTTTCACAAGCTAGGCAAAACGAGCAGTTAGAGCCTGTCAGACTACTATTAATCTGAACTAGGTGGAGACACCTGTCCTGGCAGGTTGCTGGGGCCGGTTGGGTAGCAGTAGTATGCAAGGTAGGCAGTGCAAGTCATCAAGCGAGTCATGTTTGTTTGTAGAGCTCCAGATAGTAGGGGGCAGTGGCCAGCAGTAATGGTAGTTTAGGGTGGCTTATGGGTTTCCGCTCTGCCCAGCAAGCATTTGCAGGTGGACTCCTTCAGAAGCCAGGCGTTAAGGTTGACTCTGAAAGACGCATGGGATGGGGATGTGCGAATGGAAGTGGGAAGACTATTCCAGTGGGAGGGGGCCATTAGAGAGAAAGCCTTGCTGCCCATCATTGTAGAGACTCGAGGAACTGCGAGGTTTGGAAAAGAAGAGGTCCTAAGGGGTCTAGTGGCTGTTCTACGTATGTGTAGGTGAGCATAAGGGGATAGCTGGTTATTTCTGAAAGCGTTGTCCACTAGGCAGCCTGCAGCATGGTTCAGGTGTGCCTGGGGGGCAAGAGCCAACCTAGGGACTGATAGAGGTTGCGGTGGTGGGTTAACAAGGGGGCTCTGAGGACAAAGTGACAGATAGCATTATGTGCTGTGTATAGATGGGAGTGTTACTTTATGGGTGTTGGGAAGTAGATGAGGGAGCAGTAGTCCAAGAGAGGGAGAAGGTTTTCTTATGCAATGGCGAGGTGAGCTTCAGCGGAAAGCAAGTGAATTGCACGATATGCTGCACCTAGTTTCTGATTAATCTTTTTTACGGTCAGGGCTATATGATCATTAAACGTGAGGAAGGAGTCGAGGGTATCACCGAGGTAGGTGAAAGAGATGACCTGCTCGAATGGGGGACCAGCGTGAGCACATACGGTGAGGGCAGTAATGGATTTGGTGGACTTGTTTAAGTAGGGCTTGGATCCGAAGAGCATGGCCTTTGTTTTTTTCTCATTTATTAGAAGTTTTCTGGATGTCAACCAGCTTTCAGCTGCCCCGTAGTTGCCTGTGAGGGTAGAGGAGATGGATTCCAAGGACTTGTCACTGTGGTACAGGACTAGGTCATCTGCTTAGAGAATCGCATTACAGTTTAGACTCTCAGCAGGTAATGCATTGATAAACATGGAGAAGAGAAGGGGGCCGAAAATTGATCCTTGAGGAACTCCGGTGCTTGTGGGAAGGGGGACTGAGGCAGCTTTGCCTATGTGCACGGATTGGGACCTATTTGTGAGGTAGCTATGGAACCAGTCTGTGGGTCCAGGGGCACAGCCAAATTGTAGAAGGGTGGAGAGAAGGAGATTGTGGTCCTCTAAGTCGAACGCCTTTGACAAGTCGACAAAGACTACACCCATAGCCTTACCCATGTCCATGTTTTTGAGGATGTGGTTTGAGAAAACTGGCAGTGCAGAGGAGGTGCTGTGATGCTTATGGAAGCCGTGTTGGAGAGAACATAGGAGGTTGTACTTATTCAGGTGTTCTGATAACTGGATATGGACAACCTTCTCTAACAGTTTGCTAAGATGAGGAAGCAGGGAAATGTGTCTATAGTTTTCTGGGGCTAGGGGGTCTCCTGCCTTGAAAATGGGTATTACCTTGGCGTGTTTCCAGGTGTCGGGCACTGTTGATGTGGACAGAGTAAGGTTAAAGATGTGTGTTAGAGGCCTTACCAGGGCTGGGAAGATGATCCTCAGGAAGGCAGGGGAGAGTCCATCACTTCCAGGGCTGCCCCAATTGGGGGGGTTTCCAGGAGTCTTTTAATGGTAGTAGTCCCAATGGCTTTGAAATGGAAAGGTGGGGTAGAGGCACGATGGCTTAGAGGAGTGAGGGGGCTGCCATTTCTGTTTTGGTTTGAAGGAGTGTGCATAGGAAGCTTGCTAAAGTAAGGAGCAAGGTCGGTAAACATGGCGTTAAAAAGATCTGCGATGCCCACAGGGTCATTTATTATGCCTGCTGGGGACATAAGTTGTGTTATTTGCTTGTTTGTCTTAGGGTATAGTATAGACCCAATTGTTGCTCAGAATTTACGAGGACTTCCCAGGGAGTTTTGTTGAAGGTCGTTAAGATATTTCTTTTTCAGTGACTTTGTCATTTGTTTACAGGTGTTACGTAGTTGCCTATAAGCGTTCCATAGACGGGGGGATGGGGATGCTTTGAAAGCTTTCCATCTAGCGTCCCTGTCCTTCATTTGCAGTAACAGCTCTTTAGTTATCCAATGCGTGCAGCCGCCTCTGACCCTCCTGGATTTGATGGGAAAATAGTTGTCCTGTAGTCTCCGGAGGGTGTTGGTGAGTAGATTGACAGCAGTAAAGACATTATCTGTCAAAAGTAGGGAGGACCAATTTAAGGACAGTGCATGCCTGGTCACGAAGTCATGGTTTGGGATGTTGAAATTTCTGAAGGACAGTATTTTAGGTGGGGGGGGTGAACTGACTTGTTCACAACTATGTAGGTAGGGGTGTGTGGTCACTAATCGCATCGGACATGGTCCCTGCTTGAAGGATTAGATTAGGCCGGATTGTTAAGATCCAGTCAAGGATAGAGTGGTTGGTTGTGCATTGGTTGTATCTGGTTGAGGTAAAGATTACTTGATCCAAGTTATGGGACCTTATTAGAGTTGTGTAGTCTCAGTTTGGAGTCACAGCTCAGTTTAGGTTGAAATCCCCTAGCAGGAACGTGTCCCTGGATGTGGTGGAGCATGTCAGGCTGGAGAGAAAACTAGACAACTCCTGCATAGAGGATGGAGTGGGGTTGTAGCAGCAGCCAACATAAAGTTTTTCTGCCGCACCAATAGTCAGCTCAGTGATAATCCATTCACTTATAGAGTCGGTCTTTGAGCAGGCAACAATGGTAGCTGATATGTGGTCCTGGACATACAGCGCAACGCCTCCTCCTCTCTTCCTTCCTGGCCTATCCAGTCAGAGGTGGGAGTAGCCTTGGAGCAGTTACAAGGCAGAGTCATGGTATGGTTTTAGCCAGGTCTCGGATATACCCAGCACATGGGGCTTGTAGAGGGTCACCCAGGCCTCTAACTCTGCAAACTTGGAAGGGAGGCTACGGACATTTAGGTGGGCAATCTTTATTCCATGGCATCCCGCCCATGCTGCATCCACGTGGTTAATGTTTATGCTCGTTAGGCCAGGGTTACTTTCTACATCGCCTGCTAGGAGGGCTAGAAGCAGGAGGGACAAGAGTGGGCAGGTGGGAGACTGACAGAGGTGCTTGCGAAGTGTAGTGGAGTAAAGCAGATGCCCAAGCTGTCTTTGTTCCACGTATGATATGGATGCCAGCAGTGCAGACAACAGGGATGTGACTTTATTTGTAGTTACATTGGGCGTGTTTGCAGGGCATGGTGGCAAGCGATTATGGGTGCAGTGGTAGAGGAATTTTTGTTCATTTGCTAGGATATTTGCAGAGAAGTCTGTGGCCAACAGCAATCCAGTTAAGGTGGATGTGGCTAGCATTAAGAGACCTACATTCCTTAGGGGCAGAGGTGAGGTCTTGTTTTAAGGGTGTGATACCAGTGATGTGAAAAACCGAAGTGCCATGGTGCACAGTACAAACTAGTAGTGATGTACAGTTTTAAGGGGGTTTGCAAGATTCTGGTGGTATAGAGAGAGTGGTAAGTCAGGGTGGCAAGAGACAGCAGCCACTAGTGGTTGAAAAATATAAGCTGCAGATGGAAGAATGAGATGATTGGTTTCTCGCCTTATATATGACAGATCCGACCAAGGGTGGTGGTGGGGGCAGCGGGGACAAACAGTCTCTGGCCACACAGCCGTACTCTCTTATCGGTGTTTCAGCTGTGACGCATACCTCTTTAACTGCCCGGAGAGCTCTGCGACGAGGGGGAGGGCTCCTGTTCCGTCCCTCACGACCACTGGGGGGGGGGCAGCTGCAGAGAAAGAGGGAGAGAGAGTTACATATACAGGTAGGTGGGGGGGGCACAGAAAGTGGGTAGGGGGAGCCAAAAACGACGCACAAAGTTAAAATTAGCCAACTCCCTGCCTAGGTACAGTCTGTAAATGCGATTTCACTTTGGATTAAAGTTAAAAAAAAAAAAAAAATAAGGTGGACCGAGTCAGATGCCGAAACGAAAATGGTTTGAGTTTAGGGATTTGCAGGTTGAGCTCCCGAGTGCTTCGCTCGCATTTGCGGTTACTGGCTCCCCTTAACAGTGAAAACAAATACTTCCCTTATAGTAAATTGGCCAAAAAGCTCACTTTTCTTTCCAATTTCAGTCTAACCTTCCCCTTAAGTTAAAAAGTAACACACAGACTGCTCTAGGATGGTATTGTCAAATGCTGTGAGGTGCCATGGGGAACTTGTTATGCAGAAAGTTCCAGGAAGTGTTTAACCCATTCTACTTCTAATATGGTGTTTGTACTATCCACTTGTGCAAGTCAACTCCACTTCTCAGACTTAAAAAGAACAATACATTTCATCACAGACTGTGTTTACCAAGCACGGTGCCCATGACTGAAATAATTTGAACCCCATCCCCCAACAAATGAGCCCTCACATGAACATGCATGATTTATCTTTAAAGACAATTAAAAAAAATATATTTCTAAATGCATTAGTAACACCAATGCTTTCAAGATTTTAAAACTACTAAAACGACAAACTATATATAGATATAATATGGTAACCAAATATTGTTAATCCCAAAAGCTGAACTTTGTTTTTAGTATATAAATGTTTAAGAAATACCTGAAAGCTGTCTATTTTCCTTAGTTTTTAGACACTTCTCAATCTTTCCTTTTGAGACACCAGGTGACTGATAATCATTTGTTCCAAGGGTTTTTAAGTCAGTTTGAAGGCATTTTCAGTATCTTCTGTTCTAGTCCTTAACAAAATGCAGGGACTTCACAGACTTCTGTTCCTTGGTCTACATCCCAAACATGTGAGTCTTCTTTCAGGATGATAGATCCACCTCATGCCCCTCCCACATGAATAAAAAAAAAAGGTGGGATGGACTTTTTGGAGCTTCTTGGGTGGATGTGGGGTGGACCTTACTTCCCCAAAAACAATGCTGCCTCCACTACTCAGGTTCCAGTTCTTGTACCACCCATTTAAGAAAGAAAATAGTACCCTGCAACCATTGACTAACATGAAAGCGATTTATTT
This sequence comes from Neoceratodus forsteri, assembly GCA_016271365.2. Classification (NCBI taxonomy): domain Eukaryota; kingdom Metazoa; phylum Chordata; order Ceratodontiformes; family Ceratodontidae; genus Neoceratodus; species Neoceratodus forsteri. The sequence continues at coordinate 638,871,014 of CM028137.1, read as the reverse complement.
GAGGGCGGAAAACATTTCTTGGAGGAGGGAAAGGTGGAGGAGACTATTTACACTTTCAGTCAGTTCCACGGACAGAAAACATGACATCACTCCTTTTGGACATGCAATACTCCTGTAAGCTCTGCCCACAGTCGTAAAAATATTGGTTAAGCAAGTAACACACAGCCTGTGAATTATTAGAGATTTAATACAGGTCAGATGACATCTCTTAGCCAATGAAATTTCTAGTTTCTTTCTTGCCATTTTATAAAGAAAGCATAAAATTACCTGCCGCAAATGAGTTACATTTGAACTCTGATGAGGCCAATTCAACAATATACATGCCTGTCTCCCTGAAATGCCTTGCCAATGGTTTTTAATGACAAATGATCTGAAATCTGAAAACTGTATAAACTTGGATTCTGAAGGAAAATTTAAAAACAAAAATCTTTTGACTGAATAAAGACATGATGGTCTATTTGCTATTCCACGGAGATAAAATTTGTTTTTGTTTATGAAATTCTTAAAAGTAGTTTTTAAAGTGAGAGAAGAAAAAACTATATTGTAGACTTTTGAAGTCCTCTATGTATGATTTTGATAGGTATCTGTATAACCCCACAAAATCTACTTATACAAAACATTCTGAGCAATTGCTTTCTCTGTATGCTCAGCCCCCCCAATTTCATGTGCTCAATAAATATAAACAAGTAGGTCCTACTACTATTGTGCAAGACAATGTGTGAGTGGCACTGGCAACTGAATCAACAATGGCTGCTCTGTTTGCTGGCATATAGTCACCACACTATCAGTTTCCTAAATCACTGCTTTGTAAATCACTTACGAGACAAAGCATGCAAGAAAGATATTCTATAAAGCCACTGTCTATCTTTCTATTCTTCCTGGTGAGGCAAATTGAATGTCAGATACAATGATAATCTGTTTTTTGTTTTGTTTTGAGCAACTATACATAGGACATTTCATTATTCCAGTTATTCAAAAATGAACTAGATAAGCAATTAATGGGACAAAAAAAATTAAAATGTTTACCCACTAGGAGTGGGGGATTGGCTAGATGGGCAAATAGCCTACGTCTGTTTGATAACCAAAGTGACTATAAATAAACTATAAATATAGGAGCATGGCATCTTCATGTTTTAAATATTATCCTTGCCAGTGGCGCTCACTGTACTAAGCTTTGTACGATTTCCGTAAACAAAACTGCACATTTTTTTCCATCAAACTCTTGGCTCAGTCCCATGTCCTTAGTTCTCCTTGGAGTTGCTGAGACTGCAGGCTGGATCCTGAAGTCACCTTCTGTTATGTAACTGTGGGATAAAGTACACCTACATCACAAACAGAATGCCTCTTTGCTTGGACTATGTGGATTACTGGGCAAGAAGTCTGCTACCTTACTTTTCTCTAGTGGGAGCGTCCTTCTGCTCTGTTGTGGAAGCACTAACCCAAGCATGTATGCGGGGGGGGAGGGGTGTACATCTGGAAATTAATGGTTTAGGAATGAGCGAGTCACCTATGACTATTCTCTGATGTGAAACCATCTTAGGACTGAACCAGAATCACTCAGAGCTGTGGTGTGTAGTGGTGGGCCAAGTCAGGAAACTACTTGTAAAAAACTGTGTGAACAGTCCTGACTGTGTACAGTGAAATGTCATGCTGTGTAGTTATTCACCAGGCAAAGTGAGTTATCAGGGAACTGCTTCATCTAACTTCATGAAGTGCTTCTTCACTGTCAAAATGTCACTTTGCACAGCACTTCTGGTGAAGGTGGCACAACTCCTGATGACGGTGGCACTTAACCAGCGAAACTACTCTACATGAAGTTCTCTTTTTAAAAAAGCATAAAAAAAAATTAAAATGTTTCCCAACCTTATAGAAACCCTGTCCACCCTCCTCCCAGTCCTGTCCAGTTGAAATTAGAGTTCCCTCAATCCCCCCTGTCCTGTACCCCTAAATGTCCTCCTCCCTCCAATCCCTGCTGAAGTCAGTGAAGTTCAGCACAAAATCTATGTCCTTTCTCCACACTCTTGTAAATCCTAGTTAACCTTCCTCCCCCCAACCTGTCCCAGTCAAATTAATATCAACCCATCTCCCCACCCTCTGAGAATCCATTCCTCCATTGCCTCTCCCCAGCACCCCACTTAAAAAAAAAAAGATGCATAATGGTAATGTAAGTCTGCAATGGGTTACTAGCACAGCCCTCCCCCCACTTTAGCCAGCCACCATCAAATGACTGAAAACATTGCTATACATTTACATAGAAATATAGAAATTATAGGCAGATAAGAACCGCCAGGCCCATTCTGTCTGCCCGATAACTCTACACTAGTTTGTGGGCTCTGACCCTAACTGGTCATTGACTTTTCTCCGCACCTCTAAGGTACCCTTATGCATGTATGTATGTATGTATGTATGTATTTATTTATTTAACAACATTCAGAATTACAACCCTTTGAGTCACAGATGCCTTTACAAAGGCTCCACTTCAGAGAACAATGAAGGACTTACATAAAATATTAAGCAGTACAATGTTCAGGTTTGAGAAAACAAGGAATGGAATTATGCATACAATATTATCAATACAACATTCAGAAGAAATAAAGAAATACAAACCAAAACCACACAGGCGGCGGGGAAACAGAACAATTGTCTTACGGTGAGGAGGACCTGGTGTTATCCATAATACTTAGGTAAGGCATGTTACACATTTATGTCCATAATATTTCATAACCATTTATGAAGTGGAGTTATACTACAAAGCCCCGACATATGGGGGAACAGGAGGAAAGAGAGGGTTAGGGACAGTCACAGGCTGAGGATTCAAGCAAAAGAGCTTTAAGACTAGCCTTGAAGGGGCTGATCCTAGACTCCAGGGAGACAGAGGGAAAGGTTGTTGAGCCAAAGGGGGGCGCTGTATGAAAAGGCTCTTATGCCTGTCCCATGCATGTTTAAAACCCTCCACTGTACTCATCCCCCACCACCTCCTGTGACAGTCTATTCCACGTGTCCACCACCCTCTCTGTAAAGAAAAACTTCATCACATTTCCCCTCAGCCTGCCACCTTCCAATTTCATATCATGCCCCCTCCTTTTTGAACATCTCTTATATTGGAAGAGGTCTCCTCCCTGAAGCTTGTTTATGCCCTTAAGGTACTTGAATGTGTCTATCATGTCACCCGATCCCTCCTCTCCTCCACTGAGTACATGTTGAGGTCCTTTAGTCTCTCCTCATACATTTTCTGGTGCAAGCCCTGTGTCATCTTAGTCGCCCTTCTCTGGACCGCCTCCACCCTGTCAATGTCCCTACAAAGGTGAGGCAGACAGAACTACACAGAGTACTCTAGGTGAGGGCTCACTAGTGTTTTGTACAATGGCATCAGTACCTCCTGCTAGTGATACCTCTGCCTATGCATCCCAGCATGCCAGTGGCCCTCTCTGCAGCCTTCGTACTCTGCTTTGATACCTTTAGGTCATCAGAAATGATAACCCCCAGGTCCCTTTCTTCCTTGGTGATCGTCAGTAACTCCTCCCCATCCTATAGCTCCCACCAGGGATCCCCTTCACAGGTGCATTACTTTGCACTTCTTTGAATTGAACCTCAGTTGCCACACCTCAGACCATTTTTCAAGCTTGCCCAGGTCCCTCCTCATTCTCTCTACCCTATCTGGAGTATCCACTCTGTTGCAGATCTTGGTGTCATCTGCAAATAGGCAGACCTTTCCCTCCAGTCCTACTGCAACATCACTAATGAAGATATTAAACAGGACTGGCCCAAGGACTGATACTTGTGGTACCCCACTGATCACCCCTTTCTCCCCAATTGCCATTAAGGGTGGTTGTAAATGGGATCCAATTAGCCAATATGGGGGATGGGCTGTGCTGGTTGCTACCACTAAACTTACACTGTGTACCATTTTAGGAGGGGTATTGTGGGAGAAGGGAGTGGTCTTAATTTGAGTGGGATGGGCTAGAGAGGCGAGGAATGGGATTTATGAGGGTGAGGGAAGAAACACAGATTTCTTGTTACACTTCTATGACTCCACTGGGGATGGGGAGGTGGGTGGGTGGGGCTGCTAATGTTTGGGGGGGTGGGTCTGATGTCAACTGGGGGAAGAGGATGGGAAAGGGTTCTACATGGGTGTGGCACAGTTTTAAGATTTTATGGAGCTTTTTTACACATAAATGACTGCCAGTGAAGCTGGGGCCTAGTCAGAAAACTCTGTGATGCTTTGTGATGTATGAAGTACCTGACTTTGCACTGCCTTTGTTAGGAAATATAAAATTCCTTTCATCTCTAGAACTAAATTGTAGTGGTTGGTGTGTTAAACTCTGAAACATAAAAAACTAGGTTCAAATCCCACCAAAGCCAGAGACTCTTTATAGCATTACTGACTCAACTGACCCCCTTGTGCTTCAATCCCTCCCATCTATAAATGTAAACGGCAAGCAGCACCATGCAAAACCTGAAATGTTGCATCTTAGGCTGTCCTTGGTAGATAATCTGTAAACCAAACCCTAAATAATACAGCAAGAAGACAAATCTCCATCTCTGACAGCCAACATTCAATGTTCCCTCCAAAGTGACCACATTTTGAGTTAAAATATCAAAGCTAAGTCTGGAGGACAAATAGCAAGTACACAGTACATACAGTAGGTGTTTGATGGGATTGGAAAGACGCGTGCTCCATCAAGTCCATCCCCTTTTGTTCTAACAATTTTTTCTTGTGATGCTATTCTGGAGAAACTCATCAAGTGTGCACATAAAAAAGTGCCCATCTGAGTAAACAACAGCACTCAACAGCACGGGCACTGTGCTTGAATAAACTACAAAACAGGGTGGGTTGGAGCAACAAGGTGAATCTGAGTAACTTTAATCACTAATTCAGTAGTTTGGAAGAGCACAATTCCCAAACTTCAGAGTGTGTTGTGTTTATAAAATGAGATTTTTGACTGCTTTTTTTTTTAGTTTCAAATAAGAAGTCTGAACAAGTCTGCTAATTTTCTATCACATGGTATGGATTCGCCAATTAGAGCGCAAGAAGCTCAGAACTCATTTTATAAATATGATTCAGCTGCTTCCTGAGGCAATTAAGACTGGCTAAAATGTGAAAATTCTGTTTTCACTGAATTTTCATGACATTTCACATAATGTTTTTAAAGTTTGTGAAATTCTTTATTTGGTCACGGCTCGGCCATTCATTAGCTAGAAAACTAAAAACTAGTATGCTTATTTGTTGTAAGGAGTCCTAAGAAAATTCCAAAGTGCATGACATTTGGATGAATGGTTTTAATCTTATAAGGACTCAAATTCTGGCAATTTATTTTTTTGAACTTTTCTGAGACTATTTCTTTGCTTACAACGTTCCCATTTTTAGAGCTAGACATCATAAGATTTGCATGTATAACCTTCTTAGAAGGATCTTAGAACTTAAATGTGTTGAGATTTGGTAAAGTTCTAGGTTCAGCATACATAATTTTGCAGTTTAATTATTTGTTAATTTTTTTTTTTTTTTTTTTTTTAACACATTTTCCAAAAATGTGGATGTTTGTAACTGTGCTGCTACTGCATGTGCTGCATGCAAATGAAATTTGGCATACATATTAAACACTAATGGGCCCTGGAACCAAAGAAAGTTGGAGAAATTTGGTTTCTTAGTTTAAAATTTAAAGTGGATACATCGTACAATTACTAAATGGCAAAACTGGCTTATAAATTCCTGAAAGCACAACGCATAATGTCATTAGAATTCAAATAAGAGAATCCAAGTTTCAGAAAGCACTTGTCACCATTAAATTCATTTAGCTATGCTGTGCTGTTTGCCATCCTGTAGTTCACTTTGGGGTGACTACTGTATTTTGTCCCCACACCCCACCTTTTTCTCTAAGCTTGTCACATGGGTTCAGCAGAGCTGCTGCCACACTGATTTCTTTCTTGTTTTTCCACAAACACCCCCCCCCCCACCAGGTGTCTTGTGTGCCTCCAAGTCCTGGACTTCAAGTGAACTGGCTCTCACACCTGTCAGTTTTGTTGGGTGCAATTTTTATATAATCTCTTTTCAAGTAACCATAGTCCTTCTATGCTTTCTTGCTCAAAATGGGGGGCTACTATTCTTGTGTCACCCAGCTTTGCTGCCCTTCCCATGGTGAGCCCATGCATCTAACACCTGCCACTGGTGATTCCTGCACTAGATATTCCCCCTATCTTTTAATCCCCGACTGCCCTTCCCCATGACATTACTGTACATACCCCTTCCCTCTTGGCAGAACTGCAGTCCATCCTTAATTGGCTTTGGATCATGTCCATTTGACTTGGGCTGCAGGCAGGCAAATTGCCGTATCTACACTAGCATCGTGGTTCTGCAATGCCCCTCCAGAATTCCTGCTTCAGTGGTGCCCAGATATACATTCCATCATGACAACAACCACAGTATTTGGATACTTCTGCCACAATGGCCTCCACCACAACTAGTTGTAATGCTTCTTGTCACTTGGGGTTGCTGTTTTCAAATGCTAAAAATATTCGCTGTCAGTAGGTGGCACTGTACAGAAACATTGCTGCGCATGTGTGTGCCTCCATAAGCCATTTATTCTGTGAGATCGTGGTTGGCTGGCAAGCTGCAAAAAGACAGGTAAGTGCAAAGTGATGGCCTTGGTTACAGTATTCTTGATCGTTCCCTCAAATACTGACTGATATAAGGACACCTGACACTGGGCACCACTGTACACAGCCATTTCCTACCTCCTTCAACCGTTCCTTTGACCTTGACATACCTTTCTTGTAATGGTACTCTATTGTTCCATCCGTGCTGATTTTTAAAAAGCAATTTGAGCCAATGGGATTTTAACAATTTTGTATCTGCTTTTATGCATGATCTGGTCTTTAAGAAAGTGTACTCTTTCAAACCAACTGTTATTTTTCTGGTGAAGAATTCTATGTAATTCGAAAGCTCAAGCTCCTATTTTCTTCTGTAACATCAATGCTGGTCCAATAAAAGGTATCAAATCATCTCTTTTTTTCTGGATCCTACCTCCTTCAAGGCAGGCCAAATGTATGGCTGGTTAAAACATGTAGATATGGCTTCCACAAAATTATCACAAAATTCTGCAATTTTTAGTAAAGCTCATCAAATTTGACAATGTACAGATACAAGAATCCCCAGATATTTGTGGGATACTTGCTGTTTGGCATGCCATGGCAAACTGGGAGCGAAAAATAATACCAGCACAAGAAATTGGAGGAGATATTGCCCTAGAGACTTGTGCAATATGGTCCTAGAAACCCAGGAACATCTATTCTTTGAGTGCCCATAAGTTATGAATTTTTGGACATTTCTGGCACAAACAGTACAGGATAATAGTTTTTCTAAATTAACATATGAGGTTCTTATACTTGGCATGTACACTGGGATTTGGATGAAATATATGCCCAGTACACTATCACCGAAATATAATATACTGAAATACCATATTTGGCAGTCCAGGTGTCAATGGACTAACCAGCACCAACATATAACACAGCAAGAGCCGGTCAGAATAATTATAGGATAAACACAGCAACTTTACAAAAGAACACAGAATCTGCACAGACTTTGAGAAAACTCTGGAAAAAACTATGGGGTGGATATAAAAAAAACAACAAAAAAAGATTGTTATAAATAAATATTAGAAATACACCAGAGGGGTGAATAGAGGGGAATTATACAGTTTGAGAGAATAAAAGGGGAAGAGGAAAATAGTAGTATATGTGACACTTAAGATAATTATGTTGTATGGATAAGCTCATATATTTCTATAGTAAAAGACTTATATTCATTGTATATAGCTAAAAACTTAGAATAATGTAAATAGTTATATTGTCCCTAGTATTATGTGACTTACAAAATAAAAACGTCCCCTACTCTTTTACACAGGAAAAGTGTATGGCACATTAATAGTGCCTCCCTTTCAAACCTGACTTCACAGAAAACATGGCACTCCCTGTGGCAAACAAGATGATCAGTCATGTGCTCGTATGACACAATAGTGCAGTAGTGGGAAGATACCAAACAAGATTTTGCCCATTTTGTTTTCAGGCACGCAGGCAAACCAAGTGCATATTAAAATACCTGGATCTGCACGGACAGCTGCAGAAATTAATATCTTTAATGGAGGAAGCAGGATTATAGCATGCAACTATCAGAAAAAAAGGCATGATGAAAGTGCAGTATAATAGGGCTCAATTTCTCCATCAAAAGATGTGATTTGGTATGCAAAACAAAGACAATATTTGACCCTTAACAAGACTGTCAGCAGAGGGTAGCACATAGGAGTTTTCAGGCCCTACAAACTACGATGGGACAGACTGTTACTTCCTCTGCTTAGTCAAAACATTAAGCCAGGCCAGCCAAGTGGTGTGGAGGGTTGCAGAGCTGGGTGCCTCACCTCCTGCCACACTAGGAGACCCAGGTTCAGAAATGGACATGGGAGGCTCAGCGGCTGGCCAGGGAGGGAGGACTGAGCATCCCAAGGACAGCTTTCCTCACTCAGGATGGGGGGGGGATAGGATGTTTTGCTCGGTGGCTGAGATCTATTGTTTCTGAATGGCAACACAGTGCCCATCAATGCTGGGGATTGCACCCATGGAGGTGGAGTGTGGACAATGCATCACTGCATCTGATGCGGGCACAGGGGAGAAAACCAATGCAGAAAAACCCCACCTGGCACGATAGCGGACCAGTCCCTCACAAGCTCCACACTGGCAACTGGGCTCTCCCAATGCAGTATGGCTGAGGATACTGTCTGGGCTACAGCAGCAAGTAAACCCCTGGGATGCCAGGTGATGGACCTGGGAGGACCACTGGGCTAGGACAGTAGTGAAAGGAAATGAAAACTACTAACTAATCAAAAAAAAAACAAAAAAACAGTAACCCAGATTGACACAACTGACTCCCCTTCAGCAGTGCATTCAGGCCCTACCTTTTATTCCAGCCTTAAATATACCCCCTCTTACAGCAGCAGATCAGTATTGCTTGAATAGATATCACAAAAAGACATTGCTCTTTGTAAAATGATATGGCTCCAGCACATAATGGTCTGATCCTAGAATTTTATAAAACCTTCAGTAAACAGTTGGCATCCATGCTTGCTGAACAGTATAACAATATTTTACAGGAAAAATTCCTACCCAGTTCTATGACAAAAGTTGTGGTATACATCTATATGAAGGGCAACAGACGTAATATAAATGGCCAGCCCCATGGTGCCAGGCAATGAGGGGAAGGGGTGGCCTGGCACGTTAGTGACCCAGGTTCATGCCAGAGCCTGGGACACAGGAGCAGAGGCCGGCAGAGAGGGCTCAAGAGCCTCCTCTGGATGCTCTCCTCTCGGGGTGTGTAGGGTCGAGGATCCACCACCCTTTGGTGGCTCCTTGCATCCGGTTTTGGCATTGCGCTTTGTGGCATGGGTGACCACATGTCTCATATGTGATCTGCCAGGATACCATGACGTGTGTCTGATGTGGGGGGGGCATAAAAAGTAAAATGGCTGCCTAAGCCATCCAGATGATGGCAGTCCATCGTCATGTTGCCGCAACAGCCCGGGATGCCCATGCTGCACCCTCACTGCCCCCAGCGAGGATTCAAGAAAGTGCCTAGACAGTCTCCCCTCCCAGTTGTAACCAAGGGAAGTCCTCCCCCGATGAAGGGATACATCAGGTTGATCATGAGGTGGCAGGATGAGAGGCAGCGGATGGCAGATGAGAGGAGCGTGGTGGTGGGCCTGGTCGCCCGAAGGAGAGGACGGCTAGGCTGGCAGGGGGAGATAAATTAAAAAAAAAAGAAGTAATCTAAATAATTGGAGACTTCCAAGTTTCATGAATGTAGATTTTTAAAATCCTAACCAAAATATTAATACACCAACCGTCTAGAGTCAAAGAACGTTTTATTAGCCCCTATAATGCATGCTCTATCCAAGAACATCGCATTCAGGACAATTTGTTAATACTACATGAGATTTTTGAAAGAGGAGACTGAGAGCTAATACACAGCTATGTTATCAGCTTTGACCAGGAAATGGCATTTGATAAAGTAAACTATGAATACCTATTTTCCGTATTACACACTCATGGCATTCCAAATGTCTTTATACATTGGATTCTGACCTTTTATGAACAAACAGTGCTTATTCCAAATGTGAGTGGGTGGTTGGGGATGCAAGTACCCATACGAAAAGGTGTGCATCAAAGGCTGCCCTCTCAGCCTGGTCTTACATATTTTTAGTCTAGACCCACTGCTTAGAATGATATCTGCTGATGCTAAGCTCGAGGGAATATCTATGTGCCCTGAGTGTCCTCCGGTTAAAATCCTTGCATATGTTGATCATATTGTTTTGTGTCTCAAAACTAGGGCCTCAGGGCCGGCAATAGAACAAAATTTGAAAAATGATGCTATTACTTCTGGTTCCAGTATGAATTATCATAAAAGTATGGATACCGTTTCAGGAACCATGGGACACAACCCCCTGCTCACAATGTCTCTGTCCTGATTTTTGACTCTGACCTACGGGTGTTAGGGCTGACTTCTGGCAAAGGTGACTTGGGCATGAAAAATTGGAAACACTGCCTGCAGACAGCTGAATCAAAGATCAATTTCTGGAAAAGTAAACAGCTTTTCAAGATGAAACGCATGCTGCTAATTAGGGCACTGAAAATCCCAACCTGTATTTACCAACGTTGCATCTTTCCACCCCATTACAGTTGAGATCTAAATTATATATTTTATTTATTTTTTTGTTAGGAATTGTGGGGTAACCAACTTAACCCTGTAACGCAGGAGCTCAAATATAGGCCAGTGGCACAGGCTGGTTTAAATATAGTTATAAATAAAGGTAATTGTAATCCGAGACTTAATACATAAAAATAAAAAAAAAAATAACCATAGCTACATAGACACTGTCAGCAGATAAGGGCCTATGGCCCACCCAGTCTGCCCATTTGAGCTTGTAAGTTCACTATGTTTTTCTAGAAGTCTGTTGTCCCTTGCCCCTGACCTCCAGAATTCCTTTATGTCTATCCCATGCATTCTTAAATCCTGTGATTGTTTCAGCCCCCACCACTTCCTCTGGCGTGGTGTTCCACTTGTCCACCACCCTTTCTGTGAAGAAATTCTTCCTAACGTTTCCTCTGAATCGCCCTCCCTCCAACTTCATCCCATGTCCTCTAGTCCCGGAACATCTTTTTTGCTGAAAAATAGTGTATTCCTGTACCCTGTTCCTCTCTGTAAGATACTTGTATGTCTCTAGCATATGCCCTCTCTCCCTCATCTCCTCCAGAGAGTACATATTCAAGTCCTTCAGCCTGTCCTCAAAGGACTTGTGATGCAATCCCTGTACCATCTTTGCTGCCCTCCTCTGAACCTTCTCTATCCTGTCTATGTCCTTATGTAGGTAAGGTCTCCAGAACTGTACACTGTACTCCAGGTGGGGCCTCACTAGTGTCTTGTATAGTAGAATTATGGCCTCCCTTTTCCTGCTGGTAATGCCCTGTCTATGCATCCCAGCATCCTATTTGCTTTACCTGCTGCCTTGTCGCATTGCTTCCCTACCTTGAGGTCATCAGAGATGATAACCCCAAGGTCCATTTCCTGCTTGGCGCATGCTATATCCTCACCCTCCAACTGATATGTTGTTCCAGGGCTTTTGTGCCCCATATGCATTATCTTGCAATTCTTTGTATTAAGTTTCAACTGCCAAACCCTTGACCATTCTTCAAGCTTCTGCAGGTCCCTCCTCATTCTGTCTACACCCTCTGGCATGTCCACTCCGTTACAGAGCTTTGTGTCATCAGTGAACAGGGAAATTCTGCCTTCTAGCTCCTGTATAATGACACTGATGAAGACGTTGAATAAGATCGGTCCCAGCACTGATCCCTGGGTTACCCCACTGGTCACTCTTTCCTCAGTGAGAGTGACAGCCATTTACCACTACCCTCTGTGTCCTGCCACCGAGCCAATTACCTACCCACCACACTACTGTCCTGCCCACTCCCATATTCCCCAGTTTGTTTAGTAACCTTCTATGTGGCACAGTGTCAAAGGCCTTGCTGAAGTCCAGATAGACCACATACACTGCCATCCCCTGAACCACCTCCCTTGTCACCCAGTCGAAAAATTTGGTGAGGTTGGTCTGACATGACCTCTCCCCAGTGAAACCATGCTGCCTTGGATCCTGTAGTCTGTTGGCAACCAGATGTTCCACCAATCTCTCCTTCAGTAGTGTTTCAATGATCTTCCCACTACCGAGGTAAGGCGGACTGCTCTGTAGTTCCCGCTTCCTTTTTGTTCCCGCTTTTGTATAAGGGGACTACATCTGCTGTCCTCTAGTCTTTCGGCACCTCCCCTGTTTCCAGTGATCGGCTAAACAGGATTGTCAGAGGTTCAGCCACCACCTCTCTTAGTTCCTTTAGGACCCTGGGATGCACTCCCATCTGGCCCCATTGCTTTATCAACTCTTATTCCTTTCGGTTCCTTTAGGATCCTTTCCCGTGTAAAGGAACTTGTGTTCATTTCTGCGCCGCTCCCACCCCTTGTATTCCCTTCAGGCCCATTACCCTCCTCTTCCTCAGTAAAGACGGAGCAGAAATATCTGTTCAATATGTCAGCTTTACTGTTGACATCCTCCACATGGCCCCCATCCTCCCCCTTCAGTCTTACTATCCCTCCCTTTGTCCTTTTTTCACTTATGTACCTGTAAAAGGTTTTGTCACCTCTACCCACTGATTTTGCGGTGCTCTCTTCTGTCTGAGCTTTGGCTTCCCTTATTGACCTCCCTTTGCTTCTCCTGGTACTTCTGCCTATCCCCTTCTGCCTGCGTCTTTTTGAATTGCCTGAATGCAATCTTTTTAGCTTTCACTTTCTCCGCTACCTCCTTGGAAAACCATAATGACCTCCTCTTCCTTTCCCCCTTACAAACCTGCTTAATGCATAATTCTGTTGCTCTTGTAATCCCTGTTTTAAATATTGCCAACTGTTCCTCAACCCCCATTCCTGTCCCATTCCCACTAATGCCACATTTTCCCAAAGTCTGCCTGCCTAAAATTCAGGATATGCGTTTTGTGTGGGCTGGTTCTGCTCCTTCTGTGATTTCAAACCACAGTGACCGGTGGTCACTGTTTCCCAGGTGCTCCGCCCAGTTGTTACCCCGATCACATTGTCCCCATTTGTGAGCACGAAGTCCAGTACTGCCTTCTGCCAAGTTGGTTCCATGACCAGTTGCTTGAGGAAGGCACCTTGAAGGCAGTCCAGGATAAATCTGCTCCTGGTTGATGCTGCTGCTGGGAGGCTCCTGTCCATGTCTGGAATATTGAAGTCTCCAACCAGCACCACCTCACCCTTGTCTGCATCCTTTGGATGGCTAGCATCAGCTCCCTATCGGTTTCTTCCTCCTGGGCTGGTGGTTTGTAGACCACCCCGTGCAGATGGCTGGCCCCATTCTCCTTTCCAGCTTAACCCACAGTATCTCTCCCCCATTTTGTTCCTCCTGGATCTCTGTGGGCTTTATGCCATCTTTCACATAAAGTGCCACTCCTCCTCCCTTCCTGCCTGCCCTGTCTCTTCTAAATATGTTGTAGCCAGGTATGGTCATCTCCCAGTCATAGTTATTACACTAGGTCTCTGTGATGGCCACAATGACCAGGTCCGACTGCACCATAGCAGCCTCCAGATCCTCCATCTTGTTGCTAAGGCTCCTTGCATTGGCACATAAAGCTTTCCATGATGTGAACTCCCTGGATCGTTCAACTGTTCTACTCCAGCCCCTCCCGGGTTGTCCTTTATCCCTGGTTCTCCCTGCTGTCTGCCCTCCTGTTGAATTTTGCCCCCCCTTCTGCCTTTCCAATCCCTAGGTGCTTATCTCCATCTTTTGCACACTGCTTTGTAGAGATATCCACTCCTCCTGTTCACTGGTTCCACTGCTAGCTGTGGAGGGTGGACAATTAGGTACCCTCCTTGCTGGCCTGCCACCCCCCTTGGCTAATTTAAATGCTTGTCCATGTAGCATTTAAACTGATCATTGAGTGCTTGGATTCCCCTCCAGGACAGATGCAGGCCGTCAGGCTTGAACAAGCCTCCATTCCTCCAGGTGGGTCTTCAGTCACCAATGAATCCAAACCCTTCCTCACAGCACCAGTTCTTCAACCATGAGTTAAAGTTCCTGGTGCATGTGCCCCTATGCTCTCCCATGCCTCTCACAGCTAGTACTTTCGAGAAGGTGACAGAAGTAACTACTTGCTTGAGACCCCTACCCAATTTCCTAAACTCTTCCTTAACTTCCTTAGGCTCCCTGTTTGCCAGGTCATTAGTACCTAGGTGGATAATGACATCCAGCTTACCCTCCCGTCTTGCCTTCTCAGCGATCCTCAGGATCTCTCTCCCATCCCTCCATGCCATGGCACCTGGTAGGCATCTCACCTCCCTTCCCTGTCCTCCCACTCCTGTGTTCCTAGCTGGATCCCTCTTATGATAGAGTCTCCCACCAGGATTTGCTTCTTCCTCCTCTGGGGTCCACTGCTCTCCCCACTGAGGTCACCTCCTTGTTTGACCTCCACATCCTTCCCTTCCATTTCTCTGAGTACCTCTGTTTGGTTGTCCCCATTTGCCAGTGCGGCATATGAGTTCTGGAGTGGAATAGGATTTGGGATGTGCCTCTGCCTGACCGCCCTAACCCTTCCAGAGCCCACCATCATCCAAGTGCTCCTTGTTCTTGGCATCCTTTGAGGCAGCGGCATTGGACAGGGTGGTCTCTGGATAAAGGCGAAGGTACTCCTGACCCAGTTTACTTCCGCTCTGAATCTGGCTACCTCATCCCGCAGTCCAGAGAGATGCCTGCAGATAGGGCAGCACCTCAGCATCCAGAAAGTCTGTCTGAATACGGCTGCCCCGCATCCACTGCACCACTCCCCACATTGTACTGCACTTATAATGCTATTCCAGTACTTGTCTGTTACTGAGGCTCTCCTTGTCATTCCATGTTTATTATTTACTTTCCTGAAAATCATGTCACCGATCCTTAGATACTTTTTTTTAAAGAAGGGAAACAAAACAAACAAAAAAATGAGTCAAAACACTTGTGCCGAGGGCGGCCCCCCAAGCCCTTCAGACTCCACAACCCTGCTATTCCCTGTGCTTGGCTCCTGTCAATCAGATTTAATAAGGCATATAATTAAGAGTGGGGGGCAGAGGAGGGAGCCCAAAAATAATTCTAAGTAAAGACAGCATAGAAATAACAGTACCACTAAAAGCCCACAAATCTAGGTTTAAAACAAAAACAGCAATGAGCAGTTACTGCACTGCACTGAAATGAATCTGGATCCTTTCCCTTCTGACCTCTTCTGAGAAACCAAAAATCAACCTGCTACCTCAAATCTGACTTAGCCTGACCCTTTGATTTTCTTATTACACCACATTTTTATGGACTGATATTAGCCTAGCTTTGAAACCTGGGGAGAATATGGTTGGTGGCCTTTTGACTTGGATTAAGCTCTACCTCCCATCCTGGCAGGCTGGGAGAAATCAGGTGTTTTTCAGTCAAAACTCATGTACCAAGTTACATATGGCTGTCCTTTCAAAAGTTAAGGAACTGGAATATTTCATATTTCTCATAACCAGTTGCTAACTTTGAGTAGAAAACTGCTGTAGCAATATATCACTGAAACTTTCATGTAGAATTGAGTTTTCTTTTCTCTTCCCTGAATGACAGAAGTGGTGTGCTGACCTAACTGACAAACCCCAGTATCCCCACCTTTATGTGGGATGTACTCTGGCTGAGTAGCCATGAAAGACTGGGTGTTGGGAACTTACTGCTCCCTCCACTTCCTTTGCCAGACTGGACATCTTCTGTATTGCCTTCTGTCATTCTGCTACTAACTCACCCCCCTCGCACCCATCACTGCACACTCTACTCCTCCCTCTCCCCTCCCATCACCTACACCACTGTGCATCTTTCATCTCTAAATACTGGTTTGAGGCACTGCCTTCATGCCTGTCCACACTCATCTCTCCCATTCCTTCTGCCTCTTATTCCCTTTGCTCCAGGGATCCTTGCTACTTCTCACTCCCCCACCCTTACTACTCCGCTGGGCACTGCCTTCTCGTATCTTCTTCCCTCCTTCTGGATCCTCCTCCCATCTTCCATCCATCTCTCACCCTCCCCAGCCTCCCTTAAGCATCAGCTCAAACTCTTGCCCTCCCCTCCTGCTCCTGTCAGCTCCCAATCTGACCTGCCCTGTGTCCCTCTCCCCTCCCCAGTTCATGTCCCCCCTCTCAGTGGTCAGTTTTATCTCTGCTAACCTCATTGCACTGATATGTTTAGCCAGTTGTCAGACTGCATTTCAGGATGCAGAGTGCATTTATTTCTGTCACCCGCTTTTGTCACACTGTAGTTTCGCCATGTTGCTTTACATTTGTCAGTACCTTATTTGTATGTTATGCATCGAGTCTACTGTATTTGCTTGATTGTTGCCCTTCTCCTTGGTTGCACCTGGAAACGAGTATTGGTTCAGTGTGCCTTTCCCGGTTACCAGTTTTAAATAAACAAATTTTATTTTATTGTCCTTGATGTAGTGTATGATATTATTTTATTTTTTTTTTAAATAAAATACCTGCACTCTTTTTGAGACATGCCATGGGATCTTCAACATCAATCTAAACAATCACCATAAAAGGCAGAGAGGACCTTGATTTAACTTCTTATCTGAAGGATGGCACACCCAGGCAGTATAGCATCCCCTTAGTACTGCACTCGGGCCAGTGCTTTATGGTACAAGACAAATTCTGGTGTGGGACTAGAACCCATGATCTTAGAAACATAGAAGTTGTCAGCAGATGAGGACCATATGATCCATGAAGTCTGCCCTTGGTTTCCAACCCCTTACTTAGCTGCCTGTTTGAGTATCCTACATTGTCTGTCCCATGCCCGCTTGAATTCCCCCACCATCTTGGCTCCCACCACCCCTTCCGGCAGGCTATTCCATGGTTCCACAACACGCTCTGTGAAGAATTTCCTCATACTGCTCCTGAACATTCCTCCCTTAAGTCTAATGTCATGCCCTCTAGTCCTGTTGTAGTCTTTTAACTGAAAGAGGTTCTACATGTGCACCCTGTTGTTGTCTTTAAGGTATTTAAATGTTTTGATCATGTCTCCATGAATTCTGCGTTGCTCTAGGAAGTATAATTTGAGGTCACCTAGTCTTGCCTTGTACAGTTTCTGATGCAAGTGCTGCACCATCTTTGTTGTTCTCTGTACCATCTCCAGCCTATCTATGTCCTTCCTGATGTGTGGCCTCCAGAACTGGACACAGTACTCCAGGTGAGGCCTTACCAGGGACTGATACAGGGGCATGATTACTTCATGCCTTCTGCTTGTGATGCCCCTCTCAATGCATCCCAGGATGCTACTAGCTTTCAGTGCTGCCTTTTCACATGGTTTACTGACCTTGAGGTCATCTGATATGATCACCCCCAGGTCTCGCTCCTGCCTAGTAGCCACCAGCTGCTCTCCTCCCATTGAGTACAGTTTCCCTGTGTTGCATTTTCCCAGATGCATTACCTTGCATTTTTTGGCATTGAATTTCAATTGTCAGATCCTGAACCACTCTTCCAGTTTTTGGAGATCAGCTTCCATACCATGCTGCCCCTCTGGTGTGTCCACCCTGTTACCAATTTTGGTGTCATCTGCAAACAGGCACACCTTTCCCTTCAGTTCATCTGCAATGTTGCTGATGAATATGTTGAAGAGGATCGGCCCCAGAACCGAGCTCTGTGGGACCCAGCTAGTCACCTTCCCCTCTTCTGACAGAGTACCATTCACTAATATTCTCCGAGTTCTCCCATGTAACCAGTTTCTGACCCAATTCGTTACCTCAGACCTGACTCCCATGTTCTTCAATTTTTTGACTAGTCTCCTGTGCAGAACAGAGTCAAAGGCTTTGCTGAAGTCCAGGTAAACCACATCCACTGCCCTACCCTGATCCATTGTTTTGGTGACCCAACTGAAAAAATCAACCAGGTTTGTATGGCAGGACCTCCCTGCCGTGAAACTGTGTTGATTTTTGTCGAGCTGACCAGTTTACTCCAAAAAGGCTACAATTCTTTCCTTTAGCTGGGACTCCATCAGTTTTCCTACAACTGATGTCAGGCTAACCAGATGGTAGTTTCCTGGCTGTTCCTTGCTTCCACTCTTAAGGAGTGGTACTACTGTTGCTCTCTTCCAATACTCTGGCACTTCCCCTTTCCTCAACGATTTGTTGAGTACTGTTAAGGAGGCTGCCAGTACTGTCCCAAGTTCTTTAGGTATTCTTGGGTGCATCCCATCTGGCCTCATAGCTTTATTTACCTTTAACTTGTCTATTTCCTCTAGGACCCTTTCCTCTGTGAAGGGACCTGTGTCTATTCCTTCAATTGGACACTTTTCTATGCCTATTGTTGGTCCGATTCCATCTGCTTCCTGTGTAAAGACTAAGCAGAAGTACTCATTCAGTGTCTTTGCCTTCTCCCCGTCTTGTTCTTTGGGTTGTCCGTCCTTTTTTGTGATTCTAACAATGCCCCCATCGGTCTTCCTTTTTTCTTGCACGTACCTGTAGAAGGTTTAGTTACCCTTTTTTACTTCCTGAGCTATCCTAACCTGTGTCTGAGCCTTTGCATTTCTTATCACTTTTTCTGTCTCCTTTAGTTTCTGTTTGTATTCTGTTTTGTCTGCCTCATTCCCTGACTCCTTGTACTTTCTGAAAGCTATGCACTTCTCTTTCACCATGGTTGCCACCTCCTTGGAAAACCATAGAGGGTTTTTCCTCCTTTTGTTGTTACTAACCCGACAGGCACACTGTGATGTGACCATGGTTATTGCATCCTTCAACTTTGTCTAACATTCATCAATGCTCCCTTCTGTTGGGTTACTAAGGTTGTCCTCTCAGGCAGGCTTTCATTTTTGTGACTTCAAGGACCTTCAGTTTGGAGTGTGTGGAGTCTTCAGTCCTTTTTACCCTGAACCATACCGTGTTATGGTCACTGTTGCCTAGGTGGTTCCCTATTTGATGCCCAGAATCCTATCGCTATTTGTGAATATCAGATCTAGAATCGCATTACCCCTTGTGGGTGATGTCACTAATTGACTTAGGCCTGCTTCCTGTAGTGTAACTAGGAATTCCCTGCTTTGTTATGATGCTGCTGTGTGGGTCCTCCAATCTATATCCGGTAGACTGAAATCCCCCACTAGCGCCATGTCCCCTTTGCCTGACATCTGGTGGATGGTTTCCAGGATTTCCTTATCCCTAGCTTCCTCCTGATTTGGGGGTCTGTAGATTATTCCTATCCGAATGGGTTTCTGGCTTCCAGCCCCAATTGTGATCCACAGATTTTCTGTTTCCACTTGTGCCTGCTGCATTTCTGTAGCACTGATGGTATCCTTAACATAAATAGCTACCCCCTCCCTTTTTCCCAGTCCTAACTCTCATAAACAAGTTATACCCCAGGATAGTCACCTCCCAACAGTTATTGTTTGTGAACAATGTTTCGGTCATGGCAACCCAGTCTAATCCTGTCTCAGCTATTGTGGCAGTGAGGTCATCTTGTTAGCAGATCATGCTAGCTTGAGGCATAGCGATGACCATTCTTGAATTGTGACTTGTTGTCATGCCCCTCGATCTTATTGTTTGTCCTTTGCCTTTTTTTATGTTTCTGTTTCCTCCCTTTCCTTTGCTCTGGTCATCTGCAGAGTTGGAAAGGGTTTCATGTTTCTTGCTATATGCTTTTGCTATCCTGGAGTGTGTGGATATGGTGCTAGCTAGTGGGGGAGAGGCAGCAGGCTGTATGTGTGCTTCTCCTAGGGCTACCATCATCTCCCCTCCCACTAGTTTAAATGTCCTATGTGGATGTCAAATTTCTGGCCCAGCACCCTGACTCCCTCCTTAGTCTGCTGGAGGCCGTCGAATTTGAAGAATACCCTTTTCCAGAAGTTGTCTCAGTTTCCAACAAAGTGATGCCCCTTTGTGTGGCAGCAGTCCTTGAGCCATGCGTCAAGCTCACTTATCTCTTTCTCTCCAATTTTATGTCTGTTCTTTCCCTTTTCCCAAACAGGCAGAATTTCAGAGAATGCAATGCTGGACAAAAATGAAACCAATTTCTTGCTGAGCTGCGCAATGTGCTCCTTAACTTCCTCGACTGACTGGCTAGCAAGGTCATTGGTCCCTAGGTGGACCAGTATGTTTGAACCCACTTCTTCCCTCTTAACTATGTTGACTATTGGCCAGTGGCAGTGCAAGATTTATTGGATCAATAGTCCTAGTACTTGAGTGCTTTTTAGTGGTTATTGATTGTACTGTATTAGATGCACAGCCCTAGTCCCGCTGTCATCAGTCCACTGAATTTCACGAACAGCAAGCCCTCTTAAGGATTTCAAGAAAATAAAGCATGTATGATTTTTATGCATAATATCATAAGTGTAAAAATACTTCTGCAGGGTGTGTTGATTCTGTATTAACCACACTTTGGGTTGATGAAGGTCCAAGGTGTAGCTCACTCAGAGCATGCATAGTGGTCTGCGTTTACAAGGTAATAACCAGTTGAAGGATAATAAACACCGAGGTCAAAGGCCGAGGTGTTTATTAACCCACTGGTTTGGTTATTACAGAGGAAACCCAGACCACTACTGGTATTAGTGCTATCATACTGAAAAACTAAAAATAATGTTAAACTGCCAAATCCTTGCGCTACAGAGCATCTGTGTGAACGCAGGAACGGTTTTTCACAGAAGCGCTGTAGCATTCCTAGATGCCGCTGATTGACTACTGCATGTTGAAGGGGAGGGCAAACTGGGTTTGCTCTCTGACTGGCTAAGTATACATGGATCAGCCAATCAGAATGCAGAGCCACTGTCCCATTATTGTTCTTAGCCAATCAGAATGCAGAGCCACCAACCTATCATTCAGTCTACTGTTATGGCAGAACAACCGGACAGTAACTCTGCATTCTGATTAGCTGAGAGGGCTCTTTTCCAGTATAATATAGGATTACTTCATAACTTGTTGTGCACTGGTGTCCACTTATTGCACATTAGATCCCTTCCCCCATCTCTTAGGAAATGGGTCTGCTGCATGCTCAGATTGTGCTCCTAGGCTGCCTGTCATGGATTCTTTTGCTGACAACTGACTTAATTCACATCACCAATGCTGCCACCAGCCAGTTATAAATTTACATAAAGCACAGTCAAGCAGTAGCTACACACCAACCAGGAAAGCACCATGTTGTTAAATCAATCAGCCGAATCCCTGGAAATCAGCAGGCATGGAGCTGTATTTCTAACTTGCTGACTTCAGCCTGGTGGGGAACCTGCAGGCTCACTGCCTCTTCCAGTGATTAGCAGCCTGTACCGATGGTGAATCTTAAGAAGGGGAGACAGTTCAGGAGCCTGCCGTCTGATGAAGCTCTGACTAAGCGAAGCATCAATTGGCACCGGGACTGTGACTGTTGCTTCTCTTAGCATCATGTTGAATCCCACGTCTGGTGAATGATCCGTACTTTCAGGATTCAAAGAGAAACTTGCTACTATAATAAAAAGCTTGGTCTACTAAATACTTATAGATAATGCAGCACTTACTTCACAGAGTCTTTCAAAATGTATCTGACTCTCCCCTGCTAATAACACAGTAGCTGTTTTGTGACATCACAGTCTATTGCCATGGTGTGTGCTATGATGCCATAAACAAAGGTACTGTGAGGTTAATAGGAGACAGGCAAATGTTTTTATACAGACCTTTCACATAGACTACCAAGATGTGCAGTAAACCTTGAAAATGAACATTGGAAATAAAAATGTGTTCTCTAGTAAATTTTAAGTTGAAACATCTTACTTATGAAAGTACATGCTGTGCAGAGTTGCTCTTTACAGCTTCACTTCTGCTGACTTTCAATGTTTCAGCTGACATATTTCATGACACAGCAGTCTCCTGTTGGTGTGCAGCAACTCCCTAACTGTGCTTTATGTACTGTGGCCAGCTTACGATGTGACTGCAGCCAGGTCCTGCACCACAGAGTGCACACGTCCCCTGGATTCTGTTTAAAATTTACTACTGGGCTGTCCCCTTCTTGTCCCCCTTGTGCCTCTTCTCATATAATACAAGGCCTGGACTTCAAAGTCTCAGTTTGTTTCAGGCACTCTTAAACATGCCTCTGAATTAGAATCAGAATCACTTTGACACATGCTGCCACTGATGGAATACAGAGTTTGCAAACTTTTGAAAAATAATGTACAGTAATAGGTGAATTAAATATAAAATATTTACACCATGTACTAGATATACAGGCAGCATGTTGAGAATTACAAAGCACAGAAGGAAAATCAAAATAAACAGGTTTTATACAAAATAAGTACAATACAATTAATACAGGAGTAAAATACAAGAAATGATTAAATGAACTAAATTCTAAGTCCATACCACTCACATCTTAGAAAAGGCCTTTGTATACAACTTAGCACGGTCTATATGGTATTGAGACAGGCCTCACTTGATTGCAAGATCATATAGACTTCACTTAGCACTGTCTGGATCCCAGCAGGCTTCACTGCCCTTCTAGTTCTGCAGCACTCCAGGATAAAGACTATTCATCCCCCAGAATTCCATTGGCTTTGCCAGTCCCTTTATTATGCATGAGATCAGGTGGTATGACCTTATAAGGGCTGCTTCCCCACCCTTCCCCAAGACCTCTTAGAAGCAATCCAAATTGTCTTTCTGTCTCCTTGAGAGACTTCCCACAATATCAACCAGCTTGTATAGCATCAGGCTAGTCAATTTCTGGCCCCATACTCAATCTAGGACTTGCTTGCCTTTTCTCTTTGTATTGTTCTCTCACACTTCTCAGCTCGATGTCCATTGTTTGACAGGCTGCAGAGCAAAGCCCCATTGTGCTATCCGACAATTACAAGATGATTTTTGGACATTACAGTATCTCCACCACTTTCATAGCAGGCTGGCCTAGTATAGACCTTTGCATGCTGCATTTTAAACACCGAAATCTATATAAAAGAAAACTGTAATATAGAAAATAATTGTATATGCATCGGTAGGGAGGAGTCTGTCACACTGCCTATCAGGAAGGTACTGTCATCAGTGGCTATAAAAATATTACTTGCATAGCAGGCAGATGCTTCCCTACCCGGTGCCAACAGCGACAACTTTGTAACATGGTTATCTTCCAACAGCGAACAGCCTTAGAATCCTTCCTGCTTCTGCATACAGGCCTCCTGAGTAGCAATTCACACTAGTGAGCCAACTAAGCTGACAAGTTTCAGCGGCTGCTTTACTCTACATGGTTTACCATAAAGTTTTGCTTCATTTTAAATCCTCTCAGTTGTGCTTATTTATAGCTTACATAGGTCCACCTTAAGCTACAGAGATACCTTTACAAGAACCCATGCATACAAATATTCAAGCATGCTATGTATTTTTTAATATAAACAACTGGTGGTTAACATCAACAATATTGTCAGGGATTCCTATAAAATTAGCCTTGCCTCATCATCTCTAGTTGTGGTCCCTGCTGAAAAATATATTTTTATTAGTCTGAAATGCTGCATACACCAACTCTGACACTTCTTTCCAACACAACAGCCCTCAACTGCTGCATCAGGAAAAAAAAGTCCCCTGAATGTTTCATTTTGCCGCAAGGCCTTCCATCTACTCTGGTGACAACAGCAGATGGCAATGTAATTTTTCAGGCAGTGGGAATAGCTCAAGAGAAGTTCTGCTTGCAGCTTTAGGTCTATAAGTTATAACTAAGAGTTATGAACAAATGATAGCAATTGCAAATCAATTATATTAAGGAAGCGGGTGGTACAGAGGTTAAGACTCTTCTTTATTATTAGAGTCTCTGATCTGCTGTTGTCTAAAGTATAATAATTCTGGAGGTCTTTGCTTTTGTCTCAGTTAACAGCAGCTTGCACTGCAAAACCACAGAACACAACTGGATGCAGCTGTCAGTCTTTCTGATTGGTACATGGTCACAGACCGAAACACAAAGGAAGACTCAATTACATGGTCCCTCTTGGCTACTACAGAGTTGTATTAGTAGAACAGTGTAATGAAGTCTGTGATTTATTTGGCTGCACTGAGCCTGGTCTGTGACAAAAGAGAGGACATTAGTTTCAGTGGCATCATTAATATTTTATACACAACTGTCAATAGCTCAGTCTTTGCTCTCAGTATTTCCCCTCATACCCCTTTTTTAAGCTCAGAGCCTTCCTTAGAAATTTGTTCTGCATAGACCTGACGTTCCTAAATACATCATATTAATATTTATAACAATCATAATTTTATTTAAAATGTAATAACCAGGTAATTCTGAGGGTATTAAATGCCCATTTTCACGGAGGATCCAAGCAGGTAACAATTGACCACAACTGAAACAATATAATAACATGCAAGTGTTATATACAACAAAAAATCTATCAGACTTACACTGAATATTTACATTTAGAGCACATTAATAATGGAGAGCAATGAGTACTAATGCCCGTAGTCTGGGTAACAAGCTTCCTGAATTAGTGGCCTTGATGGACAAGGAACATCTGGATATCGTGGCAGTCACAGAAACATGGTACACACAAAACCATGACTGGGACATAAACATACCAGGATACACTGTCTACAGGAGGGACAGGGAGGGTAAAAGAGGAAGAGGAGGAGTAGTTCTTTACATAGTTGAAGGAATAAAAGCAACAGAACAAAAGGGTAAACAGGGAGGAGAAGAAGCACTGTGGGTAAATTTGGAGACAGGCAATGGCACCACAATACGCACAGGGGTTGTATACAGACCCCCTTCTCAGGGGGAGGAAATGGACAGGGAAATGATAGAAAGTATACTTAGAATGGCAGAAAAAGGGGAGATATTGCTGATGGGTGATCTGAATATGCCAGATGTTAACTGGAGTGCAGTTGCAGCTGCCACTTCGAAGAGTGCAGTTATTCTAGATGCCCACAGGGGCATGCCTTAGACAACTAGTACTGGAGCCCACTCGAGAGGGAGCAATATTAGACTTGATTCTCTCAAATGGAGATGGAGAGAGGATCACAGATGTAGAAGTGGGTAGCCATCTGGGAACTAGCTACCATTGAACAGTATGGTTCACAATAAACACAGTTATTGAGTCAAGCCATACAAAGACAAAAGTACTGGACTTTAGGAGGGCTGACTTTGCCAAAATGGGTGAGTGCCTAAGGAATGCACTAGCAAATGGGCAGGAAGGAGGGGTGGAAGAACAATGGGGAATAATAAAACTGCCATCACAGAGGTAACAAGCCTTGTGTGAAGCAAATAAACAAAACAAGACGATGTAAGAAACCACTATGGTTCTTAAAGGAAGTGGCAGGAAGGTTCAAGAGAAAAGAAAGCATTCAGGAAGTACAAGGAATCGCAGAAGGAGCAGGACAGAGAACTGTATCAGTTAAAGCAAAAGAGGCTGGGAAGGCAGTCAGAACAGCAAAGGCCCAAACCGAGGAAAAGATAGCCAACTCAGTTAGGAAGGGGGATAAAACCTTTTATAGGTACATCAGGGAGCAAAGGAAGACCAAGGGAGAGATAGTGAGGCTTAATAAAGGGAGGGAGGGTGGGCAGAGGGAGACTGTGAAAAGGCAGAGATACTAAACAAATATTTTGCTCAGTATTTACAAATGAAGAGGGGAGGTACATAAACAAACAGTAGTAACACTCTGGATACAGAAGTTGATACCAGCCCATTTACAGAAGAAAGGGTTCTGAAAGAACTCTTAAAACTGAAGGTGGACAAAGCAATGGGGCCTGATGGGATTCATCCCAGAATTCTAAAAGAGCTAAGGGTAGAACTAGAGACACCACTGACTACCCTTTTAACAAATCATGGGAGGATGGGGTGGTACCGAGGATGGCAGATGTGATTCCTCTTCACAAAAGTGGGGAGGCAGAAGCAGGAACTACAGACCTGTTAGTTTAACCTCAGTGATAGGAAAATGATGGAATCACTTCTGAAGGAAAGAATTGTTGAGTATCTAGAGGCCAGAGGGCACAGGACCCAGGCAGCATGGATTCACAGCGGAAGGTCATGCCAGATGAATCTGATAGATTTCTTTGACTGGGTGACCAAAGTAGTAGATCAGGGAGGGGCTGTGGACATGGCCTACCTAGACTTTAGCAAGGCATTTGACACAGTCCCACACAAAAGATTAATATACAAGTTAGCCAGCCTGGGAGTGGGTCCCAAGATGACAGCCTGGGTAAAGAATTGGCTGGAGAATAGGACACAGAGAGTAATAGTAAATGGAGTCCACTCAGAAGAAAAAAGGGTTACTAGTGGGGTACCGCAGGGTTCAGTATTAGGACCGGTCCTCTCTCAATGTCTTTATGGGTTTACATCATGGAAGGACTGAAGGAAAAGTATGTCTCTTTGCAGATGACACTAAGATCTGCAACAGAGTTGATACACAGGGTGGGGTGGAAAGGATGAGAAGGGACTTGGCAAGGTTAGAGGAATGGTCAAATGTATGGCAGCTTAGATTCAATGCTAAGAAGTGCAAGGTAATGCACCTGGGAAACAAAAACCCAGGGGAAGAGTACACAATGGGGGGTGAGATACTAACAACAACAAAATGGAAAGGGACCTGGGGGTAGTCATATCAGATGACCTAAAGGTGGGCAAGCAATGGGAGAGGGCAGCAAGGAGGGTGTGGGGTTACTGGGATGCATAGGAGAGGCATCACCAGTAGAAAACAGGAAGTTATCCTCTGTACAGACAGCTGGTGAGACCCCATCTGAGTACTGTGTGCAGTTCTGGAGACCCAATCTCCGCAAAAACATAGACAGGATGGAAGCTGTCCAGAGGAGGCACTAAAATGGTGCAGGGTCTGCACCAGAAGACATATGAAGAGAGACTTAAGGAGCTTAATATGTATAGCCTCGAGGATAGGAGGGAGAGGGGGACATGATAGAAACTTTCAAGTACCTCAAGGAATCAACAAAGTCCAAGAGGGTAGCATCTTTCAAAAGAGGTGTGCAAGAACAAGAGGGCACAATTTGAAGATGGGGGCGGCTCAGAGGTAATTTAGGAAGTATTTTTTAGA
The DNA here is from genome assembly GCA_016271365.2 of Neoceratodus forsteri. Lineage (NCBI taxonomy): Eukaryota > Metazoa > Chordata > Ceratodontiformes > Ceratodontidae > Neoceratodus > Neoceratodus forsteri. Next base: position 638,843,909 of record CM028137.1, on the reverse strand, counting down.
GAGAGAGTTGTGGATGCATGGAACGGCTTTCTGGAGGAGGTTGTGGAGTCAAAATCTGTGGTGGAATTCAAGCATGCATGGGACAGTCATAAGGCAATTCTGGGGGTTGGGGGTAAGAAGAAGTAGGCTGCCGGTTAACTAGGATCTGCAGCTTATCCAGTAGGTAGGGAAATGGGCAGACTGGGTGGGCCAAGCGGTCCTTATCTGCCGTCAAATTATATGTTTCTATGTGAGGATGAGGTAATAATATCCAGATTGTGAGATCTGTTGCATTTGCATGCCATAGATTGGTTGCTTTTTAAGATCCTAATAATGCAGAGTTTTTACTGATTTATATTTTTTGGAATATGAATTTGTATTTTTGTTGCATCTCGTTCTGCAACGGCTTATTGCCTGTGCAGTAAAGATTGATAAGAACAGATACAATTAAGTAATCATGGGAGTCTAAACACCACTAAAATATAAAAATTAAAATCTCAGTCTAGTGGTGCAGAAGATGAGGTGTTAGATGCCTCACCTCCCACTACCCTGGAGACCCAGGTTCAGGAACAGATCAGGGTCATTTGGGGGCTGACTTATGCAAAGGAGGACAGCATCCACTGACAACTTTTCTCCTTTGGATAGGGGGACAGTAAGTAAAACTGCTTGGCTGCCACCTAGCAGAAGCTAGTTTTTTTTTTAACCAGGAGAGACACAGTAAGCTGAAGCTTGTTTCCAGGTGTGACCTGGGAGCACAAGGAAGTTAAATGACTTGCTCAGGGTCACACAGTATGCAAGTGGGGCCTGTGGGAATCAAACCTAGGTCTCCAGGTTTGCAGCTCAGAGTCTTAAACCACTGCGTTATATTGCCTCCTAGGTGGCACAGCAGTGGTCACCATAATCAAAAGCCATAGGCAGGCATTCAGGGTGTGCAATGTCTGAACACTGTCTGTGCATGCCATTGTACGCAACCATCTCTGACTGAAGGGGAGACACTTGAGGGAAGAACCATCTGTTAGCAGGATGATGCTGCAATCCCGCAGGCGCTGCTCCCACCATCCATGCCACCCACTCAACTATCGAGGTAAGGAAGCAGATCAGGTAAGTCCTGAATGTGGGTTGATGGGGTTGGGGGGGTCACTGCAGAAGGGGCCAATGGGGGCACTGCAGGAGAACAGATGAAGAAAAGTGTAAATCTATCTTTCATATTAAACTATGCCTAGTCGATAGGCAACTTGTCCAAAGTTGTGGAACTATATAACTCCAAACCAACATTAGACTTTTCAGATTTTGCCAAAGGTCACAAAAGCAATATGAAATGTGAAAGTATTCCTTCTGACTGGTCATTTTGCATTCCACATCCAGAAAACTGCTCCAACTAGCAGAGAAAAGTTGTGTTACCTACCAGGAGTAGTAAATCTCCAAGACAATCTCCTCCAGAGTGTCACACCTTTGGAACTGTAAGTCATCAGAATCAGGACTAACCGGTAACTTTTGCCTTGGTGGTGGCACCTACACTGATGCACACTTCTTCCATATATATAATGTGGGTGGCCACATAGTTTCTCAGTTTTCTGTTGGAGATGAGCTTGGTTTTGTATCATACCAAAAGGAATGGAAGACCAGAACCTTGACCAGCTACACAGGATAGGTAACTGTTAGGATGCAGAAAAGGAGAAGACACAGAGTGCAGAAACAGGTAAGTCTTCCACAGTATGTCAAATTAAACTGCGGAGGGTCAGTGGGCAGGTGAGCTGTGGGTCTAAGGATGGGATTCTCTTACTGATCTACTGTTACTCGTAAGTAACAAAACTATCTTCTTTTAGGACATCTTCCTCCACAAAGCCACACCTCTAAAGATTCACAAGCAATATGAAAAGTAGAGTGAGAAATGATAGGAGGTAGTCCGAGACATGCTGCACCAGATAAAATAAGAGTTCAGGGAGCAAGAAGCACACCAAATACTGAAACATTTCCATTTCAGACAGTCATGCCATGTAGATAATTTACAAGTTATCAGCAGAACCTCAGAAACTGAGTGGAAGATCCGAAGCAGGAAAGGTCTATGTCTTTAGCAAACTGAGTCAACATGGTGTAAGGACTGCAGTACTGGGTGCAAAAGACAGGCCTGGTTCTGTGACACAAGTCACGTCCACAGAGGGAGTGGGACATGGTATTCCACCAACATGTGCCAGAGCAGACAGAATCAAATTTTCCTGGGTGAGGCCACCAGTATCAGTGTTGCCCCTTCTGCGCAAACATGATCACTACCTACTAAATTAGATTGACAGGAGGAAAGGCATACAGAAACCTCCCCTTTCAGGAGAGGAACAATACCTTGCACAAACAAACTCAGAGCCTGGAGTGAGTGAGAAGAAACTTGGCAGTTTTGTATTGCATGGGTATGCAAAAAGGTCCAACTTGGGATGATCCCATTGGGTGATGTCTTCTGCAAACATGTCATTCAGGAGTTCCCACCCACTGGACTGAGCAACCAACCCAAGGAGACAGTCACTTGGGATGCTCAGAGAGCAGAGCAGAAATCTGGCCATGAGGTATATGCCATGTGCTGGAGTCCACTCCCATACCAGCATGATTTCTCTGCAGAGGGTACCCAGCAGAAAACATGATGATTCAATAATGATGTGTCACAAATGATTATCAGTTATGTTCAACGATCATGTTCAAACTTCAAAAACTGTCATTGCGATCATGACTAACAATGATTAAACATGAACATTAAATGGCCGCCAATCAAAAACCACAACGTTATGGAAATAATGACTGTTCTTAATGATGATCTCATATTATTAGGATGATTTAATGATTGGCCATGGTCAAGACTGCTACAATATATTAAAAAAAAAAGTTATCTTTCTTCTGTACTCATGGACTGCGTCTTGCCTTCTAATTAGACATATTCATTGGAATCCTTAGTTATGACACATCTTCTACACAAACACACCACTTTCAATTATATTTGCTCTGACACCTCACTTCTTACTAGAGTTGTAAAAGCTCAGACTGGTTTATATATAGAGATGGGAAAAGTTGGCAAACTTTGCTCCATACATTAATATGTGAATTCCATGGAATTTCGCAATTCCACATAGTGATGTTCCACCATGAAGTGCAGAATTTCACCAGCGAATTGTGGAATTTCACCAGAATTCCGCACTTTGCAGGGGAATTAAACTGTTTTCAGGTGAAAGTCCACTCTTCACGGTGAAACACTGCCATGTCAAAGTTTCTGAAGGTGGGGAAAACTTTTTTGCAGGGCTCCATGGAGGCACATTTCGGCTGCTTCGTAGCAAATGAAAACTTTGCCCCATCTCTATTTATATAGCTCTATCTCTATTCAGCAGTTCCCTTTAGAGTTGCGGTGAGTTCCTACAAGTACCTGGTTTGTTCTCAGAACCTTTTCTAACAGTTTGCAAACTAATAATGTTAAGGGAAAAATATTTTCAAAACAGAAATTACCACTCTATTAGCCCATAAATGGTGCTTTTGAAATTTGCAAGAAATATGCACATTAGATATGCAAATGTACATGCTATACCCAACATCCCATGTACTCTTCCTAAAGGGATTAAAACTTAACTTCAGATTATTTGCATTGCAATGTGCTTCTGTTGATAGATGAAATTCATATTTTCATATTAGTAACAAAACTTTAAGTATTACTAATGTGACTTGCAATTGTATATTACAAAAGTAATATAATTATCAATGATCATCAATGATAATTTCTTAATCATCCACAGATCATCAAAAACCATCATACTGATTTAAGCTTACATAAATAATCAATAATCTTCAGTAGGTGATTTGAAAGTTACATGTTTGATGATCAAATTATGGTCTAGATGATGATCTTAGATCACACTCTGCCTTAATGATCACATGGTAACATTTGATGATTAACAAGGATTAGTCATGACTGACTTTCAAAAAACATGACTGGTGATTTACCAATTCACCTGGGCAGGACAGAGTTCTTCTTTGTATGTTGAGTTAGTTATAACACAGATGTCCATCTGAACTAGTAACTTGATGGCCCTAAATGTGAGGGGTGAAGGCATAGAGCCCACGAAAAATGGCCCTGGTCTCTAAACTGCTGCTGTATCATGAAGAACCAGACATCCTGTGTCTGGACTGCACCCAGATGTACTCCCCTGTCCATACTTAAGGCACCCATGGTGAGGATTCTGTCAAGGGTGGCCAGAGAAATGGGAACCTGTAACTCAATGGGAGAGATCTTGCCACCAGCAAAGGGCTCTGTGTCAGGTGGTTCATAATCAAAATAGTGTGAGTCCAGGGCCTGAAATGTCTCAGCTCACTCAGCATGAAACTACTGGGGATGCACATGTGGAGAAGGCCAAAGGGACAGTCACTATGTTGGCTGTCATCATGCCTAAGAGCTGTAGGATACATATGGCTGCGACACGGTACCTGGAAGTAACCAGTGTCACCTGATCAATAACAGTGTTGGCATGAAAATCCAGAGGAATGCCCAGACCAGTGCTGCGTACAAGACAATGTCTATAAACTGAAGGTGATGTCAAGCAACCAAGACTTATTTGGGTTCACTGATTAGGCATTCCAGTTGACCTGAACAACTGGCAAGTCCCATACAATGTCTGAAATACCACATCCTTGGGCAGTGCTTTGAGAAGTCAATCCTCTAAGTACAGAGACACATACAGGGCTTCCCAGGTAAGAGAGACAGCCACCAGAGCTAAGCACTTGTGGAAGGTGCACAGCACTTAGGATATGCCAAATGGCAAGACATAAAATTAATTTATGCCCTCTAGAAGGAAGCAGAGGCATTTCTGTAATGACTATGATGAATCTTGATTTGTTCTGTAGGCACACATCCTGCATATCTCTCCTTGCAGAAGTGAAGGAAGAGAAACTGAAGGGAGGCCATGCAAAACGTTTTGTACCCAATGTACTAATGCAGATCCCTTAGAGTCAGGACTGGATGCAGATCATGCATCTTTGGAACTAGAATGGATCTGAAATTGAAGCCCAGATTCTGTTCAGCCAGGGGCAGAGGCTAAATGGCCCATATGTCTAAGAGAGTCTGGACTTCAGTTTGTAGGACTGACAAATGGCCTGGATGTCAGTGACAAGTGCTGGGAGTATGCACTGGAAGGGATGCAAGCAGATTTGGCACAGGACTTTCCCAGATTATACCAAGGACCCAAGATCTGATGTGCTCTTTGGCCATTTCATCAGAAATGAGGAGATCCTGCCCTGTACCTGAATCCATATGTTAGGAGGTACAGAGTGGGGCATAGGGGAGTCAGAAGGTGGTGGGAGCACTGCCAGTATGTGGACCATTGGGGTCTTGAAGTGGGCATCTGAAGGCTGAAACAGAAGGGTGGTGGACCTAGGAACGGCCCAACCAGAGCCTGATCACGGGTGAAGTATGAGCCTCTACAAAATAAGCCTTTGCCACACTCACGTGACAACTGGGTAGTAAGAAACGTCAAAGAGTGGTGAGTCATTTTAGAGGATTGTAGGTCTTTAAGTGTAAACTCCACATCATGGGTAAACACTTTCTGTTCATGAATGGGCAAGTTAAGAACCAACTGTTAGGCATCAGTAGTGAAACAAGCAACATGCAACCATGTGTACCCGAGAAGGCAGATACCAGAGGCGACAGCACTAGTGGAAGCATCAGAGACACTGTGTGCAGACTACAGAAAATGTTTACCAATATCTATACCACAAGCAACACACTACTGAATCTCGGTCTTGACAGACAATTTGTACAGCTTGTCAAGCACAGTAGATGGGGATTTCCACAGTTTATTTCTGATATTTAATCATATAGGCCTAGTGCTTGGCAATAAAGAGAGTCCAATGAGGCAGAGGCACAATTCTGTCTGCCCAAAACATCCAACTGTCTGGATTTCTTATCAGAGAGCAAAGAGACCATGTGTTAGCGGGTCTAAGATTGATCATGAACAGCCATGGTGACCACAGAGTAAGTTTCAGCCTATATGGATAAAGAAATCTTAGTAAAAGGGGGGATACTTTTATATCCACCTTACATGGGACAGCTACTAAATCACTGGACATGCACCAAACAGCCATGATGGCTTCATTCAAAGCAGGATAAATAGGAGGAATAACCATTAGGCATTCATACAGATCTTGTTTAGTGAAATCCTCTTTCTCAGACGCACACACCAGTTTGTCCTGCATTAGCATAGCACAGCTTGATAGAAAGCAGGGGGCAACAAGCAGGTAATGTATAGCACTAGAGTGAAAGCAACAATATAGGCTGTTCTCCTTCATTAACTCCCTCCATATTCAAAAGACTATATTCATCATCTTCTTCCTCAGGCTAAGGAAAATCGACTATAGGAACCATAGGCTGCATATAGGCAGGGATGGAGGCAGTATCAGATCAGCAACAGAGGCAGACCCTAGGTATCCAATAGCAAACATTAACAGAAGGGACAGGCAAGTCTGGACCATCAATATGGTAATCACTGATAAGGATGGAAGCAGGTACTGAAATAGTTCAAAAACAGTCACCACAACCACAGCATTAATGTTGACTGCACCAGCCACTGAAGTTCATGACCAAACTGATAATGGGGCAAAGCTTTTCGATGATAGCTATACACCATTAATAGTGGGGGAGTCAGAGTTAATCCCTGACCTTGGTGTCTGATTGATGGTCAGGCTGACAAAGGAGGTCACTGATGGGGCAACAGACTTACCCTAACCAACAAAAGAGATGAATGGGTCTGGAGGTAGACATAGACTGAGTACCTCAGTGAAATTCTGATGAAGAGGTCTTATTAGTCTTTTCTTTTGATGAATCTTACCTGTAAGACAACAACTGAGGGGTTCCCATGGACCTGAACCTATGGAATGAGATGGTGAAACCAGAGCAGAAGCTGCAGCTGTTTGCTTGGCATTCTTAATTTTCTGCAGCAAGCTTTTTAAAGCCTTTCTATGATTTTTCCTCATAGCCTGTGGTTAAAACCCTGACTTTACAGTTCTTCATGTCATGCAAATGACCCAGACAGCAAACACAATTCATACGAGTGCCATCTCTTAAGATTTTCCGACCACCCCAACAGAAGTAAACAAACTCTGCCCACAGCCAATAGGGCTGCAGCTGAGGAATCTGGGGTAAAAATACTGAAAATTTGTTTTGCAATCTTTTTATACCAAATTTTCAACATAGTCCTGTTATGACCCTGCCACATTAAGAAGGGCAGAGAAAATGTTCAACTCCTGGCCTAAAGGTGATTTTGTGCAGGGACTGCGAAATAACTTTCAGGACACAGTAACACATTTTGGGCAGGAGTTGAAAATGAGGTGAAAATGACAGCAGTCACATTCATGAGGTTCTGTAAAGATATGACTATGTTGTAAATGTGGGGTAAACATTTTGAAAATTACCAAAGTTATGATCCTGCATTTACAATATTCAATGTAGGCTCCTAACTTTATTATTTAAAAATTTTTACACCACATTTTCAATAAAGCCTTCTTATGATCCCATCTCATGAACAATCGCAGAAAAAAATGTTCAACTCCTGCGCGAAAGGGGATTTTGCACAGGGATCACAAAATCACCTTTTGGGATGTTTAAAAAAAAACAAAAAAACATTTTGGCCAAAATTTGAAAAATGACAGCTGGCACACTTATGAGGTTCTGTGAAGATATGGCTATATTGTGAATTTGGGGGAGAAATATTGAAAATTACCAAAGTTACGCGCCTGCATTTGCAAAATTCTATGTAGGCTCATAACTTTGTTGCATTTCAATATTTTTACACCAAATTTTCAACATAGCCTCCTTATAACCCCACCTCATGAACAAGGGCTGAGAAAATGTTCAACTCCTGCACAGATCTACCTGAAAGATGGCGACCACACTGGACTAGCAGTCAGGACTTCTCCGATTGTAATCTTTTGCTTGCTGAATTGTTATTTTGCCTGTTTTTGTTTTCTCCCGCTTGCTCCATCTAAGTCCTACGCTAAGTTTTGCTGCTATGACTTTTTGTTTCTTTTGTTTTTTAGCTGAAGTGTCTAGCATTTTCCCCCGTGGATGACCCCTTTGGATTTCTGAGGATTCGCCCAGTGCAGGAGGTTTTGCGGCCTGGCTCCTAATTTGCTTGCTATCTAGCTTTGTGGCTTTCTAGCTTTGCAGATTTTTTGGTGGACTGCTGTTGGAGGAACCTCGTTGGGGATTGTCTACTGGGACTTGCACAGGGTCAACCTTGCAGTCATGCGATTCTTCATGCAACTATGAACCACCTGAGGAACTGTAACTAAGAACTATTGGTCTGTCTAAGCGGTGTGCAGGTGTTGCTTTGTGTGTTGGACTCTGGCCCGGATTTTTAACACTTGAAGGGCGGTGTGGGTCTGGGAGCTGTGTTGGGTGGGGGGTCCCTCCTTGCACCTAGGGCCATCGGTTGATTGTGTTTCTTATGACCAAGTGCAAGTTACTTTGCATAGTCTCCGGGGAGTCAGAATAAAATCAAGGCTCTCCTAAGTCTCCTGGGGACAGTCCTTGTGGCATGCCTCCTGGTGACTGTAGCTGCGTGTTCGGGTGGCTGGGTGTGCAGCCTGTGAGTTGGTACAATTTGGGAGGGGGCTTCCTGAGATCTAGCTTGCATGCCCCAGCCCATTGCTTGTGTTGTTCATTTCCTGAGCTGTGCCTTGGAGACTTTAGGACCACTGCTTGGACTAAACCCTGCTATTCCTCAGCTGCTGCTGTTCATTCCCTGTGGAGCCTGGTGGATTGACTCAGTTATGTTCCTCTTTGGCTTTAAACTTGGTCTGGCTTATATGGTAGTTTGCCTTTCTTTTTTCAACGGATGGTGAGCACATCATTTGTCTCTCTTTACGCGAGGAGCACTGTGACTTTTACAACATTGTGGATTATCCTGGTCTTAATCTCCTTGTACCTCCTTAACCCCGAGAGATGTGACTCAAGTTGACGGGAATCTTTATGACTTAGTACTGTTATGGATTTTAAACTTATTTTTTAGTTATTTTGTTGATTAGCTTAAATTTGTTTTTCTTTTCTGTTGGATTTTCCTCTATTATGTAAGAGGTAGTGGGGATCGATCTATTCTGGACAGTTTATCCAGTGTGGTGAGAGTGCGCTGTTTTACTATAACTCAAGCTAGAATTTACTTTTTAGTTTGAATTTTATTTTTCTTATTCATTGTATTGTCTTGTATTCTGTCTTGGAGAGGGGGTATTTATAGGTGTTCTTTGTGAGAGTTGTAGTACAGCTTATGTTATTTTGCTATGTGTAAGTATAAGCCTTTTAGGGGTTGGGGGAGTGCGGGTGTGTTGTTTCTGCTGGTTTGGGGGAAATTTGGGGTTGACGATGTGTTGGCCTGCTGCTCTCCTGGTCAGGCACTACTCCCCCTCTGAACTTCAGGACCTCCGCCCCTTTTATTGTCCTCCCCTACCTGCAGCAGTTTATAGCCACTGCAGGGCACTGGGTATTGTCAACAAGAGGCGGAGGTGGGTTGGGGGTCCCGAACTTCTTGGGGGGGTGAGTGGGGCAGCCGTATCAGGGTTGTACAGACCAGGAGATGCCCTGGGGTGAAATGGTCTTTAGAATGTGGTTCTCCATATCTAGTTTTCATACCCAAGGGCTCCAGTATTTCTGGGCCAATAGCTCGGGCGGCCCCGGAATCCCATCCTACTCAAGTGGTGTTATGCAATGCCAGGTCTGTTAGGAACAAGACAGCAGTTATCGCTGATCTTGTTGGGACAGCTGACCTGGCCTGTATCACAGAGACCTGGCCTGATGACAATGCCAGACCCATTTTAGAGGTGGCAATCCCGGACAGGTTCTCGGTGATACACCACTTGAGATCGGACTGCAGGGAGGGAGTGTAGCCATCTGTTTTAGATTGGAATTGGGCCTTACTGGTGTGCCAGTTGAGGAGGTCAGATAATTTGAAATTTACCATAGTAGCACGTGAGGGCTGCAGGATCGTTCTCATCTACCATCCACCCGGGGGTGAGAAACTGTTCCTGCAGGAAGTAGCAGACTCCACCATCAACATGGCATTTGAGTCACCCAGATTGATGGTCTTGGGTGAGTTTAATGCCTGGGTCTATGATCAACTCTCGCAGTTTGGACAATACTTCCTCCAACTTATGAATTTGTTGGGGTTCACACAGGTAGTTGCTTCTGTTACTCATAGTTATGGTAACTCATTTGATCTGGTCTTCCTCCTGGGGATGGAGACCTCTGACTTGGTGGTGGAACCAGTCGTATAGTCTGATCACCACACTGTAAGGTTCAATCTCCAGGCCACTCCCTTGCAGGCCTGCCCCTGTGGAGATGGTCAGATACTGCCCTTTGAGGGATGTGACCCGGAAGGCCTACTGGCGGTGTTAGACCTATTGGGACTCTTAGGGTTAGGCGAGGATCTGGAGAGTTTAATTCAGGCCTATAATAAGGTTGTTACTGAAGCTCTGGATTCTATCGCCCTAGTCCGTGTTTGCCCTCTCTCTCTCTCTCCGCCCTCAGTTCTCTTGGTTTGATGGGACCTTGAGGGAGTTACGCTGGACGAAGGTTAGAGCAATGCTGGTGGAAATCTGCCCTTGAGAATGACCACCTTAGACTGATGGATCATTATCAAATCTATCAATCTGCAATCACTCGTAAGAAGGCAGAGTTCCTGTCCAGTGAGATTGCTGCTGCTCAGAATTGATCGGCTCAGCTCTTTCAAACTGTGGACAGGTTCTGCAACCCAACCTGTCAGCAGGATTGAGGTGCATTTTCACAGTTTAAGTGTGATGAGTTTGCTCATTTCTTTGCAGATAAGGTGCCCAACATCAGGGCTGAGATCCATTCAGCGCTCTCTATGGGGGTTGATGGTGGTCAGTGCTTGGTCACTCCTCCTTGGTTTTCTAGGATATCTTTCAACCAACTGGAGATTGCTGACATTGAGCGGATTGCCCAGAGTTTGCGTCCAATGTGCTGTAGTTTTGATCCAGGCCCAACACGCCTATTACTGGGGTGTACAGAGTCCATCGGCCTGGCCCTTGCAAAGATTGTGTGGTGCTCCTTAGAGTTGGGTGAGTTTCCCAGCTCCCTGAAGGAGGAGGTGGTGGCGACACCGCTCCTTAAGAAAGCTGCTTTGCTAACTACAGGCTTATCTCTATCCTTCCCATTGTTGTGACAGTGATTGAGAAAGCAGTTGCACTGCAACTGGAGAATCATCTTACCATCCACGATGTCTACGATCCCCTCCACTCTGGTTTCCAGAAGAGACATAGTACAGAGACTGCTCCGGTTTGGGTGCTCGATGATCTTCTGATGGCAAGAGATCAGAATCGCCATTTCATCTTGGTGCTTCTTGATCTCTCTTCAGCATTTGACAGTGTGGACCATGGGGTGCTGCTCGAATGCCTGAGGGTTATCTGCGGCCTGGCTGGTCCAGTCTTCAGATGGTTTCAATCTTTCCTCGCCAGCAGATTTCAGAGGGTGGTGGTGTTTTTTTTCCCCTCTGATCCATTCTCTGCCATGTGTGGTCCCCCAGGGCTTGGTGCTGTCCCCTATGTTGTTCACAGTGTATATGCTGCCCCTCGGAGACATTGTAAGATGATATGGGCTGAGGTTTCACTGCTACGCTGAAGACACACAACTCTATCTGTCTTTTGCGCCTGACCAGGATAGTGTGGTCTCGGTCTTTAACAGCTATGTAGCAGAAATCCATGACTGGATGAAATCCAGCAGGCTGAAACTGAATTCCAAGAAGACTGAGGTGTCAGTGGTGGATCCGGGTCACTGGATAGAGAGGTTGGTAGTGGGGTTACCCTATGGTCTTTGGCTTGAGAGTGGCCAGCTGTCTTCCTCCAAACTGGTGTGTGACTTGGGGGTGGTTCTTGATGATGGGCTGACACTGCATTCACAGGTGTCAGCAGTTGTCAAGTCTTCCTTTTACCATCTTAGGAATATCACCAGGATTAAGCACCTTGTTCCATCCTGTGACCTGCTTACAATGATCCATGCCTTTGTGACTTTGCACCTAGACCACTGCAACTCCCTCTACCTCCAATTCCCAGGGGTCGATATCTGTTGCTTGCAGCTGGTGCAGAACATTGCAGCATGGTTATTGACTGGGTCTTCTCGTTCCAGTCGCATTACTCCTGTGCTGCACGAACTGCACTGGCTGCCTGTACAATGGCGGATTACCTTCAAGGTCGGACTTCTGATCTATAAGGCCCTGCACAGACTGGGTCCGAGCTATCTGCAAGAACTCCTGACTCCCTACAGCCCTGGACCTTTCCGCTCAACTGAGGAGGGGTTGTTAGACGTTCCTTGGGTCCGTCTGAAAACATCTGGGGCCTGAGATTTTATATTTGGTGCGCCCACCCTGTGGAACTCTCTACCTCATCAGATTCAAGAGTGCAGGACTATGGAGAGCTTCAAGGAAAGGCCTAAAAACCTACTTGTTTCAGCAAGCATTCAGCATTTAGTGATTATGTTATCTGACTTACTTAAATTTGTATTGTAAAGAATTTTAGACTGTTTTGTTCCATTTTATATATTTTAATAATGTACTGCATCTTGGTTTTTAGAATTGTGCTCTAAAAATGAAGCCTATTATTATTGTTATTATTACCTAATGACAGTGCAATTGTTCATGAGGTAGGGTTCCAAAGAAGGCATGTTGAAAATCTGGGCCAAAAATATGTACAAATGCCCAAGTTATGCCACGAAGTTAAAAAACCCCATGGAAATACACTAAACAGCATACCTGTTTTTTCAGTTCACTGTCCTGCTTTGAAGAGTGAAGACATGTCTGCGGTCCCAAAAGGATAACGGTGTTGAACCCCCAATGGGTAAGTAAGGGCTTGGGGGGGTGGAGGTGGGTGCTGAATGGGAGGGTCTGGTGGGGAGCAGTTATGGGCACAAAAGACATTGAAGGATGGTTTCCTTTTTGCAGGGTTTTAAAACACCACCACTACCAGGAGGATTTCTCATCAGGACACTGGGGGATTGGGCACCCCCAGTTTCACTGTTATGTTAATGGGGTGCAGAAAGGGAGGGTCAAGTGGGGGGGGGGTTATGTATTTCAGCAGTCATGGACCAGCAAAAGCAGAAATTACCATGCATGCATGGTAGTGGACTGGGAGGGGACGGTGCAGTGAGGAGTTGAGATGGAGTCACTGGGGTATTGGGCACCCCCAGTGTCACTATTATGTTTCTTGAGGGGGTGGTGGGTGCTGAGAGGGAGGGTCATGTGAAGGGTTATGTATTTCAGCAGTCATGGACCGCCGAAAGCAGAAATTACTGCACATGCACAGTAGTGGACAAGGGGGTATGATGCGGTGAGGAGTTGTGATCGAGACACTGGGGGATTGGGCACCCCCAGTGTCACTATTATGTTTCTGGGGGTGGGATGGGGGTGCATGTTGAGAGAGAGGGTCAGGTGGGGGGGTTATGTATTTCAGCCATCACGGACTGCCGAAATAAAAAAAAAATAGTACGAGTGCGGAGTGTTCTACAGAGATAGAAGTGACATTTATCACTTCAACATGTTGTTCATTTGCAAGGAATATAGGAGTCCTTTTCTCAAAGCAAAAGGTCTGCAGGGCTCCACCCCACTGTAGCCCTAAAAAGCATTTGTCAATGCCAAACGTTTGCTTGCATACTGTGACAGTTTTTAATCCCACTCAAAAGATGACTTCATGGAGTGACTGCAAAAACATGCTTCAGAGGGTATTTAAAAAATTACACCTCTCTTGTTCATGAAGTGGGGTAAAAAAATGCTACTGTATGTTGAAAATTTGTTGTCAAAATCTGGAAAACTAGCATAGTTATGAGTAAACGTTGAAGATATTCAAAGTTTCTTCATAACTTTGTTGTTTTTTAGGATTTTAAACACAAATGTTCAAAGAAAGTGAAAACTGTTTAACCAGGAAAGGCCAGATCTTGTTTCCAGGTGCAACCTGGGAGCACAAGGAAGTTAAATGACTTGCTTACGGTCACAGTATGCAAGTAGGGGCTGATGGGATTCATACCCAGGTCTTCAGGTTTGCAGCTCAGCACCCTTAACCACTATGCTATACTGCCTCCCAACATAGTCTTTGTGTGACCCCACCTTATTATGAAGGTCTATGTTGCGACTATTAAACAGACTTCACACATGCCCATGTCTCTATTCTAAAAAGGAGGTACAAAAAAGATGTGGGTGCTCCTTTTAAGACGTGTAACCACCCACTTAAGGCTCACACTGTCATGAGTGCAAACTTCACAGAGTATAGGGGCAAGTAAGTAAGTGGTTTAGTCCACATTCACATCACAACAATACACAGTGTATCACTACAGATGACAGATAGAAACTTAAAGGGACACTGTTAGCTTTGTTCCTCGTTTTCCTTCCAGTTTTTATTTGTGGGTCTCTAGGCATATACTTGAATAAAAGTTACTCTACAATGCCCCTGCACATAGCAAAACATAATCCATTTACCTATTTTTGTTAATTTTGCATTATTTGCCTTACCTGTAGCCCATCCTTAAATCCCCTGCCCACCAAAAGCAGATTCACACTGAGAGCACGCATCTACCAGAAGCACTGTCCCGAAATGCACATTTTAGCATCCCCATAGAAAAAAACAGTACAGCGTGCTAACATAAAATGCTCAAGTCATCTGTGAAGCAAAACTGAGCACTTGTTGAGCTGCAAAATAGTTTTTAACCTTGGTGCCGAAATCTCACACATACGCAATGGTGACACATTCTCGCATCGTGGGATCTTTGCACCGTCACTACTGCAATGTGTGTGAGATTTCGGTACCAGGGTTAAAAACTATCGTGTGGCTCAATGAGTGCTCGGTTTTGCTTCACAGATGGCTTGAGCATTTTATTTTAACATGCTGTACTGGAGTATGTTTTCTTTGTACGAGGATGCTACAATGTGTATAACAGCAGTATAGCATCATGATCAGCCTTGGTGATCACTGGCCTGTCACTTTCAAACCTCCTGCAGCCCAAGCTGCATTGGACACGACAACGACACACCTCTGGAGGCTACTACTCTACTCTCACAATATGTTTGCTCCTCGCTTGCTTATGCAAGCACACAGAAAACATTTATGTCAAAATGTTTACTACTAACATGCACTGCTGCTTTATTTATTTGAATTTTGGTAACCAGGTAGGCCCACTGAGACCATGCAATCCCTTTTTCAGTGACGACCCGGGGCTTTAATCTTCCCATGTTCTTCCAAAACCTTGCATACAGGAAAGTTGTCCTTCCTGTCATACAATCAGGGACCTGACATTACAACCCCCTCCCACCCAAAGACTGTAATGACAGTTTTACTTTATACTGCCCATTACTTGATAGTGGGGTGACATGGACCAGTTTAATTAGCACAGTAGCACAACACCGTGGTACACTGTACACTTTGCGCTTTTCAGGTTTAGCTGGTATGATTGTGATGTTTCTTGCAGTAATTTATTTGACTGCAGAGGAGATCTGCCCCCTTTAAATACTTCACCGCTGATAGTGGACTCAAATACTGTCCCCGAGTTTGCCTCAAAAATGTTCTCTATCCCTCCCAAATTCTTCTCACCTGTACCACATTAGGCAGATATTCCTCAGTTAACCCTTTCAGAATTGCTCTGATCAGCATCTATCCCATGTGAAAAAGGTGCTAGCTACACAGATGAAATGCTGTAATCTCAGCTTTTAAAGCAAAAATTCATATTTCAAACCTTGCCAATAATTTGTTCGGCAAGGTTTGAGATTTATGGGGCAGACTGTAGGAGAGACTATGTTCACTAAATATTGTTTTATTAAATATATGCTCATGTTCTGTTTATGGGTATGCAAGGGACAGGAGGCTGGTAGGTAATGTTGGGTACTTCAGTGCTTGACACGGATAACGTAGAGTCTAGTGAAAAGGGAACAGCACTATCACCTATACAGTCTCATTATTCGGTCCCTTCACAGCCCCTAATGACGTGCCCCAGAGCAAGTAACCTGACTCTCTAGAGTTTCATTCCTATCAGCTGTGAATTTGGGAAGCAGCAGTACCTTCACCGACAATAAGATGTGTTATGCAGGGTAGAAGTAGGCAGCTGGTAGGATCCTGCAGCAGCCTAGGTGCTGTCAGGCTGAAGCATGGATTGTGCAGTCGAGCCATCGCAGCTGGAGCTCAGTTTGACAGTGTGGCAGTCCCATTCCCAAATGGGCTTTAAGATCTGGATTGCCTGTCCAATTTGCAATTCAGGACATCTCCCTCTGCAGAAGAAGTCAGGGAACAAGGCAACAACAACAAAACCGAATGCACAGACAGACCACCAAGCACTCCAAGAGCAATGTCCCCATCTCAGTGTAGCCAACTCGCAGCACTGGTTCAATGTTACCATTTATGCATTTAGTTCTCCAGAGGTTTGGAGAGAAACACAGAAACCAAAGCTTGGGATTGAGCATGGAGTGACACCAATCTGCATGGATGGAGAGCAGATGATCCAGCCCACCAGTCTACAGCAGAGGAAACACAATGTTGGTTTGGAATTGGTAACTGACGAAGAAAGGATGCAGAGAAGGGCTGCTGACTTTTCTTTGGATGTCAGGATGAAGCAACTCAAATGAATGCACATTTTAAAGGGAAGGCATTGTTATTCCAAGGTGATCCAGCCCACTCCATGTTAGAAAAGAAAAAAAAAAAAACATTTCCAACTGCTTGCTACTACTCCATTTATTTGCTTTAAACTTGTAACTGGCAGCTCTGCAAAAAAAAATTTCTCAGTTGATTTGGGTGAATAATCAGCTGCACTGGGCTCAGAGATTGCAGGTTTGACATAGGCAAGCCTTCTACTGATTAGGGCTAGGATTTGGGGATTGCCAGGTTTTAACACTGGTGAGCTCTTTACTAATCTTAGGGAGGCAGCATAGCACAGTAGTTTAAGGCTCTGAGCTGCAAATCTGGTGACATCCAGCAGACCAGACCTGGGTTTGAATCCCACAGCTTCCACTTGCAAGCTGTGTGACCCTGAGCAAATCACTTAATTTCCCTGTGCTCTCAGGTCACACCTGTAAAAAAAGCTTTCAGCTTAGTGTGCTACTCCTGGTTAAACTAAAAAAAAAAATAATCTGGATAAGAAGGATGTCAGGATTGACTTGGGGAGTCAAGCCCCCCTTAAGGATAGGCTGATAGATACTAGAACGAGGACTCAGGCTTTCAAGATAGGTGGGGCTATTGCTGGACTACCACTGCTACTACCTGTTTGACAAGCAAGAACACCAGATGTTACGGGGAAGGACAAGGAGCAGGTTGAGTATGACAATGCTCAGCTCGTTGCTGGGTGGTATCATGTAGATAAATGGATGCAGCCTCTGTCTGATCGGTGTGGCTGCTTCCTTTCAACTACATGAAGTCTCTGCCCATAATCCAACAGAAAAGCATCATGTTTAGCCTCACTGATCATTAGCCTGTCACTGTTGAGCCTCCTGCAGAATAGCTTCATGGAATGTAACAGAGACGTGCCTCTGAAACCTGCTATTCTATTCTCACAATAAGTTCACAGGATGTTTACGAGTTAAGGGGACCAATGGTCCATAGGAAACTCACCACCTGTAGGTGGAAATTAAAGACATCTATTTAATAAAATAAGTCTTTCTTTGTCTCATGTAGCAGCCACGTTTGTTTTTAAAGATAACCATACTTTCACTGTTAACAATATTAGATGGTAATGAATTCCAGACTAGAATTATTCTCTGGGTAAACCAGTTATTATGCCTGTTTGTCCTATTAGTATTTCTTTTTAATTTAAATTATGAGATCTTGTGGTAAAGTGTCTGTATATCTAGCTAACCCCAGAGTTTCCATAAGATATTCATCTTTAATTGCACTATAAACAAAACAGAGATCTCCCCTCGTTTGTCTATATAATAAAGAGTACAGTCCCAGATGCTCAAGTCTTTGAACATAACTCAAATCTTTTACAGTAGTTATTTGTTTTGTGATTTTTCTTTGTACACCCTCCACTAATTTTTTACTTTGATTAGTTATGCACATAGTGGAGCACAATATTCAAGGTGAGGATGTACCAAAGTTGAGTAAAAGCGTAACATGACCTTAGGATCTCTACTTTTGATATTTTATAGAATGCTTGATAATTTTATGACACTTTTAACTGCTGTTTTATTATGCATTTCAAAGGTCAATTTGTTATTAATTATCACTCCCAAGTCAGTTTCAGTATTAGTTTCTTGTAGTTGTATATCATTTATCATGTAAGTGTTTTTAATGTTATTACACCCCAAATGCATAACTTTACATTTTTTAATATTAAAACTAATTTTATTATTTTTTGCCCAGAGTACTAGATGATTGAGGTTATTTTGCAAATTAGCTGCAGATGATGTGTTGTTAACTATGCAGCCCAATTTACAATCATCTGCATACTTAACTGTCCAGGTATCTCCAAAAGTTTGCATAGATGATATTAGAATTTTAAATAATGTTGGTCCCAAAACTGAGCCCTGAGGTACACCACTTGTGACTGGTCCCCATTCTGAGAGGTATCCTCTTAGGGCTACTCTCCGTTTCCGATCGGTGAGCCATGAAGACATCCAATTCACAATATTTTTTGGGGGGATATTAAACTTAAGGAGTTGTTCAATCACGATCTTGTGTGAGACAGTGTCAAATGCCTTAGAATAATCAAGGTATATGACATCCACCGTTAGACCTTCATCAAAGGCCGCACTCACATATTCAAAAAAATAAATTAAGTTGGTTAAGCAGGATCTACCTGATTGAAAACCATGCTGGTTAATATCTATTAAGTTGTTCTGTAGAATATGTATTTCTACCCATTTTTGGATAAGTTTCTCTAACATTTTGCAAATAACAGAGGTTAAACTTATGGGTCTATAGTTGTTCACATCTTTTTAACCGGTTTTATAAATAGGGGTTACTATAGCCTCATTCCAGATTGAAACAGTTTTACCTTCTTTCAGTGAAGTGTTAAAAAGAATGGTAAAGGGACCTTTTAATACCTGACTCAATTATTTAATTAATTTAGGGTGTATCCCATCAGGACCTGGAGAACCATTACATTTTAGATGTAAGAAAGCTTCCAAAATCTTATTTTCTGTGAAGAGTGTCCATTCATAATTGTAACATTCCGGAATAATGGGGGTTAATTCTTTATGATTAAATATACTTAGGAATTGTTTATTGAATTGGGTTGCCATTTCTGTTTCGTCACTAATTACTTCACCGTCTATTATTTATGGGCCTAAGTTTGATTTATTACCACGTAATGACCCTATGTAGTTAAAGAAGCTTTTTTTTTTTTATTGTCTTTTGTATTTGTTGCCAACTGTAGTTCTAAATTTAATTTAGTTTTCCTTATAATATTTTTGATGTTAATTGTGCTCTTTTTATATTGTTTCCAATTTTCACCAGTCGGTGATTTCTTAAATTTCTTATAATGCTTCCTCTTCCTATTAATTTTTTTTTGGATTTTCCCATTCCACCAAGCTGGAATCCTATGACTAGTTTTATACTTTGTTCTGTTAGGTACCCATTTACTTATACAGAATTGTAATTTCTTCCAAAGTAAATTCCATACTGTGGTTAAGTTCTCATCTCCAAGTTCTTTCTCCCATTCCCAGCAGACAAGGTATTCTCTCATATTTTTATAATTGGCTTCATTAAAGTTTTTCATAGTAGCAGACCTTCTAATTTGTTTTGTAGTAGTAATAATACTATATTTGACCATGTTGTGGTCACTGGTGCCTAAAGGTTCAAGGACACTAGGAGCAGTAATATCCTCATCGTAATTAGTTAGGACTAGGTCCAGTAGATTGTTTCCTCTAGTACTGCTCAATACTAACTGCTCCAAGTTGGAATTAATTGTAAAATTAAGAAATGTGTTCTCCAATGAACCAACAGCATTTAGAGTGGACCAATTAATGTCAGGAAAATTACTGTAAAGTCACCCATCAATATATAATTTGATCATACTTTCATATTCTCCAAATGAGACAAGAATCTTTCTGTTTCAATATTAGTTAAGTTGAGAGCTCGATAAGCTAAATCAATGGTTAAGTACTTTCCTGGAAGATCAATGTGGGCCCATAAGACTTCTCTATCCTGACATGTGACTTCAGTTGAGTCCACCATATAAGACTTATATTTATCAGATACGTATAAGCCTATCCCACCTCCATTTTTATTTCATCTATTTTTTGGGCATCTGTTATAACCTAGGATATCCATATCCCAGTCATTATCTTTAAACCATGTCTCTGTGACATCGCATATTGCTATATTTTGATCTGTTAGGATATGTTTGAGCTCCTCCATTTTGTTTGTTAAACTTCTTGCGTTGACCAGTAGTATATTAATTTCCTGGTCATATGAAACAGGTTCGATTATATTTGATTGGGAAGTTAGTACATTGTTAAGACATAGAGACGCAAGCTGTCTCTCCCCCAGAGTGATTAGTTTAAATTGTGATTTATAAATATGTTAAACTGTTTCCCAAGAACAAGACTACCTCTTCTACTTAAATGTAGGCCATCATCACAATACAGTTCTGGATGATCCATAAATTCCTCCCAGTGCGTAATGCACTTTATCCCTTGCTTACAAGACCAAGAATGCAACCACAAATTAATGTTTTTTATTTTATTATTGAATTTTGAAGACTTAGGTATGGGAAGAATCTCTGAGATGGCAACTGTACAACCCATATTTGTTAACTTATTTGTGAGTGTTACCAGATCTTGTTTTATTTCTAGGGCAGAATTATGGAAAACATCATTAACACTGGCATGCACTAGTACCACAGAGGGGTTATTCTTATCAACAATATTGTTGGACATAAATGTAATGTCTTTGATTCCTGCCCCGCTGAAACTGGATAAGATTTGATTGGCCTTGTCAGGGTTACAAATTGCCCTGTCGAGGTGTTTTATTATTGAGTCCCCAAGTACATATACTGTTGGTGGTGCCAGGGGATCAGTACTGGGGGCATCCAATTGTGTACATGGGGGCAATTGGTTAATGTTGGAGATATCAATTAAATGTGGTTCATTAGTATATTGTTCCGATCGATGTCTGTGTGGTGATGAGGCTCATATTTTTTTGCTCCTGTAAGTAAGTTGCATGAATCGCAGGAGTCTATTACAGTACAATTTGAATCATTATTAGACATGTTACATGAATGAGTAAATACAGTATTAAAGGAATCAGCAATTAACTTACAATCTTGGGTGAGTGAGCCGTTGACCTCTATCATTGTGGGTGGGGATTTGTTTGGTTTTCCCATTAGGTTTTTTATGTTTTCCCAAAATTGTGTGCTAATACTCCAGCTGTCTGTTAGTGCACCTTTATAGTACACCTGCTTAGCTCTCCGCACTGCTTGGGTGCATTGGTTTCTGGCAGCTTTGTATGTCTGCATATCGGTGTGGTGTCTGGATGCCATTGCTGCATGTAGTTAATAGGGCAGGGGTGATCCAAGCATTAGATATTCCCTTAGGCTTTATTTTCCGGGGGCAAACTGGTCACACACTGATTTGAAATGGCTGGTAAAGCAGTGTAGTGCAGTATCAATACAGGTCATGTAGTTAAGGGGGGACCAATCAATCTCCAAGAGTGCATTTAAAAATTCAGTGAGTTTCCCTTTTTTTTAGTATACAGTGGAAAGTAAATACAGGTTACTCACCTGTAACAGGAGTTCTAGGAATGGTATATGTTGTTCATCCACACTTATTGGCAGGTATCCTTGCCGCTTTAAATCTTGCCGGAAGGTCTTCAAGCTGGCTCCTCCCACCCACCCGGGTGGTATAACTCGGCTCCGCCCCATGCGCCGAGATCTGCCCGCTTGGAAGCTCAGGTTGTGCGCCGAAGCCGAGAATGGTAGAATGTAGGATGAACAACATATACCATTCCTAGAACTCCTGGGTTACAGGTGAGTAACCTGTATTTAGGGACATGGATATGTTGTTCATCCACACTTATTGGCAGACTCCTTAGCAGTTCTCCGGGAGGAGGGAGGCAGACGCACAATTTCAATACTTACTTGGGAAAGAGAGACTGGAGAACTGAGGCCCCAAACCAACATCCCGGCGTGACTCAAGGTTGATGTGGTAGGGTAATGAAGGTGTGTGCTGACTTCAGGTAGCAGCCCTGCAGATTTCCTGGATAGGGGCGTCCCTGGAAGCAGCCACCGATGCAGCAGTATGGCGGGTAGAATGAGCTCTTATCCCTCTGGGGCTCCATGCCCGCCAACTTATGAGAGATCTATGCAGGAGGTGACCCACCTGCTTATCGTCCGCTTGGCTGCAGGTCTGCCAGATGCGGCTTCAGCATAGGTGACAAACAGCTGGCGAACCTCTCTCAATTTCAGCCGCTGCGCTCTTTGTAATAGGGCGAGCTTCTAGGGTCCAAAGTATGGAGCCTATATTCGGCCTCCGAGGTGTGATTGGGATAGAACACCGCAGAGTCAACACCTGGTTAAGGTGAAACTCGACACCACCTTGGAAGGAATTTGGGTGGGGGCGCAGGACACTCCTGTCCCTGTGGAAGACCAGGTAAGGAGACTCGATGGAAAGTGCCTGGAGCTCTCCCATCCTTCTGGCTGACGTGATAGCCACCAAGAAGGCGGTCTTCCACGACAGGTGAGAGAGAGCACACCTGTGCATAGGTTCAAATGGCTTGCCCATGAGCTTTGCCAGTACCAGCAGTAGATCCCACGGAGGTGGAGGTTCTCGCACCGGAGGGGAAATGTGATCAAGGCCTTTGAAAAAGCGCCAGACCACCTTCTCCTGCGCCACCGACTGCTTCCCGGCCCGCGCCAGTAAGCAGAGATGGCTGCCAGGCACCCTTAGGGTCGCCGACCTAAGCCCTTGATTAGAAAGGGACCATAAATAGTCCAAGATGCTTGCCAAGGAACAGGAGGAAGGGTCCAAGCCCTTCCCTGACACCAAATGAAAACCTTTTCCATTTGAAGGCATAACATTTTCTGGTCGACTCACTTCACGGGACGCCTCAACACATTGAGGACCTCGTGGAAAGACCCAAGGCCTGGAACTCTAGCCGCTCAGGAACCAGGCCGTCAGGTGCAGGGATTGAAGGTCTGGATGGAACACCTTCCCCTGACTGACAGAAATCAGGTCCGGGCGAGCTGGAAGCTGCCTCGGGAGCCTGGAGCTGAGGCTGAGGAGATCTGGGTACCAGAACTGGCGAGGCCAGTCTGGGGCTATCAGAATCACCTGCGCCTTGTCCCTCCTCACCTTGAGAAGCACCTTGTGGATGAAGGGAAATGGGGGAAAGGCGTAGAAGAGGCCAGGGTCCACTGCCTCGAGAAGGCATCCCCCTGCAGCGAGCCCTGCTGAGGGGTGGGCATGGAACAGCCTCAGCTTCGCATTCTCCCTGGAGGCAAACAGGTCCACCTGAGGTGTGCCCCAATGGGAGAACAGATGCTGTACTACCTCCAGCAGGAGAGACCACTCGTGGGATGCAGCCCCTATCCGGCTTAGGGCATCGGCCAGGGTGTTGGAGGTTCCTGCCACATGAATGGCTAGGAGATCCGCCTCCAGGCTGCGCTCGAGTGACCAAATTCGGAGAGCTTCCTTGCATAGAAGCATGGAGCACGTCCCGCCCTGGCGGTTTAGATAGTACATGGTCGTGGTGTTGTCGTCTGGACTCGGACCACTTGACCCCGGAGGAGCGGAGCAAAAGGCGGTGAGGCTAGGCGGACCTCGGAGCTCCAGCAGGTTGATGTGCATCGGGACTCCTGGGGACCAGAGGCCGTGAGCAGTGTTCCCCAGATGGGCACCCCAACCCATCAGAGAGGCATCGGTCGATAGAGACTGTCGGCTCGGGCGGACGAGCAGGATGCCCTCCTGCAAATGACCTGGAATGATCCACCACTGGAGCGTTCCACATCCCCTGTGTCACCGACTCAAGCTGGTCAAAGGATCTTGGCGTTGTGACCACTGACTGGCCAGTCCCCATTGAAGGGGCGCATGTTCCAGCAGACCCAACGGACCACGCTGGTGCAGGCCGCCATGAGACCCAGGAGGCGCGGAAGTCCGGGCAGGCGCAATTGCCCAACCAGAATGATTGGGCAAAGGAGGAAAGAACCTCGGCCCTGTCCACCAGGAGCCGCCTGCTCAAGAGAGGCTCGAGCCCGATGAACAGAATCACCTGTTTGCTCGAGTCTGACTTGGCCTCGTTGATAAGGAGGCCCAGTTGAGAGCAGACCTGGAGGGCCAGATCTCTGGACCGCTCACCTGCTACCTGGAGGAGCTGCTATCAGCCAGTCGTCCAGGTAAGGGTACACCGGACCCCTCAGGCCGCAGGAATGCTGTCACCACTGCCATGCATTTGGTGAAGACCCTGGGAGCTGGAGACAAGCCGAGGGCATGGCTGGAACTCAAAGGGATCCCTCCGCTCAGGCGAAGGAATCTCTGGTGAGACGGACAGATAGGGACGTGAAAAAATCGTCCTGCAAGTCCAGAGAGCAGAACCACACGCCGCGTTCCAAGGATGGTATTATCTGAGCCAGAGTGACCATCCTGAAGGTTCGAGACCTTAGGAACTTGTTTAGGTCGTGTGGTTAGAGAATGGGCGCCAGCCCCAGTCCGTTCGAACCAGGAAGTACCTGGACACAAACCCTGGCTCTGAGGGGGTCCGCTACCACCCTGATCACCTCCTTTCGGAGGAGGAGGAAGCGATGTCGGCTCAACAGGCCGACAGTGAACTCTGGACCCGAGGCCCCGAGTGCGGCGGCGCTCTGAAGGGTGGGGCCTGCTCGAATTCCAGAGGCAGGCCTTTTCCCACCACCTCCAGAACCCACCTGTCCGAGGTAATAATGGACCAGGCGGAAAGGAAGTGTCGGAGCCGTCCCCCCGGGGGAACCAGGGGTGAGGTGACGGGGTTGGGGGTGACACCCCTCAGCCCGTCACTGGGCAGGCTTAGAGGAGGGACCGGCCGAGGGACCTCCTGGGCCTTTTCCTCCCTGCCTCCTGTTAGAGGAAGCCGACGGCTTGGGTTTGGGATGCCAAGGCCGAGCCTGCTGGCCCTGGCGTTGCTGGGCGGGCGCTGGGCGCAGAAGGACGAAAGGGCTTAGGGCTGTGGCTGAAGCCTTTGTCCTTCTGAGCGGAAGAGACCGAGTCCAAGGTAGCATTGGACTTCTCGATCTCTGCAGGTGACCTTCCACCCAGGGCGAAGAGGTCACTCCCAAAAGAGAACATCCACCAACTTGTGCTGGGTATCCGAAGTAAGGTGGATATCCTCAGCCAAGCCCTTGACGCATAGCCACTGCCCGGCCGCCACGACCTGGCACATGAGTCCCCAATATCTAAAGCAGTCTGGAGCTGCTGTTTGGCCACTGCCCTGCCCTGGTCCCGCACCTGCTTGACCGTAGTCTGCAGATCCAGCGGGAAGATGAGGATGACCTCATCCAGGGAGCCCAACAGGGCATGAGAAAATGTGCCATGAGGGCGGCCGGAACTGGCCTGGCGAAGCCGAGAGAGGGCGCAGCATAGACTTTAGCCCGACATAATCCAATTTCTTGGATTCCTTGCCGGGAGGTTTATCCACATCCTGGCGTTGCCGGCCGGCAGCTGTCGGTAACCAACCCCTCAGCAGAGGGTGCTCCAACCGGACAGGGAACGGTAGGGACGCATACTTCCTGGCCATCCTGGCCGAAGGCGCAGGGCAGGAAGCAGGCCTGCCAAAGCTCCAAGGCCGGACCCACTGATGGCCTCGGCCACGGAAAGGCCTGCGTTGGGGAATCCCCTTGGTCCAGAATCTCCGTGAGGGGATACCTGGCCCATTTGGAAACGGGTTCGAGCTTCATCCCGGTGGACTCCGAGATGAGCCGAAGCAGTCCTAGGAAGGACGACGGGCTATCATCCATTGACTGTCCTCCTGAGGACTCCAAGTCCAGTCGCTTGGAGAAAAAGGAGGAATTATCCTCGGATGAGTCCTCGAAGAGCTGCCTCTGGCCTGAGCCACCCTCTACCTGCCGAGGCCGGTCGGGAGTGAGGGTAACAGACAGCCTATGGGTAGACCTTTGCCGACCGAGAATCCTGGTCAGAGCCCCAAATAGTGGCTGTGGAGGCGGAGGTTCCACCAGAATCGATTGGAGCAGCTGGTTTGGCGAACAACGGCCTGGGTACAGGCTCCTCGGGTGAGTCGGGGTTGTGTCGGCCGCTCGGTGACAACCACAAATGGCGGGGAAGGTGACTCGTGGCTTATTCCCGGTCAGGAGGAGCTGTTGCCACATGAGGTCCTCGTACCGTCCGGCGTAACCATGCAAGCCTCCCCTCGTCCGAGGAGGAGGATGAGGATGACGCCAGCGACCCGCACGTGCGAGACCTGGACCGCCTGTAGCGAGGCGGGATCGGCTGGACATGAAAGAGTCGAGACCCGAGACCGAGACCGGAGCCTACGGCTTTTCCGAGGTCGGTGCGGGGAAGTGTCGTGAACCGGCCTCCCTTCAGCTCGGAGGGTTCATCCGAGGCTCGAACGGAGGCACAGGCAACCCACGGGATCCTCAACTCCCGGGGGCAGGAGAGGAGTCTCGGCTTCTATGAGCGACAACCGGTCAGCGGATCGACAAAAAATCTCGACTGCGTCGGCCGAGTCTCAGTCCAGACGACCTGGCAGAACACCGGTAGAGACCAGTGGCGAAGCCGGCGGTAGAGCCGAGTAAGCGGTCGAGCGACTCGGGAGAGAGGACCTTTCCCGCTCCCAAGGCGTCGATGGAGGATTACCCTTGTCCTTCTTTTGGACGAGAAAAAGGTCCAGCAGGCGTTGGCCCTTCTCCCTTAGTGGAAAGGCAGACAAAGCTCATAAAGGAAGCTGGTAGGAAGAAGCCAGAAGGCGGGATAAATGCAGCTGCCGAGAAAGATCTGACCCGCGCGCCTCTCTTCGGCGATCATCTGCTCGAGCTGATCCGCCCGAGCCACCGCCCGCGGACACACCGACCGGGCCTCTTAGACTTCACGGAGAAACGCTTCTCGGGGCCGGCCCAGTTGCAATCGGGCAACACGGTCTTGAGGGCGTAGGCGAAGGAAGAGCACAAATCGCGAGTCCTGCGGAGTCGTGCTCAAGGCCTAAACAGTGAGACACACGTGGAGTGTGGATCCGTCCGAGAACATCTTCTGCCCATGAGGCATCTCAAAACCGGAGTCGATTTGTCCATCGCAGCGTGAGGGATCGAAGACTGAAGTCTTTTTAGCAAAAAACTTTCAAATTCGCAAAACGGAAGAAATAGGAACCAGTCTCAAACGCAGAGCGTTAAGGAGGGAACCTGAGCTTCCAAGCGGTAAGGAAGATCTGGCGTCATGGGGCGGAGCCGAGAGTTATACCACCCGGGTGGGTAGGAGGAGCCAGCTTGAAGACCTTCCGGCAAGATTTAAAGCGGCAAGGATACCTGCCAATAAGTGTGGATGAACAACATATCCATGTCCCTAGAAACTTGGTTTTAGATTTGGGCACTTTATTGGACCACTGACAGAGTACTGGGGAGTGATCACTTAATGCGTCGTACAGGACACGCACATTAAAAATTCTACTGGGGTGAGTGGTGAGAAGCCAGTCCAGTAAGGAGCTGGAGCCAGTTTTGTAGTTTATTCATGTAGGACAGGTAACCATCTGGGAGATGTCAATTGATGTCAGAGCATCTTTGAGTGGGTCAGCTTCTGGAGCTATCCAGTTAATGTTGAAATTCCCCTATCATTATTGTCTCAGTGCGGTGCGAGAGTTTTTTGAAGTAGTCAATAATCATTTTAATGCCAGAGGCCTGATCCCATGGTGGAATATAGATGGATATGACTATAAGGGATTTTCTTTGATGACCAAGGATGATTTTCACTGCAAGCATTTGGGAAGAGCTGGTCAGAGGTGCTATTGGAAGGACATGGCTCATGAGGGATTCTCATACATAAATGGCACAGTCACCTCCTCGCTTCCCTATATAGTCAAGTCTGAAGATGGTGTAGCTAGGGACAGCAATAGGGTTGTCTGGCACCTTGGGTGATAGCCAGGTTTCATTGAGTGCCAAGATATCCGGTTTAAATATGGAAACCCAGACTTGGAGCTGGTCAAGTTTGGGCAGGAGGCTCCTGATTTTGACTGATACTAACGTGAGCGAGTTCAGGGAGCTACGTGAGTGAGATGGTCCTGCTTGGGGTGGATATTTCCTGAAAGAAGTAATAAAGGCAAAATAATCCTAAGTAGGTATCGAGCAAGGAGATTGTTTTGTTTTAGTCGCTGCCTTTTGGCAGTTTTATCAGGAAGTCTGTTGCTGATAGGGGACAGGAATAGTAGTAGACTGTGGTACTCCAGAGGGCATGATCAGGTACACACACGTGGGGGTCACAGTGGGCAATCCAACAGAGTAAAAGTCAGAGGACAGTGTGCTTGAAGGGATGTCTCTGCCACCTATGTTGCGTGCAGGCAGTGGCGATGGGGTGCCATTTTAAGGAGTGATGCAAAAATAAGACAGAGCAGCAAGGGCAGCATTGTAGATTGGAACATTTTTAGCAATAGTAAGTGTCAGTGGTAGGTAATGGGAGAGTGCAAGTATTTTACAGGAGTGTAGACTGTGAAGCTTCTCGAGAAGTGCCAATGGTACAGGGTCCAGGCAAGAAGATTAGGATAACCTGGTGATGTTGCTTTAAAGTGTGGTAAACAAGAAGGATGAAAGTCAAAGGAGTGGCCAAGTAGGTGGTGCCTTGTGGGGGAAGAGTGGTATTTAATAGCAGCCAGGGTTGGGGTGGGTGGGTGGAAAAAATAAGCCTGAAGAGAGCAGTTTCAGGAGAAGCTTAAGCTCTGCACTTTGAAAAAAGTCCTTTCAAACTACGCACGCCACAGACACAGGGAAATGCCCGCACTGAAAGCTGCACCAATCAGTGGAAAGCAGGGTAAAAGCTGCAACCAACAGAGGTGCCTCACTCCGCTGCAGGCAGCCTGTGGTCTTTAGAAAAACATGCGAGAGGCTGCGTACCTGGTTCTGTGTGAAGTTTCACTGGCAGGCTTCCTTGCCAGCTTTCAGGTGGAGTGCCAGCAGGTCTGTCACCTAAGGAAAACAGAGAATTACTTAGAAATATGGGGGGGGTGAGTGAGGGCTGGACTATGAATTGACAATAATACTGGGCATGCCTGTGAGATCCAGGTGGGGGGCAAGTTGGAGAAATCAGACAAGGAGGTTTCAGGGCACCACAGGTTATGGCGCCAGTCTATTCATAAGTCTAAACAGCTTTGTTTTACAATCATGAAGGGATGTAAGAGAGATGCGCTAATTATCTTAACTGAGATGGGGGGGCACTGAGGAGAGGCGTTCGGAGCGAGGGGAAGAAAATTATACATGTGAGGGTAGCGCACTACAGAGCTTGAAAAACTGGGATTACTCTATTGGGTCAGGGTTAGGGACAAGTGGGCAGGTTTACAGACTACAGGAAAGAGTTAGGTAGTGACAAGGAAAGATAAGGAAGTAAAGCAACAGAGAAAGTCCATTTTAACACATTTCCATACTGGATGAAACAGTTCTAGATAATTCAAATGCTGAAAGTAGCCAGCATAGGTAGCTTAAATTCAACTATGCAGATTTTAAACAAGATGACTATATCAGATTTACTTAAATTCAACTATGCAGATTTGAAACAATATGACTGTATAGGATTTATGTAAATTCAGCAAAGCAGATATAAAAAATGACTGCATAAGATGTACTTAATTTCAGCTAAGCAGATTTAAGGCAAAATGACTATCAGATGTACTTAAACATAATGACTGTATAAGATGTACAGCAATGCTTTCATAAATTCGGACTGTTGTTCGGTATGTGCTACTGAGAAATAAGTCTGTTGGGAGCATAAGCCTGAAGAGAGCAGTTTTAGGAGAAGCTTAAGCTCTGCACTTTGAAAAAAGTCCTTTCAAACTACGCACACCACAGACACGGGGAAATGCCCGCACTGAAAGTTGCACCAATCAGTGGAAAGCAGGGTAAAAGCTGCAACCAATAGAGGTGCCTCACTCCGCTGCAGGCAGCCTGTGGTCTTTTGAAAAACGAGTTAGAGGCTGTGCACCTGGTTCTGTGTGGAGCTTCACCGGCAGGCTTCCTTGCCGGCTTCTAGGTGAAGTGCCCGCAGGTCTGTGTCCTGGTTCTGTGTGGAGCTTCACCAGCAGGCTTCCTTGCCAGCTTCTAGGTGGGGTGCCCGCAGGTCTGTGACCTGGTTCTGTGTGGAGTTTCACCGGCAGGCTTCCTTGTCGACTTCTAGGTGGAGTGCCCACAGGTCTGTGACCTGGTTCTGTGTGGAGCTTCACCAGCAGGCTTCCTTGCCGGCTTCTAGGTGAAGTGCCCGCAGATGGTCTGTGATATAGCCCTGCCCTCTTTTTAGCCACTATCCAATCAGTGGTATCATCCACTGCAATCAGGCAATGGCTTCAAATGCAGATACTGCTATTTGTATGAACTTCTACTGTACTATGAGAAGAATTTCAGCACAAGGTGTTGCTCAGTTTTCATTTGTGAAGCAGCCCATGCAAGTAGCAGTATAAACATTAAGAGTCACTGACTGATTGCAGCTGATGTCACTAGTTAGAGCATCTATCATGTGTGTGTGTGTATGGGGGTGGGGGGTAGCTACACGCACAGTTGGTTTCTATGAAGAGGGAGACAAAAAAAAAAAAAACCACAAAGCAAAGTCACATATACTTGGGAATGCAGCACTGCTTCCCCTACTCTACAGTATAATACAATGAATAATTACAGCATTATTAAATCTTATTAGGAGGGGCTACATTAAACATCAAATGAACCCAGTCTAAGGGTTAAATGTTATCTCCATCCTTCAGAACCTACAGGATATCTATGTCTCCAGGATCTTATAAACCAGGGGCCAGATTTTTGGAAAAAGAGATGCAGGTGATACAGTGGATATTGTGGATTGCAGATATATCTATCTCTGCTTAGATGCTGTGAGTGCTGTTTTCAAAGCCACAGCCAATGTACAACAATGGACTGTCATTTCCAAGTCTGCTTCAAATCACAAAAAGATGATTTAAGTGAACTTGGGAAACGGCTGCATGCATCCACTGCTGGACACATAATTGGTTGCTACGGGCTCCCCTTGCCTGCTTGTGTCCAGAGCCACAGGGCTGATGACACCCCTTTAAAAATAGTCCTGGATGTAAAGCAGGATTAAGGGCTTTACAAAGCCAGCCCCTGGAGCTCCCAGAAACACCGAAGATCTGAAGAGGTGAAATGCTGAAAACCTCAACTATCAGGAGTGGTCACATAATTTTGAAAAAGGAGGGAAGATTACAAATATTGATGCCAATTGTCTATTTTTGTGTCTAACCCGCAGTTGACAGCACTGAGTAAATGCCACAGTCTGTAACAGATAAACAAGAAGTGCTGATAAGGCACACCACATCATCATTTGTTCCTATCAATGTCAATAAATAAAGATGCAGGATCCTTGAATGACTCTACAGGCAAATCCTTTTTTTGAATTGGCTTAAGTGTAGAATACTGTTTTCATTAGCTGATGGGGCGTGGAGTTTGCCATTGTGATCTAGTGATCAAGGCACAGACCTGTGACTTCCAGGTCTGTATCCCACCACAACAATTTCTTCCCTGTTTACCCTTGAGCTCAATCTCTATATTCTTCAACCCCCCAAAAATAGGACCCCACTAAAAACATGCTGCGCCTTAAATGGGCTATACTGGGCACACTATTATTCTAAAGGAGTCCTTCTTGTGGTCTCAGGATCTAAGCAGAAAACAGCAGAAGACTCAACATTCTGTGGAACAGCCCCCGTCCTCTGTAATGTTTTACCTCATACTGTACTTTCTGTCATGTCGGTCATTTCTGTAATAATACATCACTTAATGTTTGGATATCCATTTTAAATGTCACGGATTGTTTTAGTTTTATGTATATGTTCAGACATTAGAACCATAGTGCAGTCACTCAGGATTTAAGTGTCTTTATTATGTCTAGGAGTTTTTTCAGCTTTGATCCACCACTTCCGTTCCAATCCCGAGGCAAGTACAGGTTGCACAACCTGTGCTTAGCTTTGGGAATACAGTGGAGTCGGCAGATCAGAGCTTGAAAAAAGTGCCTAGTGGATTGGACAGGAAAAAAGATTCTAAACATATTAAAGGCACTTGAATCTCCCCCACCTGCAGTCTGCTGCTAATGGCAGTGGGAGAGGGGGGGTTTGGGACTCCTGTTGGGGCAGAAGATAAATGCAGAATTAACCAGATGAATTAAAGATTTTGAAAAGACTAGTGAGTACAAATATTCTGTTGGCATACACATTTCCTTGTTGGTGGTTGCTACACACTAAGGTTGTGCAATTAACGAACAGTATTTCCTTGAATACCTTGAATAGTAGGCTATTTGTTACTCATGAAGAAAAACAAATAATCATCACTATTCAGAATTTTACAATATGGCATGAGTTCAACATCTCCTGAGACTTCTTGCCCAATGAGACACCAGTTTGGAAGCCCACTGAAGGCAATTTATGTGACCCAGTACACACAGAATATACAGGTGAAAATAAGAGTTTGCTGTACTTCCATCCACATGTTAAAATGAGCCAAAAAGCAGAAATCTTGATAGCTTCTGTTCCCTTTCTAAATCTGAAGCTTGGAGGATTGATTTCTTTACACTTGTAGTGTGAAATTGTGTTTTTTTAATCAGGAGAACTGTTGGTGAAAAGAAAGGTTGTTTCTGACAGAGAGTAAGAACCCCCCCACCCCCAGCCCAGCAGACAAACCCAGCCTGTGTAACTGCAAGTAAAAATACAAGCAGTAGTGTTGAAACAACTTGAGAGAGTAAGGGACATTTTGTAGGGATTTATTTTTTAAATAGAAATATAAGGTTCTGATAACTTAGATGGACTTGTCTGAAACAAAGAATAAGGCAAACTAAGCACTAGCAGCATTTAGCTTCAGTAGTCTAACTGAAGGGTAGAATAAATGATTATTAATTTATTTATTTTGAGGCAGCCAAATTTGGCTGACTCCCACCACTGCTGTTTCTGGGCCACTGCTGTTCTGTCCTGTGTTTGCGTACAGTAGTGTAATACAGTGTACAGTCAGTGCACTCAGCTCTACTGACAACAACAAAAATGGAAAGGGACCTGGGGGTAGTCATATCAGATGACCTAAAGGTGGGTCAGTAATGTGAGAAGGCAGTAAGGAGGGCTGGGGGGATACTAGGATGCACAGGGAGAGGCATCACCAGTAGAAAACAGGAAGTTGTTGGCCCTCTGTACAGACAGTTGGTAAGACCACATCTGGAGTACTGTGTACAGTTCTGGAGACCCCACCTCCGCAAAGACATAGATAGGGTGGAGGCTGTCCAGAGCAGGGCAACCAAAATGGTGCAGGGTCTGCACCATATAGCCTAGAGGAAAGGAGGGAGAGGGGAGTGTGAGGGAATTTTTATGTATGCCTTTTTTATATATCCTAAAGCTATATTTGCTATTATATGCTATTATATGCTTTGAAGTTATACTTGCTTTGAAAGCCATGCTGTAACGAAGTCATAATGAATGTAGTAGAAATTTATGAGTTCATGTTTTCTTTTTTAAAGGGGTATAGAATTTGTACTGAGGTTACTTGAGGTACATTTGTAAAAACAGAAAGCTAGATAAAACTGAGCAGAACTGATTGTACCAGCCTGAATAACAGGCTCGGACAAAATATAAAGATAAGAGCATGCCTGGGCAAAATATAAAGATAACAGCACGTAGTGGCATTGAAGGCAAGCTGTATGTTGCTATGGTGTGAGTGAAACTCATTGTCTCTCTCAGGTGGTCAGCTTGACCCAGGCATATGTATCAAGCAGTATTGGAAAAAAAATGAAATAAGCAGTGGAAAAGTACCTCATACATATCAACGTGTTTTTCTTTTACATTGCTGAAAACTTGTTATTCTGTTTTGTGATTGGCTTATACTGAAATGTTGGTATTTTTCAAGATAAAAAGTGCAGAATCTAGCTTATAAAAGGCTGCTGTAAATTGTAATCGGAGACCTTCTCTTTTGTAGAAGTCCCACATGCATGTGTAAGATTTGATTAAATAAAGCGACGTTAAGACAAAACCCAGTGGTGTGGTTTTGGCCCCGTGACGACGGGAGTGGTTGCTCAGGTAATACTTACAGTGAGAGAATTTGCGATCACAGGGGACATGATACCTCAAGGGAATCATCAAAGTCCAAGAGGGTAGCATTTTTCAGAAAAAGAGATGTATAAGAACAAGGGAGCACAAGTTGGAGATGGAGGGGGATGGCTCAGAGGTAATGTGAGGACATATTTCTTCACAGAGAGGGTTGTAGATGCATGCAACAGCCTTCCTGAGGAGGTTGTAGAGTCAAAACAGTGGGGGAATTCAAGAATGCGTGGGACAGACATAAGGCAATTCTAATGGGGGGGCAGGAGGAAGTAGGCTGTTGATTAACTAGGATCTGCAGCTTATCCATTCGGTAGGAAAATGGGCAGACTAGACGGGCCAAACGGTTCTTATCTGCCATCAAATTCTATGTTTCTATGTTAGGGACCTTCTAGTTTTTACAGCTGCAGTGAGAGTAGCCCCACTGATGTTTTGCTTTGAGAAAAGGACTCCCTGCATAAATTACCTTCCAAACAACATGATAGAGTGTTAAAAATGGTGTCCTCCACTGAAGCCTCATTACTACACTGCCTGTGTGTGTATGGGAGCTGGAAAGTGCTATTTTTCATCTGGCTTAAGAAGTTAATTGAGCCCTCCCTAGTACTGCCTTTTTTGCAAGTTGAAACCTCCTCCAGAGTGTTTTATGGGCCTTGTTAAGTTTCAGTGCTTAATTTACTACCTTGTGCAAACTGAGAAACTCCTGCTTTGCTGGTATCCCTTCCCCCACTCATCCAGAGGTGTAAATTCTTTTGTTTACAGACCATGCTGGTTGATTTTACTTGCTTGGTTCTCCCAAAGTATGAAAGCCTCAGGGCACTACTTCAGCAATTTTGACTGAAATAAAAAGTGACATTGCGAAAGTCTTGTAAAAAGTATGTACTGTAAAACTGCCCTTAGCTTTAGAAAAAAAATTGCATTGGACTTTGCATTCTCAACTTTCAAGGAGAAGTTAGCAGTTAAAAACTAAAAAAAATTCAAATAAGAAAAAATCCCTGGACCCGAACCATATTAGCAGCTTCTGTACTGGGTCTTTCTTTTGTGGCTTGGGCCAGGTAGCCTGCCTGTTCCTGTCCCTCATAGTTAGACTGTGAAACTAAACTTGTGTTATTTTAAATGACTGAAAAAGTGACATGTCCATGTTGCATCTCTTGTGGATGAAGCTGTATCCCTTTACCTGTATGGAGTAATTCACTTGCCACCAACTCTTAAGACCTCAGCTGTAAGATACATTGTGCGTGTAAGGTGATATATGAAATCAAATTGTATTTCCTGAAAAACAGGTTCATTTCTCTTCCCTAACTCTGCAACCATACAATGCCAATCCCTTATCTCACACACTCTCTCTCTCTCTATCTGTGATACCTACCACAGGACAACACAGCTGTCTAAACAAATAAAGCTGTTTTTTTTTTTTCCTTAAAATATAGGAGGATTTTGATTCTGCAATTGAAACAGCCGTACTGGGCAGCATACAGCTAGCTAAACTCTGGCATCAATTTCTGTCTCAAGGTTTTGTGAAATGTCTTCTGTCTTTCTTTACTGCTTTATTGCAGAGATGTCAGAATTGATATCATTGCTGGACAGCTCACAGCTGGGTAGCCCTTCATACCTACACAGAAAAAAAAATTATAAGACATTACCTCCTGACTTATAGGATTGTTATTCCTTTGGTTTCTTCCAAAAACTTTGCTCCTCATCTTAAATTAAATAGACCACAATCTTGGTCGAATTTAAAGCAATTGTATGACACAGGTTTATTATTTAGAAATCCTCAACACAGCACTAAATATTGAGAATACTGGATGGGCAACTATGCACAACCAGTGTCTTCTGCCACAGAGAGGTTCTAATTCCCTCTGACCAGGAGAGCGAAGCTCAAGATGTCCACTGGAATCAGAACTCCTAGTGACAGAAAACAGTGGTTATGCATAAAGTTGCTCATCCTATATTTTTTTTACAGTGTATAGTAGTGTTAAGTGAAAAGCATCAATTGTGCTTTTTTCTCTCTTTCAAAATGAAACTGACTTGTGAAGCCACTAGAGGTTCTACTACCCTTTCTGTGAAGAAATACCTCCTTGCAGTACCCCTTAGTCTACCCCCTTCCAACCTCATGTCATGCCCCCTCATTTCTGGACATCTCCTTTTCTGAAAGATGCTACCCTCCAGCACCCAATTTATGCCTTTTAGATATCTGAAGGTTTCTTTCATATCACTCAGTCTCTTCTCTTCTCTAGGGTATATATATTGAGGTCACCCAGTCTCTCCTTATATGACTTTTAGTATAGGCCCTGCACCATCTTTGTTGAACTTCTTTACTGCTTCCACTCTGTCTACATCCTTATGGAGATGCGGCCCCAGAACTGGACACCGTATTCCAAATGGCAACTCACCAGTGATCTGCACAGTGGCATCACCACCCCCTTCCTACTACAGGTGATACCACTCCCCATGCACCATAGTATCCCTCTGGCTCTCCCCACAGCCTTGGTGCATTGTTTAGCCACCTTTAGGTCATCCAGTATGATTAACCCCAAATCTATTTCCTATTTGTTGACCATCAGTTTCTCTCCCCCCTCCCCCCGTAATCCTCCCCTGGGTTATTGCATGATTTGCACTTTTTTGCATTAAGTCCCAGCTGTCATACTTCGGGCCATTCCTCCAGTTTACCTAGGTGCCTCCTCATTTTTTTCACCCTTCCTGGAGTGTCCACCCTGTTGCAGATCTTAGTGTCACTCACAAAGAGGCACACTTTCCCTTCCAGCCCCTCTGCAATTTCACTTATGAAGACATTAAACAGGACTGGGCCCAGGATTGATCCCTGTGGCACCCTGCTGGTCAGACTTGCTTCCTTAGATTGAGCACCATTTACCATGACTCTCTATCTTCTATCATTCAACCAGTTACTAACCCAGTTTACCGCCTTGTGACCCACTGTCAGGCTGCCCTGCTTGTTCACAAGTCATGTGTGGAACGGTATTGTAGGCCTTACTAAATGCAATTCATGTTTATGTTTAAGCCCTTGAAATACCCTTATCAAGTTAATGCATTTGCAGCTGTAGTGGCTTTGCCAAAGTTTGTTTGTATTATTCATTGCATCGTGCCAAAGAAGAAATGACAACAAGACAATTTACTGAGTGAGAGAGAGAGAGAGAGAGAGAGAGGGGAACAGAGACAGACAGACATGTCAGCCCACTGACATTGTTAAACTGAGTAACTTTACTGCTGCATTTCATAACAACATAAATTTAAATTTAATACCACAGACAACTTCCTGTGATGAACTCCCTCTGTAGTCCCTCCAAGGCAAACTGTGCAACAGCGAGTGCCCCATGGTATTTATTATCTGGTAGGGTAAAGCTAGTCGGCCGATTCCCGCTGCTTCTGGGCAGCTACTAGCTGCCATTTTGGTATGGATGTGTGTGTGTGTGTGGGGGGGGGGTGTACTCAAGAAGGACATTCTTGCAACTTTGGAGCTTTGTGCCCAAGAAGAAATTTCCAACATTTTTTTTTTCCTCTGAATTTATTTACTAGTCTGGTATGACTAGTGAGAGTGAGACTTGTCAACTCTCTGGCATTGTGGCAGTGAACGACAATCAGCACTGACCATATTACTTCATAATAATATAATTTAAATCTCAATTTATCTTACTGTGAGGTACCATGGCAGACAGAGTATGTATCAAAAAACCTAGGTGGAGAGCAGCAAGCAGCAGGTGAGGGTCACTGTACTACAGAGCAATGCTCAGGGTACATTCGCTGCACAAAATTATATTTCTGTCAAAGTCTGCTGGCTCCAGCACCAGTACAACAATGGCTGCCACCAGGGGAAAAAGTACCAAAACTGCTAGTAGTGCAGCTAGGAGGACATTGTCATAAACTGCCACAGATAGCACCAATGTGAATGTGTCCCTTTCATCCCTCACCACCAGAATCACCTCATCCTTAATAACCACTGTTCTGATCCACCGCCAGTCCACTGTGCTACATCAGTAGCCTTGCCAGCCACTCCAGCCACTGTAACCATGGAGACCACCGGTACTACTATGGTGACACTGGCCCTCTACTACCACTGTAGGCCTTACCAACTGCACAAATAGAATCCAAACAAGCAGGGCAACTCCCACCCATGCTGTGAGAGGTAACACTGACCCTGCTGCCCAAAACATCTAAAGACTCAGACTGTGCAAACTACCGCCCCCTTTCTTTAATCTCAGATGACACCAAGATATTAGCCAAAGCTCTAGCTGGAAATAGCCCTCCCAATCCTTATCCACCACAGTAGGGCAGGGTTTTGTAAAGGTAAGACCGGTGCAGACAACATCTGTAGTATTCTAGACCAGAAATGAGCTGTAAGCAAATCCCATACACCAATGGCAGCATTGATAGCAGAGTTCCATAATGTTTTCGATTCTGTTGAATAGTGTCAATTGCATGAAGTCTTGTGGGCCTATGGGTTCGGCCCACAATTTAGAACCTGGTTATCTAGCCTCTACAATAAACCTGCAGTCATGATCATCACAAATCTAAACCATTATACATTACCCGAGGAATACCAGAAGGATCAATATTAGGTCCTTTCTTATTTATTTCTTACATAAATAACTTACCCAACTGTTTAAAAAATACCTCTTTCCGCTTATCTGTAGACGATACAGTATTAATTGCTGATGGAAGTCATTAAAAGGAAGTAGGGGAGAGACTACAAAAAGATTTTTTGCTAATGCAGGAATTCTTTTCTGACTTAGGGCTACTAACAAACAGCAAAACAAACTCAAACAATGTTGTTTTCTTTTAAACAAAATAAAGAAAACTTGAACCCTAAGACAGAAATTAAAACTAGGGAAGGAAATATCCTGAGGCAATTCGAGGTATATAAATATTTGGGAGTTTTTATAGATCAACTTTTAAAATTTGAACGCCACATAAACGAATTAAGAAAAAAGTCAACATGAGATTAGGGCCAGCAAAACGGTTGTCGCATTGTACAGCTATGAAAGTATGTCAAACTGTGGTAAACCAATTAATACTACCCATTATGGACTATGGAAGTCATAATTACTGTCATGCAAATAAACAGCAATTGGTAAAACTAGATCTGGTTTTAAACAAGCTGGCTAGATTTGTACTGAAGTGCAAGCTTAACACCCACCACTGTATTAGGTTTGGCTCCCTTGGTTGGAGCTCACTGGAGATCAGAAGGAAACGGGCATGGGCTATACAACTCCATGGGATGTTAAAAAACGATTTGATGTATAAAGTAGCCGACAGGCTAGAAAAGCTGAAACACGGTCGTAATTTGAGGGGGAAAAGTGGCCAGAGAGTTAATAGTTCCTAAATTTAAAAGCAAATTTACTGCTATGACATTGTAGTACAAAGAAGCACTTTGTTAGGACCAACTTCCTTTGCACTTTAAGGATTTACATATAAAATCAAATGCTTTTAAGACCGCTGTCTCTAGGGAAATGGAATATCGTTGCATTTGTAATGGATAGCTTAAAACAGACAGTGGAAAACTACGTATGTTGATTGATATGTGTAGTGCTTTTGTTGGGTGGATCAAGCAGTATAAAGTAATGTTTGTTGTATTTCCCTTGGCAGTGCATAATATTCCTTTACTGTATGCAGTCTGAATGTTTGGGACAAGTACTGTATGTTGCATTCATGTATATGTATTTTATGCTATTGTAACTTGACACTTTTAAACAGGTGCACCTTGAGAAAAGGTATATATAGCCCTAATGGTGGTATCACTGTATAAATAAATTTTATCTACTAAATCATACAATATTACCCACTTTTAAGCTCCATAGAGGGAATTGTCAAGAGTGCCCCTTCTCCACCATCCTTTTCCTGCCAACTCTCAATCCCCTGACCAGGAAACTGTTCCACAATGATAATATACAAGGCATCACTACAATTTACTGTATGTACATCTTCTGTAATGTTCCCCTAATAACAGAAGACAAATTCTTAAAGAAAATTGATAGACTGGTGAGTCTATACATATGGGAAGGAAGGGAACCCAGAATGAGCAGAAACAAACTCAGGGCACAGTGGACTGGGGGTCTTAAGCCTGCACTGGTTCCAGGTGTACACTACTCCATACAGAATGGTCACAGCAGCTAAATGGTTACAGGCACTGTCCTCACAGTCTCCACAGGGCATATGCCTCAAGAACGACCTGGATCAGCTCCATTGTCTGAACCTCCTCATCAATCCTAATGGGAGCAAAAGACTCTCTTGCACTCCATCCTCGCAGGCTCTATGAAATCATCATTCAAGTGTATGTGCAGTATGTCAGTGCCAAAAGAGATCAGAACTCCACCTAAACCTCTCACCTACTTATGACACAACCCTTAATTATAGATTGGTTACTAGTCAATAGCATGGAAAAAATTGAAACAGGCAGAAATAAGAACAGTGCAGGACATCTCTGTCCCAGGCTAAGCTTCACTAATGTCCTTCCTACAGCTGCAAGAGAAACTTCAGCTTCACAGGTCTGATTTGTGGACATGCCTACAGCTCCATGGCATTCTCCAAAACTTAGGCAATGGCACCATTTTTTTATTCATTTATTTCATTCTTTGGATACAAACTTCGAGCACGATGCTCATTTACAAAGGTTCCATGTCCGGTAACAAAAACAAACAGAGTTTAATACAACAATGATAATGTCAGTAACAATCAGAAGTATGAGGTTGTTACAAAATTCTCCCAGGAGTGGGGGTAACACTCAGGTATATTAAAAAGAGCAGCCAAGGTAGAAAGACATTGTCAGCAAGTCCGTTTCAGTGAAAGAAAGTGATGGAGAACAGGCAGGAGTATTATTGGGAGCCCCAGGATTGGGGGCAACAATCAGATGTAATTCACAGAGCAGCGAAGGTAGATAGGCTATTAACATGCACATGTGGAACTGGCTTCCCAAAGCTGTTTCACATGGCAAGGGTATGACACGCAGGGTATGTCGTGCCATCAGAGACTCCCAACCACCAATTCTGGAATATTGAAGGGTAGAACTGGAAATAGAGATAGGCTATGAAGTCCCTCAGGTGATACGGGAGGATAGTATTGTATCAAAATAGCACACTACTACTCCTGCAATTAGACACCAATGGACAGCTGATCCAAACTACAGTCCTCCACAAGTGGTACAGAACACCACAGGCCTTTCACAAGGCAGGACTCCTGTCACACTCCAAATGCTGGAGATGCTCTCTTCCCCATGCTGGCAAGCCTCACATCCTCGGACAATGCTCCTCCATGCTCCCATTCTGGACAGGCATGCTATAGGACTGCCCATCCTTACTATATAAGGTTATTTATTTTGTTTTTGTTGACCAAGTAAGTGCACTAGGCAAACAGATACCTCTTTTAAGGATCAACCTGGGAGAATACATACAAAATAAAGAGTACAATACATACATGTGGCTTAACAAAATGTAGGTAGAAACCTGACAGCATAGTGGACTCGTGTAAGACTAAATACATAGCAGACAATGAAATATTATACCAAACATATCAATAAAACATATTTCCTTGAGTAATACACAATGAACTATACATAACTGCACAATAACTCGATACCCTAGTAGGTCACAATACATAACAAAAGGGCAAACCAAAACACTGACAGGAGCACTTTGCTATCTTAAGTAGATGCTCATGGGAACCTACCACAGAATGAGGCAACAATAGGACACTGTCTAATTTCAGGCAGGAAGGAGTTCCATAACATAGGGACAGTACAGACAAAGGAGAAATCTCCTGACCTGATGTTAAGTTTGGGAATAATCAGTGGCATGTTAGAATGAGACCTTAGAGGGTAAGCATTACGCACTGGATTTAGGAGAGAGGTGAGGAATAGTGGCATATGGTTATGCTAGATACCACAGATAAAACCTTCAAAGCAGAGTTCACGAGACCGTGATGGTGGAAGCCAGCCAAGCTTGTCATATAGAGAACAGTGATGTGTAAGTCTATGGGATGTCAGTACAAAGCTGCAGATATAGTTATAACCCACATCCCATCTAAGTAGAGTGGTTTTTAAGGCCTCATTAATAACTGGCACACCATAAAGAAGTTTGGGAAGGAGCATTCCATGGGCAATAACCACGCAAGCTTGGGGAATCAGATTGCGGCTGACTTTACAGGAGACTCCCAGCATGGAGTTGACAACTGCTCCACACATGTAGTGTATAATCTAGAGAGGGATCAAGGATAACACCAAGGCAAGAGAAGGAGCGGTGACAAGGGAGACTGGAAAGCTGTCATTGTAAGCAACTGATAATGACCATGAGCAGTGTCTCAATCATGAGGGTGTCCTAAGCAACATGTATCGGGTTTCTGTCATACTGAGACGTTATTTATTTTGAGATAGCCAGTTATGCAAAAAACGAAGGTCAAAGGTGACACGCTGGTTGACAGTGCTGATTTCTTTAGAGCTGGTGTAAATGACCAAGTCATCTGTACATAAGATAACAAAGCAATGCGGCAAGCATTGGTTAGTTAAGTTTACATGAAGGGCAAAAAGAAGTGGCCCCAGTATGGAGCCTTGAGGGCCCCCCACTCTTGTGGGGACAGGTTCGGATAGAGAGGGTCCAAATTTAACTCTTTGTGATCTGTTCAAAAGATAATTTCTGAACCTGGGTATTTATTAATGTCCACCAAACTTTGTTAACATTTTGTGGTATTATCACCACTTAGTCAGAACTATGCGCTGGTCCTGAAAAGACTAAACAGATATTTACATCATCATAGTATTGTTTTAGCCATCATTTTAGATAATCATTCAGACATATAAACTGGACATTGTTCCTTTATAATACCAACAACCCCCCTACCCCATATGTAAACCCTCTCTTATTACCATATATCTAGGGCTAGATACTCCAGATTTCATGAGCAGGGGTGCAAGCCTGGGCATGGCAACTAGGTTGAGACCAGGGCATGGTCCAGGTAATATTCCATGGTGCTGCGCCATGGCTCAGCACCGTTGAATATGGCACTGAGGGTGCATGCACTGTGCATGGTGCAGTGGCACTGCACCAGTGCATGTGGCAGATGGGGAGCAGGGGGATGTGCCAGTGCAAGTGCGGTTGCGCTAGGCACATCCACCACGATATTCAGCACTGGGCATGCAAATAAGCCCATTATGCATGCAAGGCACAAATGGGGCTATTTGCATGTCATTATGGCCCCATCTGCATGCAGTGCGCCGATTCCCGGCGACTTGTGCCTGGCGCCCTGCCAGACTGCAGCCAACGGGGACCGATACCCCCCCTGACCCTCGGCAGGCTCCGCATCCCTTCGCCCAATCACGGGCATGTGAAAGGAGAAGCCCTGGTGGTCCAGTGGACTGAACCCCATCGCCTGATTGCAGGCATAAGTGTAAACACTCCCTGGTTGTCCAGTGGACCCTACCCCATCGCCCCATCATGGGCATATGAATATCATCTCCCTGGTGGTCCTGTGAACCACTATCCCTTGCCCGATCATGGGCGTG
Source organism: Neoceratodus forsteri (assembly GCA_016271365.2). Lineage (NCBI taxonomy): Eukaryota > Metazoa > Chordata > Ceratodontiformes > Ceratodontidae > Neoceratodus > Neoceratodus forsteri. Next base: position 638,800,234 of record CM028137.1, on the reverse strand, counting down.
TAATGATTTATTCCCTGGTAGTCCAGTGGTCCGCTATCCCCTGCCCGCTCGTGGGCATGTAATGATGTATTCCCTGGTGGTCCAATGGACTGCTATCCCCTGCCCGATGGCAGGCATGTAATGATTTATTCCCTGGTGGTCCAGTGGACCGATCTCCTTCGCCAGCCCGTGGGCATGCCACATATTCCCAGGTGGTCAGCAGTACCCCCTCCCCACCCGCCCACTGAGACCCCACCACCCTACCCCTCGGTCAGCGCGGCGGCAGCTCCCTTCCTCAAGCCGCCCGACGCCACTGACAGTGTACAGTACAGCTGTATGCCTACTGGTCCACTGCATGGGCCAATGGGCATGCTGACCGTACTATACTACACAGTCTCAAAATAATTCACATTTCGGGACTGTATAGTACAGTATGGTCTACACGCCCATTGGCCCATGCAGTGGACCAACAGGCTAGCACACTGACGCTGTCAGTGGGTGGGCGGTTTGTGCGGGGAGTTGCCACCCACCGCTGACTGGGGGGTGCAGGGTGGCGGGGGTCTCAGTGGGAGGGTGGGTATCGCTGGACCACCATGGAGTTTGTCGCATCCCCGCAGGTGGGCAAAGGAGATTGGTCCACTGGACCACCAGGGAATATATCATTACATGCCCACAATTGGGCAGGGAATAGCAGTCCACTGGACCACCACGGAGATGATATTCTTATGCCCATGATCAGGCAACGGGGTAGGGTCCACTGGACCACCAGGGAGATCATACACTTATGCCCGTGATCGGGCAAAGGGGTGAGGTCCACTGGACCACCAGGGAGGTTCTACACTTATGCCTGTGATCTGGTGACGGGGTGGAGAGGGCCACAACGCTCCCTGTGCAGGGGCATGGGGTCGGTGATTTGGAAGGTCGGGTGGCCACCCACGGCAGGCGGCTGCTGTGTTGTGCCAAGCAATACAGCAGCCCACCTGTGGGTGTCCCTGACTTGTTCCCAGTTTGTACAAGCTCAACACTGCGCCCCCCTGGGCGGCTCAAAGCGGTGTTGTGCCTGCATGCACTACACATCGGGCTGAATATCAGGATGTGGGCGCATTTGCGCCATGCGCCCTGCTCTTGCGCCCGCATACATTACATAGGTCCGCCTCGCACAGCAGGGGTTGCGAGCGAACCCGCCCTGACTGAATATCGCACTGGGGCGCATTGGTGGGTTGTACATGGTCCAACCCGGTTGCACCATGTGCAACACTTTTAAATATCCCACCCCTAGTATACAAGGGATTTGACATGGGCTAACTTAATATATTTTTTATCTTCATGAAAGGGTTTTGGTCTGTTGCTATCTCAGACCAATACCCTCAAATGAAGATAAAAATTGTATTTTAAGTCAGCTGTCACATATTTGATTTCTACAACAGGGGCCTGATACTGAAGGCAAAGTGGAGTGCAAATGTTTGCACTGCACTTGCCTACAACCAAGGATGCTATATTAGTTGGTTAGTGCACCAGTACTATCTGACTAAATATAGAGGCACGTCGGCACAGCACTAAGTTAAGTAGCTCTTCCCTGACATGGACTCTGGTAGTGCATGGAACAGCATCCCAGACCCAAGAGCACGAGGAGCACCCAGCACGATATTCAGCAGGCATCATGCAAATGAGCCCACTGGGCATGAAAGGTGCTAAGGGACCATATGCATGCCCATTATGGTCTCATTTGAAAGGAAAGTGATTTTTTCTACTTTATTTACCTGGTAAGATCACCGAGCCAAGGCCCTTTTTCAGGATCGACCCGGAGCTTCATATACTGAGAAGCTTAGATGACATACAGATAATACTAACGTTATACAAAATATAATGATAACAAAATTATAATATGTGAAATAGTAGAAAGTGGTACCTAAAAACAGATACACACAGCAAAAAATTGCAGATGATGAAACAAAGCTTTTTTCAAAATTTCTTGACTAGAAATGGAAGTACAATTAATAGGCAATGTGTTCCAAAAAATCGGACATTGCGAAAAAAAAGCTCTCTTGCCCATACAGGTAACAGATCTTGGAATAGATAACCATTGCGTATTAGATTAACGGAACAAACTAATATCATCCCTTATATTAATTAAGCTATACAATGGAGATTTACAGCCCTGCACAAGTATGTTATTGGTCAAACAACCCAGATTATAACAATATGCCAATTTAGGAGGGAGCCAACAGAGATCATTATACAGAACACAATGGTGCATTTTAAATGGTTTAGCCAAATCAAATCTACAATGGAGTTAAAGGATCGGTTTACCAGTTCTAGATCCCTCAATGCCAACTTTGTAAACAAGAGAGAATTATAGTATAAAGTTGACAATAATACACTCTTAGATTCTTCAAAGTAACAATATGGAAACTTTTAAACATAGATTAGATCAGCATATGGACAATTCAAAATTTGAACACTTATAGAAATTATTCCACCTTTGGGTGGTGAGCTCATATAAAGGTATTGCCTCCTGAGCTTGTAAAACCACTATGATAGATATCATCTCCCTAGCTTCCCTTGTTAGACAATCCTTTATTCGATATAAGGCACCAATGTTTTGGTTTACAGACTTTACTGTTTTCTTAATATGTAATGAATAAGTCAGGCATGGATCAAGAATTATACCTAGATATTTAGTTTCCATTAGTTGTTGTATAATATTACCTGCTAAATCACTAATTATTATGGATTTCACATTACATAGTTTTGTAAAGAGCTCAGAAACGACCAGTCTATCATTTGTAAATCTAAATCCAAGCTATCATAATCAATATTATTGTAATTTCTATAACTGATTATTTTAGGTGGTATTTTAATTTTAATATACCTCCAAATGCAATATACTGGCATATGATCACTAATACTGTCTGAGTAAGTCCCACTCTCAATTATCCTATCCACTGTCTTAGTAAGAATCCAGTCAATTAAGGTATGTTGGTTACTAAGGTCATTCATTCTAGTAAAGTCCGAAACCAACTGGGATAGTCCTGGCAGGTTTGCACCCCGTCTGTGGCTGGCCCCAACAGCTCTGATCCCTGTCACCACTGAAATCACTTTTGTCCCCTGTGTCTAGTGGTCCCCCAAACCACCAATCCCATTCTCGATGACATTACCTTTTTCCCCAGTGTCTAGTGGTCCCCATGTCCTCCAGTTCCCATCTCCATTAGAATTAAATAAAGCCCTGGTGGGCCATTGTCCCCCTAAACCCTATCCCTCTTAGAATTAAATTTCCTGGTGGTCCGTGCCCCCCCCCATCCTCCGATCCCCATTACTGTTAGAATTAAATAATTCCCTGGTCATCCATGGTTCCCCCATCTTCCAATCCCATTTAGAATTAAATAATTCACTGGTGGATCATGGTCCCTTGTCCTCCAATACCTGTACCTGTTAGAAGTAAATAATTCCCTTGTGTCCAGTGTTCCCCACCCCACCCACCCGACTGCTGCCACGGTTCAGCTGCACATCCCCATCTCTGATCACTGGGCCCAATAAAATCAGATAATTCTCTGGTGTTCAGTGGTCCCCCCACCCTCTGGTCTCTTGCCACTGTTCTGTACAAGAAGTCCTGGCATCTAGCAGCCCCCCTCTCACACCATCCACTTGGAGTACACCACCCTGCACCCCCACCTGACTCATTGGCACCACAGGGAGCCCATATGGTGACTACTACAGCCCACCTCTCACCACATCTGCCAGCCGCCATATGCAATGACATGGAGCATGCGTCCACTGTACTGTAAAAGGAGCCCGCATACTGTCTTACCATGGCCCCAGGTGTTTATGTGATTTATGCTAGAGATGGTAAAAAGCAACAAGAGCAAAAAGTAAAAAAATGTAAACTACATGTATTACAGTACATTCAATCAAAAAACTGTCATCTTATATTCTATCTATTTATTGGAAGAGTTTTACTAGCAAAGGCCTACTAGGCAGTGTCAGTGGCTCAGTAGGTAGCACACTCGCCTCTGAGGCCGGGAGATCAGAGGGCTGTGGGTTCAGTTCCCACATCTGGCACTTGGGTTAATATCCCAGTACTGACACTGTAGTGCAGCATGAGAGGGGTGCTGCACTTCTGAGGTGCCGTCTTTCGGATGAGACGTTAAACCGAGGTCCCATCTGCCTGGATTGGTGGTAGTTCAGGTGGATGTTAGAGATCCCATGGCACTTATCGAAAAGAGTAGGGGAATTTCCCCGGTGTCCTGGCCAAATTTCCCTCACTCACTAAAAATACCACCAACAGCTTAATCTGGTTCAAGGTCAGTTGGCATTCATCTGTATCCCCCTCCCCCGTATCGTGCCTGAAAATAGGCAGGATTTGTCTAGTGCACTTACCCGGTCAACAAAAGCTAAATAAAAATAAATAAATAAATAAAGGTCATAGTTCATTTTTACGGGCATCCTGGGGGAAACTAAATGGAGTTAGTCATTAAGCATACTTAAAAATTGATCTTCACATCTAAGCATATATTTTTGAGCATGCTCAGTGTAACCAAAATAAGTGAGATAAATTTCTGAGCATGCTCAGTGACCAATTTCATTTACCTTCCTCATGTTGCCCAAAATAATACATTCATCTTGGTAAATTTATTTTCACACCTGTTGTATGCATATTTCATATTAAATTAATAATAGCTACAAAATGACTCAAAATACTGATAAACCAGTAAAACAACACCCAAATAGTGATTTAAGGCACTTTCACACGCAGTGCCTTGTAATGGAATAGGCATTACAGACTTGCTGTTACATTACAAAAACTGTGGGCCGGATTCAGAGAAGCCAACACAGGATGCAAGACAACTTGCATTGGAATATATGGTGCAAGTAGCACTTGCGTCCTGCGTTACGTCCCCATGGGATTCACATAGGTAGCCTGCAACATGCGACAGGCTGCCTGCGCCCAATAGCACCTATGCACCTGAAACCTCCTTGCGACATGGCGGAAGGGGCTTTCTGGCAGCATTTGCACCCTATTCAGGTAGGGTGGTCACTACGTCCACCGATGGGATTCAGAGACAACCACCAGTGAACATCTGTCAAAGACCAGTTACACCAAAAAAAGGTGGTCTAACTGGTCTTTGCTGTTCACTCGAGGTTGCCACTGTGCCCCAGCCCCACAACCCCTGTGGGTTATGGACCCCCATGGGCTCTGGGCCCCAGGTATGTCACGCACGGTACCAGACAGGGTGTGCGGCACACCCCCAATGCCCAGACCCCCCCCCCAACACACACACATACACATTGCAAGCCCCCCATGCCCTGGGGCATGACCCCCCCGCTATCCCCATAAGTAGTCTAGTGGCCCCCACCCCACAGTGTGAGCCCCCAATACCCCACTGGCGACCGGCACAGCCCTCCCTCACCACCACAGCCAGTCGCGAACGCACCTGCCGGGTGTGTGTGTTGGGCAGGTGGGGGACCACTGGGCCACCAGGGCAGGTATGGGTCCATGTTCTGGGGGGGGTCCATGGCAAGGGGACTTGGGGCTGGCGCCCACACCATATGGGGCCTTGAAGGTGGGCATGGGTGTGTCATGGTGGCCCTCACCCGTCGCAACTGCTGTCCTGCGACATTTCTGGTGCTGCGCCCTACCTTGCGCAGCTACCACAAGTTGCAGGACGCAGACCGCTGCACCCGCTCCGATCCTGAATCGGGTGCACAGGCCAGGGTGCAGGGCAGGTTGCCGCAAGCTGCCACTGCTGCAGCTTGCAGCGGACCTCTCTGAATCCAGCCCCGTGTGTGCAAGCAATCCATTGCACAACAAAAGTGAGCATTCACCCCAAAATGCATTCCCTGTTTCAGTGGGTTTGCCGGCATTTGTTGCGTTCTGCCCTGCTGTGTAAAATCGGCATTCCATTCATTTGGGCGAACTGCAGTTGAGCAATACCCGAAAAGTAACGTAATTAAGTACATTAGACCACAGGGGAAAAAAAAAATTACATGTTTAGTGCAGAATTCGTATAAGGAAGATTTTCCCCAACGAATTCTGCTGGAAACATTTACAAAACTTGTCCGTTTAGGTGTACTAACTTGGAGGCTTGTACTGTGGTAACTCTGGATGTCTTTTGTGATATTTTCAGCAGAATTTGTTAGGGAAACTCTGCCCTAAACTAATTCTGCCATGCAGTTACACGTTTGTTGGATTTGTGAGGCAGAACAGCTGCCCAAAGCACACTTGCCTTGCCAAGATGCCACCGGCCCCCGATGGCAGGAAACACTGCCAAAACACTGGAAGATGTCATGTGCCAAACTGGGGGTCCGGTGTACAAGCAGCATGCGAACACAGTGGAAGGAGCGAAACAGGACAGGAACAAAACTGAATGGCACTAGTAAGTGCCGTGTAAAAGTGCCTATAAGTAGCTTTGTTGTGTTTATGTTTGTGCCACAACATTCTGCATTACTAATATGTCACCACTCATGTTTTAATTCAGTTACCTTTTATATGTATCTTTTTTCATATCTAGTAGCTTTTTAGTGATGTGGAATCATTATCCTATAAGAATAGCAAACTATGCTACTGATGTATATAAATATATTAAGTACTACATCTACACTTTCTTTATAATGCCCCTTTTGGTTCAGTCCTACCTTAGCAGACAGACAAGCCTGATTTGGCCTCTCTTATAGCTTTCACTCAATTCAGGTCAGTTCTGTAAAATGTGTTTTATACAATTATAATAATTATTCATCTTGCACTGTTGCTTTACCTACTCTAGCTTACTGTAAGATGCTACCCTGTGCTCCACAAGTGTACTGAGATTTTGTACTCAGTATTTCAGTTTGTCCTACACATCAAATTATTACATTTGCAATTTGGACACTCACATATGCCCATATTATCCTATATCCACATATGTGATAATAGCCACATTTAAAGATTTGAGATACCATTGCAGACAAAGTGAGTACCCCCCCGCCAAAAAAAAACACACAAAAAAAAAAAAACCCTGAAAAGGCCAGTTTTCCACTGACATTTATGTACACTAGCAGTAGACTATTCTGATTGCAACTTTGAGGAAAACCACTAGAGGGCAGATCAGCCCCACAAATCTCTCCAGCTTGCACACCACTTCTTAGTGCTTAAGTAAAAAAAAAAAAAAAAAAAAACTTTATTAGACTATTTATTTATTTAACATTTGTTTACCAGGTAAACACACTAGACAAACAAAGGACTGCTTCATAAACAAACTTTTGTGGTCTTCTAGATCCTTTAACCAGTGGGTGACCATAAATCACTGTTCCATTCTGCCCGTTGTAGTAGCTACTGCCCAAAAGCTTTTATATGTCCTACTAGGCAGCTTTCCTACTACTGTAGGTGACAAGTGGCAGCAGCAGAAGTTTAGGGCCCATATGAAGTTGTTCCCCCCTTTTAACAATCCAGTAAGCTGTTACAATTCATGTAACTGTCTAGCCTATACGTAAGGATGACTATAATGTCCCTTTCAAGTTTTAACCATGTGCTGTGACAGAGCATTCCAGATGTCAATAATTGTTTGGGTAAATATTTTTTTTCCTCTTAGTTGTTCTGCAGTGCTTGGAGCACAGTAGTTCATTATGCCCCCTAATTCCATAAATACTGTGAAAGACGTCCAATGTCCACATATAAGCTCAACGTCTTTTTAGGTAGTAAGTAATAAGAGAAAGTCACCTCTCATTCTTCTTCAGTGCATGCTATGCAGACCTAAAGACTCAGGCTAAACAGTGGAATCCCCTATTCATAACCATTTTTGTCACTTACCTCTATATCCTCTCTATTTTATTTTTTATCAACATCATACACAGTTCCTCACAATTGTGAACACTAATCAATGTAAGATCTTTCCATATTCTGCATTGTAGTATAAGTGTATCACTTGAGTTAAGGATGAAGTGTTATGGAAAATTAAGTATGTGGTTTGCGTTATGAATGAAGAGTTGGAATATTTGTTTTCAAAATATTTTAAAATACTGTAGTTTTTTGATGCCATATCAGTCAGGTTCAAATGCAGACTGTAGGTGTTCAATAACATCTTCTAGCAGACTAACCAAAAAAACATTTTTTTTTGTTTTTTCTTATGCAATGCTTTTATATAAAAATTATTTGGTATTTCTAATTTATGGTATAACCGAAAAAAATAATTGCATTCATGCTTCTGTATTTCATCTTGTTTGAATGCTGTTTTTGTTAAGTATTGATTTTAAGATAACGTATGAACATCACTGGAGTTTCTGTGTCAGGTGGCCCAAGTGCACTCATCCAGAGTAATCATTTATAAACCATGACTATTTTCCTTAGTTCCTGTGTTTATTTCATATTATTCTCCTCAGATTGACTAACACAGTACCACATCTACAAAAACAGCTTCTGGGATAATGCCTGAATCAGCACTGCTGTCTGACATACACTATAACGGCATGCCTAATAAAGCTGACGGTTGTAGAATGTGACCAGAGCAGTGTCTGAACTCTTATTTTTTCATGCAACTCCACCCCCCCCCCACACACACACACACAGCTCCTCTCAGACCCTTTTTATGCTCAAATGTGCACAACTCCTCAGACTGTGACACTTTATCAAATGTCAGTATATCCAGTTGCTGCTGCCTCAAAATATACCCCGTTAATTAAGGCATGGAACTACAAGTTCCTTCAAATTGTAAGCAGAGCTATAAAGACCACAGTGATCACACAAGATCATACCAGGGACCACATGGGAGAAGTACAGTCCTAGTCTTTAAAACCACCCAGACAGTCACGGAGTTCAAAGTACTGATGCCTTGCAGTTCCAGCCACCATAAATAGTGCATTAGTGGGATTCTCAATCTAAAGGTAAACTGATGGGTCACTGTAACATAAGTGGCTTAGCAAAACAAGAAGAGAGCTAACACCAAAACGGGCACTGCTTTTGTGGTTGCAGATCAAAGGGTATTAGGACTGTTAATACAGGGGTGTTTGTGTTCAGCTTAGGATTCGACCAAAAGGAGTTATGGATGTGGCAGAGCTGTAAACCAATCCTAGCAATACAGACACAGCAACATTTTTTTTATATAGTTATATCGTTCTTCATGGAAAAGGAAGAGAAAATGTTTGCAGCCCCATCTGTCCTTGGTAAATTGGGCTAACTGAAGATTGTGATACCTTTAACTGGACCAAAGATCTTGTACAATAGATGTCGCAGTACACAAACATTCAGCACCACACAGGTCCCTTCACCTGACAAAAGACCTGTGTGGTCCCAAAAGCTTGTGTACTGTAACAGCCATGTAAACAAAAGGAATGCAAGAAGATGGATGTCTTGAAGAAAGACTGGAAAATGTATTTCAGGACAAAAAGAAGACAGATATAAAAGCTTAAGATGTGTTGGTGAGTGATGGCAGCACTATCATGCTAGGGCCAAATGCCTAAGGTGCAAGCATATGTGTGACTTTGCAAAGCAACCGCACTGCTTCAAACTTACATAGAAACATAGGCGTTGTCAGCAGATAAGGACCATTTGGTCCCACCTAGTCTGCCCTAAATTCCCTACCTATAGTGCAACCGGAGACCCTACCTGGACTCCGGCTTACACCCCCCCCCTTGCCTCTAAGACTCTCTTGTGTCTATCCCATGCATTCTTGAGTCCTGTGACTGTTCTAGCCCACAGCACTTCCGTTGGGAGGCTGTTGCAAGCATCCACCACCCTCTCTGTGCAGAAGTACTTCCTCACATTTCCTCTGGGCCTCCCCCCCCCCAACTTCATATTGTGACCCCTTGTCCTTGAGCATCTTTTCCTTTGGAAAATGCTCCCTTCCTGTACCTTCAGGGAAGGGGGGGGCAGAGACACATCCCCCGTCCAGTCCAGCTCATGAACCTCTACATAGTGTTGGAGGAACAAGACAGTCCTGCAAAGGAAACCGAGGCTGAGACCAGGGAGGAGGAGAGGGTTCTCCAGCAGGGAGACCCAGTGGCAGGAGGAAGAGAACCCCATGGGAAGAAGTTACTCCTGTTGGAGGACTAAATTGTCTGGGGAATGGATTTGGGTACAGATAGTAGAGAGGAAAGGGAGGTAAAGTGCCTTCCAGGAGGCACAGCTCGGAAGGAGGGGGAGCGCATCCAGAGGATCGCTGAAGCTGTGGCAAGGAAGGGAGGACTGGAGATCATTATCCACTTGGGGACAAATGACCTATCCAAGGATAAGGCAAGCTTGAAGGAGGACTTTACAGTGTTGGGAGGGTACCTGAGGAAGGTAGCAAGATTTGTGACATTTTCAGAGGTGCTGCCAGTCCACGGGGGGCTCTACATTAGTAACTTCAACTAATGGTTGAAAGGCTGGTGCAACGAGACAGGGTATGGCTTCATTGGGGACTGGGGACCAACCTGGAGTGAAGCAGCCCTATACAGCAGGGCCAGACTGCATCTATCCAGCAAGGGGAAGGCAGCCCTCAATGGATGGTTTAATTGCTTTGCTGATGGGTGTTTAAATTAGCCGGGGGGAGGGCAAAAGGAGCAGGGATACTCAGGCAGTCCACCCCCCCACATGGTAGAGAAAGCAGAACAATGGAGCAGGAAGAGGAGTTGATATCAAGGTCATCGGAGTTGGCTGGAAATGGAGAAGGAAAGGAATTGGGAACACAAGAAAAAAATATCAGGAAAAAGAGGAAAGTGCAGAGGACTAAAAATACTAAGAGAGAGAGAGGTCAGGCAGTAAAACGTGGAAGGTCATGGTGACAAATGCACGCAGCCTGAGAAATAAAGTCCCAGACATGGAGGCCTTCATAACTGAAGGAGACCTGGACATAGTAGCAATAACTGAAACTTGGTACACAGCCAATCATGAGTGGGAAACAAATGTACCAGGATATGTTCTATTCAGGAGGGACAGGGAAGGCAAAAAGGGAGGGGGGTAGCCCTGTATGTCAGAGAGAGTATAATGGCAACACAAGTACAGGGTAGGCAGGGGGAGGCCAAGGCACTGTGGGTCACCCTTCAACCTGGAAATGACACAGCAATACACCAAGGGGTTATATACAGGCCCCCAGGACAGGGAGAGGAACTGGGCAGGGAGCTAGTGGAGGAAACACAAGAGATGGCAATGAAAGGTGAAATTCTACTGATTGGGGATTTCAATATGTCAGACATGGATTGGAACACCAGTGTAGCTGTTTCAGCCAGAAGCAGAGGCATCCTTGATTCACTCCAGGAGGCTGGACTCAGGCAGCTTGTGCTTGTTCCCACCAGAGACAGTGCAATTCTAGATCTAGTAATGACCAATGGGGATTGAATCACAGATGTCCAGGTAGAAGGGCAACTGGGGTCCAGCGATCACAGCATTGTGTGGTCCAGCATAGGGACAGAGACTCACTCAAGTCATACATAGATACATAGACAGTGTTGGCAGATAAGGGCCTATGGCCCACCCGGTCTGCCCGTTTGAGCTTGTAAGTTCAGTTTATGTTTTCCTAGAAGTCTGTTGCCCCTTACTCCTGACCTCCAGAATTCCTTTATGTCTATCCCATGCATTCTTAAATCCTGTGATTGTTTCAGCCCCCACCACTTCCTCTGGCAGGGTGTTCCACTTGTCCACCACCCATTCTGTGAAGAAATTCTTCCTCACATTTCCTCTGGTGCCCTCCCTCCAACTTCATCCCATGCCCTCTAGTCCTGGAACATCTTTTCACTTAAAAATAGTGTATTCCTGCACCTGTTCCTCCCTGTAAGATACTTGTATGTCTCTATCATATTCCCTCTCCCTCCTCTCCTCCAGGAGTACATATTCAGTTCCTTCAACCTGTCCTCATAGGACTTGTGATGCAATCCATGTACCATCTTTGTTGCCCTCCTCTGAACCTTCTCTACCCTGTCTATGTCCTTACGTAGGTAAGGTCTCCAGAACTGTACATTGTACTCCAGGTGGGGCCTCACTAGTGTCTTGTATAGTGGAATTATGACCTCCCTTTTCCTGCTGGTGATGCCCCTGCCTATGCATCCCAGCATCCTATTTGCTTTACCTGCTACCTTGTCACACTGTTTCCCTACCTTGAGGTCATCAGAGATGATAACCCCAAGATCCCTTTCCTGCTTGGTGCATGCTATATCCTCACCCTCCAACTGATATATTGTGCCAGGGTTTCTGTGACCCATATGCATTACCTTGCACTTCTTTGCATTGAATTTCAACTGCCAAACTCCTGACCATTCTTCAAATTTCTGCAGGTCCCTTCTCATTCTGTCTACACCCTCTGGTGTGTCTACTCTGTTACAGAGCTTTGTGTCATCAGCAAACAGTGAAATTCTGCCTTCTAGGTCCTGTGCAGTGTCACTGATGAAGATGTTGAATAGGACTGGTCCCCAGCACTGATCCCTGTGGTGCCCCACTGGTCACTCTTCCCTCTGTGGAGTGACAGCCATTTACCACCACCCTCTGTGTCCTGCCACCCAGCCAGTTACCTACCCACCACACTACTGTCCTGCCCACACCATATTCCCAGTTTGTGTAATAGTCTTCTATGTGGCACAGTGTCAAGGCCTTGCTAAGTCCAGATAGACCATATCCACTGCCCTCCCTGATCCACCTCCCTAGTCACCCAGTCAAAAATTCAATGAGGTTGGTCTGCACATGACCTCCCCCTGGTGAAACCATGCTGCCTTGGGTCCTGTAGTCCATTGACAACCAGATGTTCCACCAATCTCTCCTTTAGTAGTGCTTCCATGATCTTCCCCACTACCGAGGTGAGGTTGACTGGTCTGCAGTTCCCTGCTTCCTCTTTGTTCCCACTTTTGTATAAGGGGACTACATCTGCTGTCCTCCAGTCTTTGGGTACCTCCCCTGTTTCCAGTGATTGGCTAAACAGGATAGCCAGAGGTTCAGCCACCACCTCTCTTAGTTCTTTAAGGACCCTGGGGTGCACTCCATCTGGCCCCATTGCTTTATCAACTCTTATTACTTCAGTTCCTTCAGGACCCTTTCTCGTGTAAAGGGACTTGTGTACATTCTACCATTCTCACCTTCCTGTACTCCTTCAGACCATTACCTCCTCTTCCTCAGTAAAGACTGAGCAGAAATACCTGTTCAATATGTCAGCTTTACTGTTGCCATCCTCCACGCGGCCCCATCCTCCCCTTCAGTCTCACTACCTCCCTTTGCCTTTCTTTTTCACTTATGTACCTGTAAAGGTTTTGTCCCCTCTACCCACTGATTTTGCAATGTGTTCTTCTGTCTGGGCTTTGGCTTCCCTTACTGACCTCCCTGCCGCCCTTTGCTTCTCCTGGTACTTCTCCCTATCCCCTTCTGCCTGTATCTTTTTGTATTGCCTGAATGCAATCTTTTTGGCTTTCACTTTCTTTGCTACCTCTTTGGAAAACCATTATGGTCTCCTCTTCCTTTTCCTTTTGCTAACCTGCCTAATGCATAATTCTATTGCTGTTGTAATCCCCATTTTAAATACTGCCCAATGTTCCTCAACCCCTGACTCCTGCCCCATTCCCCTTAATGCCTCTTTCAAGTATCTCCCCATTTTACCAAAGTCTGCCCCCCTAAAATCCAGGATACGTGTTTTTGTGTGGTTTGGTTCTGCTCTTTCTGTGATTTCAAACCACAATGACTGGTGGTCACTGTTCCCCAGGTGCTCCCCCACTGTTACCCCCATCACACTGTCCCTGTTTGTGAGCACAAGGTCCAGTATTGCCTTCTGACGAGTTGGTTCCATGACCAGTTGCTTGAGGAAGGCACCCTGAAGGAGTCCAGGATAAATCTGCTCCTAGTTGATGTTGCTGCTAGGATGCTCCAGTCCGTCTGGAATACACAGAGTCTCAACCAGTACTACCTCACCCTTGTCTGACATCCTTTGGATGGCTAGCATCAACTCCTATCTGTTTCTTCCTCCTGGGCTGGTGGTCTATAGACCGCACCTGTGGATGGCTGGCCCCATTTTCCTTTCAACAACCCACAGTATCTCTCCCCATTTTGTTCCTCCTGGATCTCTGTGGCCCTTATGTCATTTTTCATATACAGTGCCACTCCTCCTCCCTTCCTGCCTGCCCTGTCTCTTCTGAATATGTTGTAGCCAGGTATGGCCATCTCCCAGTCGTGGTTATCATTACACCAGGTTTCAGTGATGGCCACAATGTCCAGGTCTGACTGCACCATGACAGCCTCCAGATCTTCCATCTTGTTGCTAAGGCTCCTGGCATTGGCACACATGGCTTTCCATGATTTGACCTCAATCGAGGGCATTTTGTGAGGTGGATCAGGGATGGCACTTAAGTGGGTCCCCTGCTCCATGAGGAGCAAAAGGATTGAGGGATATGGCCATCCTAGGACTGCCCTAGGACTACCATATCCATACACAGAAGAAATTAATTAATTCACCACATTCAGGTCCCTGACACTCCATGCCATATGGGAGGTGTGGAGGAAACAGCTGAGGGAGCTACTGAACCCCTCTCAGGTCCAGAGGGTCAATGTTGGGAGGGCACATAAGCATTGCATAGTAGTGGCGAGCACAAGGCAGGTGGTGCTTCTCTAAGGTAATTAATTGGCAGTTCGTAATTGTAGAGATCACTCACCCCTGCTTAAGAATCCCAAGAAAAATGCTTAATAAAGCAAAAGTAAATTCAGCATTTTATTTTCTTCCGGCAGAAACAATACAGCAAAACTGAAACAGATAGCAGCCAAAGCTGCTGTCTTACGTTTCTTCCAAACACAGTGGGCTTCCTCAGAGATTGGTGAGATAGTGCAAATGCAGTGTATTTATACATAGAAAGGAAAGGTCACCTTTGCATGTTAACCAGTCAATGTTGAGTGACATCATAACAACATTTAGTGATTATAAAAACCCTTTTTTCCTTTACTTAAAATTTTTATACGAAGCAAGCATTTTCAAGTTCATGTTAAAGTTGACAGAACTATGCAGAACTAGATCCAATCTTGGATGCCCTGACGTTCTAAATTATTATTTGCTTATATGCTTACTTCATGAAACATTTTTTAAGAAAAGAAAAAAGGGTTTATATAATCACTAAATGTTGTTATGATGTCACTAAACATTGATTGGTTAACATGCACAGGTGACCTTTCCATTCTATGTTTAAATACACTGCATTTGCATTATCTCACCAGTCTCTGAGAAAGCCCACTGTGTTTGGGTGAAACATAAGACAGCAGCTTCGGCTGCAATCTGTTTCAGTTTTGCTGCATGTTTTCTGCCAGAACAATTACAAACCGCCAGCACATAAGCATTATGGCAGGCCCCTCAGCATAATTTTGGTGTCCTCTGCACCCACTCCATGGCAAGCATACTCAGTTCTGGGTCATGCAGATCAAAACCTTGCCTCTGTGCCAGCACCTCACCTGTCCACCAAAGCAGAGGCACAGACCAGGTCAGAGCCCACTTCTGTATGGTCTGTATGGGTGCAAGTATACATGGGGTTGCAAGTAGGCTTCTGCATTGGTGGAGAAGTTGTCTTTGTGCTCTTTGGAGTTATATGCATCTGCAGGGGGCTCAAAATGTATTTTGTAAATTGAGTCGTTAAGTGAAATAATTGAAAAAAAAAAATAGAAGTTGCAAGTTTGCCAACATATGCACAAAGAAGTATGAGTTAAAATGACAGCATAATGAAGAGGAGACACCTCACAGCAATGTAAGGAGCACATGGTACTGTATATCACACTCAACCTCACTATTCTATTCTGAAAAAGTCCTTCAGATGAACCCTTCAGCGGCTCAGACTTCTTTTAAGGCAGTATGCTTTCTTCTTTGGAGTAAAACCATTTCTTCTTTCAGTAAGTCTACGCATTTTAAAACAATCTTCAGGCTACTCCGTCCTGGGAAGAAGCAATGTATTTTAATGGATAATCAATCAATCAATCAAAATCTTTATTTATCCAGGTGAACATCATTGAGCAGAGCTCTTTTACAAGATGGACCTGGTTAGAACAGGGCCGGGTAACATTCATCATAAAAGCATATAAATACATGTAAATAAGTATATAAACACAAACACAATGGTGCAGTAATAGGGGAGTCAAATGATAAAAGGAAGACAAGGCAAGCCATAACAGAGGAGAATTCAAATACAAGGGGGCAGGTCCACCACTGAACCATGCAACTGTATATAAACCATGTTGTCTGTATAGAAGTACCAGTTAGTTCATTTACCAGGGGCAGTCACTAGTACTAGCCATAAAAATGGCTTGGAGAACCACCAACTAATGGCAGGTGGGGTACCAGGAGGGGTATGTAATATGTAAGCAAAGGATAAACATTGTGAGAAGTGAAGTCCCAAGGATAGGTCGATAGAACTGATGCGGCGGTGGGGGCCTACGGGGAGAGGGAAAGGGGAGTTAGGACTTTTATAGTATGATTGCGTGTAGATTGTGGATGAGTACAGCATAGAGTTGGGAAAAGAAGGCCGGAGAAAATGGGAAGATAGACCAGTATCAAAGGGAGGACAGATGCATCAAAGTGTTACATTAAAGCATGATGACAGACCAGGGCCAAGGAGGAGACAAGCACTAGAAGTAATTCGTTCATGGTTAAATAGTACAGGTTAGCATGACGATTATTCATGGTCATGGGAAACAACTGCACTGATCATTTCTGAGACGTGAATATAAGCTTGAAAGATGAGATGCCGATGGGTGACCTCAATTTCAGTTTTTTTTGCAATTTATTCCACAAGGAGGACAGTGTGAAGCTTATAGCAGCCATGCCAAAGCGAGAGTTGACTTTGGGAACCATCAGTAGGAGAGATTTGCAACTTTTCAGGGCGTAATTGCCTACTGGTTTTATAGGAAGACAGTCTGTAATGTACTGAGGCAGTTTTTTGGATAAGGCTCTCAGGGCCCGTAAGGCTGCATTTTTATCACGCCTGAATTGAAGAGAACTCCACCCCACTGATTGATATAGGGAGCAGTGGTGAGTGGAATAAGGCAGGCCTGTGATGAACCTCAAAGCTCTATGATATAATGTGTCAAGTTTGGTGAGGTAGGAAATGGGACAGTGACCGTAGAGGATGTCAGCATAATCTATCAAGGATAGAAAGGTTGATTGTACCAGCTGTAGTTTGGCATCTCTAGTTAAGAAGCGGGCTATCCCAAAGAACAGGCCAAGTCTCTGTCGTAATTTTTTGAGTAATTCTTCAACGTGCTCTATAAAGGAGAGCCAGTGGTCCAGCCATACTCCCAGGTATTTGAATTTAGGGACAAATTCCAACTTCTCGCCAAGAATTGTAGTAATCTGTTGCACAGGATCTGATAGGGCTGAATTTACCATTTGGGCAGAGGGAGAAAAGAGCATTGCTTTTGTTTTCTTGGCATTAATAGTTTTTTGTTTAGGAGTTGGTGTTGCAGCAGGTTGAACTCAGATTGAAGGTCATTACATGCAGATTGTAATGACGGGCGGCTTACGTAAAGAACTGTGTCATCTGCAAACAGATGAATGTTGGCCTTAGTTATGCTTTCATCAATACTGTTGATGTCTATTGCAAATAAGATCAGTCCTAAGACAGAACCCTGGGGAACACCTCTTAGGAGAGGTTTGAGAGTTGAGAGATGATCTTCCGCTTTCACCTGCTGGAAACAATCAGAGAGGTAGTTGTTGAACCACTGTAAAGATAATGGGTCAGCACCTAGTGAGGTCAGGGAAAAGAGTAGCAGAGAATGGTAGACAGTGTCGAAGGCCTTGCTCAGGTCCAAGAGTACGGCGCAGGTGTAATTCCTGTTGTCTAGCTCTCTTTGCCAGTCATTAGTCACTTTGGCAAGTGCTGTGATGGTGCTATGTTTAGCTCTAAACCCTGATTGGACTGGATTAAGCAGGTTATTAGCTTCTAGATACTGCCTCAGCTGGTTACTTACGACTTTTTCCAGTAATTTTGACAAGACCGGGAGAATCGAAATTGGTCTGTAATTATTTAGATCACTTGGATTTCCGGACTTGAACAGGGGTATGATGTGCACCATTTTCCATATTGAAGGAATGGATCCTTGAGTTAATGATAGGTTAAATAAATGGGTTATGGGCACGGCTAACACATGGATGGCCATCTTCAAAAAATATGGGTCGAGGGTATCTGCACCAGCACTTTTTTTTTTTTACATCAAGTTTTAGCAATAGGTCTTCAACATCTTTCAGAGTAGCAGGATGCAAGGAGAAGACTGAATCGGTGACACTAGGATCTGCACCTTGATTATCCACCTGAGAGCATATCAAATTCGCAGGGGAATTATCGAAGGCTAAGCCTGCAGTCGCAAAGTGATTATTGAAGGCATCCAGAACTTCCAGTCTGTCACTAATAGTGTTATTGTTTAAGGAGATTTCATCAGGTAGCGAGCCACCGGATGTGTGACCAGACAAGTCCTTGACGGTTTTCCAAAATTTTGTAGGATTTTTGGAGGCAGACAGAAATTCAGAATGATAGTATGCAGCTTTTGTATCTCTAACCATTCTAATATATGAGTTTCGTGCCCTTTTGAACTTGCACCAGTCCGCAGCAGACTGGGTTTTGCGTGCTTTTTTCCATAGGTTATCTCTTTCAGTCAATGCAGATTTTAATAATGGTGTGAACCATCTACATGCATTTTTTGCTATTCACACCTAAACTATAGGGGCATATTTATTTAGGGCGTCTAGGATAATTTTGCTGAATATGTCGAATGCTGATTGCATGTTTTTTTGCCAAATAGAACTCTTGCCAATAAAAGGAGTGTTTCAGTTTGTTTATGTAGGCAGTGAGATCAAAGTTCTGTCTAGATCTCCTGACAGCAAACTCCGGCGAAGTAGTAGGTTTGTTGCTTGATCTTATGCAAGCAATAAATGAGTGATCACTGATATCACTGAAGAAGGTGCCCGGCAAAGGAGAAGAGATGTGGTTTATTCACTAGGATAACATCTAGCAGGGAGCTGTTATCCACGTTCTTTTTATTTACTCATGTTGGTTCGACAATGAGTTGTGATAATCCATGGGTGTCACAGAAAGCTACGAGAGGACGGTGGTTTTAGATAGTCAGTCTAAATTAAGATCCCCAAGAATAATTATTTCTGAGGATTGTTGTTCGATGATATTACTCAGATGAGGTAACAATTGTAGATCGGCAGAAGGAGGTCTATAGCACCCTATGATACATACTGTTGAAGTGTGCGAGATGGTGACTTGAAGAGACAGACATTCATAAGCATTTGCAACAGATAAGGCACTCAGACAGGATGCTATATACCTATCCTTGACATAGATGGCAACCCCTCCACCCCTGGAGTGTCTGTCTGCTCTAAATAGTAAATAGTTAGGGATATTGACTTCCCTGTCGGAGGTGGCCGGTCTAAGCCAGGTTTTCTGAAACCACTAGGATGTCTGGTCGAGTATGGAGGACCCAGGTCTGGATCATGGAGAACTTTTTTAACAGACTGCATACATTAATGTGGAGGAAACTCATGTCTTTCAGTGTGGCAAGGTCAGAGGGCGAAGTGATTGCAGCTGGTGGCCCTGGATTGAGCTCTACATTTCCTTAGCACAGGAGAAGAAGGAGTAAAAGTTTTCTTAGAGTGGCAATAATAAGCTTCGTACTGGTAACCCCTTTGCATCGTTGTGGGCCATCGTCCTGGGGGGGGTGCGCCCCAACATTTTTTGCCCTTCCCACTAAGGGTGGCAGAGACAAGTACTCTGACTGCTATCTGTAGAGGTGACGCCGCCTCTATGATGTTGGTGGAAGTCATAAGCTGAGGTGGTAATTCATTTCATGTACCAGCATTAAAGGTAATATGAAAATAGTGTTGAAGAATTGGGGAGTTGAAAAGGCATACATCCACGTAGGGACAGGAACTAGTTACAGAGCAGATCAGATTAGTAACCACAGTAATAAAGGCTGAGGGGGCATATATTGGGCATGCAATATAAGACTAGAAGAAGGACCAGAACAGGATCCACGATTTGACACACATAGTGGAATAAGGATGGGGGCTGAGAGGAGTGAGCTAGAAGCGGGGCAGGGTTTTGTGTATTTAATCAGGACCAGGCGGGGGTGGGTGGGTGAAAAAATTGGCAGCTAGGGCACCCTTCCTGGAGGTAATCAGTCCCTGAGGGCAAGTCCGCACCTGCATTTCTGTGAGGGGCTGGTGACTTCAGACCTGGACTGCGGGTGGCAGTCTGGCAGGTCGGGTTCATCAGAGAACCACGGCTGTGGCTCTCAGACTACCTGGAAGGAGAAGGCAGAGGAGAATTAAATAAGAAAGTCATTGGGGTGGGGCTGCTCGTGGAGCTAAAAAGAAATGCAGACTGGCTTAAATGGGGGGTGTTGCAGACCAAGATGATAGGTAAGGTGCCTCCAAGTCTGAGTGAGCAATAACAGGGCTATTTAAAACACAATACTAGCGTAAAAAGGTGAAGGGGGGGGTTTCAAAGGCCTGAGTCGAGATCGCTACTGATCTTATGAGGAACACAATACAGGCATTTACATTAAATCAGAAAACTTCAGCTATAAAATACAAACAAGACAGTTTTAACAGAAAACATAATCTAGCACAATATAATCAAACATTAACAGTGCAGAGCTATATGGAGCCAATCGGAGTGCTCCTGGGGCTGACTGCAGCCAGTGGGCCACAGCAGTAAAAGACTCTGGATTTAAACCCAGAGACAACTGTCCTCAGGTAAAGAAAGCAAAAATTGGCAGCTAGGGCTCCCTTCCTGGAGGTAATCAGTCCCTGAGGGCAAGTCCGTACCTGCGTTTCTGTGAGGGGCTGGTGGCTTCAGACCTGGACTGCAGGTGGCAGTCTGGCAGGTTGGGTTCATCAGAGAACCACGGCTGTGGCTCTCAGACTACCTGCGTTTCTGTGAGGGGCTGATGACTTCAGACCTGGACTGTAGGTGGCAGTCTGGCAGGTCAGGTTCGTCAGAGAACCACGGCTGTGGCTCTCAGACTACCTGCGTTTCTGTGAGGGGCTGGTGGCTTCAGACCTGGACTGCGGGTGGCAGTCTGGCAGGTCAGGTTTGTCAGAGAACCACGGCTGCGGCTCTCAGACTACCTCTGTCCCAGAGGTGGACAAATGTTTGATATCTTATGAGTAGCTGGAAAATCAGTTGGAGGAACAACCTAAAAGAGAATAAGGTGAAACTCTGGTCTGGTCTGTGACTCTCAGACTACCTCTGTCCCAGAGGTGGACAAATGTTTGATATCTTATGAGTAGCTGGAAAATCAGTTGAAGGAACAACCTAAAAGAGAATAAGGTGAAACTCTGGTCTGGGGCCATCCACTTATTCAGATTATCAACCAAGATAGGTGTTTTTTTTTGTAGGATTAAATAAACTTAAGAGTTCCCAGTTCTAATGGTCATGAACTCTTCATGAATGTTCAGGAAATTGTGGCTCTATTTAGTGTCAGTGTTGTTCAAATGGTAGCACATCCGCCTCTGGGACAGAAGGTCATGGGTTCCAATCACACACCAGGACTGGGTTCATGCCATAACCTCAAGCACCAGAGTGCAATACTATGTAGATGCTGTACTCTTGGCGTGTGCCGTTCTTCAGATGAAATGTTAAATGGAGGTCCTGTCTACCTGTTCTGGCGGGCAATAATGATTCTATCAAACTTCGCAAAATGAGATGGGGAATTTCCCTGGTGTCCTGGCCAAATGTCCACCATTTACTAAAACCCCCATCAGCAGCTTAATCTGGTTCAGTTTCAATTTGCGTGCATCTGTATCCCCCCACCCCATCCCCCAGATGAGGCTGAAAACTGGCAGTATTGTCTAGATCTCCTTTTACAGTCAACTAAAACTAAATAAATAGTAAAATTCAGGAGCACCAATGCACATTTTCCCACCATTTTCGTGATTTGATATGGTGTCACTCATATGATATCTTTGTCACTCCTTTCAAGGGACACCAGTACACATTTCATCGACTGGTAGGAGAAGATGAGTCAGCCTTGTGGCTTGGCACAGGCCAATACACTGCAGCACTGGAGACAAGGACTGAGGAGTAACATCAGCACTCTCAGTCCTTGGGCCACATGCAGACAGTCTCACTGTGGAGTAGGGTGTTCACTCTCCCGTAGGGGAGGGGAACAGATTTCAGAACTTCACAGTTCTCTTAGAAATTGTAAATTCAACCCTTTACTCTTCTTTACATTGACTGGAAATCCCACAGAAAATGATTCCTTAGTCAGGCTAGGTGAAAAGTGATTTCCATGGTGATATTCCTGCAAAACTATTTGGCGGTTGTCAAATTCCACTAAAACTAATAAATCTGGAAGTGCTAAATTTGCTGCATTTTTTCCTGAAAATTTACTGATTGTTGAAAAAAGTACCACACACTGCATTTTAACACTTTGTTTAATACGGGAATTATGAATCCTGCACATTATTCTTAATCATGATTCTAAGAATCAGCTGAAGCTGAATGGGCCGAACTTTTGCACGTTTACCTTCAATTCTGCCCAATCAATCTTTTGGGCCACAACAGATCACTTTGATCTTTGGCAATATAATTTACAAAAATAATGCTCTAGACCTTCCCAGGTGGCCAGGGCTAGTACTACTGCCAACCTATCCCCACCCTCTTTACTTTCCATCCTCCCCCTCTCAAAAGACATTTTTTTATAAAAATGTACAACTCAAAGCACTGTACCAGGTGCTGACAAACTTTTTTTTAACAAAAAACTGACTGGAGGAATGGGAGAGGTTGGAAGAGATTGAATAGGGTGAGGGGTGGTGAAGGGGTGTCTCACCCCGGTTTTTTGTCTGCTACACCCAAGAGTCCTTTGCGATATGTCAAAGGCATACCAAAGCCTGAATGAAAGCTGAACCAAAGGGACAACTTACACATTTACCAACCCATACACAATTTCCATACTTAGTAATTGTTTTGTCCAACTTTGCAAATCTCATGCATGATGCAGATTCTTTTTTTGCTGCATGTCACAGAGCTAGCCACTACAAACGCTGCAAAGTAAACCTAAACCTATTCATTCTTTGGAGTGAAACTAGCAAGAAAAGTATCTGGCCCCATGTTCACGAGTGTCCACTATTCTCTCACCCCTAGGCCACAGGAAAGCAGACTGGAGGAGGAAACGCTCTATAAGTGCCTTATAAAAGCCATTTATGATGCTGTGTTGAACCAAGGGGATGGACAAACACTTTTAGTGGAGCTCTCTGCAGTATTGTTGATGGAGTCACTTTGATGTAAAACCCGCTCACTCAGTGGACCTCGATATGATGATATCATAAAGTACAGTTCCCCTCGCTATAAGGAATGCCTATGGAACCAGAACAGCCATTCATTATAGCGTCATGTTCATTATATCAAGGGATGCACTTGCACTGTTCAGTAAACAGATGTACACTCAGTAAATACTTATGAATTCATTAGAACTTTAGTAACAA
Organism: Neoceratodus forsteri; assembly: GCA_016271365.2. Lineage (NCBI taxonomy): Eukaryota > Metazoa > Chordata > Ceratodontiformes > Ceratodontidae > Neoceratodus > Neoceratodus forsteri. Next base: position 638,776,877 of record CM028137.1, on the reverse strand, counting down.
TGACTCGGTCATTAAAAATAAATGAAATTGTGCTTTTTTTTTAATCTCACTTCATTTCACTTGTTTCAATCAGTATCAGTTCAGTACTTCAGTTTGGGTCACTCACTGTAGTTTAGGCTTTGAAGTACTCTGTAATCTTGCTCTGTTTAGTGGTTTTAGCTGCAAAGCCCTTGGCATAAGATAGCAGATGCCTAAGTTGTAAAACCTTACTGCAGTCTGATTGTCATGACTGTAACCAGTCAAGCCCACACTACAGACCTTAAACTGCCTCACTGTATGTTGGTGTTATAAAATCCTCCTCCTCAGAATCTGCTCCTAGATCCTCCTGCTCCTCCCCCTCCTGCACAGTATATGTTATGGCCTTTAAAATTTCACAGTCAGTACCATGTCATCGACTGTCAGTGAACTGTCAATATTTGCCACTTCAGCTGTGTCAGTCAAAAAGTTGAGGTGTGCAGCAAGGGTAATGATCTCTGCTGTGTCATCCAATTCTTCCACCTCATTGGCTGTCAGTGCATCCACAAAGGCAGGACTAAGGGTGGATAGCCAGCAATGGTGGACAGTAGTCATGCTGACATTTTTCCATGCTTCACCAGCTAGGATCACTACGTTCCTAAGGGTAAGGTTTTTTAGAAAGGCAGCCACCTGTACTATTCTTGCTGCAACTAAGACATTTAGCAATGATTACCTGTAATGCTTTTTTTGAATGTGGCTATTATGCGACCATCCAGAGGTTGGATCTGGGAGGTGTGTTTTTAGACAGGACAACCATTTTCATCACCTCAGCTCACAGATGGCCTAGCAATGGGGTAATAGGGTGATTGACCAGTCAACCAATTGGGTGATCCTGTCTGCAGACAGAGCCACAATGGCTTCTGGACTTGTGAGGGACCTCATTAATTCAGGAAGTTTTGCAGCCACCAGTCCCCTGTTGAGTGAGACTCAAGGAATGCCTTAAGTGATTGGCAGCTCTAACTAGCTATCAGAGCTGTAGATTCTCTAGTGAACAGCAGGGGCAAAATCAGTCTGAGTTCTGCTCCAAAACTGACTCTGGCCAGAGAGCTGTTGAGAGACTCAGCTTGTACAACATTGCAGATACTGTCTGTCTGTCAGATTAGAGTGAAAAGCAGAATTCCTGCTACCGAAAGAGAAGTAATGGCTTGCTGAGCCACACCAGTTTGGATCTGAAAAGTTCAGGTTTTAAATAGACATTTCTACTTGTGCTGCAGCTAGAGACTGTAACTATCTATTCATTACCACAGCCAGGTGGTGATTATTGCCACCCCTCTGAGATTGGATTACTAGATGTGCTGGGTGAGGCAGATCCACTGAGACTGTCACAGGAGGAAATGCATGTGAAGAGAGGATTTTGCTACCAATCTCTGAGGCCAAGTGAGGCTTGACCTGCACAGGAGGGATAGTCAGGACCCTACGGCACCACACCATCATTATCAAAGGGAGTGAGAGAAAGAGAGAAAAGAGAGAGAGAGAGTGTCAGTGACACCAGCTAGAGAGGGATATCGTTGCAAATTGTAACTTCAGCCCCTGCACAGCAAAGGAGACCCCTTGGATTTGGAAATTATGAGCAAATTTAGGGACTGTCCCTGCAACCAGGAAAAATGCAAAATAGTTAGAAAGCAGTTAATGAACTAGGCCATCTGGACAGAAGTTACAAATACTTCAGCTGGAGGTTTAAGAGCATTTCATGTTGTGGTTTGATTTCACAAAGAATTGCTAATCTTTATTTAAGTGCACCACCACTGGCTAACACCTGCAGCCTCAACAAACCCACAAAGGTCCCACAGCTGGGTACCCAGTGAAGCACAGGGAGCTTCCTAGGTTGAACTAACAGTATTTCACTGGTACACTGGTTGAAGTGGGTAGAAAGGCAGCTCCCCAAAACAGGTGGACTGAATCAAAGCAACTGTACTGCGTATTATGGTGTGGGAGTGGACGTGGTTTGAGGGCTGAGCATATGAAGGGTGCTGAAGCACTCGGAAATATTTCTTAAATTTGCCTGGAAAGGTATGGAAGGCCAGTCAGTATTAAAGTATACTGGGCCTAGGAGGGCAATGAAGACCAGCTGAGGGCAACTGTAACACACTACCACACTGCTAACCACCCATGCTTTCCCCATTTAGGACCCGGAGCTGACGCTAAATAAAATCCTTTGCTCTTTGTTTGAAATTCCTCATCTTACTAACATTTGTTTATAGTATTAAGTGCACATTTTGTGGGCAGTGTCAATGATCAAGTGGGGAGGTATCGCATTCCAGAGGGCTGTATGATACTTACACCTGGTGTCCTTTAACCTCTTTCTTGGTGGAGGCACCACACTACTTTCTCTGTCTCTCAACTCCAGAAAAACTGGTACAGAACTGGTTCAGAATGTGGAATTAGGTTAAAAGACTAAATGCAAAGTTGTTGTTTCCACCAGTTTTATAGTTAAGTTCATCTCAGGTCCCCCAATGAAATCACAATGTGACATGAATTTTCTAAATAGTCTTACCTTATTTCTTGTTATTTGTTCTGTAACGTTCACTCGGCTGTGAATCTCACCCCACTCCCACTGTTTATTCTGACAGCCGCACTAAGATGTCCTTGCATTTTGATGTAATTCTGGCCTCCGATGCTGTCAGCTGCCATACAGTCCAGTGACAGTTATTCCTGCTAAGTTCAATGATGTGATTGTGCGATATCAGGTTACTTTATGCGTTTCTGGCAGGTCATGTTCTTTTATGTGTAGACTAACTAAAAATCGTCATTTGTGCATAACATATTAATGGCTTGCACTTTTTCCCATAGGGAAACCGTGGCATTATTTACTGTAATAAAGGAGTGTTTATTATGGCAAACATGCGCACGATTTCTCTCACTCTGTGCATGAGCTCGCTCGAGTTCCTCGCTTCCCAACCACTCTCCCTGTCCCCTCCACCCGAACTGCAAAGCAACACGGACGCAAAATCGCCATGGAGACTCGGCAGTAAGTCATTTTAAATAAAACTACTTCTGCCAAAAATATTACCAGATCAAGTACCCACATGAAAATGGAAAAAAAAATGTAAGTGAAAGGCGACCGCAGACCGTGTGCTCCAATGTACTCTGACTATGGACTCGCGGCAACCTTTTTAATTTTATATAAGTGCTGAGGTGAAAAAGAGCAACCCAGAAATTATATAAAACAAAATATGGGTCAAGGTGTGCAAACTCGAAGTTTACACACACCCTCAGGGTTAGATGCTATGTATAAACCCTTCGGGCTTTGCCCTCGAGGTTTATGCAGCATCTAACCCCTCGGGTGTGTGTAAACTTCTCGTTACACACCCCAACCCATACTTTATCCTATATATAAAATACAATTTAAATTGTACATTACAGATCTTATGTTGTGTTATGTGCGTTTTTGTTGTGTCCCTTCATGCCTCGTGTAGGTCATGGTTTGTGATGGTAAACATGTGTGATGTATATCTTCTTAACTCATAGTGTCACATAATGTTATAATTTAATAAAAAAAACACTGTTCAGGCCATCATCACTGGTTAATCTAATTGAAGCACAGCAGTTAATTGACATTTTGTCAGTATGGCATTTTTAACCAGAAAATCTTTGAATGGACAGAGAATTGGAGGAATTTTATGTCTATTCCGTGTACTGTAATTTTTTTTAGACATGTAGCACACTATACCATCTATTTAGCTTATGGTTTAATCATTTTTGTATTATTAAAATACCCATAAAGGTGCTGTTCCGTACATATTGCCAGTACAGCTTGTAATAAATATAGTGTTTCATTTCGTGTGTGCCTGTGTCAGTTGATGTAAAACCATGAAAGTACAATAAAACCTAACTTAACTGTCATTCAGTTAACCTCCTAAAATATCTGCTGTGGTGTGCTGTGTTCAGTTTGTTAACACAATTTTTTTTTTTTATTTTATACATATTAAAAAAAAACTGTTGTACTTTTTTTTTATGAGAAATTGTTTATTTCTACTAACACTGTCTGGTGATGCATTTGAAATGCCTTACTGTAGTGCAATAACAAAACTGCTTCTGGTAGAATTATTATTATTATTACTGAATTTTGTTGACCAGGTAAGGCCACTGAGATTAGAAGTCCCTTTTTCAGGGGCGACCCGGGAGTGGGGATACAGATGGTAACCAACTGAAACTGTATCAGATTAAGCTGATGGTGGTGTTTCTAGTGAATGGAGAAAATCTGGCCAGGACACCAGGGAAATTTCCCCTACTCTTTTCAAGAAGTACTATGGGATCTTTAATGTCCACCTGAACAATCACCAGAACAGGCAGACAGGACCTCAGTTTAATGTCTCATCCAAAAGAAGGCACCTCAGGAGTGCAGCACCCCCATCATTCTGCACTACAGTGTCAGTATTGGGATATTAACTCAAGTGCATGGTGTGGGGACAGAATCCACAGCCTTCTGATCTCCCGGCCTCAGAAGCGAGTGTGCTACCTGTTGAGCCACTGACACCGATGAGAAGCTTTTATAGATTCCCAAATGAGAAGACACAGCATCAACAGTGGATCATGGCTGTGAAATTTGAAGGATGGATGCCAGACAAGAACAGCTATTTGTGTACTGACCAGTTTACAGTTTGCACTACACCCCGGCCTTCTAGAAAGTAATCGGCTATAACCCTGGTCAAAGAAGATCGAAAAGTGATGCCATGCTATCTTTGTTCTCATTTAGAAAAGAAGTGGAACCCAGGAGCAGTGGTGCCATCCTGAAGAGGCAATATATCGAGGTTACTGTTAATCTAAAAGTATTCTAAAATGTGCTGATCTGCAACACGCAAACATATAATTTGTCAGCACAGAAAGAACAGTATTTACATGTACTCTACATTTTTACACTGCCCATTATTCTTCACTGTACCCGATGTGGTCTAAGGTGTTTTGGTGCCATCCTTCTACTTTACATACTATATTTACATGTGCCCATCTTATGCATGGTCACGTCCCTCAATCCACACACACACGCACAAACTTCATTTCCAACACATCCTCAGACTGTCTGTTCCTGTTGTCCATCACCCTTTCTCTGAAGAGGCATTTAACCATCTCCATTGCCCCCTCCCCACCAACATCCAGCTTTATTTCATGTAGCTGTGTCATGCTGTTCTTCCACCATTCAAAGAGACTCACTACCTGCATCTGCAGCTCAAACATCAAGTACTTACAGGTCACAATTGTCACAAACCCACTCAGCAGGTCAGGCCCTCTGCTCCCAAAGTGTCAACCTCCGAGCACAGTCTTGTGAACAGTTTAACAGAACAAGGTAACCCTCTTGTCTGTTTTGTGAGTTTGGATCAATCTTTGGTCTCAAGTCTTGGAGGAATTCAAACTGTGAACCTCTTGCGAGCATACCCAATGCACAGACTCAGATATTTCTGTCTTTGGGGGTCAGATATCTTTGCCTATGGGCACCTAACCAGGTATACAGAGATGAACCCTTAAAAACTTTAATAAAGACCTCAGATTTAAAAACACTTCTCTTTCCGGTTTGGTACCACCATTCACGCTATGTCTAGTGTCTGCTATAACCATAATACTTTTCTTACAAATAAAAGAAATTCAAAGACAGGCCAAGTATGCTCTAAAAAGAGTTTTACTAAAAATAGATAAAAATATGTAACACACAAAATACAGAACTCATATCACAAGACATACAAATCTTTTAAAAGAACAAGGTTTAAACAGTGCAAATTCCTACTTACAGTACTTAGATATGACTCTCTTTCTAAATACCTGTTTACAGTGCTCACCGATGTTTCTTTGTCAAAGTCTAGATATAAAGTGTCAAGTAAAACAGACTATTCCTTAAAGCAAACTGTATTTGCCAACCCCTTTTTGAGTGAGGTCACCGAGCTCCTCCTCTGTCAGAATATATAAAAAACATACATCTATAAAAAGAGGATGTCTTTTCCCAGTATTAAATTCTGCAACCTCAGCATGATTCATGTTCTGCAAATGACATGTCTTTGATCTTAATGATAAGCTTCCCCCTTCCAGGACATGAAAGCATCTTTATGATTTTCGCACTAATACATCACAACCTGCTTTTCTTCCTCTGGACACGTCATAAAAATGGATATGCTCAACTCAAGCTTCTTCCACCCTGTAATTAGCTTCAGGCCTTCCACGTAACACATTGGGCAAGATCCACGAAGAGAACTTTTAAAGTTTCCCTCCGCAACTGCCGTTGTGGATTGGAATCGTCCGCATCTGTGGCGGTTGCGATTCACAGCCGCGGCAGTTGTGGAGGGTGCTACGGCGGGTTCAGCTGCCCGTAGCAGTCTTCCGCAGCTGCGGTGCTGTCCATGGCAAGAGCATCTGCAAACTGCCATATTCCATGGAGTCGGTCGTACTCCGGCTCCACCTACGTGAATACCTGCAGCTGTGGGCGACCTGTGGCTTGGCAAGTGGTTTCCCACTAGCGCCGAGGTTTTTCCGCAGCTGCAGATCATCCTCCCCCTTCTGTGAATCCTGCCCATTGTCTCTAAAATGTGTGTGTGATCTCACATGTTGTTTTAGCATTTTCTCATGGCTTTCATCTTTCAGCTGAAACCTGGGGTGGGGGGGGTGAGGTCACTCCTACAGCACCAGATTTTCAGCAGACACAGTCAGTAATACATTTTATATTAAAAAAAAAAAATGATACAGCACTCAGAACTGGCTATCCACATCACAATTCCTCCACACCTAGACTGAATTTGGGGGTTCTATCCCCTACATGGGATGAGCTTCCCAAATCAGTTCACTGCTCATAGACCACAGACAGCCCATCTGAGTTCTGTTTTTTCGCTCCAGCCCTATGTACGATTTTTAGATCTTACCCTTGTAAAGCAAGACTCCATCTTAGCAGTCTGACGCTATTTCTCTCTCCTAAAGCTGGTCTCCAGGCTCCTTACTTCTGGGAGGTCCTTCCTGGAACCACGTGACAAGCAGGACGTAGGGGACGACCTCCCATCCACTTCCTCTAGACATCAGTTTACTTCCTGTCTGTCTCATGGCAGGAGCTCTACAGGATCACTCTGTCACAGAAGTGACAGCCCAGGAGTCCAGCGAGAAAAACAGTGAGTCTTTTACTTTTCTTTGCCTACATTTCGTTAGTGCTCCAGAATGCTAATTCAGGGACCCCAGTCTCAGCCTTGCAAGCTGGACAGACGGGCTCCCTGTCCGCCCTCACGACACGTTGTTCCTGCGCTAGGAGGAGGACCAGGCAGCGTCAATGCTTTTTCCATGCTAGGGCGGTTGACGATTCAGGACCCCCCCCCCCGAGCCGCCCTGATCCTTCTGCGTGCCTGGGCCAGGGACACTTGTGAAGCCCTAGGCAGCGCCAATGGTGAGCAGCAGCGACGACAAGCACAAGAAGTTATTCAGCACGTCAACGGGCACCAGAGGCTGCATTTTGGGTTGGTGGCCACGGGACAAACAGGCCGCTGGCACGACTGCTGGTCTGAGAGCCGGGTCGGATATTTGGCTCTCCGATGTCATCGATAAAACGCACTAAAGGTAGCGCTTTCTCGGCAGTCCCTTCAGAGGCATTGGGGGACATTGGGGATCTCGACCCCTTGCTCCAGAGACACACAGCAGCTTGCCCCAAAATCAGCTTCTTTCAGAAGAGAAGATTGAAGGGGGGGGCCTTTCTTCAGCTCAGCACTGTCCAAAGACTTGACAACAGCTCTTAAAGGGGCAGGCTTTCAGTGAGCCTAAGGGGACAAGTGGTGTTTTTCCCCCCTCACTTCATGTTGGGTCTCCAAGAGGGATGGCTCCCACTAAAGATAAGGACAGGCCCCACCGGGGCAGAAAGTGCCACAAATGTAGAACTCCGATGCTGGCCACTTTTGCAGGGTCAAATGCGACAGCGCTGCCTCACCTGCTCAGGATGAAGTTTCTGCATCAGAATTTCAGGACCCTCAGGAACAGCCCAGGGGCTCGGGACACTCACCGGCCCTAAAGCAGCACCATCTAGCTGGGGCCTTAGCCCCAGATCTGATTGCCAAACTGAATAGAGCTTTTGCCCTCAGCCCTGCATGTTTGGATGTTTTGCAACAGCCCAGAGAATCCAGGACTTACAGAAAGGCCACACGTAAGTGCACCCCTTCTTTATCCTCGGATGAGGGCTCTCCCCACTCCTCAAAGCACGATAGGAGGAGAAGGAGGAAGAGATCGAGATACAGGTCCAGGAGTTCTTCCTGACACAGGGACCTAGCTCACGGAAAGTACAAGCGAGACAGGTCCCCCACTGGGTCTGACTATTTGTCCTTAGAAGAAGGCGAACTCTCCAACTCAGATTCAGACTCTGGATCCTCGCCAACAAGGAACTTCGATTTGGAGGATCTGGATTTTTTCATTAAAAAGGTGTCCGAAGAGATCCACCTTGACTCGACACCTTTCCCAGAGCATAAGAGAGAGAAGCCGTCTTTCAGACTAGTCTCTGCCCCAAAGCCTGTGATGACCTTCCCTTTGCCTCCGGCTATTGAGGACCTCTTAAAGAAGAATGGAAGGGGCCTGAACGGTCCTTCCCAGTCCCTCGCCACCTAACTAAACTCCTAAAGTTCGACAAGAAGCCTATGGAGAAGTGGCTAGACTGCCCTAGGATAGATCCACTCATTTCAAACCTCGCAAAAAGGACGATCATCCCAGCAGAAGGTGGGGCCTCCCTTCGAGACCCAGTGGACAGGAAAGTGGACACCTCTTTAAAGAAGGCTTTTCAGTCCACTGCAACTTCCCTCAAAGCAGCTACGGCAAACCTCTACTCTGCCAGAGCCACGCTGTCCAGGGCCACCAGTCTGGCATTCCAGCTCGCTGACAAGCCAGACAAGAACCAGTCCATCTTACGGCAGCTGCAGCTCATGGGTCTAACATCTGCTTATCTGGCCGATGTATCAGAAGAAGCAGTCAGATGCGCAGCTCGGGCTATGTTCTACCAGACCTTGGCTCGACGCAACTTATGGCTTTGAGCTTGGCAGGCCGATGCCTCATCTAAGATGCACTTGGTCATTGCGCCCTACAAAGGAGGCCTTCTGTTTGGCTGAACTCTAAAAGAGGAAGTCAAGGAATCTGGTGAAACGGCGAAAGTGCAGATGCAGCAAGCCCGAGGAAGGGCTAGACCCTGGAACTCTGGTTCAAGACAGAATTTTTGGACCCAACATTTTTTAAGGGGGCAAAACGGAACAACCCCAGGCAGATGCTCTTGGTTCAACTCACGTAACCAACATGGCTTCCGAGGCAGACGAGGAGGCGCCCGGGACTTTGAGGGCGATTACAAGAAATCACAATGAGGACTCACGGACCCATCCTCGTCTCGGGGGCAGACTTTCAAAACTTTCTCGAGGAATGGGTCCACACCACCACAGACAAGTGGGTACTGGAAGTAATCTGCGAGGGGTACTTCATCGAGTTCGATTCCTGGCCTCCCCTGCTCCACATAGTCCCCTCACCAATATCAAACAATCCAGTAAAGCGATCGGCAACCTGACAAGCCATTACGGATCTCATTCAGTCAGCAGCGATCAAACATGTTCCCACACTGGAAAGGAACAGAAGAGTCTACTCACTATTCTTCATAATACCAAAATGCTCAGGCGGCTTCTGGCCAGTGTTACATCTCAAGTTTCTAAACAGCTATGTGTGTCACAGAACTTTCAAGATGGAGACCCTGTCATCCATTATTCGAGAAATACATCAGGGGGACTTTTTAACCTCAATAGATTTGCAAGATGCCCATCTACACATTCCCATCAGGACGGCACACCGTCAATATCTGAGATTCTCAGTAGAAGGGCAACACTATCAGTTCAAGATGCTGCCATTCGGTCTTTCCACAGCCCCAAGAGTCTTCTCCAAAGTTCTCATGACAGTGGTAGCTCACCTCTGAATGCAAGGAATTCAGCTATTCCCATATCTGGACGACATTCTGATCAAAGCCCCAGACTTCAATCAAGCAGTTCGGGCAGTGAAGGAGGTTACATGGTGCCTCTCCTCTCTGGGGTTTGTGTTCAATCAGGGCAAGAGTCCTATGTCCATCTCAGTCTCTGTCCCATCTGGGGGTGAACTTCGATATGACCCAAAACAAGGTATTCCCCACAGAACTGAAATTCAAGGAGCTGGAGGCCCTCATCCGCAAATTCCAGACAGCCCACACTCTGCTGGCCCGCTCCTTCATGCAACCCATAGGGACGATGGTATCCCTGGCAGAATCAGTCCCCTGGGTGCTTGCCCACATGTGACTTCTCCAGTCCTCTCTTCTCCAGCAGTGGCTCCAATCGAGGGGCACACTGGATCAGAGGATTCAAATATCACACCAGGTGAAGAAGTCCCTGAAATGGTGGACTCAGAAGGACAAAATCAGGAATGGTATCACTCTGGGACACCTGCTCCAGATCAGAGTGACCACTAATGCCAGTCTCCGGGGCTGAGGAGCGCATTTGGATCAGCTTTCGATACAGGGCAAGTGGTCTCGGGTGGAGTGCCTTTTCAGCATCAACGTGCTGGATATGAGGGCAGTCCATCTGGCACTACAGCAATTCAGGCCACAAGTATCCCACCAGGACGTCCTGATACTCACGGACAACTGGACAACAATGGCTTACATCAACCGCCAGGGAGGCACAAAGAGCTCCCGGATGCTACAAGAAGCTCTTCCCCTCTTCCAGTAGGCAGAAGTCAACCGGACAACACTAAGGGCGGCATACATTCTAGGCCAAGAAAACGTCACAGCAGATTGGCTAAGTCGAAAGGACATCCTCCCAGGAGAGTGGGAGCTCAAAAACAGCGCCTTCCAGCTCACCATGGAGCGGTGGGGCTTCCCTCAGGTAGATCTTTTCGCCTGCCAAAAAAATTGCAAGATTCCAATATTTTGTTCCCTCAGCAGGGACGTCAAGGCCATTGGCTCAGGACGCATTCTCTATCAACTGGAGTCGGTTCAACCTCCTTTATGCCTTCCCGCCAATTCCAATCATATCAACGGTACTGCACAAGATTGCTCAGGACAAAGCCGAGGTGATTCTGGTCTGCCCACACTGGCACCGCAGACCATGGTTTCCATGTTTAGTCCAAATGTCTCGTCAGTCTCCCCTAATGTTCTAACCGAGCCCAGCCCTACATCAGGGACTGGTATGACACCCAAACCCTCACAATCTGTCCCTCTCAGCATGGAGATTGAGCGGGAAACTCTCAGGGAGTTCGGCTTCTCGTAGCCTGTCATAGAAACAATGATTAAATCCAGGAGAGCCTCCTCCTCCAGGGTTTATTACAGGATTTGGAGAAAATTCCTATTCTGGTTGCGAGCCTCCTCCCTCTCTGATGACTCAGTCTCTCTCCCTACCATTCTCCAGTTCCTTCAGAAGGGGTTCAACAAAGGTCTACAACCGACTACCTTACGAGTACAGGTGTCTGCTTTAGGGGCTCTGCTGTTAGCAGACTTGGGCGAATCTTTAGGAGCCCTTCCTCATGTCCGTAGATTTCTGAGGGCAGCAACCTTGAAGCATCCTCCAATAAAACTGGTGGTACCCCCCTGGAGGCTCAACCTAGTCCTCAAGGCGCTCACCACACCACCGTTCGAGCCTTTAAAGGAGGCATCCCTGCTCCATCTTTCTAGGAAGACAGTCTTTCTCATCGCTATCACATCAGCCCGATGCATCAGTGAGTTAGGGGCACTGTCATCCAAAGAACCGTATACTATTTTTCATCAAGACTCGGTAGTCATGCGGACTGATCCCACATTCTTACCTAAAGTGTTATCCCATTTTCACTGCAACCAATTCTTGAACATTCCCTCTTTCTGCCCTCACCCCAAGAATGAGAAAGCAAGAGAATTTCACACATTGGATCCTCGGAGGACCCTCAAAAGTTACATTAATTGATCTGACTCAATTCGCAAGACTGCAAGCCTATTCGTCCTTACGTCAGGCCCGAATATGGGTAAGAAGGCATCAAAGGACACTATTGCTCGGTGGATTCGCTCCGCCATAGTCGTGGCCTACCAGAAGGCTGGAATTGACCTGCCAGGACCCGTAAAAGCACACTCAACCAGAGCGATGCCTGCGTCCTGGGCAGAATTCTGAGATGCTTCCTCGGCAGATTTATGTAGAGCGGCAACATGGTCATCCATACACACATTTGCAAAATTCTACAAGTTGAATGTCGCCTCATCTGCGGAGGCATCATTTGGCCGCAGGGTCCTCCTGGCAGTGGTGGACCGATAGAGGACTATGAACTTTATTCCCACCCAGTGTAGGGATGTACTGCTTTAGTATATCCCAGAAGTGAGGAGCCCGGAGACCAGCTTTAGGAGAGAGAAAAAGAAATTTAAATACCTGTAAATTTTCTTTCTCTGACTGCTGGTCTCCGGGCTCCGTCCCTCCCAGAATCCTGAAAGTTGGCCATTAGGCCGCAAGTTACACTAACTTTTCTTGTGCTTGTTCCAAGTTATGTGTTTCCTCAGAAGACAAAGGCTATAGAAGTACTGATGCCTAGAGGAAGTGGATGGGAGGTCGTCTCCAGCCTGTAAGATCAGCCTACCTCCTGCCTGCCATGTGGTTCCAGGAAGGACCTTCCAGAAGTGAGGAGCCCGGAGACCAGCAGTAAGAGAAAGAAAATTTACAGGTATTTAAATTTTAATTTTTCCCCATCTGCGTGAGCCAAACAAGGGGGTTGTGGTCAGTCTGCACCACAAAATGCTGCCCATACAAATATGGCTCTAGCTTCTTTAAGGCCCACACTATGGCAAGACATTCTTTTTCCACCGTGGAGTACGCTTGCTCCCTGGGAAGTAGCTTCCTACTCAGGTACACTACTGTGTGATCTGTCCCTTGGCTGGACGGCTGGCTTAGTACTGCCCCAATACCCACGTCTGAGGCATCTGTCTGAACTATAAAGGTCTTGCTATAGTCAGGACTTGTCAAAACAGGAGCACTTCATCGTGCCTCCTTTAGTTTGGTAAAGGCTTCTTCACAGGCTGGGCCTCAGGTAATTTCCTTTGGCATCTTTTTCTTTGTCAGGTCAGATAGGGGAGCAGCCAGGGCACTGTAATTGGGTACAAATTTCCTGTAGTACCCTTCTGTCCCTAGAAATCTCCTGACATGCTTCTGGGTTTCTGGTCTGGGCCATGCCTGGATCACCTCTATCTTTATTTGGTTAGGAAGGAGCTGTCCCCAGCCTACCACATGCCTGAGGTATGCCACTTCTCCCATGGCCACCTGGCACTTCTTGGCTTTGACAGTGGGCCCGGCCCTCAGTATCCTGTCCAGCACTTCCCTAAGGTGGGACAGGTATTCCTCCCAGCTGGTACTAAAGATGGCAATGTCATCCATGTACGCCATGGCGCTCTCCTCAGCACCATTTAACACCTGGTTCACCAACCTTTGGGAAGTTGCCAGGGCGTTCTTCATTCGGAAAGGCATTACTTTAAACTCAAATAAGCCTATCGGAGTGATGAAGGCTGACCTCTCCCTAGCTCTGTCTGTCAACTTTACCTGCCAATACCCTTTTGTCAGCTCAATGGTCGTAAGGTAAGTCGCCCTTCCTAACTTGTCCAGGAGTTCATCCAGCCGGGGCATTGGGTGGGCGTCAGACTTCGTGACTGCATTCAGTCCACGATAGTCCACATAGAAACGAGTTGAGCCATCTGGCTTGAGCACAAGGACTATGGGAGAGGCCCAGGGGCTGTGGGATCTCTTGATTACCCCTAAATCCAGCATCTCCTCCACTTCCCTCCCAATGTTCTTTTGGACAGCCTCTGACCCCCAATATGCTGTCCACTGTATGGGCGTCTGTGTCCCTGTCTCCACATCGTGTGTCGCTATGGCAGTTAGTCCAGGCTTGGCGCTAAACAACGGGGCAAAGACTGCTAAAACCTCCCTTACGTTCTGAATCTGGTCCAGGGCCAGCTGGGGAGACAATTTTACTGCCTCCACAGAGGACTCCCGCTTACTTTCCTCCAGCAAATCCAGAAGGGGGTCTCCTTCGTCCGTCCCCTCCCCATGACTACACACTGCAAACACTATGTCAGCCCTATTTGCATATGGCTTCATCATGTTGACATGGTACATCCTTTCTGTCTGTCTGTCTGTCTTCTGTCAGGTAACTCCACAATGTAGTTCACGTCATTTACCTTCCTAACAACTTTGTACGGTCCTGCCCACTCAGCTTGCAGCTTGTCTTTCCGGATCGGAATAAGGACCAGGACTTCCTGACCCACCATGAATGAGTGAGCTCTGGCTCTGCAGTCGTACCACACTTTTTGTTTCTGTTGGGCAGCTACCAAGTTGCTCTGGGCTGTCCCCATACGCTCCCTCAGCCTTTCCCTAAACCTAAGGAAGTAATCCACAATGGGAGTTCCCTGGGTGGCGTGCTTGCCTTCTCAGTCTTCTCGGATCAAGTCTAGGGGCCGATGTACCCAGCATCCATATAAGAGTTCGAAGAGGCAAAATCCTGTTGACTCTTGAGGCACCTCCCTGTATGCAAACAACAGGTGGGGAAGGTATTTCTCCCAGTCCCTCCCATGATGTTCAGCAAACGCCCGGAGCATTGACTTTAGGGTACTACTGAATCGTTCCTCAAGTCTACTGGCTTGTGGGTGATATGCTGTCGTGCATCTCTGCACCACCCCACATTTCTCCCATAAACATTTCATCAGGTCCGACATGAAGGAACCCCCTCGATCGGTGATAACCTCCTGCAGAAACCCAACATGGGAGAAAATCCCAAGTAAGGCATCTGACACTTTGTCTGTTCTTAGTGAGAATAGGGAGACTGCCTCTGGGTACCGGGTGGCATAATCCACCACAGTCAGGATGAATCTCTTCCCTGAGGAGCTGGGGGGTATTTAAAGGCCCCACAATATCCATTCCCACCCTCTGGAATGGCTCCTCCACTATGGGCAAGGGGATCAGGGCTGCTTAGGTTTTCTTGCCTGCCTTCCCTATTTCTTGGCACTGGTGACAAGACCTGCAATACTCCTTCACCTGCTGGGTGAAGTTAGGCCAGTAGAAATTCTGGGCCAACCACTGCGTAGTGCGCGCGATTTCCAGATGACCAGACAAGGGAATATCATGTGCAATTTTGAGCAACTGCTCACGATACCCCTGTGGAATGACAAGCTGCCTGGCTAGCATCCCTCCCTCTGTCTGTACCGCCTGAGTATACATAAATCCATTTTCCCAATAAACCTTATGTCTGCCGTCACCTCCCTGTGTGCCGTCCGAGTCTGCCCAAGCCCTCAGCTTCTCTAAACTAGAGTCACTCCTCTGAACAGCTGCATACCCCACCACACACATTCCCAAGGCATGGGACAGGTCCCCTTCAGTCACTAAACTAGAGTCCCTAGCACTAGAGTCAGGGCCCTCAGGATCACTGTCAATCCCAACCCTCTGACAATGGGTCATCCCTCCCTCTTCGGAGTAACCTTCTGTGACTGTGTGGTCACTTGCTACTGGGGAAATTTCTACCCCCTTTTTATCAGTCTCCCCATCTGGAGAGACAGGCTGGGGAACTAGCCTCTCAGTGGTTTCCACACTGGTTTCTGTGGGATTCAGGGAACTGCAATTTTCCCTTGCCGCTTGGCTACAGGTAACTGCACATACCATCCCCTGCTGGAGAATGTTGCCCAGGATCACATCCACTGCTAATGTTTTGGCTACAGCCACCTGTTGCACAGTTCCCCCTGTTTCACCCCAGTCTAAGAGAACAATAGTGAGGGGTAATGGTTTCTCTTCACCGGTGAACCCTTGGACAGTGACGTATTTATTGGGTATAAGCTGACCAGGCTGTACCAGATCCCCCCTTTACTAACATCAGGGATGCCCCTGTGTCCCTTAACCCTTGCGTCTGCACACCATTTACCATGACTGGGTGCATGTGTTCCCTCATGTTCACTGGGACGCTTCAGGGACACACAAACAACCTACTTCTTTTCTAGCACCCTGCTGTGTATTACTCACCTTTTTGGGGCACTGTCTGGCAATATGCCCAGTTTCTTTACACAACCAACAGTCATTTCTTCTCTCAGAGAAATCTTTTCTCTGAAACCTGGGGCTAACTGGTTTCAGTGGAGGCAGTGAGGGTTTTAGCTGCCCTGAAGGCGCGCTTTTCCCTTTCTGTGCTGCCACGCCCGCCCCATTCGCTCTCAGAGCAGGGCTGCTCTTGGCATAGCAGTCCGAGAGTTCAGCAGCCTCTTGCACTGTTTTGGGATCTCGGTCCTCTAGCCAGGTTTTTAGCTCTGCTGGGCAAGCCCAATAAAACTGTTCTAATAAAATCACATTTTCAATTTTATCCACAGAGTTTGCCTCAATTCTTTCCCACCAACGTTTTAAAAATGGACGTTGTTTTGTGGCTAGCTCCTCGTAGGTCATATCAAGGCTTCTCCTGAGCTTACAGAATTTAGCTCTGTATGATTCAGTAGTTATTTCAAACTTTTTTAACAGTGCAGCTTTTAGTTTGCTGTAGTTATTACTGCCCTCATTGTCCATTTGACAAAATCCATCCCGAGCTTTCTCGGTAAGTAGTGGGGATAGCTGGAAGCGCCAGGAATCTTCAGGAATTTTAGTCTGAATACAAACTTTTTCAAAAGAATTTAAAAAGGCATCCATATCCTCCCCCTCCTTAAATTCAGCTATTAATTTGGAGTTCAATTTCCCAGTTAAACCCAAGCCACTTACCTGCTCTGGTGCTGCTGGTCGGAGACGTATCTTCTCCAGTTCGTGTTGCCTCTGGCACGCTTGCTCCTCACGGTCTGCATCTTAGCATTCTCATTCTCTCTTCTCTGCAGCTGCCTGGCGCTCACGCTCCTCACGGTCTGCCTCCCTCTGTTGTTGCTCTGCCTCTCGCTGTTCCCTCTCTGTCTCTCTGCATTCTCGCTCTGCCTCATGGTCCGCCTCTCGCTTCTCTCGCTCTGCCTCTTGCCGTTCTCACTCTCTCTCTCTCTCTCGGTTCTCTCGCTCCCTCTTCTCCTGAAACTCCAGCTCCATCCTGCGCAACTCAATTTGCAGCCTGAGTACCTCTTGATTCAGGATACTGGTGACCTTCCCCTGCTGCTGTGGCCCTTCACTGACAGTGGCCCTGCTGTCATCTTCACCGGATCTGGACACAGCACTGGCCACTAGTCCTGCCACACTTGAGATCTGGTCTTTTTCAGTCACGGTCTGTGACTAGCTGCTCTGGGTATCTGCTACCTTCAGGGCCTCTATGAGGTTCTGCTTTTTGGCTGTCACCTTGAACGGGACTCTTCTGTCCCTGTACAACTGCTTCAAGTAATCTACAGTGTGCCTGCTGTAGTCGGAAGCCATCTTCTTCCCTGACTACGGCTACTCTGACTTGCACTTTTGGAAAAAAAATTAAAACAGGTAGGAACGTGACTGTATGCCAAGTGTTATGTAGTTCTGTTTCTTTTTTAAAATAAAACTCAGTCTTTTTCTTTCTTTGTAAGAGAGCTTACGGTCTCAAGCTGACACAGAACAATACAAGCTTGTGATACCAAAATTATGCCACCGCTGCCAACCAATCTGTCTCAAACCCACTCAGCAGGTCAGGCTCTCTACTTCCAAAGTGCCAACCTCCAAGCGCAGTCTTGTGAACAGTTTAACAGAACAAGGTAACCCTCTTGTCTGTTTTGTGAGTTCGGATCAACCTTTGATCTCAAGTCTTGGACGGATTCAAACTGTGAACCTCTTGCTAGCATACCCAATGCACAGGCTCAGATATTTCTGACTTTGGGGGGCCAGATATCTTTGCCTATGGGCACCTAACCAGGTATACAGAGATGAACCCTTAAAAACTTTAATAAAGACCTCAGATTTAAAACGCTTCTCTTTCCAGCTTGGTACCACCATTCAAGCTATGCCTAGTGTCTGCTATAATCATAATACTTTTCTTACAAATAAAATAAATTCAAAGACAGACCAAATATGCTCTAAAAAGAGTTTTACTAAAAATAGATAAAAATATGTAAAACACAAAAAACAGAACTCTTATCACAAGACATACAAATCTTTCAAAAGAACAAGGTTTAAAAGGTGCAAATTCCTACTTATAGTACTTAGATTTGACTCTCTTTCTAAATACCCATTTACAGTGCTCACCGAGGTTTCCTTGTCAGAGTCTAGATACAAAGTGTCAAGTAAAACAGACTATTCCTTAAAGTAAACTGTATTTGCCAACCCCTTTTTGGGTGAGGTCATCGAGCTCCTCCTCTGTCAGAATATATAAAACACATACATCTATAAAAACAGGATGTCTTTTCCCAGTATTAAATTCTGCAACCTCAGCATGATTCATGTTCTGCAAATGACATTTCTTTGATCTTAATGATAAGCTTCCCCCTTCCAGGACATGAAAGTATCGTTATGATTTTCGCACTAATACATCACAACCTGCTTTTCTTCCTCTGGACATGTCATGTAAATGGATATGCTCAACTCAAGCTTCTTCCACACTGTAATTAGCTTCAGGCCTTCCACGTAACACATTGTCGCTAAAACCTGTGTGTGTGATCTCACATGCTGTTTTAGCATTTTCTCATGGCTTTCATCTTTTAGCTGAAACCCGGTGGGGGCGAGGTCACTCCTAGAGCACCAGATTTTCAGCAGACACAGTCAGTAATACATTTTATATTAAGAAAAAGATACAGCACTCAGAACTGGCTGTCCACGTCACAACAATCGTATCTTGTCTTGCTCTCCTCTCCTCCTGGACTACATGTTGGGCTCTCAAAGCATAGATTTGAATATCTTAGTCTATATGTGTTCTCAGTAGTGAGTGCCACAGTGCCAACAGCACTTCCCTTTCCAAGGCACCAAACACCATCACTTTGTGTAACCCCTAGGTGGTGCTATCCCAAGGGCTACTACCCCTGCCTGCTTGGCTAGTAGCAGGTTAAGGGGCCTGGGTACTGAAACAGGTGCCTCCACCCGGAGGTCAGGGTTGTTAGTGGTCAAGCTAACCTGGGCACACAGCCCTCCGGGACACTGTAACCCCCTCTTTCCCTTGTAGTGGCCTGAACAATATACAATAATCACTTTCACAATGACCCTTATTCACCATGCAATTACCCACACTGTTTGCACTTACCACCAGGGCTGGTTACTCTAGCTCGACCCTGGGGACCCCCTGTAAAACAAGGTTATGCACAGCAAATAGCAACAGTACAGTACACTTGGCGCAAACTGGAACCACAGTCAGGTTAAATGCAAAAAGAGTTAGATCTGATTTATTCAGGGGACTTGAACAAGGGAGGGGCGTAATCAGGTTGATTTTCTTAATGGTTATATCAATCAAACAGTCATGCATGCACTTCACAGTCCCTACACAGTCACACACACTGGGTACCCAGGTAGGAGGAAGGTGGGCTAGTCAGGATCGTTGCCCAGGATAGGCCGGCATCGCAGCTGGTGGGGCCCTGTGATAGATGAAAGCAACATGCACAACACACACTATTTGTAATCCACAGCCGGAGGGCTCAGTTCATGACAGAAAAGACAACAAAGCAATCAGATGAAAACACTTTAGATTTAGCTGTTGTTGCATGGAGCTACCCTGATGTTTACTCACGATCCCCAATATAGGACACAGGCAGGATGAAATCGAGACAGCAGGTTGTTGAACTGGAGTGCCAGGAGAAGCGGGGCCCACACAAATCACTGTGGCGTTGTTCCTGTTCAAAGTGTGAGCAGTGGGCTGATCCCCAGGCAGGTCTCTCGTTGATGGGCTTTCTCTGTGTAGTGGGTAGTCTGGCTGGGCCAATATGGCAAAGCCCAGGCCCAACGGAGATGAATATGGATTTAGTCCGTGGGAGCTGGATGCAGCCTTCAGCAAGCAGAACACAGTTCAGCACACAGTGGGGAACCAAATCACAACCCACTAACAGCACACAATACATTTACATATAAGAAATTCTACTGTAGCAGGCAGATTGATATCTGGTTGCAATTACAGCATCTCTCCACAAACTGGGAGTTCAAAGGTGGCTGGAAATCCTGACAGGCTGATCGCATTCAGCTAATCTTCAGTCTTCTTCAGGTTAAAGCCTGATCACCGTTCTGTGGCTTAGATCATCCTCACAATTCGGATTCAGTCCAAATAAACTTCAAATTTCCCTCTCAGGGACAGCAGGAAGACAGGCAGGCCAAAATTCAGCCCTTTCACAGTTCTCACACGTGAATCTATGCAGGATTATGCAGGATTACTGCTCGACTGTCTCGAGCTGTTACTCCTTCACTTCCCAACTCAGATCTGAACTGAAACTGCAGGCAGTCTGGGACTTTCCCCCAGGATTCAAAAGGTTCAGTTTGCCGATTCCTCTGTCAGTCACAACAAGGGCTCCCGCCTCCAGGTTCATTTAGGCGCCAAAAGCACAAAACTACAATTCCTATAGAATTTTGCTTCCACAAAGCCCCTGGGGACAGGCTCCATTTTAGAGTCCCCAAAGGTACTTATTGGCCCATTTCAGCAGTTCAGGACCAAGATGGTGGAGAAAAACAGAAATGTCCATGCTGCAAAAAAGGCAGGTCAGACAAACTGCAATATTATTACTATTCTAATAAATGATCAGCAAACAAGTATATCTTCTAACAGAGCTCCCTCTGCGCTAATAGTGATGGCAGAAAGGAGCGATTACTTGGCAGCCCGGGCAGGACTCGAGCATGGAAACACTCAGGCCCCTCCCAGATTAATTATAACTGCAATCCAGGCAGCTCTGAAAGAGACAGTACATGGAGGCTATACAAGCACTCTCTGGCAATAACGTTTTAAACTGCTAAAACGCAGGACACCAGCCTGGCAGTGAGCATTTAGGCAAGCTCAAGGAATACTTTTCAGGAACCCCCATTTGTAGGGGGGTTACATATGCATCACCATACTACAGAAGCTATGCCATTTGACTTTTCTGCAGTGCCTTGCCATGTTGAGATTGTCAAATATGATTAGAAACAGAGCTGTAATATTCCTATGTCAAATATGATCAGAAACAGAGCTGTAATATTCCTATGTATGTCATACTTTTTTTTTTGGTATTTATGTTTTCCTTCAATTGTCACTATCTATGTGCATGTGCAGATTCTATCTGAGCTTGGACTTAGCATGATGAAGGAGAATATTCCTCCTATATGTGTCACAGAGGATAGTGTCACATCTCTAGTTATGCAAAAATCACTGGACTTGAACACAGTAACCATAGAGTTGGTACAATGTGATCATGATACACACACTGATGTGGTAATACTACCATTTTTTCTTAAAATAGTAGTTTAATATTTCCCATTACAGTGTTCTTTCATAACAGCAGGGTATTTTTACTTCATATTTGTGCAGTTCATTAAATGTCCACATGGCGTTCTATTGTTACTCATCACTTGTTTGTACATTTACATAATTTGTTCTTAACTGTGGTGATGTCTGTGGGCTGCCCACTGGTACAGTGGTAGAGCTATCCCATGCAATGCCAACGACCCTGGTTTGTGAAGGAGCCTAGGTCACTGGAGGGCTTGCCAAGGAGAGGTAGGCTCAACATCACATGGATGCTCACCTCCTCTGGGGTGGGATGGAGAATGGTATTCTGTGGAATACTGCCACCTTGGTGACCACAGGTTGCAGTGCAGGGCAGGAGAGGTCACCAGTGGGAGGGGAAATTGGAAGCATGATGCTCGTCGTTAGCAAGACCAAGCTGATGATGTGGTCAGGGACAAAAAGTGATGGAAAAATGTGCTGATGGTGCAGCACGATCCTGGTCCCTTCTCCACATGTCCACACCCATTGACCTAGGCACCAACCTCTGGACTGAGCATGGACTTTGACGGGAATATGACCGGCCCCCTGTCAGCTCCACCATGGGGAATAGGCCGGGTAGGAGCAAGGAGGAAGTAGTAAGGCCAGAAAAAGGGAGTGACAGAATTTGATACAGACACTGAAATGGGGAAATTGCTTATCCAGCAAAAGTCAATGTCTGCAATATACAGCCCTGGTGCTATTAGTACCCCCACCCCCATGTCTGCAGCGTGATCTGTTAGTTATATATGCACATTACACTCACTGTTCTGCTGCCAGCAGTGTGATGACGGGGGACCCATACTGCACTAACCTCTGGCCACAGGTGGGACCTTTCTACACAGTAGTAGGTGTCATCAAGAATTCTCTGTTCTTTCCACTTTGACAACACTTCCCAATCGGGTACTACCTGAATACAGTACCTTACATCCCCAACTGGTGTAGCTAAGAGCTGCCAAGGGTAAGGAGTACTGCACCGGACTGACCTGGAGACTTCCAGTGTGAAGTAACATAAAAGGTTTGAGCATGCTATTTTGGGATTTGTTAGAGTTTAGGGAGTCTGTGGTGCTCCTTCTTAGCATGCTCCCTTTGGCCCCATCCACACTACACTGCTTACGCAGTAGCGGATGCAATCCATTATGGCATGGGCAGTGCAGTGCGATACACACCTTGGCGGTGTCCGTTGACCGGCACCGCTCCACCATTGGGATCTGGGCGACCGCTACAGCGCCGCCCAATCCCACAATGCAGCCTCAAGGCGCTGTGCCCTGTAGGGGACAGTTACCGGCAGTCCACACTACCGCCCGATAGCGGTATCAGAGCAGGACGGTTTCATAACCGTTGTGGAAACCACCTCATATGTGGTTTCCACAACGGTTACGAAAACGCCTCCTGTAATGTTACCAGTGTAAATGCACGCAGTTACCGATGCAGTTTACACCCTCTGTAACGTTACAGAAGGGTTTTCGGGCTGCAGTGTGGACAGGGCCTTAGAAACACCTGTTTAAAATCCTTGATGGGGGCACAGTATAAAAGAAGTCAATTAGTAGCCACTGAGGCACTGGAAAGTTAGGGACTAAGTTGAAGGGTCCTACCTTGACGTTGATGATTTAGCTTACTCATATTGGAATTCCGGTCTGAAACTAAGGTCCTGTCTACACTACACCACTTACAGTCTGTAATGGTTCCAAACCGTTACAGACCGGAACCGTTACAGTGTGTCCACACTGCTGGCAAACAGTCTCGATAACGGTTTTGAACCATTACAGCCCGTCCACATTGTGGGTGCTGTGTAACCGTTATGGCTGCACCCTACCCCACAATGCTCACCCGTCCACACTATGGCCAGAAACGTTACGGGGCAGAACCGTTTTCGTAACCATTGTTGAAACCACCTCATAAGTGGTTTCAACAACGGATATGAAAACAGCTTCTGTAACATTACAGGTGTAAACGCAAACCGTTGCGGTAACAGTTTGAGCCCTCTGTAATGTTACAGAGGCATAGTGTGGACAGGGCCTAAGAGGACACACTCCTCACATGGAGCTTGAAGTAAATATAGCCAATTTTGTCAGAGAAAAGTTCAAATATGCTATGCTATGTGTGCATGTGTGTGTGTGTGTGTGGGGGGGGGTGTGCTAGTATCTTGAATTGTATGTTGTTTGCCACAACCTAGCAGCACCCCTTAGAAGAAATGTGAATTCCAGTGTGAAGTAACAAAGGTTTGAGCATGCTGTTTTTGGATTTGTTTGAGTTTAGGGAGTCTGTGGTGCTCTTTCTTAGCATGCTCCCTTTGAAACACCTGTGTAAAACCCTTGAAGGGAGCACAGTACAAAAGAAGTCAATTAGTAGCCAGTGAGGCACTGGAAAGTTAGGGACTAAATCGAAGGGTCCTACCTTGACGTTGGTGATTTAGCTTACTCAAATTTGAATTCCAGTCTGAAACTAAGAGGACCCACTCCTCACATGGAGTTTGATGTAAATATAGCCTATTTTGGCAGAGGAAAGTTTAAATATGCTATGCTATGCTATGTGTGTGAGTGTGGTGGTGTGCGCTAGTATCTTTGGATTGTGACCTGGAGACTTGCAGGAATGTGAGACACAGGCTCTGAAAGCAAGGATACTGACACTTGGATTGTTAATGGAAAAGGTAAATTTTTACTGAAAAAGGTGAAATAAATATCTGAAACAGCCATGAATGGCACAACGCACCTTGCAAATAAATGGCAACAGATGCACATAAAATAGAAGTACCTTTCTATACTTTACCTCCTTCCCGGCAGGGCAACCCACCCCACTAACCTTCTTAGTTCTCCATCCCAGCAGGGCAACACCACCCACTAACACAGAAACATAGAATCTGATGGCAGATAAGGACTGCTTGGCCCACCTAGTCTGCCCATTTCCCTACCTAACGGATAAGCTGCAGATCCTAGCTAACCAACAGCCTACTTCCTCGTACCCCCCACTAGAATTGCCTTATGTCTGTCCCATGCATTCTTGAATTCCCCCACTGCTTTTGACTCTATGATCTCCTCAGGAAGGCTGTTCTATGTATCCACAACCCTCTCTGTGAAGAAATACTTCCTCACATTACCTCTGAGCTGTCCCCGCATTATCTTCAAATTGTGCCCCTTTGTTCTTGCACATCTCTTCTTATGAAAGATGCTACTCTCTTGGACTTTGTTGATTTCCCTGAGGTATTTGAACATTTCTATCATGTTCCCCCCTCCCTCCTTTCCTCGAGGCTATACATCTTAAGTTCCTTTAGTTTTTCTTCATATGTCTTCTGTTGCAGACCCTGCATCATTTTGGTTGCCCTCCTCTGGAGGGCCTCCACCAAGTCTATGTCTTTTCGGAGATGGGGTCTCCAGAACTATAAACAGTACTCCAGATGTGCTCTTGCCAGCTGTCTGTACAGAGGGCCAACAACTACCTGCTTTCTACTGGTGATGCCTCTCCCTATGCATCACACTATCCCCCCCGCCCTCCTTACTGCCTTCTCACATTGCTGGCCCACCTTTAGGTCGTGTGATATGACTATCCCCAGGTTCCTTTCCATTTTGTTGTTGTCAGTATTTCACCCCCGTGTACTCTTCCCTGGGTTTTTGTTTCTCAGGTGCATTACTCTGCACTTCTTTGCATTGAATCTAAGCTGCCATAATTTTACCATTCCTCCAACCTTGCCAAACCCCTTTTCATCCTTTCCACCCCACCTTGCCCATCAACCCTGTTGCAGATCTTTGTGTCATCTGCAAAGAGACATACTTTCCCATCCAGTCCCTCTGCAATGTCACTTATAAAGACATTGAAAGGACCGGCCCCAGTACTGGACCTTGCAGTAGCCCACTAGTAACCCTCCTTTCTTCACTGTGGACTCCATTTACTATTACCCACTGTGTCCTGTTTTCCAACCAGTGTTTTTCCCAGGCTACCACCCTGGGACCCACTCCCAGGCTGGCTAATTTGTTTATTAATCTTTTGTGCGGGACTGTGTTAAATGCCTTGCTAAAGTCTAGGTAGGCCATGTCCACAGCCCGTCCCTGGTCTACTGCTTTGGCCACCCAGTCAAAGAAATTGATTAGATTTGTCTGACATGACCTTCCCGCTGAGAATCCATGCTGCCTTGGGTCCTGTGCCCCATTGGCCTCCAGGTACTCAACAATTTTTTGCTTCAGATGTGACTCCATCATTTTCCCTACCATTGAGGTCAAACTGACAGGTCTGTAGTTTCCTGCTTCTGTCTTGCTCCAACTTTTGTCAAGGGGAATCACATCTGCCCTCCTCCAGTCCTCAGGTACCACACCATCCTCCCATGATTTATTTAAAAGGGTAGTCAGTGGTGTTGCTAGTTCTTCCCTTAGTTCTTTTAGAATTCTGTGGTGAATCCCATCAGGCCTCATTGCTTTATCCACCTTCCGTTTTAAGAGTTCTTGCAGAACCCTTTTTTCTGTGAAAGGGCTACTATCAACCCCCCTATCCAGAGTGCTTCCATTGACCGGATTAGGTATTTCCCCCTGCTTTTCCACTGTGAACACTGAGTAGAAGCATTCATTCAGTATCCCTGCTTTTTCACTGTCGCTCTCTTCTTATTTTCCCTGGAGACTGCAGGCACTCACCGCTCACCACTCACCAGCCCTCCAGCTGCCAAACAAGCTAGTCCCAGGATAAGCACCCTCACTCTGGCCTTCATCCATGAGCTTGTTCACACTGAAACCAAAAGGGTGTGCAGTGACTACAAGGTCTTATCCTACCTCAGTCAGACCATTGACCCCTTCTGCCAGATACCTACCCTGGTATCACTGATACGGTTACTATACTTATCACTGTACTTTAAAACAATTAGAAATCACTAGGCATTTCTACCATACCTCTCAACCTTTTGTCCCCCAGATGTGGAACACTGCCTCTCAAAATGTGGAACAAATGATCAAAATGTGGAACACTTAGTCAAATCTTTACCTAAGAAGCTCAGAACACTGTTAAAATGTTTGCGTTTATGTTCAGAAAGTCTGTTATTAATTAAATAATATATTTTTCACATCATTTACTATAGATTTTTGCTTTAAAATGTTAACAATGAATGTGGGACAAGTCCTCACAATGTGGAACAGGGAGCTTTTGTGAAGTAAAATGAGGAACGTTCCTCGTAATGTGGTACAGTTGAGAGGTATGATTTCTACACATAAATTACCGTAAAAATTCATTCAGGAATGACAGTGGCATAAAACATGTTGGATATTGGTACATTAAAAGGTGTGACATTATCCCCCCTCAGTCCTTGCACTGTTCAGTCCTTCAGATGACAAAAGTCTATTTAAATTCAGAAGGACAGAGGTAAATTCTCCATAAAACCAATGTCACTTCACTTTTAAAAAAGTCCCCAAACTGTATCAATAAGGTTTTGTACAATACCACACTCCTTAGGATTTTCTGAAGAAATTCTTTTGTTGAAATTGCTGAAGAACTGTTGAAGGTTTGTTGGAGGCCCATCTTGAGTCAACAGTTTCTTGGTGACATCAGGAGAAGCAATGGATTTTTCAGGTTGCAGCTTTTTTTCCTCTGTGAGGAAGACTTGGCACAATAGGATCATCAAGGCACCTGAAGCAACAGGCTTTCTAGTCTCACCCCATTCTCACTCACTGCCCTATCTGACCTTACACAGGGATTCAGATGATCCCCTAATCCTACACGTAATTAAATTAAAGACCGTCACTATTGGGCTCTATCACTGCATCAGGCGTCTTAAGACAGGACGCCCACTTGGCTTGGGCACCTTCCTTATCAGTCACTCTCCCTGCTTGGCTCCCTGAGACACTGGCTGTGCAGCTATTTTTATGCCTAAAACTACTTTACATATGCTAATTTTACGGTCACAGAGTGGACAATGGCCTGTCCAAGGGCTCAGCACCAATCAAACTCCTTTTCTACAGAAGCATAAGCCACAATGGAATACTCAGTTTTGAAATTCACGTGCCCCTCGCAACATTCCAAGGCTTCTCTTTTTTTATAATTTTGTGTAACATTCTTAAATACATTTCTTTTTCACAAAAAACAAGCATGTTCTTTAAGTTTAAGCATGTTTAGAAAATGGGTAGGGAGAGTTCTTGTTTTTTGATTGGTTAATGCCACCAACTAGCCAGTTCAGTATAAGGCAACAGAGACAGGGAAATAATGAGTCCCAGTTTCTGGCTGCCTGATTACATTGGAATATCACTGTGCTGATGGAATTTTCATTTTGAAATAACCACCATTTTTTTTCTCTCTCAGCTGGTGAGAGATACAACCCCCATGCTCGTTTTGCAATTTTCCTCTCTTTTTTTTTGCCTGACTTAGTGAGCAGTGGCAGTGTCAGACCCCCCAAACCCATTTCAATGAACACAACAAGTAGAAACGTCCGATCCGGGTTGCTAGCAAAGGAGAGCCTGATTGGGTAGATCTAAATAATTTCTCTGCCTGTCGCCTTGCTGTGGGGTTCAAAGATACACATTTACATATTTAAACATACACATTACCCAGTGAAAGATACAGCCCCCCATGCTTGTTTTTCAATTCACCATCATTTTTCTTTTGTCTGACTTAGTGAATGGTGGCAGTTGCAGAGCCCCGCCCCCCCAAAAATCCTTTTCAATAAACACAAGTAGAGAACGTCCAAATCCAGGTTGCTAGTAAAGTGGGAGCCTGATTGAGTACATCTAAACAATTCCTCTCACCAGCCGCTTTGCAAAATTAACTGTCAAGCTGCCATTCTTGAACCCTCTCGCCACTCACAAATTAATTTTTGTTGGGCAGCATTAGCAGCAGCACTAACAGTTCTACACATTTGCGGCACAGCTTCAGCAAGTTTCCCTCAGTTTTTACTGCTTGGCCCTGGCTTTCCCCACTGCTGACAGAAACAAAGCACAAGTAAAAAACTGCATCTGCAGTACCCTGTTTGTTGTGGCTACTAGAAATCCTGAATCCGCCATCACTCTTGCTTTGATCGTGATTTAACTGCCAACTGCTAGCCACTTCAGAAAGAAATACAAAAAAAATAAAAGATAATCCCACCTTCAAGCTGGACTGCTTGCGGGGATATTAAAATGGCCAGCAGAGTAATGTAATTGGGAGGTGGGATCATGGAGGGTAAATAAGCAAATCTTAGGTGCTTGTTGCCTGCACAGCTATTGTAAGGGAAAGTATCTGGTTGATCCTGTCCATGAGAAGAGTGCCTTAGTGAGTCTCCCTCTCACACCTTTGCACAGCAAGATTCACTCTGCAGGCCAGAGCCTGACTTCCGACTGGTGTCGGAGTAAGAAGTGGCCAACAAGCAGCAAACCTGGGGATTCCAGTACTGAGCGTGGAGTGCTCTGCAGTGGGACTCACTCTTGGTCACTCACATTCCCTTCTCCTCTTACTTTTCAATGTGCTGGGTGCCCGCAGCTGCCACTCTGAATTTTTAATATTTACATTTACAGAGCAGCTCTCTATAGTACAGAAACAATCTTTTTTAAAATATAAAAATATTAAAAATATAAGAGGTAATGCAGACAGACCAAATAATACCACTGGACCATCAGGACATGTACTGTAGCCAGGACAATCAGATTACTAGTCCACTGGCCAACAATGACTAAAATTACCATTTTTAATAATAAATACAACAGTTTATGTATAAAAGCTTGTCAATCATTAAAACATGAGCAGAACTGCATGTGGATAAGTCAAGCCAGGGCCAGGAGTCCTTTCCATACTTTCCCTCTGTGCTACATCTTACTAAAACCATAAATAATAGGCTCATGCTGATTTTAAGAGTTAATCTAGTTCAAAACTGCTGATTATTTATTTAGCACTATTTTAGGTTCTGCATCTGCTTTTTACATCACTGTAGGAGCCACCCCATACCTAGCTGGCAGCTTCTTTCTGCCTCGGGACTTGAACCTAAGTTCTTGGCAACTTATTTTTTAAATACGCTAAAACTATCTATCCCTATTCTACTAGGTGGAACACAAGGTTGTTACAGCAGCAAGTCCTTTCCTGAATCGCTATCCATTAAGCCTACTTCTACATCAGAGGATGGAGTAGATAGCTTAAAACCGTATGGCTCTACTAAAGGAAAAACATCTGGTCAGCTCTAATTCCCCATCGGATGACATACTGACAAAGCTGCACCCAAACAATGTAAGCAGTCTGCCATGTACTGTACCTGAATACAGCTCCATCACACTAAACACTGACTTGGGCAAAATACGCAACCAATAACACACGACTAGGTATGGGATTACAGGCATTTAATCCACAACTCGGGTGTGTTGTGAGGCACAAGGCCACAGGCCAATTGTCCTCACATTGCCCGAGGTGTGGATTAAATGCCTATAACCCCATTCCCTGGAGTGAGTTACTGCACTTATACCATGGGTTCACTGCAAAACAGAAATGAATTAAGAGAAAGTATTGTATTTCTCTTAAAAAGAAGACATCTGACTGTATCCTGCTGACTGGGAAAGTAGTTCCTAAGAAGTATTGCATATTTCAGTTGTGTTATGAACACACAAATACTAGAAATATACGATTAGTATGATTTCTCACATTTGTTCTGCATGCCATACATGGATGGGTGTTGGGGATGCAACAAACTTGAGCTGACTGACACTCTCTCTCCCCTAACAACATTCTCTCTCTATCCACACAATGACAGAGAAAAGCTGAGGGTGATGCTGCACAACTTTATTGAGAGACAGACACAGTAAGGGCACAGGGCACTAACAAAATAACAAGATGCGAGTATCACTTAGTGGTTCCACTCCATCTCTCTACCCTACCTGTCTCTCAAGCAGATCCTGCACTCTCTCTTTCTCTATCTGCTCCTTGTGTAGTACAGTGACAGAGACTAACAGCTCTCTCCCACATTTCAGAACATTGGCTGCACATGTGCAACCTGCTGTCACTACCACCTCCATGCTACTGGCACTCGCTGAGGCTCTCTGCTCAGTGATTTTACTAAGGTGTGACACCGTGAGAACACTGACCTGCACTCTCAACCAGCGGCAGTACAACTCTGCAGAAGTTGTATTTCCCGCCTCGCACTCTCACTCTCTCTCTGTATGTGCACTGCAGCCAGTCAGTGTGGTTGCATTTGCTGGATTGTGGTGCATCTCTCACACGCTGGGGACCGGGAGGGAGGGACAGGGAATCTGCCTGTGAGACACTGAGCTGCGCTTCGGACTGCTGACACGTAGTGCACTTCTGATTCTGGCTCTTAGTCTCTCTCTCTCTCTCTCTCTCTGCATGCAGCCAGACTTTAAACAAAGTGGCAAACACTGAAATCTGACCAAAGAGAGGGAAGACAAAGGAGAATGCAGGATGACCAGATCACTCTTGTGGTGTCTCTCTCTCTAGTACTATGGCTCCTGGTTTGCAGTGAATGGGGGGGGGGGCAGTGTAGATGTGGACACAATGTAAAACACACTTCACAGACAACAAATGGTGGGGGTGGCAGATTACTGTAGGTGCAGCCAGCTGTTAAACTGACAAATACTGTGTGCTGTCTTGCTGTCTCTCTCTGAGCAGCGCATTTCTCTCCTCGTACAGTCGGGGGGGGGGTGAGACACTGAAGCAGCAGAAATAAATCTGCATCTTTCTGCTCTCCATGTGGAATGGGGTACAGATGCCACTGTTGCTTCACAGGAGATTACATATCACCACCGGAATTCACTACCTGTTAATTATGATTGAACCGCAATGCAGCTGTCTCTCGCTTCCACTTCTTAAATGGCTGCTTTTCAGTTCTCATTTTCCCACCAGATAACAAGTGCTGCTGTGCCCTGGAATACTGCTTAGAGGAAACTCACACCAACTATGCATTTACAGGCATTTAATCCACAGTCACCCGATGGTGTTTCACCAATTGGATCTTTTTTTCTTCTAACCCATGTTACAAGTGCCATTAGCATGATCCTGGGTCAAAGGTCACTGTCAGAAGATGCACGGCTGCACCTGCTCATGTACACACACTGAAAAGATACAAATGGTAATTTTGGTAATGTTACTTTTAACTGGTGAGCCCAGAGAT
This sequence comes from Neoceratodus forsteri, assembly GCA_016271365.2. Taxonomy (NCBI): domain Eukaryota; kingdom Metazoa; phylum Chordata; order Ceratodontiformes; family Ceratodontidae; genus Neoceratodus; species Neoceratodus forsteri. The sequence goes on along the minus strand of CM028137.1, from coordinate 638,745,544 downwards.
CACTACAGTGTGAAATAATTGGTGGGGCATGCAGAAAGACAACGGAAAGGTACATTTTATAATTGTACCAATGCATCTGATCTTTTGCATGTGCAAATAAGGACTCGTGAAAAACTGCCTTTGAACTGTGAGCTGGCAGCCATTTTCATCACCACAGCTCAGAGAGAGCATGGCATGGGGTAAAAGGGGTAACTGACTGACCAACCAACAAACCTGTCAAATAGGAGATTAAAGGACCCAGGCCCCCTCAACTTTGTTTGAACTCACAAGGCAGGGGTAGCCACTGTAACACCCCCAGCAGCAGTGACCCAGTGGCATTTTCAGGCTAGACATACCCAATTATCAGTTAACTTCTTCATGTATATCCAGCCATATCTCAGAAATTGCCAGCGTCCTAGTAGTAAACGGAAGACAGCTCTTTAAGACTATTAAAGTATTTAAGAGTTGCCATTATTAATAAAGCACTAAAGAGTTTCCATTATTAAACAAAGTCAATTCCCAAGAGCTGGCATGTATATAATGTAACAAAACCCATGCTCTTGTTTCTTTATATCTGCATCCCCACTGATCTTCAAGCACTCATTATTCTCGCTTTCACTTTAGACAGTTTGTCAGCCTTTCTAGCTTCCAAAAGTCGAATGAACAGGACTGAAGGTGACATTTTTCCCAGTTCATTTGCACTAAGCATTTTGCAAGGAATGGGATTTGAAATGATGCTCCTTACCCAAGGACATTCTCCTCATGATGCAATAATAGCTTCTTTCTCTGCTGCAGGGATATGTGTGATACATCGAGGAAGCAATACAGTCTCAAAAAAGGGCTCCTTTCTTACGTGCTGCTTAATAGTTTTTTTTTTCTCAGCATGTTTCAAAAGCTAATGTGAATATAATAGTAGCATGCGGCTTCATCTGATGTATCTTTTTCAGAATGTCTTCTTCGAAGCACCAGCAAAATTTTGATCTTTCCTTGTTGAAAAAATTCTGAATGTTCTGGTGATAAAAGGTAGATTCTCTGATGTTAACTTTACAGAGTCTCTGGAAATGTGGCTTTGGGGCTGGGGTCAGTACAAACATCTGACCCGCTGTCTTAGTAAGCCAGATATTTGGGAGCAGATAGAATGGTTGAAGCTCTGATACAGACCTGCATGCAGTCTACATCTAAAAGATGGAACTGTCTGAGCCACACCAGTGTGGAAATGAAGAGGAAATGAAATGTACCTGAAGTAGAAATGCAGTAAATTTATCTGCCAGTCTGAAACGTCTTTCTTCAATAATTGTGAAGACAGTGCTTAGTGGAATGGAACTGCTAAACTACAGCTAGGGCCCTTATCCCCTTAAGTCCTCTACATTATTGTTTCCTGTGGGGTAGTGTTCCAGCATGCAACTGCGATACAAATGACTACCTCAGATGGAGAGGCAATGCCACAAGCCTCATCTGGCATATATTCATGCACCCAAATGCAGGCCTGCCTCCTCGGAGTATATGTGTATGTGTCCCCTAAGGATACGGCACTGTGGTATATTATATAAACAAAGAGTAGACAACACCTTGAAATCCATGACCCCGTACACAAGCACACTCTTCACTATGCCTCAGCTGTGCCTGTTCTCCACTCTGTTTCTCCCCCATAAGTGTGCTTAACTCTCCAACGCAGGCGCCTTCTCACAAATGCTGTAGCAGTGTCTAAATGTTATACCTTAAGCTAAATGCTATCCTAATTCACATCAATTCATTGTCTACCTCGCTTGTAATGTATTGTTTTGTACCTGTGCAATTTTGTACTTGATTGTACAGTAATGCCTTGTAATGTAATGCTATTCACCTGTATAATTTTTTCTTGTAACGGACATGGAACCTACAAATAAGCATCCGCTCGCAGGAATATTCCAAGTTATCATTAAAATAAATTAATAAATAAAGGAAAAGGTAGGCAATCAAGCACTAAATGTTCTCAGAAATTAGAGTGGAACAACTGTTTCTGCTTGCCCAGTTTTAATCTTGGGCAAAACATTAGGAACTGGGTGACAAGTGCCTTGGACCTGGGTAGACCAGTGGATGTCCTCTTTCTAGACTTCAGCAAGGCATTTGACTCTGTTCCTCACGTGGGCCTGTTGGATAAGCTAGGAGAAATGGGGTTGGGAAACCAGATGATCAGATGGATAGGCAATTGGCTCCAGGACCGGACCCAGAGGGTCGTAGTTGGTGGGATAGTCTCATCCCCAAGGAGGGTCATTAGTGGGTCCCACAGGGATCAGTCTTTGGGCCCCTTCTGTTCAGCGCCTACGTGATCTGACATAAGGACAGGAATCAGGGTGAGATGGGTCTCTTTGCAGATGACTCAAATCTGGGGCGGTGGTGGATGGGGAGGAGGAGGGTGGCCCTGGGGACCTGGAGGCTCTGGAAAGATGGTCTAGAAAGTGGAAGCTGAGGTTCAATGCAGGGAAATGCAAGGTACTCCACCTGGGGCCAGAAACCCAGCCAAGTGTACACCCTGGGGGAGGGAATACTACAAGTCTCAGTGGCTGAGAGGGACCTGGGGTGGTGGTGGATGTCAAGATGAACAACTCTGAGACTTGTAGGAGGGCAGCAGCCAAGGCCAACAGGATGCTGGGATGCATCGCTAGGGGGATCACCTCCAGAAGGAGGGAAGTGATACTCCCTCTGTATAACTGCTTGGTGAGGCCGCACCTGGAGTACTGCGTGCAGTTTTGGAGCCACACTTAAGAGGGACATTAACCTCCTTGAGAGGGTCCAGAGGAGGCAACCAAAATGATTTGGGGCTTGGGGACAGGACCTATGAAGAGAGCTCGAAAGCTAAATATGTACATACTGGAAGAGAGAAGGGACCGGGGGGACATGATAGGGTCTTCAGGTACATGAAGAGGGTAAATAGGGAGGAACAGTCAGGGTGCTTGAAGGAAGGAGGAAGGGCCACTAGGCGGCATGGGTGGAAGCTGGAGGGGGGAAGATTCAGGGGAGAAAGGAGGAGGTGCTACTTCACTGAGAGGTGGTGGAGCCATGGAATGCACTACCTAGGGGCTGGTGGAGGCAGAGACAGTGGAGGGGTTCAAGAGGGGGTGGGACAGGTACAGGGAAGGGTTCTGGAAGCAAAATCCAATGCAGCAAGAATATCCGGAACTGGGAAGGGAGAAGCCAGAGAAGGCGAGGGGGACAGCAAGGTCAGCACCCACGGTGGGGGCTGACCAAACGAGCAGACACAAAAGACCGTTAGACCTATTCTGCTGGCATTTTAGTATGTTAGTATGTATGTTAGAAACAGAGCTAATTGAGCAGAATAGATAGGTTCACAACTGTCACAAGCCTCAAGTTTTCTCATTTATTATAACAGACACATATGTCAAACTTCATTAGATGGCATGCTGATTATACCACGTAATGCAGTTCTGCTGAATACGGTATTATGACAAACAATCACAGTGGGTGACAACACTGAACAGACTGGATCACAAACCTGCTCCTTTCTGATAATGTGATTACCTCAGAGCTCTAGCACACATATTGTCAAAAGTTGGAGTTGTACCTCCATACGAAATCTTTCACCATTCTGAATTTCCTAAAAGAATAGGATATTAGCTGGAGAGGAGTGGTCGCTAACCGGGCATCTGGAATAAACTCCCAGATACCCTTAAACGAGACTGAGTGGTTTTACAAGGCACCGGCCCCCCCCTCCACAACTTGACATATAGTAACCCAGCCAGCTGCTTTAAATATCTCATCTATGCTTTTGTTTCATGTACTGTACATATCCTATATATTTCCATAGATCATCCTGTATACTGTACTACAGCCATGCACAGTATGTATACATGTCATCTCAGCCAAACAATATGCTACATCTCATGGGTCTACTACAGAACAAAACTTTAACTAAAGAAATATATTTCATCAAGCCTTTGGGCTTTATTAGCTGTTTCCCACATACATAGATGTCTGGACACTAACCCTGAGAATATTACTATGAAAGATACAGCTTAGGAGGAAATCCTATGCTTACTATTAATTTCTAGTGTATTCCTGAAGAAGACCCAAGGTCAAAATGTTGATTCTAACTCTACATCTTACTTTGAGAGGGCTCTTGCAGGAGGTAATTACTTGTAGAACTGCGCCCCCTGGCGTCAGGGCCACATGGAAACTTTGCTAGCAGTGTCTGATGAGGGTCCACCCACCAGACGTCAGCGCGACACTGTATAGTGGGCAGTCCCCACGTCCTACCCCAGTTCTTTCCTGCCATCAACCTGTGTATGTTGGACCGACTAAAGCTCATTGCAGCAGTTTGAATGCACAATATGGATAAGTATTAGTTTTTTCTCTTACCTGAAAATTTTCCTAATAATTGTGTATGTTGTCCTTTTCTTCCACAGAATTGCATAAAAATAAGTGCAGTTCTTGTGGCGTCCAGCTACCACATAAAGACCAGCATATCCTCTGCCTCTTCTACTTGGGACCGGATCACAATGTTGAGGAGTGTGAGGCCTGCGCCCAGTTTAACCAGGCCACATGGAAAAGGGGCCAACAGTCACTCGAAGCCCATCTCCTGAAACTAAAAATGGCTTTGATGGAAAAGGGAGCTAAAGAAGTTAAAAAGCACCTCCTCCTCTCCAACTGATCCCCACAAGAAGAATAAAAGGGACAAGGAAAATCACTGGAAATGGGAGCAGTCCCCCTCCCGCGAAACTGCCCACAGGCTCTTCAGCAGACGCTCAGCCCTTTTCCTTCAGGAAGACAAGCACCGCAGCCAAGTTTGCACTCCTACCAAAAAAGCAGGCTTTGGCCACCCCACCACCACTGGTTGCAGTGACGGCAGGTACCTCGGACTCGTCCAAGCCCACCGCCACACTTAGGCCCATCACAACCCCAGGCTCTAAGTCGGCAGGTGCGGCCGATAAGGCACTCATCGAACCCTCTGATGAGCGCCCAGCCGGGTTGGTAAGTTGTGGGTCAGTGTCTCTGACTCCTACATGACCCAGGTTGATAAGTCGATCATCGAAGTCTCAGACTCCTGCATAGCTCCTGCATGACCCAGGTCAATAAGTCGATTGTCAGAGTCCCCGACTCCTGCATGACCCAGGTTGATAAGTCGGTTGTCAGACCCTCTGACGATCACACAAACATTTTGTGTCCATCAGGTTCTGATGACGCACAGCTGGATGTCAGCTCCATCCCCGCTGGACAGCAAGGGTCACCCGGACCCCATTCAAGGAGAACCCCATCGGAGATTCCTCCTCTGTCACCAGACCAGCAGGTCCTGATGGAAGACCTTTCATCAGGTATACCTGACAACGGAGCCACCAAAGGCCTAACATTAGCTCCACCACCCCCTCGGCAGGATGTGCCAAACTCTACTCCTCCTCAGCGCCTACAAGGCCCCTTTCTCAATCTGTCAGGACCACCAATGGGCCATCCTCCATCAGGTTTCCCACCTTTGGGACCACCTTGAGGCTCTTCACTGGGGTTCCCCCAATAAGGACCACTGGCAGGTCTTCCTTCAGGCTACCCACTTTAAGGACTGCTGTCCTGCTACCCTCCATCAGGGCCAATGTCAGGATACCCTCCGTCAGGGCCGCCATCAGGCTACCCTCCATCATGGCCACCATCAGGCTACCCTCCATCATGGCCGCTATCAAGTTACCCTCCATCAGAGGCACTGTCTGGCTTCCCTCTGTTGGGGCATCACCAGGTTTTCCGCTGTCAAGCTATCCTCCATCAGGTCCATCAGACCCCTTTTCGATGGATTATTACTACCCAGGTTATTCTGGTTACTATCCATCTCTTTATCAATCACCAGGTTATCCTCACCATTATCCTACCCTGAACTTCTTGGCACATGGTGCTGGGCCAGGGTTTCATCACCCTCCACTACCTCCGACGCCACCTCCTCCTGCTCAATCACGGGTGGATTTTAGGGAGATTTTGAAGTTTTGGTGGTCTGAGACAAAATCTCAATTTGTCTCAGAGTTGGACAGCAGGCATCCGTGACCTCTGGACACAGGCTGTGCAGATCCTACCCCTAGGGTGCTCTCTTCGGTCACTTTTCGCTCACTCCTCGAGCCTCAATGTCAGGTCAGACGACAGCCAGCACGCAAGCCCCGACATCGGAGGTGACTCCCAGGGAGAAGGAATTTGCTATTCCAGACAAGAATCTGGAGGATTCTGACAATTCCTAAGTGAATTCCAATTCCTCCTCCAAGGGTTCGGAATTTGAGACACCTCCTCCTGAGGAGCCAGTCCCTAGAGTCTCCCAAATCCCCACCTGAAGATCCCTCCTTCATGGACCTCCTCAGACAAACGGTGGAGGCATGAGGATGGAAGTCCAATGCTGTAGATCCAAAATGGCAAAGGTCGGCTGAGCATCTAGATTTCCCAGAGAAGAGTACAGCGCTTACACCCCCATGGCTAGAACCACATGAGGATTTATCTTCGACCATTTGGCAGAGACCCCCCTCTATCCCTTTGATGGCCAAGAAAGTTGACTGGGTTTACAGGACCCCAGAAGACAGGGACCACGTCAGGGTAAATGCAAAGGCTAACTCGGTGGTCATCACTGCAGCTCAAGATAGGTCCACTAAGCCCAAGCACCTCAGTGCCTTCCCTCCCGACAAGGAATCCAAACAGCTGGACCAGTTTGGGAGGAAGCTCTATTCCTCTTCTACGCTAGCTATTCATGCTCTTAACTATGTGGTGCAATGCTAGTGTTCCAGAAATCTCTGTTTCACCAGCTTGAGCTCATAGTCGAGGCCCTTCCGGACTCTGAAGCAAAAAACACCCTTGGCGAATACACTCAGATCTGCCAAGGTGTCAGGACGCATTTTGTTACAGGCCACCTACACTGCGGTGGATTCCTCCGCTAGATGTATGGCCATGGCTGTAAGCCTTTGTACATATTCTTGGCTAAGAGTATCAGGTCTAGCCCCTAATGTCCAGTCGGCTACCCAAGATGCCCCTTTCAGAGGTTCTGTCCTGTTCAGCGAAGATGCCTAGGACATTATTACAAGCCTGCAAGATACAGGCACAGCTCTTTGGTCAGCACAGACTATGTATCACCTGAATCCCCAGCCAAAACATCCCTTTCATTGGCAAAGAAGACACCAGATGAAAACACAACAGGCACCCAAGCGCCAGTTCAAATGAAGGGCTCCCAATATGGCCAACGCCCCTCCAGCCAAGACTCTGAGAGCTTCAGGAGTGGTCCTCCCCAACCCTCTACTCCCATTCCTGACTCGCTGACCACCCTCTCTCTTCCACGTCCATCAGAGGAACGGTGGGTGGAAGGTCCACAAGGCAACTGGGAGTCAATCACGACCAACGTCTGGGGTGCTTCAGTTAATAAGGTTTGGTCACACACTCGAATTTCAAGAAAAGACCCCAAACAATCCTCCGGATTTTCCCACTACACAAAGGTGCACATTCCCCAATTAAGGGAGGTGATCACGGCTCTTCTTCAAAAAGAGGCAATAGAGACAGAGCCATCAAACCAGATCGGGAAGGGATTCTACTCCCACTTCTTTCTGGTACCCAAAAAGATGGTGGATCTGTGTCTTATTCTAGACCTCAGAACCCTAAACCTCTTCATGCAATACAAGAAGTTTTGGATGCTGATGCTACAAAGTCTGCTGCCTCTCCTTTCCAAATGACAATGGCTTTGTGCCCTGCACATTCCTCAGGTTTTCTTTCCAAGGGAAGCATTACCAGTTTAAAGCTCTCCCCTTTGGCTTGTCCTCTGCACTGTGGGTTTTTACCAAATGCCTAGCGGTCGTGGCAGGAGTCAGGGGGCACTATGTCTTCCCTTACCTCAACAATTGGCTTATTGCAGCACCATCGAGGGAGGGATTGGAGGCTTCCATATCAGCTACCCTGCACCTTTTCAAGTGTCTGGGTATTACTGTCAATTACCCCAAATCCCAGCATGCTCCTTCTCAGTGCCTACAATTTATTGGGGTGGTTCTGGACACAGTACAGGGTATAGCTTTTCTCCCCCTGGACAGGGTAGAGACCCTGGAAAGACAGGTGAAGCTGTTATCCTCCAACTGACACATTTCAGTCTGGGCGGTTCTTCATCTCTGTGGCCTCATGGCAGCAGCTTTCCACACAGTTCCAATGGCCAGACTCCACATGCGCATCTTGCAGTGGACTCTCAGGTCACAATGGGATCAGAGGGAGGACGACTTCGACAGCCATGTCCTAATTTCCAGTCTGATGCAGAAAGACCTGCAGTGGAGGCAGAACTCAGACAACCTGACTTGAAGAGTTCCTTTCCAGGCCCCTCCTTACTCCCAAATACTGACCACGGATGCATCGGGAATGGGACTGGCTGCCCATCTGGGATGTCACAGGACCAAGGGCCTGTGGTCACTATAGAACTACACTTGCACATAAACGTGCTAGAAATGAGGACAGTTATATATGCTCTTCATGCTTTTCAGCACTTGCTTCTGTTGATCCAATCGGACATGTGCGTAGTGTGGCAGGCAGGCACCCGCTCATATCCTCTTTGCAGGGAAGTGATGCAGGTCTGGAATTGGGTGGTTCTGCACAAGGTTCGCCTACTGGTGGTCCACATCCCAGATGTGCAGAATGTTCTTGCAGACAGTCTCAGCTGCACCAGAGTAAGAGTGCATGAGTGGGAGCCAGAGGCGTTGGCGGGGGGGGGGTGTTTAGGGTGTTCAAAAAAAACCCTGAAATTACCTCCGAAATTTATTAAAAATTGGATTTGACAGAGCACACTGGCCCTTTAAATTTGTACTTCCGTGTTCCATGCAGTGCAAGACTGCTACTGTGCAGACTGCTGCCTGCTTACTTGGCGCTGGTGTGTCTGTTATCTAGTCTGCCTGTGGAGGGGGTGATATGGTATGGGCTCTCACCATTTAGTGAATCTGTTGGTGTCTGTCTTCTGCACTGTTAGTGCTGATACAGTAGTTGTGCTCAGACCTCCTCAGTGCCTCCTCTCAACACACAGCAGCCAATTAAGCCACCCGATGTAGAATTGGCGGCTTGGCGTACCATCGTACACACTGCTCATTAATGTTGAGAAAGAGGATATGAGGAGGAGTGGTGGCAAACTGAAGAACTGAAGTGCGTGTTATCGAAGACAGAAATGGGAGTCAGGAGAGAATATTAATATTTTGAGAGCGGGGAGCTGCAGAAGGAGCCACTCGCCATCAGTAGCTGTCTGCGGAGCCTGGAGCCAGTACTTTACTCGCTTGAGCCACGAGTAGTTGCGAGTCAAAGCCAGGCCAGCTACAGCGAGGAGAAGAGGAGAGAGAACAGTGAACCAGCCACCTGGCCCTGGCCTACCCATCACTGCCTGTTGGTCCCTCCCCCTCGGGCCTCTCTGACAGTTGTCGCCCCCCCCCCCACAGACTTGTTAGCAACAGCCGACAGACGGTCATGAAGACTGTTCTGATTCATATTCTGAAGAAGGAACCTTCCAGATCTCTCATCTCAGACTCCAAGAGCTTGGAGCTGGACTCGAAGTAAGGAATTTGACACATTTTTTTTTTGGGGGGGGGGCTCGGCAGACTGGGTGCCTAATGGGTGAATGAACACTGAACAGAGCCAGAGAGGTCTCTCATCTTGGCTAACTGACTAATTGCATTATTTTGAAATGTATGCCCATGCCTCGACAACCTTCTTGGAAGAGACTAATCTGATTCTGACAAACATGGATGTTAGCAATCACAAGAAATAGAATGGCATTGAATAATTATAGAATAGAATATAGTTTGGTATTCTTCTGTTCTTTCATATCATATTTAGTGTATCCCAAAGTGCTTTACAAGATTGTGAGTGCATGAGTTACAACTGGGCAGTGTAGTGTAGCCTTATCATAGTTTTGTGTTTAATAGTTCTGTGAGTGTGACAGGATTGCTTCCAGAATAATGTCCATATTATATAAAATATGTTGTGCTCTTGGGTGTGGTGGTTACTGAAACATTTGCAGGCACCATCAGATACAGGAGTGCACTTTCTCTCGTTGAACAAGAAGTGCACTCCTATCTCTGAGGGTGCCTGCAGATATGTGCTTAAAGTGTAACTGGACAAAAACCAAAATTCCCTGCAAGCTCCGTATGACTGTAGGGCGCTATGTATGGTGTCTGTCCTGCATCTATTACTGAATAAAAGGCTATAATTGTCTGTTGGTGTGTGCTGCAATGTTTTTGTTCTTCACAATTATTACTGAACTGGAGTATCAGTATTAGGTGTAAGTCCATGTCACTGTGTGTAATTTGAACCCATGACCTCCAATGAGCAACCTACAGTATTTTCCTTGTTTTCCCCCTGTATCCTATGGTGACTGTTGATACCAATCTGGCATTCAGAGTAATGACATATTCGCCTATAGATGGGAAAGAAGGACAGCAGATTCCTTTCCTGGTTTCAGGCTGAAACCAATGTTGCTCCACTAAGTTGACTGTTGACTTAAGAGGGGAGCGTGTGGCCCACCCAGACATTCAATCCCCTTGCCAGTCAAGTTGACTGGCAAGGGACTGATGGTCCGGGTGGGCCACATGCTCCCCTCTAGAAGTCAAAATGTTTATACAATTTATTTACCTAAGATAGTGCAACTAAAATCAACATCTCATAGTCACCGTCCATCCAAGCAGTCATTGAATTTCTGGCAAACAATTCTAATGTGATGCAGCACTGTTTGCTGCTGCTGTGGAAAGCCCAGTTATATGAGGTTGCATTTTGCATAGGGAAAGAAAGCCTCCCCAAGACCCCCAACAATGAACACACACCCATGTTGGAACTTGGTTAGATGGGGCTGGGAGGTCAGGTCAGTCAGTTAGGCAAAACTGGCCCAGCACCAACACAATCCATCTTATGTCAGATCTGATCTCTGAGGCCACTAGGCCAGCAAGATAAAACTGTCCCATGCACCCAGTATATATGGTCATGTTTGTTAGACAGGGGTAACCTAACTGCTGAATTTAAGTGTTTTGCCTTGAATTCCTTGAGTAAATGTCAGAAAAGCTGTACCAATAGTAGTAGACTGCTATTGTTGGGACAGCTTTCCTGACATACACTGAAGGAATTCATGGCAAATCACTTACATTCTAATATTTGCACCAGATATGTTTGGGAGAACAGTTATTTGGAAGGAAAGGGAAACCAGCTAGGCAAAAGTGTGCCCTGAAAAGACCACTACAATGTAATCAGATACTAAAATACAAACTTTGGTGGGAAACCAAAAATACCTGACTTCCCCCAGGATAGGCAGAGAAATGTATTTCTGTTTTGCTGAGTATGTCACATTGTTTATGAAGACAGTGGCTGAACCTATTTGCTTGAACAGAGGGCAAGCGGTGTGCACTGGCCAGCCTGAATGGGCAGAGGTAAAAGTTTTGCCTCTGCTCATTCAGGCTGCCCAGTGCACACCACTTGCCCTCTGTTCAAGAAAATAGGTTCAGTCACTGTCTTCACACACAACGTGACATACTCCTGGTTGTTTGAGCAATATGTCTTCTGCTCCTCCTGAGGCAGGTAGCAACAAACTGCTACGTGGGGCTCATGGAACAGTGTGATTCTGGACTGTATCCTGTGACACGTAACCCCATATCCTTATCTACTTTGCAGTTTTGGAATGAGAGGTAGGACTAGCTTGAGGACCCCAACCCTGCTTCTCTCATTTCAAAGCAGCAAACCAGATATGGACATAAGAAATCAAGATGGGAAGAGTCTAAGAGCCCAGGAAGTGGGTGATGCCAGTCCATATAAATCCTTACTGACTGGTGGGTGACTGTGTATAAGAAACGGCTTTCAGGTCGGGAGAATGGGCCTGATCATTCAGTCCCATTCTCCCCACTTGAAACCCTGTTCTTATATCCCCATAGCAATTATGGATTTATATATACTGGCAATGGCATCACTCACATCCTATTCATTTTGCAGTAGTGCCAGCCAGAGTCTCCACTGCTTGACCCACACCCGATTCCATGTGGGGTACATGTAACCAGAGTGTGTTTTTTTCCTTCAAGAAAAGCCCCAAAACTCACCACAGAGCATGTAAAAGCTCCCAGAGCTTCTGGGGGCCTTGCGCCCCCCCCCCGATCCCAGGCCACTGCCTTTATATAAAACTCTTTCACAGATCACAGTATATTACAAAACCTGCATATGAGATGGGTGGCTGATGGCACTGTTGGACAGCCAGTTGTCCACATCCATTGGAGGTGCTGCAGACTGTGATGACAGCCAGTCTCCCATACCCAGATCACAGTGGATTACAAAAATTGCATATGGGGTGAGTGGTTGATGGCACTGTTGGATAGCCAGTTGTCAACAACCACTGCAGGTTCTGCAGACTGTAATGCCAACAAGAGTCTCCCACACCCCTGATTCCATGTGGAAAAAAAAGTTTCCCATGAAATTAGGGGTGGATAACATGTAACAAAATTGTGTGTTTTCTTCAAGAAGAGCCCCAAAACTCATCACAGGGCATTGTACATCCCCCAGAGCTTCTAGGGGCCTGGTGGGCTCCAAACCCCTGGATTTTATTTGTCCCATTTTGAAAATGTCATATCTAACCCCCGCAAAAAAAATCCTGGCTACGTACCTGGTGGGAGCTAAAACAAAAGGTAATAGACCACATCTTTGACCCCTGGGGTCATATGGAAATTATCTGTTTGAAGCCTCATCAAACACAAAACTTCCCAAGTTTTGCTTGCTCGATCCCGGACATGGTGATTTTTGGCAAGATGCACTGCCGCTTTGTTGGACAGGGAGATATCTGACGCATTCCCTCCCTTCACAATCTTACAGCGAGTGCTGATCTAGCTCCAAACAGCAGGAGCGCAAATGATTCTGAAAGCTCTTTTTTGGCCTCAACAAATTTGGTTCCCACTGCTTCAGCAGCTGGCAGCGGAACCTCCAGTCCCCCTACCGCTTTCCTACGATCTCCTGTCCTAGGAGGGGAGCATGCTCGTACATCCGGGTCTGAAGTCCTTTCATCTTCATGCATGGCTCCTCAAGACATAGTTTCTTCCAGGTTTGGGGTTTCCCCTCAGGTAGCTCAGATTTTGGTAGAGGCCAGAAAGCCTTCTACCAGAACTACCTATGCCATGAAGTGGAAGCGTTTTTCCATCTGGGCCACCTCGAAGAGTTGGTACCCTTTTTCGTGTCCCGCTCCTCAGATCATGGAGTATCTTATTCATCTATTCAACCTGGGCTTGAGCTATTCATCACTGAAGGTGCATCTAGCGGCCATTTCTGCCTACCATGTTTTAGTAGGGGGCAAAACTCTGGCTCAGTTAGAGGTTTCAAAAAACTTCCTAAAAGGTATTCTGCATCTGAAACCCCCAGTGCGTAACCTGCTCCACCATGGGACCTTAATTTTCTTTTAGAAACATTTACCTTACCTCCCTTCGAACTAGCAAGTTCATGTGATATGTGCTTTTTGTCCTGGAAGGTGCTCTTTTTAGTTGCAGTCACTGCTGCTCGGAGAATTTCCGAGCTTCAGGCCCTGATGTGTAAGGAGACTTATTTGATTTTTCACAGAGACCGGGTGGCTCTGCTCACTAATCCTTAGTTTCTTCTGAAAGTTATTTCTGAGACTACCTTGAATCAGTCTCTCTTCAACTGCCCGGTGTATTACCCTGAGCATTCTGATCAGGGAGAGGCCATTCTGCATACATTAAACGTTCATAGAATTTTACATTATTACATCAACAGGGCCAAAGATGTCCGAAAGATGGGTCATCTTTTTGTTTCTTTCACATGCAGCAGTTTCCAAACAGTGTCTTTCCAAATGGTTGCCAAATTGCATTGGTTTTTGTTACTAGAAGTATGGTAAAGACCTACTGGGGCAGGTGAAAGGACATTCTACCAGGGGAATGGCTGCCTCTACAGCCTGTTTCAGAAATGTATACGCTGCAGAAATCTGCACAGCTGCTACTTGGAGTTCCATCCACACTTTCACAAAACACTACAGTTTGGACATTGCCTCTAGGCACAGGGCTGGTTTTGAACTGGCAGTCTTCCAGGGGATTCCTTTCCTTAGTATTTGGCTACCCACTAGCTTCCAGTTCCAGCCTCCCATGTTCTCCTGTCCCTTGGACTCTTAATGCTTGGGAGTCAGTCCTACAAGTAATTACCTACTGCAAGAGCCATCTCTAAGTAAGATAGTACAGTTACGCAAGAACTTACCGTAACAGTACATCTTCGAGACGCTCTTGCAGTAGGTATCTTTTTTCCCGCCCTCCTTCTCCTCTTTAGTCTGTCGCTCTTCTTCCAGGAGTCTTTTTTCTTGGATTCAGAAGCCTCTTCCCATTCTCTTGTCATGACTCTTGGAGGTCTCTGGCAGGAGAACTGGAGGGCGGACGTGGGGACTGCCCTCTATATAGTGTCACGCTGACATCTGTCACATGACATCAGGTGGGGGTTCCCCCATCAGACACTGCTAGCAAAGTTTCATGTGGTCCTGATGACAGGGACACAGTCCTACAAATAATTACCTATTGCTAGAGGTTCTCTCAAAGATCTACTGTTACGGTAAGTTCTTACATAACTGTACTTTTCTATTTTCACTGTGCATGTTATTTAACCCCTTTTGTTTTATGAAGGAAATCTTGTATTGCTGCAGACTTATTGGCATTACTGAAGATGTACCAGAATCTCACACAAATTTGTACTTGGGTGCTTCTTTTATTCAAGTCATTTTTGGCTGGAAGAGCAGGTAGCAGAATTTTCTGAGAGTCTGCAAGAAGCTTTTGCAACTTTTTCAACATATATTTTGCAACTTTTGGTGGGGTTGTGTGATTCAAAATAGCAAAAGCTGCAGTTTGTAATTGGATGCCAGACATAGCCTGAGGTGGGGGTAATTGCCTTCACAAGTCAGAGGTCTGCATCACAGCCATTTGTCTAGCTAGACCATTTCAGCATTATTCAATTACTATAAATTAGTGGTGTGATCCTGTTTGAGGCAGCAGTCCATCTTCTTCCAAGTTGTGTGCAGGGTGTGCTTTGAAACAACTGAGAAGCTGCGTGGGATATACTATTTTGGACTAAATATCTGTAACTAATCTCTCTCTTGCTTACATCTGAGAGAAGTTTTCCTCACTTTTAAAGTGGTATTGCTTTGTGTTTGTTTTAGTTTTTAATTCAGGAAGGTTTTTTTTTTTAAACTGCTTATCTTCTGCATATTTGATTTTCCTTTGTGGCTAACTGGACTGATTACTAGAATTCTGTGAGAATCTGCATCAATATATTTTGCAACTTTTGGTGGGGTTGTGTGATTCAAAATAGCAAAAGCTGCAGTTTGTAATTGGATGCCAGACATAGCCTGAGGTGGGGGTAATTGTCTTCACAAGTCAGAGGTCTGCATCACAGCCATTTGTCTAGCTAGACCATTTCAGCATTGTTCAATTACTATAAACTAGTGGTGTGATCCTGTTTGAGGCAGAAGTCCATCTTCTTCCAAGTTGTGTACAGGGTGTGCTTGGAAACAACTGAGAAGCTGCGTGGGATATACTATTTTGGACTAAATATCTGTAACTAATCTCTCTCTCTCTTGCTTACATCCGGGAGAAGTTTTCCTCACTTTTAAAGTGGTACTGCTTTGTGTTTGCTTTAGTTTTTAATTCAGGAAGGGGGTTTTTAAAACTGCTTATCTTGTCAGCATCTTCAGAAGGGCTAAAATAACTGCATATTTGATTTTCCTTTGTGGCTAACAAACCACCAGGCTGTTTTGGGGCTGGAGAGGTTTACCTGTGTCTGACTTGGATGTCTGGATTTTTCTGTTTGATTAGCAGGGTACTTTCTCTGTCAAATTGTTGTGTAGGGTATCTTGCTGACAGGAAGGCACTCATCGCAGTGGTGGGTGAGAGCTTTTAGTTGATTGTTTTGTGAGGGCACAGTTTAGGCCCAACCCTTCCCACCCCTCACCACCCACCCCTGGAAATAGTTCCTTTATACCTGAGGTTCTGACATCATTTCCTTGAGTGCAAGGTGCATTTCACTGTCATATCCTCTCTAGCACACTGCACTGACAATATAAGCATACACATTGTATAATATATATATTTCTATATAACAAATCACACACGCACGTGCATACACACACACACAAATACAAACAAAAAAAAAAAAACTAGATAAACATGTGGCGAGTAGTGCAATGTAATGGCTGTGGGGCAGCAGTCTTCCAGGAGTCTTTCTGGAGGCTGAGATGCTGCCCTATTTGCAGACAACTATCTGCCCTGAGGGAGGAAGTTGCCCGTCTTCAGGCCGCATTGGACAGTAGTAAGGAAACCTTCCCCCAGGCCACACTGGACAGTAGGAAGGGAACCTCCCCCATCCAGGGAGCACTAGCGCCACCACCACCACTACCTCAGAGGTTGCGAAGAAAGCACAGCAGTTGGACCACAGTGGGTTCAGGGAGGGTGAGGAGGGTGGAACAGAGGCACACCCAGTCAATTGTTCCACTCCACAATCCATACACCATTCTGGGGGAGCATAGCTCCCCTATGGATGCACCAGCAGAGAAGACTGATGACAACTGTCACAAGGGAGGCCCACAGGAAGGAGGCAGAGGACACCACAGGAAAGAGCAGCTCCTGGTGGGGACTCAATTATTAGAGTATAGAACTGGGGGAGCTGGGAAAACTGAAGTAAGGTGCCTGCCTGGTGCCATGGCTTGGAGGGACAGGAAGCGCATCCTCAGGATCACGAGAACAGCTGCAAGGGATTCTGAGCTGCATGTAATTGTGCACCTAGGGACAAATGACTTGGCTCATCATGACATTAGAGCAGTGCAGGAGGACATTGCAGAGTTGGGGAGGGACCTAAGACAAGTAGCACACACAGTATCCTTCTCAGAGGTGCTGCCTGTCAAAGGCATGTGGAGTGGCGAGGTAATTGGCACCATGCAGTTTAATGAATGGTTGAAAAATGGTGCGAGCACAGGGGTTTAGCTTCATTGGGGACTGGCGTTCCACCTGGAGGGACACCAGCCTATACTGGCAGGATGGTCTGCATCTGTCCAGGAAGGGAACAAGTCTTTTGAGCAATCGGTTTAAATGCTTCATTTGCAAGCTTTTAAACTAGTCAAAGGGGAGACACTGACAAGCAGCAGGAAAATCCCAGCCTCCCCTACAAAACAGGGTACTAAATAAGAAAAGACAGAGGTAGAAACGGTCGATGGGGATGCTGCAACAGAAGGTAAAGCCATCAAAAATGGAGAGCAATGAGTACCAATGCCCGTAGTCTGGGTAACAAGCTTCCTGAATTAGTGGCCTTGATGGAGGAGGAACATCTGGATATCGTGGCAGTCACAGAAACATGGTACACACAAAACCATGACTGGGACATAAACATACCAGGATACACTGTCTAGGAGGGACAGGGAGGGTAAAAGAGGAAGAGGAGGAGTTTCTTTACATAGTTGAAGGAATAAAAGCAACAGAACAAAAGGGTAAACAGGGAGAGAAGAAGCACTGTGGGTAAATTTGGAGACAGGCAATGGCACCACAATGTCGCAGAGGTTGTACTCTGAACCCCCTTCTCAGGGGAGAAATGGACAGAAATGATAGAAAGTATACTTAGAATGGCAGAAAAAAGGAGATATTGCTGATGGGTGATCTGAATATGCCAGCTGTTAACTGGAGTGCAGTTGCAGCTGCCATCAAGAGTGCAGTTATTCTAGATGCCCTACAGGGGCATGCCTTAGACAACTAGTACTGGAGCCCACTCGAGAGGAGCAATATTAGACTTGATTCTCTTAAATGGAGATGGAGAGAGGATCACAGATGTAGAGTGGGTAGCCATCTGGGAACTAGCGACCACCCGAACAGTATGGTTCACAATAAACACAGCAATAGAGTCCAAGCCATACAAAGACAAAAGTACTGGACTTTAGGAGGGCTGACTTTGCCAAAATAGGGTGAGTGCCTAAGGAATGCACTAGCAAATGGGCAGGAAGGAGGGGTGGAAGAACAATGGGAATAATAAAACTGCCATCACAGAGGTAACAAGCCTTTGTGTAAGCAAATAAACAAAACAAGACGATGTAAGAAACCACTATGGTTCTCAAGGAAGTGGCAGTAAAGGTTCAAGAGAAAAAAAGCATTCAGGAAGTACAAGGAATCGCAGAAGGAGCAGGACAGAGAACTGTATCAGTTAAAGCAAAAGGAGGCTGGGAAGGCAGTCAGAACAGCAAAGGCCCAAACCGAGGAAAAGATAGCCAACTCAGTTAAGAAGGGGGATAAAACCTTTTATAGGTACATCAGGGAGCAAAGGAAGACCACGGGAGGGATAGTGAGGCTTAATAAAGGGAGGGAGGGTGGGCAGAGGGAGACTGTGAAAAGGCAGAGATACTAAACAAATATTTTTGCTAAGTATTTACAAATGAAGAGGGGGAGGTACATAAAACAAACAGTAGTAACACTCTGGATACAGAAGTTGATACCAGCCCATTTACAGAAGAAAGGGTTCTGAAAGAACTCTTAAAACTGAAGGTGGACAAAGCAATGGGGCCTGATGAGTTCATCCTAGAATTCTAAAAGAGCTAAGGTAGAACTAGTGACACCACTGACTACCCTTTTAACAAATCATGGGAGGATGGGGTGGTACCCGAGGACTGGAGGAGGGCAGATGTGACTCCCCTTTACAGAAGTGGGAGCAAGGCAGAAGCAGGAAACTACAGACCTGTTAGTTTAACCTCAGTGATAGGGAAAATGATGGAATAACTTCTGAAGGAAAGAACTGTCGAGTATCTAGAGGCCAGAGGGGCACAGGACCCTAGGCAGCATGGATTCACAGCGGAAGGTCATGCCAGACAAATCTGATAGATTTCTTTGACTGGGTGACCAAAGTAGTAGATCAGGGAGGGGCTGTGGACATGGCCTACCTAGACTTTAGCAAGGCATTTGACACAGTCCCACACAAAAGATTAATATACAAGTTAGCCAGCCTGGGAGTGGGTCCCAAGATGACAGCCTGGGTAAAGAATTGGCTGGAGAATAGGACACAGTGAGTAATAGTAAATGGAGTCCACTCTGAAGAAAGGAGGGTTACTAGTGGGGTACCGCAGGGTTCAGTATTAGGACCGTCCTCTTCAATGTCTTTATGTTTACATTGCGGAAGGACTGGAAGGAAAAGTATGTCTCTTTGCAGATGACACTAAGATCTGCAACCGAGTTGATGCACAGGGTGGGGTGGAAAGGATGAGAAGGGACTTGGCAAGGTTAGAGGAATGGTCAAATGTATGGCAGCTTAGATTCAATGCTAAGAAGTGCAAGGTAATGCACCTGGGAAACAAAAACCCAGGGGAAGAGTACACAATGGGGGTGAGATACTAACAACAACAAAAATGGAAAGGGACCTGGGGTAGTCATATCAGATGACCTAAAGGTGGGCAAGCAATGTGAGAGGGCAGCAAGGAGGGCTGGGGGATACTGGAATGCATGGGAGAGGCATCACCAGTAGAAAACAGGAAGTTATTATCCCTCTGTACAGACAGCTGGTGAGACCCCATCTGGAGTACTGTGTGCAGTTCTGGAGACCAAATCTCCGCAAAGACATACACAGGATGGAAGCTGTCCAGAGGAGGGCAACTAAAATGGTGCAGGGTCTGCATCGGAAGACATATGAAGAGAGACTTAAGGAGCTTAAAATGTATAGCCTCGAGGAAAGGAGGGAGAGGGGGGACATGATAGAAACTTTCAAGTACCTCAAGGGAATCAACAAAGTCCAAGAGGGTAGCATCTTTCAAAAAAAGAGGTGTGCAAGAACAAGAGGGCACAATTTGAAGATGGGGGCGGCTCAGAGGTAATTTAAGGAAGTATTTTTTCACAGAGAGGGTTGTGGATGCATGGAACGGCCTTCCGGAGGAGGTTGTGGAGTCAAAATCAATGGTGGAATTCAAGCATGCATGGGACAGTCATAAGGCAATTCTGGGGGTTGGGGGTAAGAAGAAGTAGGCTGCTGGTTAACTAGGATCTGCAGCTTATCCAGTAGGTAGGGAAATGGGCAGACTGGGTGGGCCAAGCGGTCCTTATCTGCCGTCAAATTCTATGTTTCTATGTTTCTAAGCTACAGTAAATGAGTTTGCTGAATCTGTATCACTTTTGGAGGTCTGTGGATCACTGCAAGGGTAAAATATTATTCTTTCTGTGATCAGAAAACTATACAGTGTCTCACACAAAGATTACAACATGACTAATTTACGGCAAGAGCTGCACTTACAGTATCTCTAATCATTCCATATTTTGAACAGTTTAGGTTCAAAGGGAAGCAGTACAGGCTCAGCAACTAAGATGGCACTGTTTGGTGGAGGAGACACTCATTTCATTTTCACTATGAAAGTGACTGTGTTGTCCATTCCAGGTCATCCTGAAGGTAGTCAATGATCCAGCTGTAGGTGAAATCACAGTTTTAAAGGTTTAATGAAAAGGCTCCACTTGACAGCTACAAAAGGAAGGCATCACTGTACCACAATGTTTTGGTGCTATATGCCTCCCTTTATTGTGTTGCCCTAATTTATTTACTTAAGATAGACCAGCTGTGATGTTACATATACTTTTCAGCAGCCCCTTCTCCAGCCTAATGCATAGCTGAGAGCACTGAAGCACAGGGAAGTTACACATGTTGCTGCAGGTCATACAATCAGCCAACAGCTGTGGCAGAATTTGAGTCTGGGGCCTCCTTACTGTTTTGTGCAGCCTTGTGCAGCTTAAGAATTAACTTAATAAACATACTCTACAGAGGCTCAGATAGAGCTCATTCAGAAAGGAATGATATCATTTTAATTAATTTACCCAGGACTGCCCTACGGCCTTACCACTTTGGAGCCCAAGGCCATCATATCTTGGAAGCTAGGCAGAGTCGGACCTAGTGAGTAGTCAGATGAGAGATTTCAAATGTGAGTGCTACAGGAAGTGGTGTTGGTAGCTCTGTTAAGGGGTGGGAGGAATTCTCCCATTGGTTATAAGTAAAGCAAGGTAATATTATTTATATAGTACTCTGTCCCCATAGCGTTTAAAGTATGGTGCAATAAATTACATCACAATCAGGGCTCGAAATAACCATCTGTCCTCCTGTCCCGGACAGCCATTTTCCTCATGGGACAGCTGTTTTAATCAGTTTGCCTGTCCCTTGGACAGGCAGTTCAGTACTTGCAGTTTAAATGCTGTCTGCCGGCACTAGGGCACAGTGGAATCCTTCCAGGCAGACAGGGATCCCTGAAGACGTCTTACGTTGCTCCGCCCGCAAGAGCGAGTTGCTCCACCCGCTGTGCCATTGCCATGGATGTGTGCTGGCTTGGTCAGGTGACTGCTGATAGTGGATGTCACCTGACCTCTCTGTCGGCAGTCGAAGTGGCGGCAAGCGGGAGCGGGAAGAGTCATGCAGCAGCCGAGGGAATTAGTGCAACCGTGCATGTGCTGATTGTCACTGAGCATGCGCGGTTGCTGTGCTCAAACTTGCTCTCTGCATTTTGTAGCTAGCGCTTGAATGGTGAGGAGCTAGGTGTCGAGCGGAGAGCAAGTTATTGTCAGTTGGAGAAACACACCAAGCACAACAGTCCTTTTCAGTGCTATTTCATTTTGGGGCCGATTTTGAAGAAAAAAAAACTAAACTTTGAAACTTATCTGTAAAAAAATATACTGAGGATCTGCTGCTGTGTGGTAGTTGGAGGGGAGATAAACGTCGTGGAGGAAAGAGGAGAGGGGGTTCTTTGCTGTCTGGTAGTTGGAGGAGGGGGAGATAAACGTGGAGGAAAGAGGTGGGGGATTCTTTGTACTCAGAAGCCACTGCCAGTCAAAATAATTAGCAACTCGAGGGGGAACTAAAGAAACCTTAAAGGCTTCTGGACTGGTGGAACTTTGAAAACAAAAAAAAAAAAAAAAAAAAGAGTTCTGCCTTGAGGGGTCTGTGTAGCTGAGCTCTCTACTGTGTTGCACTACATGTGGTTGCTTCTTGCTGTGAATCACTCAGTTAAATAAGACCACCTCCTCCACTCTATTTGTGTGCATTAAATCTGCAAAAAAAGTATAACTAGGGGAGGAAAATATTGTTGGGGGCCCTTGGAGAAGAACAACCAGAAAAACAAAAGCAAACAATTTAGTATAAATAAAGACTAAGAGTAAAACTAGAGAGGCTATTCCCAGGACTATTGTGGTGAGGTGATTCTGGTGAAAGAACTAAAGTGTGTTGATTGAACTTGTGGTGGTGTGGGCAAACTAAGTTCCCTGCATGTTCAGGGAAGGGGAGAGGGAGTGAAAAAAATAACAAAAGCAGTCAGGCACTGTCAAAAGGAGACAGGAGTATGTACAACTGAATAAATTCTCCTCTGTTCTTCTTGTCCAACCCACTCTCTCTCAAAGCCAAAGAGACCTTGTGATCTGCAATGGTTAGAGCTTAAACCACTTATGAAAAAAGTCACTGAATGAGCTGTCTCCGAAATTTCACTATTTGGATTTCTGGCAAAAAATTCTCCATAATGATGCACATGAACAGCGATTCCCTGATATTCTGGTCTTACTCACAATAGCTCTACTGATCCCAACCCAAACTGCAGTAGTTGAGAGAGGATTCAGCTTGATGGGCAGAGTGAAGTCCGACTGACGGTCCTGTCTGTCTCCTATGACTACATCTGAACTAATGCGTGTCAAGCTGTCAGATGCTAGCGTTGCTACATTTGACCTGCAGGATGCCATAACACTATGGTTCAAATCTGGAAAACAAAAGAGAAGACCTCATGTGAGACCATATAGCTGCAGACTAGATTCAAGTTCTGATTCAGAAATAGACTAGAATCAATCAGTGTTTTACCTTGAAAAATAACCCCCCCCAAAAGCAACAGTTTTCTCTATTTCCACTTTACAGTCCATTTTATGTTTTAAGTGTAAAATTCACTTCACAACAATGTGGACAGGTAAAACTTTGTCCGGACAGGCAACATTTATATTCCACCTGTCCCTCGGACAGGCATCTCAAAAAAATTATTTCTAGCCCTGATCACAATACAGCAATAAATAGCTGTAAACGCCATAAAAATATAACACAACTGGCCATGCAGCACAGAGGACTGAAGTGTTGGTGCTTAACTTGCTACCACATTGGCAATCCGGGTTCAGTGATGGACTCAGGTTGATGGATGTTGGTCAGGATGGGAGAGGATAGTGCATCCACAGGCTGCTGGTTCTCTTCCGGGGATGGGGGCTTTGCAACACTGCTCATACACTGCCACCAAGTGAAGGAGTGATGGTAGGCCAGCAGGAGCCCCACAGCATGGGGGTTGACCAGAGGTCAGCACATAGTACGTATGCACCTCCACGCACACCTACAACGGCATCACTGCACACTGCCAGGGAAGGGAAAACTGGGGTCTGTGCACCAGGAAGCCCTGTTCACCTGCTATGGCCCACACCATCACCCTGTGACCTTGCCATCAAAACTGGATTTTGGCTCCAGGGGTAGGTTGGCCCTCTCCCTCCTGGTCTCACAATGGTGGGGCAAGCTGTGTCGGACTTCTAAGGCAGGTGAGTTCTGGGGAGAGACAGTGACCAGTCAAGGAGTAGAGCAGGGGCTGAGAGCCCGGCCAGCAGCCTGGAGAGAAACAGCTCTATAGAAAATAAAACAAAAAGTAGATTATTAAAACAGGTACGCAAAATCCAAACTAAACATACCATTGTCCCAGCAAGGTTGTTGAGGAACACAGTACAGTGGTGAGATGCCATCTATGGGATGAGAGGATAAAACTGAGGTCCTGTCTGCCTGCCATGGCCATTGTTCAGGTTCATGTCAAAGATCTCTTGGCACTTCTTAAACTGAGAAGGGTAATTTTCCTGATGTCATGGTCAAATTTCTTCCATTCACTAACCCTCCAACAAATTACCCAGGTTCAGAATCAATTGATTTGCATGTGTATTAACCCCCCACAAACATGCATGATGTGTACGTACATACATACATTATTCAGTAGTGCACTACTCGTCACTATCCATCTCTTACTTACAGGTCTGTGGCACTATTAAAACTATTCAAAATGGTGACAATGTCATCAGCACATCAGCACAGCACCAGATGTGGGATATAACCTCTGGATGACACTGCCTTCACATTAGTATGTACCAACTGCTTTTGCCTCTTAATTCTACCATGAGAAGGACCCCACATGTCAACACCATCTCAGCTCTCATATGGAATGCCTTATGTTACCCATGTCTCAACCTACAGATTCACTGGCTAAACTGTCAGAAGTGGAATTTAGTCATTCACTGGCGAAGCAAAGAGAATGGAATGGAAGGGGGTACAGTGCACTCCGCTAAACAGTCCAAATGATATTTAGACTAATTAAATGGAAATCACTGGATAATTTGATACCCTATATTGGTCCAACATATGTCTTGTACAAAGACAATATAGTACACATTCTTTCAGGGCCACACAGGTCCCTTATTTAAGAGACCTGCATGGCCCCAAAATAAGGGACTTGTGTGTACTTGAATGCGTGTGTACAATGCCATCATACACAAGACATACGGTCCAAACAAAGATGTCACTAGCCAGCAATCTTGTTTTTCAAGTACTAATATGGCTACAAACATTTTATACTGCAGATTAATGAAATCAAACATCTGACCTGTATGGCTCATCCTTTTGAAGAAGTTCAAAATCCTGATATCCCCCAGAGACAGACTGGCAAAAGATTGTCCACCAATAGACTTATAGCAAAAATACTCCACATTCACTACTACAATATCTTGGTTCTGAGCTGTGGCAACCCTTGTATTATAATATTCATCCCCATAATGTTGTGTGCCTTAGAAGAATGTTCAAATGCTTGTAACAGACGATAGTTACAAAGGGTCAAGTGCTCCTTTGTAGCCTTGGGCTATTAGAAAACTTCCATCTATGTTGAGGATTAAAGCTGGAGCAGTCAGTGTGTGCCTTGTGGCTGTCTTGGAACAAACTGATCATTCAATTGTGGGTGGGGGTGGGGTGAAGGGGGCTTTACAAGTAGTGGATTGGTCTACTTTCCAGATGGCTCCCCTTGGCACTTTCTGCTGCTTCCTCCTTTGATGCCTGTTATATCTCTTTCAGTGTAGATTTTTAATAACCAAAAAAAGGTTGATGGAAATCTGTCCAGTAGACTGTTATTCCTACTGCTCCACGGCTAACATTCAATACTCAGACTAGTCTTGTCAACCACTCAGCCCCTTCTAGCAGTTAAACTGTTCAAGAGAAATACAATGTAAAAAAAAAAAAAAACATTAATTTCCTTTAATGATTGCTGCTCTTGTCTTTGTCTTGATTTTAGATTTTGGCCCACTCCAACTACCTACAGTCACAATGCCCTAATACCAATTAACCATAATTAGCTTCAACAGTCACGTAGCCCTTCTTCAGAAAGGCCATATCTTTTCCTATCTATTGTTAATTGAAAGCTTTCAAAAACATGCGGCCCAACAGCACACTGCAGTGCCACGTGAGTGGCCCAGGTGAGGACTGGTCTCAGCTCTCTCAATTACTGGGTGCTGAAGAGTGGATGAATCACTGATATGAGGCCTTTAATCGCTGAGGTAGAATAGCTGGGTTTCATTACTCCCTGGCACCACCTGAGGCTGATTAAATGAGCCAGACATGGTAACATCTCAAATAAGATCACTGCCCATGCTACTTACAGGAAAGCAGCAGACTTAATGGGCTCAGACCTGGACCTGAAAATTTTACTCTGTAGGGTTGAAAAAACAGACCTATGGTGCAGAGTCCCATACCCACTGACCCTAACTGAAGCAGCAGGACTGTAGGGCATGGCTCTGGACCTTACTTTATACAGGACCCTTAAAGGCCTTACACGACGCAGCAGATAAATGTGGAACAGCCCTGGATGTGTAACTTGTCTTGTGCAGGGCACTGCAGGGCCTATCTGAAGCAGATGACCCATAAAGCACTGCCCTGCAGCTTGCTTCAGACAAGGCCCTATGGGCCCTTCACAAAACAGAAGCTTCATGGGACATAGCTACAAACCTGTAGCTTGCTTTGCACAGGGCCCTGTGGGGCCCCATGCAAAGCCACAGATGGATGGGGAATAGCCTTGGACCACAGTTTGAAGCAGAAGATGGTGTGAAGCATGGCCCCGAACTTGTAGTAGACATGTAAGATGCAAGGTATTGGACACACGGGGCACTACCCCTAGATCTGTGGCATGAAACAGCAGACCTGTGGAGTATGGCCCCAGACTTGTAGTGGCCTTGAGCATGAGGGTAGAAACCCCCAACATCCCATTTACATCCTTCTGTGGCTTTATAATACTAACATATGCATTAACATATGTTTATACCTATATTCCTATTCACTGCAAAAACATTTTGTTAATGCACTAGTTAGGGTTAAAGAGACCAAAGTAAGGAAATGTGGTGTTATGTTTTCCAATCCTAACACCCCACCTGCAGGCAGCAACAGGAAAAAACATTATGGTTTCAGCTCTCTTGCCTCCTTGCAAATCAGGTGTGAGGTGTGCCTAGGGGTTGTCAGCCTTAACACTCACCCATTCCATCAGTAAATAAGCTGAGATGGGTACAGTATATTAGAATGGGGTGAGTGTTAGGGTTGATAATCCCAAGGCACACCCCATGCCTGATTTGTGAAGAGGCAAGAGAGGTGAAACTGTAATTTTTTTCTTGTTGCCTGCAGGGTGGGGGTGGGATGTTAGGGTTGGAAAACCTAGCACCACATTTCCCTAATTTTGTTTCTTTAACCCTAACTAGTGCATTAATGAAGTTTTTTGCAACTAATTTTCTTACTTTTTAAGATAGTATAATTGTATCCTTATTTGCATGAGGAAGCGCAGGGCCCTCTGGGTCCTAGCTCCCATCCACCCATAATATTTGAGACAGTGTAATCATATCCTTATTTGCCTGCATTTCTATCCCTCCATAATTTGATCCTTATTTGCCTGTGGAAGTGCAGGGTTATCTGGGCCCAGCACTCCCATCCCTCCATATATGTGTATATGTATGTATGTTGCTGTGGAAGCGCAGGGCTCAAAGGGCCCAGTGCTTCAATTTGTAGGACAACAGCAGCCAAACTGTCAGCATAGCCTTATTACCCCACCTCATGTACCCAGTACTGAAACTTTCCAATTCTCTTGCAAATGTGATTCCATGCCACCGTAATGTCATTCCACACCACAGGTATGACAAGATAGTAGCTGTCACATTCATGAGGTGGTGTATAAAAATGGTGATGTTGAAAAGGTAGGGTCAACATATTTAAAATGATCAAAGTTATGAGTAAGTGCAGGAAAATTTCAACAGATGTGCATAACTGCCATTTTTACATATTTTGACCCCAATTTTAAACATACTCTTCTCATGATTGCACCTCATGAACAAGTGCAGTGAAATTTTTCAAATCCCGCCCGAAAGGTGATTTCGCCAAATGACTATAAAAAACACCTTTCGGGTTGGATTTGCAGAATTAAAGTTCCATTGTTCATGAGGTGGGATCTCAAAAAGACCATGTTCAAAATTTGGTGTAAAATTATGCAGAAATGGCAGTTATGCATCAAAGTTGAAAACCCCATTGAAATACATTGAACCACACTTACCTTACTTTCTCATATGGCAGTCAGTGTTTCCAGCAGCAAGACGTGTCTTGGATTGGAGAGTGGATCATTCACTCTGGGACCTGTTCAGGTGAGTGTGGGTGAGTGGGGGTACAGGTTGGTGTGTGCTGAGTGGGAGGTCAGGTTGGGGGAGTCAGATCGGCGAGGGACTGTTTTCTTTTTTACAGGTTAAAAAAAGACACTGAGGGACTGTTTTCTTTATTACAGAGAGGATAGCAATCAGATGGTGGGGATGCCACTAGACACCAGAGAAAGAAAAAAATGTCAATGGGTACAGTGATTGGAGGGTGGGGAGGTGCCACTAGACATCAAGGAAAAATACAGTAATGACAGGCACGGTTATCAGAGGGGAAGGGGTGCCACTAGACACCAGGGAAATATTTTAATCCTTATAGAGATGCAAATTGGAGGGCGGGGGCACTACTAAACACCAGGGAAACATAAAATAATAAAAGGGACGGCAACCGGGGGTGAGCAGGACAAGACACAAGAGAAATATTTAATCCTTACAGGGATGGCGGCTGGAGGATGGGGGTGCCACTAGACACCAGGGAAATTTAAAATAATAACGAGAATGGTGATCAGAGGGCAGAGGTGTGCCAACAAACACCAGAAAAAAAACAAACTAATTACCAGTCCTGAAATCAGAGTGTAGGGGGCACCACTAAACACCAGGGAAATATAAAATAACACAGACAGCGATCGGAGGGTGAGGGGTGCCACCAGACACCACTGAAATATTTAATCCTTATGGGGATAGCAATCAGAGGGTGGAGGTGCAACTAGACACCAGGAAAATATAAAATAATAATGAGGATAGGGATGGGGATCAGAGGGTGGGGGTGCCATTAGACACCAGGTAAACAGAAAATATTATCAAGGACGGCAATTGGAGGGTGGGGGTGCCACTAGACACCAGGGAAAAATAAACTAAATACTGGGACAGTGATTAGATGGTATGGGGGGGGGTACAACTAGCCAATAGGAAAACCTTAAATCATTACAGAAATGGTGATCAGAGAGCGAGTACCACTAGACACCAGAGAAACATAAAAGAACACTGGGAGAGCAATCGGAAGGGAGGGTGCCACTAGACACCAGGGATACTTAAAACAATATGAACGTTTCTGTATGAAAGAGAAGATCATAAAAATATTTTCGTTCATAAGAAAATTTTCATATGAAGTTTTTTGTTCATATGAAAATTTGTGAGTGACTAAAAAGGATTTAAAATGTACAAATAAAACATATTTGGGGAGCATTTCTCCAACAGTTAAGTGCAAATTCAACCTAATGAGGTCCAGATGAGCAAGATACATGTCTTGATCTCTATGCAGGATGTCACTTTTGTGGGTTTTGAAATTTTTTTTTTTTTAAATGGAAAACAAGATGTCGGCATATGAAGAAGGATTTTTCCCTCACAAAAAAGGATGTTGCCATAAGATCATTTCATACAACTACTTTGAAGTGCTTACTGAGCATGCTCAGAACCCAAAATTTTAAAATGTAATAACGTTGGAACCGATTGATACTTTTTCACCAAACCAGCCAACGGCATATATGTGGGCTAAGCCCTTTCCACCTTGAAAATTTCAGACCAAAATTCCAAACCATCTGGGCACAAGGCAATGACATAAAAACAGCAAAAAACTGTGATTTCTTTTTATGTTTTTTAACTATCCAGGACTCAGAATCTGCACATCCGACCACAAAGAAGCTTGGCACATCAAGTTATCTACCCCCATGAGACCGAGCATGCACAATTTCATGCAAATCCATATAACAGTTGCGAAGATATTAAAGTGCAACATTTGAGGTTTAATAGAGAAAGCTCTGCTCAACCCTAACTATAGTAACCCTATCAGGCCACTATAATATCTAGCTACTTTACATATAATACACACACACACACAAAAAATTCAAAAGAGTGGCTTTGATATTATTTGATATGAAAACCCTAACACCCAATTTACATCCTTTTGTGGCTATACAACACTAACATAACCATTAGCATACATTTATACCTATATATATTATTTGCAAAAAAACAAAATAAAATGCATTACTGCACCAGTTAGGGTTCAAGTTAATGCCACAAAAGTAGGGAAATGTGGTGTTAAGGTTTCCATCCCTAACTTCCTATCCCCACCCCCAAAGCAGCAAAAGAAAAAAAAAACATTAGGGTTCTGTGTCTTGGTAAATCAGTGATGGGATCTTCCTGGAGGTTCTCAACTCTAATGCTCATCCCTCCACCAAGTCCAGAGCCTCCTGTCTGAAGCACAAGTTTATTTCCAAGCCAGTGCCTCACAGTGATATACTCTTCAAAGGTACAGAAGTACATCTCACCACATGTTATCAACACAATCTGTTGAAGCTTTCTTCAAGTCGAACCATGTGCTCAAGGAACAGGGTGGGCACTAGGGTGGACAACCCCCAAGGAAGTCTCCACTACAGACTCACCCAAACTCCAGAGACCTAAATCCCTGATGTTTTCCTTTTACTGCTTGAGGGATGGGGGTGGGAAGTTAGGGTTGGAAAACGTCACACCATATTTCCCTACTTTTGTGGCATTAACTTGATGGTGCATTAACACAGTTTTTTTGTAAAGAATTTCCTTTCTTTCTTTCTGAGATAATGAAATTGTATACTCATTCATCACATGCAGATGTGCCCTGCACAAAGGGAAGATTTCAACCGCCTACGGAAGTGCAGGGCCCATGCAGTGATGGATGTCAAGAATTCATGGGACTGTCTGGTGAGCTGAAGAAGTGCGGAAGTGCAGGGCCCATGCAGTGATGGATGTCAAGAATTCATGGGACTGTCTGGTGAGTTGCAGAAGTGCAGGGCCTGGGTCCCTGCACTGTTAGGTGGCCGCACATACAGACAAACAGGGCAAAGAGTCTAACTATCAGGCAATGCACAGGGTCCTCTGCTACCCATGGGTGCAGGGGTGCAGGTCCCTATGCCAAGCGAAGTGCTGCCTTCACTAAATGGTACCCTGGTCCATGCAGGAACCTTGCAGCTTTCATTCCTGGTTGGGGTAGTGTCACATAACAGTGCCATCCCCCCAGCCTCGGCCCATCCAGCTGGGTCACTAAGCTTGCCCCCAAACTCGGCTCACCCGTACAAGATCACAAAGCATACCTCCTGGGGTTAAGACTGGTACTATTCACAAAGTTTCTTAATAACATTTTTAAAAACTTTGACCCCAAATGTTCAAGATACTCATCTTATGACTCCCCTTATATACAGGACCTGTGTCATTTATAGCATATTGGCCAAAACAACATTTCACACCAAAAAAGTGAAAACACATCTCTGCCGAGTTTTAAAAAAATGACACCTGTCACGTTTATGAGGTGGTGTGAAAAAATGGCTATGTTGAAAATTTCGAGTCAAAATATTGAAAATTAGCACTGTTATAAAAGAACACTGAAATGACGCAATGTTTATTCATAACTTGGACATTTTTCCATATTTGTACACCAAATTTTCAGTGCGGCCTTCTTATAACCCCACCTCATGAGCCCGGTAGGTGAACATTTTCAAATCCCTGCTGAAATGTCATTTTATGCCACAGGTGCAAACACACATTTTGGGCAGAAATTGAAAAATGACAGTTGTTACATTCATTAGGTGGTTGAGAACATGGTTATCTTGAAAATCTGGAGTCACAATAGTGAAAAATAAAGTTATGAGTGCATGTAGAAAAAGTTCAATATACGCTCACAGCTTTGTTTTTTTTTTGTTTGTTTTTTTTAATATATTCTGACCCCAAATTTTCAACATCTATTTATTTATTTATTAAATTTTGATAACCGGATAAGCCCGCAGGGCCCTGAAGGTCCCTTTTTCAGGGGTGACCCGGGGAATTACATGGAATAATACATGGGGTAGCATACAGCACAGGTACATTACACTAGACAGTGAGGAACATAATTCATTAGTAGTTTTTCAGCAGTTACATTTAAGAGGTAAGACATAGTAGCTTTTAGCAGTTAACATTTCCTGTGTAAGCTCTACAGATGGGGTGCAGTGCTATAAAGATGGGGTGCAGTGATAGTTGCTATTTCCATATGAGGGAGAGGGGTGGGCTTCCACTTAGGAGCCCTCACTTTAGCAGTTGCATATGGAGGTGACCGTCATATGAGCCTTCAGCCTTGTACGGAAGGTGTGGGTAGAGGTAGCATCCTGAACACCAGGGGGCAGGGAGTTCCATAGGGTGGGCGCTGTGATGGCGAACGACTAACCCCCCGCCTCGGTTCTAACCCTTGGCACTGCGAGGAGGGTTCTTTCCGTTGTTCTGAGGAGCCTAGGGTTTCTCTTTTGGGCAATGAGTCCAGTGAGGCTGGGAGGAGGGGATGGGCTGAGTAGTTTATGAGTGTGGCAGAGTAGGGGGTATTGGAGCCGGGCCTCCCAGGAGGGCCAGTTTAGTTGGGACAGAGTGTCACAGTGGTGAGCCCGGGAGCTGGATAGGGTGGCGAAGCGAGCCACCTTGTGATAGAGAACTTGTAATCTGTTCGTCTCTTGTTTGGCAGCTCCCTGCATCACCGGGACTGCATAGGAGAGGGTAGGGAGGAGGACGCTTCTGGCGACGGAGGCCCTGGCCACGGTTATCAACTGGTCTTTCAGCCTATACAAGGTCCCGAGTTTGGCGTGAATATTTTTGGTTACCTGGTCGACATGATCCTTGAGGGAGAAGTACTGATCCAGGGTCAGGCCAAGGTATTTTATCGATTCAACCACCTCAAGTCTTTTTCCTGATTTGGTCATCAGTCTGAGATGTGGGCTTCTGTCCCGGCCGAGGGTTCTTGGGCCAAATAGCATGGCCTTGGTCTTGTTAGGGTTAATGATCATTCTGCTCAAGGGAACCCAGGTCTTCCTGTAGCCCGGAGCAGAGATCTCCCAGATTAGAGGAGGGGCGGTATATGACCGCCTCATCCGCATACTGTACCACTGAGCTACCCCCACAGTGTTTACTGAGATCATTTGTGAAAAGAGAGAAGAGAAGGGGGCCAAGGATAGATCCTTGGGGCACCCCATCCGTTAGGGGGAAAGGCTCCGATGGGGAGTCTTTCTATTTTACCCTCTGTGTCCTCCCTGTGAGGTAGCTGTTGAATCACGATAGGGAGTGGCTGTCTAACCTGACCTGGCTCAGTTTTGTAAGGAGCAGGTTGTGGCTTACAAGGTCAAAAGCCTTGGAGAGGTCAATGAAGACTGCCCCGTTGGGGGATCCCATGTCCAGTTCTCTGAGAACATCAGTGGAGAACTTGATAAGCGCAGTGTCAGTCCCATGATTGGTTCTGAAACCATGCTGGGAGGGGGCAAGTAAATGGTGGAGCTCTAGGTAGTCCCGGAGTTGTCCGTAAATTAGTCTCTCTTGAATCTTACCAAGGCTAGATAGCAGGGAGATGGGCCTGTAATTGTTGGTAGTCTCCCTTGAACCACCCTTGTAGATGGGGACTACATGGGCCAGTTTCCTTTGTTCCGGGATGGCATCTGCAATAAGGAATTGATTGAGGAGCCAGGTGAGGGGCCTGGCGAGTGCAGGGGCCTTTTCCCTTAGTATGCTGGGGGGGGATGCCATCGGGTCCCATAGCTCCCGACATTTTGAGGGACTTTAGTAACGGGAGGACTTTGTTTGGTCTTACAAGCCGGATGTGGAAGGTTTGGCGGTCCAGGCTTTGGGGGATGGGATTATTCGGGACAGGGAGGAGGGGTGGCAAGTCCACTAAGAGCAGGTCCAGATTTGTGAACTGGCGGTTGAGAGCCATGGCAATGCTAGGGTCGTCATTAGTTAATTGGCCATTGACCTCTATGGAGCAGTGAGCAGTCTTCCCGCTCCCCTTTATAAGCCCATTTATGTGAGCCCAACAGAGTCTAGGGTTGCCTAGGTTCTTTTTCTGTAGATCTGTGAGGTAGTCTCGTTTGGCCACTTTGATGGCCAGTTTTCACTTATTTCTCAGCGTCTTGTAGCGGTTTAGGTCAGCCGATAGAGAGGAGAACTTGTATTTTTTCCAAACAGTGTCCCTAGTTTTCATCAGTGTTTTCACTTGAGGGATGATCCAC
Organism: Neoceratodus forsteri; assembly: GCA_016271365.2. NCBI lineage: Eukaryota > Metazoa > Chordata > Ceratodontiformes > Ceratodontidae > Neoceratodus > Neoceratodus forsteri. The sequence goes on along the minus strand of CM028137.1, from coordinate 638,711,892 downwards.
TTGTAGCAGCTCCCCTTGGTGCGGAATTTCTTCAAAGGGGCCAAGCAGTCATCAACCATAATGATGGCTCCCTGGAAGAAGGCCGTAGCCTCTTCCAGTGTGGGGAGTAGTCTGACTGGGCTCCAATCAATCCCATTTAGGCAGCCAATCAAGTGTTTATGTTGATAGTTTGAGTAGTACCGTGCCGCGAGTATTCGCAGGGAGACTCTGGGAGCCCTGTTTTTCCAAGAGCAGAAGATTGGGGAGTGATCACTCAGGGCATCCGCTAGGGTGCCAGCTGCCTTTATATTGGTGGGTTTGCTAGTAAGCACCCAATCAAGTGAGGAATGGTTACCCGTTTTGTGGTTCATTCGGGTGGGCCCTGTGATAACCTGCGTAAGGTTAGCTTCCTGAACCAGCCCTAGTAGGGAGGGATTGTCTTCCGGGGCCCAATTCAGATTGAAGTCCCCCAGGATGATTAGCTCAGAGGTGACCTCATTGGAGATGTCCCTTAGGACCACCTCCAGAGATGAGTGTGCATTGGTTGGGGGGTTGAATACACATCCAGTGTTGAGATGCTTACATGGGCCAAGGGTGATGCGAATGAAGATCGATTCATCATCCATACCAGTGGCCTGTAGCAGGTTGACCTGCAATGAGTTAAGGATGTCTTCTGTGTAGATTAGGACCCCTCCGCCCCTGTTCCTCAGTCTGTCTTGTCAATGGGAGAGGTATCCTAGGGCTGCAACCTCGTGGGAGGGTATGTGAGGCTTGAGCCAGGTTTCCGATATGGCCAGGATGTCCGAGTTGTACCGGTCACACCAGGCTTGAAGTTCCTGCATCTTGGGTCTCAGGCTACATATATCCATGTGTGCAATCCTCAGGCCCTTATTGGCCGCCCAGTGTGAGTCCACCAGGGAGAAGACCAGAAGATCATAAGGAGGGGGACCAGGATTTGGTTGGATGTTCCCTGCCATGAGCAGGAGTGTAGCAATGAGGCAAAGAAAAGGAAGCCGACTGAGGGGTAAGGACTTAGTCCAGAGTCTCCATTTAGCAGTGAGTAGAGTTGAGTAAAGGATGCCTCTCCTGCAGAATACATGGGCAGTCAGAAGCACCTCCATGTTATTAAGAGGGAGGGTGCAATGGTCCCAAGAATGTCGTGGGGGAATGTCCAGTTTGGGGGTACTTCTCAGGTCCTGTTCTCCTGTTCTTATAGTCCTATCTGCCCAGTGTAGGAAGAGGAGGTACAGGGCGGCTAGTAGGAGCCCTCTATTTGGGCAGCCAAAAGGGGGGGTCCAAGCATGGAGGGCATCATGCTGATGAGGAGGCCGGGTAGGGAGGAGGGATGGATGGGCGGTAGGGATGGTTGGGCCCCGGGAATAAGTTCCCCTGAGCTCACCTTGCTCAACTTAAGAGTAATAACCAGCCTCGTCAGGCACCGAGTCCCTGACAGATCAGGTCAGTGAAGTGGCCAGGAATTACTACAGTGAGCTGCTGGTCAGCAGTACCCAAACTTATAGGGTATCAGATGTCTTACCCCAGGGATAGATGCAACAGGGTATTGGAGGGAGGTGGTCTTGGTAGCACTTGTTACTATAGGATCCTCCTGGGGATGAGTTTGAGCACCGCTGCCCTTTAGGTCAGCAGGCGGGTTGGACGCAGGAGCTGGCTACGGCCCGAGGCCAGGCACGCTCGTATTAAGCAACAGGGGGAGGCAATCTAGCTGGAGATAGTGTTAATTAGGTAATCAGGCAGTTAAGGGTGCACCTATATATGTGCTGAAAACCATACCCCTGAGGTAGAGTTGAAATCACATTTATACGACTCATGGGAAAAATAGAATAACATGTAATTTACAAGACATAACTGGATTACTATAGCGCTTAATAATCACTTAGATACTGTAGGTACAGCAGCAACTGCAATTTCTGACTACCTAGTTTATGATACAACTGGCAGTTTTGTGGGTAGCAAGCAATTTAGTAGGGAGAGACAGAGATACTTCCCCGAGTCGCACAGTAATTTGCAGGTGGTGCAAAAAGGTTGGGATTAGAGAAAGCAGATGCAGTGATGGCTAAACGCAACTAGAGGGGGTATTGGAGTTTTATATTGGGCACGGTAGCCAGAAGGTCCTTTTGTTATAGTGGCCACTAGTGGACAGCTGTGACAACCTGCAAATGGAAAAGTCACCTGATAAGGTTAATTTCAGTTAGGTGCTTTATCCTATAAAAAGGAGTGACGACCAAGGGTGGTAGTGGGGGTGGCGGGGTCCTCGCTCTGCCGTTTGCACTCCTCGCTCGTCCTAGTCTCCTTTACCTGTGCAGATTTTTCGGTTCGAATTCCATGTCTTTTGCAGGGGGTGACCAGCGTGGGGCTTGGGAAGAGTCCGTCGGCTGTGGGGGAGGGCTGCTCGGTTGCCCTCTCGACCCAGAAGGCTCCCGGGGAGCAGGTTTGTCTCTGCAAAGGAGAAGGAAAAAGGTGAGGTGTTTATATAGATCCTACACAAAGCAGAAGACTAAAGGAGCATTGGGGGTGGGGATCACATATTCAATGCAGTTAAGGCTATTTTAGCCCAGCCCTTGTTAAGCTCATTATAGGACTTTCTAAACAAACAGGGCTCAAGTGGAGACAAAGCAGTTTTTGCAGGCACTGGGGTTTGTAAGGTTAAAAGGTGCAAAGGCAGTAGAAGTTTAGCAACTTGGGTAATCAGGAAAAATATTTTCTCTGGCACTACAAGTTTCACTGATTCAGTTTAAAATAAAGTTCATGGTCACAGAACGAGCTTACTGTGGCATTTGATGTTTCACTATTAAGGTGCTCTGCTACTTCCTTACAATTCACAAGTATACAGAAAGAAAACTTGAGGGAAAAAAAAAACAATCAGCACTTGTGTGGTGACTGAAAATAAAGTTTAAGACTTTCAGTAAAAACGGCGCTCTGCCGTTTGCACTCCTCGCTCGTCCTGGTCTCCTTTACCTGTGCAGATTTTCTGGTTTGAATTCCATGCCTTTTGCAGGGGGCGATCAGCGTGGGGCTTGGGAAGAGTCAGTCGGCTGTGGGGGAGGGCTGCTCGGTTGCCCTCTCGACCCAGAAGGCTCCCGGAGAGCAGGTTTGTTTCATGAACAAGGGCAGTGAAAATTTTCAAATCCCACCCAAAAAGGTGATTTTTCAAAGTGACTGCTAAATCACCTTTCAGGCCAGATTTTCATACTTCCACTGCCCTTGGTCATTTGGGGTGGGGGGAGTGGACCAAAAAGACCATGTTGAAAATTTGGTGTAAAAATATTAACAAGTGACAAAGTTATGAATAAAAGTCCAATACTTCCATTGAAATACATTAATCCAGACTCAACACAGTTGCCAGTTTTCAGCAGCAAGCTGTGTCTTCGATTGCAGAGTTGATCTGTATCATGAGACATGTTCAAGTGTGTAAGGGTGTGCTGAATTGCTGCCTCTGCCATCTTGCCTGATGTATATTTGTAAGTAATCTCTCCTTGCCTAGGGGTATCTCAGATGGTAAAACAGGGAAGAAAGCATACACAGTACCAGCAATCCCTCGGGACGTGCACTATCTACTGGAAACCTCCAGGACGTGCACTATCTACTGGGTCCCCTGTAGTATGAGCTCCTAAAGGCTCCTAGAAACAGGCTCCACATTTACATTACCAGGAGTATTCAGGCTCCATAATTTCACTAAACATGCTCCATATTTTTATACAGACAGGGGTATTTGGCTCAGCAGAGCTATTGCAGAATAGGGTAGGAAACTTCTCCCAGCCTGGTACCAACCACACCCTACCCACCCCTCTGCAATGGGCAAAGCAGGTGCTGTAGCCCTTAGATTAACTTGCACTGCAAAAGCTTTCAGCAGAGATAAAGCATTGATATGCATAGGGTCTGGTTCCCCACACAATTTACATGGCAACTGGAGACATTCACTCTCTGGAGGTCCGAGGCTACCACAATGATGCTTCCCACTCTTTCCCAGGAACTGACCCTCATAGGCAGAGAGTCCAAATCCAGAGATTCACAGGCTTCATCCCCACCTGAGGGGATCACAGTTTATGGGCAGTAAGTGGTGGACACCCTCTGGAGATCCAAGGTTGCCACAAGTGCCACCTTTCGCCCTCTCTTAAGAACTGAACCCCCACGGGCAGAGGGTCCCAGACCAAATTAAAGCTACAGGGCATATTCTCAAACCTCCTGCCTAATGCGGGGTGGGGGGAGGGAACACTGCTGAATGCCATGTACAGTTCTGTGCAAAACAGATTGTCACATCACCTTCTTTGTTTAGTTTGCAGTACAACACAGTTCAGGGTACAGTTTGTTAAGGAACCCACCAGGCAGACTACCATTCTTGATGTGATGCTTACAAACTTGGGTGCGATGAGAGTAGGAGAGCAACTAGGGAACAGTGATCATAACCCTATTTTGTTCAAACTGGCCATAGGGATTGGAAAGGGTGCACTTCAGCAGGATGAACTGGTCAGGGAAAAGTTAGGCGGGGTAGGCAATGTGGATGGGGTGTAAGAGGGTTGAGGGGGTAATAATGGGGACCATTTTCGAGGCATCTAAGTTATGCATAAGAATGATAACCAAAAGCCATAAGTTAGAGACCATTATGTTTCTTGGCAAACAGGGAAGCAGACAGGGCTAAGAAAAGGCCTTGTACAAGTACAAAGAGAAGCGGAGGGGGGGAGAAGACAGGGGAGAATACTTACTGAGAAGTAAGGAGGCACAGAGCATGGTTAGGGAGGCAAAAGCAGACACAGAGCTGCATACTGCAGAAGGCTTAAGGGTGAAGAAAAACATTTCTTCCAATATATCAGGGGGAAAAAAGAAAGATAGGAGGGCAAATCATTAGTCTATTGGGGGGGGGTAGGGTGATAGAAGAGGACAGGCAAAAGGCTGCCATCCTTTTGGATTACTTTTGCCCAGTTTTCACCAGGGAGGAAGGTGGGCCTTTGCCTGAGAGTGGCATCAAAGCCTACAATAAAGGGGTCTCGGACATGAGGCAGCCAATATTTGCAAATGGCAAGGTCCATAAAGTGCTGATGACCCTAAAAATGGATAAGGCGCTGGGACCAGATGGGTTGCATCTGCAGGTTCTCACAGAACTGGCTGTACCCCTTTTTAAGACTATTCCACTAACCACTACAAATGGGGGTACTCCCGAAGGACTATAGGGTAGTGGACATCCTCCCACTCCATAAGGGGGAGGGAAACAAGGAGCAAGCAGGGAACTACAGATCTGTCAATCTAAGCACCACTATAGGGAAGCTGACAGAATCACTGATTAAGGAGGATCTTATGGACTACATGGAGAGCAACAGTCTCCAGAATAGTAAACAGCAGGGGTTCATGGCAGATGAATCCGATAGTTTTCTCTGATTTGAGTGACAAAGAAACTGGATAGGGGCCACACTGTGGCTATGCTCATTTTTAGCCTCAGCAAGGCTTTCAACTTGGTGCCCCACAGATGCTTGCTGAGAAAGATGGAGGATCTGAGTGCAGCTAAGGACATAGTACACTGGGTAGGAAACTGGTTGAAGAGTAGGCAGCAGAGGGTTGTGGTCAACGGGGTCAAATCAGAAGAGAAAGAGGTTATGAGTAGGATGCTACAGGGATCTGTCCAAGGCCCGGTCCTCTGCAATATGTTCATCAGCAACACCGGAGAAGGTATCTTTGGCAGGCTGTGTTTCTTCACAGATCACACTAAGCTTGGTGGGAGGGTGGATAGTGATGAGGGAATCAAAGAAATGGAGAGTGACTTACAAAAGCTAAAGTCATGGTCTAAGGTTTGGCAGTTAAAATTCAATGCCAAAAACTGCAAAATAATGCACTGAGGGAATAAGAACCCCAAGACAAAGAACCGGATGGGTAGGGTGAGAACACTACAGCTGAGGAACGTGACCCAGGAGTCATCGCTACTGACACCCTTAAGCAATCAAGCCAGTGCAACAAGGTCTATGGTAAGTCAAGTAGAATGCTGCAGCGTACAGGAAGAGGTACTGATATCGAGGGAAAGGGGTAATACTACCCCTTTATAGATCTTTAGTGAGGCCGCACCTGGAGTACTATGCCCAGTTCTGGAGAACTCAACTCAGGAAGGATAGGGACAGGCTGGAGATGGTGCAGTGCAGGGTGACAAAAATGATTCGGGGCAAACAAGGCAAGTCTTATGAGAAGCACCTCCAGGCACTGAACATGTACTCACCGGAGATCAGAAGGGAGAAGCGAGATGCGATAGAGACCTTCAAGTACCTAAAGGAATAAACAAGCTGAACTGCAAAGAACATTTTAGCTTGAATGCTAGTTCAAGGTGATGGGGCCATCTGACAGGAGAGAGGTTCAGAAAAAATATGAGGAAGTATAATTTTGCAGGAAAGGTGGCAGAACCATGGAACAGTCACCAGCCGAGGTGGTGGGTGCTAATACACTTGCCAGTTTCAAGCATAGTTGGAACAGAATAAAGGATATAGTGGTCACTTAGGGTGAGAGAACTGGGAAGGAGAGTGGGGGGGGCTAGAACCCTGGATGGACAATAGGTCAGTGTTGGACAGGAACTCGGCAGACTGTTTGGACCATTGTCTTTTTCTGCCATATTCTGTTTCCATGATTCTACTCACTCATTTAGCCTCTGACTTCATAGAAATAGTAAATGATTACCCCTGCTGAGAATCCTTGTCAACAGCAGCCGCCAAGATTCAGCAACTTCTGATTGGGTCCTTCACCTTGGAACAGAGGTTCAGCTCCCAGAATCAGACACTAACTGCCTGACAATCCCCTCTCAGACAATGACCCAACTCCTTATAGCTCTTTCAAACACAGGTAGCTGGATACTCCTCTCAGGAAAGTGGAGCAGGCTCCAGCTGAGACACCAGGGAACTAACCCTTTAGAAGATTCTAGCCAGGTCACACAGACCTACATTGTTTTAACAGACCTAGTAGACCTAAATAAGGGGCAGAGCTCCTTATGGGGGCTATATGCACCCTCCTTTGAAGCTCAATGCCCTCAGCAAGCACCTAAGGCATCTGGCTAGCTTTCTGCCACAACCCCCCCCCCCCCCAACTGATGGTGGGGCTGCACCATCCCCTGCATCAGAGCCCAGGAATAAATAAAGCTGCCACACAGCATGCTGATAGTGCTCAGTATGTCATAATCCAAAACAAAAATGGGGATCCCTGAACCCAAGGTCCCTACCCTCAAAGCTTCTCTGACAGCCCCACCCTCCAGGTCCCTCTGGGCACTGTGCACAAGTGATGTATAGTGGCATATGAGTTCTATACCTGGTCAAAACAACCATACCTTGGCTGAGTGCTAAACTAAGCAGACACAGTATCTGTATCCTTCCTGTTAAATATCTTTAACACACACTATATGCCTTTCCCATACCTTAGCTTTAAACCTACCACAGCCCTTACCAGGGTTCCTACCCTGCCCACCCAATTAACCTTACAGTGAACCAAACTAGAAACATCCCAAACACCTTTAGTACCAAGGGTCCCAAAAACAAGAATGCTCAGGATAAAATAGCACATTTACTGTAAGTGGTTTACATTATTCACAGACATGTAACCCTACGTTTACATAACACCATCTTACCATATCCATCTGTGTGCTCATACCTTTATCTGGAGGTAGTGCTCATTACTGGTTGTACATCATCTGCAAGGACCTTCAAATAGAAACAGCACAAAAGGCAATTTGCCTTCTGGTCAGAGAATAGAAACATTTCTCTAACTGGAAATGGCTCACATTCATACTACCTAGATGCTCAATGGGAAAGGAGACCCTAATGGTTCACGTAAGGATAATAGCCACTATTTGTAAAATGTACCTGCATAGGTGATCCCAGAGGGTACTAACCTCTCAGACTAGTCAAAGGTAAAATAAAATATGCATCACCAGTTAGTGCACTGGCTGAGTCCTCCCCACTCTTTTCCCAACTTCAGACTCTGGCATATAGCCCTAGTGGGTCTATGTTATAACGGTGACCGCCGAAAGGCGATTGCCGTTACAGCGAAGTCCCAGTGCTGAAAATCAGTTTTGGTGCTGTGACTCCCCCAGTGCACAGCAAAAGAGCACCAGGGACTTACATTTTTAATGTTTTATGCAGGGGGCTTTGCCCTCCGCCCCTCCCTACTTAAGGATTCTCAGCTTCGGGGGCGGTGCATATCGGGGGGTTGCTAAATGTTAAAAAAAAAAAAAAAAAAAAAAAGTTTGGGCCGGGCGCAATAAAAAGGTACCTGCGCCCAGACCCAAACCCAGCACCCTGTCCAACCAAGCTGCGAACCCACCCAACAAATGGCCAGCTTGGCAGCCCACCATGGCACCACCCCTCAAAATCCCTCCCACCCCTTGCTGAGCATACTCGCTCCCACCCCCCGTGCACACGTGCATGTAGCGACATCCTGTCGCTACATATGCGAACCCATCCCATCCGGTAGCCCTACCTCGTCGGTAGCCCCCATGACATGCATCGCAGCTGAGTCACCATTTTGCAGTTTGCTCAATTGCAGTTGTGCATGTCACCGGCTACCGCTCTAGTGAGGGTGCACTGGATCGGGAAAGCAGCTATCCTCTTCCTCCTGGGTATGCTTGCTCATAGCTGTTTTTTGCAAAATTTTTAAGAGTCCAGGAGAGCCTTCTTTTGATGCAGGAACCAGGGGACAATGCAGGATCTTGAGAATGTTGCAAAAATACAACAGGAGCTTCAGAACATTGCAAAATATAATACAAACTTGAGAATGTGAAATTCTAGCAACCATATACTGTAGATCTTCAAGTAGCCCCAGAGAAGGCTACCCCTTTTGATAGTCTGTAACTTCCAATAGTAGTAGTTGGGATCCGACTTGGTGCAGGGTACTCCATGGGAATCTTGGGCCTCCTCACAGTATTGAGTCTTTCTCCCATCAAGGTCCTGCAGCAGGGCACAATGCTTTGTCAAATTGAGCCCTTCATGCATACTGTTTAAAATGTATTTGGTGCCCACTGTGCCTCCTCCAGCTGGGCAGGCTTCCTAAACTCATTTAGTCCATGCCTGGAATAGACCTTGCTCAGGACCACCTCATGTAATCACTCCTCCCTTTTCCTCAAAATTCTGGCCCACAGCCACTCGGGAACATAGTGTATGGAGGCCAGTCTTGCTTCAGGCAGCTGCAGATTATCCTCTCCACCTGGGACCACCAGGGCTTTTCATGGGGCAACCATTCTCTCCTTTAATAGTCACATAACTGAGCTCACACTTCTTCCTCCGAGGGACTGGGAATTCTACTGCTGTAGAACATCTGTTGGGCATTACAATCAGGTCACTAGGCACCTGGACTTGGGAGTCTCAATTGTTCCAGGGTGAATGTCCCCCTCCCTCAGCTGTACCGGTGGCCCCACATAAGGTGGTACAACCCCTTTAGTCCATCCAGCCAGACAGCATACAGGCCCTTGGAGAGCTCAAGTGGATACTGAACAGTAGGTACTCTGGCTTTCTCCAGCATGCTTTGCTTTGGTGGCTCAGGAGAGTCCCTGAAGTCTGAGGAAGCCGACCCCAAATCCCAGAGAGTCATCAAGTGTGTTGCACTAACTCCCCTGGACATGGAAGAAATAAGAGACAGGACAAGAGCCCCAGCAAGCGCTGGACAGTTAGTGGCCTCGGGGTGTGAGCTCCTGCCTGTGAGTGGCAGTAGGTGCTGATTCTTTGGGACTCGACAAGATGTTCATTGGTGTTTTGCTAGAGGGAAGGGGTGCTGAATTAGCAGCCCCTAGATTTGGCAGGTAATGCAGCACCTCTACCGTGCTTCCATATATTAATCTTCTGATTCTGTTTGGGACACATCATTTGGAAGCAATGATTTTCAGTCAGATGACACAGTGGCACAGCTGGCTACCTCTTCTCACATTACACAGACATATACTGCTTCTACACCAGGGCCTTTTTGGTTCCCAAAATGGCACATATGGGGCCCTGTCAGTTGTACTTCTCTCTCTCTCTGTTTAAACCTCATATTCGCTAAAAATACCACCAACAGCTTAATCTGGTTCAATTTCAATCTGTGTCCCCCTCCCCCATGACACAGCTAGAAACAGGAAGAATTGTCTAGTCTTCCTTTCCCTGTCAACAATACACAAATCGTAAGCCACTGGAAAAGCTGCAGGGTATTTTAATTTCCATCTCCTTGGAGCATTCAACCATGTTGAAAGTATTTGCCTGACAATCACCTTTCAGACGCTGACCCAACTTCTTGCAGTTCTTTTAACCACAGGTGGCTAGCTCCTACACTCAGGAAACTGGAGCAGGCCAGCTTTCCCATCCTCCTGAAACACCAGGAAATTAGCCTTTAAGAGGATTCTAACCAGGTCACATAGAACTACATGGTTTTAACAGGCCTAGTAGACCTAAATAAGGGGCAGAGCTCCTTATGGGGGCTACTGTACATTTCCAGTGATCTTTAACAACAGGATTTAGCTCTGTGTTTAGGACCTTTCAACAAGGAATATTTAAAAACAATATACAACAAATGTTAGGCTGGCTTGTCACTGCATTGGTTATGCTACTGTTCACGACACTGGCGACCCAGTTTCAGAAATGAGCCCTAATCATCAGGGGTGGGTGGGGGGTGGAACTGAATGCCACACAGGATGCTTTCTCTCTGTGGAGGGTGGGTTCTATCCTCCATCACAATACTGCCACTTGGGTGACCACAGGTGGCAATGTGGGTGGAGGACTGAGGGTGGGCAAGACACTGCAGGCATCAAAAGTCACCACTCTCTGTGCAAGCGAGCATCCCTTAATGACATCAGAGTCCCTTGAGGACAGAAACAGTGAAAATGGCACAAATCCCCATAGCTTATTTACTGATGGAATGGGATAAGCATTAGGGTTAACAACCCCAAGGTACACCCCATACCTGATTTATGTGCAAAGACACAGGAGAGGTGAAACTGTAATGTTCTCTCTCCTAAGCTGGTTTCCGGGCTTCCTTACTCCTGGGCTGTATCAGCATCAGATAGGTAGGCAGGAAATCAGACCTCTGCAGCAGGGGACATCCAGCCCTCCACTTCCTGTCTTCCTCAGTTCTTCCTAAAGCAGGCCCATGTGGCAATACTACAAGACAAAGCAATTCTGTTCCCTGGTCAAGGATGAACCAAAAGGGGCTCAGGGCATTTTTTCCCCAATAATCTGGGATATGTTCAGTCTCCTGTAAGCTTTTCCTCCAATACCTCCTCTATCAAGAGTTCTTCACAGAATGGCTCTGGAGAGGACAGTCAGGATTCTAGTCCATCCCTTATGTCTTGCCCACACTTAATTGGTTATCATTCTCTGGTCAAGCCAACCACCTCTAACATTCAGGCTCAGCCTGGACATGCTCCTTCAAAGTCCGGTTCTGCATCCCATGCCAACAACTTGTCTCTCTAGGCTTGGAGAGGGAGTGGAAAAACTTTCAGGGAGCTATGTTACAGAGCTTCTGTTGTTAACATGTTGGGGAGCTCGTCTATCTCTTCTTCCTTCAAAGTGCATTATAGAATCCAGGGAGGATTTTGGTTCGGGCCTCTTTCCAGTCACTTATAGACTATCCCAATATATTGGCCTTACTCCCGCAGATCCTTTACAATAGATGGATGAAGGACTGCAACCAGCCACTTTTCAAGCTGGAGTTTTCTGCACGGGTGGCACTTTTCACGGGCTCTGGGGAATGGTCGGGCTCATATTCCCGTGTCTGCCGTTTCTAAAAGCAGCAACATTAAAACGTATTCCTTTACACCAAAGCTACCACCTTGGAGTAGTAATATGGTTCTCAAGGTGGCGACCAGGGTCCCCTTTACAGCCTTTTAAGGTGTCCATCATGCATCTCACATAAAGGTCACCCTCTCTCCCACAGCTATGGCTTCAGCCAGAAGGACCGGCAAACTAACAGCATTGCTTACTCAAGAGCTGCACTCTTGTTCCTCAGGCTAGTGCAGTGCCAACTTTTGTTTGCAAAAAGTTATAGCTCCTCTCCATTACAATCAAGGGTTCATTCTTCTTTCCTTATGCCCACTCTCTAAAAAGCAATAAGGAAGGAAAGTTTTCATACACTAGACCTAGGAAGAGGGAGGAAAACATGCACTAAGAGAGCGGTAGCTATTAGCGAAACCTCAAGTTTATTCATGCTAGCTACGGGCAAACATTTTGAGTAGCAATGATTTGTCGGGCTTATAGCCAGTCAGATTCTATCCATCACCTCCAAGGCTTATGATCAGGCCGGAGTAACTTGCCTGGCCCAGTGAGTGCACTCGGCCCCTTCGTGGGCATAATTTAGCGGCCGTCTGATCACCCGTTCACACACTTTATTTAAAAAAAATAAATAATTTTTTACTAGAGGTGATGTCATCGGTGGAGACATCCTCAGCTGCAAAGTGCTTCAGTGGTGGGGAACCCTTCTGGGTTTTTTGACATTCTTCCCACCCGGGACATCTGGGGCATACTGCTTTCATATCTCCCACGAGTAAGGAAGCCCCGGAGACCAGCTTAGGAGAGAGAAATTGAAATTTAAATACCTGTAAATTTTCTTTCTCAGACGGCTGGTCTCCGGGCTTCAGGTTCCCTCCCAGAATGTATATAGCTGGCTGGCCTCAGGGCCATATATGCCTTAAAATTCTTGTTTTTCTGTTTTCCAAGTTCTTGTAGTGTTGCCACACGGGCCTGCTTTAGGAAGAACTGAGGAAGACAGGAAGTGGAGGGCTGGATGTCCCATGCTGCAGAGGTCTGATTTCCTGCCTACATATCAGCATCAGAAGGCACAGCCCAGGAGTAAGGAAGCCCGGAGACCAGCCATCGGAGAAAGAAAATTTACAGGTATTTAAATTTCAATTTTTTTTCCTGTTGCTGCCATCAGGGTGGTTGTGGGGAGTTAGGGTTCGGAACCCTAACACCACATTTCCCTACCTAACTGTTGCATTAATGACATTGTTTGTAATGAAGATAGACAGATAGATAGATCGATAGATAGATAGATACAGACAGACAGATCGATATAAAATGTTGGGTATCATATTGGTCTGTTAAAATTAAAACGCAGATACCCCATTTAGATGTATTAAGGGTCCTCCAAGCACATAATGCCAGTAGCATGCTGTAGTGCCCTCTATCTGTCTGTCTGTCTGTCTGTCTAGTCTATTTTGCATTTATGGTATTTTAATCCCTACTTTAAATGCATTTAAGGGCGGGGTTCAACAAAAGTGTTTAAATGTTTTCACATTATACAATGCTTAACAAAATAAAAAAAAAATAAAAACTCTTCTCCAGCACAAGCCAGTCTAGCATATCATGCTCTCATAAATAAATTCAAATGCTGTTCAAAACACACAAAACACCCCTTACTAAACTGTGGTGGATTCCCCAAGGTAAAGCTGAACAACCAAAACAGATGGAAGTAATTCTGAACGTGGCCAAAGCATATCAACAGCTTCACAGAAAATGGCATCATTAAATATTGTAAAAATAACAATGGCATCAGCCCTGTAGAGTACTGACAGTTTGTTGGTGTTGAAAGATTCCACTTCCTAAAAGTGGATTAGCACTTCATTTGTGCCTCTTAGTGGAGAGAGTGATGAGTGCCAACTGCTAGAACTCTGTACTTGACAGCATGCCTCTCCTCTTCTCTGCAGTAAAATGTGTAGCACTGGTATTAAATATGCAGAGCTAACAGCTTGAATGCACAGCACATCTTTAGTTTAAAGAATAAAAAGTTTGAGCATTGTAGGTGCACCATGTTAGTGTTAAGGACTGTTTTTATCAAGTTACTAATTTTAACACTTTGTATGTCCAGCAATCTCACCTCTCTGGGGAATATTAGTAAATCTTCAAGGAGCAAGGGTAAATTGTGGTGTAAAATGCACAGTGTGACATGAAAAGTATGCTGCTGAGAGCCATGCTTGACATCTGTTGGCATGCCAGATGGCACTTCTATGTAATATACAAGGTCCCTGGAACTCTGTGGTTCTATGGCCCCAGAGTTAGTATCTGCTTGCATCCTGCCAGAATTTATTAGCGGGGTGCCAGTTGGCTCTTCTTGTTCCGACAGCTTGTGTCTGGTTGGAGAAATCCAAACCAGAACCAGATACTGGTTTCAGGCAACTTCCATAAACAGTGTACCGCCTCATACAGCAACACCTCCCCCCACCAAAACAAAAGATGGTTCACAACATTCAGTCTCTTCTCAAACAGCACATCTCAGAGCCTACCTAACTCAACCCATCTACTTCAAAACACTCCCTAAATGAATAGAGTCTGTCCTCCCACCCCACTGAACTGTGCAAGGTGTACCATTCCTAATGCCCTCAGTGACCACTGTACAGTCTACTGTGTGTACAAAGTCCAAAGGCCCCAAAGTCCCAACCAAGGTCATCTTGCTCTGGCTCTTCAAGTCATTAGACCTGTCTGACCTGCTGGCTAACCTCCACTTCACTGACTGGCCTTTCATTTCTACATGCACAAATATAGATGACACCCTTAAAAAAATTCCAGTGTTTTTTTTTTTTTCCCCCCAATTGTTTAACCAGGAGTGGCACACTAAGCTCAAAGCTTGTTTACAGGTGCAGGTTACAGTAAGTTACATAGAAACACAGAAGTTTATGGCAGATAAGGACCGTATGGCCCATCCATTCTGCCCATTTCTTTTTCTGCCTTAGGAATGTGCCATCGGCCTTTGCTCTGTCAATGGCCTATCTATTCATACTCATCTGTATTGCTCCCTTATGCCTATCCCATGCCTGTTTGAAGCCCTGCACTGTATTCATATCCAGCACTTCCTGAGGTAGGCTGTTCCATGCATCCACCACCCTTTCTGGGAAAAAGACCTTCCTCACATTACCCCTTAATCGGCCTCCCTCTAATCTCATGCTGTGTCCTCTTGTCCTGCTATTTTTCTTGTATTGAAACATATTAAGACTCTTTCACCTTGTTAATGCCCATAATGTGTTTGAATGTTTTAATCATATCACCTCTCTCCCTCCTTTGCTCTAGGGTATACATATTGAGCTCCATTGATCTGTCCTCATATGTTTTCTGATACAGTCCCTGCACCATTTTGGTCGCCCTTCTCTGGAATGCCTCAATTTGGTTAATGCCCTTGTGAAGGTGTGGCCTCCAGTACTGCATGCAGTACTCCAGATGGGGCCTAACCAGTGTTTTGTAAAGAAGGATTATTACCTCCTTCTTCCGACTTGTGATACCCCGACTAATACCCCCCAACATCCCTCTAGCCTTACCTACTGCTTTAGTGGTCTGCTTGGATGATTTCAGGTCATCGGTGATGATGATGCCCTAGTCTCTTTCTTCCCTTGTGACTGTCAGCAACTCCTCCCCCAGCCTATAGGTGGCTTCAGGGTTTCTCTTCCCTATGTGCATGATTTTGCACTTCTTTGCGTTAAACTGCAGTTACCACTCTTCTGACCATTTTGCTAGTTTATCCAGATCTCTTCTCATTCTGTCCACCCCATCTAGATCATCTGCTCAGTTGCAGATCATGGTGTCATCTGCAAACAGACAAACCTTACCTCCAGTCCATCTGCAATGTCACTGATGAAGATACTGAAGAGGACTGGCCTCAGGACTGATCCCTGAAGTACACCACTTGTGACTTGAATCTCTTCTGACTGTATACCATTTACCAACACTCTGTTTTCTGCCAGTCAACCAGTTTGCCACCCAGCTGACCAACTTCTGACCAACTCCGAGCCTACCCAGCTTATTAATCAATCTTCTGTGTGGAACAGTATTGAAAGCTTTGCTGAAGTCAAGGTAGGCAACATCAACTGCTCCCCCTTGGTACACCACTCTGGTTACCCAGTCAAATACATCTATGAGATTAGTTTGACAGGATCTTCCTTTTGTAAACCCATGCTGTCTTGGATCCTGTGCTCCTGTGGATTCCAGGTGTTGCACTATCCTTTCCTATGGATTCCAGGTGTTGCACTATTCTTTCCTTAAGGAATACCTCCATAATATTGCCCACTACTGAGGTAAGAATGACTGCTTTGTAGTTCCCTGCCTCCTCCCTGCTACCACTCTTGTGGAGCAGGATCACATGAGCCCTTTTTCAGTCTTCTGGGACCTCTCCTGTGCTCAGAGACTCACTAAACAGTTCTGATAATGGTTCTACTAGTTCCACCCTTAGCTCTATTAGTACCCTGGGATGTATGCCATCAGGTCCCATTGCCTTGTCCACCCTGAGCTTATCAAGCTCTTGTAGGACCCTTTCTTTTGTGAAGGGACTAGTGCACAGCTCCCTCCCCCCCCCCCGTGTCCATGGTGCTGAGCTGTGGGCCCTGTCCTACCTTCTCTTCAGTAAATACTGAGCAGAAGTATCTATTTAGGATAGATGCTTTTACACGGTTCTCCTCCTCGCATGCCCCCTTATCCCCTTTGATCTTAGCAATACCCCCTCTGGACTTTCTCCTTTCACTAATGTATCTATAGAAAGTCTTGTCACCTACTTTTACTGTTTGTGCTAGTGTTTCCTCAGTTTGGGCCTTTGCCTGCTTTACTGCCATCCCTGCGTCCCTTAGGGAAGTTTGGTATGCCTCCCTATCTTCATCCTGCTGCGTCTCCTTGTAGTTCCTGAAGGCCAGCCATTTGGCTCTGACCTTTTCTGCTACAGTTTTTAAGAAACAAATTGGTTTCATTTTTCTTTTGCACTTCCTTTTCTGTCTAACACAATGGGATGTTGCTTCAAGTATTGCATCCTTAATGCTTGCCCACTTTACCTGTACCCCCTCACCTGTGTTTCTTTTTACCAGGGCTAGCTTAACTCCGTTGGCCATCTTATCAAAGTCAGCTCCTCTGAAGTCCCATATATTTTTGCCTTGGATTGGGATGATTTAGTTCTAGTGGCCAAATTGAACCATACCATGTGATGGTCACTGGCCCCAAAGTACCCTTCTACCTAGAGATCTGTGATTCTTTCCATGTTAGTCAGTACTAGATCTAGGATAGCCCTGTCTCTTGTGAGTTGTTGCAACAGATGTTTTTGTGAAGGGACTCATGCTGTAACAGGCTATGCTTTGAAACAACTGAGAAGCTGCAATGGATATACTATATTGGACTAGAAATCTGCAACTGATCTCTCTTACTTACATCTGAGGGAAGTTTTCCTTACTTTACAGTCTTACATTGGGATTGCTTTGTGTTTAATTTCATTTTTAAATCAGAAAGGGGTTTTTCAAAACTACTTATCTTGTGAGCAACTTCAGAAGGGTTGAAATAACTGCATATTTGAGTTTCCTTTGTGGCTATCTGGACTGTCTGCTAGTATTCTGACAGTTTACATTAATATAGTTGGAAATAAAATAGTTGGAAATAACTTACTGGTAGTAGCTGTGTACTTTGAATAGCAAAGGCTGCAGTTTGTAATTTGATGCCAGACACAGCCTCAGGTGGGGGAAATTGTCTTCACTGGTCAGGGAGACCTTGCATCATAGCCAAATGTTTTGGGTGGAGGACTATTCTAGCATTGATCAATTACTATAAACTACTGGTGTGATCCTGTTTCAGACAGAAGCCCAGCTCTTCAAGTGGTGTAATAGGCTGTGCTTTGAAACAACTGAGAAGCTGCATGGGATATACTACATTGGACTAGAAATCTGCAACTGATCTCTTACTTACAGCTGAGGGAAGTTTTCCTTACTTTACAGTCTTACATTGGGATTGCTTTGTGTTTAATTTCATTTTTAAATCAGGAAGGGGGTTTTCAAAACTACTTATCTTGTGAGCAACTTCAGAAGAGTTGAAATAACTGCATATTTGATTTTCCTTTGTGGCTAACTGGACTGTCTACTAGTATTCTGTAACAGTTTGCATCAAATTACTTTTAAACAGTTGACAAATCAGTTACTGGAGATTAGCTGAAATACTATAAAGAGAAGTACTTACCAGGGTGGTGGAGCAGTGGTGTATTTGATTGTTTTTAACAGTCACTAGTGGTTGTGGACTACCCACCCACCCTTCCCCGCAGCCTACCCCCAGGGCTGATGTTTCCTTTATAGCCAAGGTTCTGACATCACTTCCTCAACAGGTTTTGGGGCAGAACTGTCATATTCTTGATAACCCAGTACAGTGCATAAAGGGTAAGAACACACCACACAAAGGAAAAAAAAATATATATATATATTACATATTGTATATTATAAGGGAGAGGGACATGTGGGGAGTGGTGCAATGCACTGGCTGTGGGGCAGCAGTTTTCCAGGAGACTTTCTGGAAACTGCGTTGCTGTCCTATTTGCAGGCAACTGTCCGCTCTGAGGGAGGAGGTAGCCCACCTCCAGGCTGAACTGGCAAGGACTAAGGAGGCCTCCCCCACCAAAGAGCAACACTGCCACAGAGGATGCCAAGTATGAAGAGCAGGTGGACCACAGTGGGTTCTGGGAGGGTACGGGTGGTGGAACAGAGGCGAAGTCCCCTAGTTGTACCTCTACACAAACCATATGCCAGTCTGGCAGAGCAAGGTTCCTCTATGATGGCACCCTCAGTGGAGACCAAGAAGAATGCTGAGGACACCCACAAGGGAGACCCACAGAAGTGTGGCAAGGGACACCACAGGGGAAGGAAAGAGCTTCTGATAGGGGACTCAATTGTTAGAGGGGTAGACCTGGGGAAGGGAGAGGAGAGGGAAGTAAGGTGCCTGCCCGGTGCCATGGCTTGGAGGGACAAGAAGTGAATCCTCAGGATTACAGAAGCAGCATCACAGGAGAGGGAACTAGATATCATTATCCACCTTGGGACAAATGACGTAGCTAGGCATGGGATCAGTGTAGTGCAAGATGAAATTGTGGAGTTGGGGAGGGGCCTCAGAGAGGTAGCAAGCACAGTTACCTTCTCAGAGGTGCTGCCAGTCCATGGCAGAGGTGAGGCTAGGGTACTACACACCATGCAGTTTAATGAATGGTTGCAAAACTGGTGCAGAGCACAGGGCTTTGGCTTCATTGGGGACTGGGGGCACACCTGGAGAGATGAAGGTTTATACTGGCATAATGGTCTGCATCTGTCCATGAAGGGAACCAAGATCCTAGTGACAGGTTTAAATGCTTTGGCAAGCTTTTAAACTAGCTATGGGGGAGGTGCTGATAAGAGGCAGGAAATTTCAAGCTCCCCAGAAAATCATGGCAGGTAGTGAGGAAAACACTGAGGTACAGAGCTCAACAAAGGGCAGGACAGGGTAACTGGAAAATCGACAAGGGCAATAAGAGCAGGCATGGGAAAGGAGATAAAGCCAACATTAAATGGAGGGCAATGAGTACAAATACTGTAGTCTGGGAAACAAGCTTCCTGAGCTAGTAGCCTTGATAGAAGATGAACACTTGGATATTGTGGCAGTCACAGAAACATGGTACATGGGGAACCATGACTGGGATGTCAACATACCGGGGTACACAGTCTACAGAAGGGACAGGGAGGGGAAAAGAGGAGGTGGAGTAGATCTATACAAAAGGGAAGGGATCAAAGCTACAGAACTAAAAAGTAAAGGGGGAGGACAAGAGGCACTCTGGGTCACCTTGGAGACAGGGAATGGCATCACAATCCACACAGGGGTTGTATACAGACCCCATCTCAAGGGGAGGAAATGGACAAGAAAATGATAGAGGACATTCTCAAAATGGCTGAAAAAGGGGAGATACTGTTAATGGGGGACCTGAATATGCCAGATGTTAACTGGATGACATGTACTGCAGCCACATCCAAGAGCAGGGTCATTCTCGATGCCCTGCAGGGGGCAGGCCTTAGACAGCTAGTGTTGGAACCCACTCGGGAGGAAGCAAAACTAGACCTGGTACTCTCAAATGGAGAGAGGATCACAAATTTAGAAGTCGGTAGACATCTGGGAACAAGCGACCACTGCACAGTGTGCTTCAAAATAAGCACAACCATGGAGATAAGCCATACAAAAACAAGCATACTGGACTTTAGAAGGGCTGACTTTGGCAAAATGGGTAAATACCCGATGAATACACTAGCAAATGGGCAAAAAGGAGGGGTGGAAAAACAATGGAGAAAAATCAAAACTGCCATCATAGATGCAATAAGCCTTTGTGTGAAACAGATAAAGAAAAAGTGGAGTAAAAAACCACTATGGTTCTCAAAAGAGGTGGCAGGGAAGGTTAAGGGAAAAAGGCTGCATTCAAAAAGTATAAGGCATCACAGAAGGAGCACGACAGGGAACTGCATCAATTAAAGCAGAAAGAAGTGGGGAAGGCAGTCAGAATAGCAAAAGCCCAAACTGAGGAAAAAATAGCCAAGTCAGTTAAGAAGGGGGATAAAACCTTTTATAGGTACATTAGGGAGCATAGAAAGGTTAAGGGAGGAATAGTGAAGATTAATAAGGGAGAGGGGAGGTGGGCAGAGGGAGACGGTGAAAAGGCAGAGATACTGAATGAATACTTTTGCTCAGTATTCACAAAAGAAGAGGAGGAGGAGTTACCTAAATCAGACAGTAGAAGCACTCTGGGTAGGGGGGTTGACACCAGTCCATTTACAGAAGAAAGAGTCCTGAAAGAACTCCTAAAACTCAAGGTGGACAAAGCAATGGGCCTGATGAGATTCACCCCAGAATCCTAAAAGAACTAAGGGAGGACCTAGCGACACCACTGACCACACTTTTAACAAATCATGGAAGGATGGGGTGGTACCTGAGGAGTGGAGGAGGGCAGATGTGATTCCCCTTCACAAAAGTGGGAGGAAGGCATAAGCAGGAAACTACAGACCTATAAGTTTGACCTCAGTGGTAGGGAAAATGATGGAATCACTTCTGAAAGACAGAATTGTCGCGTACCTAGAGGCCAGCGGGGCACAGGACCCACAGCAGCATGGATTTACAGCAGGAAGGTCATGTCAGACAAATCTAATAGATTTCTTTGACTGGGTGACCAAAGTAATAGACCAGGGAAGGGCTGTGGATATGGCCTACCTAGACTTTAGCAAGGCATTTGACACAGTCCCGCACAAAAGATTAATAATCAAGTTAGCCAGCCTGGGAGTGGGTCCCAGGGTGGTAGCCTGGGTTGCAAACTGGCTGCACAACAGGACACAGAAGGTAATAGTGAGTGGAACACATTCTGAAGAAAGGGGGGTTACTAGTGGAGTATCTCAGGGCTCAGTACTGGGTCCAGTCCTCTTTAACATCTTTATAGGTGACATTGCAGAGGGTCTGGAGGGAAAGGTATGCCTCTTTGCAGATGATACAAAGATCTGTAACAGAGTTGATACACAAGGGGGTAGAAAGGATGAGAAGGGTCTTGGCAAGGTTGGAGGAATGGTTAGACATATGGCAACTTAGATTCAATGCAAAGAAGTGCAAAGTAATGCACCTGGGAAACAAAAACCCAGGAGAAGAGTACACAATAGCAGGGGAGGTACTAACAACAACAAAAATGGAACTGGACTTGGGGGTAGTTATATCGGATGATCTAAAGGTGGGTAAGCAATGTGAGAAGTCAGTGAGGAGAGCCAGGGGGATCCTGGGATGCACAGGAAGGGGCATCACAAGTAGAAAAAGGGAAGTGGTTATCCCTCTGTACAGACAGTTGGTGAGACCCCATCTGGAGTACTGTGTGCAGTTTTGGAGACCTCATCTACGCAAGGACATAGACAGGATGGAAGCAGTCCAGAGGAGGGCAACTAAAATGGTGCAGGGTCTGCATCAGAAATCATATGAAGAGAGACTGAGAGAGCTTAATATGTATACCCTTGATGAAAGGAGGGACATGATAGAAATGTTCAAGTACCTCAAGAGAATCAACAAAGTCCAGGAAGGTAGCATCTTTCAGAAAAAGAGATGTGTAAGAACAAGGGGACACAATTTAAAGATAGAGGGG
This sequence comes from Neoceratodus forsteri, assembly GCA_016271365.2. Taxonomy (NCBI): domain Eukaryota; kingdom Metazoa; phylum Chordata; order Ceratodontiformes; family Ceratodontidae; genus Neoceratodus; species Neoceratodus forsteri. The sequence goes on along the minus strand of CM028137.1, from coordinate 638,690,067 downwards.
GGATGGCTCAGGGGTAATGCGAGGAAATCTTTTTTCATGGAGAGTGGTGGATGCGTCGAACTGCCTTCCTGGGGAAGTTGTTGGGGCTAAAACAGTGGGGGAATTCAAACATGCATGGGACAGACACAAGGCAATTGTAGTGGGGGGTGGCAGGAAGTAGGCTGTTGGTTAACTAGAATCTGCATCTTATCCAGTAGGTAGGGAAATGGGCAGACTGAGTGGGCCAAGTGGTCCTTATCTGCCGTCAAAGTCCATGTTTCTATGTTTTAATCCTTCCCCCTGCAGGGAATCCACTATGTGTCTAGTTCTGGCAGATGTTCCTGCTGGTATTGACCAATCTGTATCTGGCATGTTGAAGTCTCCCATTATCAGAACCTCCCATTTAACTGTCATGTTTTGTACATCTTCTAACAGTAATGTGTCTATGTCCTCCCCCCTGGTCTGGAGGCCTGTAGACAACCCCAGTTCGTATGGCTGTCCCATTTCCTGATCCCAGGGAGTTCTGGCTCCTTATGTGTATTCTGAATTTCTGTAGCTTTGATATTTTCATTGACATAAAGGGCCACTCCACCCCCTCTTTTTGCACCTCGGTCTCTTCTGAACAGTACATAGCCAGGTACTGAAGTCTCCCAAGTGTTGTTAACTATGTCTCGCTATTAGCTACTATGTCCAGTTTAGCCTCTGTCATTATTGCCTGCAGGTCTGGGATTTTGTTTCCCAGACTGCGAGCATTTGTGTACACGATTTTCCATTGACCAGATTTTGCTGCATTAGTTGTTGAATGAGATCTGGCATGTCCCCTGTGCATCGCATGGGAAGCCGGACCTTTTTCCTTACCTGGTGATGCAACTGAACTACAAACATGCTGAACTCCTGTTTGACCACTAGCTGAGGGGGTAGGGGTGCTCTTCCCATTCGATGTATGGGGTGCTGCACTCCTCTCCCCATTTGCTAGTTTAAATATTCTGCAAAGACATCAAACTTCTGCCCCAATGCACTGACTCCCTCCTTAGTCAGATGCAGTCCATCAAATTTAAAGAACTTTCGCTCCCAAAACTGTTGCCAGTTCCCTACAAATTTGTGTCCTTTTTCCTGGCACCAGTCCTTGAGCCAATGTTTAGCTCCTTTATATCACCTTCTCTGACCTTGTGTCCATCTTTCCCCCTCTCCCAGACTGGCAGGATCTCAGATAAGGAGATGCCATACAAAATGGATGATAATTTGTCACCCAGCCTGGTCAGGTGTTCCTTGGTCTCCACAACTGACTGGCTGGAGAGATCGTTAGTCCCTATGTGTACCAGAACATCAATGTTTTCTCCTGCTTCCTGAACAATTTTAATAATGCGGTCAGTGTCTCTCCACGCTGATGTACCTGGGAGATATCTGACCGTTACCGCTGGCTGGAGATACGCATCAACTCCCCGAAATATGGAATCTCCTATGATCAGAAGTTTTGGGGATTTCCTTTTTGCTTTTTTTGTTTTGGTTCCTGTTTTGGGTGAGTTTTGTTGGCTAGCTCTTGTGCTGCAGTGTCCTGCTGTGCAGCGTCCTCTGCCCCTTTGTTTGATTTTGGAGATACAGGCAGATACCTGTTTGTAGTTTTTATATGGTTTGTTAATTCACTACAGCCTGGGACAAGCACTTCCTTCTCTGGAGGGTCTGTTTTAAATGCTCTCACCTAACCTAAGACAGCTCTCAGCAGTGTGTGACCCTTCATCCCTGGCGTGCCAGCAGCCCATTAGGATGTGTTTCCATTAGCATGGAGGATCCAAGGTTCAAACTGCGGATTTCTCAAGATGCATAAAATGCTGCCTGTTGCCTACAGCAAGGTATACGACAAACCAAAGCAATGTCCAAGGAACAGTGCTGGCCTTCTAAAATGTGGCCCAGGACCCCCAGTTTTATTATTTGGGGGAAAATGGACCACTAGACATTAGAGACAGGTGAGAAAGAACCAGGAGAGGCAGAGAATGATGTTGACAGAAAGACACCAAGGAAAAGTACAACAAGAAGGAGGGGGTGTTGCTAGACATGAGGGACAGTTGGCAATGGGACTGGAAGAGGGAGGAGGTACCAACTCCACCCAGGACTGCTGTTAATTTTTCAGAAGTTTGCCAACATCAGCAATAGGCTGCAGGTGGTGTTGGGAATGTGCCCACAATGTTGTCTCAAAGGTAAAGCATTCCCATGAATGACCACAGGCACGTGGACGCACCTTATGATCAATCTCAACAGAACGCTACTTCACATGCATGGCCAGTGTTTCTAAAGTCATTAAAATTTATATATGTATATGTGTGTATATTAAAGGGACACTCTTGGCTTTTTAACCTGTTTGTAGTGGCCTTGTGCTTTTTGTGCCTGTTAACAAAGCTTTACTCAGTGTTTGCTCCGATTCTACTAAAACTGCATAAGTGCCATTTTTAATGTGTATTTTTGACAAAAAAGACTTTTGACTGTCCCAACCAAAATTCTGTAGTCTGCTCTTTACCATGCATCCCTGACACTGAGATGGCACCGAATGGTGCTGAACTTATGCATAAAAGAGTTTGCAATTTTGGAGGTGTATAAACAAAACCAATAGCTTAATAGTGCTGAATGTGCTGATTTCTGCAATGTTAGTGTTTTTTTTTTTTATTTGTTTGTTTAAACTGAGGGCTACTTTCTATACAACTGTTATTTGAAAAGTGAAACCAGGGCTCTGTGCATGCAATTTTAAGCAATCAGTTTCATTTATATGCCTACAAAATTACCAAACTCATTCACGTATAAGTTCTGTGTCATTCAGAACCATCTCAATGTCAGGGACACGCAGTGAAGAACAAACCACAGAAGTCCCAAAAGTCTTTTTTGTCAAAAATACACATTTAAAATGGTGCTTATGTATCTTAAGCAGAATTAGAGCAAATGCTGAGTGAAGTTCTTAATAGGCACAAAGAGTCAAAGGCACTAAAAATGGGTTAGGAGGCTGAGACATTTTGTTTTGAAAATTACAAAAACACCACCACTACCACCATGACAGATTCCCCTTCAGTAGCAGTTAAGAGGGTGAGAACTATTCAAGACAGGCTAGTAAATACAGATCATACACAAGGTAAAAAAAAACCACTAAGTAAACAACTATTACTTGTTCCAGCCAGTCCAGAAATGGTGCCATGCGGTCATTGCTCAGTCTCTGGACACACCAGTAAATAGAATTCTTATAAACATCCTTACACTAATAAAGAATATCAGATCAGACAGTTTATTTCACGTGACACAATAGGTGTCATTTATGCTTTGCAGTGCCCCTGTGACAAGATTTATATTGGGCAAACTTCTGGACAACTGAAACAAAGAATTCAAGAGCATAAATCTAATGTCAGAAACAGGGTTATGACTCCAGTGACAGAGCATTTCCTGACCGAGGGACATACTGGCACTTCATTAAGATTCCGGGGTTTGGAAGCAGTTCCACAACCTGACAGAGGCGGGGATTGTAACAAATTATTAGAAAAAGTGGAAACTAGATGGATATACATTATGAACACACTTAACCCAGCATAGGGTTAAATAGGGATATCAGTTGGCATGCTTGCAGGTAACACTGGGTAATATAGAGAATACTGGATGAGCAACTATGCACAACCAGTGTGTTCTGCCACAGAGGGGTTCTGATTCCCTCTGACCTCGAGAGGTCCATGGGAATCAGAACCCCGAGGTGACAGAACACACAGGTTGTGCATAAAGTTGCTCATCCTGTATTTTTTTTTACAGTGTATAGTAGTGCTATGTGAAATGTGTGCTTTGTGTTTTTTTTCTCCCTTTTTCATAATGAAACTGACTTGAATAGTCTCTAGAGGTTCTAGAATACTGTCACCACAGAATTAGAGGAAAGCAACAGTGTGCCAGGATTCCAAGTGGTTCTGCTGCAGTAGTGACATCACTACTGCAGCAGAACAAGCATATTCCAGACATGGAATTTCATGCATAACAGCATTCCACTATACACTATAAGGTGCTTTAACATCTTAGGTCTTAAGACAGATTTACAGACATTGTGGTCCAGTTTACAATATTAATGTAATTAAATGTTTCTATCGTGCATTCTCCTCTCTCTTTTCCTGACTGCCCTTCCCCCACTCCACACCTTATCTTTAAAGGTTTACCTTTATTATATATGTAACTTTAGCATTAGTAACAACAATGTTTAAATATAGATCACAATTAATAATTTGTCTTAGTGGAGATGGGCTAATCCTGATCCTTGTGTATTGAATTCACAGTTCTCTGGCTATGACCCTTATAGCAACATATAGATTACAGGACACCTCTTGCAGTAACTTCACAAAAATTGTGTAACTCATCATTTATCCGTTTTTGTAATGAATACAGAGATTCTTTTGTTGTGACCCATAAGCAACTTATAAGTTTTAAGATAGCTATCACAGTAATTTTATAAAAATAATGTAATTCATTATTTATGTTTATTTTCTTTAAGTAAACTTCATACGTTGAACAAATTATCTTCCATGGTCTGCCCTGTATGCTTGCTGATGTGCATTTTCCAGCTGGGGGGAACATGTGAACCCTACTATTTAAGACTGGATTACTTCTAAGTACACATCAACTAAAATTTTAGCACTGCAGAAGCTTAGTATAATAAACTTTAGTTTTGCAACCAACACTTGGAGCATGCTCAGTTCATACCCCAACACGTAGTAAGACATGCGACACAGTGGTGTTATAGTTCAGTCACACTATTTAAACTATTATTTCACTAAAAATACCACCAACATTGCCTGAAGCACCAAGAAGTCTCGGACGAGGCGGACGTATCAAGCTGACAAAGACTGGAGACGGTGTGATTAGGTGGCCAAAGAGTCGCCCTGCATAAGCCAGCCATAGAGAGCTCATTAAAGCCCGCCCCGAGACAGCCATGGCCCCGGTTGAGGGTGCCTAAAGGCCTCCTCGTTTGTTGGAAGGTAGTGGTTATGGATGAATAAATACATCTGACAACAGAGCTTAGAAGCCTCTCTTATGATGGTTTGGTCCTTGGCGAGGAGGAGGCTGGAGCCTTCCCAACGGGCTCGGCTATTTCGAGACCGTGCTGCATCACTGTATTAGGATCCGGAGCATGAAATTCTTTCTCGTTGCTATATTTAGGAGAAAGGGGCAGATAGGGATGCACAACTCCTGGCTGCCGAAAAAAGAAAAAAGGTTACCATTGGTAAAAGAAAACTGGATCTAATCAGGGGACCACCGAGTCCTGAGTAGTAACTATAACAAAATACTATGAGGAGCCGTATGGAAGACATCCTCAGGCATACGGATGCAACTGGCTGGAAGGAAGCCACGAGAAATATGATTGTCATGGGCAGGAGTATGAGGGATGCCTTTTAACCAAGTAGAGACTCCAACTGGATTGAAGGGTGATTAAAAGTTGACGCCTTCAGGAATCATCCCACCTGGGGATGAGACCACCAGGACTCTCCTGCCTCCAATGACAAGAGTGCTCCCCATGCAAAATCTGAACCCACCAGGAGGTTGGTTGTAGGTTTCTCTAGAATTATTTGGGGGAACTGCAGAATGAGGAGTAGGGATACCACCCAATCGACATGTTTTGCCCTTGAAGCGAGAGAGAGGAAAACTGCGCCATATTCTGTATTTGAATAAGATAAGAAGAAAGCATCACAGCAATGCCAGAAGGAATAATTCCTAGCTCCTTGAGAGACTCCTGATCAATGTCCCTGCGAGGGGAATAACCTACGCAGAGTGAAATGCAGCCCAGGTCCTGAGAAGAGGGTCTGGGCTGAGGATCTGATAGGAGGTGGCCTTGACATGTTAATCAGACATGTGAGCCATGGCCATGTGGGCCAGGATGGGTAGGCCAAAAACAGTTTCTGCTGGATCCGCAGGTACCTTGTGTAGGACCCTGGAGAGCAGCAGAATTGGGAGAAAGGCTTATGAAAGTTTTGCCGACAGGCGGAGGGAGCTACCCGAGGAATGTTGAAGGCATCATCCTCCAGCTACCATACCCCTGGTAGGGAGTTCTTGCGGTCTAGCCATTCTGCCTGGGTGTTATTTAGAGCTGGAATGTATGCTGCCATCAGGCTTGGCCTGCTCCGTATGGCCAAATGAAAGAGTAGAAAAAACTCTTTGTGTATCCATGATCTCTTGATCAACCACGGTGATCAATACAATTTAGCATTACTCAGTTGCCCGTTATGCTGAATCTGAGCTCTGATAGAGACCACTTGCCTAGTGTGCAGACCTAGCCCAGAATCTCCCTAGCCCCTTAGGCAGCCACCGTTAACGAGTCTTGCTTGGAGAGGTGGCCCCAAATTGTGAACTCTCAAGATATTGGTCCTCTGAGCCCGCCAATGAAGAATGCTCCCCCCCCCCAGCAAGGAATTGGGAGCTCTTATTTCTTGCCATCCCTGGAATTGAGACCACAGTTTGAGAATGCTAGCCTGGATGGGCTGTCTGTGAATCAGTGCCCGGGGTCCTATGTCTACAAGGGAGAGCCTGACCCTATGAGCCTTTTAAGTCTTGCTCAGTGAGGAGGCCCCAAATTATGAACTCACATAGCATTGGTCCTCCGAGCCCAACAATGAAGAATGCTGACCTGGATGGGCTGTCTGTGAATCGGTGCCCAGGAGACTATGACTATGAAGAATAGCATGTCCCTAAGAGCCTTATGTAACAGTGAGCAGTGAAGAGGTGAGCAGCTCGAGAATGCTTTAGAGGCTGCGGAGGTCCATGGATTTCTTGTCTGCTTCGAAGCCTCCTCTGAAATAGGGCACTGACTTAAGTGCCCTTGTACGGCTCTTGATAAATCTGTGTCTAAAGAGGCACTAGACTATCTCTGCCACTGCTGATAATGCCTGCTCGAAAACTGGGGCCTTGGAGGATGCTCCCTGAATCAGAGATATTGAATGGCTCCCAGATGGGGATAAGCGGACAGAAGTCTTGTAATTCTATTGATGCCATGAAAATCCCCCAGATGGAATTTCCATACGACAGGGGCCCTTGACAATCAAGCCTGTAAATGCCTGGGCCCTTGACAAAGTACAGTTAGAAGTTGGCGAGGGAGCCACATGAGGCTGGCAGTGTACGTGAGTGGGCGGCGACTGGGTATCTGATATACCATGCCCCAAACCCCTTTGTGTGTCTTGGTATGGATGTGTTTGTCCCCCATCGAGTATGGGCCAGGGATCCTTCCTTGCAAGGTTTTGTTGCTGCTCCCTGGGACTCAGGTGCCACCTCATCCTCCCCAGTGGTTGCACTGGTTACAGGAGGAGAACCATGTGCATTTGCCCGAGATAGAAACATAGAATTTGACGGCAGATAAGGACTGCTTGGCCCACCCAGTCTGCCCATTTCCCTACATACTGGATAAGCTGCAGATCCTAGTTAACCAGCAGCCTACTTCTTCCTACCCCGGCCCCCTAGAATGGCCTTATGACTGTCCCATGCATGCTTGAACTCCACCACTGATTTTGACTCCACAACCTCCTCCAGAAGGCTGTTCCATGCATCCACAACCCTCTCTGTGAAAAAATATTTCCTTAAATTACCTCTGAGCCGCCCCTCTATCTTCAAATTGTGCCCTCTTGTTCTTGCACACCTCTTTTTTTGAAAGATGCTACCCTCTTGGACTTTGTTGATTCCCTTGAGGTACTTGAATGTTTCTATCATGTCCCCCCTCTCCCTCCTTTCCTCGAGGCTATACATATTAAGCTCCTTTCGTCTCTCTTCATATCTCTTCCGGTGCAGACCCTGCATCATTTTAGTTGCCCTCCTCTGGACAGCTTCCATCCTGTGTATGTCTTTGCAGAGATTGGGTCTCCAGAACTGCACACAGTACTCCAGATGGGGTCTCACCAGCTGTCTGTACAGAGGGATAATAACTTCCTGTTTTCTACTGGTGATGACTCTCCCTATGCATCCCAGTATCCCCCCAGCCCTCCTTGCTGCCCTCTCACATTGCTTGCCCACCTTTAGGTCATCTGATATGACTACCCCCAGGTCCCTTTCCATTTTTGTTGTTGTTAGTATCTCACCCCATTGTGTACTCTTCCCTGGGTTTTGTTTCCCAGGTGCATTACCTTGCACTTTAGCACTGAATCTAAGCTGCCATACATTTGACCATTCCTCTAACCTTCCAAGTCCTTCTCATCCTTTCCACCCCACCCTGTGATCAACTCTGTTGCAGATCTTTGTGTCATCTGCAAAGAGACATATTTTTCTTCAGTCCCTCTGCAATGTCACTTATAAAGACATTGAAGAGGACCGTTCCTAATACTGAACCCTGCGGTACCCCACTAGTAACCCTCCTTTCTTCTGAGTGGACTCCATTTACTGTTACTCTCTGTGTCCTATTCTCCAGCCAATTCTTTCCCATTATTACTATGACCCATTCTGCCCTTCGCTGTATTCGTGGGCACGAAAATCCTTTCCGGAGCCTGGTGACCGTGTATCTTCTCCTTCCCTGAGTACTGGGAAAGTTTCTCTGAGGCCGTATCCGCACTGTAGGTTTCTTTCAGGAGGCATATACTCCCGGTGAATGTCTGAAGATGCGACCATTTGACAAGGACAAAAGTCCAAGGAGTGCTGGGTTGTGATTTGGTAGAACATGGAATTTGCTGCGCTGCTGTCTGCCTGCTGAGTGGCCCGAGACTAGGTGAATGAGCTGGAGAAGGTTACGGACCCCTAAGGGCCTTCTTGAGATAACCCCTTCATGTTGTGCTTTCGAGCAGCCTGCTAATGGGGGCTGTGGTGATATGAAGGTTCGGCGCCAAGGCTCTGAGACTAAGAGGGTCCCCTCTGGGGGCTGTGACCTCCGCTGACTATATGGTCAGGAGCTGCTCTCTGAGATGGCGGGCTCCAATATCTCCTGTGACCTCAAGGCCGTTGTTCGCTTAATATATACGCATAGAGATCAGTGGTGGGGCCCACTGTGGGGGATCTGCAACCGTGGGAACTCCTTCTCAGAGGAGTATGCCCTGCTAATCCAAAGACATACTATGGAGCATGTCGGGGCCTGCTTCTGGCCTGTGCAGCTGGGTGCCCCATACTAGTCAACCCATCCAATACTAGACGCCCCATCCCCACAGTACAATAATCTACCTGCTGGGGGATTCATCCCTTATCCAGGTACAGATTCCCTTATCTGCACTTGTGGTCCAGTTTTCAAATCCCAAGTGAGGTCAAACACGGGTCTTAGGTCACCAGGACTCCTGGATTGTAGTTCATTTGCTTTAACCATTAAGTCGCCTTGTCTGTAATGGTGGGTCGTAGTTGGGGGGGGGGGCTGTAACCCGCAGCCCTCGCTGTTGAAAATGCAGGGAGTGTCTTCCAATCACTTGGCTGAAGGAAGCATCTCCCGGTTGCCTGCAGGGGCAGCAGTGGCCTCTGTGCACACATAAGACTTCCAATGATCAGCTAAGAGCCCTGGGAGCTAGTCAATAGTCTGTGCGCATTGCCACCAGACTAGTTGGGCCACACGTATCCTTCGTTGATGAGCAGCAGCCTCTGAAGTGCTCATCACTGCAAAAAGCCCCCTGGAAGTGCTCCTGGGCTTAGTTGAAATGTAAAAGTGGTCTCCATCGACAAGCTTTGAGACCCGGGGTGCTCGTTGATGAGCTGTGTCTAGTCAATGGTCTGTGCGCATTGCCACCAGACTAGCTGGGCCACACACATCCTTCGGTGATGAGCAGCACCCTCTGAAGAGCTTGTCACTGCAAAAAGCCCCCTGGAAGTGCTTCTGGGCTTAGCTGAAATGTAAAAGTGGATTCCGTCGATGAGCCCTGAAACCTTGGGTGCTCGTCAACGAGCTGTGCCTCTGAGCGGCCTGTTAGTCGGGCCGCCGGTGTAATACAGTATCTGTTGCTGTGCCTATGGGATAAACTAGGAACCTGAGAGTTCAGAACTGCCTGAGCACACTGCTGCAACCCCTCTGTGTTGAGCACGGCCTCCATCGATGAACTCTTCAGTGACCAGGCTCATCAACGGAAAAGTATTCCATGAGAGTGCTTCTGGGTCCCGGTTCAAATGTGGCCAGCACACCACTGCAGCTACTCACCCTCCTCGTGGTTGCGTGTGAAAATCCCCCTGAGAGTCATCCCCAGCTGATTAATAAATGATTGTTTTTCCCCCTCCAATCCGATGCGGATTAATAATACTTTCCGCTTCTGATTCTCTGATCCGACTGAAGTCGGGTGTGGGGGAGGGCAGTACCGCGAACACCCTTAGCACAGGAAAACAAAAGTGATAGGCCAGACTGTACAGCACACATGGCTGAGGCTGGGACCATGCGGGAGAAGGGCGGGGGGTGCCAGTCTGACCGGCATGCACGGCTGAGACTGGGACCCCCTCAGAGCAGAGAGGGCTACATCCTGAAATTGAGGGAGCAGAGATAGCTGCCTCCTGAAAATTGAGAAGGGCCAGTCTGTCCAGCATGCAGGGCTGAGACTGGGGCCCCCTAACAGCAGAGAGAGGGCTTTGTCATTGGATCCATCCAACCGTGTTCTCTGAGCAAATCCAGAGTAAAAATGTCCAAACTTGCAGTCCTTAAGTCTTCAGCCCTGTCACCACAGTGACAGAGCTCTGCTGCAGAGTACCTGCTCCCTGCAAGGCAGGAAGTAAACTGGTGGTCACAGAAAGTGGGAGGGAGGATATCCAGGCTGCAGAGCTTTGGGTTCCTGCCTGTCAAGTTGCACGAGGAGGTACCTCCCAGTAGTTATGAAGCCCGGAGACCAGCATAAGGAGAGAAAAATTATTGTGGCATTGCCATCTCCTTATTCCTCAGTGTGTGGTAGCTGACTGACCTTTAACAGCCACATCACATCTGGATATGGCTACTATATGAATACAGTGACTTCTGGGTAAAGGTAAGAAGGCAAAAATGGGGCAAAGATGAGAAGAACAGGACTTGCTGGTGGATAATCCTGCGAGCCAGGACACAAAAATGCAAGTATTAGGCTGTAGGGTAAATAAAAGGTTGAAGAATTTTTTTTTGGGGGGGGGGAATTAACACCTACCAGCAGGAGCCTGAGCTTCTCAAGAAACAATGGTGTGTGTGTGGGTGTGTGTGCGGTCAGGGTTCCCCACTCTCTGAAAAAATAGGGCAGTGGCAATGGTGATCGGGTCAAATGGTGTGTTATTTTTCGGGACCTCCTATATGCACTGCACATGTGCATAAGTAGCTTTTACGTAACATATAGTGTGCTGGTATTAAATGGGTAGTATTGCAATAAAGGATGTCAATAAAAGACAATTTTGGAGGATTTTATAAAAAAATGGATAAAAATATAGGGTGGTGGCAAAAAAATATAGGGTGGTGGTAAAAAATATAGAGCGGTGGTACAAAAATATAGGGTGGTGGCCCACCGCCCTAAAACAATGAATGGGGAACACTGGTGTGTGTGTGTGTGTATATGTGTGTGTGTGTGTGTGTATATATATATATATATATATGTATGTGTTATGGGGTGTGGGTGCTTAACACCCCCTAAGCTACAATGTTGGCCTACAGTTAACATCCCAGCTGGCAGGAGCCAAGGACTGCAGGCCTACAGTTGTGGGCTGCTGGGGGTAGATGACTGAATTTTGTATTTTAGTGGCTATTGTTGGGGCAAGGGGCTGAACACAGATTAGTGATGCCAGCCAAACTGTTTAATGTTTAGCCCCTTAGACTGCCACAGGGATTTTAAAAAGAGCAACTGTTTCAGTACCTCCCCCTAGAAGCAAAAAACATCCTCCGAGTCCACTGGTGCCAAAATTAAAATTTTTCTGTGCCCCCATTTAGGAAGGGAAGGGATCGTAATTTGACTCCGTGGAGGCGAGCTGCACTGATCCCTTCCATTTCCATGTATCACTTCAGTCTGCTGTCCGCCACCGATCCGCCCCCATGCTACATCATTTTCTGACATCACTATTTGTAGAGAGCGGGGGAGCGCGCCATATACTTTAATGGGGCCTCTTTTTAAAGTAAAATGTTGGCACTTTACATTGTCAGTAGGAACTAGTCATAATTAACAAGTCCTTATTACTACTGCTGAACTGTAGCAGCATTTCACCTCCTGTGTGTGTTGCTGGCACATCCACATTCAGAAGTAGACAATTGTTTTTTAGTGCTGGCTCCCTTCCCCAACCCAGTTATGGCTTAAACCAACAAAACAAGAATTACAAAAAAAGTTCCTCCCACTCTCTCCCTCTGTGCACTTCCTGTCTCCAACCAGTGAGATCCCAATGTCATTTTAAACTCCCTGCTATCACATCCCATCCTGATCCTAATGCTGCTTTTTTAAGAACCTTAAGAACCAACTTCCTTCCATTCTCTCCCTCCCTCCCTCATTCCTCACAATCAGCCAGTTCCCAGATGATTGTTTGAAAATAAAATATCAATCCCTCCCAAAACATACCCTCTGTGTGCTCCCACCCTCGATCTCTGACCTACGTCCCCACTGGAAACCTGAGGCACTGCTGTAGTGCTGGGGAGTGTCCTTATATAAACATAAAATGCCCACAGCACTTGCGTTTCCCACTTCTGCTATGGTTTAAACAAAAATTATTAATAACAAAAAAAAAAAAAAGGCAATGAGAATGGATAGGCTCTGTGGCACTCATGATCATGTCCACACTGCTCTGCTGGGAGCAGATCAGTAACGTCGCCACGAACAGCTGTTCAGAGAGGTAGGTGTAATCTAGTCTTTCTGTATTTAATGTAAAATGTTACATGTAGGGCTGCAAAACAAGCAAGCAATTAAGTTGGTCTATTCCTACTTCACTGTTATCTTCTGATATCAGAGCAATACAGGAGAAAAAAACTGTCACAACGAAGCCCACCCAAAATACAAATTCTGAGAGTCACTACTGGGAATCATTCCTGGAATTGTTACTGTTATTCTTGTATTGCTCCCACAAAAGTGTGCACAAGGTAACTGATATTCAAACGTCAAACTGATAGCATAAAAGCAAAAAGCCTTTGAAAAAGGATTTTACAATCCGAAATGCGTCAGGCGTTTATGTCGTTTTATAAGTATATTTTTAGCATTACCGGATCGCCTCAATGGTATTTGAAAAAATGGGTGTGCACTCCAGTCTTTTTGGACTTGTTTACTGTTATTCTCCTTCAACAATGCCCAACTCTGTCCATCCATCATATCTGCGTTTCAATAGATCCCAGAACTTAATCCCAAGTGATCTATTTTTCACTTACCACTGGGGTCAATGAATATTCGGTCATTTCAGACCAGAAAGAGCTGCTCCTGCCATGATTAGCTTGTGCGCAAGCCTAAAGCATAAGTGAAAAACCGGAAAGCCCAGCTCCAATTTAATGCATACAAAACACACTCATGAACGGATATAAGTGCAAAATTATTTTTATTTATATAGACCATGACATCCAAATCCCCTACAGTCCGTCAATTTTTTAGGCTGCTAACTCTCAACACATTCTCAAGGTCACCTTGAGAAAGTGCTGGGAGTCAGCAGCATGAAACGTTGGTGGACTGCTGGGGATTTGGGTCTCATGGTCTATATAAATAATAATTTTGGTGCTGGGCTTTCTAGTTTTTCAAACACTTGTTCAGCATACTAACTATAAGGCTGACTTTTCATCACAACCATCTCTCTTCTTATTTTCTCCCCAAACATAAAATTATGACAGGTGGATAATGGATAAAGAACACAGCTTACATTAATAAATATGAAACAAATCAGAATATAGTGGAGTCATGTTAAAGGGATATGGTCAGGTTTTTATTGAATTTGGCCATTTATAACAATTATATATGAAATAGCACACATGCTGTCTATCAGATGTTTATCTTAAATGTAGGTAATAGAGAATGGCTTTATTTTTTTAACATTTTTTTATTTATGAATTTACTGATGTGTATTTAATCCAAACAAGCAAGCAGAAATAAATTACATGATCTTGTTTCCAACTATGACCTGGGGAAGAGAGAGGGAGGTTTACAAAAAGAGCAGGTGCAGAAAAATGGCTACAATACAGTGAATAGCGTCACAGGTAAACAACGCAAATCATGTTAAATACAGCACAAAATTCACACCACTGGCCAACAAGTATCAAACAAGTGTGCAGTGAGGACATGCCCCCTTGAAATGAGTTTACTGAAAAAAACAGCATTACTGTAGTGTAGCCGCCATTCTACAATTGTTAACACTGAATAAGCTGCACATGAAGGCCCACATTGAGTATACTGCAAATATCCAACCTTAATGTCACAGATGCATGACCACTGTGGCGAGGCCCACTCTCAAAAGCAAACATAATGAAATTCTGGTCATGTTGCAAAGATGGCAAAAGGAGCTCTGGGCTATAGCTGAAACCTGCATTTCAGGTGTAAGGCTCTGATTCAGAAGGTTGGAAACAAGCATTACCACCTCCTAGACTTTCCTGTCCAATACAAGAAAGGTCAAAGAGTGGCTAAGGATCCCCAACTGCCCTCCCCTATCAACCAGTAGTACCTCCAGCTTATCTGGACTTAACCCGAGTCATCAGACACTCATCCAATAAGATATTTTACACAGCCAGACATTAAACACAGAAACAGAACAGTGACAAAAAGTAGAAAATACAAAATATAGCTGGGAATCATCTACATAGAACAAAAAATCTCAAACCTTATTATCTGTCAAACTCACTGTGGGACAGCACAGCTGTACAGAAAGCACAAGGTAACATATTGAGCCCACAGTACAACAGATGTTAATTCTGTATGGAAAATTAGAAATTCTCCATTACAGACGAAGTCTGTCTATTCAAGAAAAAAACCACGGCTGGTCCAGATACCTTAAAGTGATCTAGGCAAGCCACGTCAGGCTGCAATACAAAAGGATTTGCATGTCCATGATGCCCATGCACTGGGTTTGAAGCTTTAGAGGACATGCAAATGGTCTAGAGAGACTCACAGAAACCAACTGGTTTGAATATTTGCTTTCTTCTTGCATGCTTTTATGGACCCTAACACTGCTCTTCTTTCAAACTGCTTCTCTGGTATGCTGCGTCAGAGTAAACTGTGGACTACTATCACCACTTCTGACAGCTCCCATTTCTGTCACTGGCATGACTCCTAAGTAAGATTCAAATCTATTCTCTTGCCTCAATTACTGAGACTGTCCTCTCTTAGTTCTACTTAAAATATCATCTGTCAGAACACTGTTGCTCACTCTTCGTATGTGCCAATAAGTACTCACATTACTTGTATTCTTCATGATATCCACCAACTCCCCATCAATTTCAGGGTTCACTTTAAAAATAAAACTCTCCATGGGTCCACTCCCTGAGGAGCTAAAACAATTCAGCAGCTTTAAATGCTACTGTTGATGCACAACAGCTTCCTCCCATAGCACGAGTTAAGACAAGCCCCAGAATGTACCACTGTATTTCATTAGGTACCTTTACACAGCCTTACCTAGGCTGCAGTATTCTGCTATGATTGCTTCTCTCAGTCTTGCGGTAATACGAGGGATGCCTCTACATGACTCCTCCCAGTAATAATGTGAGCCATGCTTAAGAGGGGCCGTATTTTGGGGGTGGACAGTGAGAATAAGTGGGGCCAAAAGCATCACAGTCCTTCAGAATCCCTACTGAAGCTAAAACATCTTTAAAAATGTAAAAACACCTAAAGACATTGGAGGCACTGCAGTCTAATGGTTAAAGCACCAGCCTAAATAGCAGCAGACACAATTTAGAATATCACCACTAGTGCTATGCAAAATTAGAAAAAATCAGTTTTGTGTACTTGCAAAATTGTGCCAATTTTACATGCATTTATGCGATCTGGAACAGTAATTAGTTGAAATTGTGCCTTAAAAAATATATAGAGATATCTTTCTACATATATATATATATATATATATACATATACACACACACACACACACACACAGATATACACACACACATACATACACATGCATATTTTTAAAAATGTGCAATTTGGAAAAAGTAGCACTATTTGCTGACATTGCACATTTTTAAAAACTTGCATTTTTAAAAAGTGCAATTGAAGAAAATGGCACTATCTGAATGAACAAGTACTGGTTAAATTACACCAGACTGTAGTGCAAGTTCATGAAAATTATGTGAACGGGAACTCAACAATTCAGTGAAATTTCGCAAGCATAACAACAAATTTGACCCCCTTCTGTGTGACCTTGAGCAAGGTCACAAAACTTACCTGTGCTTAACTCCCAGTGCTCATATAAAGGTTGATGTAACTAGGGATGTGAAGAGGGATCTGGAGGGTGGCACTGTATAATGTGTAGCAGTTGAAATTTAATGCAAAGAAGCATAAAGTTATTGCACATATGGGACAAAAATACAAACTCTGAATACAAGACTGGGTACAGCAGTCTGATGAAACTGATTTTTTGAAGGCTGTGGCCAAATGCAATAAAGTGATGGGAAAGGCAAATAGAATGCTGGATTGTACTGGTAGGGGATGACTAGCAGAATGTGGGAGGTAATACTGCCATTGTAGAGATCAGTGGCCTAACCTCATTTGGAGTACTACGTACTGTTTGTCATCAGCACCTAAAGAAAGATAAGGAAAATCTGAAGGTGGTGCACAGGAGGGTGATCAAGATGATCCAGGGGCAATGGTGGAGGACGTATGAGGAATGCCTGGAGGATCTGACAATATATATTCTGGAGGATAGGAGGAAACATAACGGAGGCATTCACATTCCTCCACAAAACCAATGAAGTGGAAATTAGTGACTTGTTCAATATAAGAAGCAATACTTCCAAGAGGAAGCTCCATGAAAAGGGCAGGGGGAGGGTCAAAAGATGTCAGGAAGTAATTTTTTTTTTTTTTTGTTACGGACAGGGTGGTGGCACAATCAAACAAACTTTCTGACAGTCATATATGCTGAGACAGTGTGAGGGTTCAAGAGGGGATGGGACAGTCATATTAGTATTAAAGTGTGGTTGAGTATAAGAGGGGACAGGGGAGGACAGGAGGACTGAGAGCAACCAGTCTATTACACAGACAGAGATAGGCAGATTTCTGATGACATATTCTAAACGTATTCTAAACGTACAAACACAAAACTGCCAGCAGATACAGGCCTTATGGTCCATCTAGTCTGCTCTACTGTGTAGCATTTCAGCCAGTTACATTGCAGCTGCCCACCCCTTCCCCTTGGCTACCCCCCCACTGTTTTTCCTCTTGTTTCACTCACCCCCCCAATCCACTCCCGGTTTGAACCCTCCTCTGATCCTGTTCCACCTTTCTTGAAACTGCGCACTGTCCGCAGTGATATCACCCCTCCGGCAGTGTGCTCCACCTTCTGACCACCCTTTCTGTGAAATAGTGCTACCTCATTTCCCTCCTGAATCTGCCTCCTTCCAATTTCAGACTGTGTCTCCTTGTTTCCCTCCACCTTTCAGTTTGAAAATACTCTCTGTGTTTCCTCTGTTCATGCCCTACAGGTACTTAAAGTTCTCAATCATATCCTCCCTCTCCCTTCTGCCCCCCAGGGAATACATATTGAGCTTTCAAAGTCTCTCCTCATAAAGTTTATCTCCCAATCCCAGGATCATTTTCACTGCCCTGCGCTACACCCCCTCCAGTAGCCTGAGGTCCTTCTTCAAGTAGGGGTGCCAGTACTGCATGCAGTACTCCAAGTGTGGCCTCATCAGGGATCTGTGCTAGGACTTGATGACTTCCCCTCTCCTAGAAGTAATTCCCCTTGCGATGCACCCTAGCATTCTGTTGGACTTAGCCGCTGCCCTCCTGCACTGGGCTGAGTGGTTCATTTCCCCTGTTACCAGTACACTCAGATCCTTCTCCTCTGTTGACGTGAATAATTGCACTCCTCCCAACCTGTAACTATTTCTGGGGTTCCTGGCTCCCAAGTGCATGACTTTGCACTTCTTGGCATTGAACCCAAGTTTCCATGCATTTGACCATCCCTCCAGTCTTGCCAAGTCATCCTGGAGTACTTTGCCACTTCCCCCATCCGTTTCCACACAGATCTTAGTGTTGTCAGCGAAGAGGCTGATCTCTACTTTTTACCCCATTTGAAATGTCGGCTACGAAAATGTTAAACAGCACTGGTCCCAGCACTGAGCCCTGTGGGACTCCAGTTGTTACTGCCCTGGGTTCTGATAATTCACCCTCCAATACTACCTTCTGCTGCCTATCCTGTAACCAGTTCTTGACCCATCTAACTGATTTCCTGCCCGCTCCCAGGTTGCTCAGTTTGCTGGTCAGCCTACCATGTGGCACCGAGTCAAAGAACTTGCTGAAGTCCAGGTAAAGGACGTCCACTGCATGACCCTTGTCCAGTGCCCAAATCACCTAATCAAAGAAGTCCACCAGGTTCATCTGGTAGGATCTGCCTGAGACAAACCCATGCTGTTTGTCATACTGGAGACCACTATCCTCCAGAAATGTTACCAGCTTTTCCTTGACGATAGTCTCCATTAGCTTTCCTACAACTGCAGTAAGGCTCACTGGTCTATAGTTCCCCGATTCATCCCTGGTCCCACTCTTATGGAGGGGAACCACATGAGCCATGCTCCAATCCTTGGACACACACCCCGTAACCAGAGAGGTGTTGTACAGGTCCTCCAGCGGCCCCACCAGGACCTCTGCCAACTCCCTCAGGACTCTAGGGATGAATTCTGTCAGGCCCAGGTGCCTTATCTACCCTCAGGGACTTAAGACCTTCCAACACCCTTTCCTCTGTGATTATGCCATCCTTGACTCCCTCACCCCCTACTCCCATCCCACCCTTCCCCTTAGGTATGGGCCCTTCCCTCTCCCTGCTGAATACTGAGCAGGAGCATTCATTGAGTACTTCTGCCTACTCTACTCCCTTTTCCACCCACCCACTGCCATTCTTGATCCTAACTATCTGATCCTTAGTCTTTCTCTTCTCCTGTATATACCTGAAGAAGTTTTTTCCACCTTCTCTGATCCCCATGCTAGCTCAGCTCTCTTGAAGCCTTGGCTGCCCTTACTATTTTGCTTACCTCCCTGGATTTCCTCACATATTCCTCCTTGTCTTCCTCTCTGTTGGATCTTTTACAGATTCTAAAGGCAGCCCTCTTTTCCCTCACCCTCTCCCCTACCTCTATGTTCATCCATCTTGGCTTCTTAGTCCTGGTTTTCTTACTCTGGCTCTTTACACCTGCGCCAGTGGTCTCAACCAAGCCCAGCTTGATGATTGCCCATTTTTGCTCGGCGTCCATATTAGGGCGAATGCTAGGTATGTGCCCCTCTAGTATATTGCCCATTCTGCCAAAGTCTGCCCTTTTGAAATCCAGGACCTAAGACTTTGTAGTGGCTGCCTCCTTAACTAGGTCGAGTGTGAACCACACTGTGTGGTGGTGGCTTCCCAACATCTGTCAGTACCAGGTTCAGAATGTTCCCCTCCCTAGTTGGCTCAGTTACCTTCTATGCCAAGAAGCCATCCTGGTACAAGAGGTAGCCGAGATGTTCCAATCTACCCTGGCAGATTGAAGTCCCCAACCACTACAGTGCTCCCTTTGCCACTAAGCCTCCTTAACTATTCTCACAGCTCCCTATCAATCTCCTCCTGAGCTGGAAACCTATATATTATCCCCAAACTAACCTTTCTACCTTTTGGGTTGTGTATTTGCACCCAAATGGCTTCCACCCTGCCTTCCTCCCCCTGCTCCTTATAACACATTATCCCTTCCATCATGTAGCTGGCTACCCCTCCCCCTTTCCCTTTTTCCTTGTCATTCTGGTATATTTTGAATCCTGGGATGGCTAGGTCCCAGCCATGGTGTTGGTTTGCCCATGTCTGGGTAATGGTGGCTATGTCCCTCAAGGGTCGGTGCTGGAGCCCATTCTGTTTAACATCTACGTTGGTGACATAGCAGAGGGACTTCAGGGGAAGGTGTGCCTTTTTGCAGATGACACAAAACTCGTTAACAGGGTGGATATCCCGGGGGGGGTGGAGACAATGAAGAATGATATAAGGTTACTGGAAGTGTGGTCAGAAACATGGCAGCTGAAATTCAATGCCAGAAAATGCATAGTGATGCACTTGGGAGGAGGAATCCAAATACCACATACACACTGGGGAGAAAATGGTAGCAACCATTCAGGAGAAGGATCTAGGGATTATAATTGCAAATGACCTTAAGATGGGGATCCAGTGCAGCAAAGCAGTAGGCAAGGCTAACCGGATGCTGGCGTGCATAGGGAGAGGGATAACCAGCAGAAGGAGGGAGGTGCTGGTGCCACTTTACAGCTCCATGGTGAGGCCACACCTGGAGTATGGGGGTACTGTTCTGGAGGCCCCATCTAAGAAAGGACATAGATGGCATAGAAAGGGTGCAGAGAAGTGCCACTAAAATGGTGCATGGGCTAAGAGGGATGGCACATGAGAAGAGGTTGAGGGAACTGGATTTGTATCCTCTGGAGATAAGAAGGGAAAGAGGGGACATGATTGAAACATTCAAGTATGTGAAGGGAATCAATAAAGTGGGGAAGAGCTTATTTACAGGGAAGGTAGATACAAGAACTAGGGGGCATGGACTGAGGGTGGGGGAGAAGGTTTAGGGGAAATGTTAGGAAGTATTACTTCACAGAGAGAATGGTTGAGCCCTGGAACAGACTGCCGGAGGAGGTGGTGAGTGCCAGAACAGTGGAGGGATTCAAGAGGGCCTGGGATAAACACAGAGGGTTGTCAAAGGGAGAATAAGGGGAATCTTGAGTGGGGGGTGACAGGTAAAGGGAAGGAATGGGCAGACTCGATGAGCCAGAAAGGCCCTTTTCTGCTGTCACATGTCTATGAATCTATGACTCTATGTCCACCCCCTCTTCCACCATCATTGCCTTCAACTCTGCCATCTTGTTCCCCAGGCTCCTAGCATTCAATGATATCACTCTCCATTGTGATCTTATCCCTCTGCACCTTTACCCTCCCCATCCCCTCTCCTATTTGAATTTGATTCCTGCCTTTCTGTGGGAGGAGTTCCAATGGACCCCTTCTCCTGGTGACCACCCCTCCTTGCCCCCCCCTTACCTAGTTTAAATTATAATTGTCTTTAATAAAACTGCCCCAATTTCTGCTTCAGTACCTGCAAGCCTTCCCTGCTAAGATGCAGCCTATCCAGCGCATACAGGTCCATGTTCTCCCACTTGTTGCTCCACCCCCTCCCCACTAATCCTACCCCATGGACCCACACCAATCTCCCAGCCATTTACTGAAGTCTGCTATTTTCTGCTTCCTGGCTGTACTCACTCTTGGTACTGGGAGAACTTCAGAGAGGGCTACCGACCTTCCCCCATACTGTATAGTTTTCCCACTCTATGTTTCTAACTATTCATGGCTTAAGTGTTTAGGGATTCAGTGTATAGGACAGGTACTTATAAAACCAATTTCCTAACCTTTTATGTGTCATCTTTGTTGCAATCAGTACGTGCCTGCAAGACAATATCAATGACTTGAACCACCTTACACTCTAATTCCCCTGGCATAACAATATTTCACAATATCCCAACAACTTTGCTTCCAGAATGCAAACACCAAGAAATAAATTCCTATTACTTTCAGTGTACTGTTACACAGCTTTGAAGCATACAAATACTGAAACACTTTCTAAACAAAGCATTCGAACAAAAGATGAGCACTGTAGATCACTGACAAGCCAGTGTCAGAATCCTGAATTGGAATCCTGGGTGCATTATCATGGGCAACTAGCCATCATAATATCAAAACGTACAAACACCTTCAATGACCCATCCACCACTAGAATCAATAAAAGTTCTACTATAACAGCCCTTATACAAACAGAGGTGAGAAAGAAGTAAGGGCCTCAGCCGAGGCACTTATTTCTTTCTCACCTCTTTTTGTGTGTGTTCCATAAACATGCATACCGCAATCCTGTGTGACTATAACAGTCCTTGTAGAATTAAAAAAAAAAGAATAAAACCTAAATGAAAAACTTGGGAACACAATGTGTAGCCTTGCGTACTTTCACCTACTTCCATTCACTACTACAGGCCAAAGCATGGCACTGTTAACGTGTGCGCTGTGGAAGCAGAACAATCAATCCTCCAGTTAGAATATGTGAGTGATGAGGCTTTTTTCTTCTGTTGTAATTGATCTGCACATTTCAGGGGACTGCTTTGAGCACAGTGTTAGCAATCTGGCATTAGCATTAAAAAAAAGGGGGGGGGGGAAGCATCTTTCACAAATAACTGAAATGCATTTACATCCGGGTTTTTGCTTTTCTGTCAGTAACTGCTTGATATTCCCAGAGGAGTCCACTATAAATAGCTATGTCAACTGGAAATTATTTTGGGTCCTTCCACCAGACAGTAATCTTCTTTGTGTCCAGATTGCTCTCCCGATAAATATAATTATATTTTCCTCTCATTACTGAGGCCTTGCATTAAACAAGCAAAACATTAGGAATGTAAGTGGAAAGTAAACTGTGAAGCAGAAGATCCCAGATTCTGGACACTTCTGTTTACCAATAACATTCAGAAAGCAGTGTAAAAATGAGCCGCTGCCGGATTTGCAATCAATAAGCATAACAAAATCATAGTTTTGATCACCCAAGAAGTCAGTCTAAGAGAACCCTTTCCCTTTGGCAGTTCATCACTTCCACATCATTACGTGGCACTTTTTATAGGGAACACACACTAAGCACGTCAAAATTGTGGTAAGCTACATTTATTTATTTAAAAGTTTTACCAGGAAGGCATACTGAGCAGAGTACTGCTCGATTCCAGATGCGTCCTGGTGGGCAGGAGCATAGGAAAATACATAATTACAGAGACAACATAATGCAGCAAAACGTTAACAAGAAAGGTTACAGAGGATATAGAGCATGTACATAACCCATGTGCTACAGGGCAAAATAAGCAAAAAGAGCAACCCTGCAACTGGTATGGTAGATATATACTACTGTGGTAGGTAGTTGTGCAAGGCACTAGAACATACACAAGTACAGTACAGTGCATATAAACCATCACCAGGAGATGTTCAGCTAATGTTAGAACAGGTCCTAGTCACGTGCGCAGGCAGAGGTAAAAAGGGTTTTGAGGAGGGAGTTGAGGTGCTGAGTGGGGGGGGGCATGCCAAACGTCTGTGAGAAGAGAGTGCCACAGTTTAGGCATGCGAACTCTAAAGGCTGCCTGACATGCCGTGGTGGCCACATGAGAGCCAGCCATCAAACGGGAGTAGACGTTTCTGAGTGGGTATGCTGCAGGGGAGCAGTTGTTAGAACTGAGGATAGGTAAGGTGGTAGGGACTGGGACCAGAACTTTGACATTAGCCTAGCGCAGTGGGATTGTCTCCGATCCTAGAGTGAGGTGAGGTCGAGGGTCTGGTAGAGGACACAGTGGAGAGAGGACAGTCGAGAGCGAAGCGACAAAAGGAGTGGAAGAGAGGGTCCAGTCTGGCTAGGGTGGACTTGTGAGCGACACTGCAGACTACATCACCACAGTCAAAAATAGGGAGGATCATTTTCTGCACAACTACATGGTGAGCCGGCAGAGGGATGCATCCACAGTTGTGGTATAGGGCACCCAACTTGGGATACAGCTTTTTGTGGATGGCACCTATGTGTACAGAAAAGTCAAGGTGCTGGTGAAGCCAGACCTCAAGGTATCTAAAGGAGGTGCAGACCTCTAATGGAGTCCCGTCCAGTGTGCGGAAAGTGGAGGTGGAGGGAAGCCGAGAAAGTCTCTGCCTAGTGCTGAAGGTCATTGAGACAGTTTTCTTGGCATTGCGAAAATTCTAGTTTGAGCGAAACCAAAGCTGGACAACACTGAAGCTATGCATGCCACGCAGCAGCCACTTACCAACACTGGAGAATGTGAGATTGAGAACTCCTTGTACTGTGCAACATTTCAGTGCCTTTTGCATCTCTCTCTCTCTCTCATACACACACACACACACACACACACACACACACACACACACACACACACACACATCTCTATCTCTTAGGGGAAGGGAGTGGCTAATGAAAGAGCTCAATTTTTGTGAAAAATAATGACTTTTTGTCAAACATTTAAGAGACTCGTGCCTTGTGATTCATTTGCTTATAATTCTCACTATATTTAACTGAAGTTTCAAGCAGGCAGGCATGGAAGCTACTGAAATCATGCTGTAGAGGGGAGGGAGTACAGTGTGAGCCTGCACTGGCAGCTGCAGGCCCTGCTGCAACAGGAGTAAGGCAGAGGGAATTTAGCAGGGTGGAATAGATACAGTGGGATTTTGAAAGATTTGACTTTTTTTAAGAACTGAGAGCTGGTGGTATAGAGGGCATGGGAATCCATATTTATTGCACTACTTTATTTTTTGCTCACTGCAGCAGGAGCAGGGCATTATTTACTTAGCATACTGGGAAAGATGCAAAGGGGTGCTAAAGGATTTAACTGACAACCAATCTGACTGATGAGGTGTGGGCACAGAAATCTATCTTTATTTTGCTTAATTGTTTTTGCCTGTAAATGAAAACTATGCGAACCAGACTGTTGCAGTTAGATACCAGGTCATCAGTGAGGGAGAGGAGGATGGTTATCAGAGTGAGTGACAAGTGTGTGTGTGTGTGTGTGTCTGCTGTCCTGCTGTATACAAAACATGAAGAAACGAACTGGAGGAGAAACTGGCTGTAGGGGTGTAGGAAAGAAGCAGCGACAGGTCCCAGTTCCAGCATTAATCACTTCTGCAAGTGGTGGTGGTGGACACGAAGTGGGGACAGGGACTTTGAGTCTTAGTGGTGGACCAGGGGCTACTGACAAGAGGTGGATTATGGCTGGGCACATTATAGTATGGCCAAAGTATCCATGGTTCATTAGTCCCCCAAAGGTGTACTGGTTCTACTCCCACTGCAAGCAGCTTTCCCAGCAGGTCGTCCTCATACCTGGGCGAGAACAGATTATAGAAATCTAACGTCAGAAAAGGACCTCAACAGCCCATCGAGTCTGCCCCCTTCCTCGCCCCATCCATAAAGACAAGTCTCACCCTCTGTCTGTCTTGTATGAACAATGCAACATTTATCACCACTGGGCATAAACAAATGCCAGTCCAAACTGAAGCGCTATATGATATCCCCCTGCACCCAAATCACATAGCAGCACCACCACCTGATCCAGTGCTACTGCTTAGTCATCGCCTTGCAAGGTTGCGGACAGTGACCGATTCCGGCACAGACATTACAGGTATCCCAGTCAATGTCACGTAACCGGTCTATGTGCAAATACTGGCTGCTCCCAACCATTCAATGCTTTGAAATACAGTACAAATGAAAGCCACTCCATAAAACCAAATACAATCCCTATACCATCTTCCTTACTGCAAGGTCCCAGTGACGTAAAAATATTTATAACAAAAAACAGTGCTCACTGGTCCAAACAATATGATGGCAAACAACCTGCGTAATTATGCTTCCTTACACAAAATATCTAAAGACCTGGATCTTTTCTAGGAGCTGAAACAAAATATCTCCAAGCAACAGTATTGTCATATCCTGTGGTGGCATTGGCATGTCATATAATGAAGGACTACTTATCAGTGCATATTTTTCTGTTCAGTTAATTTTCCTTTTCCATACTGCTTAGATGCCCTCAAAAATAATGGCTAACGAATTAACTTGTTGGGCATTATTACATTTGTTTGAAGTCAGCAGTTGTCAATTAGAGATGCACTGAAGTTTTAATCTGCTGGCACTAATTTGCAGGAATTTTCACTTTGTAAATTATGCAAATTTTCCAGTGGCCATACCAACAGTGCCATGTAAATTTCTTAATAAAAAAAACAACTAAGCAGCAATACAAATTTCCCTACACCCACTGCTCTGTAATGCCACCCCTTCCCGCAAACAACCTAGTCATATATCCTCTTGCCAATCTCATGCCGACATCCTTCTCCCTCCTCCCCCCACTGCTCTGGAGAATTTCAAAGTAGTACTAGAAACTACAGTGACCATACAAAAATCAATATACCCTTCCCCCAATCAGCATGCCAAACACATTCCCCCTGCCTCCCCCACCCGAGTTCCACCACCAGGTCAAGTCATCATAAGACCCCCACCAAGCCCCCCCTCTGGCCCACACTACCCTCCTCCTCCTCACACCAGCACCGGGGAACAATCTGACCTATAATACAGAAAACAGTCTCCCAGTATAGCGTGTCTGCTCTGTTCAGTGCGCATCTCAGTAAAGACCTGCATGAATGAATGCTGACATACTGTAGTTTGCCCCTAGTAAAACTTAACTGGTTGAAATACTCAGCCAGTCAGGTTTTACGAGAGACAAAAACATCACCATTCATTCATACACCAGCACCATTACTGAGATGGACGCTGAACAGAACATATATTCTGCCCATGGAGACCAATTTCCTTATTACAGGTCATATTTTTTTCTGGTACTGCTGGGGAGGACGGTGGTAGGGGTCTTATGATGACTTGACCTGTGGTGGACTCAGGTGGGGAATGTTTTGTGCACGGGTGGAAGGAAGGGTATATTGAACTTTAAATACTTTGAAATACACCAGGGCAAGGGAGGAGGGAGGGTGGTGCCAGCAGGGAAAGGGGGGGTAAATGTCTAGGAAGGTTTTAGCAGATGGGAAATGTAGGGAGGGGGTGGTATTACAGTACAGTGGGTGGGAGGAAGTATTTTTTATTTATACACAGACACAAGTGGTGTAGTTTTTCCCCTGTGAATTGGCCAAATTTGTGTTGCGAACTACGCTAATTGGCAATTCGCTATGTGAATTTTGCCAATTCCCCAGGCAAATAACTGCGAATTACAGTCACTGGTATGCTGAAATTGTCACAATTCGTGAACTTTAGCATGGGGCAAATTTCACCCATCTCTACTGCCAGCTTCTCAGCTGGGAGGCAGCCACAGAAATAACATGAAAACTTAGTACTGCAGTCTTCCTGTATTTGTCAAACAGTGACGAGGCACAGCAAATTTTAACTGGACTTACAAATAATTGCTGGCTGGTTCCAGAAAATAGTTTCCGACACAAAACCATGTTGCGACAAGAATATGTGCATTCCAGTTAATCAACTCTTTACAGTCATTTAAAGTACAAGTGTGACTTTTTCACATTCAGTTCTGGGCTTCATAGCCAGTTTCCCTGCACGGCGATAGTCCTTCTGTGCTGTGCCAAAATTATAACATTTAATACTGTCCTATAAGGGAGGGAAGGAATCATAACTCTGGCTGAACTGCAGGTCAGCTGATCCCTTTCCACTTCCGTCGTCCACCTGTTGCCTCTCGCGGTTCAAGTTTTGTAACCGAGAGAGCGTGAGGATGTGCCTCACTGAAGTCTAAGGGGCTAATTTTCAAATTGTTTTGGCAGAAGTTTAGGAAACCTTTGATGAAAATGAGAGCCATTGCTCAACTAATAGGATCCCTATTAGTTGAGAGGTGGTTGCTTAAACTTCTGTAAAAACATTCTGAAAACGAGCCCCATAGGCTTCAATTGGGCATGCCCCCGCACTCTCTTGGGTTAGACGTCACAAAATGTCGGAGCTCAGGGCGGACCAGGTGGACCGGGAAGTGGAAAGGGATCAGCTGACCAGCTTTTCAGCCAGAGTTAGGATCCCTTCCATCCCTTACAGGACAGTATTACATGTTATAATTTTGGCACAAATGGACTATCGCCACGGTAAGGCAACAGGCTGTGATGCCCAATAGTGAACGTCACACCTTTAATTAAGTACAGAGTTTCCCATTAAAAGAAAAATGATAACATTCTGTAATGAATTAGGACAAACTCAGTTTTTATACAAAAGAAGTTAAAATATTCTTTGTGAGCTGACCCAATTGCATTGCGGTAGACTTACCACCTGCTGCACCGTCGACCCAGGTTTGGGACTGGACTCTGCTTGTTTGGATCTGGCTGGGGAAGGGAGGATTAAATGTCCCTTAGACAATTCTCCTCCATCAGGGAGGGTAGTAAGCATGTTCCGCTGGTTGACAGCCAGCTGGAGGAATCTGAGTGGCAGTGCAGTGGGACCCCATGAGAGAAGATCCCACACACAGATGCCAGGGGTGTCAAGAGTCATTCTACATGTTTGATTCCAAGAAGAAGAGTACACAATGGGGGGGGGGGGGAGGTATTAACAACAAAAATGGAAAGGGACCTGGGGGTAGTCATATCAGATGATCTAAAGGGAAGTAGGCATGTGAGAAGGCAGTAAGGATGGCTGGGGGGATACTGAGATGTATAGGGAGAGGCATCGCCAGTAGAAAACAGGAAGTTGGTATCTCTCTGTATAGACAGTTGGTGAGACCCCATCTGGAGTACTGAGTGCAGTTCTGGAGACCCCATCTCCACAAGGACGTAGACAGGATGGAGGCAGTCCAGAGGAGGGCAACTAAAATGGTGCAGGGTCTGCGAGAGAAGCCACATGAAGAGAGACTAAAGGAGCATGATATGTATATGCTCGAGGAAAGGAGGGAGAGAGGGGACATGATAGAAACTTTCAAGTACCTCAAGGGGACTCAACAAAGTCCAAGAGGGTAGCATTTTCAGAAAAAGAGATTTGCGAGAACAAGGGGGCACAATTTGAAGACGGGGGGGTGGCTCAGGGGCAATGTGAGGAATCATTTTTTCCACAGAGAGGGTGAACACATGGAACAGCCTTTCTGAGTAGGTCGTGGGGTCAAAAACAGTGGGAGAATTCAACAATGCACAGGACAGACATAAGGCAATTCTGGTGGGGGGTAGGAAGAAGTAGACTGTTGGTTAACTAGGATCTGCAGCTTATCCAATAGGTAGGGAAATGGGCAGACTAGGTGGGCCAAGCGGCCCTTATCTTCCAACAAAGTCTATGTTTCTATGAGAAAAAAATGGAGGAAAAAATCCTATCACTTCTTGATGATGGCCCCAACCCCCCCCAGCTTTGCATCAGTGACTGGGCACCTCTGACCAAGTCCTGTGGCAAGGACAGCAGAGTAAAGATAAATGAAGCTAAGTCCCAGGGATGCTAGGTAATAAGGGTGGGGGAACAGTCTAGACAGGCACAGGTGGGTGCTGAAAAGGAGAGAACAAGACACTGAAAAAAAGAAGGTTTTGTGCATCTATGCTGTATACTCCGCAACTATCATCCTTCATGGCTATAATCAGCAAACTCTCAGCCCCAGGAAACATGACTTTTCTATGGTACAATCAGTATTTAACTAACACTGTAATGCATTCCCAACTCATTAACAAACTATAAACACAAAACATTTCTAATTGACTCCTGAGAATATTCAGTATCACTGTCAACATAAAAAAGGAGAACATGCAAAGCACAAACTCTTAAAACTCACCGTCACTTCTGCTGCTTCACAGCACATTGACAGCCAGTTTCTAATTCATTTACATACACACTGTACTGTACACTGTGTGGCACAGTGCACAAGAGTACATGCAGCCATCAGCTGCCTTCTCCAATTTTTGTTCCTTCAGGACTTCCACAGGCACAGCAGCCCACCCATGGATCCCCAGTGACACTGTGGATGAGGGAGAGATGCATGCACCATCCATGGTCTACCACAGGGCTCAATGCAGAAACACTCTTCTGCCCTCACCCAGCCTGGAAGTGCTGCTCTTGGTGGCCATGATCTACCATATAGTGGAGACACCAGGTTACACAGATACATTAAGGTTTATTCTGGTAACATGACTTGCGATTCCCAGGACAAGGTTAAGAACTGCAGGCGACAGAGCATTTACTGTCGCCGCTCCCGTCCTGTGGAATTCGCTTCCTATAGTTGTTAGGGAAGCCCCGTCTGTTGAGGCTTTTAAGGCCCGTCTTAAGACGTTTTTATTTGATCAGGCATTCCCTGACTATGTTTTATAAGCTTATATTGTTTAATTTTTAATAAGGAAACAAATTGTGTAGTAAAATAAGGTTTTAATTGTTTGGAGTTGTATATTTTGATTGTATGGTGTTGTGTTGTACTTATTTGATTAATGTACGGCGCCCAGAGCCTCCGGGATGGGCGTCTTTTTAAATAAAATTTGCCTTGCCACTAAAGCTGGGTCACTGAGGCAACCCATGTGTATGATTCTTTTACGTATCATTTCTGGCTCACTTTATAATCAGAAGTGAAATATGATAACACGCATTAAGGCCATGCAATGCATGTATTTTGATAATTTACGTATGACTGCCCAATTGCAATTTACCATCTACTTTTCAGTGGTGCCTGATTTCGACTGAATTATACAGCAGAGAGAAAGGAAACACAAACAGGGAAAGTGGCATGCTAATGGCCACAGAATGAGACATAGGTGGGATTTGAACCACTGATCTCATGTTTCACAGTTCAGTGCTCTAGGCTCTAAACAACATCATGTTCCCACATAAACCCCATGAAAAAAGAAAAATATTTTATTGCAGTGCTCAAGGCTAATTTCGTACCCTCTCTACTTTAGAAGAAGATGCCAGCCTTATGCTGTTTATTGGATCAGGAGATCCAAAGGTTCAGCACATTAGTTTTCACAGCACAACATGGTTAGCTGCTGGCATGAAGCTTCCTGCATGTGTGAAGATTATCTGTGACTAAATTAGTTCCCTTATGCTATTTAACAAAATTAGCTTTACTGTAAGTCTGGTAAAGAAACAAAAGCCCTCATTATTTTTCTCACCATAGTATTGATTTTTGAGTTCTGTTCCTATTATCAAGCAGTATGCAACCACCCACTACATCTCTGTCTGACACCTCCTCAACCCCATTCCGCAAAATATGGCTCTTTTAAATACATGTACAGATTTTACTTCCACCCAGTCTTTTACAATACTGTGACTTTTGACACTGTGAGAACAAAGCTCCCAAAACACAGCTGTGAATCAAAAGGCCTGTTACCATGGCCTTCCCCTGACACAAGCACTGGATTACAAAGGTGCTGAGAAACCTCCTACACCAAATTGTGTGTTTAGACAGCCCCCTCTCAGTACTGATGTCAGCCGTGCTGGGGAGAGGCCACTGAGTGTGGGTGGAGCGGTCAGTACCTTGGCGGCACCTGCTGAAATCATTGGAGCCAGTGGTGCAGCCTGTCCACATGGCTGCTTTACACTGCTCACTCCTGAATGCATCCCCAGGTCCACAGTGGCTCCAGGAGAGTAGCAAGAACTGCCTTACTGCTACCAGGTAAGCATCCGCACACCTGCATTTGCACCACAGCAACATAAGTGCTCCGGATGCTGTGGTGCAAATGTAGCCATGTAAACAGGCCTGAAGACTGAACAATTAGAGCCAGTATTAATAATTGCTGTATGGAAGGAACAATACAAGGAGTAGTACAGTCAAAATGTACAAAAAACATTTTATGCAAATTGTTTTGATTTGTGTGTATAGTCCTAGTGTGTCCTTCCCTTTGTTTGTTATCAGGAGTTTTCTTCTAAATTTGCCTACTAGTTTAATGACCCCTAGGGATCTCCATGTTTGAATTTTGTATTGCTCTTTTTCTTCTACAATGACTCCTGTCCCATGTGATAATGATGCTTCCAGGACCACTGATTCAGTGATTGAAAGCTGCTGCAACAGCAGTATGCTGTTAGGGGCCTGATGTTCTGACCTCAAATACAAACGGGTTACTCACCTGTAACGGTAGTCCTAGGAGTGGTATATGTTGTTCATCCACACTGTTTGGCATGTCCTTTCCCTTTAAGAATCTTGCCGGAAGGTCTGAAAGCTGGCTCCTCCTACCCACCTGGGTGGTACATCCCTTGACTCCGCCCCTTGATGCCAGATCTTGCCTGCTGGAAGCAGAGGGTTGTGCATCAAAGCCAGGGAGGTCGGGTGTGTGTGTGTGTGTGTGTGTGTGAATGAACAACATATACCACTCCTATAACTAATGTTGCAGGCGAGTAACCTGTTTTTCTAGGATCGTGGATATGTTGTTCTATCCACACTATTTGGCAGACTCCTGGCAGTTCTCCAGGAGGAGGGAGGCAAGGCACACACCCCTAGTTACGGAACAGAGATTGGAGAACTGAGATCCCAAAACCATCATCCCAGCATGACTCTAGGTCGATGTAATAATGGGAAATGAAGGTGTTTGCCGACTTCCAGGTAGCAGCCCTGCAGATGTCCTGGATAGGGACATCCCTAGAAGCAGCCACCAATGCAGCAGTATTGCAGGTGGAATGAGCGGTTATCCCTGTGGGAGGCTCCTTGCCTGACAACCGATAGCAGAGATCAATGCAAGATGTAATCCATCTGCCAATTGTCCACTTGGCTGCAGGTCGATCAGATGCAGCCTCAGCACAGGTAACAAAGCTGGCGAACCGCTCCCTGAACTTCAGCTGTACGCTCCTTGTAATAAGAAAGTGCTTATCTCTGGTCCAAAGTATGGAGATTGTACTTGGCCTCAGAGGTGTCATTGGGGTAGTACACCAGCAGAGTCACCCTCTGATTCAGATAAAATTCTGATACAACCTTTGGAAGTAACTTCAGGTTGGGGCACAGGACAACCTTGTCCCTGTGGAAGACCATATAGGGAGACTCAACAGAGAGTGCCTGGAGCTCCCCCAATCCTTCGGGCTGACATGATAGCCCCCAGGGAGGCGGTCTTTCACAACAGGCGTGACATCTCACTCCTGTGCAATGGTTTGAATAGCTTGCCCATGAGCTTTGCCAATACCAGCAATAGATCCCATGGTGGTGGTGGTTCACACACCAAAGGGGAAATATAGTTGAGGCCTTTAAAGAAACACCAGATCACCTACTCCTGTGCCACCATCTGCTGACCGGCCCACGCCTGGTAAGCAGAGATGGCTGCCAAGTGCACCTTAAGGGCCATAGATTGAAGCCCCCCCTTTGGAGAGAGATCAAATGAAGTCGAGAATGCTAGCCACCAGACAGGACAAAGGGTCCATGCCTTTGCCCTGACACCAAATGGAGAATCTCTTCCATTTGAAGGCACAGCACCTCCTGGTCGCCGCAACAACGGTGAGACATCTTCGGAGAGACCAAAAGCCTGGAATTCTAGCTGCTCAGGAACCAGGCTGTCAGGTGTAGGGACTAAAGGTCCTGGTGGAAGACTTTCCCCTAATTGACTGAGATCAGGTCTGGGCATGCTGGAAGATGCCTCAAGAGCCTGTTGCTGAGGCTGAGGAGATTGGGGTACCAAAACTGGCGAGGCCAGTCTGGTGCCACCAGGATTACCTGTGCCTTGTTCCTCCTGACCTTGAAGAGCACATTGTGGATTGAGTGAAGTTATAGGAGAGGCCTGGGGTCCATGGCCTCAAAACGGCATCCCTTCTGCAGCGAGCCCTGCTGAGGGGGGCAGGCATGAAACAGCCTCAGCTTTGTGTTCTCCCTGGAGGTGAACAGGTCCACCTGAGGGGTGCCCCACTAGGAGAACAGGCTGTGTACTACGTCCGGATGGAAAGACCACTCATGGGACACCTCGCCCACACGGCTGAGGGTGTCCGCCACTGGATTTGAGGCTCCTACCACATAAAAGGCTAGGAAATCTGCCTCCAGTCGACTCACGAGGGTCCAGATGTGGAGCACTTCCCTGCACAGAGGCTGGGAGTGCGTGCTGCCCTGCTCATTGAGATAGTACATGGTCATGGTATTGTCCGTCTGAACCTGCACCACTTGACCCTGAAGGAATGGAGCGAATGCAGTCAGCACCAGCTGAACTGCTTGGAACTCCAGCAAGTTGATATGACATCGGGATTCCTCAGGGGTCCAGAGCCCATGGACTCTGTGATTCTCCATGTGGGCACCCCAGCCAGAGAGAGAGAGGCATCAGTCATAAGGGGCGCATAAACGGGATCCCCTTCTGCAGATGTTCTATGGCAGTCCACCACTGGAGAGCATCCCACATCCTCCGGGTCACAGTGACAAGCTGGTCAAAATGACTGTGTCGCTGAGTCCACTGGCTGGCCAGCTCCCATTGAAGGGGGAGCATATGCCACTGGGCCCATTTGACAAGGAGGTGCAGGCCACCATGTAACCCAGAAGGTTCAGGAAGTCCCTGGCAGGATGCAAGTGCTCAACCAGAAATGATTTGGCAAAGGAGTAGAGAACCTCCACCCTGTCCGCCAGGAGCCTGGCTCTGACTTGGCAAGAGTTGAGCTCTGCCCTGATAAAGCAGTTCACCTGCAAAGGTATGAGTTCCATCTTGGTCTCGTTGATGAGGAGACAAAGTTCAATGCAGGTCTGAAGGGCCAGAGCCCTGGACCTCTCCACCCCAGTTTGGAGGGATCAGCTATGAGCCAATTGTCGAGCTAGGGGTACACTCTGACCCCCCCCAATGCCGGAGGTGGACCACCACCACTGCAATGCATTTGGTGAAGACCCGGGGGGGTGATGACAGGCCGAATGACATGGCTTGGAACTCGAAGAGGGCTCCCTCTGCTTGGAAGCAGAGGAACCTTCGGTGTGATGGACAGATCGGGATGTGAAAGAATGCGTCCTGCAGATCCAGTGAGCAAAACCACATGTTCTGCTAGAGAGATGGTATGATCTGAGACAGAGTTACCATCCTGAAGGTGCGAGACCTGAGAAATTGATTCAGGTCATGCAGATCTAGAATGGGGTGTCAGTCCCTCATCCGTTGGGTTGACAGGGGGATATGCGACTCTGACCACTACCTCCTTGCGGAGGAGTTGGGCGATGTTGTCTTGGAGAGCCGACTGAGTATGCACAGAAACCAATTCCTACCATTGGGCACGGGCTTGGCTTGGTGGGTAGTGCTCGAATTCCAGAGGCAGCCCCTGGCCGACCACTTCCAAGATCCACCTGTCCATTGTAACAGTGGACTAGGCGGAAAGGAAGTGGTGGAGCTGGCCCCTCACGAGATGACCCAGAGTGTGCGTGATGGGTATGGGGTTGGCAATCCCCATTCCGTCACTGAGCAGGATTGGCGGAGGAGGATCCAGCTTGGGGACTGCCGGGACCTTTTCCTCGGGACTTACAGGTTGCTGAGGGCCCTGGCTTGGGCCAAGGGCACCAAGATTGAGCCTGCTGCTGTTGCTGCTGCGACTGAAAATGGGGCTGCTTGACTGCAGAAGCATAAGGCTGAAGAGACTTTCTCTTCTGCTTTTTAGAACCCTGGGATTCCTTCTGGGCAGAAGTAACAGAGTCCAAGGTGGCACTGGACTTCTCTATGCGCTGGAGGTTACCATCCACTCTTGGATCAAACAAATCAGTGCCCAGGAAGGGAACCTCCATCAATTTGTGCTGAGTGTCCACAGTAAAGGTCGAGACTTTCAGCCAGGCCCTGGGACGCATGGCAACCACGGCCGCCTCTGAGCAGGCGCAAGAATCCTTGATGTCCAGAGCCATCTGGAGTTGCTGTTTGGCAACCACCCAACCTGGTCACAGACCTGCTTGACTGTGGTCTGGAGGTCTGCTGGGAGATGAGGAAGAACCTCATCCAAAGAGTCCAAGAGGGTATGAGAAAAATGTGCCATGATGACGGCCGAGCTCGCCTGATGAAAGCCAAGCAAAGGAGGCAGCATAGACTTTCCTGGCATAATGGTCCAGTTTCCTGGACTCTTTGTCCGGGGCTCTATCGGTGCATCCCAAATTACCTGAGCACCAAAACACAGACTTGGTCGCCAACCCCTCAAGAGAGGGGTGTTCTGTGAATCCAGACAGGGAGCCAATGGAACCGCATTTGTGGGCCATCTGGGTGGAGGGGCACAGGGCAGGGAGGGGTCAGAAAGGTTACAGCTGCAAGGCCAGGCCAACAATGGCTTTGGCCACAGGAAGCCCCTGTCAGAGAATCCCCTTTGGAGGATATCAGTGAGGGGATATTTGGCCCACTTTTGAATGGGCTCCAAGGACATCCCCGTTGATTCGGAGATGAGACGGAGGATGCCCATGAAGGATGTGAGACCTTCCTCCATCAAGAGACTCCCAATGGATTTTTTGTCCAAAGGACAGGGATGCAAGTTGGAGTCCTCAGACTCAGAAGAGTCCGGATACATTGGCCAACCACCCATGCCACCTTCGACCTGTTGGGGGTGGTCAGGTGCGAGGGTGACAGACAGCCTATGCAGAAGGTCCTTGACGGGCCGAGGCTCCTTGGCAGGAGCCACAGAGGGAGACTGCTTAGGTGGCAGCTCCACCAGAATCGATGGAGAAGCTGATTTTGGCCCAGCCAGGAAGGTCTTCACCAGCTCCGCAGGTAGAAGGGTGGAGTCGACCAGCTCTGGAGGAGTCGGCATCGGTATGGAGGGTGACAACCAAGTGATGGCTGGTGTGGAAGAAGTCGGGGTAGATTCTAGACTGGCCATCATCAGCTGTTGCCACATTAAGTCTTCGTAGTGTTGACACAGCTTGCGTCGAAGCCTCTCCTCTTCCGAGGAGGACGAGGATGAATGGTGGCGCCACCACTTTTAGAGTGCCCAGAGTGATGCTTATGAGATTTCTTCAGCCTATCAGTTGAAGGAGTCAAAGACCTTGACTTTGACCATTGGGGGGACCGACGGGGGTGCTCAGAAGGAGTAGAGGAGAACCGCGGCTCCTCCAGGTCAGGGAGAGGGACCATAAAGAGGTTCCCAGCAAGCTGGGTCTCCTCCTCAGTAGGACCGGTCAGGACCAGGGTCCTGAAGAAGGAATTGTCGGCCTCATCAAGTGACAATGGGTCAACGGGGTCGATAATATTGACTAGATCGTCATCCCATGTCTTAGCCAACTTGCCTGACGGGGGTACAGTGAAGCCAGCGGCCGAGACCACAATCTCGACTGCAGTCAAAACAGCAGATTCCTGGGACCAAGACCTCTCTTGATCCCAAGAACGTTGTCGATGAGACAAATCTTCTCCCAACTCCTTGTCCTTTTTATGGGAGTGGGAGGTGTGCGCACCCGAAGGGCCCTCCTCTTTGGTCAGGAAAGACTGGCATATCTCCTTAAAGGAGCCCGAAAAGGTGGAGCCCAAATTGAGCGGGACGAAGACCAACATAGAAGAGGACCAATCAGCACCCAGAGCCGCCTCCTCCTCAAAAGCCTTCATCTGCTCTAATTGCTCAGCGGACCCCGAAGCCATGGAGACCCACCCAATGGGCTTCTTTTGATTTGACCAATGGGATTTGTTTCTCTGGTCTGCCGAGCTGAAGTCATACGAGACGATCATCCAGGACATTCGGCTGAAATGCGCGACAAAAGTTGCAGGCCTGGGTGTCATGGGCATGGCCCAGGCAGTAGATGCACAAGGCATGCGGGTCACTGCGAAACATCTTCTGCCCGCAAGGGCACCAGCAGAACCTGAGTGAGGACTTGTCCTCCATCGCAGTCATGATCGCAAAGCAATGCAGAGAAATTCGAACGAGTTTAATTTTAGGTAAATCCGAAGATTTGTTCACCGGGCCTACTCAACACGGGAGACAGAAGGAGGGAATCTGAATCTTCCAGTGGAAAGGAAGATCTGGCATCAAGGGTCAGAGATGAGGGATATACCACCTGGCTGGGTGGGAGAAGCCAGCTTTTAGACCTTCCGGCAAGAGTTTTAAAGGGAAAGGACATGCCAAATAGTGTGGATAGAACAACATATCCACGATCCTAGAAATACCTCTTTGCAATTCAATCTTTGTTTCCTAGGTATGTGTCAAGGTCTAGTTAGCTAGAGTAAATGTGTTTGTTTTTAAAAGATACCTAAACAACATTTTGACAACAAACTATTCAAACATCTGACTCCGTAGGTGACTAAAGGAAAGGCTGCTGTATTCATTAATTCTAAAACTACATTGACATAATTTACCTAAATGTGGTTCGAGAGCTCTTGAAAATTGTAAAATCAGCCTTCCAATTTAGAAAAAACTGTCTTACCAGCTTCCTAAAATAGCCGCCAAATGTGATGTGATGACATCATCTGAGCCAAAGTCAGAGATATACGGCTCTCTGTAGTGCTAGCTAGTTATTTTTTCCCTTTGTATAGAAGTGTTCCACCCAAATGGTCAAAACCACGTGCATTATTTTGTATAATGCACATGTTAGGCTATGGTTCTGTTCATTTTGTTTACTTTAACATGCTGAAAATGTGTTTTAATCCAACCGACTTTCTCTGTGGCAAACCACAGTGCAATACAAATCTTGAATAACCTGGTGGTCTAGTGGTTATAGTGGATCCAGGATGCTACAATGGGGGTGCTGGGGTGGTGTGCATGCTTAATATGCACTTTTTAACATTTTTATTAAACCTTTATATTTTCTGCTATTATTCTTTCCTAGTACGTTTTTGACAGAACCTACAAATGTAATCCATAGTTAGAATGTAAACATTTGTACAATCAATAAATCAGACTTCAACAAAGTGAAATGCAGCAGCAGCTGCAAGCAACTACATTACAAGGTGGGGGGGGGTTGCAGCCACACCCTTCACCACCCCCTAGAGCTACCACTGTTTTGTAGCAAAGTTCTTGTGCAGTCCAATGTTAGAGTTCATACTTTCTCGAAACTCAAATATATGCTTGTCTTGTCCTCTTTTTCCATGGGAAATAATAAGAATAATAGGAATCAGCATTTATATAGTGGTTTCATACACACTGTATCCCAAAGTGCTTTACAAGCAATACTAGACCGATAGTGAAGTGACTGAACGTATAGTGGCAGCTGTTCCATACACTAGTACCCACACACAGCCTTGGACAATTGCATGCACTGGTTTTATAGGATGGGGAATGTTGGCCAGAACAATGGGGTCAGGTAGTGATCAAGGTGCTGGCAGCCCCACATCTTATTTCTCACAGTAATCTGCTCATATTTTTCTCCTTCTGTCTTCCCCTTCCTTGAATATAGCAGTACCTTGCAAGAGTGGCCTTCTCAGTCCCCCTCTGGTATTCAGTCTTCACTATTCCTCCTCACACTGAAAACTGGTGAGATCATTACCCTTCTGCATAATGGATGCAAGTAGTACAGTTCCGGTTTTATTTTGACATATCAAATATAAAAATATCTTTCCAGTAAGTCAGGCTCAGATCAGCAGGGAACAAAGGGAATGATGGGCTTTCTTATCCTTGAAAGATCTAGGTTACCTTTGATTAGGCAATATTAAATGACAGGTGTGCACATCATTATGCACGTCATTTAATAGTGCCTAATCATAGGTGGCTTAGATCTTATATGAGTAGGAAAGCCTATTTTTCCACTTGTGCCATGCTGCTATGAGCCTGGCTTACCAGAAGATCATGTTTATTATTAATATGTAACTATAACACGAGAGACTGTACTAACCACATTCATGATGCGGAAGGGTAGTGAACACACCAGTTTTTTGGTGTGGGGAGCAGGTGAGAAGAATGAGTGACAGACAGGAATTGAAGAGGCCATTCCAACAGGGTACAGCTATATTCAGGTTAGTTGAAGACATGAAGGAGGAAGCTGAGCAGATCACTGTGCGATCTAAAATGTGGAGCTGCCAGCATTGTGCTCACTACCTGACTGTGGATGAGAGTAGCCAACAATGACACATACTCAGAGTGGCAGAGCTGCACCTAAACTGTTACTTGAATTCAGTGTAGGAAGATTATGGGGTGGGGGGTGGGGTTGACATTTGTTAGCACAGTATTGAGGGAGTTGTGTATAGCTCATTCAAGATTTGGAAGGGTGGTAGCCAGCCAACTCGCACTGTGGAGTACAGCACAAAAAAGTACTGGAGAAGAATTGCTGGGTAGGTGAGAAAAAAAACACAACAGGGAACTGTACATACTACCATCACTGTGCAGAAGGGTGGTGATCCACTTAATATTTACTGTGGGAGCAGAAGTCAGACATTGAGAATGTGAAATGGAGAGTGATTTGGGAGGCATTTTTTTAACAGTGCCAGCTTATGATGTGTATCAGTATAGGTGTGCACAACCCTCTGAGGTACAAGATTACAATCTGAGGTGTGATAATTCTCTTCATGAGACGGCAAGCTCATATGTGGCCCCAGGCAGTACTAAGGATAGGGTATGGATGGTGGGGTGTTCAGCAGAAGGCAGGCTAGGTGCAGGGGGTTTACATGGAAAAAGAAAGCCTTATTTGTGGATTAACAATAGAGCATGAGCTTTGGAACTGAACAAGACCGGTACTTTGCTGTGTGACCCTCAACAAGTCACTAAACTTCCTTGTGCTCCTAGGCCATACCTGTAAACAAGCTGTCAGCTTAGTGTGTCTCTCCTGGTTAACAAAAAAACAAAATTCAGTGCATCATATAACCACTAGATCATCAGGTATTTGAAGTGTAGTACTGTAATGCAGTCTGCCAAAGAAAAAGTCAGCTGAATTGCAAGACATTTTCTGCAAGTTAAAGTAACCAAAATGAACAAAATCATAACCTAACATGTGTACTGATCAAAATAATCAATGAGGTAATACATGGTGCTGATCATTCTGGTACAGCAATTCAAAATAAAGAGGGAAAGAAGAACTAGTTAGCACTATAGAAATATATGTCGATCTCTGTCTCTGGCTCAAATGATGTCATCATGACTCTTCACTTAACACACTTGGTAGACATCTTAGGGAGAAGCCAAGGCTGTTTTTTAAATGTGAAAGGCTGATGTTTAAATTTTTCAAAAGCTATGAAACTTTATTTATGTTATTTACATAAATGCAGTTTTAGCATACATGTAAACAGCAGCCTTTACTTTACCTCCATATGAAGCCAGATTTTGGAGTTTGCAGTTTTAAAATACTGCTTGTTTAGGTACCCTTTAAAGCATTTCATTTCATCAAACTACATGCAGCTATAAAAGGAACACAACTTACCCAAGGTCATCAATGTGATATTTAGTGAAGAGACTGATTCCTTTCAGAATATTCAACTCTATTTATACTCATGTGTTTGCTAAACTACAAATGTAGCCTTTAGTGGGTAACGGAAGTTACTTAAAATTGCAAATATACTGCTGTAAAATTCACTCTAAACCAGTACTTGCTGAATTAATGGTCCTAGATGCATCACTGTCACGACAGGAGGCACTGTAGGAAAAAGAAGAGCAATAAAACAGTCAAACATTGGGGCATAAAACAAGTAGGACAATTTAGAAAAAAAACTCCTACTAGCAAGCAAAGGGAGGGACACATTAGGACTACACACACACACACACAAACCAAAACACTAAACACAACATATGTTTGTTTTGTTTTTTTTTTGGCAAATTTTGACTGTACTTCTCCTTTAATAGGAAAAAAAACATCAGCCATGGCATCTAGGCTAGGAGACAGAACCAAGTCAAATCTGAAATGCTATGAGAACACTTTTGCCACCAATTCACAATAAACCTACTATGGCCTGAAATCATCTTTCACAGAAACATAATTTGTCATCATTAAAGGACTACCTGGCTCACCCAGTCTGCCCAGATGTCCACAGACCCTAACTGGTCTCCAGTGACCCTCCCATTCAAGGATTTCAAATGTGGTCATTTAAGACTAGAAATAAAAACCTCCCCCACCAAAGCTGTTCTTTACAATAGGTGATTTCCAGTGCTGGAATTATAGGTGGGCTTGCTAACGCTCAGCCTACACCCCCCCTTCCCCCAGCTCTAAAGTGAGCCCCGGTAGTTCATGCATCACTGTCATTGACTTATAATGGGAAGGGGTGTTCAATTTAAAGACAGCAACCTTTTGGGCCCCCTAGCTCCCAAAGTTCATAAACTGTAATTCTAACACTGATTTATACCCTAACTCATCCAGAACTGCGGTCCTTACCACACACAACACTTTTTATTACTACTAAGGCTGAATGTGGCTTTTACAAGAGCAGATGTCTTCATTGTTTAAGCTGTTTCCTGGGGAAGGGAAGAAAAGTCATTTCTTGAATCCGACTGTAAATCTTGCAACCAGTCAGCCCCCCCAATAAAAAAGAAACTCAGCCAAGAAAAACTCTGAATAAAAACAATTACACCTCATCTCTTAGCATGAACTATTCTGACTGCCATATTGTTTTGCTACTCAGAAGTAGGAGAATACTAATCAGTTTTAAACAGTGACTTACAGACTATAAGCCACTTAGATAATTACTCTTGCTGTTTGCAAGTTTGTGGCACTAAAACTAAAGGTTAATGTTAACTCACCTTTCC
Source organism: Neoceratodus forsteri (assembly GCA_016271365.2). Classification (NCBI taxonomy): domain Eukaryota; kingdom Metazoa; phylum Chordata; order Ceratodontiformes; family Ceratodontidae; genus Neoceratodus; species Neoceratodus forsteri. The sequence continues at coordinate 638,648,072 of CM028137.1, read as the reverse complement.
ATATTGGCTGCTTACATAACCATCATACTGTAGCAAATAAAAAAAATGTCAATATTTATCTTTAGAGATGTGCCGTAAATGCCATGTTTTAATTTAAAATGCTTCCCCTCAGCAAGGTCGTGAGAAAAGTCACAGTCTAGATTTAAGAAAACTAAAGCATTTTCACAGTGTATCACAGAATTCTTACCACAGCAAGGAATGGGATGGGTGAAATGGTTTGCAGTGCAAGTCTGCAAACCGTCTTTGAGAATGTACGTTTAGGTATTTGCACCAGTAACAGACCAATAATAGAAGAAGGAGAGAAAACAGTTTGGATTATGAACTATCAAACATTTACAGAGCCTGTCACAGACTGGTAGATTAGAGACTGGGACCAGGTGCACATGAAATGCAATCAGCCACACAAATAACTGAATAAGTAATGTAGCACACTTAAGCAGTTAGAGCATTGGACCAAGACATCTCAGAATCGCATCAATTCTGTTGACTTGCCATGTGACCTTATGCAAGTCAATTGACTTCTGTGTCTTAGTCCTCCCAGCTATAAAATCGGGGAGATGTAAGACGTCAATGTAAATGAGATGTGGCATCCCAGCTGTCCCAGATAAATATATAACCTAACAACACAATAGCCCGAGAGTCCCTTGGTAATCAGAAATTTGCTCAGGCTTACCTTAAAGATCCACAGCTCTGTGCATTCTTCATATCTACTGTCTCCACCAGTACACCACTTAACACCCTCTGGGATACCTGCCTGCTATGTCAACCATGTATTTACTACCTTTGATCTTCAGCGAGTGTCCTCACGTCCACGGGAGCCCACAGGATCAAGCATCTCTGTCCACTTTTTTTTTTAGTACCCTTGAATAAAATGGAGAGAATGACATCATGCCCTCAGGATGAACATGTTAAGGGCCTTCAGTCTTTTCTCACAGCATTTGTGTCCCCCCCCCCCCCATACCTTTGATCATTTTGGTGTCCTTGCACTGCAGCCTCTCAGCTGCCTCAGTGTTATTTTAGTATTGAGTAGCCCAAAACTGCACATGGTACTCAGGTGTGTGTCAGACTATATTTATGGATAATGCAGGTACAGAGACTTAGCAATATATATATATATATATATATATATTCATTGCAAAAAAATTGTTAATGCATCAGTTAAGATTTAAGAAACAAAAATAGGGAAATGAGACATTAGGGTTGATCCCCTAACACCCCACCGCCACCCCACCCCCATCCTCCACACACCAACAAGCATCGGGGTGTGCCATGGGGTTATTGGGCCCAACTTTCACCCCATTCCATGTGTAGAGAAGCTGACATGGTACAGCATGGGAGAATGGGGTGAGAGTTAGGCCTAATGACCCATGGAACACCCGATGCTTGTTGGTGTGGAGGATGGGGTGGAGTGTTAGTGTGTGGGGGGGGTTAGGGGCTGAACCCTAAGTCTAATTTCCCTACTTTTGTCACTTCAACTCTGATGCATTAACACATTTTTTTGCAATGAATGTCCTTACTTTTTGAGAAAGTGTAATGTAACTGGTAAATGATGTGTGTTGGTGGGAGCGCAGGGCCCCCAAGCTCCCATTTGTGCATAACGATATGCGTCTGTGGGAGCACGGGCCCTCTGGGTCCTGTGCTCCCACTTAAACATAATAATGGAGCTATACAGTAGACCTATAGGGCTGAAAGGAACCTTTGTAACACTAATTTGTCAATATCTCAGTAACCCTACAAGCTATGAAAAAAATTCCACTGCAGTTATAATCATGACTTCAAAACCTCCGCACATGCCTCGTCCACCTAAAAGCTGCAGGTAGCGAAAAAATCCGTATCTCGCATTGTTTCAAAGACATGGGCACTGAAAGTTGTTGTGTGTGCACAATGTTATCCTATGGGAAAAATCTAAACTTTGTGATGGCATATCTATGGAACCAATTAACTTTTTTACACCTAAACAGCATAATTCACATCTCTGGGACACCCCCTTTATACCCTGCAAATTTCAAGCCAAAAGACCAAACCGTTCATTTACAGTGCACTGGCAATTTTTTTAAATTCCTAATTCATGAGATGGCAAAATCCCTGTTCACGAAGTCAATCCCCGTTCACAAGAAATCCTTGATCATCAGATTTTGGCCATCTGGTCTAGAAGTCGCAAAAGAGGATTTTGTCAGCTTGCGAAAGGGGATTGGCTCGTGAAGGGGGATTTTGACATCTCGCGAACAGGCATTTAGTCAGCTCACGAAGGAAATAAAAAAAAATTCCCTTTCACAAGCTGTCAAAATCCTCTTTTGTGAGTCGATCTCCTTTCGCGAGGTGTCAAAATCCCCTTTTGTGAGTCCATCCTTGTTCGCAAGAAGGGCCATCTGGTCAGGAAAAGACAATCAAGAATTTTGTCAGCTCATGAAAGGGGATCAGCTCGTGAAAGGGGATTTTGTCAGCTCATGAAAAGGGATTAAAAAAAAAATCCCCTTTCACAAGCTGACAAAATCCCCTTTCGTGAACCGATCCCTGTTTGTGAGGGCCCTCTGGTCTCTATGTCATGATCAAGGATTTTGTTACCTTGCAAAGGGGATCAGCTCACGAAAGGGGATTTTATCAGCTCGCGAAAGAGGATCCGAAGCGAGTCACGAATGAAGAATTTCAAAGTTTAAAACGGCCATTTTTTGGCTGAAATGAAGGAAACCAAAGACATGGGTTTTTAGAGGGTGTCACCCTGAACAAAACCCATGCTTCGTTTGCAAAAGAAGTCAGCCATGGCAAACTACAACATTTTGTTTGGAGGAAAAAATGAAAACAAGATGGTGGCTCGTGAAAGGGGAATTTTTCCTCACCAACACAGATTTTATAAATCCCCTTTCATGAGGTGACAAAACCCTTGATCACGAGCCCAATCCCCTTTCGCAAAACATACACATAAATCTTAGACTGAACTGAGCATGCTCAGAACTCAAAAATTCAAAATTAAATAACAATGGAACAGATTAATATTTTTTCATCAAACCAATGCTGGATTGTTCTTTGACTGAACTTCTTCCTACCCTGAAACTTTCAGACCAAAATACCATATGGTGTGGCCACAATGCAATGCGCAAAAATCTGCAAAAAAAGGGCAAAAAAAAAAAAAAAAAAACTCGTTTTTTGGTGCTTCACTGCACGAAAACTGCAAGACCGACCAAAACACAACTTGGTAAATCAAGCGATCTACCATACAAGACCATGCATTCCAAATTCCGTGCAAATCCGTTGAACAGTTGCAAAGCTATTAAGGTGCAAAATTTGGGGTTTAACATTAAACTGCCTACTCAACCCTAACTATACTGGTGTGACTGCACCAGTATAATATATAATTATATATACACACACATATATTTTTATATATATATTATGGTAGCACGGTAGTGCTACCATAGTTAGGGTTGAGGCGCCATTTCTATGTTAAACCCCAAAACTCACATGTATATTTTAACCGTTATTAGATTTGGCTGAAATTGGAATACACGATCAAGAACCATAGGCCTTGGCATCTGCCAAGTTTCGTACCAGTCGGATACGGCTGCGGAGTTATTAAGTGTGATTTACTTGTGGCGGCGTTCGCTTTTCTGGAATTCTACGATTACGTGCGTACAGGTCACATGGTTTATCGACTGGCCGAAATCTTCAGGGACATTGCGGGGTCCCCAATGTGTCTTTTGAAGATTTGGTGAAAAAATATTAAGCGGTTCAAAGTTATTCAAAAAACAATTTCCCATTATAAGTCAATGGGAAAAGTTAACAAAAAGTTCAACACTTTCGCAAATGCATTTTTACTTTTGCAAATGGGCCTGTTACTTTCTCAAATCGGCCATTTTGTTTTCAGTTGGTGATTAGAAAAATGCTTGGCATTTAAATTTGGGACCCTCTAGCAACCTAATTCTTTTTGTATTCACCTAGTCGGACCCTGAGGATGCTAGCCATGTCTTTATTTGGGGTAAAACACCCCAGAAATATGTTTTTCAGACTTCTGGAAAAAGTACTTTCGCAAAGTACTTTCGTGCTCACGAAAGTGTCGCAAATGTTTCCGAAAGCTTTCGCAAATTGCGACAGTAATTTTCTAGTCTGTGGCAAAATGACAGCAATTCTTTGGCACTGCACTGCAAAAGAGCGGTTGGGAGTTTTGGGCTGAAATTTGGAAGGAACGCAGCCGACATCTCACAGATGTGCCTTTCAGTGTTGTACTGAAAAAATATTACATGGCAGAAAAGTTACGGCACTCCAAAGTTGACAGTTTTTCCCATAGGATAACATTATGGCGCCCGACGCATTACAGGAATCCTTTGGCACCCTGCTGCAAATAACGGTTTGGTCTTTTTCCTGAAATTTGGAAGGAAGACAGCCAACAGCCCACAGATGTGCCTTTCAGTGGTTTGGTGAAAAATATTACAGGGAGGCAAAGTTATGGCGCTCGAACTTCTTTTTCCCACAGGATAACATTACGTTGCTTCCGCGCATTCCAGGCCCGATTCTGAAACGTGCGTAGATACGGACTTTGTCAGAGTAAACTCTAGCCCCCTAATGGGGGCTAAGTACCAAACTAGCCAGGACAGTCATAAATCATACGACTTTTAAATTGTTTTTCTACATCGTACAGTGCCTGAGATATAACCTATTTAGCATTCCAAGTCCTCATTTTCTGCTCCGATACCCATTATTATGCATACATTCTTTGTACTCACCATCTTTCTCTATTCAGCTTTTGGGGAAAACCAGCCTGTGCGCTTACATTACTGTTACCATTGCCCTTTCCACTTGCGGTTCCATGCCCGTTTCACTTACCGTTGACGTCTACGCCACCATGTGCGTCATCCTTTGAGTTTTCATTTGCGGTTGCGTTTTTGTTATTTTTTGCCATTTGTGTCTACCGTACTGTTTCTCTTTCTGTTTCACTTTGCGTGACCATGCCCATTGACATTTCTGTTTGCAGGCACCATGTTACTATGTGACAAGACATCACGTGGCACACCGTTCCCATCTACGCCACCGTGTTCGTTACCCTTTCTGTTCTCATTCGCGCCTGCGTTACCTTGTGCACCACTGTTAGCGCTTCTGTTTGCGTTGCTGTTCCTGTTACTATGCCACAAGACATCATGTGGTGGGAGTGCAGGGCCCTTTGAGCCCCACGCTCCTGCCGCTGTATTACATTCACTATTTCTCGTTATCATTCTCAAAAAGAAGGGAAATTAGAGGCAAAAAACTCCGTTTAATGCATTAGTTAGGGTTGTTCCACAGCGACAAAAGTGAGGAAATTCGCTGTTAGGGTTGAAAACCCTAACTCAATTCACCCCCAGCACCACACACACACAGACACACACACATTCAAGTATGGGGAGGACCAAGTCAACACAACCAATGACAGACATCCAGCAGCAGGTGACAGAAATAACAAACAATTGTCTAAATGTACTACGAGACATCCCCATCCACCTGACCAGGTACTGCATGCTCAGTGGAGATCAACAGCAAAACTGAGGCCATGTACACCAAATGTACACATCTCTGATTACAGCTGCACACAACGTACCATACTTAGTAGTTGCATGGCCTTACCTACCGATGCCCCACACCAGACCACACCACATGTGGTGGGCCACCTGAGCAATAGAGTTCAGCAAAACCAAGGAGTTGTACAGGTATAATATCTGATTATAACAAGGGTTTGAGAAATGCAGCTTTCTAATTCACTGTAAACATTGTAACAGCCTTATGTTTAGTTTTTATTAATATACATGTAGAGCCTAACCATATGATGAACATGGTTTAATGTTTAAAAAACAGTTTTATTTTGATAGCAATAAGCCACTCCCAGGTATTATGTTAATGGTCAGTTTATCACTGTCTAGCGACATGTGGCACTCGGCTATGCCTCATTCAACATTAAGCCCCTACAGGGTGATTAACAAACCATTTAACATAACTGTTGGTCATGCCTTATTGCTTAATTGTCTTTATGAGTAGATACTCTCCTGTGCTAGGCACTGCAGCAGCTTTGCAACACAGTGTCCCACCCAGTTACACCATACACTGTCTAGTTACTGGAGAATGGCTGTGAATATGAACTCATGAAGATGAACAGTGTAACTTGATCATTACAGTCATCGAAACCCATTGTGATTATAACTGACAGAGTCAGTGATAGAGAATAACCCTGCTGTCCTAGTACACTTACCCATTGTGACTTTAAATCAATACTAAAGACATTCTGTTTATATCTACACTATACCTACTTGATTTCTGTTGTACCACAATTAACATAGTTATCACTTTGATAGCATCAGTGACAAAAGTGTGGCAAACCCAAACACTAGGCATACAGCCTGAGTATGAAACAACTGTTAAAAAAAATTACACTGTGTCCATAAGTGGCATAGATCACTCATTGCAACAATAGTAAATGTATCACTATTTGAATAAGTTAGTCATCACAGATGCAATGAGATTGTCTTTATCAGGTACACCATACTCAGTAAGTGCCTACAGGAAAATCTATCCTATATACATCTCCGATACAAGTACGTCATTGTTGGCTCAGTAGTGCTATGATATTTAGAAGTTGCTTGGCCAGATCCATGCAATTACACTGTTTCTTACAAAGAATACTTACTGCATCTTTAGTATTGAAACACACTGAAGGTCTATGTATGTACATCAGCAGTACACCTTCATCAGTAAGAATGCATCTGATACTGGCAGTATGAATTTCACAGCGTTGAACAGGCAATGCTTTTCCATACGTTTACATCAGCCTCTCTATCTTGAGTAAACCGTTGCAGTAAATGTACTAATATGTAAATCACATACTAAATGTAACACTACTTTTATCTTGAGCATGCTAGTGTCTTGTAGTTAATTTATGTACTTCTCTTAATTAATGTATACTCACTAGTGTTAAAACCTTTCTACAACTGTCATCATGCACCTTCAGCATTTATATTGACTAACGGCACAGTACCAGTTGTGGTGTGGAGTGGGGCATCGGTAGGTAAGGCTATGCAACTACTAAGTGTGGTACGCTGTGTGCAGCTGCAATCAGGGATGTGTCGTTTGGTGTACATGGCCTCAGTTTTGCTGTTGATCTCCACTGAGCATGCAGTACCTGGTCAGGTGGGTGGGGATGTCTCAGAGTACATTTAGACAATTGTTTGTTATTTCTGTCACCTGCTGCTGGATGTCTGTCATTGGTTGTGTTGACTTGGTCCTCCCCATACTCATGTGTGTGTGTGTGTGTGTGTGTGGTGCTGGGGGGGTGAATTCGGAGTTAAGGTTTTCAACCCTAACAGTGAATTTCCTCACTTTTGTCGCTGTGGAACAACCCTAACTAATGCATTAAACGGAGTTTTTTGCCTCTAATATATATATATATACATATACACACACACACACACACACATACATACATACATACATACACACACACACACACACACACACACAGTACCATCAAAAAGTCAAGGACCATGCAAGGCATGAATGTGCCTTAAATGTAAGTAGCATTTCAGGTTAGGTTATTTAACAGGTTTGGTTGTACTTTCCTATCAGTTTTGCCATGATACATAGTCACTTATTAGCTGTAAATGAAACCCATTCAAGTAAAGAAAATGCTTTTTTCCAGATGCACCTTAAGCCACATTAACAAATCATCATTTCCTGCAGTCACACGCTACACAGTCTTCATCCTCTGTACTAAAAGCCTTAATCAAACAATTGTCACAATGTTTGTGAAGTACAGTACTAGAAAGTAAAACATATTTTTTTGCTCTTCTTTTTGGTGTGTACTTCTCTGTACTCACTGCTTTTTCAGAATATGTTTCCCACCCAAAAAAGTTTACAAATGTATATTTTTTTTCTCAAAGAGGCTTTCACACAGTCTGTAAATATTTGTGCTGATGAAATACTTATCATTAAAGACTGAAAGGGCAAACCAAGCAACATTCACCAAACTTCCACAATGGTTTTCCAGCTACTTTTTTTCCAATTAAAATGAAACCACAATTAAATGAAAAAAAATGTGAGGTGCTGTGTGACAACTTGCAATGTATTTTATTTTCTTGAGTGTAAGTTTTTTCTTTTATTACATCTATATATCAACACAATTCTTCAGCTGAAGAGGGAAGTGTGGTAGAAATTGAAATTTACATTCCTCTGTAGCTCATGCCTAGGGGCACTCAGTTAGGAGGGGCCTTTGTGCGAGCAACCATTTCCTGTCCTGTAAAAGGTTTCTGTTTTGGTTAAACTTCAAAGGGCTAAGCCACTTTAATAAAAAAAAAATGTTTCAAATATAACTAGGGTCAACACCCTGTTGGTTTATCAAGCCATGACAACAAAAGGGCCACAATTTAATAAACAAATCCAGTTTGGAGCAGTCTGTGGAAAAAAAGTGGTCCACACAGATCAAAGGAATGGTCCAGGATGAGATTTCAGAGAGGCATGTATTATGATGCAGATGTCTGGCCAGGTGAAGGTATTTCTATTGTAGATTTACAATGGAAAGTTAGTTATGTTTGGGATTCTGACATAGCAGCATCATGGATTTGAGTCTACCATAATGCACCAGATCCCAATTGGGTATAAGCTTCTGCTTCTCTATTTAGAATCTAGATAGTACTGAGTAATGTTTTATTCCTGTGTGACCGCTATCTTTTTTTAAATGTGTTTATTTCTATCTCTGTAGAAGTACTGTATTATCCATAGTCTTTAGTGTGTATTATCCTGTAACATATACAAATATTGTAGAGTATTAAATGATATTTTTATATACATCATGCTTTCTGTGACTGTCATTTCAGGCAGAGATAATTAGGGGTATACTAACAAGTCTGAGATTCATTTCCAAAGGGACAAGCTACACTTACCATATCTAAAGCAACATATTCTCATCTCTGACAAATGGGGTGGGTCATTTGCCCTTTGGTAAACAGCACTGTACTATACAGTAACATAATACCCTACTATGTGATCAGTGGCTATAGTGGGATTCAGACCTAGAGATACCCCAAGTGAGAGTCATGCTGAGTGGTAGTAGCATACCAAGGTAGCACTTTTAGGCATCAAAAGTGTTGTGAAAACTGGTAGCATCCAGACTGAGTTGTGGGAGAGAACCAGCCTGTGACAAGTTGACATTATACATTTTTTTCTTACCCTCATTGTGTGATGCCATCAAAAACTACTCACGCTTTGCATTCATGGTTTATATGGTATCACCCAACTCGAGTGTGTAAACAAAATTTACAATGTACAACACCCCACACATCATTCTATATGTAATGCAAGAGATGATTAGGGAAAATACAAAATTATGGGAATTCCATACACACCATTCAAGCATAACCCTTGCACATTTGTGTGTTCCATCTTAAAGTCTTCCATTAATAATGGCAACACATGGAAATCAGGAATTTAGTACACCTTGAGGTAGCATACTGCAGAGCAAGTCAGCATGATGAGCAGTGAGTAGTATCTATAATAGGATGCTAACACAGAAGTAATATCTAATTTGTTTGTTTTCTGTGCACCACTCCAACCAGTGCAAGGCATCATGGATATGCAAATCCTTGTGCTGGACAGGCTGACAAGGCTTCACTGGAGCAGAAATCACCTTCTAGAAATGCTTATGTATCTGACCCAGTAGAGACAGAGAACAAAAAACCTACAGACCCCGGTTTCTCTTGTTGGGACTCTTCAGTGCAGTAGTTGTCTCAGCCAGAACCAACAAAGGCATCATTTAGGGATAGCCAGGGATTGCAGTTGAGACACTTAGGATTTCTTTGCACACCCCTATGATGTCCATTGCAACACCTAGTACCTCCTAAAACATGGTTTTCCTAGCATTTATTTCTAAATAGTGTGGTGACAGGAAGAATTCTGCAACCCCTATGATTCCAGTGAAGTGACACTAATGAGTACCAAGTCAGCACAGAGAAAATTAGGCATTTAGTGCACTCAGATGTTGCATAATCAAAGAGGCAGTTTGTAAGAATCACAGTATGCAGGATCCATAAAAGGATGATAGAAGAGAAGAAATAGCCAATGTGTTTGGTTTCTGTGCATCTCTGAATGATACAAGGCATCGAGAGTGTAGGCAGGCATACTCACTGTAACTATCCACGTACCAGTTTTATGTCTCTGTCCCAAATCATGTACCATTTTCTAATCATTATCCTCATGTGATATGAAGAAAAATGCCACCAATGCATTTTAAAGTGCTACCAGTTAACTGCTGTGACTGTTTAAAGGAGGGTATGCCCACCCAACAGCGACACCATTACAGCGAATGCATCAGTGCCAACAACATCAACAGTTCACTGTAATGGTCTGCCTGAGACCCCAGCTCTCTATGTCTCCTACTCCAGCACCCTCTCCCCAAATGACTTCCAGGCTAAGGTTGATAATCCTTTAGGTTGAGAGTGCGGATCGAGACAAAGCCCCCCCCGATAGATGGCCGGGGTCTCCAGTCAGATTTACGTCAACCACAATTTGCAGTAGACATAAATCCTTTGCTGAGATGATGGTCAATAACATAGTTGTCGAGCCGGCATCATAGAGCCCTTAAAGGAGTAGTACACCCAGAATTTGCAAAAACATATGTTGTGCAGAGTGTTTTCATTTGTGTGTGAAGTCCTACTGTGTCCTTCCGTCAGTCTGCTATTAGGAGTTTTTCATAAATTTTCCTGCTAGCTTTATGGCAGTTTTGCAACCCCTGGAGATCTCCATCTCAGCTAAATTTATTGCTTTCCTTGTTCCTACAATGCATCCTGTCTCATATGACAGGGATGTAGCCAGGACCATAGATTCAGCAGCAAGCACTACTTTACAGTCAGTTCACAACAGTTGAGATGGCTGTATTTTAAAAACCATACAGAGTTCAGCTTGCCGACTGCCCTCATTGTAAAGGTATTTTTGTTATGGACAATTGTGACACTGGCTGTGTATGTGTAATTCAAGATATTTACATTTGTTTGGCATGTCTACTAGACTAATAAAGTAAAAAGCAGCAGGCCAAGTATGGACCTTCGGGGGACTCCAAGGGAAACCTCCTAGCGGTAGAGACAGCAGCCCCTATTTTAGTGCTCTGTGATCTGCAGGAGAGGTAGTTATGGAATCACCTTATAGAGGTGGTTGACAGGCCTAGATATTGCAGCTGCTGTGTAAGAAGAGAGTGGTTTACTGTGTTGAATGCTTTGGTGAGATCAATAAAAATTGACCCCAAAAGCATGCCTCCATTCAGGGTCTTATGCACAAAGTCAGAGAACTAGACCAAAGCAGTTGACGTGCATGGCTCTTCCTGAAGCCATGCTGTTGTGTGCATTGAAGATTGTAGTTCTGCAAATAATCAGTGATTTGGTCAGCCACTATTTTTTCCAAAGCTTCTGTGAGGGAGGAGAGGATCGAGATAGGCCAATAGTTAGAGGTGCTTGTGCGATCCAACTTTTGTGAACAAGGGTCACTAGAGTGAGTTTTCAAACTGAGGGAATTTAGCAAGTGTGAGGGATTTACTGAATATTTTAGTGATGGGGGCAAGCACTTCTTCCAAGTTGAGAGCAACCATTTTCATGTCAAGTTTATTGCTCCCTTGTCTGGTTTTGCCAAGTACCTTTTTAACATATTTTCCTAGCCTCCTTGATGGAGAGGCATTTAAAATAGAAATTAGGGTGCTTCTATTCCATGCTGGGAGTGGTTTGAGGGGGTTCAGAGGCATTACTATAGTTCAGGGGTAGTACAGAGCTAAGGTCTGTAATAGGTTTACTGAAGGAGTCGGCAATGTTAAGCAAGTCTTGTGTGGTAGTCCCATTTATGTTGAGCATCGTGGGATGCTTTTCATCTTCCTTCCCTAACAGTTCCTTTATGTTCCCCTAAAATCTACTGCCATCACCCCATGACTGCTCAAGTTGGTGCTTACAGAACTTGGCTTTGGCAAGTCTTATAAGGTTAATACAATTATTTCTGGCTGCTCTATATCTCTGATAATCATCCCTCTTGCCTGTGTCCTTGGCCCTGCTCCAGAGGTTGTCCCGGTCCCTCATATGGTCAAGCAGTTCCCTGGTGATCCATCCATTATAGGATCCCCGGTTTTTTCCTCCTTCTTATCAGGGCAAGTATGTCACAAGTAGCACTGAACTTGCCAATAAAGACTGAAGAGCTAGGTCTATGTGCAGGATTTTGTTCAGTGACGTCCAGTCGATTTGGGCAAGTGCTGCCCTAAAGGAGTTAAGCAGGCCTCTCTTGAGGATCCTACACTTTCTATCAAGGCTTGATCAGCCTTCTTGATTTTATTTGACCAAAGGCGGGGTACAGGCAAGTGGTCACTTATGGAGTCTGGGTGAACTGTGACCCTAGATATCCTTGATGGGCAGCTGACCAGGACCCAGTCTAGGAGTGTGCTGTTTCCACTCTTGTAGTTGTGCCTAGTGGATTCAGTTACCAATTGTGAGAGGTCCAGACTAATAACCAGGTTCTTCTGAGGATGAATCTCCTTGCTGAGCCAGATAAGACTGAAGTCACCAGTTATTACGACTTCATGGTTAAATTTGAGCTGGTTCAGCACACCTCAATGACTTTTTCAAATCCCTCTTTTGCCTTCCTGGGAGGTAAGTAAACTGCAGCTATTGTGAGGGACTTGTGTTGTACACTGAATATTAGCTTAATGGCCAGCAATTCCTGGTCACCAGAGCTCCCAGACAAGGGGAGCAAGCACCCTTGGATAGTATTCCTGACGTAGATCAGACTCCCCCATCCCCTTTTACCAGCCAGGTCTTACCTGTATACTGCCTATCCTTGTAAGGAAATTACATTATCCTTAATTTTAGGGGTTAGCCAGGTTTCAGTGAGCCAGATTATGTCCAGAGAATGCATGTGCGTCCATGCTTGAAACGGTGTCCACTTTGCCAATAGGCTCCCAATATTCATAGATGCTATCTTCAGACCCTCTTGTTCCTTTCCTACCTTAGTCTGGGAGTTTGGAGGTCCAGGATTGGGATGCACATTCCCTGATAGCAGTAGTAGTAATACTACTGCCTTTTTTCTTGAGAGGCTAATCTATATCCTAGTCTTAATCCTTTTTAGGTACTGTTTGAGTGATTTTGATTGCAGTGAATTTATTGGGGTATGGTGGTTGTGATAAGGCTGACCCCAGTTGCTGGTTGCATTTCCATTGTCATGAGTAGAGTGAGGGATGCATTCAAAATACAGGTTACTCACCTGTAACAGGAGTTCTAGGAATGGTATATGTTGTTCATCCACACTGTCTGGCAGGTTCCTTGCCACTTTAAATCTTGCCGGAAGGTCTTCAAGCTGGCTCCTCCCACCCACCCGGGTGGTAAAACTCTCGGCTCTGCCCCCATGACACCAGATCTGCCCGCTGGAAGCTCAGGCTAAAGCGTCAAGCCGAGTGAGGGGTGTAGGGATGAACAACATATACCATTCCCTAGAACTCCTGTTACAGGTGAGTAACCTGTATTTCTAGGGACATGAATATGTTGTTCATCCACACTGTCTGGCAGACTCCTAGCAGTTCTCCTGGGAGGAGGGAGGCAAGGCGCACACCCCCTACTTAGGGAATAAAGACTGGAGAACCGAGGCCCCAAAACCAGCATCCCGGCGTGACTCAAGGTCGATGTGGTAATGGGTAATGAAGGTGTGTGCTGACTTCCAGGTAGCAGCCCTGCAGATTTCCTGGATAGGGACGTCCCTGGAAGCAGCCACCGATGCAGCAGTATGACAGGTAGAATGAGCTCTTATCCCTCTGGGAGGCTCCATGCCTGCCAACTTATAGCAGAGATCTATGCAGGAGGTGACCCACCTGCTTATCATCTGCTTGGCTGCAGGTCTGCCAGGTGCGGCTTCAGCGTAGGTGACAAACAGCTGGCGAACCTCTCCTGAATTTCAGCCATGCGCTCCTTATAATAAGCGAGCGCCTTCTAGGATCCAAAGTATGGAGCCTATATTCGGCCTCCGAGGTGTGATTGGGGTAGAACACCGGCAGAGTCAACACCTGGTTAAGGTGAAACTCCGACACCACCTTCGGAAGGAATTTCGGGTGGGGGCGCAGGACAACCTTGTCCCTGTGGAAGACCAGGTAAGGAGACTCGATGCAGAGCGCCTGGAGTTCTCCCATCCTTCTGGCTGATGTGATAGCCACCAAGAAGGATCTTCCACGACAGGTGAGAGAGTTCACACCTGTGCATTGGTTCGAATAGCTTGCCCATGAGCTTTGCCAGTACCAGCAGTAAATCCCACGGAGGTGGAGGTTCTCGCACCGAGGGAATGTGATCAAGGCCTTGAAAAGCGCCAGACCACCTTCTCCTGTAAGCACCGACTGCTCCCGCCCGCGCCCGTAAGCAGAGATGGCTGCCAGGTGCACCTTTAGGGTCGACGACCAAGCCCTTGACTAGAAAGGGACCATAAATAGTCCAAAATGCTTGCCAAAGAACAGGAGGAAGGGTCCAAGCCCTGCCCTGACACCAAATGGAAAATCTCTTCCATTTGAAGGCATAGCATTTCCTGGTCAACTCCTTACAGGACGCCTCAACAACATTGAGGACCTCGTCGGAAAGACCCAAGGCCTGGAACTCTAGCCGCTCAGGAACCAGGCTGTCAGGTGCAGGGATTGAAGGTCCGGATGGAACACCTTCCCCTGATTGACTGAGAGCAGGTCCGGGTGAGCTGGAAGCTGCCTCGGGAGCCTGGAGCTGAGGCTGAGGAGATCTGGGTACCAGAACTGGCGGGGCCAGTCTGGGGCCATCAGAATCACCTGCGCCTTGTCCCTCCTTGCCTTGAGAAGCACCTTGTGGATCAAGGGAAATGGGGGAAAGGTGTAAAAGAGGCCCGTGGTCCACAGCCTTGAGAAGGCATCCCCCTGCAGCGAGCCCTGCTGAGGGTGGGCATGAAACAGCCTCAGCTTCGCGTTCTCCCTGGAGGCAAACAGGTCCACCTGAGGTGTGCCCCAGTGGGAGAACAGATCTTGTACTACCTCCGGCAGGAGAGACCACTCATGAGATGCAGCCCCTATCCGGCTCAGGGCATCGGCCAGGGTGTCGGAGGCTCCTGCCACATGAATGGCTAGGAGATCGGCCTCCAGGCTGCACAAGAGTGACCAAATGTGGAGAGCTTCCTTGCATAGAAGCATGGAACGCGTCCCGCCCTGGCAGTTTAGGTAGTACATGGTCGTGGTATTGTCCGTCTGGACTCGGACCACTTGACCCCGGAGAAACGGAGCAAAGGCGGTGAGAGCTAGGCGGACCGCTCGGAGCTCCAGCAGGTTGATGTGGCATCGGGACTCCCGCGGGGACCAGAGGCCGTGTACTCGGTGTTCCCCCAGATGGGCACCCCAACCCATCAGAGAGGCATCGGTCGATAGAGAGACCGTCGGCTCGGGGCGGACAAACGAGATGCCCTCCTGCAGATGAGATGGAATGGTCCACCACTGGAGAGCGTTCCACATCTCCTGGGTCACCATCACTAGCTGGTCCAATGGATCGCAGCGCTGTGACCACTGGCTGGCCAGACCCCACTGAAGGGGGCGCATGTGCCAGCGTGCCCAGCAGGACCACGCTGGTACAGGCCGCCATATGAGACAGGAGGCGCAGAAGTCCCGGGCAGAAGCGCGGTGCCCAACCAGAAATGATTGGGCAAAGGGGTAAGAACCTCGGCCCTGTCCGCCGGGAGCCGTGCTCTGGCTCGAAGAGAGTCGAGCTCTGCCCCGATAAACAAAATCACCTGCTTCAGCTCGAGTTCAGTTTTAAATACTGCCAACAGTGTCCATTATCTGTAAAGTAACTTCTACAACGAAGAAGATCTTTATGATTTTTCTCATTACATTAGCGGACTGCTGATTGTGGGGGCTTTGCAAAGCACTTGGTAACAAGAAGATGATTTCTTTTTTCCTGCCATTGTGGTATGATGTGGCTGAGAACAGCCAGGCAGATCAGCAGCAGCAGCAACAGGTGATACAGAACTACAGGGCTGATCGGCGGGGGGGGTCTTATTTATTTTATTTATTCAGTCTTGGATTACGGTTCCACTATGCCGCGGCAACAAGAAATTTGTCGACCATTGGCACACCGACAGCACAACACCGCCAAATGGTGGTGTGCCATCGCTGGGGGAACAAGTGTTTTCTGTGGGGGATTTTGCCCTGCACCCTCAAGATTAAAGATTACTAACTCCAGTTGGAGTTAGTTGGGGTGGCAAATGGGTGTGGCAAACATCTCAAGTGCAGCAGTGTTCGAATACCTGGAGACCATCACAGCAAACTGCCAAAAATGTCACTGTGATGGTCTTCATGGTATTTGCATCGCTTCGCCGTCGGTATACCTTGGATTACAATACCTCTGAGCACATAGCAGCTCTTTTTACAAAGGTTCCACATCAGTGGGGAAGGGTGACAAACATACAATGGAGGCAAAAATATATAGTTTCTAGCAAAAACAGTCAAGCAATAATGACATACTTTGTATCTAAAAGTAAAACTATAGATTGGAAGGTGAAACAAGTGTAGCAGAGAGAAGAAGGTAATCAAGAGAACCCAGAAAAAGGAGGAGGCAGCCAAAAGGCCTTGTTAAACGTGTATAGATAGAGGTAGTGTGAGCGGGGTACTGGCAGTATGGGTGGACAAGGGGTGCTGGGGACAGAGAGGGGTAGCAGGTGAAAAGGAAGGAAGGGATGGGGATAGGCAGGGGATAGAGGGCTAGGCAAGGGATGTGAAAGGTCCTTCTGTTATAGTGAGGAAGTGACAGCACAAAGGTAGGTCGTACCCATAAGTGGTGGTATCTTAGGTGTAGCAGTCACATGAACTGTTAACTGTGAGATGCTGATGGAGCATGTTTGAATGGACCTCATTTTGGGAAGGTTGAAATATCTCTGTCTTCTGCTCAAGAAACCTGTTACGTGCTTCTTTTTCCCTTACATCATATTTTTTCAAGTTTGCTATCCCTTCCAATAATGGCCACCATTCCGCAGTGTCACGCTTATCATTACTATTAATCAGTGCTGTAACTGACAACAGACTTTCAAGCTCCTCCTTTTCTTCATCCACCTCTCCAACATGTGGTTCCTCATGCCCTTCTGTCTCTCCTCTTTCTTCCTCCAGTTCCATTTCCTGTGCTTCTACCCTATGCACCTCCTTCCCTTCTCCTTGCAAGAACTGTGTGCTACCATCTGTTTCTTCTCCTCCTCTCCATCTGCTGCCCCCTCCCCTATCTCAACACTCATGTCCCTTCTCTGACATATCCTCCTCACTGGCACTCCACAAAAACTGAATTTGGAGAGGTGCTGCAGGCTTGCTTTTACAAAACTGCAGGGTTGATATATCTTGCCTGTCCCAGCATTGTCCTTTTCTCTAACTGTATTTTCCCCCCTTGTGACAAGATAGCCATAGTGTAGGCACCAGACACAGTCTCAGTTTCACCTTTCTTGCACTATGAATGAGCAGCCACACTGAACTGGAGGGTACTGCTGCTGATGCACGATTTAGAGGTGGGGGGCATCATGTAGTGTTCAAGGTTGACTAGCATAAGTACAAGTACCATGCCCATGCACAAGTGACTATGGTGGCAGCTGTTGTCACTTCGTTCACAACAGATAGGCAGTGGATGGGCTTGCCTTTACAAATCCTGATGTATCTTATTCTATCCTGGGTAAAAGAAATGGCAGCACAAAAAAGAGGAAGGAGAGAGATTGTTATGCTTCTGAATTGCTTACTACAGTTTCATCACAAGATGCACTGCAAGACTGGCTGGGAAAGCTGTTTGCAGTGAGAGTGCAGCCAACAGATTTTTGGGGGGGACAAATGAGTCCTGGTTTCTTTGGCCATACTATCATGTGCCCAGCTCTACTCCTTCTCTTAGGCATAGCCCCTGTCCCACCACCTAACTCCCAGTTCCTGTCCTGACTACTTCTGCTCCACCACTGCTTGTCAAACTACTGCTTGGTGGAACTGGCATAACAGAACCTTCCTCTGCTCTTTTTCTCACTGTATCTACGTGTCCTCCAGCAGTTCTTTTCCTCATAGTTTCTACACAACACAAGGAGAGATGGCCGCACATGCCCATCGCACAATCTGACATACCCTCCTCCTCACTTTGAGTGACCTAGTGTCTCACTGCAGCATCCTAGTTAATTTAGTTTCCACTCATGGGTAAAAAAAAATATTAAAATTAAAAGTTAAAACAGAGATGGGTTTCTGTGCCCAGCACCACCAGCAGTCAGTGAAAACATATTTGTGAAAAAAAAACTTCAAATCTCCCCAAGGCACATTTCCCAGTCTACTAAATTTACTCTACCCTCCTCCTGCTTTAGCACAGCCTGCAATTTCCAGTGCTGGCTCACAATGTGCACTAAGTCCACTGCTCTGCAGCACAATTTACCTACTTTGTCTGCCTGAAACTACAATTAAATGTGATGATTTAACTGATTGAAATGATAATGCAGGATTCTCCGATGATTTCTAAAGTTTTTTAACCAAAAGTCACTCGTTTTGATATAAAAGGAGTTCCTTCAGTAGCCACCTGCTTCCCATGTGAGAGTGAACATAAAACGGCACTGAGATGTGTGCAGCACGGTTCTCTATCTCCAGTATCGCTGACTGGCTATTGCAGATCATGCGACTTGCCAAGAAGTTGAACATGCTCAGTGTGTGCTCCCATAAGTGCTGCGTCACGACATCAAAATTTCAAAGTGCTAAAGGGAAACAGAGTTTCTTCTAACCTGCTTTGCCACTGTCCAAAATGACAACTTTCAGCACATTCCTGAATGCAAATTCAGCAGCAGCTCATTCTTACTACACGGTTCTTTTAGATAATGGTTTTTAACATGCTTTCAATGCCTTACTTTTACTTTACTTTGATTTGTTTAGATATTTGGCCAAGAAAGCATGCTGAGCCAAAAATGTGGTTCCAGGTGTAACACGGGACAGGAGAACAGAGGGAATTCAAACACGCTATAGATCCTGACCAATCAGAGTGCTTCTTTCATTGTATACGAGACATCCATTCAGTAAAGTGTGTCTCACATGCAGGTTCCCTGGAAAATTGTTTTTTTTTTTTGAGGGTTTTGTTAATTTAAATTTTTAATATTACTGATCAACCTCAATCAATAATGCATTAATACTGCAGAGAGGACCACATCAGCTAAGGGAGTTAAGGAGATCCTATTTTTTGGAGATAGCCCCCTTCATATTCTTAGCCAATGGCAGCGTTTCAGCTATAGGATCTCACTGTAACACTGCAGTTGAAACCTGTAGGCCTCTTGTACAGTAATTCCAATAATACAATATAGAAAATATGATAATTTAAAGGGCTCAAAATCATGCTACTGGACAAAGGACTGGCAAGGGTTCAATGTGTTCAGACAAAAAGAGTACAATGGAAGAGACGGTGTTACTGGATTACTTTTAGATAAATAATCATCAGTTAGAGGTTTTGAAACTAGAATTTAGCTGAATGTATCAGCAAAAATCCACAACTGGGTGTGTGGCAATGCTAAAAAAAATGCACACCCAAGGAGTGAAAAAGTATGAGGCATTTAAGCCTAGTGTCTTTACATCCCAGGAACAGAAGTGCTTAATTTAGCATTACCCTACACCCTGTAGTTGGTTACTGAATTGTCTAAAACAACTCACTGTTTAGGAAATGTGCTTTTTGTCTGTTACTAAAAGATCTAACACATGGCCATGCAGTGATGTGAAATCTATGCACAGGCATGTGTTCAGTCTCATCCAGAAATCAATGCACCAGCATGTGATCAGTCTTAGCCAGAAATCCGCACAAGGACATGTGATCATCCTTAGCCAGAAATCTATGCAAGAGCATGTGATCAGTCTCAGCTGGAAATCGATGCATGGGCATGTGATAGTGTATCACACTGCCAGACTCCACTTTAGGTAATGGGGGCTAAAAGCACATAAAGAATGGATTATATCCATTTAATGGCAAAGGAAGTTCTACAACAATATAAGAATGACCTATTTTTTTCTTTTTTTATATAAACGACATGCTTACACAAGATAGCCCTGCTGAGGTGCAATACCTTTTTTTCACTGGAGTCCAGCTTTAACCCAGTTCTGCAGCAGGATGGACTAGATTTTTACCTGTGACCTTCTGGTTCCCAACAAGGTGCTATAACTACTAAATCAGTCTGCTTCATTTCATTAGCCCTATTTACACTGACAAAGCTGTTACACAGAACTGTGGCTCATGCTGGTGTCATTCTGCACCTTGTTCATTAAGTCACCACTTACAGATGTTAGCTTCCACACCAGTGTCTTGGGAACTTCATTGTGGGACCCATCCTGCAAAGATCTGCCTGTGTGTTGTAATGCTAAAATACTCTTAGGCAGTGAGGAGAAAAGTGGCCACAGTTGACACAGCACTAGAGATGTTGCAAAGTTTAAATCCGCTAGCAAAGTTTGCACAAAGTCACCAACTTCGCCCTGCAAAAAACTTTGTGAAAATGGCCTCTCTGGTGCTAAAACTTCGCTAGGAAACTTCGCGAGTTAACTTCAACTTTTTTTTTATTAAATTTGAATGTAATTGTCTTAATCTGGTGCCAAAACTTCACCAGTTAACTTCAAAGGCAACTTAGACTTTGTTAGTAACTTCGAAGAAAACATTGTTTGTCACATGGTTCACTTACTGCATGTCACATGGGAGACTCCAGGCACTCAGGAAGTGAATGTTTCACTTTCATTGTGGCAGTTGTAGCTGAAAGAGTGGAGACAGTGTGATTGACTCACACAGCCTAGGCTAGGAGACAGAGCATTTTATATATTCTCATTTAGAGAGTTGAAAATGTTACTCCTTTTTTACCTTTTTTTTTTTTTTTACTTTACTTGTACTTTCTGATCTTACAAATTTTTTAGTGTATACCCCCAACCCCCCACCCCCATTCTTACTGTATTTTTCTTTACATTTCTGTTTGTGATGGAGGGCAGCGTCGGACTCAGCTGAGTCCAGACCGGTGGTGCTGGAGCACCAGAAAGTCACCCACGCCTTAGCAGGCGTGTTTTTCAAAGGGACTGCAGCCCCCCAGTTCAGGAAGGGAGTTCTGCTTCTGAAGAGCTGCAGCAGCAAGAAAAAGATAAACTGCAGCAGCAGCAGCAGCCACAAGTTCCTCCCCCCCCCCAGCAGGAGCCTGCTGTCTCCTCTTTTGGTGCTTCCCCAGTCCCGCAGCACTCTGCAGTGTGGGATTTCTTCGATATGCACCCTGCAGACGAGACAGTGACCATCTGCAAGGTGTGTGTGGGTGGTGTGTGAGGCGCGCCAAAAAAGGGAGTCATTTTGGACCGGCGGCCAGACGACGCACCTCCGCATCCACCACCTCACTGAGTAGAGGGTCAAAGAGCATGATGTGGCTGCATCACGTAATGGTGGTGGTGATGGCCCTGGCGAAATGTAGAGCAGCATGAGGTCAGTGTTGCCACTGCAGCACCAGCAGCGAGTCAGTAACGGCATTGCAGGCATGATGTGAACCGTAGCAGTACTCCTGGTGTACCTCAGCAGCGCCATTATGACAGTGGCAGTGATGACCCAATGGCACCAGCCACAAATGGCCATCTTGTTGTTTTGTGGGCTGAGGTGAATGATCTGTGCCAAGAATTGAACAACTTCCACCAGGAAGTGATGGATCAGTTTGATAGTTTCATGTCCAGCCATGAGAGGATCCTCACTCTCCTATCTGTGCTGCGTGGTAGTGGGCATGGCTCATCTTCTGGCAGTGCTGGTGGGGTGGTCCGAGTTGTTCTGTTTTAAGTTTTAATTTAGTTTATATGTAGTTATTCTGTCATCTGTGTTCTTAATTTCTCCACTCTCTAATCCCCCCCCATTAAAATTAAAAAAAACACCCCAGAAATACAAAAAGTGAAAAAAAAAAAAAAAAAAAGCTCTGTTGTTTTAAGGTCAGTTTTCTCTGTCCTCCTTTTTGTATTGTTTTCTTTGTGTGGGTGTCCTTGCTTCTCCAGTTGTTATTTCTTTAATCCTTTTTACACATGATGAACCACATTCCTTCCTTTCATTTTAGTCACTGGTTCATCATATGTACCAACTCCTTCTATCCACAAATGTCAAGTATTTGCCACATTACATAAATTGTGTCCCCATGGTATGTGATCGTGCGTAACTGGTAGTTGTGTTGTGTGCAACTGCCAACCACCCAAAGAAGTACAAACCATAACACAAATATGAGCTATTCTACTGAGAAGTTAAACATAAATCTGTTTTAAGCACTTAACATGTTTACTGCATTTGCCAGAAACGTGAAGTTGTGTTCCCAGAGAGAAAATGCTTCTTTTCAGTTAAATACTATTGCTGCACACACCAGAGAAGGCGGTGGAAAGCATATGTGAAGCTTGCAAGAGAACATAACCATATTTATCGTGCCAAGCATTTTTGGGCCTGCTACCCCGCCACCACCACCAGCAGCACTTTGCCAGAAATGTGAAGGGTCCCCAGAGAGAAAATGCATGTTTTCAGTCAAATACTGTTGCTGCACACACCAGAGAAGATGGTGCAAAGCATATGTGAAGCTTGCAAGAGAAACACTATTGCCGTATGGAGAGGGTGCTTTGATGCTGCTGCTGTTCCAAAGTCAGATAAACAGCCTCTTGCTCAGTGTGGTCCTGGATTCATGACTGCATGTAGACATACTGCACAGGTAAGTACCTTTGTTTTCTTTTCATTGTAATAGAAGGGGGTTATTGCTACTAACCGAAGTCTAATATATTTGTAATTCTCTGTCATTGATTTTCAGTTATTTGTGCATATGACATCATACTGCTGGACAGATACAACATACATGCTGTTGTCTGACTCATACACAACATTGTTCAGCCACGAAGGTAAGTATTTGGGGGAGGGGGTTTAGGGTGTGGCGAGTTGACTTGTTTCTGTACCATAATTGACAAATTAATTTCATTTCTTAATCACTAACTCTGCTGTTCTTCCTTATCTTTACAGGTATTCCTTGTGCCTGAATTTGTTGCAATGACATGCTTGATGATTCACCAAGCAAATGATGTCAGTCCACAGAGAGCACCTGGAAAACAAGAAAGGATTTTTGTGAATGAAAGTTATGGAAAGAAAAGTAAAACCACATCTGGGAGTACTGTGTACAGTTCTGGAGACCCCATCTCCACAAAGACATAGACATGGTAAAGGCTGTCCAGAGGAGGGCAACCAAAATGGTGCAGGGTCTGCACCAGAAGACATATGAAGAAAGACTAAAGAAGCTTAAGATGTATAGCCTCGAGGAAAGGAGGGAGAGGGGGGACATGACAAACTTTCAAATACCTCAAGGGAATCATCAAAATCCAAAAGGGTAGTATCTTTCAGAAAAAGAGATGTGCAAGAACAAGGGGGCACAATTTGAAGATAGAGGGGGGACAGCTCAGAGGAAATGTGAGGAAGTATTTCTTCACAGAGAGGGTTGTAGATGCATGGAACAGCCTTCCTGAGGAGGTCGTAGAGTCAAAAACAGTGGGGAAATTCAAGAATGCATGGGACAGACATAAGGCAATTCTAGTGGGGGTAGGAGGAAGTAGGCTGTTGGTTAACTAGGATCTGCAGCTTATCCGATAGGTAGGGAAATGAGCAGACTAGGTGGGCCAAGCGGTCCTTATCTGCCATCAAATTCTATGTTTCTATGTAAAGTAAAAGAAAGGAAAGCAAAAGAAAGGAGAGGAAATTAAAGCAAAGGAAAAACATTAAATCACAATTATATTTAACATTAGAGTACTACTGCTGACTGTGCAATTCTGTTTTGGTGTCTTGTGTTCTGTAGTAGAACCAACAAAACCTGCATGAAGAAGACATTACAGGAAAACATTTTAATGCTGCAATGAGTCTCATCAATCATGGTCTGATTTTTCTGCCTCTAGTAGGCTTATAGAAGTGCTACAGTGTCTGAAAAACAGTGCAGGTGTCTCACCAACAGCAGATGAAGAAAGTCCTTGATGCAGTGTGGTTACACTCCCATGATGATGCCTTGCAGACTTCAGTCAGTGGCTTGATGGAGGAGGAGGACCAAGATTAATCTGTCAAGAGGAGAGTTTTGAGGAGACGATTCTGTTTCACATTGGTGGCAGTGAATCATCAGTCACTACAGTGGTGGAAGTGGTAGCCAAGCCAATACTGTTTCTTACATGATGTGATTGTGAGGGGGGACGACATAGCTGAAGCAGCCTCAGGGAGTACAGAGGAGGTGGTTCTCTTTATCACAATCAGCAGCCTACTACATACCGATTACCGATAAAACTAGTGTTGGAAGTGCTGTGCCATGCTGTTTCAGCCTGTGTTGGAGGAGGATGTAAGGCATCTACAGTGCACACAAGAGATAATAGGAGGAGGAGAAGGGTGAGGTGTTGAGGTCAGTGCTGCATGGCTGTGCTGTTTCTTGCTGGCTAGAGCGGGTGTTCTGTTCAGTAATTCGTAAGTGGCATAGTGCACTGTTTAGAGGTATTCAATTTAACACAATTAAGAAGCAGCACTAATAAATAGTTGATGTAGATCTCAACACTGAATGTGATACATTATTATTATTGTTATTAAGCTGACATCCAGGAGTACATGGTTGTGGATGGGTGGGGAGGGGGGACATGGAGGGAGAAGGAGAAAATAAATAGTAGAGTTCATTATTCTTCCATGTCCTCCATGAAGCATCCCCTCACAGTCTTCAGTACTGGAAGTGTCACCATACGGAAACTCCCTCTCCATCACTGCTTCATCCACTTCAATGTTGCGTGATAATGATGAGGCATGTCCCGGTCTGCCTAAAGCACTTTCCTCTCATCATCATCATCATCACTGTCAATCGGTGCTGTTACCACGGACATTACTGTTTTTGAGGGTATGTGAGCCACATTCATTTTGATAAATGTCAGCATGCCAACATTTTTAGGAGATAGATTTGTGTGCCTGTCATGCACAATGGCTCCCGCTGAACTGAACACCTGCTCAACGCTGACACTGGAGGATGGTCAGCTAAGATATTTCAGGGCAACCGCTGTTAGTGCTGGCAGGTCACTGACCTTAGTGCCCCAGTATAGTAGTGGCTCATCTCCAATGGCGAGGTTCTTTGTATCTGCAAAATATGCATCTACCATGCACTTTGCCAGTTGAAGAGGTGCAGCGTGATCATCCTCCCCCTTCTCCTCCTCCTCACTTTCCTCCATGTCTGCAAGTCCCACCTGACTGAGGATGGCCCAGATGGGAGTCAGCACAGGTACCTTTACTTTGCATTGCATTTCTGCAGCTTGACACCCTGGTTGAGATGAAGAGAAATGGGTTGCAGTAACACCGGATCGCTGAGCAGTACCATCATCTTTCGTTGCCCCCTGTGCCCTTAGTAGCAACTGTGCACCACTTACTCTCTGAGTGAGTAGTTCTGCCAGTCTTTGTAACTCATGATGCCCACCTTGTAATATGGCTGCCAGCCCATGTATATAACATGGGTCGAGCACTGTTGCAATTCCAAACTCCTCAGACTGCATAATATACATTATGTGGGTGTTGGGAGTCTAATGTGGACAGCATGTGTTCCATTAATGAGCAAATTGCTCTGTCACCTGCTGCCTCCAGCTGATGCTGCACGTTCAGCAGTGTCTGTCTCAGCACCCATAGCAGAGGAATGGACTCACTGATGCAGGCAGTGTCCCCACTCACAGCCTGTGCTGCATGCTCGAAGGGTCTCAGAATTTATATGAGCCCATCCATTAGGCGCCGCTGCTCTGTTGTGAGACACATGGATGCCCCACTGTTGTCACGACTCGCATGAATTGGCAGATACTCAGATATAACCTTGTACTGCTGGTATAGATGCTCCACCATGTACAAGGCGGAGTTCCACCGGGTGACAACGTCAAACTTTGAATGGTGCTGAGGCAGCTTGTTCTTTACCTGCAGATCACAGAGATGGTCGCATGCTTTTACTGAATGTGTAAAGTGGGCACAGATGCGTCAGGCAAGAGCCAAAACTTCTTTTATATCCTGATGGTTAAGGAAAGCCTGCACCACAAGGTTAAGGCAATGTACCAGGCATGGTACCCTGACAAATCCCCCATCAGTGATGCTTTTCCACACATTTGAGCCATTATCACTGGTGATGAATCCAGCTTTCAGTGCATGGGGGTGGAGCCACTGATCAATCTTGGTTAGTACGACTTCCAGCATCTTTTCTCCAGTGTACGACCTTGGGATACTCTTCATGGTCAGTGTTGCATGCTGCCTTACACCAGGCACGTTGCTACCACCACAGATTGTCCTGATGCAATTCTTGCCTCCCTCTCAATCAGCCGCTACCCCAGGTACCTGTGCCCAGTGTGCTGTAATGCACAGGTAAGAGCTGCCAGATGTTTTCCCACTGGTCCACATGTCCATGCTCAGATGGACATACTGTGCTGAGGAATACTGCAGGGCATGATGTACCATGTCACATACAGTACTGTACAGTTCAGGGATGTCACGCTTTGAAAAGCATGTGTCTGATGGCACCTGCTATTTTGGCAAGGCACAGGCCACAAACTGCCTAAATCCCACATTCTCTACAAAGGAGTATGGCAACAAATCCAGAGCAATCATTTCTGCATATGCTGCATTCAACTCCCATGCTGTACCATGATTAGGCGTGAATTTTGTTTGCCTATCCAAAATGGAACTCAGTGTCAGCTGAACTTTTCTTGATACTGCTGTTGTCAGTGATGCACCTGGTGGTGTGTCAAACAGCTTGCCTCATTGTTGTTCCAGTAAGAGGGTGCTCCTTGCCTAGGGACTGCCAATGGTGCTCATGGCCTGTGGCAATGCACGACACCTCAGCGGCTTTTTGGGTTTTCATAACTAGTGGGGTAGCTATCACATTTTGGGTTGGGGTGGTACTCCGGATGCTAGGACCACTACTTTGCCCACTGCCAGAATCCTCCACATCCAGCACAATAACAATGATGTCCTCCCCGTCACCTACACCTCCTTGTCCCTGTAGTAGTGCTGTGCGTATTTTGCTTATATTGCCCTACGATTGGGATGTTCCAGAACCACTGGCGCTGGCTGCTTTCCGGTGTTGATGCCACAGAATTGGGTGCCTATTTTTAAGGTGTGTGTGTTGCCCACCCTTGCCGAGATGACCACCCTTTTTAGCCAGACTTACCTGGGTTTGACACAGCTGGCAAATTGCCACTGTCTCATCAGATGGGTCCAGTACATAAAAATACCACACTAGGGATTTATGGGGTTTTGTATTTACTTGGTGCCAAGATGACTGTGATTGTGATAGCAAAGGAGAAGATTTACTCTTTGTTATGTTGTGGGGTGACTGGAGCAATGTAGAAAAAATGGGAGAAACAGTGGTTGGGGTGACCTTCTCCTAGGTGGTTTTAGCAGCTAAGGCAACAGGAAAGACATGCCGTTTAACACCCTGTTTTGCCCTTTTCTTTTCTGGCTCCCATGATGGATCCATGTCATCTGGCACATCATCATCATCCACATCATAATCTGGAATAAAGCTGGCACCGCAGGCAGTCTCATCTGCCTCAGCAAGTCTGTCTGCCTCTGTAGCAAGTGCCACAGACTCTGTAACATGCAGCTCCACTTCATGACTGTTGTCCTTATGCTGATCCACATGTACCACCACCTCACCCTCACTCACTGGACATGGACACACATTATCCGGCTCTGCCTTCGACCTACCATCACCAACAGCACCACTTTCAAATTGCATTTCAGCATCAACAGCCTCCAAGCCCACAATTGTTTGTTTGCTGGTGGTGCTGCTGCTGCTTCCTCTCACTGTGTCACTTGACATTGAGACATCCATCTCCAAGTCTGCCACAGATAGATTCTGCAGAGAAAAACTTAACTGCAGGAAAGCCAACATCAGGGCCATATACTTTGCTACTGCTGCTACTGCCTGCCACAGAGTCATCTGAATGCTGTCCCTGTGCTCTCACAGACACATTTCTCGTTCCTGCACCACTACTAGGATTAGTATTAGGAACCATAAATTGGGAAATGTTCTTTGTAGCCGCACCACGGCCTCACCCTTTAGTTGCCTTTTTCTTCCCAGACATTCTTCAGCACACGCAGGGACAGAACAATCACTCAGCTTAAATAGCTGTCTAGCGAACAGTGAATTTTTCTCCCTACATACAGGTGTGCATGCAGGGATACAACAATCACTCCACTTAATCACTGTCTGGAGAACAGTGATTTTTTTTTCCGTAAATACAGTTGTGCATGCAGGGACACAACAATCACTTGGCTTAAAACGCTGTCTGGGGAACAGTGAGTTTTTTCCTAAATACAGGTGTGCACACAGGGACACAAAAATCACTTGGGTTAAATCACAGTCAGGAGGACAGTTTTTTATTTATTTATTTTTTTTTTTTTTTATTAAGAAAAGACAGGGCACTTGCCAACTAAACTGCTCCTACCCTCCCCCGGCACACATAAGGTACCAAACCACAGCTTCTAACAGAAAATTAAATACAGCAAATAAACAATACAGGACAGAGAAAAGCAACACAAAAAAAAAATCACTGTGTGTGCAAAGAGCACTCACAGTAACAGTTCTGAAGTAATATGACAAACAAAATGCTCTTTTATATAATGTTTTTAGATTTGACTCCAAGCTGCAGCACAAGCTCTGAGCTCTAAGTCTCTCTCAAACACACTACATGCACAGAATGAGAAAACTAGCTTTTCACTGGCTGTTCAGCAACATATGACCTCATATCCCATGGTTCATTGCAAACTTCGACTATTTTGCTGAACTTTGCTGACAAAGTTTAAGCTCCACAGATCTGGGACACATGTACCATTGACTGTAACAGAAATCTAAGTTTTTGACTTCGAAATTTCACGAATTCGCCCCAAACGCTTTGAAGTGGGACTTCGCAGGGCAGAAAACTTTGCAGACTACTTGGAAGCCACAAAGTTTTACACGGAGCGAATTTTGACAACTTTACACACCTCTACACAGCACCTGAAACCAGTTACACCAGTTCAGCTCCTCTGTCTAGGAGAAGAGCAACACCAGTTTGACACCTGCACAGTTTACAAAAGCAAATGTATACTGAAGTGGCTCTCCAAAACATATATACCGGTGCAGAAATCACCACTGTAAACAGGGCTGTTGATGCCACCCCAGCATGTTACATTTGGAAGGATGAGATCCTGTGTTCATGTAAATGCCCTTGGTCATATGCAGCAATGAAACAAATATATTAAACAAGAAATTCAAGTGGGCAAAAGTCTAAATAAAATTTCAAGATTTTCCCTTAAAGCATTGGTAGCCCAATGGTCACCATGTTTTGAGTATCTGTCCTGTATCCTAACATGTACTATTCACCACAAGATCTAAAACTACTAAACAATTTGGACTACTGGTACTGAGCCACCCAATCACCAAACTTGAAAAGTCCACAATTAAATTGGTGCTTGCTCCATGACAAAGCCCATTATGTGCAGCAAGAAAAGAAACAGCCATTTCAAAGTAATAGAAGTACAGAACAAAAAATAAAATACCATCCCTGCAATCCTTCCTTCAAAAGAGAGAGACAGAATGCAGGGGTGAGGATTAAGAAAATAGTATAATGGGAGTTGTTTGCAACTCTGCTTATTAAACACATGAAATGAGTGTTTAGTATCTCCCAAGGGGAGTTTTTGGAATGTGGGAGGAGCAGGCGTCTTCCCATGACTTCAACTTTTTTTTTTTTTTGCAAAGCCCTTTGCTTGCTAAAAGTAATAATAAAATGCACAGGAATCCAAAGGGTAGAGCAGTGAACTGGGCAACTGGAGATCACAGGTCTGCAATCGACTATACTCCCTGACATGTTTATGACCTTTGTCATTTTGAAAGTCACTTGATCTCCTGGGCTTATGTTCTCACGGCAACGCAATTAGGTAGAAGTGGGACCCATTTATAAACAGCAATTAGAACCTCAATTGTGCTAGCCTGGGTAACTAGGCTGGATACAAAAATCTTCTTCAAGGGCTTCCTATACTGTGCAGTATTTGTCCCCTTCTTATTTCTACACATTGGCCATATCCCAGTATTGCATTTGTTAGTCATTTGTTGTGTTGTAACTACTGAAGCATTGGACTAGAATTACTATGACACTGGCACTGTGAACTTTTTGAAACTGATACCATTTAGCAAAGGAAAGTATACACAGCAAGATGAATAAAGCAGACAGCAGCTATAGTTTCTGGATAACAACTTAAAAGCCCTATTTAAATTAATTAAACTCTTTATATATATATACACATACACACACATACACACACACACACACACACACACACACACACACACACAGTATATATAAAAATACCATTCTTGATCCTGCTGCCCCTATCAGGGCCAGTGACCTTCAAATTCTGACAACCACATTTATTGTTACCCAGTGGTTGTGGGGATCAGGCAGGGTAGTAGGGCCAAAGTGCAATGGCCCACCAATCTGGTTGGTGGCTGGCTCTGTTATTCTACAGTTTTGTTCCTCAACCTCCTGTCCTCCCAGTACCCATGATGGCACCACTATTGCCTAGTACAGCCATACGACCTGGTTTAGAAACATAGAAACATAGACTTTGATGGCAGATAAGGACTGCTTGACCCACCCAGTCTGCCCATTTCCCAACCTATCGGATAAGCTGCAGATCCTAGTTAACCAGCAGCCTACTTCCTCCTTACCCCCTCACTAGAATTGCTTTATGTCTGTCCCATGCATTCTTGAATTCCCCCACTGTTTTTGACCCCATGACCTCCTCAGGAAGACCATTCCACCACCCTCTCCATGAAAAAATACTTCCTCATGTTGCCCCTGAGCTGCCCCCCGTTATCTAGTTTGTGGAGCAGCAAGTTCCCTGGCCTGCCACATGGGCTGCTGTAGCAGTGACTGTGGCAACACTTACACTAGGCTAAGAATGCTGTCATTAGCACTGCTTCCTCATCCTGGCCACAAGAAAGCAGTATTCCGAATCCCCTACCAAACAAAAGTCACATGCATGGTAAATGATGTGCTACTGTCGGTCCATCAGCAAAACACAACATCAGTGCACATGGACCAAAAGTTGAAAAGGCATGATCCCAAATACAACAAATATGCTTACTGATGCCAGACAGGTGAGTAGCAGCATAGCACTAAAAGGGGACCCTATTGTGCTGTACTACTCCTTACCTGCCTGGTAACAATAGATGAATCTTTAGCATTTGTAATCTTGCCTTCTTCACTTTTGGTCCTTGTGCATGGCTTTTGTACATTTTAAATGATATTATTTCCTCAGCAGCACTGGTCCCGCTTTGACAGCGTAATGCAGACTGTGTCATTTGTTTGTCCATTGGGTAGTCTTGCCCTAGTTTGAAAAAATTTATGCAACAAAGAAAAACTGCTTGAGAACATTGTCCTAATTTACAATATTTGAAACAGGCAAACTGCTGAAAGCGAATGCTCATGCATGAAAATACAACTGAAAGAAAATGCGAAACGAAAGGAATGTGTAGATCGTTTTTCAGAACAAAATGGTACTGCTGCTTTTGGTATACTGTAGTCCAGTGGTTTGAACACAGGTTGGAGAACCATAAAATCTCAGGTTCAAATCCTGCTATAGCCACTTACTTTGTGACCATGAGCATAGTCACTTGACACCACTGTACTTCAGTCCAGTCCTTCTAATTGCAAACTTCTCAAATAACTGACCAGTCTGTATCCTTGGGGGAGTATCAAGGACCGCATTTTCAGAATTCTGGATGGGGCCAGAGACTAAGTGTTGTGCATAACTCCTCAGTGTTGGCAGGGTGGGGACCTGCACCAGCGACCAGCAGAAAAAAACACCAGGGTACCAATTACCCTTTTAGCAAACATGCATTGGTAGGTTATATTAAGTGTAGCATGTGTGCAGAAAATACTGCATCAAGCTGCCATTAATGGATATTGAAAATCAAATGCAAGCAGCATGAATTGAAGACATGCAACAGGATTGCCCCATTGCACAACTATTCTTACAACATATGCATGGTTTTCAGGGTGTCGAAAATCAGGCCCCAGCTGTAGGCATATATGAAGTCAACATTTTTGTTTTTTAAGCAGACAATTCCAAACTATATTTAATGAAGAAGAGTAAGTAAGCAATAACCCATGACAGGGTATGGGGTTATGGTGATTTAATGCTCGGCTGGGTGCATTGTGAGGCATGAGGCCACAGGCCAAGTGTCCTCATAGCACCCCAGCCATGCATTACATCACCATAACCCCATACCCTGAGTAGGTTACTAGGTAACATAGACATAAGGAGGCCAAGGCCCATTTGGAATGTCTCCTACTATTGTGTGGGTATATTTCTTCTGTTTAGTGTCCCATTTCAGGTGTTTATCTAATTGAGTTTTAAAAGTATCGAAGTTCGTAGAATCTACAATATTCAGTGGGAGCAAGTTCCAGGACTTAGCTACTCTAATGGAAAATAAATTGTCTCACTTTTTAGTATTAGACTGGGGAATTATTAATTATCTATTGCACTTATAACATGGGTTATGTCAAAAATATGAGAAAACACACAAAACGTGTTTCTTTCTCATGTTTAAACACAATAAAAAAGGTACCGTATCCTGCCACCTTGCAAAATAGTCCCCAAGAAAAAATGCACATTTCCATACTCTTACGCACATAGAAATGTCACACATACAGTTACGCTATGATCTGTGACATTTCTTGCACATAATATGCTCTGCTGGCGTGCCAATGACATTTTATTGCCCCCCCCCCAGTGTTGGGATTTCCAATGCCTCTCCAGATCTCGCTTCACGTATGCACTACTGATGTGATCTTCTGCCTACTGCTGTCTACCGTGTTAACAAGGTAGCCTCGATGCCCCCCACCCCCAAAAGCAATGAAACAGACACATTCATATCGGCCATTCCCCTACACATTATCTGCTGACTTGCACTACTTCTCTGTGTACTATCTAGGTTTCCGTTGATGTCATGGACACATACCTGTCGACGCTACCTGCAGAGTGCCACACATTCACAGAGACATGTGTGAGCCGCTGAAGCCACTTCTGCTATGCTGCTTCTTACTGAGGTTCTGACTGCCATGCCTCTCCCTACATGGTTCCCACCCCACAAGTACCAAGAAGCAGGCTGCAGTTCTTTCTCTCACCTCTGTCTGGTCTACAGACAACTGGCTAGTCAGTCTCCTGCACCCCCAAGTAGGGAGAACAGCAGCAATGATGCACTCCATTCTCTCACCAGTGTGCAGTGCAACAGTTCTGCTAGATGCGCCGCTCTCTCTTGGACTGCCTGTGGCATTTGGGATCAGCAAGGAGCACAATGATACAGCACAGTGTTGGCAACAATGCACGGCACATCTGTGACGTACAGTCCTGGCAGAAATCTTTCACCACATCAACTGTGCTCTCTATCTCTGTCCATCACTGTGCCAGGTAGGCATGCAATGCACTGCTGGGTGAAGGGAGTAGGTGAATCTCTGTCTTCCCTTGAGCACTGCGTGTCCCTGCTCTGATGCAGACACATACTGTCTCGCACTTCTGCACTCCCTGCTGCTGCCATTCAGCAAAGGCAGGTCAACTCAATGGTGGCAACAAAGTACCGCAGACCGACCACCACTGAGGTGAGTAAGCTTATCAAATATTCACTACAGTACCTGGTAAATAGGCATCGCGGCTGTTCACACTCCCCAAATGCACATGTCCGAACATCACTGTTTACTAGCAACAACTGCTAATTTGTGATCATGGCTGTTCACCCTCCCCAAATTCACACGTCCGCACAGCATAGGGACCGATGTTCAAAAGAGCCACATGGCACAGGCTGCTCACTGATTGTGGGGGACATTAACAAAATTTTGGTGTCAATAAACTACCGCAGCTGATCATCCATGTCTTCAGTAAACCTATGAAGTATGCTGCACTCCCTCTCCCAATCCTGCTGTGTTCACATTTACATTATGGGTGGAGACATGCTACAAGCTGCAAGGGATGGGAGGGATACAGCAAGCAGCACACCATGGTGTTCCAGGAGCAATCAGGCCACAACACGGCACAACTCCCTGAACAATGCAACAATTCAGTACACACGCTCCTGGTCTTTTGCTCACTGTCACTGGGTGGCTCTCAATCTGTCTCTTCTGACTGTGGTGCGCTGCTGCCAGCCTGCAAGGTACGGTGCTCTGAGGACAGGTATGGTGACAGGGGGATGAGGAGCCTGGGTGGAGGGGCAGAAACATGGTTGGGGGACACTGTGTCTCCATGGGGGGGGGGGAAGAAAGCACTGGAGGAAGTAGCACTTCAAGGCACCCTGCTCTCCCACTTCCCCATATAGTAAATGGCTGCCTGCTTGTTCTGCTCTCAGAAGCAGCCAACAAATGCCAGCCACAATTTACCGGACTCCCTCCACACAACCGTGCATTAAAAAGAGAAGTCAATGCATAGCCATGCAGAGGGACTCCACCAATTGGGTTGTACATTCTCCACAACCCATGTTATAACAAAATCTATCCACTGTTTTCAGACTACAATAGGAAACAACAGGGCTCTCGGGGACATGGGTACCTGTGTCCTTTACACACATTTTGTGCTTCAGGATGCTCAGACGTTATCCCCAGAGATGGTCACTTGCAAGTCCCCAACTTCTGGAGAGCAGAGGGGGGGCACGCTCCATTGGTTTCTATGGGGCCGTTCGTTAGCTATAATTTTTATTGTTTTATAGAGCCAATTCAAACAAATTAAGGTCACCGTTCAACTAACAAGGTTGTTATTAGTTGAGCAGTGATCTTACATTTCTTTGAAATGGCCCTCTAAAACACTAAAAATCATTGTAAAAAAAACAGCCCCATAGAAACTAATGGAGCCCATCCTCGTGCTCTCCAGAGTCTCACATCATGAAACATGCGGGAGCATGGCTCACATTAACTTCAATGGGGACCCCAACATTTTTTCTGGGATTCCCACTTTTTAGCTACAGACCCTCATTTTTTTTCTACAAAAAGTCCCGGACCCACAAACAAAAAAATCCTACCAAGATCCCCGAAACAACCCAACTGAAAAGATGATTTTAACATGATGCATCATAATGATAATTCTCAATTATGTTCAAAGCGCATGTTCAAGCTTCAAAAACCATGACTGTGATCATGACTAATAATGTTGAAAACATGAATATTAAATGGCCTACAATCAAAAGCCATGATGGTATGGAAATGATGACTGTAATTGATGATGAACTTGAATCAATATGATTTTTCACAACTGTCCATTGTCAAGATTACTGCACTAATTAAAAAGAAATCAATTAATCTTTTTTAGTGGAGTGCAGAATTTCAAAGCTCTGACAGAACATAATTTTGTGGAATTTTCAAAATTCCACCAAATTTCAAGAGAAGCAGAATGGCAGAATTTCGCAGCAGAAAAATGTAGAATGGGATAGCTGTCAAACAATCTCAAAATTTTCAGCGGAAATGGTTGCAGAATGATTTTCTGCAGAACATTTCTGTTCCACAGAATACAATTCTACAGATCACAGCAGGTGGAACTCCACAGAAGGACCAGCAAAATTCTGGTAGAAATTCCACTGGTAGAATGGTCATTTGGCCCTAATTCTTCTGGCAGCATTCTGCATTCTGTGTGGCATTGATCTTTTTTCTATACACTTGGAACTTATCTGGCTCCTATTTAGACATCTTCATTGGAATCATCAGTCATGAGACAACGTCTATTCAAACCCACTGCTTTCAATTATACTTACTCTGGCACTTCATGTCTTACTAGTGTTAAATTCAGAGTGAATTATAGAGCTCTATTCAGTTGTTACTTTTATGGTTGTGGTGAGTTCCTAAAATTACCTGGTTTGTGCTCAAAACCTTTCCTAACAGTCTGCAAACTATTGTTGTCAAGGCAAATTTATTTTAAAAAGACAGATTACCATTGTTTTGGTCCATAAACTGTGCATTATAAATATGCAAATTAGTTATGCAAACGCATATACTATACATAATCATTGACTACCTAACCACACCTCTCAACTATCCCTCATTATTAAGGATGTCCCATATTTTACCCTACAGAAGTGCACTGTCCCACATCCATTCCACAATGAAAAGGTATTGCCCACATAGAGGAGGTACCAGAATCTCAAAGACTTTAAGGCAGCAATTCATAATATGCATTAATACTAAATGAAAATTAAAACTGTGAGCAAATAAAAGCACTGGTTCCCACAGTGTTTTGAGCTTGCATGTTCATGTTTGCTGATATGTCCCTCATTCTGAGAGCCAGTGTCCTATACTTAAGCAATAAACCACGACAGAGTGTTGGTGATGCTGGTTTTACCCACGCCTGGCGTGGATTGATCCGCAGGCCGTAGGCCGGTGGCCTAACTACAAATCGAAGCGTGAGGTAAAACCAGCATCCTCTTCTACCCTAGAGTAATTATTGTACTCTAATGTTCCCTTGATTTTTGCAACAAAAATGAAAAGAAAAATAGAGATTTTTCAGTTATAGTCGTTTTTATAACATTTGTCATTCCACCACAAAAAATAGTTCCCTATTTATGACAATGCAACCATATATAGAAGTTTTGTTTTTGTATTAAAAGAGGACTGCTGCTGTGGGTAATTTTGTCCCCTAGCTGTTCTCCGCTGTTCCGATGCAGTATGAAAATTTGTGAAATGCAACCATATACCCATTTATGACAATGCAACCATATATAGAAGTTTTTTTTGCATTAAAAGAGGACTGCTGCTGTGGGTAATTTTGTCTCCTAGCTGTTCCGATGCAATACAAAATTTGTGAGGGTTTGGAATAAGAACGGCCACTGAAATGAGCTCCGCGCCCAATGGGCACTAACAAGGAGGCTGAGTTGCGCAGCAGACTGTACACAGATTTTGTTTATTTACGGAAGATGGTGATAGCGTAGTGGCGTGCTGCCACAGCGTTGAAGCATGGGGAGGTTCCTGATCAGTACTTGCATTGGCATTTACGTGATTATATTTTAAGCCTCTGAGGATTTCGAAGTGGAGAAACTGTTTGTGAAAAAGGAGGATATGTTTTACTTGTTCCATAGGGCACGAAGCAGTTGCTTATGGAGGTCGACTGAGCGGTTGTCCGAGATGATGGAAGGGAGCCGATTTCGGTCAGAGGTGAACTGGGAGGAAGTAGTTACGAGGGAATGATTTTACAGTACTACATTGTTTTAGCTCTTAAATGGTTTTGAGAGTGTTGCTATGGTGGAATTTTAGTTTGAAATTTAGTGTGGTGAAGTGGCGGTTGTATGACACTGCCGTTTACTGGCATTTAAAGATGGTGGATTTTTTGTTCGTGGTCGGGGGTCACAGTGATTTCAGAGATGCGGCTGGCTGGCACTTGTTCCTGTTGGTGATGCTAGATTTTACAACAGGGTGATAGTGCCAGCTGGCCAATGAGAAATGGGTATTTTTTTTGCCATTGTATAATCTTCATTATTTTAGTGTTTGTGCTTTTCATTTAAAGTGACAAAAGGGTAAGAGATATTTTAGGTATCTGTATGTACTCTTCCTAAAAGGGATTAAAACTTGACTCCAGATGATTTGCATTATGATTAATTTGCTTTTGCTGATATTTGGCATTCATATTTTCATATTAGTAACAAAACATTAAGTATTACTATTGTGATTTACAATACTGCAATACAGAACAAAAATAATCAATGATCATCAATGATCATCACTTGAACATCCCACAGATCATCAAAAACCATCATGTTGATTTAAGCTTACAAAAATGATCAACACTCGGGGGTCGTGGCTAGCTACCAAACATGGCAGAAGCTTTTTAGCTAGCTCCTCTAGGCACTGCATTGAAAGTGTCATTTAAGACTCCCAAAACACTTTAAAATTGCAACCAAAGCTGCTCTAAAGTCGTCGGGGTTCATGGCCTCCAACAAACAGAAGAATAAACAGGGGAAGTTGCATTTTGACCCAATACAAAACCCTAAAGATTTGTACAGGAGAGCGGAGCTCAGGAGTAAGCCTCAGACCCACAAGGACGCAGGCGCAACATCCTCATCTGATTTCAGCATGTCAGACCTGGAGAAATCATTTGCCAGGGTGCCAGATACATTGGCGCAGATGCAGCATGAAATGAAAGTGGGGTTCACTAATATTACTGCACATATTACTCACCTACAAAGTGTTGTGACTGGGCTGTCCGAAACTTCAGCGACCCACTCCACGCAAATATCTGAGCTGGAGCACCAGATGAGTGGCCTTGAGAACTCCCTACCAGCAGTCACCAATGAGTGAAATGGACTGAAAAAGGATATGGAGGAGATGGTTGCCAGAGTGGACAACCAGAAAAAACACTCACAGCACTCCAATCTGCATATTGTTGGCCTTCCCAAGGGAATGGAGGGTCGCAACCCTGAGAAAGAACTACACAGATGGCTGATGGACTCCCTCAAGCTACCAGTGGAGGCCGCTTGACTATGAAGTAGACAGAGAGCACAGGGTGGGCCCCAATCCAAAGCCTGACGATAGGCCCCGCCATTGTCTAATAAAATACCTCAGATACACTGATAAAGAAGCTATTCTACAGAAGACCAAGAACAAGGGCCCTGTCCTTTTCAAAAAACACTAAAGCCTACATCTTCCAGGACTATAGCCATGATCTGCAAGTGCAATGGCAAAAATTCAACTCAGTCAAATCTAAGTTATATAAGCTAGGCTGGTGTTTTGCCTTTATGTACCCAGCCAAACTGAGAATCGACAAGACAGGCCAGCCCCCAATTTATTTCACTTGTCCAAAAGCCGCAGAGAAATGGGTAGCAGATGAGGAGTCCAGAAGAGGGAGAGCATGCGCTGAACAGAGCTCTGATGATGAGGACCACAAATAAGTGTGTTCCGTT
The DNA here is from genome assembly GCA_016271365.2 of Neoceratodus forsteri. Classification (NCBI taxonomy): domain Eukaryota; kingdom Metazoa; phylum Chordata; order Ceratodontiformes; family Ceratodontidae; genus Neoceratodus; species Neoceratodus forsteri. The sequence continues at coordinate 638,609,165 of CM028137.1, read as the reverse complement.
TTCTTTTCTTTTAGAATAAACTTGCTCCATACACTTGACCAGGACTTACCAGTGAGCCAAGCCTTATTATTTTCCTCAGATTGTACTCTGTGTCAGCCAGCAGCCTGGCATTTGTTACTTCAAGGGAGAATAGATTTATGGACTTGTTCCAACTCCATGTAAACTCACCAGGTCTGGTGGGAGTGATTACTAAGCCGTATTGGGTACCGCAACCCCCTCCTGACCATGTCTGGGGACATGGGTACCAATGGGAGGTGGGGGACTGAGCCTATCACCCCAACCTGAATTGGCCTATCTACTATACTCCACATACTTGTATTTAACTCTACAGCAAAATGCTAAGCAGTGGAGTTCTACTTTGTGCAAGGGCTGAAGAAAGCTCCACGACTAATTTGCCGTTTTTGGACCAATCCCCCTTTAATTTGTTTTTTCAATAAACTGCCATACTAACATAAACTCTTGAATGTACTTGCTTTTCTTTATGATTTGATCTGAGTTACAAGAAGCAGCAAATAGCTTCAAAATCGGGAGAGTCTTATCTTGAATTGTTCTTTAAATTCACCACAGTGCCGAGGAATGTTTCAGGATTTTACTAATTACCACCATAATTTTACTGTCTGCCTGTTGTTTGCAGATCTTTGCAGGCACCGTTGTACCTGAGGGGGGGGATATGTTTAGAAGTTATGGATGCAATTATTATTACTTGGGAGAGTTGTTAGTTAAAGGGAAGGAAAGGATTTTCCATAGGCCCGTAGAGGCAGGAGAGCTTCAGTTATCCTTGACCGGCATGGATAGCAGCTGGAAACCATGCTCTGGGGCAAGTCTCTCCATAGCTCACCTAGCTGCCTGGGTAGGGGAAGGGGGGGATGGTTGGGGCTGTTCTCTTGGGGACAAAAACAAGGAAAGATTGTGCTGTTTATATTTTATGTGCTATGATACAGTTAATTTAATTACAATTGAACTCTTCTCGGGATTAATGGGGCAAGCCTGGAGACCACTGAATCACATAGGGAGCCCCCACAAACATCTCCAGTACCTCTTTGAAAATGAATAACTCTACTAGAATAGCAACTTGGAATATAAATGGGCTTAAATCAGTAATCAAGCAGAAGAGGTTTCAGGCGGAGGTTGGGCGGTCCAAGTGGTAGGTCGTACTACTACAGGAAACACACATGTCAGCAGGGGAGGCTCTGAAAACCGGGGATTCTCGGGGGGGGGGGGCAAGTGGCTCTCCTCTACCTTTTCATCAAAGGCATGAGGTGTATCAGTGTGGTTCCCCTGGGACACCCAAGTTGACATTTTGGATCAGACAGTGGACTCTGCAGGCAGGTATGCCTTGGTCAGAGCTGCACTACCAGGGGTGGGCACAATATCCTTTGGCTCCATCTATGCTCCCAAAGTGGAGGACCCTGGATTCTTCCAGAAGCTGGTGCTGGATATGACAGGGTGGGATGGACAGTGGATTCTAGGTGGTGACTACAATTGTGTATTTGATGCTGTCCTAGATCAATCAAGCAAGGCTCCCGCCACCCTCTCGGAAAAAAAAAAAAAAAGCATTAAAGGAATTGGAAACTGAAGTTGGCCTCATAGACATTTGGAGACACAAGAACCCCACAAGAAGAGACTATAATTTTTTTTTTCCATGCCCATCATTCCTACGTGCATTTAGATGGACTGTTGGTCTCCCCCTCCCTTATACCTGGAGTGGATGAGGTAGATTATTCCTCCATCTTATTGTCATACCATGCATCCCTCTGCATGTCACTAGTTGCTCTGGGGTCCCCCCCCCCCATGCCTAGGCAGTGGAAGCTCGATCCCTTGCTCCTGAAAGATAGTAACTACATTGCTGCAATAAATGCACACATTCAGGATTTCTTGCAATACAATAAGCAGGAAAATACCTCGCACCAGACAAGGTGGGAATCACTTAAAACATATATCAGAGGGCAAACAATGGCCTACTCAGCCTACTGCAGGAAATTGGGAGAGGATGAGTTGGACTTCCTCCATGCCAAGATCGATGCCTATGAGCAAATGCACAGAGTACGACCCTCCTTGACACTTTACGGTGTGATCCAAAAGTTAAAATGGCGCTTTAATCGCTTAAGTAGTACAAAGCTTGAGCATGCAATTCTGCTGTCTAAAGCTGGAGCCTATTTCGATGGAGATGGGGGGAGTAAACTACTAACCTGGCAACTGAGGTGTAGAGAAACAGAGAGATCGGTGGGCCAAATAAATAATGAGTTAGGCCAACTGATGCAAGACCCATTGGCAACTGGCAGCGCGTTTAATGCCTTTTATGGTGACTTGTACACATCTGAGGTTTCTCCATCTGCGCAAATATTTGAACAATTTTTTGGGGGGTTCACATTCCCAAAACTAGAAGATAAAGAAGTTGGAGATCTCGACTCCCCCGTGTCTAGAGGGGAGGTATCTGCTGCTATTCGAGCCCTGACAGGGGGGGAAAGCCCCCGGGCCGGATGGGCTGTCCGCTGATTTTTTTTTTTTTTTGTAACACTTTTGCCCAATATCTCACTGAGCCTTTCTATAATATGTTGGTTGAAAGCCTACATAGAGGTGAATTGCCCCCCTCCACACGGTCCACCACTATTACTGTTCTACCTAAGCCGGGTAAAGATCCTGCCTGACGTGCCTCTTACAGGCCTATCTTCCTGCTCACCCCTTATAAAATTTTAGCTAAAATCCTAGACACTAGATTAGACCCTCTTTTTCCTGGCCCGATCCACCCAGACCAGTTGGGCTTTGTAAAGGGGCGCAAGGGGAAACACAATATCTGCTGAACTTTAAATTTTATACACAGGTGGAGCAGAGATTGTCAGAAACATGGGGTGGCTGTACTGGTGCTAGACGCTGAGAAAGCTTTTGACTGTGTGGAGCGGGGGTAATTATTTGAAACCTTGGGAAGGATGGGTCTTGGACCATGCTTTAGGCACTGGGTCTGTACTTTGTGCACTAACCCCCAATCTCAAATTGCATTCAATGGAATGATCACCCCACCCTTCAACCTCGGGCGTGGTACCAGACAGGGTTGCCTCTTGTCCCCCTTGCTATACGTAATGTCCCTCGAGCCCCTGGCTGTGGCCCTTAGAACACATAAGGGAATCAAGAGGTATGTGGGGGGGGGGTGCCAAGCATAAGACAGCAATGTATGCAGATGACCTGCTACTGTACCTCCAACATCCCGCGCTTCACCTCCCCGCTGTCCACAAATTAATGAGAGTATACGAGGAGCTGTCAGGTCACAAAGTTAACTGGACCAAACGTGAACTACTCCCTGTTGGTCTGTTAGACAGAGTGCAGTTAACAGCGAATTTGGGAGGTTTACAACTGGTTAACTAAATAAAATACCTGGGTGTGGCCTATCAGCCAAGATAAATCAGCTCGATATGCTTAACTACAGACCCCTCCTGGCTGGGATCTGAGGACTGTGACAGGTGGACAGCCCTTTCGCTGTCTTTGCTGGGACGGGTGGGGGTGGTGAAGAGGACAATTCTTCCAAACTGCCTATACTTATACCAATCGCTCCCTATTAGCTTACCAAAAGTGCATTTTAAACTGCTTTAAACTACAGTTCATGAATTTCTTTGGTGAGGTAAGAGTGCTAGACTAAAGAGAGCAGCTTTACAGCTGCCCCACAAACTGGGAGGACTCAGTCTATCAAATTTTCAAAATTACTACTGGGCGACACAGCTAGCCTTTATAACAATGGGCAATGCCACTGCTGGAACCCCTTGTTTGAGGCTGTTTTTTTTTCCCCAAAACTCTATTTGTGCACCTATCCCTGAACTTTTTCACGCTGCCCCGACTCACATGGTGAGCTCTACTGCCCACCGTGAACCCCCTCCTTTATATGGTTACTGTCCCTCGGTACTTACCCCAGGCAAGCTCTCTGACTCTGAACCCCTTGGGGCATGGCAGCCATCCACTCTGGCACTCTATCTATAATCCAGTTTGCCCAGAGCATCCACCGAGAGACCGAAGGGCAGAGGGAGGACCCAGTGTTGGGTGTGTGGCCTTCCAGTACTGCGAGGAGCCATTGCCTATCATGGAAGTGGATTTTTTTGTAGTACCCCCCATTGGCTCGGTCGTGCAATGCATCCCAGCGTGGACACACACACTCCCGTGCATGCCCACAGGATCGCTGCCGCAGCCAATCCCCTGCATTCTGCTTGACTCAGGCTGATATGCTCTCAGCCATCGCTAGGAGTCCACAGAGCCAAAGCCAACTCCGCCCTCCCTCCCGAGACAGAAGAGCAGTCCTCCGGATGCTCAATCCAGTCTCTCCCCTGCTAACCCCGGCAAACTGGGCTCGTTCCCTAACCCGGGTTGCCAGCATGGCGTGAGGTATGGTGTCCAGCGCCTCAACCCTCAGCACTACCGGGTTAGCCCTCTAGGGCTTTTTAAAGGAGGATATTCTGTCACCCGCTCTGGGTGGCTCTCCCCCTCCAGTAATTACAAATCCATTCTCTGCCACCACGCTTAGACTCTGGCTAGAAGCTCACAGGAACATAAAACACCCTCCAGGAGATTCTCCCTACTATGGGCTATTGTCAGTGATGTGGAGTAGGGGCCAAAGCTCTATACCCCGATTCAGAGACGCCAGGACTGGAGACATAGAGGCCTGATATCCATGAACCAATTATATGAAGGTGATCTAATAAAACAATTCACTTCCAATCATGATGAATGGGGTGTTCAACCTGGAGATTTCTTTGTCTGCCTTACAGTTAGACAGCGATGTGGCTCTTCTCTATCTCCTATAAATGGATGGGCCCCCCTTCCCCATTCGAGGTCGAGGTGTTTAAACCCCAACCTGGACAAAAAGCGCTTACGGTATTTTATCATATTATTCAGGGCCAGTCCAGCCAAGCTGCAGACGAGATCAGAACCAAGTGGAGTTGGGATTTACTCACTCCAATTGATTCCAAAACGTGGCGTCTGGCCTGCTCCCACCTTCAACACTACTTTTGCAGTAATAAACTGAGACAAGACCAATTAAACATTTTATGTAGAAGCTACACCACTTCCCAAAGACTACATGCAATGCACCCTCGGAGGCCTAGTGAATGCCCTAAATGTATCAGCGGCAAGAGAAACTTCATTCATCTGGCCCTAACTTGCCCAAAGGTATCCCCATTTTGGTATTCAGTCCACCAGATAATGAGTAAAGTTCTTGGGTATTGCCCCTCAAAATACCCATTAGAACTTCTACTGGGGGCTGATCCTCAGCACCTGGGGGGGAAAACACATAGCCCTTTATGGTCCCTGGCCTTGATCAATGCACAAAAGGCAATTGCACAGACATGGATGCCTCCCTCTCTGCCCACTATAAATCAATGGGTTATCAACCTCAGGTCTTGTATGTCACTGGAGAAGGTGCAGCTTGGGGCAATGGGACAATCTCAAACTTTTTCAGACACCTTGGATCTCCTCACCAAAGCTACTGAAAATGGAGTGTTCCCACTGTATTGAATAACTGTCCAAGCCCGATCGTAGACAGTAGATTAAGGTTATAAGCATGTTAAAGCATTTCATTAAATTAGATTAAATGAATAATTCTGCATTTAAAGGACATGAACGTTGTACACAAAAGGTCAAGTAGTTGTATTTGCTTTTTACATTATTGTACTATTATCAACTTGTATACTTCGTGCATGAAACAACCACTTTCCTTCAATAAAATATTTTGAAAAAAAAATGATCAGGACTCATCAGTTGGTAATTAGAAAGTTACATATTTGATGATTACATCATGATCTAGATGAGGATCTTTAAGTGATGACATTCAATGAGTTGGAGTGTATGAAGCAATAACCAGCTTCTGTGGACGATTAAATGCAGAGGTGAAGCCGAAGTGTTAAATCCCCATAAAAACTGATTATATAGAGTATACTCCAACTGCCTGAATGTTATTACTATTATGCAAGTTGGAGTGAGTTTTGATTGAACTTAGTGTGGCATCAGTCAGTTACCTCAATTTCTTCAGTGTGTGTGTGTGTGTGTGTGTGTGTGTGTGTGTGTGTGTGTGTGTGTGTATATATATATATATAGAGCACACAAAGCCGCAGCAATAGTGTAACTGGAAAAGTCGGACATCAGATCACATCTGATCTGTGAAATCAGGGAGGTCAGCTCAGCAGGTTGCATAAGACTTGATCCCAGTTTGTGTGATATTTTTTTTCTGTTTATAAAAATACACTATATTAGTTCCTGATCAAGATGAAGGAAAATAAAGAACCAAAGCATCTGAGCCATACCGACACTGTTGCTGGAAAACCAGGAGGTTAGATTTGATGTGGCGTTTGCATTCTGCGAAATCAGTTTGGCACAGTGGGAGTGCTGCAAGGGAAGGGAGTCATGGGTGAGGTTTTTAGTAGTGGAGAACATATGAAAATTAGAAGAATATCAAAAAAAAACACTGTGTAGTACTGCAGTTCCACAGTCATTGCGGTGGGTGGAGGGTGCTGTTCCACGCATATGGCTGTAAGGGAAATTGAAGTAAATAGCTTTAAAAAATATTTGTCAATGCTTTTTTGTAGTCCCTTTATCCTCTGTAAACACTGTACAGGATTTTTCTTTCTATGCGAGGGTCTGAAATCTGCTGTTTATTTGTTGTGGAGCCTCTTAAGATGATGCTATATCCAACACCATTTTTATGTTGGTTTGCCGCGCATGCGCGGCAGTCAACATATTGGGAGAGTGCAGCTTTGGGGGCGCGGCTGCTGTTGGGCGAATGCAGGGCCCGCATCAGTAGGTGCGTCCCTCATTCCCCAATAAGCCAACATGCTAGCGCTGACACCAACATTATGTAAAGTGGACATAACTTCTAAACAAAGTGCCGCTGCAATCAGAGACAAGCTCATCATGCGGCGGCACAGATGACACACCTCCCGTACGTGCGTCCCCCACCCCGAGTACAGGGTGCTGCGCTGGGAGCCCACCCCAGCATGGCAACTGCCATGGCGATAGGGGTGCCCAATCCCGTCAGCTCCATTGTCCCCCGAGTACAGGGTGCCACGCTGGGAGCCCACCCCATCGTGGAAACTGATGCCATAGCTGATGGGGTGCCCAATCCCCGTCGGCTCCACGCCCCAGCCGTCCTTCTGCCACACTGGGAGCCCACCCCAGCGTGGCAAATATCCAGCGTCGTCTTTTTTTTTTCTTTTTAAACCTGTAAATTAAAATGGTCCCACAGCACTTCTCCCTGCCCCCCACAACCCGCACCCACCCACTGCGCACCCTGCCTCCCCACTCCCCTCTCACCCCATACTTACCTCCGGAGTCGGTCGCGATCTTCAGTGGACTGGGAACACGTCTGCACTCTTCAAAGCCGACCGCAAACTGAGGAAATGCCGGTAAGCTGTATAATAGGCTAAATAGGGTTTTTTCAACTTTGTTGCATATCTCAGGCATTTTTTGGAATTTTTGCACCAAATTTTCAACATTGGATTTTTGGGGCCCCTCCTCATGAATTCTGTCACTGTCATGGCGTTTATCGGCCTCAAAAGGTGATTTCGCAGTCACTCGCGCGAAATCACCTTTCGGGGCCCATTAACGAAATGACAGTGGCGGTGTTCATGAGGTGCACTCCTAAGTTCCAAATTTGGTGGAAAAATCCAACAAATGCCTGTTTTCTGAGCATGCATTGCGCGGTTGCTCGCCAGGCTGCGTAACCGGCGCATTCACAATATTTTACTGCGGTTTTCAGCATTGTCACATTTTTGTACACCTCCTTGTGAACAGTACAGCTGTCATTTTCCATATCCTGCCCGAATGTGTTTCCGCACTTCCGGCGCACAATAACGCAGTCGCTGTGGGAAATCAGTGTTTGGGCCAGATTATGAAAATGACAGTGACACAGTTCATGAGCAGAGGACCTAAAATGCCTATGTTGAAAATTTGGTGATGATACTCCATAAAATAACTGTGTTACGAGCATGCTTTGGCAGATTGCACGCACGCTCATACTGTCGTGCATTTGTGATATTTTCAGTCTGGATTTTCACCATTGCCATTTTTCCACACCTCTTGATGAACAGTACAGCCGTCATTTGACATATCATGCCCAAAATGTGTTTTCATACTTCCGGTGCAGAATAGCGTGGTCGCTGTGCAAAATCACTTCTTGGGACACTCTGAGGAAATAACAGTGACACTGTACATGAGCAGAGGTGCTAAAATGCCTATGTTGAAACTTTGGTGCCGAACGCCCATAAAATGGCAGTGTTGCAAACATGCATTGCATATTTCCCACACACCCTAGTAGCTTCGCAAATTTGGTATATTTACATGCCACATTTTCAACACTGGCATTTTTTTACACCTCCTTATGAACTGTGCAGCTGTCATTTCTCACATCCTGCCCGACATGTTTTCCCACACTGCACTACCAAACACCCAAAGGGACACCCCAATGCCTGTCAGTCTCTTCAGGGTGGTGGTGGGGTTGGCATCAGTTCAATACTTCACTGCCATTCCTATGATGCATCTGTCTAACTCCTGCACTACCAATGCCAATGCCAGCAAGCCAACATTCGGCATTGACAAATGCTTGTTTTTCCTTTTTTTAATAGGTGTGAATAACCTACTGTGGGTGTGGCTATAGGATGATTGTGGGCTTAGGTGAATAACTGACTATGGGGCTTTTTAGGGGTAGTTTGTGGGAGAATAACTGATGGTAGTTCTGAATTCTGATTGGCTTAGAGCAGATACCTTTCGTATAATTGAACATAATCTCCCTTGATGATCATATGGTAACATCTGATGATTAAAAATGATCAGTCATGACTGACCTTCAAAAACATGACTGATGATTTATGGATTCTTCTGTCTATTATACTGCTAAATTTTGCAGGAAAAGGCTAAAACAGGCATGGAACAACATAAAAGCGATGTTTTAGAAGTAAAACAAGCCTCACAAGTTTACAGCAGCTGCTAGCTAGACTATGCCACTGGTGGCATAGAGATCCTATAAACAAACAATAACGTGGACAGCACATGGAATACTCTGGGTTTTCAGGGCACCATTTGCAAGTGGTGTACGCTACATCTAGGGGTATAATATGCAAATGAGTGGAGTGGTCACATGATGACTCTGCTCTATATATGATCTCTATGGTTGGTGGGCTAGTACATGGATCAAAGTAGGTTCTAGTATCACCTACTCTGGTTCAGCTACACTGTGAGCCATCAGTGTATATGGGGACAAGCAGACGATATGTCTAAGCTACCTCAGGCCTGACTGAACCACACCGTGGCATATAAATTCTCTATAAAATTGTAGTAGTACGGTGTTCTTCACAGAGACAACTGATTTTTTTTTTTTTTTTCTTCTAGTCTGGCATAAATTCATAGTGTTGGAACATAGAGTAGCTAGTGTTCTGTAAGCAGGCATTTTTTTTGCTGGACTATGTTTCTCACACAGATCTCAGTCATGTTCAGTGAGAAAACTAGGACTGTAGCTTAAAAATATCTGCATTAATATTTAATGTATAATTAAACTTTACATACAACTACAATTGATATTTGGTCCCCAATTAAAACTGAACGGTGGCTTAAAGAGTACTTACTATACATACCAAAGCTATCAGATGTCATGACGGATGGAACTTGTATTGATAATTTCAGTCACAGCAAGATGGTCCAGAAGGAGTGGATGCTATATCTGGATGCCTTTGAAAATGAGCTCCATTCTGTGTCTCACTAATTCCTTCTGAATAACCATAATAAATAAATAATACTGCACTATTATGGAGTTATATAGTATAAAGGATAAGGAAAACATTCCTGGCTTAGCTAAGGTTGAAGGATATGCAAGCAACGACACAAGACAGGGTACACAGTCATGCTCTGATATACACATACCTTTGGTGCATTAAGAGGCATGATGCAAAGCAGAGCGACTTCAACCACCTGAGAAGGGAATACATCAGAACTCTACTGCACTTCCAGAAGTGATCATACTTATAAAATTGATAAAAAAAAAAAAAAAAAAGGTGCAAGCATGCAGTCACTAGGGAATAATCTGCAACAATGCTACAGTAGAATTTTTCTTACCCATTTTATAAATAGAAATATGCCTTTGGACAGAGCATTCAGTGGATACCATATACACTAACTGTGTACACACAGCTTCAATGAACTTGTCAGGGCCTCTAGTCATAGTCCTGAAATGTCGCTGTAACTACGTAACACCACCATCACCTCTAACAAAATTAGGCTTTGCAATACCCACATTATATATTACTTAATGATTAGTATGCAACTACACATAAAATGTGCAGAATTTGGCAACAAAGCCAGTCCAGTGGCATGGGGGGCTGAGGCACTGGTGCCTTGCCTCCAGGCGCGCCAGCAAAATGGGTTTGGGAACAGACCAGTGCCACTCAGAGGCTGGCCAGGTGATAGAGGACTGAGCATCCCAGGATGCCTCTCCTCCCTCAGGGAAGGGGGACTTTGAGTACTGCAGCTTGCCTGCCATCCCTGCACTGGCAGAACCAGCAGACGTGGTGGGTCATGCGCTGGCACAGCACACATGTGCGACAATATACATGCATGTGCGTGCATCACTCACAGATGTCCCAGAGAAGAAAATGGAGGAAAACACCTCAGCTCACTCAGCATCCCCTGGAGGAACTGCAAAACCCTAAGCAACTGGCCACCCACCAGTATGGCTCTGTACAAGTGGTGGTTAACCAGCAAGTCCACGAGATGGCTCAGAGACGGGGCTAGGGGGATGCAGGTGTAGAAAAAAAGGAAAAAAATAAGCTTGGCAACAAAAATGTGATGTTTCATATCCTGTACAACATGCACAATAACATGAAGTCTGCAGTGTTGTAGTGTGTGCCCTCATCAGGCTGGCACAATCTGTATTAGCATCTCAAATGTACTGCTGTAACAACAACTATACTGCAGGAGTCCAGAATGTGACCAGCAAACGTGGAAATCCATGGCACACACAAATGTTACAGTGAGTAGAGGACCCATGCTGTACTGTCACCAGGTGGTAGCAGGGAAGCCCAGGCTGTCACTTTGATTACAAGTCCATTTGTTATATATGTGGTCCTATTAGCATCTACTGCAATCAGTCTGCATTCACACTACATGCACTGTATACAAGATCATGAATTATGAATACGAGCAGGAGAGAAAGCAAGGGGAGTGAGACTGGTGCACTTAAGAGAATGAGGTAATGGAGCTGCTTAGATGACTGTAATGGTTCAGGGCTTTACTTTTAATTGGGTTATATACTGTGTGCATAAACAGTATATCTACAGTACGTAATTGGTCAGGCCTGTTCTTAGAAGTTTGTCTACAAAACGGCCTAGGGCAAGGGTTCGCTGCCCAGAAGGGAAGGGCTAGCCTAGGCCAGCGTACAAGAGGCAGTGGTGCATAATCTTAGGGGAGGCCAGTGCAAAATTACAAACATTATTGTAAGCAGTGTCCCACCTATAGAGAGTGGTCTTGTTTGTACCCATAAAAACCAGGAGGCTATAGTTGAGGCTAGAAAGGAGGCTACCTTGGGCTATGGATTGCTTGCTGCAGGCAATAGACAGTGTTTGACCCTGTAGACCAGGTCCAGTTTGGAGCTTACAGGTTAAAAAGTGACAAGAGTAAGAAAATGTGGTGTTACGGTTTCCAACCCTAACTTACCACACCCAAGCAGTAAAAGGGAAAAATATTATTGTTTTTCCTGTTGCGAGTCTTGGCGAATCACTGGTGGGGTCGTCCTCGGGATACTCAACCATAATGTTCACCACATTCCCTGAGCAAACAAGGTCACACAATCGGTTTTCTTCAGGCAGGGAAGACTATAGCCCCTTTCACACACCGGGCTCTGGAGCACACTGATTGGTGCACATTAACTGCAGTGTTGCCTTTTTTCATGTACAGGCAAACCAAACCACATCCAAAATGAGCACTCACTGATCTGGCATTCCCGGTTTTCCTGGGTTCACTGTTTCCAAGCTGTGGAACAGATTGGGCAGTCATGTAAATACATAGGAGCTCTCACAGCACTCCAGGAGATAACCTCATGAGATCCCCTGGGGATCACCACAGCAGGTCACATAAGGAAGTTGGCTTCATTGCCCAGAGGCTCGTGCACACCTCCTAAACTCTTTTGGATAGGATATGCATATGTATATGTATATGCACATGTCCAGTATCACGGCTCAGCTTTTATGACATAATTTTTGTAAGTTGTGGCCCTCAGTTTTCATTACTGTATTGGGCCGAAGACGAGATGCAGGCAAGCCCCGGAGGAGTCGGGTGACAGAGCTGGAGTGGGGGTCGGTCAGGAAGGGGGTCACCAAGCAGAAGTAGGGGATATAAATATGTGTGTAATACATATATATATATGAAAAGTGTTGAACCAGGAAAGTTTTACATGCATTGTGTTATGATTTAGAGTTCTGATTATAACAAATCAAGGCCACCACTCAACTAACAAGGACCTTGTTAGTCAAGCAGTAGCCTTGATTTGTTGTAATCAGAACTCTAAATCATAATAAAATGCATGTAAAAACCGTCCCCATTCAATTCTATGGAGTGCGCCCCCACGCTCTTCATTTTCTGACATCACAAATTGTGCTAGAGTCTGGGCATGTCTGCCAATTCGGGAAGTGGCAGCATTTTGGCTGCCAGCTCCACACAGCCAAATACAAATCTATTTTTTCCATCATATGGGCAGTAATTAGTTTGAAAAAAAAATATTTTCTTCACTTGGGGCCAGGTAAGGGTTCTGATACGTTTGGAGTGAGTGCTACTTGGAAGTTGCTCTTTATTGTCCTCAGATTCTTAAAAAACAGGTTTTATGGCTATTTTTGTAAATAACACCTCATGTCATTAAGTGGCCGCTATCTGTAATTTAAAAAAAATCTCTTCCACTGAGATTACCTATTTAACGTACATGCTGCATTTGTGCTATGAATGTATTGGGATGGTGCTACCATTTATTTCTTTTTCAAATATAATTTATTGAACTTTTCAAGCAATACATGCCAACAGCACAGCAACCTTAAACCAAAATCAGTGAACTAGTGATCATTAAAACATACTGCATTAAGTAGCCAGATAGTCACCTTGCATACCATGTATCAGTTCAGTTTAAACATTAGACAAGACACAAGTAAAAAACATTACACACAGCAGAGACATACAGCTGTTTGTAATATGTACATGGTACTTTAAACTCACATGCTTTAGTGGTGCAACAGTTAATTATATTATCAGTCGTGTTGAAGAACAGTCTAAATAGTTGCCTAATCTTATTGGGGGTGGGGGTTACTCCCTAGCTTGTGTGAATGCCACTCTCCTTTATGACTTTTATGATACTTGTATTTGGGCATCCCCCCCCCCCCCAACTCCTAATACCAGCCATGTATGTACCTAGATAACTTTCAACCTGTGCCCACACCCTACCAGTCACCACTTCAGCGTAAGTAGCACAGCAGAAAGGATATTTACTTTTTTCATGGCATGGGTGACAAGGGAGCAGGGTCTATAATAAACATCACAATGTCATATCTCAGGTTAAAAATGAACAAAAACGGAAAGAAAAATGGGAATATTGATTTCTTTTGTCAGAAATACAGCATTTCTGAAAAACAAATATGGCTTCTTTAAGAGCTATCCAAAAATTAATACATGTAAATATGTACACATCATATATAATCTCTTGAAATTACACAGAGTTGTTAACTGTGCACTTTTCATGCATCAATTTATCCATGTCACCTTATGCTGTTGTCACCTCCCCTGCAGCTGTAACTGTCATCCTGGGAGGGCGGATGCTTTAGAAAAATTGGCAAGTGGCCTAACTGCTGACATCCCCTTGTGTGGAAATTCTAAATAAAGTTGTCTTCCCTGTGCTTCAGTCTCCCAGTTGTAAAACTGGGAAGATAAAGCACTCCACTGAAAATTAGAAACAAAAGACCCACTGCGTCACACTTAGCGGCAAAAGGAAATCTCAGAGTCATTACAGAAGCCTTTGGTTCCATGGATTCTAATTTAATCAAACGGTTAAGATCAGCATCATGTCAAGGCACAGTTGCCTTGACGTGGCACTGAGTTTAACAATTTGATTCAATCTGAATCCATGGGAGTGGAAATGAGATGAATCACCTCAGCTGGGCTATTATGGGTAAATAAACTGCAACGAAAGGCATGTATTCTAACTAAAGCTAGATCCATTAAAGAGTTTCATTGGCATATACAGATGCAAGGGATAAACTATGCCCTACCGTAAATAATAAGGGTGTACAGCTAACAAGGGGCTCTGGTAACATTATAAAACCTAAATCTGAAGGCTGAGTAAGTTTATATTTGCCAGTAGAACCACAATTTAGCACCACTCTTTTTTTATGCATAGTTGGGCATGTGTTATCCATTTTAAAACAGATGTCAGACAAAAAAAAAAAAAAATAGTCCGTTACAAAACAGGTAATGATACTCATTGCATGAAACGGGAACACAACTTTTATAGATCTTACTAACATTCAGTTCCTTTGTCATAGCTTATTATTGTTCACTACTAACATGAGTACTGAATAAGCTATACAGTGCTGTACTTTATACAGTTATGTTCTATGCGTTGGAAAAAAATAATTTGTTGTGCTAACATCGGTTGAATAAAGATAACCTAGCAAGGAAACTACTATCAGGTCACCATTTTGTTTCTTGTCTTTTCAGAAGGGCTTAAAAAAATATCACTTCAACTCTTTGACATAAAAAGCTGTTAAAAACAGCTACTGGTCCTGCCCAAATAATTTTCACAAGACAAATAAATCTTTAATTAAATAATGCCACATGTGACAAGATGTCTTTATCTCCCAAGTTGCAGGCTGCAGTGAGCTCCTTTTTATCTCATCTGAGTGTAGAGCATAGATGCTGCTTCAGTCTATAGTCACAGGCTGCATTCCTGAAATGCCAAAACTCCACAAGTAGATGACCCTCCAAAAGGGATTTTTCAGCTTATTTAGGATGGGTAGGTAAGGGCGGAGGTAACTGAGGCAGGTCACCTCTCAGCCATGCACATCTGTGTCTAGGAGTGTAAGTAGATGGGAGCTTATTAGCCAATGCTGTACTGATAGAAACCCTCATTTGACAAAGTATTTGCTGTTTGCATCATTTTGTGAATTACAGTTACAAAAAAAAAAAAAACAACTGATAAATCTGTGTTAATCAAGAAACAAAAAAATATCAGGTCAGTTTATACTGGTTTTTAACTAAATCATCTTAGCATTTGAGGTAGAAAAAATGGATTTTATTAGGCACCTTTCATACACTCAGTACTCAAAGTGTTTTACAAGCTATGAACAGTCACAGTAGTCAAGAGGCATGTACAGCCGTAGTGGTGCCGGTGGTGGTGGTGGTGGTGGTGGGGGGGGGTGCTGCTACCGGAATTTAGTTCCTGGAGTAAAATTACATAGCTGACTCTATTCCTGGAGCTAACTAGGAATGCATGCATGCTGCTGTGCAAAATGTACCTCATAAATGCAGAACAGTGCACAAAATAAAGTGGAAAAAATACAGCCTTTAGTGATGAAACATGTTCTGGCCCCCTCCCACCCTATCAGAGATGTTCTGTCTTAACATCAATAATTATAAGTTCCACCACTGCACACAAGAAAGCTATTGTGACAGAGTGATGATGGGGGAGAGGGGGGTAAGACAGCGAAATCAAATAATGTTATACCTTCATGCAGACAGCACACATATTGAAATTTATAGATTTTTCAGTCACATCCACAAATTCCAGTTCATCAATGAGGACAATATTTTTTTCTTAACAATGCTGTACTTTTTTGTATTAATTAATACATCTTTGCAGAACAAGAGTAAATGAGGTATAAAATGTCTGGTGCTTCAGTGGTATGATGATGATCAGTCAATACAGTATATACAGCATATATGATATGTGCCTTTGCCAGGTATGTACTATAGCCATGGCAGACAGAGCTGCCTAGTGGTTAGTGTGCATCACAGTGAACCTGGTGACTTGCATTTGAATTCCACCACTGCCCGTTATTCATTCTGTGTGATCTTTAGCATGGCATTTAACCTTCCAGTGGGTTTCTTTTTTTTGTCCTTCATGAATGGCATTCTTTAGAACCGAGGTATGTACTTGTGTTGGCTTTAAGGCAGCATTGTGAACTGATATATTCATCCAAAATCTCAGTGTTGTGTATGACTGGAGAAACTGTCATTACAGCCTTGTTATACCACTATTCTGATTTCACCATTGCCTTATAGAGTATGACTGGTAATGGTCACCATTCCCATAGGCTCATAAAAATAAGGCACACACTCACCTGGCAAGTGAGTACTTTACCATGTTTTATGAGGTTTTAATTTTTGGTCCTAATAAGCACTCATCCCTAAGCTTTACCTATTGTAGACATTCTTTTTTTTCCTGCGAGTTTTTATGAGCATCCCCCTCCTGATTTTTGACACCTTCCATAGGGAAATGGTGACATTACAGCCTTGTTGTACCATTGTTCTGATGTTAGAAAGTTGTTGCAGAATTGTTTTAACATCTGATCAATGGCACACAAAATCCTGGCATCAGTTTGTAGTCACCTGAACATTCAAAATGAAATGGCACTTTCAGTTCATGAAACTAAAACATGTGCTCCGTTTTGTTAGGAAAAAAAAAAACAAAAAAAAAACACGGCTACACTAAAAACAAGCAAGCGGTAAAATGAAGCACAACAAGGCTAAGTTTCTGTTTCAGGCCACGGACATCAGATATTTTCCCTCGTGTTTATCATAAAGAATCCCCTCAATGGAAGCAAAGAGTTGGTGTACAATATTGTTAATATATCTACTTGTGTTCCAAAACTGCAAGCAGTGAGCCTGAGCACATGCTATGGTTCCTGTGCAATGAGTCAACCATCAAAGTGGCACTGAACAGCACATTTAGAAACCTATTCTTCACTTTTTTTTTTGCTACTCAATATACTTTATTAGACAAATCCAGTCCAACATATGCATTTAAAAAAGCAACGCTGCATTGAGCTTTTCAATTACAATGCAAAGATAAATAAAAGAATTATACATAATACTAAAAAAAACGTATTCTTCACTTTTAACCTAGGTTTATAGGACTACAATACATTGTGCAGATGTTATGTGGCCCATTACATGTGTTCCAGCATTCTTACAGGCCCAGCTAGAGCACGTTACTTCTCAGCATGGAGAAAATAAGATCAGCCAAACCATATCATACCACTCAACCACTTACAGTATACAGTACGCTGTCATTGACAGTTCAGACAGTGGCCAACTGTGGTAGAGATCAGAGGGCTATGCCAGTCACCGGCTCTGGGTCAGGATGAGGGGAGGTGGGGCACTACCTGCTGGGGAGGGGGTCCACTGGACACCAGGGAATGGTACATCTTCAAATACAGGAGATCAAGATGGGTGTACCACTGGACCACAGGGAGCATTATATGTATACGCCAGGTGGGTGTCAGGTGGGGGGACCATTGAACCCCAGGGAGCTTTATATGTATATGTTGGGTGGGTGTCAGGTGGGGGAGCAACCAATGGACACCAGGGAAGGATTTATACATTATATTGGGCCACCAATCAGCGAGGGGGGGGGCAACTAGACACAAGGGAAAATGTATACATTATATTGAGCAGGTGATCAGCATGGGGGGACCACTAGACACCAGGGAAAACTAGCACATTACATCGGGCCAGCAATCAGTGATGGGGGGAGATTGACAAACAGGTGGGCTTTCCATGGTATGAGGGTAGGGACAACAGGACACCAGGACACTACTTTGTTAGATTGGAACCTGGGGAAGAGGCCTGCCACATTTCCTCCATCAAAGGCTGTGCGGGAGTAAGTTGTGTTCTGAATCAGCAGTATTTGCACCACACAAGAAGACCATGCAAAATGCTCTTGCATACATAAATATTCAAAATATTGGATTGCACCAATGTTCAGGTCCCTGCCCCTCAATTTGCATTGTGCCCCCCCTCCAAAATTTGCCCAGGCACAACCCGTCTGCCGACACTAACCAGGCTTTTCAATACAGCCCATTCTTACAAAACCCAGTTTGGAGCTGGCACGGGCATTACTGAGGGTTGAGGTGCTGGATGCCATACTCTGTGCTATGCGGACAGCCCGGGTTTGGGAATGAACATGGGATGCCGGGGGTCGGAAAGGGAAGGAGAGGATTAAGTATCCAGAGGACTGCTTTCCTCTCCTGGGGTGGGTTTAAGGGGTTGCCTTGCTCTGTAGTGGCCCCTGGTGGAAAGTGGGGGCACTAAAAGAGCAGCACTGTAGACGGGAAGAAAACGTGGAAATATGGCCACTGCGCAGCCGGATGAGAGTGGTCCCTATCCTTCCATCACCACGGTTGCCAGGATAGCCCTGATGCTGCGCCCTATGCTACTCCAGTCCAGATGGTGAAAGGCATCTTTGGATGCTGAAGTCTCCCTTCACGGTTACCCCCACAGGTGAGGGCCCCGATCAAAGGGATACAGCAAGACAACGAGACAACAGGATGAGGGGCAGCAGATGGCAGGAATGGAGGAGCCGGGCGGCAGTGGAGACTGGCCGCCCAAAGGAGAGGTTGGTGAAGGCTGGCCACTTTCAGGAGGTTAAAAAAAATTTAAAAATTAAAAAAAAAAAAAAAAAGAGGTCTGTGAGGCAAACTAGTCTTTGCGCCCAGGCAAAGTTTTGACTGTCGGGCCCTTGGTGGCATGAGTTTCCATTCCAATTAAAAAAATCTGTTGTACAACAAATTGGTACAACAACATTCTCTAACCTGTGATCTGTGGTACAACATTTTTGTTAGGATGGAAATCCATGCACAACAAGGGATAACCACGTAATGTTGCAGTGAAGACTCTTACTCTCCTGTCTCTGCCTCTCTCAGTCAGTCAGTCTCATACTCAGTCTTGCATGCTCTGTTTTTTTCTTACCATTCTCACTCTGTACCAAGAGACAACAGAAGCCTATGTGATCAAATCAAGCAGAACAAAGTACACCCAGGCTATACAGAAGATTCTTGAAGTCAATAGGATTTCATTCACAAACCAATGAAAGCAAACAGCAAAATAGAGGGGAAGTAAAGAAAGATTCATTCATTACAGTATTACAGGTTGTACCTGCAAAAAGTTATATGATGATTTTGGAGGTCGGAAAGATAAAGACAAAACTAAATAAAAATCCTTACTTAATTCAAATGCCCACCATGATGTTTTGTGAATATAACAAATTGGGGGACTGATAAAATGGATTATATCACAAATTATTATGGTGACTATGGAACAAAGTATGGATTGTATTTAGTTGAGTTCCCTGTATTCCCTATCTTCAGATGATTTTTTTTTTTTCTTTTACCATTTATTTACTTTGGGCAGCCCAACTGAGACGCATCATTTCCTTTTCAGTCAGATCCTGTGACTACCAAACTGCATAACTTGGAGGGGATAAAGCTCACTGTTTTTTTTTTTAATTGTTCAAAGTCACATAGTGATCAACTGGCTATGGCAGGATTCTACTCTGTGGTCCCTTGTTCACAGTTCCATAGTCTAACTACTGGAGCACATTGCCTTTTCTTAATATACTACTACATACTACTACAAGGGGCATAATCTGTTTAAGCTACGGACATCTCCTGATGAATTTGTCTGTGTCTGGCTCAGCAGGTAGCACACTCGCCTCTGAGGCTGGGAGATCAGAAGGCTGTGGGTTCTATCCCCACACCAGGCACTTGGAGGGATGTTGCACCCCTGAGGTGCCATCTTTCGGATGAGATGTTAAACCGAGGTCCCATCTGCCTGTTCTGGTGGTAGTTCAGGTGGATGCTAAAGATCCCATGGCACTTCTCGAAAAGAGTAGGGGAGGTTTCCCCGGTGTCCTGGCCCAATTTCCACCATTCACTAAAAATACCACCAACAGCTTAATCTGGTTCGAGGTCAGTTGGCATTCATCTGTATCCCCCTTCCCCGGGTTGTGCCTGAAAATGGGCAGAATTTGTCTAGTGCACTTACCTGGTCAACAAAAAATAAATAAATAATAACAACAACATGCCCATGCAGAAAATAAATACGATTTTCTATATATGATAAACATGTATTTTAAATTTACCAAACTATAAGACAAAGAACCTTAGTGGGCAAACACTAAGGCAAAGGTTACCCTAAAGGGCATTGCCCGGGAAGACAAGTTTCAAAGAAATACAAAATCACACATACCCACATAATGCAAAGCATCATAAGCTGCATATGCAAATCACCACAAAATATTATGCTGGTTCAACTTTAAGCAGAACTGCATGGTGCCGAAAGGCCTCTCACACAGTATGCAAAGGGTGCCAACAGAAGACACAGACACATGTTTCATACTATGAGGACTCATCAGTGTGCCTCATCTGTGTGACAAGCCAGTGGAATTAACCAGCTACCCTAAATTGGTCTATCTGGGTTGGGTAACCCTTGCCTTAGTGTTTGCACACGAAGGTTCTTTGTCTTTTATTGCTATTGGGCTCACCACAACCCAACCCAGACAGTCCACCTTAGGGTAGCTGGTTCATTCCACTGGGTTGTCATACAGACGAGGGACACAGATGAGTCCTGGTAGGATGAAACACACGTTTGTGTCTTCTGTTTGCACCCTTTGCAAACTGTTCGAGAGGCCTTTTGACACCATGCAGTTCTGCTTAAAGTTGAATCAGCATAATATTTTATGGTGATTTGCATATACAGCCCATGATGCTTTGCATTACGGGGATATGTGTGATTTTGTATTAAACTATGCTGCTTTTGGTATGCAGTATTCAAAATATATGAAAGAAGAGGAAAATAATGGACATAATTGACCCATATATGAAGAACACAAGGCTACATCATGGTTTATTTAAATCCATTTTTGTCATTAGCCGGGAACTTATACACCACCAGTGGAGATAAAAAATAAAAAGATAGCAAGTGATATCTTTGTATCTAACCTCAAGATACTATGATATTGTGTTGTTAGTGGTGGTCATAATTGCTATCTTGAAAGTTAGTAACATCACAATGGAGTACTAGCCCAATCACAAAGCAGCTTTCACCATGCAGATGACATAATTGTTGCCTAGTTCTACACCAAAGCCGGCAACTGAAACTAAAGGAAACAGTTTTAAAAGTTATAACAACTAAACTGATGCATAAATTGAACAAGCAATGGCCCAACTCAAAATACATTGTTTATAATCACTTGTAAAATAACAGTATTTTCTTAACTCACTTCTGGCACTGCCACTCATGAGTTATGGTCCTCTACCCCCATCATACCTCTCAACTGTCCCCGATTTTCAGGGACGTCCCTGATTTTACCTCAAAATTTTACTCTGTCCCTCCTAAAAATTATGTTTCCATGACCAAACAGTAGGAATTATAAGCACAAAATAGTCAAACATTAAAGTTACAGATTTGTTCTTCCTTAGAAAAATGCATTTTACACTAAGCCCCTTATTCTACCAGGTTCCTGAGTAGATATCACCAATTCTGAAGATGTGTCCCAGATTTTGGTCCTTTGTCCCTGATTTTGGTCCTTTGCCCCTGATTTTTTTAAGCTATGTCCCTGATTTATGAGGCAGGAGGTTGAGAGGTATGCCCCCCATACACTTAAAAGATAAATTGTGTATTCTGAGTAAGACCATTGTAAAGCTCCTATACTTAGATTTATTTCCGGTATGGGACGTGCAGGTGCAAGACTGAAACCTCCTATAAACATAAACATAAACTCCTTTTAACTCCCCTCTCTAGTAACTATAAATAACAATACTTAAAAACGTATCTTAATCATGTATTTGAGAATACAATTCTACCAGCAATTGAAGTCTTCCAAATTAAGACTCTGCTTATGAGTGACAGAGCTGCTTAAGCATTTTCCAAGCAAACTGTACATTGAAAATCTTCAAAACACAGACAATGTCCTTGTACTTTTCTCCGTTGCAAAAGAAGACATTTAGGGTGTGAGAGCATGTCATTTTATTGAACTGCAAGATCCACTGGCCTGATACACAAAACTTGACAGCTGCATTACTGCAAATCATCTGCCAACCCCCATCCTCTCCCTCATAACAGACAACCCTTTAATGTGTGACCAGTGGGTTAGTGTAGAAATCACTCATTGTAAGAATCTATTAACACATGCTGCTAATGAGATCAGCAGTGAATACAATAAAATACAGCTTGCTGACAGCTAAATAAGACTTGGATAACTCCTTCCACCACAGAATAAATGGCACAAGACACTCCCCTTCCTTCACCCAATTTCAGATACTGCATATGGACTAATTGTTAATTGTGGAAACCAATGAAACATCTGTCCCACAGTTCATCTCAAGGCCTTCTGCTTCTTTTAGTTCTGTGGGATCAAAATTATATGCTTGAAAGCCAATTTTGGTTGGCATCAAGTATTTCTATCACAGCACCTGTCCTGACTTCAACAAGACACTAACATTATAAGCTGCATCACTAAACAAGGATTTAAGTTCTTCTTTCCCTAAAACAGTAAACAAAAAAATGAATTTAACATTAAGATTTGAGCAATACAATTTATGTAATGCAGCAGGCAACAATCTGGAGCAAATTAGTGGATAATCTGACAACTGCTACTACAATGTGTATTTAATCATAAGACCATGTTTTATTCAGTTAGAGTGCAAGTTAAAAATCAAAGGGTTTAAAGGAAAACTACCATAATGGGAAGCTTCACACACCCCAAAGCCTTACCCTTCCCCTTCCCCCGATTAGGCTTTTCACAAGGAAAAAACCTTTTTTTTTTTTTACATTTTAACTTGCTTTATTTTATTGTTGTAAAGTCCAGGATTTGGTAACATGACTGACGTGGTGCAGTTCTATTTCATGTGAAAGTGCAGTGCTGTATCACTGGCTTCAATACAGGTGCACAGAAGCGAGCGGTGCAGCGCCACACTTTCACATGAAATGGAACCATGCAGTATTCAACATGTTGCCAAATCCTGGATTTTACAACAATAAAATTAAGTAAGTTAAAACAGACATAAAAAAAAAATTTTTTCCTGCAGAAAGCCTAATCAGGGGTTAAAGCGGGGTAAGGCTTTGTGGGATGAGGCGCTTCCCTTTATGACAGTTTTCCTGTAATATTTATTTCCTACATCTTATACGGCACAAACTTTTGTCACACTACCATTCAATACCTATGCAACGCTTGTAGATGGACCTCTGCATGCACTGTGAAAGATACAAAATACAAGCAGACTTCAACATTTATTGTAAAAAGGGTCTCAAAGAAATGTTTCAATCTAATTGGCCCTCAGCATTTCAAGAACTTTAAATTAATCTCTGGTACACTGTCATGCACAATCTGATAACCATGGCATATTACCCAGGTGAATCGGTAAATCATCAATCATGTTTTGTGAGTGTCAGTCATGACTGATCCTTGTTAATTATCAAATGTTACCATATGATCATCAAGGCAGATCATGATCGGAGATCATCATCTAGATCATGATTTAATCATCAAACATGTAACTTTTAAATCACCCACAGATGATTGATTATTTTTGCAAGTTTAAATCAGTGTGATGGTTTTTTATGATCTGTTTATGATCACTAGATTATCACTGATCACTTATGATTATATTAGTTATGTATTGTACAACTATAAGTCACGTTAGTAATAAAGTGTTGCTACTAATATGAAAATATGAATGTGAACTATTAGCAGAAGCACATTATAATGTAAATCATCTGAAGTTCTGTTTTAATCCCTTTAGGAAGAGTACATGAGATGTTTGGTACAGTAATAGTGCCGAATCTGTCAAGCAGTTTTGTGAGATTCCTTATTTATTCTTCAAAAAATGTAGGGAAAACAAAAATCCCTAACAAAAGGTTTCACTATTCTCAATAGGAATTTTTTAAAAATCCCTTGACTACCTTGGTACTACTACTGTATAGTATGTAAATCTGCATAACTAATCAGCATTTTTCTTGCAAATTCCAAAAGAACCAATTATGGACTAATACAGTGGTAATTTCTATTAAGTATTTTTGCCTCGACAGTATCAGTTTACAGACTGTTAGGAAAGGTCCTGAGCACAAACCAGGTACTTGTAGGAACTCACAACTCTAAAGGGAACCACTGAATGGAACTATGTAATGGAACTATATAAGCCAATCTGATTCTTTTTTAACAATAGCAGAAAGTGAGGGGTCAAAGTAAGTATAATTGACAGCAGTGTCTTTGTGTCGAAAATGTGTCATAACTGATGATTCCAATGAACATGTCTAATTACATAGAAACACAAAAGTTGACGGCAGATAAGGACCGCAAGGTCCACCCAGTCTGCCCATTTCTTTTTCTACCTTATGAATGTGCCATAGGCCTTTGCTCTTTCAATGGCCTATCTATTCATACTCATCTGTATTGCTCCCTTATGCCTATCCCATGCCTGTTTGAAGCCCAGCACTGTATTCATATCCACCACTTCCTGAGGTAGGCCATTCCATGTATCCACCACCCTTTCTGTGAAAAAGAACTTCCTCACATTACCCCTTAAATTGGCCTCCCCTCTAATCTCATGCTGTGTCCTCTTGTCCTGATATTTTTCTTATACTGAAACATATTAGACACTTTCACCTTGTTAATGCCCTTAAGGTATTTGAATGTTTCAATCATATCACCGCTCTCCTTCCTTTGCTCTAGAGTATACATATTGAGTTCAGTTAATCTGTCCACACATGTTTTCTGATGCAGTCCCTGCACCATTTTGGTTGCCCTTCTCTGGACTGCCTCAATTTGGTTAATGTCCTTGTGAAGGTGTGGCCTCCAGTACTGCAAGCAGTACTCCAGATGGGGCCTAACCAGTGTCTTATAAAGAGGGATCATTACCTCCCTCTTCCAACTTGTGATACCCCAACTAATACAACCCAACATCCCTCTAGCCTTACCGACTGCTTTAGAGGTCTGCTTGGATGATTTCAGGTCATCGGTGGTGATGACGCCCAAGTCTCTTTCTTCCCTTGTGACTGCCAGCAACTCCCCTCCCAGCCTATAGGTGGCTTCAGGGTTTCTCTTCCCTATGTGCATGATCTTGCACTTCTTTGCATTAAACCCCAGTTGCTACTCTTCCGATCATGTTGCTAGTTTATCCAGATCTCTTCTCATTCTGCCCACCCCATCTGGATCATCTACTCTGTTGCAGATCTTGGTGTCATCTGCAAACAGACAAACCTTACCCTCCAGTCCATCTGCAATGTCACTGATGAAGATATTGAAGAGGACTAGCCCCAGAACTGATCCCTGAGGTACCCCACTTGTGACTTGCATCTCTTCTGACTGTATACCGTTTACCACCACTCTCTGTTTTCTGCCCGTCAACCAGTTTGCCACCCAGTTGACCGTCTGACCCATCCAGAGCCTACCCAGCTTATTAATCAATCTTCTATGTGGAACAGTATCGAAAGCTTTGCTGAAGTCAAGGTAGGCAACATCAACTGCTCCCCCTTGGTCCACCATTCTGGTTACCCAGTCAAAGAAATCTATGAGATTAGTTTGACAGGAACTTCCTTTTGTAAACCCATGCTGTCTTGGATCCTGTGCCCCTATAGATTCCAGGCACTGCACTATCTTTTCCTTAAGGAGTGTCTCCATAATCTTGCCCACCACTGAGGTAAGACTAACTGGTCTGTAGTTCCCTGCCTCCTCCCTGCTACCACTCTTGTGGAGCGGGATCACATGAGCCCTTCTCCAGTCTTCTAGGACCTCTCCTGTGCTCAGAGACTCACTAAACAGTTCTGATAATGGCTCTGCTAGTTCCACCCATAGCTCCTTTAGTACCTTGGGATGTATGCCATTAGGTCCCATTGTCTTGTCCACCCTGAGCTTATTGAACTCTTGTAGGACTCTTTCTTTAGTGAAGGGACTCGTGCACACCTCCCTCCCTCCCCCATGTCCATGGTGCAGAGCTGTGGGCCCTGCCCTACCCTCTCTTGCATAAATACTGAGCTGAAGTATCTATTTAGGATAGATTCTTTTACATGGTCCTCTCCTCACATGCCCCCTTATCCCCTTTGATCTTAGCAATACCCTCTCTGGACTGTCTCCTTTCACTAATGTAGCTATAGAAAGTCTTTTCACCTTCTTTTACTGTTTGTGCTAGTGTTTCTTCAGATTGGGCCTTTGCCTGCCTTACTGACTTCCCTGCTTCCCTTAGGGAAGTTTGGTATGCCTCCCTATCTTCATCCTGGTGCATTCCCTTACATTTCCTGAAGGCCAGCCTTTTGGCTTTGACCTTTTCTGCTACTGTGATTGAGAACCAAAGTGGTTTCCTTCTTCTTTTGCACTTCCTTTTCTCTTTAACACAATGGGATGTTGCTTCAAGTATTGCATCTTTAATGCTTGCCCACTTTGCCTGTACCCCCTCACCTGTATTTCTTTTTGCCAGGGCTAACTTAACTCTGTTGGCCATCTTATCAAAGTCAGCTCCTCTGAAGTCCCATATTTTTGCCTTGGAATGGGATGATTTAGTTCTAGTGGCCAAACTGAACCATACCACGTGATGGTCACTGGCACCCAGGTGACCTTCTACCAGATCATCTGTGATCCTTTCCCTGTTAGTCAGTACTAGATCTAGGATAGCCCTGTCTCTTGTGGGTTGTTGTACCAGTTGTTTGAGGCCCTCCCCCTGCAGGAAATCCACCATGTGTCTAGTTCTGGCAGACATCCCTGCTGGTATTGACCAATCTGTATCTGGCATGTTGAAGTCTCTCATTATCAGAACCTCCCCTTAAGCTGTCATGTTTTATATATCTTCTAACAATTAACGTGTCTATGTACTCCACCTGGTCTGGAGGCCTGTACACTACCCCAGTTTGTATGGCTGTCCCATTTCCTGTTTCCGGGTGACCCACAGTTATTCTGGCTCCTTAATTAGAAGGCAAGATGCATTATGCGAGTATAAAGGAAATGTACATTAATTTTCTTTTATTATAGTTATCGTGACCATGGCCAATCATGAAAAATCATGACAATATGAGATCATCGTTAAGTACAATCATTACTTCCATAACATTGTGGGTTTTGATTGGTGGCCATTTAACGTTCGTGTTTAATCATTGTTAGTGATGATCACAATGATGTTTTTTAAAGTCTGAGCATGAGCTTTGAACATAATTGATAATAATCATTCATGACACATCACTATTAAATCAACTTTTTGGCTGGGTAATTCTTCCTAAATGTGATAATAAATATTCTCTGGATTCACTTATAAATTATTCTAGAAAGGTCCGTGCAGATGATCCTGCACAGAGTGGTCAATGATATGAGATGACAAAAAGGATCAACTCTTCTTGTGATAACTTTTTATTCTAATTTTATTCCACCAAATCATAATATATGTTGATGTTTTATGGCCTCACTATGCCACTTCATCAGAACTGTATGGTGGTTCCTAAGATAAAACAAAATATATATCTATTTAACATTCTTTTAAACTAAAGTATATTGTACCAAATAGCAAGTCCCATGATTTTACTCTTATATTTTAATAATATAAATTTATAAAATGGGTAGAGACAATTCTTGAATCTGATTGGCCGACAGCCCTTCCCAGCTAAGTCTATTTTTAGCTAATACCACAGAAAACAACAAGTGCCAGTATTATGCCTGCATTACAAGAAAATCACTGTGCCATGGAGAAAATGGTTCCAAAAATAAATAAATAAATAAAATGATTTGCTTGCCATGTTCTTTACTGGATCACTTACTTGAACCCTACCCTCAGCTTATTTATCTCTCTCTCTCTCTGCTTCCCCAGTCCAAGTCCAGAAAACAGTTACCGACATAACTGTTTCTCTCTCCCGACCCATACACAGTCTTTTTTTGTACCCAAGTTATCCATGGCCTGTTGCTGTCCAGGAAGACCTGCAGAAAGTGAGACTACCAGTATTTTTATGAAACTTGCAAATGCAGACAGAAGCATGCTGCTGGCAAGACAATTAGGAAAGATAATTCCTGTTGGCAGCCTAGCAACCCGCTGTGGTTGCTCTTTACTGCGACGGCAGCTCGTCCTAATGTCAGCACTACATTTGTTATGGAAAAAAGTCAATTTCATATAAAAAAGCTATAAAGTCATTTCAAGAGAGAGGGGCAGGTGAAGTCAAAGAAAATGCAAGAAGTCGTCTGAGCAGCATGAAAGAAAGCCAGAGAAGTTTGGTGAGCAAACAGTCGGGACAGACATCATACAAACAATAACTGTTGGAACACTTTTTAAGACTGCGCTAACCTACTTTAACTGTACAGGCAATGCAAAAGTCACTCACTCCCGCAATTTCCAGCACTCCCACTGATACAATGAAGCAGAGGAACTATTTTTCACCCCTAATAAAAAAAAAAGAAACTTGTCATATTTGTAATTATTTGAAAAGTTATTTCTCCACATATACCCATTTTATAAGCACAATAACACACTTCTGAGGGTGGATTATGCTCTGTTAAAATGCACTTCTAGGGGCAGTAAGGCAAGAGACCACCCTAGGTATATGTTTTTCAGAGCTTAGAAAATGGGCTAAGAAACTCCCGGGCTCCAGTTGGCTGATACCCCTGGCAAGGTTGGTATCCATCAGTCAACAGTGCCCAGGTAAACAAAGTGGCAGTTTAATAAGAAAAAAAAAAAAAAAACTCATTGATAATGCTAATGTGCCCATGGAATTTTCAGTTTTAAATAGCTACCATTTTCTCTTGCTGAGCAAGAGATACAACCCAAATCATGCCAGAGGAAAACATTTTGTTTTAAATATCTTTATATTATTTGTAGCACAGAGCGTGATTGCCTCTGACTGCAAACACAGCCAGATGCTAGATCACCCAATCTATTGCAGTGGTCATCTTTATACTTTCTCCTGATCTCAGTTCCCCTTCGTGGTCTAGTTGCTGACCACATTATGGTTCATTAGCTCACAGTTGCACTACCATGAAAATATTAAAACAAAATACTGGTACACAACTCGGAGTGGGGGGAGTCAACAGATGTTTAGAATGTAAATAAAGCTGCCCTGTAACCCCCCCCCCAATACTTCCAGGTAACGCCATCAACAACCATTTAGTACTAGTGTTGCGCTATTCTCCCATTTACTCAGCTCTTTTCTCCAAAGACGACAACTCAAATTTTTTTTAATACAAAATCAAAACAAAATGTAAACCTATTTACAGACACCTGTCCAGTCTTCCTGACTGCTTTTCAATTTCAATTGCCTTTCAAAATGGACAGGGGGGAGTAAAAGACAAGTGCTGAAGCAGCTATGAAACACAAAGTGCCCTCTACTGGCAGGCATACCAGCACAGGAACTACTTTACATCAAAACTAATTTCAAATTGATTTACTTTTTTTTTTTTTTTTTTTTTTTTTTTTAAATCTTTTACAAAAATATTGCATATAGCCAATTGTCTAAGAGCACTAACAACTAACAGGGTGGGCGGTATTGGGCAATACTGAACCTCCAAGGGGCTATATGGCCCTCCACCTATGGTGCTGGGCCTCATTACACCCCTGGGTGGTCTGGTATTGCCCAGTACTGCCCACCCTGTCAGGTATTATTGCTTACATAATCACATAATCCACTCCCCATTGTGTGTTATTGCTTACTTATCAAATGGGTAGAGATAGTTCTCAAATTCGACTGGCTGACTGCCCTTCCCAGCTATGTCTTTTTTTAGCTTATACCACAGAAAATAAGTGCCAGTATTGTGCCCACATTACAAGAAATATCCCTGTGCCATGGAGAAAACAGTTCAAAACCCAAAAAAAAAAAAAAGGATTTGCCTACCACATTATTTACTGGACCACTTGCTTCCAACCCTTAACTTCAGCCTATCTGTCTCTCTGCTTCCCTCTCAGTCCAGAAAACAGTCTATGACATAATTGTTTATCCCTCCCAAGCCATACGCAATCCTTTTTTGTACCCAAGATACCCACATCTTACATGACATTTTGAGATGCATACTATTAATATGAAATAGCAACAAAATTACAATTTAATGGTGAAAGTGGTGATATTATATAGCATGGTTTATTATGAATGGAAGTTTTCAATATACTAGCTTAGGAATATAATGTGAAGAATAGAGTTTCTCCTCACTATGGTGAACCCACTTATTTTTTATGGATGACACCCTTATTAATTAATTTATACTACTAAAATATAGCATTAGAAGCACTGGATTTACTAACTGGTGCAGTATACCATAGTTTAAAAGGATGTTAAAGGGCAATCAGCCCCCTTAAACTACATTGTCTCTAGATTTAAAAAAAAATTATGATTGACACATTCATTAGAGATTACTGATATAGCCGGTACTTTGATTCAGATTCATTTTGTCTCTTAAAAAAAAAAAAAAAAACACAAAAGAATGCTCACCATACTAGTGTTGCCACACTCACAAATGTGTTCATTTACTTTCCTTAATTAACTGCCACTAATCTTTCCTGGACTTGTGAACACTTCTAACACAATCGGATGACACATGATGTTGCAGGAGGAGAAGAGAGGAAAGGAGATGAGATTAGTGCATCATGAGTGGCTACACTGTCTGGGAGTGTTGCTAATATTCAAGATGCATGCAGTAAGAGAAGATCAAAGATCTGAAGCAAAACAAAGTTTGGTATAATTGCACCATTCCCATGCATTTCAGTTCTACTAAGAAATGAAGCAGATCAAACAGCCAACAACTTCAATGAGTTTTTGAGAAGACAAACATTCATAAAATTTGGGTTTTCAACTAGAAATAATATGATGCATAAAGGCTTGACAGCATCCCTTTTAATATGTATATTAATTGTTTATGTTTTATGTAGTTTTGATGAAGTAGCACAGTTAGGCCATGGAATGTCAATGTAGTCATGATTTGGTGGAATAAAAATCTGGAAAAACAGTTATTGCAGAGGAGTCTATCCTTTATGTCTTCCCATAGCATTAATTCTTTCTGTCAGCATTCCATGCGCTAGCATTGCTGAATGACTGGAACTGTGCATTCTGATTCTGAAGCAGCATTCTTAAACAGTTGGATGTGAACTATTTTATTAAAAATCCCCCTCTTACTGTGGAATATGTTGCACTTTTTACATTTTTCTTTTGGATTTTTTTGTTTATAATAGCAATAAGGCACTCTCTGGAGTTAGATTAACAGTCAATCACCCCCTACAGGCACCATGGCACTCGACTGTGCCTCTTGACACATTACGCCTCTAGGAGGTGATTAACAGACTGTTAAACTAATCCCAGGGCATGCCTTAGTTTCTAAAAGCCTGTATGCTCTTGTCATTTTTACTCACTAAAAACACATGCAGACAAGCCACCCTTCTTGCTTATGTGTTTATACAATCTCAAAATACCTATGTCCTTGTAAGCCTGTTTGATGCCCAGTACTGCTCAGATTTCAACCTTGCATGGCTGCGTACTGATATCAGTCCAAAATTCCTATACATTCTAATACTGTCAGCAGCCTAAGGGTTATGCATATCATTGTGGAGACTGGCATTTACATAGATATTCAGATGCTGATGGTGGAAAAAGGGGCAAGTGTTCATCATGTCAATAACTGGAGGTATACTTTACCCAATAGCAGGATTTATAATCAAGACAAGACATCATTTATTTCTTGGGGATCTAGAGCGTCATATTAACAAATAAAATAGAGCAGTGCCAGAAGGCTGCAGCCCCATCAGTTCTCCCAGATGTAATGAAAACAGAGCAGCCTATTGGGAAATGGTTGCATTATAGATTGCATTTCTTAGGAAGGAAAGTGGTCCAAATCAGACTGCAACACAAACTCCATTATGCAGAAAACTGGTCAGCACTCAAATGAAATAACAGCATTATTGCACCAGCTTGTCATAGTTTCTTCTTTTTCACTGCAAGATGTAAAAGGCGGTGTAGCAGCATAAAATCTGGCAGCAGCTACAAAAAGGTTCCAAAAAAGTCTGTGAGGACACAAATTGCTCTCAGAAACAAGTTTCTACATGGTCCACAAAATGGTATTGATCTAAACTTTACAAAGAGCAACCGACCATCCACTCCTACTGACCCCACATGAACCTTGATCACCCACTGGTTGCTTTGACATCAGTACACTGATGTCTTCCTCAGAGAGGTCCAAACCAGGTTTCGTAACAAACTCTGTAATTCACAGGAACATCCCCCTGAATTACAGGAAAAATTTTGGATGGATATGAGAGTTCTGTAGTTACCCTTATGGAAGTTAATGCAGGTCCATGACTGCAAGTCTTCAAGACCCTTCCCTCTCGGGGCTGACCCCCCCCCGCCCCACAACAACCTGAGTCCACTACTGAATCTGGTCACCAACATGGTGGGCAGTAGTTCTACTGCTGAACTACTGGGCCAGCCTATTTAAAATGTTATTGATGCTCTATAATGTTTCACATTATGCAGACTTGCTGGTGCATCATGGTATGTCGATACAATATTAACAGCAGGGTAGGATGCTTGAGGAGAAGAACATTAACATGTACATGCTTAAGGCCAGAAGGGAGGAGGAAGGACTGAGACCTACTTGTTCCTGTGGGATATCAACAGGGTAGACTGAAGGGACCTACTCATGAGGAATGAAAACACAGTTATCAGGAGACATGGGTGGAGGCTGACTGGGGGAGGATTCAAAAGGGACACTAGCAAGTACTTTTTCTATGCAGAAGGTGGTAGGCCTGGAATAGTCCACCAAAGCTGGTGGTAGAAGCCAGATCAGTGACCAGTTTCAAACATGGATGGAATAAGCACATGAAGATAATAAAATCGGGGGGGGGGGGGTAGGATGGACAGCTGGGGTGGATGGCACAGGGGCACTGAAAGATCAAGATGCCCAGTAACTCTAATTAGATGTTGGGTTGGACATGGATTTGAGCAGAAAATGAGCAAAGTGGACAGACTGATGAGTCTTTATCTGCCATCATAATCTGTGTATGTAACATACATCTATGGAATTAGAAAGTAGCGTGTGTAGTTTTATTGAATATATTGTATCTTAGCTGTCATATACCTATTGTATTGCTATCTTGGTGAGCAATAGTGGAAAATACCAAACCACCGCTACTTGCGTAGCATAAAGTGTTTGTGAATACAGTGCAGGCTTGTGCTTGTTAATTTTTATATTAGTTTATTTCAGTTGGGGGAGCTTCACCCCCCCCCCACTCCCTTTTTTTTATATAAAGGAGGTGTGGAGGGCAAAGCCCCCAACTTAAACAAACCAATAAAAAATTACTGAAATATAGTTTTGAGAGACCAATGTAATGTGAACTCTACACTACTATTGCTTCTCAGTGTTGGGTACAAACTGTTTTTGTGACTGGCATGAGGGGAAGGCTAATGCCAAATGAATTAAATTAAATGAGTTATAAAAAGTACTAAAACATACCAAAATAGTACCCTTATCCTGTGCCCCATTGCTCACATATTTTCTTGTAAAATTATATTTAGTGCAGCGCATGATAATATAAATATATTTAAATATGATAATAATGTATTCCCATTCAGCTATACAGCTCATTTGAAAACTGGTCCTAGCAAGATGGCAGTAGGGCAATACATAATCAGCAACATTCATACATCAATGAACTACATCAAAAACACTGATGACTACTTTTAAGAGCATTTGGCATGTATCTCATTGACTGCAGTGGTCTAGCCACTCATCACTTATAAAAGAAAAAATGTGTAGTTGCTTAAACTCTATTAGCCTGTGACACTCTAAGTAGCAATTCACTATTCTTATATTATTGTTCTTGTAGTCATGTTAAACTTGCTTAACTAGAACAGGGGTGTGGTTGGCCTGTATGGAAAACCACTGACATCTCCCAATATACAGTATGCACTATAGTTTTTTTTTTAATCATACATAGACTGGATGCTTTACCATTTATTCATAGTGGCATTGAGATGACCTCTGTGTGTGTCCTCTGGTGTCCTTTGGATGCTGGTGCTGCTCATGTTTAGCCTACACTTATCACCCAAATCAATATAAAAAACACTGCCGTTTATAAAGAGAGTAACTTGGCACCCTTATATATTTACATCACAAGATTTATAATGCATTAATAGTCTGTGGAAGACTGATTGAAAGATATAGGCAATTTTGATACACTGACATACCACTTCTTACTGTATATATAAACCATCTCTGCTCAAACATAATATTAAAATACCCCTGACATGTGTAAATGATATAGACTTATTCAAAGATATCAACACTGTCCTATGTAATTGACCTGCTTGAAACATGTAAATTTGTTAAAAAATGACACTGACATTGGAAATGAATTAATAATAATTATTTTTTAAGGCATTCAAAATATACGTTTTGAGGAATCATTTAAAATACATATACAGTAGCTGCATTTGAAATTATTTTACCAAATGTATCGATCCTTTTGAATGTGTCAAAGCATTTGTGATAATTCCTTAACAATGACGCTACTCCTCAAATCAAGATGGCAATTTATCCTTTTGACCTGAACAAATGTTTTGGAGCCAAGTTGTACAATTGTGAGCACTGAAGCAGAAGTAATCATACCACCCAATGCAAGCTGCAGAATGACACTGTCAGGATTAGAAATCTGGATGTCCAAAATAAATGACCTAAAGCAAAGTTGTCAGATTTGTTTTACAAGGTAAGGGTTCAGTAAGTTCACTTCCCATCTTCTCCATTATTAAACCCACAATCTGAGGGTCTGCTTCCATGCTCTGAAGAGATCACTTGGTCATTTGGTCCCAGCTGGCTAATGTGCCATAGGCAAGCTGACATGAAAACCACTAGTCACATCCTGTCACACTACTATTCATTTCCCCACTCAAAAATCTTGAGCATTCACCATAAAGTCTGACTGGTCAGTATTAAAATAAATATGAATACATTAGAATATTTTAAACACACATTCTTTCACATTTTGCAGTTTTAATTAAGACTATACTCCAAATATTTTTTTTACCAACATTAAGTATATCAGACCACAGCAGAAGCACAATGCAGCTGACATTCTGAGCCTTATTTGTCTTTCAGTAGAAAGCATATCTCAATTACCTAGTGGACCCTACAGCACAAAGTACTGTCAAAGAGACAGAGGGTTGTAAGACTAGATTTATCAGCCCGCCACTCTGGCTGTAATGTGTCACATAAGATTAAATTGCAACATCACTTAGTAACAGCAAAAGCAGATCTCCCTGCTGTCACAGGGCTAAGTTATGGATTATTTAAAGAGCAAGAAAAATAAAGTATCTACCTTCCATCATAATAGCAGTACAGTTCTTCATGCAGATTTTTATTTGAATTTATTTTCTATATAAATGTGCTTACACAGGATAGGCCCACTGAGATGGAGCATCTCATTTTCAGGAGTGTCCTGTTGCTGGTAAAAGATACAGTTTGAAATAAAACAGCTGCATATATAGTCAGTTAAAATATTAAAAACAATATTTTTTTCTTGAATTGATTAAAAGTGCTGGTATTAATAAATGTACGAGATAGTGAATTCCGTGAACTGGCAATAAAGCAACTGGTATGGGACTTTGGATTATTTAGGAAAAATCTGTTCATATTACATAGAGAACAAATGCTACATTACATGATGGGTAACATACAGAACTTGATAAGTAAGTTGTAATCAGTTCATTAAGCAAACAATACATTATTTTGCCAATTTGAGTCTCTCTTTGGTTATTACGGGCTAATGTAGCTTTTTAAAACATTTTACTGTGGTATACTCCATAAATTAACTCAAAACAAATCTAGCAGTTCTACAGACATAGATATATATGCAGTAACACATGAGTATGTTTGTTCTTTAGGATATACAGGCACTCATCCAGTATGTGCTGAGGCACAAGGATGCAAGTCATATACTCCTCAACACTTACCAGAGTGCTTATATTCCCAATATTTGCAGCATGGAATGTGTCACTGCACTTGTAAAATGGCTTGGTTCTTAAACATACTGGCTTAAAAAATCCAGAACCATGCATTCCTGAGTTATGGATGGCAAGTCATGTGGTTCATCCACGTAGAGAGCAATATTTATGGAGGCCATCTTGACCCATTTTATAAATATAAGTGGTTAGCAGTTATTTCTCTGCATACACTTTTTCTGTATATGCAACTGCAATCAAAAGTAACAATAACCATCCAAATGTCATATAAAATGTAAGATAAGTAAATTCTCTACACTCAAAAACAAACCTATCGAGGGAGCTAACTCTGTCTACATTTTTCCCTGCAAACAAATTTATTCCCCACAAACAAATTAATTTTAAATACAAAATAAAAACAGTATTATGCTGGTCCCAACACAAGCTAAAGGAGCTCTCTCTTTTAATCATTCCATTTCAGCTGTAGGTGGTTTGTAACTCGAACAAGTAGATGATTTCAAATGATTTCACTGTTGGATGTTTCCATGTGATACCATCTGTGTATTAAACAGCTCCAGTAAATGGTCATATCCAAACTGGCAGTTTTTAAAGGAGCCTCCCATCTCTGTAGCTACTTTAATCATGTACGTATAGTACAGTACTTGTCACTAGCAGTTTTTGATGATAGTGGCTTCATTGGCAGATTAGCTGGGCTACTCTGTTAGAAAGAGTTGACAATTATTTATTTTTTCTCATTAGTTTTTCACCTGGAAATCGTGCCAAGCTGAAAAGCACTCTTAGGAGCTGGGTGAAAGGGTACAGGGAAATGTAGTGTAACAAAAAAAAAAAAAAAATTAAAGTAAAATATTGTGCACAAACTAGAAAGTACAGCAGTGGTCAATGGTAGAACATAAGCAAATATGCAAAGTTAGACAGAGGACAGAACAACAGGTGTAAATATTTACAGTAACAAAGGAACATTGTGCAATGGACAGCTGTCAAGATTACAATCATGAAATCCATGTGTATCAAAATAATAAAAGTCAGGAAAAACGAAACAAAATCTGGCAAACTAGGACAAGAATGAAGAAAGTAACAATGGCTGTGAATACAAAATAGAGTTAAATAAAAGTGAAAGTAAGGACAGGTGCTAAGGGGAAAGGGGGGGAGGGGAGAGAGGAGGGTCTTGTGAAAGTAGAGATTTGAAGAAGTGTGAACAGAGAGTCATGGAAGGTGCAGGAGGCTAGACCTGAGTCAGGGGAGCATATTGGAGAAAAAGCCAAACCAGCACAGTTCTAAGTTCAGGGTAAGAGAGAGAACAAAAGTTTGGAATTTTTGAGGAGGTAGGAAGGAAGGGGAAGTGAACCAAGTCAACATGTGAATATGTGGAATCAGAATCTGGCTTTGTGTGTGGGGGGGGGGAGAGGGAGAAATATTTTCTAGGAAGATTGATGTGTGTTGAGCAAAAGGAAAGGAAAGGAGGAGTGGAAGAGGGGGCACAGCCTGGCTGTGGTGAAGTTGGGGGCAGTGCTATGAGCTACAGCCACATGGTTCAGTGCTGGGAGTATCATTTTAACAGCAATTTCTCAGTGCATGAGGAAGGGGTACTGGCTTTGTATCTGTAAAATTCTCCAAATGGTTATGGATGTAGCTGAATGTGCCTGTTGATAGATGGGGCAGAAACTGATGGTAAGTGAGACAATCATATGGGGGGGGGGGCAACCCTGTGGTTCCACAAATTGAATAAACTGCAGCTGAGTGCAGCCATGATGGGACTAGGTTTGGTGGTCCCAAACTGGGAAAAACTGCTGTGTAGTAGGGCTACAATGGCAGCATGGTATGTTGCACCTGAGAAGGAAAAAGTACTACAGATTGCAGAGTTGGCCAGCTAGACATTTCTGAGCTAGGGAGAAATGCTGTAGAACTTGTTCCAGAATACTGCTCTTCAGGGTGCGAAATTCCTATACCTTAGGTGCCCCAGGGCAGGCAGTATTATGTCTAGACACCTAGTACTGTTTAGTACCTGCCCAGTTGGCCACCTAAGGTAATTGTGTGGAGCTCCATTTTTAATAACTGCACTGCGTTAAGTTATGCTTCTGGTCATCTTTTTATTTTTCCCATACTGATGCAATGTCAATTCGGGGGGGGGGGGGGTGCCGTCAGAGCGAGCGTAGATGCAGTGCTGACACTCTGACTTAGTCATGAAATGTCCTGAAGTGGTGTCAGCTGAAGGGTTCCTTTAGGAGAGATAATAAGCAGTCTGAAGTCCCCCTTCTTAGACTGGCACCCGCTACATCCATTCAGAATGTGTAACAGGTCTGTCACACTGGAGGTGGGCAGGAGTAGTCAGACACCAATTGCCGACTGCAGTGAAACAGTACGCCCACCCCCTTCAGGTCTCTGTGATGGAAGACTGCTGCAAAGCATGCCAAGATAGGTCGTGACTCGTGCTGTGCAGCAGTTGGAATCGGATCACCGATTGCATTGTCAGTAACAAAAAAAACAAAACTAAAAGCTCTTTTAAGAGCTCTTTCACTGCTTTGGGGTGTTAGAGGGGAACAGGGGTCTTCTCGGGTGGGAGAGACAGGAGAGACTGTGAAGGTCTGTATCCAGAGGGGAGGCAAGGTCTCTCATTGAATGGATGAAAGCGGCAGCAAGAACAGAACAAAAATAAAGTATTGTGACTCAGGAGGATCGGCATTAGTGTGAAAAAGGGAGGGGAACACCATCAATCTCTTGCAGCTACAGGTACTTGTATTTTTATTGAATGAAAAAAAAAAATGAAGTCTGAGTGACAAGAAGGGGTTGGGGAAGATAACTGATTTTCAAGCACTGAAAGCTAAACTAACCTCTGAATCTTAATAATAATAATAATTTTATTTATATAGCGCCTTTCAATATATCAAGGCGCTGAACAAGTTAAAATCAAACTCAAATTTCAATACAAAACATCAAAACACATAAAAATACATCATAAAAACATAATAAATTACAATAAAATTCCAAACATATTACAAATAACTTAACTATCCAAGAAGGCCATTCTCCATAAATACGATTTCAGTTCTTTCTTAAATATCTCCACGGAGGTGCACTCCCTTAACCGGCATGGTAGAGAATTCCAAAGAGTGGGTGCAGCATGAGAAAATGCTCTGCTGCCTGAAGATTTTAAACTCACTCTTGGAATCTCCAACAACCCCATGTCAGCCGAGCAGAGTGATGGGCCAGGGCAGTAAGGGACCAGTAGGTCTTTCAGATAGGACGGACCCTGATCGCAAAGGGCTTTAAAAGTCAATAAAATGACTTTAAAGGTGATCCACCACCGTATAGGAAGCCAGTGCAGTTCGTGCAGCACCGGGGTAATATGACAGGATCTACTAGTCCCAGTCAAAACCCGGGCTGCCGTGTTCGGCACCAGCTGTAGGTGGCGGATTTCAACCCCAGAAAGCCCAAAGTAAAGGGCGTTGCAGTAGTCCAGCGCCGAGGACACAAAGGCGTGGACCAACGCTGGCAAGGAGTCAGACGGAACAAGGTGCTTAACCCTGGCAATATTCCTAAGATGGTAAAAGGAAGTCCTGATGACGGCAGACACCTGAGATTGAAAAGTCAGCCTATCATCAAGGATCACCCCCAAAGTTACGCACCCAGAGGTCGGTAGTGACACGCCGCCAAGAAAAATTCCAGAAGGCGTGCCAGTATGCGAACTCTCAATCTGACCACCTGGGTCCACCACCAAAACCTCAGTGTTCGCCGAGTTCAACTTTAACCAACTAGAATCCATCCAGTCTTGGTTTTCCCCAGACAGTTATTAAACACCGAGAGAGCTCCATCCTGGTCGGGTGCAAAAGACAGGTATAGCTGGGTATCACCTGCACAGCAGTGAAACCTCAGCCCATACCATCTTATAATATTTTTTCAAGGGGCAGCATATACACTGCAAATAACATGGGTGACAGCACAGAACCCTGAGGCACTCTACACAACAAAGAGACTGGGCCGGAGGAAAAAATCCCCGACACAACTCTTTGTGATCTCCCAGTAAGGAATGAAGTGAACCATTGAAGAATGGTTCCCGACATTCCACAGATTTGCCTCAGGCATGCTAACACCACCACATGATCCACAGTGTCGAAAGCTGAAGAGAGATCAAGGAGAACCAAGATGGAACGCCTCTTCTGATCCCCGCCTCAGAAGATCATACACCCAACCAGCGAGTCTCGGTGCTATGTCTTTACGGAAACCAGACTGAAAGGATTCAGAGATACTATGGATGGTTAAATGGTCATCCAATTGGGCAGCTACAAACTTTTCAATAACCTTCCCAATAAAGGGAAGGTTAGAGATAGGTCTGTAGTTTGAAAAACAGTCTGGGTCCAAGGAAGCTTTCTTCAAGAGAGGTGTCACCACCGCCTCTTTCAGGGAGCTAGGAAACTCACCCGACTCCAAGGAGCACCAGACTATTTGCGCCAAAACTGGACCAATGATATCAACACAACCCAAAATTAGGGTAGTCGGTCCAGGGTCTAAGCCACAGCTTGTAGGGCGTACACTATGGATGATTCTCATAATATCCACGAACTCAGGTCGATAAAAGGAACTCCAAGAGAATCGAGGCACTGTGTTCTCACACACTCCCACATCATCACCCTTGGAGGTTGTCGGACACAAGTCCGCTCTGACGTCAGCCACCTTAGTTGCAAAGTATCGAGCGAGCTCATCGCATTCTATTTGCGAAAAGGCTTTCCGAACTTGCAGACAGGCTGGGTTGCACAGTCTATCTACAGTTCGAAACAGCTGAGCCGGTCGATTATGAGCAACTGTAATCATCCTGGACAGGAATTCTGCCTTCTTATGGGTGATTGCAGATTGATAGCTAGCATAGTGTTCTAACAATCAAAGGCAGTCGGCTTCAAGAGCGGACTTACGCCAACAATGCTCCAACCTTCGCCCTTGTCATTATAGGCCAACACCAGTGCCTCTGGATTACTGCTCACCAACACGGGGGATGATAGGTCAAGGACCGCCGCTAGGCCTTGTGAAGTAACATTCTGTAATGGGCGGTACCTGACCATCTCCACAGGGGATGGCCTTCTAAGGGGGGTGCAAAAATTGAACCTCACGGTGTAGTGGTCAGACCAAGCGACTGGTTCCACCCCCATGTCGGATGCATCAATCCCTAGAAGGAAGTCTAAGTCCAGAGAGTGTCCAGATTTATGCGTAGCAGTGGAAACTACCTGTGTAAGGCCCAAAGCAGACATTAATTGGAGGAAGTAGTTATCAAATTGTGAGAGTTCGTCATCGACCCAGGCGTTGAAGTCACCCAGCATCATCAATCTGGGTGACTCAAACGACATGTCGACGAGGAAGTCTGCTACTTCCTGTAGGAAGCGTTTCCCATCTCTGGGTGGATGGTAGATGAGAACGATTCGAACGCCTACACTTGTTACAACTGTACACTCAAAGGACTCAGCCTCACCTACTACTACATTCGTGAGGCCCAATTCAGTCTTAAAACAGACTGCAAACCCCCCCTCCCCTGCGGTCCAATCTCAGGCGGTGCATCACCGAGTACCCAGCCGGAGTCATGGCCTCCACTATAGGGCCAGAGTTTTCATCCAGCCAGGTCTCGGTGATGCAAGCCAGGTCAGCCGAGCCAACAAGATCAGCAATAATGGCGGTCTTATTCCTAACAGACCTGGCATTGCATAACACCACTCGAGTTGGACAAACCTCGGAGGTTGTCGGGCCTATCTGCCTACTGAAATCAGTAGTGCCCTTGGGTATGGATACCAGACAAGGCAAACCCCGATCTGGATTCCATTTCACCCCAGGGCGCCTTCTGGACTTAATAACCCTGATACGATGGCCCCGCTCGTTCATCCTCCCCTGTTCGCGAACCCCGGCCCCCTCACTCTCCCATGAGCAATCCCTAATGCTCTACAACGCTGATAAATATCAAATTGTAAGGGAGGAGTATAAAAGGGGCAGAGGGCGCGAAGAGAGGAGGATGAATAGCGCACCACCGTGGGGAATAAAGGCCAGCACATGTCACTACTTAACAAATTAAACAAAAAC
This sequence comes from Neoceratodus forsteri, assembly GCA_016271365.2. Classification (NCBI taxonomy): domain Eukaryota; kingdom Metazoa; phylum Chordata; order Ceratodontiformes; family Ceratodontidae; genus Neoceratodus; species Neoceratodus forsteri. The sequence continues at coordinate 638,567,159 of CM028137.1, read as the reverse complement.
AAAAACAAAACAAAACCCAACCTCCCAAAAATAGTCAAACTAGCCTAAACTAACAATCCTACTAAATGATAAACAAAATTAGATATACAGTTACAATAAGATACGAATTTAAACAAAATAAATAATAAGTTTGTATAATCCCTTCCCCCTCAGTCCTCTCACCACCGGGGGAAAAAGGGTACAGTGGCACTCTCACTGCCAAACCAACATGGAAACATAAAATTTTATACAAAAAGAGTTATGAACTCCCCCCAGATTCTCTCACAACTGGGGAGAAATAATATTAGTCTTTCTCTCTGCCAGGAGAAAGACACAAACTGTAAAATCAAACAACCAAAAAAAAAATTAAATAACAAACAAAAGTTTATGGACCCAGGGTCCTCTCACCACCCGAGTGTCCAAAACAGAGTCCAGGAAGGAGACAGCAGTCAGCTACTTCTCAAAACAAGTCCAGAATTCCATGTAGATTCAAAAAATCCAAGTCCAGGGAAAGGCAGCCACATAAACCCAAAAAAGGGAAAACAGTCCAAGGAGGAGATCCACAAAACTTTATCCAACAGGTTCAAGAATCCACAAAATGTTTTGTCCAAAGAGGATCAAAGACACTCCAGCCCCTTTACTCCCTACCAAGTGCACTCCAGGACAGTTAATGCCAGTCACACCAAAGGATCATGAGAAAAGCCACTATTGCAGTAATTTCCATGGTCCAAGGGAGCAAGGTACCCCACTCAGTTCCCCGACTGGAAAATACCCCAACCCCCTGTGGAGTAGCAAACCCAAGAGAGCACCTGCCAGAGTAAGCAAACAGCTGACATATCCACCTGAAGTCTCAGGATAATCAGAGGGCACCACAGTCTCCAACAAAGCCCCGATCAAAAGATCCTCTGTCTACTCCTGCCAGCATTCACTGTGTCCAGAACTCCTCCAGATACGCTTCAAGGCTAACCAATAACTCCTCGCACTCCACACGACCGAAAACTCTTCCACGATAGGGAACAGGATGCAAAGATGCAAAGTCCTCGCCTCAGTCTGTGGAGGAGATAAAACCATTCATGCCTCTTCTGGAACTGTGAGTAGTCCACAGGAAAATATAAAAGAGAAGCCCGACCGGCATCTCTTTCCAATTCCACGACCAGGAAACAAAACCCACCCAACGTTGAACCACCGCCGAGTGGCAAAATGGTAAAACCCAGAACAGAACCTGTGCAGTCTGTAAAAAGGGAGGACCGACCGGCGCCTCTCTCAGTCCAAAAGACAGACCCGCTCTACATCCAGCAACAGCCAAACAGTAAAACTTAGAGCCAAATCGGGATCGGATTTAAAAAGCAAGAAACAAAATGCACAAAAAACTCAAAACTTAAGCAAAGCTAAAACTAAATGCATAAAAGACAAAAATCAGAACTTCAGAGAAGCGACAGCAACGTGCCCAGCCTGGCAGCCATCTTGAATGGAACGGAGTTATGTGCAGTCCTGATTCCTGAACAGCAGAAATGATGCAATGGCAAGAAAGAATGCTGACCTCTGATTGGTCAGTCTGGGACTGGACTCGTGATGTTATCCTAGTACAACATCACAGGTCTAGTCCCAGCACACAGACCACTGCATGTACACTTAACTTAAATCACTCCACAGGGCTCGCTTCTGTGACCCTGCTCACCACCCGCTACAATATGATTATCTCCTGTCTTAATGGCAGTCCTCTCTTCTTGTCCCACTAATACCAAAGTTACTGATACAGGGATTATTAAATGAAGAGTTAGCAGCACAGAAAAAAAGCCAGGAATTCTTTCACGGCAGCTGTTTTTCCCGTAAACCAAGCAGTTTCAGTGAACCGAGATGATCATAACTGCCGGTCGCGCGGTGCACGAGGGAAAAAGGAGCCGTGAGAATTTGATTTCACTACTGCTTTAGTAAGCCCAATCACAAAGAAGCTCCCAGTCTCCCACAATACAAAATTCTTTTGTATCCTTTTTTTCCCCATCTAGCCACAAAACAGAAGCTGTCTGTTACAGCGTTTGGCTGACAGCATAGTAAACAGTGCTGATTTTTTTCAAATAGCACACAACACTGTCATGCCCAGCAGCTTCACATTTCAGCTCCTGCACTCCGTGGCTGTTTCAAACAAGACTGTCCAGACTAACATTTTGCTTTTCCGAGAAAAATCTTTCACAGTTCATCGCATCTTGTTATAAAAAACAGAGAATTGGTACTTGCGATCTGGTACGGAGAACTGGTACTTACGATTTTACGATCTGCTGCTACACTCTCCGATGTAAATGCTTCAACTTTGCCAGCATACCCTACAGCAGTAAAGTAAAAAAACAAGACTGCTCAAAGCTGCAGAGGGTTACAGTCCTGATGGGAATCCTGATGGAAAAATATCATGGGGGGCCAACAACTACAAAAGTTCCATCTGAAAACAGACAAATCTCATGGACTACTTTTGGGTGGAAGGTTACATGGCATTTTCTTCAAATAAAACATAAAAACTTAAAAATAAAACCTGCACCCCTACTTTTGTACACTGGAGCCACTGATAATAGCAATAATATTCCAGGGTTGGTTGTGCTGATAACGCCACACCTTGTTGTTGACGCACTCGGCCTTCGGCCTCGTGCCCAACCACGCAAGGCATGATGTTATCCCAGCACAACATACACCCTGTCGTGCATTATTGCTTAATTAGCAACTTGATCTTCATGCAGATACCACTGGCGCCGCATTTTGGGGATCCTAGCAACTTCAATATCTGAGGCAGGCAGTACTAAAGCAACTTTACTACTAAACTACAGCAGAGTGAGGTGGGTGTGTGGGGGGGGTGTGTGTGGCCATTCCCAGTCTTTTTGCAGTCTGCAGTAGTCTTTTGTTTTCTTCATTCTATCTAGTCCGTCACACAGTCTCAGCCTGGTAACTGAATTTGCAAGGAAAATCTGCTATTCTGTTTGTCAATAAAAATCTGGACTATACACTACCTCTCACCTGCTGCTTACCACATAATATAATGCCAAGCCATCAAACAGAGCTCTCCGTTTCTGTATAACTTCTTTAAACTGAGGATGTAGCTATTTAAAAAAAGACTGTGAAGGGAGCTACTCAGCTACACTGCAACTACCTACTAATTATACAGTCTCAGTGCGATTGTGTGTGTGTTCTAATTTCTAATCCATTACCTCTTAGATTAAAAAGGGCAGGTCTACAGTGAGGGTGCAGTCTGCAGTGTTTTGAAGGCAGCATCATTTTGTTTAAAAGTAGTTGATCACTAATTATTCCCTGTTGCTGGGAGTCTAATCTGTTTAAAAAGAAACTCCTTCTCAGTCAGAGACCGTCTTTACAAAATTGGGCTCCTGACCTATCTGAAGCCAAGTCAAATAATTTAATGCCAGACATCTAAAAAACCTCATTAACTACTTGCTGGAGCTGAGGAAGGTAGCTGAATGTTTGGAAAGGAGGGAGCTACAGGTACTGACTGTGTAAACTACTTAGAATATAATTATAAAAAGTTCTGCTGTATGTCTCTGGCTCTGTGTGTGCCTCAGTAAAGGTTGCAAAAAGTCAATTTAAAAGTTACATAACATAACACTACAAGTTTCAATTTGTGACTTGCTTCAGTTGCCTACTGAAAATCCATCTTTCACTCTGTTAAATATAATTTCCTAAAAGCTTTTTAACAACAAGCTACTAATGCGGAGGAGTACCTGTAATCTAAATAAAAAAAAAAAAAAGATCCCTTTCTCTTCAATAAAATCTCTTGATGTTGAAAGTTTCTTTTACAACTACTCTTTAGTTAAGGTACATGGGGCTACCTAAAAAATTTCAAATAAAAATAATTTGTTGTGTTGTTAATTAAAGGTAACAATGTTTAGTTTAGTACAGTACTCTGTTGTTGTGGGAGTCTGATACTAGGACTATCGAAATAGAAAGCTCTGCTGGATAAAAGATATGCGGCTGTTAAGATTTTTAATCAGCTACGCTGTTTAAATTCTAAATACAAGGATCTGTTAAAGGTACTTAAATAATTCAGATAACACGAAGTCAGTTTTTCATGTTGCGTTTATTATTTACAATCACAAAATGAAATTATGTAAAAAAAGGGGGCAGCATGTAAAAATTCTCCTGGGCATGTACTTTTACTGCTTACATGCCCCTGTGGGCATATACTTTTTTTTTTGTGAATTTCATGCCCTGCTGCTCTTGCTGTGTTTATGTGGCCCAGGACTCCACTAGTATTCTGAATGGTACTGCAATAGCCAAGCTGTGTGATTCAAAATACTAGCATTCAGTATACTGCCACCATATTCAGAACACTGGAATTTACATAGCTGGAATACTTAGAATACTGAACATTTCCAATAAGACAGAAATACTGCTGGTGATGTACATGTACATTCATTATATTAGCTCATTAAGTCTGGTTGTCAAACATCTGTGCTAGACTGGGCAAATAGGAATGAAATTAATGTTATATGCAGTGCTCCCCTTGGCGGAATCACGTGGCATCCAACTTTACAGTCCAAGGAACAATGTATCATATGTATCAAAATAAAAAGCAAAAACTTCAATAATAAGAGATTTTAGAGAAGTAGGTCTGTCTCAGCTTCAAAACCTATATAATTTGGGAGCATGCAATATGGGATTTGTTAGATGGAAAAGTTGTTACAGATGATAAACGGGGTACTGTAGGAAGTATTTATCACATGAGGGAAATTACTGTGTTCACAAAGAAAATAACTGGAACACAGAAAAAGGTTTGTTGAGCCGGAAAAGTCATGGGCAGAAAATGTTATGCAACCTAACGAAATGAGTGGGGATATTTGTGTTTTTCTTATGAATATAGAATTCAATTCTAATCTTTCAAGTGTGAAAAGAATAGCAAACTGTTTGGGAACAGCAATGAAGTCTTATCTTCAAGTAGTCATATCTGGCAGTGTCCCACTTGCTAAATATTGTTAGAGTTTGTAATGGGCTAATAACATTTTCCTTCAAATAGTCCTGTTGGCTTGCACCGGAGAATGTAACATTTTCGGTAAATACACTGGCAGAGCCAGTGGAAATGTTAGATGGGCCAGTGTATTTCTGCAGTCACTAGCCCTTTGGCTAGTGGCTGCAAAACATAATTGTAACTACTGCTTTATTAACAATAACATATATTTTAATCTAATTTCTAGTCTGTAGGACAGACTGGTCAGGAGTTAGAAAGGCAGGTCAGACTTATGTCCCTTGGATCAACTTATTGGGTGAGCAATAGAAAGTTATAGGTCAGTAGTAAGGTCTGTTAATCTAATTTCTTATTTGTGCAAAGCAGGAAACAAAATTTAGCAATGTCTCCCTATTCTAATTTTTAATTAGTGGCCAGATTGGATTTTATTTTTCAACACCACCTTTCAAAGAAAGCTCAAAGCACTGTACATAAAATGCAAAAATACATAAATAAACCACAGATAATGGAATAGAACAAAAGAAAAAGAAAAACAGTAAATCAGAAAACAAAAATTATGTAATCTGGCCAAGGTAGGGCGGGTTAAAGAGCCACTTCCTAATCTTTGACTTGAAGTAACTATATAGGGTGAAAATGTTGGCATACAGCGAGAGGGAGTTCCAAAGAATTGGGACAACCACAGAAAATACACTATCCTTGGCCTTTTTTATGTTTGCTTGCATGCATGTGCAAGAAACACAGTGCGATGATCCAAAATGCAGTGCCGTACAGTTTAAAGGGCGAGCACCGCTTCAGTGAGCAGCTCCCCCCACAAACATCACATGGCATGCATGCATATTGCGTGCTCATATGCTCCCCACGCGCACACACTGTATGGCTGTCGGGGTGCCCAATACCAGTTGGCTCCAGGCCCCCAAAAGCCTTCCAGGTGCCGCTAGGAGCCACCCAGCATGGCAAAGCTTGTTGTGGCTGACGGGAGTGCCCAATCCTCTGGCCAGCTCCAGGCCCCCCAAACAGTTTTTCAGCTGCCACGCTTGGAGCCCACCCCAGCGTGGCAAACATCCAGTGTCATCTTATTAATTTAAAAAAAAAAAAACCTGTAAACAAGAAAACGCCCTCAGCGGTCTCCTTGCCCACCGCACCCACCCTCTGCGCACCCTGCCTCCCATACCCCACCTCACCTCATACTTACCTCCGGAGCTCAGCGTGATGATCTTCAGTGGACCGGGAACACGTCTGCAATCTTCAAAGCCGACCGCTAACTGAGGAAATGCCGGTAAGCTATATAATGTAATAAATAGGGTTTTTTCAACTTTGCTGCATATCTCAGGCATCTTTTGGAATTTTGGCACCAAATTTTCAACTTGGGGTTTTTGGGACCCCTCCTCATGAATTCTGTCACTGTCATGGCGTTAACTGGGCCCAAAGGATGATCCTGCGGTCACTGCGCGAAATCACCGTTCGGGGCCAATTAATGAAACAACAGTGCAAGTGTTCATAAGGTGGGCTCTCAAAAGGCCTATGTTGCACATTTGGTGAAAAAATTCTAAAATAACTGTTTTACGAGCGTTGCTATAAGAGTTCCTGCCGTGACTTTAGTCATGGAATTTTAATATTTGCACCAGGATTTTCTAAAATTGCCATTTTAGCACACCTCCTTATGAGCAGTACAGCTGTCATTTTCACATGTTGCCCAAAATGTGTTTCCGTGCATGTAGCGCACAATGGCGAAGCCAGTGTGCGCAATCAATGTTTGGGACAGATTAAGAAAATCACAGTGACACTGTTCATGAGCAGAGGTCTTAAAATGGCTATGTTGAAAATTTGGTGGCAAAAGTCCATAAAATGACTGTGTTACGAATGAGCATTGTGCAGTTTCCACACACCCTCATAAGTTCATGAATTTGTAATATTTTCAGTCCAGATTTTCACCAGTGGCATTTTTCCGCACTTCCTCATGAACAGTACCGCTGCCATTTTTCACAACATGGCCGAAATGTGTTTTCACACTTCCAGCACAGAAATGCGTGGTCGCTGTGGGAAATCATTGTTCGGGACAGATAAAATCACAGTGACACTGTTCAAGATCGGAGGTTCCAAAATGCCTGTGTTGACATACTGCTGTAAAAAATCCCCAACTAATTACATTACGAGTGTGCGTTGCACAGTTTCTACGCATGCTCGTGACTTTACCAGTTTTTTTTTTATATTTTCACTGCGGATTTTCAACATTGCCATTTTTTACACCTCCCCATGAACAGTACAGCTGTCATTTTTTACATCCTGTTTGGAATGTGTTTTTGCACCTGTGGTGACAAATTCTGTAGTCGCTGTGCAAAAGCAGCTTTCGGCTAACAAACTGATATTGCCACTGTTCATGAGGTGGGGGTCACAAAAAAACCATGTTGAAAATTTGGAGTGAAAATACCAACGAATGCCTGAGGCATTAGGGTTTCCGACCATAACACCCCACCCTGTAGAGAATGACAGGCATCAGGGCTGTGACTTGGGGTTGTTGCCTGCAATGCTCATGCCATTCCACCCCCACCCACACCCTGCAGCCACTGAGAGGCACTGTGGTGTGCCTTGGACTCTTCGGCCCCAAAGTTCACCCCATTCTCCTATACCGCACCCATCTCACCGTATTTCCTGATGGAATGGGGTGTGCATAAGGGCCAAAGACCCCAAGGCACACCGTGACACTTGTCGGTGTCTGCAGGGTAGGGTGTGGTGAAATGGCGTAGCTGTTATGCCTGACAACCCAAAGGCACACCCCAATGCCTGTCAGTCTCTGCAGGGTGCTGGTGGGGTTGGCTTCAGTTCAATACTTCACTGCCATTCCTATTATGCAGCTCTGTAACTCCTACACTACCAATGCCAGCAAGCAAACATTCGGCATTGACAAATGCTTGTTTTCCTTTAGAGCAGGATGCACTGAGCAATCTCCAGTCTCTACAATGATTAATTTAGAACAGGATGCATTGAGCAATCTCAAGTCTCTGGAATGAATGGCTTAACCCTGCTGTGGTGGACAGCAGCTTGTTTAGGCCTCAAATGCCAATACAAGAACCTTACAGTTAATCCTTTGCTTAACCAGCAGCCACTGCAACTCACATAGCACTGGTGTATTATGTTCTTACCCATACAGGAGTTGCAAAACTGTGCCTTGAAATTCTGCTCCAGCTACAGGCATCTGATTTCAGCCTGTGGAAAGCCCGTATAATGTTCTTGGGGTCGTGAATGAGTAGGTATGAATTCAGAAGACATATGCAGAAATGCAACAGGCAAATCACAAGATGGGTGCATGGTGAAACCACCTAAAGAATTAGTGGCAGGGAACAGATATGTCGTAGACAAGAGAACTGATACATAATAAGGTCACTATGGCTGAGAAGCAGAAAGTCTCAACAATGACTAGCAAACAGTACCTAGAACAATCGGCTCTTTCATACTATACTTTGAATATGCCTCATTCAAATCTGGACATCTATGATATTACCTGCATGAACAAATTCCAGAGATTTACAGTGAGAAAATGATGTAATTTAATATGGTCACAGTAATTAGGCTGGGATTGGCTCTTTTATACTATACTTTGAATACACCTCATTCAAATCTGGTCATATCTATGATATTACCTGCATGAACAAATTCAAAGAGGTACAGGGATAGAATTAAGCAATATACCACGAGAAGGTGTTGGTGATGCCAGGATTTACCCATGCCCTGGGGTGTTGTTGGTCACGGCGTGGTAATCTCTTTCTTCTACAAATAGTAAATCCTGGCATCCCAACACCCTCGATGGATATTGCTATTATACAATGTAAATATTTTGTGTTTAATAAAAAATTTTATTTTTATTAATTTTTTTATTTTAAATGGGAGAAATGGTGAAAAAAGACACTTGCAGAAAAATAGTCCATTTGGTGGAGATTCGGGAGTTTGTTTTTCTAAGATGGTAAGCAGTACTTCTAGCTTCAACCCCCAACATACAGTGCAGGCTCTCAAAATTCCGATCACTAAATCATTTTTAAAAAAGCATTATCTATAAAAAAAAATATAGGAAAGCTGCTACTTTGTGTTTCATCATTCCTAGCATGAGCTCAGTTCCCATACAACACCTACTCGGGAATCTGCAAGGGTAGCCCATTCTGACACTGTATACATAGAAAAACATACTTGCAGTGCTATTGGCAGTCTCAAAGTTAAGGACGAAATCTGACTCTAGCATAGGCACCATCCTGTCCACGTTTCCGCATTCCACCATGCTGTTCCTTCTGGCATTACCCACATCCAATATAAACGGAATCTGTGATTTAAATGTGGGAAATAAAAATTCATACCCAGCGCTCTTGGCGTCCTTGAACAACATGCTGCGGAGTGCAGCTGATGAGGAAGAAAATTGGTGGGCGGAGTTAAGAGGAGCGGTACTTGGAGGTACATGTGTATGAGAGAAAAAATGTATGGAGACGGAGTAAATGGAAGGGAGCAACTTATGTATTGCTTTTTCATAGTCGAGTTTGCGAATGGAATGTAAGTTGTGTGGCAGAAAATGACAGTTTCGGTAGTGGAGTTTCGGACGGGTGTTTAGCGGGTATTCTTATGTTACAGACTTAGGGCTGGCGATAGTCGGAGTGATATTTACATTACTTATTCATGTGGCTGAAGGGTGGCTGGTACCTCTTCCCATGGGGTGATGCTGGATTTTACAACGGGAGAGGGGTACGAGTCAGCCAATCAGGATACAGTATTTACGGTAAGTTTTCCTGCCCATTGTATAATTATGCAATTAAATATGGTCAGAGTAATTTAGCTGAACTTCCTTCTTTCACACTACACTTTGAATACACATCCTTCAAATCTGGACATCTATGATAGCAACTGCATGAGCAAATTCAGAAGTACAGGGAGAAAATTATGTAATTTAATAAGGTCAGAGTAATTTAGCTGGGATTACTGTTTTAATAGCTGCCACTTGGTTAATAATAAATCCTACAAACAGTGGCAAAACCTGGAATGGAGCTTGGAAGCTGTGTAGATGCTTCCCCCCCCCCCCCCAGTGTCAGTGGCTCAGTAGGTGGCACACTCACCTCTGAGGCCTGGAAATCAGAGGGCTGTGGGTTCAGTTCCCACATCTGGCACTTGGGTTAATATCCCAGTCCTGCCACTTTAGTGCAGCATGAGGGGGTGCTGCACTTCTGAGGTGCTGTCTTTCGGATGAAACGTTAAACCGAGGTCCCATCTGCTTGGATTGGTGGTAGTTCAGGTGGATGCTAAAGATTCCATGGCACTTATCGAAAAAGAGTAGGGGAATTTTTATTTTGAACAAAAAAAAATAAATTACATCATATATATATTTAGTGACCACATGCTTTACAAAGATAAAAAAAACACACACAAAAAAGAAAAAGCAAGAAAAACATAAATCCCCAAAAAATATGTTACATACCGATATCCCTGCAACCAACTTCATTATAATCAGAACAATATCAACTGTAGTCCTAAATTTGGCAAAATATATGTATACAGAGAAAAACAAAAAATATTCTCAGAATTTTCTCCTTCTTCCCCCTGTCCTCTGGTTGTTTCCTCCACCTTAGCCTAGTTTCATGCAGCTTATCTCATCAAGTTACAAAACCTATATTCTTCCATAATAACCTATTTTTTTCATTATGTACTGCATCTCATCATTTGTTTTAACCTTTGCTAATGCAGATTCAATTTGTGTTATTAAAACCCCCGGAGGAAGGCAAATTTGCTGCAGCACCAGCTGACACCTGCTCTGCCATAAATAATATTTGATAACAGCAAAAATTACCCTTATAGTGCTAGCATGAAACAACCTCCATATACCTGAAAAGTCACCTAAAACTAAAGTCTGATAACTCAATCTATGTAAAAAGGGCCAGTTCCACTTAAGTCCTATCTCTAGCCAAAATGTCTTCGTTTCTAGGCAATCTAAAAGAAAATGCTACATGGTTTCTTCTATTATGATGCATGAAATCTGTGGGCAGTATCTCTCCTGCATGGCTTTATGTTTTGAGTTCCCTTGTACTACCAACTTTCCATGGCAGCAGAGCCGATTAATGACCCACATAAACAGTGGGATTCTTTTATCTGTCAATATTTTTAATACATAAGGTGTCTGAGATGGCCTAGATTCTGGGAATATCAAGGGTTCTGGACTGTTATTCCCTACCACTCTCTGATACAGTTGTTTTTGTTCCAAACTCAAAAAGATACTTTTCTCCAATTTCCACTGCCTTAATTTTTTAAAAGAATCTATGGCATACTCAGGTACACCCCATTGCTGTAAAATCTTTGGGGGTACAGAATCCCATTTATCCATAAATGTTTTAGTTGCTTCCTTAACCCATTTCTGCTCTACTGAAATCTAATCCATTCTACACACCTTAAAAATCCCTTCTAAAAAATAGTGTGAAAATATACAGGATTTACCATATCTAGACCACCCTTATTTACTGGTCTATAAGTTATTTCCCTCTTCACCAGATTCAGCCTACTGCCCCAAAGCATCTGAAAAATATTACTTAAAAGCCTGACCTCAGTTTGAGCTGGGGGGCTAAATACTGCACTCAAATAAATAAATATGGGTAATAAATATTTTTTTTATTATTAAGATTCTCTTCTTCTTCCCTATCTTCCAGTTTTTCCAAACTTGAACTTTCGACTTGCGCATCCCCATTTGTTTTTCCCAATTAAATAAATAATGCTGTATCCTGTGAGCAAAACCAGATCCCCAAAATTTTCTGTGGTTCCTCACTGATTTTGATTCCCTCTAAATTTTGCCCCTGATCTTCCCCTTGCTGCAGGGGATGACCACACTTTTCCCTTTATTGATGGTGGATCCTGAAATATGTGTAAACCTTTTAAATGTTTGTAAGGCTTTAATACCTGATTCTTTATCTTGCACCATAACCACTACATCATCTGCATAGGTGGTGATTTTAACTGTCTGCCTTGCTCTTGATTGGGATAAACCTATAATTTCTGTGTCCCATTTTACTTCCGTAATAATTGGATATAGGGCAAATGCATAAAGCAGTGGGCTTAGTGGGCATCCCTACCTCATGCCCTTCTTAAAGGGAATTGGGTCCCCCAAAATCCCATTCAGTGAAGGTATGCATCGTGCATCATTATGCAAAATTTTCACCCAGGAAATTATTTTTGAAGGAATCCCGTATCTCTTCAAAACGTGCCATAAGTATTGATGCTCTACCTTATCGAAAGCGTTGGCCTGATCTACAGCCATAAGATATCCTACTGTATTTTTCTGTCATTTAATTTTTGAAAATTTCCCTTAAAAGAAAGAGGTTATGCTGAATGCTCCTATTTGGAAGGCAGCAAGTCTGAGCATCCTCAATTAAGTTATTTGCAACTCTCTGTATTCTACTACTTAAAAGTTTAGCAAGAATCTTATAACCACAATTTAGGAGACTTATAGGTCTCCAGTTTTCTAGCGACAACTTATCCCTTTTATATAAGTAACTAATTATTGCTGTGCCAAAGTCCGGCAGTGACGCCCCTTCCTGTTGTAGTATATAATGAAATACTTGTTTCAAGCTAGCCTGCCGGTGCAGTGGTTGAATTTCTGCTTGCGACGCCAGCGACCTCGGTTTGTGAACGAGCCGGGGAGCTGGAGGGCCAGCTGGGTGGAGAAGGCTTGAGCATCCCAGGACAGCTCACTTTCTCCAGGGAGGGAGGGGGATAAGGTCCCGGAGCAAGACTGGCCCAAGGCAGAGGTCTGGGGCACAGCATGCGCAGAGACAAGAGAGGGGAGGACATCACGGACATCGACGCTATGCGCCTTGATAGCAGGGGTTCATGCGATGCCCACAGAACACTGGAAAAGCAAGCACCGGAATGCCAAGGGGAAGGAGTGCCACTGCAGACCCTAATGGCTCCATCCTGCCTGGACTGATGGAGACCAGACGAAACCAGTAAGCATCAGGGTGTTCAGGCCCCACCTCGTACCAGCCTGGGGGGTATAACCACAGCTCCACGGGGGTCTGCTGCAGAACCAGGTAAGGAGGCGCTGCAGGGTGGCAACTGAGCATCTCCTAACTGAGCGGGGTTCCGGTGCAGAAGGCAAAAATAGAAAGTAAAAATGTGTATATATATATATATATATATATATATATATATATATACATACATACATACATACACACACACACACACACACACACACACTTGTTTGAAAATGAAACTAAATTCTGTCGAAAATGTTTTATACAAATCATTCGTTAAGCTGTCTATCCCAGGGGCTGTTCCTGATTTTAAGGTTCTAAGTGTGTTTAAGATTTCTTCTCTCGAAACAGATGCTTGTAAGGTGTTCATATCCACTTCCAGAAGGCTAGGTGCCGGGGCTGAAAGCAAAGCTTCCAGCTCCTCTCTTTCCTTCCTTCCTTCATTTAATTCCTGTGTCAGATGTGTATGTATTATTTGCAGCATATTTATAGCTCCATTTTCAATGGTGCCTTCCATGTTATATAGCCCTACCATCATGGTTTCGTCCAACCTTTGTTTACAAGCCATGAAAGGATCCGATGCAGGGGATTTCATTGTCCCATACCTCATCTCAGCATCTAAAGATTTTGTTCCATCATACTGATATTTATGCATGCATTTTTTTTTTTTTTTTTTTTTATTTCCAGTATGTTGTTGTTTGTACTTCACTCTTTCCCTATCTGGAAAGGACATTTTTTTTTATAAAATTGGTTTCTATAACAAAGATATTTCATATAATCTGAATTTGATTTGTCCCTCCCACGGGTCATAAAAAGCAGCTTGATATTTATTTTGGTATCTACCCACCATTGCCAGATGTCATCATACAGACACTGCACAGAAAATCTTGCCTCCAGTAAAGTTTCCATTTTGCTTATTGCAGCTTCCTGTAATAATACTGCTGTGTTCAATTTCCACCTGTTTTGTGACAGAATAAATTTGGGAGGCGCTGAACCCATATTAAACTCCCCTATTAACATAAAATGATCCGAAAATTCTGTGGGCCTTGTTACTACCTTTGTTGAAACACAATATTTAGACACAAATAAATTATCCTTGTGGAATATATGTTCCTATATGTGGTACCAGAATCCTTTCTTAGTTTCTTAAATGTATCTATTAGGAAAGTATCTTTAATAATTTGTTTAAGAGCATGGGAATCACAAAAAAATGTTTTTCTTTCAGATCCAGGAAAATCCAGACTACAATTAAAGCCCCCCCAAATGCAATATGCTTTCTAGTGTATAAGTACGACTGTATTAAATTAAAAAGTTCAACTCTAGCCACTTTCGTTTGGGGTGCATATGTAGTTATAAATCTAAATTCAAAACCCCTATACCTACAATCTAGCACTAATGCTCTTCCAGGACAAATGTCAATTACTTTATTAATAGAAAAGTTTGTATTTTTGAAAAGAATCCCTAGCCCATCAGATGCTTCTTCCCCAAAACTCCAAAAGGAAGGCCCCCATACCAAACTTCTTTTCGGTTGTTCAATCTCAAATAATGTGGGAAGACATGTTTCTTGTAAAAAGAATACTTCAGCACATATTTGATGAAGATAAGATAATAACAGTAATCTTCTTCTGTAGTTTTTTTATACTAAATACATTTATGGGGGCCATCAATTATGGTTAGTTTTAAATTAAACTATTTGTTCCTGCAATACTAACCTACCTCATCTTGTCTCTCCCTTTCTTTCCCTTTCTTTCATTTGTTTTCCTTTTTCACTTTACTAAAGGGGTCTTTTTTCCTCTTCTCAACTTCCGAGGTCAGCCCTGACCTTAGTGAAGCATCAGATTCAAGCTCCAATTCCCCCGCTTCCCCTTGAAGAGGTAAAAAGGGATTTTGTGTCACAAGTACAAACACATCCTGACTTTGCCTTGAAGTGGCTCTTGTTACCCTTCTTGTTTGTACTTCTGTGGGGGGCCATTGTGTCCTTCCACTCTTCCTGACCACTCTTTGTGGTCTCTATATTCTTTTTTTTGTAAGATTATCCTGAAATGCGTGTGCCACTTCCACATCTTTTATTGCCTCTTGCTCAAATCTGCCACTACTGGTTTGCTCCTGCTCTTGTTCACTAGTCCCCTCCTGTTCTTTCTGACTATCCTGCTCCTCTTGACCCTGTGTTTTTATCCTGTGGAGTACTAAGCCTTGACCTTCCCTTTTTTTCCTGGGTTGTTTGTACTAGATTCTCCTGGTCCCACCCTTGAGCTCTGTTCCTTTCAGCCCTGGGACACTGGTGATATGCGCCCCTTTTCGTCACAAAGATTACATTGATAGACCTTTTCACAATTCACACTTGGATGGCCATACCCTCCACATAAGGAGCATTTCAGCATGTCCCAAGTACTTCTTAAATGGGTCCTTGCCCCACATTTATAACATGCCCTTGGCTGTCCCCCATAAAAGCAAACTCCTCTGTCTTTTCCCAAAAAGAAACTATTAGGAAGATGTGTAATTTCTGAATTAACTTGAAAGAGCTTAACCTTGAACTTCCACCCCCTGTCCACAGGCCCTCATCGTCTATAATGGCTTCAGGGGGGCCTAAGACATCACACCTGTTGTGCAACCAGTGATAAATATCACTGACGTTAACACCCTCATTTCTAAACATGATTGCAATCATTCTTACTGTAGGTTTTGTTAGGGGTATGGCAATAAAGGGTATTCTCTTTAAATTTTCATATTTACCCCAAAATTTTTCTAACCCTGCATTAACTCTAAAGCTAATATCAAAAGTATCCTTACCGGACACATGAATCAGGGCATAGACATCTACTGGTAAAAACTGCATAGAATCCTTAAGAAGACGCCTTGCCACGTAATACCTATCCGGATGCTCAGATAACCCACCCCTATGTCTGAGACGAACAGCTTTTCTCCTGGGGGCTTGTTCCAGTTTATTTTTAAAAAGGTCGGCTAAGTTAGAACCTCTCCCCCATCTATTTTGATTCTCAGCTGACCCTTCACTCCCATTCGTTTTAGCATTTATTTTATCCTTATCCACAGTACTACATGGGAAGTTTTTCTTCATTCCCCCTCTGCCCCCCTCCAGTAGGTTCACTTTACTAAGATCTTTCTTTCCTGCAGGTTTTCCCCACAGAGAAATCACACTCTCCAAAAGTCACATCACCGTCAACATTTCCATGCCTTCCTGTAACATCACCCTCATTTTCCTTTACCAATTCCCCCTCAGTTCCAAAAATGTGCATATTGTGTGTAGTTTTACAAGAGTTTGTGACTGCTGCACCTGCTTGTTTTGGAAAGTCATGGTGCACGGAGGAAATACTTTAATCTCCAGTGCCCAAAACTGACAGTACCTTGCTGTGCATTTCCAGAGTACTTTTTTCATTCCTCGTAGCAGGCCTGTGTGCTCTTGCCGAAACCCCGTTCTCTTTTTCGTCCCAATCGTCATTTGGGACCCAACTGCTGTCTGTCTGTTGTATCCAACCCGTAGTTCCCAAAGAATCCTCCACTGACTGGTCCACAGCTCCTTCTGTAGTTCCATGAACAATTCAGAATTATTTCTGTATGACTTGCGACGTTGTTGCCGCGTTCTGACGCAATGTAGCGTCAGCTTTCTCTCCCAGAAGCCGAGTTTCCCCAGCAGATCCCCTGTTGCCATTCACGGAAGAACAACTCTGCAAAACCTCCCGAAGAGGCTCCAATGAGCCTGCTCTCACAGGTGATACATGTTTAATCTCCACTACTTCAATCGCAGATCTCGGGATCGCTGGCATTAGAAAGTATTTCCACATCCTTAATTTCTCCCTCCAACAACTGTTGGGACTCCATAGCATCAGTCACCACAACCTCCACCATGTCCATTCCAGCATCGAATGGCTCCTCTCTCTCTGCAGCAAAGGGTCCCCCTACTGGAGAGTAGGGGAATTTCCCCCGGTGTCCTGGCCAAATTCCCCCCATTCACTAAAAATACCACCAACAGCTTAATCTGGTTCAATTTCAGTTGCTTACCATCTGTATCCCCCCCCCCCGATCGCCCCTGAAAAAGGGTCTTCTAGGCCCAATGGGCTTACCAGGTCAACAAAATTCAATAAATAAATAAATAGACTTTTGACTCCCTCCATCAAATATACCCTTGTAGCCACCTGCACCTCTTCAATAGGGAGATAGCAATGTTTTGTGGTCCCACATTTTCTATTTTGATTTTTTTTTTTACTTTTTTGATGGTCTCTCCTAATTCAGCAAACCACTCATAGCACAGCCACCCGATGCGCCTGTGCATTCAGTCAACAGCATGGTGCTGGAGGTATGCTAAACTTATGCATGGATTGAGTTTAGAAACAATTTTTTTCCAATATGACCTAGTTTCTGATACTAGGCATCCACCTGAGCCTCTTGGTGTACATCTCATTTACAATCAAGTGGTGCAGCCTGTTTAAATGTATGTTTGAAGTTTCAAGCTGTGACTCTGGGCATATGATCAAGGTACCAACCCAACATCTAATGGATGTCAAACATGTACAGATGACATTCCCCACTCTCCATGGGAGTCAAAAATTAACCAGAAAGTCACTGTCCGATTTAGTGTTTGCTCAGAAATGATCTTCAGCAAAAAAACAAGGACTGGTATCAAAGTAACCCAATCCATGTGGAAAACAAGACAGGGAGGCTGCGCAACCACAGCATGCAATTCAGAAATATGTCTACCAGACACAGCCATGAGCAACAATGTCTTCCAAGAGCACAGACACAGCAGGCTTAAAGGGGGGGGGGTGCAGTAAGGGTCTCCAGAACCCTACTAAAGTCCCACACTGGAACCGGATCATAGACCGGGAGGGGGGTTGCAGAAGTAGAATACTTCTGAGGAGCCACCATTTTGCCATCAGTGAGGGCATGAAAAGCAAACATCATAACCAAGTGAACCATTACTAAGAAATACCCAGGACAGCATCCATAAGAGACAGGAGGTAGTCCATAACTTGACTGACTGGACATGTAAAGGGGTGCAGGTGATGATGGGCAGTACACAAAATGATACGGTTCTATTTTTGCAAGTAAGTGTATCTAGTAGATGGTTTATAATCCACCAGCAGAACAGCTGCAACCACTGGGGAAACCCCAAAGTGGGAAAGCTTTACATCCTCAGGATCCAGGCATGGAGTACAAGGATCGAAGAACCAGATGCACCAGAGAGCTCTGCTCCTGTGACAGAAGTACCACTTATAGAGGGAGTGAGACGGGGGGGGGGGTTGCACTGCCAACTGTTGAAGCACAGGGAACCAGATGTGTCTGGGCCAGTACAGAGCCACCAGAATCAGGGTGGCCAATTCAGCCCACAACTTGACCAGAACCCTCCATATCAGAGGAAATAAAGGAAATACATAAATGAACCTCCCAGAAGAGGAACAATGCATCTTGCCAAAAAATTCTAGGCCCTAAAGTGAGTGAGCAGAAAAGCAGCAGTTTTGTGTTGTGTGGCGACACAAAGAAGACACAAAGAAAACAATGTCTGGGCAATCCTGCTTTACAAAGAGGTTGCTCAGGAATGAGTCCAACTACTCATATTCATTGCAGAGCACCTGGGACCAGACATGATGCTCCACTAGGGCATTGAAGCTACAGGGCAGAAAGATGGACAGCAGCAAAATGTCATGTTCCATGGCTCAGTGCTAGACTCTCATGGCCTCTCTGCAGAGGGGTTACGAGTGAACTCCACCTTGGTGGCTAATGTAGTACATTGTCCAGATGTTTTTAGTATGGATCAACAGCTAATGACCCTGAAAAAGGTAATGATGGCCTGTAGGCCAAGCAGAATAGGACTCATCTCCAGAGTGTTGCTGTGCAGGACCATATCTAAGGGGGACTATGGACCCAGGGTCTGGAAGGGGCCTGATGGGCACCACACCCTGAACTCAAGGCATCCATCAATCACCACTAGAAGGGATCTCTTCTCCAGGTTGGAGCGGTCTAACCACTAGAATGAAGTAGAGGAGTCACCTATTTGAGAAACTCCAGTTCGACCAAATGCAGAGCCCACTGGGCATGAAGAACCATTGTAGGATTCTCTTCTGCACACACACTAGCAGGACAATAAGATTAGCAGCAGCAATGAGGCCTATCAATATGAGGAGACATCTGGGTAAGACACAGTTGCTGGAAGAGACTAGCTTAGCCCGGGCAACCAACACTATAGCATAGTCCGAGGGAAGAAAAGTCTCACCTACTCCCATGTATAGAACCACCCCTATGTACTGAAGACACTGGCACAGAGTAAACACTGGCGTCAGCTCATTCCCCAGAATACCACACTGCTTGAAGAGCCGTCCGGTGTGGAGCAGTGTGTAAATTATCACCTCCTTTGAATGGGCTTGAGAAGCCAATCAGGAAAACATAAAGACCCTCCATTCTGAGAGTGGTGAAAACCACTGTAAAGCATCTGGTAAAGATGCACAGTGCAAAGGACAAGCCAAAGATCAATACACAAACCTGTTAGTGAAAGCCCTGGAGCATAAAATGCAGGTACTATCTGTGATACTTACAGATCTTCATATAGAGGTAAGTCCAAAAGGTCCTTATCTACAGCAAACAATCGATCCCTTTGCAGCAGCAGGGGGAGCAGGGATTGTAGAGTGATCATGCAGAACATTTTGTATTCTATAAAAAAGACTGAGGCCCCAAAGTTCCAGGACAGGATGTAAATCGCCAGTCCATGTCTGTACAAGGAAGTACCAATAATAGTAGCCCTGATTAATTTCTACAATTGGGAAGGGCTCTATGGCCCTATCACAGAGGAGGTACAGAATCTCCTCCAGCAGGAGGGTGAGCTGTCCCAGAGGATAATGGTTTGGCAAAGAAGGATGTACAGGAAGGACAGAGATGAGTGCTAAGGTGTGTTCTCGTTTAACCACTTCTGGCACCCAAGCATCTGTCGAGATCTCCCACCACTTCGGAAGGAAGAGAGAGATGCTGCCTCCCACATGGATGCCCTAATCAGCGAGGGCTGGGGAAGGCAGAAGGCTTGGGAGGTGGCTAGCACACTGCCAAGACCCATGGGGTATCTTTGCTGACCCTGGCATGGGCACCAGGAGGCAAAGAGTCCTTAGTGAAGGTCTGGGTCCATTGGGAGCCTGGCAAGGTCCCCTGGAATAGCCCCTACCAGGCTGAGCATAGGGCCTATGAAAGGAATCTCTGCCACGACCCCAAGGCTTTGGATTAGGGAATGAAGGACATCAGGGTCATTTTAGACATCTGCAGGTTGTTCAAAAGCTGCATACCAATAAAGGGAGCATTAAGGACTGACTGCTGGACATTAGTGGCAAAGCCAGCAATATATAACCATTAGTGGTGGTGCAGGCAAATGCCTGAAGCAGTTGCATGAGCAGTGGTATCAAAGCCATCATAAGCCAGTGTTAAAAGGTACTTTCCAGCCTCTAGACCATGGGCAACAGTCTACTGCACTTCAGTTTTATACTATCCATCAGGCAGCGTGTCCGCCATTGCAGCCATAGACTTCCACAGGCTGTTCTGATATTTAATCATGTAAACTGGCAGTTGGCAATCCTGAGGCCGAGGGACACTGAAGCATATGTCCTTTTGCCCATCCCATCCAGTTTCCTTGAGTCCGTGTCTAGAGCATTGGATCGGTCATGTGCAGCTCTAATAACCACACAATCTGTCTTGGGTTATTATGTGGAATAATTGGGATTATCCGAAGGGCAACATATTGTTTATCTGCCTTATGATGCATGGCAGGAAAAGCTTTGGGCATATGCCAAGCAGCCACATGGCATTCTCCAAAGCTAAATGGACATAAGGAACAATAACCATAGGCAGTGCATAAAGGTTTTTTTTTTGGGGGGGGGTGAAGAGGAATCCTCTTCCTCGGCTGTGAAATCCAGCTTGGCCTCTTACTGTTGTGGGAAGTATGAAAAGAGGCATATTCAGGTGTGAACATAGGTGTATAATGTACATTTTCCTCACTAGAGGAAGAAAACGTGGAGCTGTAACCCACCACATCAGGGTCGGGGTCGACAGACCTTCTTTTCCTCTTCATATTCCTCCTCTATCAGGTCTGGACTGTTGGACTGTATCCCAGCTCTTCCCCCCCTCATTGACAGCAACAACTGGTGTTTCAGTGGCAAGAGGAGGCCTCACTGGATGGATCATTGATGGTGCAGGTGTCAATGAAAAAAGCTCCAAGCAAGGTATATTAGGAGAAATGGTGTAGAAGTTGAGAACAGTGGATCTGTCTGCGGCAACAGAATTAGCATTGACAGCCATGCAGGAGCAGAAGCCTTTGAAACAGTTTGGAAAGAGTCTGAAAAGCATCTGTGCATCAATGGACCCTGACAGTGTCTTCAACAATTGATTTATTGTCAGAGGAATCTGCTGCAAATATGCCGGCAGGGATTAGAGCCAGTGCCAGACCTCATCCTTGGTGTCAGAGACTGTTGTTGGGGGGGGGGGGCAGCAGAACCAGAGGACTTAGCCTGGGTCGTGACATTTTTCAGCAGACATACCCCTTCTGAGAGCAAACCAGGATTGGCAGGAGAGACATCTTTGTCATGATGCCACTACTTCTCTGTACCAGCATGGTGTTCTCACATTGATTTGGCAGCTTTCTCTTTTATGTCTTTCTTCAATTAGTCAACAGGTGGCACCATTAACTGCATGGAGCGGTGGGTCAATGACAAGCTGTTGGGAGAAGGAGTGGGAGACGACGGCGAAGCAGCCTGTGATGCATGTTGTTTGTCCTCCACTGTCTTAAGTAAAGTTTCTAAGGCTTTCTTGTAACATCTTTGTGTAACCTGGTTAAAACTCTGTCAAATACTACAGGCCTTCACAACATGAGAGGCGCCTAGGCAGCAAACGCACACATCATGAGCATTGTTTTTATAAGTCACGACTTGACCGCAACAGCAGTAGTGGAACAATGGTTCCACACCTTTTGTCAGCGGCATAAACATTAAAGTAACAAAAAAACCAAAAAAAAAAACAAAGAAGTATAAGTGTTAGTGATACTTGCAAAGTTTGACAGTGTTCTTTAGCAGTGGTGGAAAAATCAGCAATTGATGGTGGGAGAAAGATCTAGAGCATGATGGTGCTAGACAACAACAATGCACATCGACATGGGTAGCCCCAGCTTGCAAAGATTTCAGGGTGATCCCGCCACTGCTGGACTACAGTTCTATGATGTGGCTCAATGGAAGGAGATATCCTTAAAGAAGATTGTAACAATTTCCATGCCATCATAAACCTAACCAAAACTATTGTACATGAAAAGAAAAAAAAAAAAAAAAAAAACAGTCGGAACTAGGAACTATTTTCTCTTCAGACCTACGATTCTCCTCACACACAAACTTAAGCAAAATACCAAAACACTTATTTTATTTTTAGATTACCCACTTTTTAAGTGGAATAAGTATGTTGTCATAAACACTTTTCAGGTGATAAAGGCATAAGATATACCAACCAAGGCATGTGTATATTCCACAATAACCATACACACTTTCATACAGTACGTCATTTCTTGTAGGACAAGAGGGATTTTGAATGAACCTGTTATCAAGAGTTTTAAATCCAGTAACCCCTCGCTGTAATGAATGGCTTCGGAACCATAGTGACTGTTCATTATAGCAAGTCATTCATTAAAGCGAGGGACACTGTTTTGTGCTGAATCATTGCAGTCAGACAGTTTAGTGGACTTCGGGAATACCTGTATGTCTTTAATTACCCTCTACCATTTGAAATCTGTGTAGTGTATGTTAAGATGGTTATCACCACCTTGTCCACCAACAAAGACGAGCCAAGTCGTACCCACCACAGTCTGTCTGCCCAGTCTGGTGTCACCCTGTGGCCAAATCCCTGTTCTGCTGCCCACAAAAGTTTCCTTGCGACTTTGCATACATGACAAATTGAAATACCAGCAGTCAGAAACTGTTCTGCTAACTAACTCCTGTATCACAGTGCTATTAAGCACTGTTCAATACGGCACCACAGCCTGTCTGCCTGGTTGGGTGTTGTCCTGCGCTCAGTTCCCAGCTCCCTGCTCAACTGCCTACAATTTGGCACAAAATTGAAGAATCTGTAAGGTGCAGCACTTAAGTTAGGCATGTTGTGAATTTGTACCTCCAGCACTCTAGTTCTGCCTGCAATTCTTTCCAAAGTCAGAGTGTCTCTCCAAGCTGCAGTTCTGATGTAAAGGGCTCCCAGTCTTGTCTGTCCCCACTGACACACTTCCCTGAGTGAATGCAAACACACCATGCAATTGGGCTTAGTTGCATTTTTAGGCTGAGCTATGCATGCAGTTGGTAACACAGATTAGTGATTACACTACTGTACAGTACTTTTATTCTCCTGCGGCCCCCTCCGACCTCCACTAGGGAGCATGGCATTTATTTATTTATTTATTATTTTTTTTTTTTTTTTACACGTGAAAGAAGATGATCGGGTGGCTGAAAACTGTTTTATAACTGAGTGATAGGATGGGAGCCATGACAAACGTTCGCTATAACCGATTGTTCATTATAATGAGGTTCATTATAGAGAGGGGTTACTGTATAGAAGTTATCAAGCCACAATTTAAAAAAAATCACGAGACTGTCAAAGATGATCACCCTCTCTCTAATAGACAAAAACCTAAGCCTTACAAAGAGATGGAGGTTGGCATATTTCAGCACTGCCAACTGGCTATTCCCCCTATGGATTGACATTAAATTACCTATTTCCAGTATTCTTAAAAATGCCAGAAACCTTATAGAATACTGGTAACTAGAAACATCCTGGGAAATACATTAGAAAACTACAAATGTAGGTCAAATTTTAATTAACTGGTAAATCGTGCTACCTCTGGCACTTTCAGAACTCTGCTTAACCTTGATATAAAATTGTCACCTAGGCAAAACTAAGTTTTTAACAAGGGTCAAAAAGCTGTGTTTTCTTTATGTTTAAATGAGCCCTTTGCATTAAAGATGACAGCAACAAACATTCCTGTTAAAGCAGAAGTAGTGGAATAGACAAATCAGTAAATGCTGCACAGACTGGGGCTTCAGTACATTGACCCCCACCATTCCCCACAAGCAGACATAATCTTAATTTAAGCATGTACATACTGGAGCACTTGTACAACCTCACGCTCTTCTCATAGCAGGCAAGCATTTTCTACCATACCTGTGCCCTGCTACTACGAGTGGAGCACTTTTTTTTTTAGTTTTTTTCTGTTTATTTTTACAAGGGATCCATCATGTAAATACTAAAATTAAGACTGCCAGCAGAGAGGACTGAAGTACTAAACTCCCCGATCTATGCAGTAGCAGCTGCTTTGTCTGTTCCGGTACTTCTCTGGTGTAGTAGCACTTTAACTGCAAATGAAAGAGAAACAGAATCAGTAACTACAGGTGTGTTTGCACTTATGTTACTGCACCACTCTGAGAAGTACATAATGGCTGCTCTATTGCAGAATAAGTCATCTGGACATGCATGTAGCCAATCCTATTCAGCAACAGTGGGCTGCTCAAGTGGTGGGAAACTGAAACACTGCAGACACTTTCTGTCCTGTGTGGACAGTCCCCACAGCACTGCCACACAGACATGTGCTCCATACCACTCCTCTCCCCCATCTATCCGGTTCCATGTCAATACAACAACAATGTTGTTGTCAAACCCCCTCCCCCCAACATCGACGGAAGCAATGCCGACTGTTGGTAGTGTTCCTGTCAGGAAGAAATGTTTTTTTCCTGTGGGCTTTGCCCCCTGCTCTCCCCCATCACTAATTAACCAGCTCCGAGTTGGAGTTGGTTCAGAGTGGGAATGCAACACCAGGAATCGCTGGTTTGGCAGACAGCGGATCTCCACAGCAACCTGGTGAGATTTGGCGCTGTGGTGGTGTTCACTGTTGTACTGTCATTGTGGTGGTGTGCTACCCATCTATCCACTTGGCCCCCTGAGTGTATGTATACACACACATACACACACACACACACACACACACAAAAAATGACTGCAATACTGCTGCCACACACCAGAGCGGAGATGCATTAATGTGTGTTAAGTGTGGCTTTTGTTAGATTCAAGGTGCTGAAGTTAAGCTGAGACAAAAGTATCTTCAAGTCATTCACTGTACTGTAAGGACTGGCTGATGCCAAGAGGGGCTTGCACATTAGTGATGATGATGTACTGTACATATAGGCACAATCCAAGGTTAATGAATTAGCAAACCAATTGTAGGCTGTGCACATCGCCCGGTCTCTTGGAGGGTACATTTCGTTTTTAACTCTATTTGTTTACCCAGAAGACCCTAAATGAGATGGAGTGTCTCATTTTCAGTGGAGTTCAGCTTCTCTTCAATTTTATAACTGAATGGACTGAACCCCAGTGAGGTCTTATGACTGCCTTGGCATTCAAATTTGGGCTCTCCTCCTGGTTCACAGCTCAGTGCCCACTCCGACCACTGGGCCACAATGTCTAAATGCGTTTTGTGTATACACATGTATTGTATATGATGACAGTATAAGGACCTTGGACAATGGAAGTTCATACAAGTACAGCTACATGTTAAAGAAGTCACAATGCTCCAATAGTAATATAGAGCTCAGTCTGCAATACTGAAGGACAGAAGAAAGAAGAATGAGCTAGATACAACAGCATACTGGCTCATGTTCTGGCACAGACTTTGGATTTTTGTATGAGAGAAATACTTCACAAGTCAGCCTGTGAAATATGACGCCTTTAAAGTGTTCTCGCCTAGAACAAACATGGAAACCAAGTTGGGGGGTATAAATGTGCTGTGTGCCATGCTATTATCAGAGACATTTTTTTATGTACGAGGGAATTTGGACATGGCTACATTTTAGTGGCCATATTAAAAATACTTCTCCTGGATAAGAATTCCACAAGATGGCGATCATACTTGACTCTGCATTTTCTAAACCAGAATTTGATGTCACAGTGGCACACAGTAGTGACAGACATAATATTTTTATGGCAGAAGGAACAAAGGGGATATTTTGTTCTCCTCCCTACCACATAATGGGGACTATAATTTGAGTATGGACACACATCAAGCTTAACAATCAAAAGATTCACTGTTTAAATTACGTTACAGGCTAGATTAAGAAAAAGTCTCCTCTACAAGAGGATCCTGGGATGTCAATACAACATATATGGCTGGTTTGTATTGTAAGCCAATAAGAATAAAGGAAAGCCATCCTTTAGCACTCAACAAACAACTAAAACCATGTACATAGTCATGTATGCACATTTAAACATGCCTTCGGGAGATCACGTGATGCAGAGTACTGAATAGAAACTCCTCCGCTAAGCTCCTGCCTCCCGATTATTAAATCGACTTTTTTTGACGCTTAATCTTCTCTATTTCCTCTGCCTGTGAATTCTTCTATTGTCTAAACATCTTGTGAGCCTGTTTTGGGTACCAGATTGGTAAATGGAGGCTTATATGAAGAAAGCCCCGCAGAATCACCCCCCCCCCGCTACTCCTGAAAAGGCCCCAAAGAAATCCCGAGCCTCGAGTGGGCCAGACAAGCCTGATCCTACGTGTCAAGCTGAGGAACAAGAACCTTTAACGCTTAAAAGGTTCTTAGAAGAGTTTAAACCTTTTCGTGAAGAGATGAAAGTAATGGCGATCGACCTGAAAACTCTCTCTAGAAAACTGGATGAAGTCTCGTTAATGGTTTCTGATAATACAGCTCGAATAGTCTCGATGGAGAGTCTGGATCCTGAATTGGTGTCTACGAGACAGAAGCCGTCTCATCTAGAGGCTAAACTCGAAGATCTAGAGGGCCGTAGCCACAGAAATAATGTCTTTATACTAGGGCTACCAGAGGGTGAAGAGGGCCAACATGTTGTAGTATTTACACAGAAGCTGGTGGAACAGGTGGCTAGCCCCTCTCCCTTCGGCCCAGTATACATTATAGAGCGAGCTCATAGGTCTCTACGACCAAAGCCTTCTCCAGATGCTCCCCCCCCATCCTATTATTTGCCACTTTTTGAATTACTTGGAAAAGCAGCATATTTTGCAGAAAGTGAGAGCTTTACAAGAGGTTCGTTGGGAGAATACAAAGCTGAGAATTGCACAAGATTTCCCTGGATCGGTTCGTCTGAAGCGGAAAGCATTTCATCCCATCATATCTAAGACCATCACAGCGGGTTTGAAATTTAGGATGGGGTAGCCGGCCAGGTTACAAGTCTCAGTAAACAGATCCTGGTTTAATTATGATGATCCTGAAGTTGCCCTGTCAAGCCTTAAATCCATTCTACCAGACTTGTTCCGAGAGCCCTGAGAGGTCTTGCTCGTGTGTCAAGGAGCTGCTGGGAGTCGTTTATTGGAACTGTTATTTTTCCTCTTTCTCGGAGGAGATAATTTCAGCGAGCTGTATTTGGATGTTTCCGTTTTCTCATCTGGACTGGGCTATTTTGTGCATGGCCTAACCGCTAACAAGCTCTCAAGCCCTAACTTCCTAATGTTTACTTCAGCTTAGGGCAAAGACTTTTAGGGCCTCGGGGTTGGCCTAACTGGGAATATAGTTCTGGATTCCACTGTATCTAGCTTTGGGGGGTTGCATACAGCGGGAAAGTTTGGGTTGTTGATTCTAGGACTAGTGTTCACGTTACAGTTTGTAGGATATTAGAGCGGTCTCGGGCTTTCATTGCAATTCATATATACCCTGTCAGGTTCGGGCGGTGGTCACAAGAGGGTGTAGCACGCCTAAGTAATACACGCCTGTGCAGTTCTTAATTCGAGAAGGATCTCTTCCAGTCTTTTCACCATGCCAATTTTTTCAAGGGGAATTTTCGGAATTAAGGGCTGGTAGTCTCAGGGAAGATTTGTTTTTCAGTTTTCTTTCTTTAGGGTCTTGATCTCAACATTTCTCTCGATCTCTGTTCTCAGTTCGAGGATGGAGCTATTCCCCTTCATTAGTTTCTCGCTCTGGTTCTGGTTTTTGTAAAGTTCTTTCTTGGGGCAAGGTAACCCCTAATTTTCACTCAGGTTTTTGAGGTTACCTGTCACAATTACAAGTTTGGCAGTTCACTTTATTCTCCCCTTTACTATCAGGTTAATATTCATGCGCCTACATGCATTGGAAGCCCAGGACCGCTCTCTAGTTGTTAGGGGTTAGCTAATATTGTTTGCAATTTAAACATGTACCTCGGGATATAAGTTGGACTGTCATTGGCAGAGGTGCATTATCGGGAAGCGGGAAATGGAGGAAAAGACCCAGTACTGTGCTAAAAGTTGCTTGTGGCAGTGGGGAGTGTTGGGGGAAGAATGGGTTAACTGTGGGGGCTGGGGTGGAGGGAGGGCTTTACAGCAGCAACTTTGGAGTATGGTTGCGTGTACTATATATCCTGAGTGCAGGGTGGAACTTATTAAGTTCAACAATTACTATTAGTTGGCTAAGGAGGTGACTTTTGCTACTTGGAATGTTAAGGGGATCAGGAAAAAAAAAAAAAAAACAATATCAGGTTCTCAAACATTTAAGCCAATCACGTTCTCAGATAACTTTCCTACAGGAATCCCATTAATTAGAAGCGGAAGCTTTACAGTTAAGGAGGCAGCAGGTGGGGCTGGTTTATGACGCTCAGGGTTCTACTAATAGTTGTGGGGTCATGTTTATTATTAATAGGGGTATTCCCTTTGTCTCGACACAAGTCATTAAAGACCCCGAAAGTAGGTTTATCCTAGTAAAAGGCACTCTCTGGTCAGTTTCACTTTTACTTGGCAGCATATATGGCCCTACTATGGATGATTCAGGGTTTTTTATGAGACTCAAACATTATCCTGCCATTGCTTCCCATTAGGATTATTTGGGGGGCGACTTCAATCAAGTTGTAGATTCTAATCTCGACAGGTCATGTAGTGGACTGGGAGTGGTCTCTCCAAGACAGAGGGCTTTTAGGGACTTAATGGATCAATGCGGGCTCTGTGATGTCTGACGCGTCCTATATCCGGATCCTAGGGAGTTCACTTTCAGGTCAATGGCTCATGGCTCGCAGTCCCGCATTGATTATATTCTTATTTCTCAAGCTCTCCTACCGGGGGTCAAGACCTCCTCGATTCAACCTGGCCCAGTCTCTGATCATTCACTGGTGTTATGCAAATTGGCATTCCTTAATTTACCAAATAGGGAAACTAGATGGAAACTTAACGAACAACTTCTTAAAGATTCCAAGTATTGCAAGCTCATAAGGGAGCAAATAGAGTTCTTTTTCTTATCCAACCCCTTAGACAGTGCAAAACCGGATATCTTATGGGGGGTCTTTAAGGCTTACATGAGAGGGATCCTCATTAGTATGGCGGTGAGTAGGAAAATGGCAATGGAGAAAGAACTATTATCATTTATTGTCCCAAATTCGGTCACTCAAAATTTATATCTCGTTTACTGCCCCAGATGAAGGCAAGAGGAAGCTCTTAGTGCTGAGAGACAGATATCTAGAGTTACTTCGGGAAAAAGCAGAATTAGCTATTATTCTTACTAGAGCCGGTTACACAGATCAGGGAGAGATGGTGGGGCGCCTATTGGCACTGCATATCAAGCAACAAGAATCTGTGAGATTCATCACTCCAATTAGGGATGTAGCTGATGGGTCTCTGAAAATATCTCCTACCGAGATAGTACAAGAATTTGCCCCATACTATGAAACGCTGTACAGTGATATGGAGTATCCTCCCTGCCCTGGGAGCATGGAGAATTATCTGAGGGATTCCCATTTACCCTCTCTTTCAGAACAACACAAGGGTTTTTTGGTTTCTCCTATATCACAGGAGGAAATTGCTGAGGTTATTAGTGGATTACCCTCAGATAAATCCCCAGGCCCTGATGGATTCTCCTCCCTATTTTACAAAGCATTTCGGGATCTTCTATTAACAGTACTTAATCGACTATTCCAATATATTTTAACAAGAGCAGAGGTAGACCCTCATTTCTTTGAGGCCTTGATTGTACTTCTCCCTAAACCAGATAAGGACCCTGAGCTTGTTCAAAGCTACAGACCTATATCTCTTTTAAACCAAGATATAAAAATTCTTTAGAAGATTCTAGCCAATAGGTTAACTGTAGTTCTCCCTGAGTTAATAGGTACGAACCAGGTAGGATTCATGAAAGGGCGCTCATCATCTGATCATTTGCGTACATTATTCTATGTCTTCTCGGCTACCAGGGATGCTGAGTTCCCTGCAGGTCTGGTTTCCCTGGATGCCGAGAAGGTGTTTGATCATGTGAATTGGAATTTTTTGTTTAGAGTTTTGGAAGCTTTTCAATTCCCTCCTAGATTTATATCCTGGATTGCTGCATTATATAAACCCCCTACAGCAAGGATTTCTCCAAATCCTTTCCACTCCATTCAGGGACTAGACAGGGTTGCCCCTTATCTCCTCTGTTATTTAATTTATATCTGAAACATCTCATCCAAAATATTCTCAATAATACCTCTATACAGGCATTTGGGTTGGGCGTCATGAAATTAAAGTCACTGCATATGTGGATGACTTGTTGATACATCTGTCCCATCCGGTATCTTCTGTACCGGCCTTATTGAATGAAATAGCAAGATTTAGTGACCTGTCCAATTACAAATTGAATGCCAGTAAATCCCTATTCTTTCCATTAAACCATAAGGTATTCAAGAATAATATTAGTCCCTTAGGTCTATGTTGGACCCCCAGGTCATTTAAATACTTGGGCATTAAACTATCCCGTAACCCCCTAACATGGTTTAAGGAAAATCTTGAATCCCTCTCACAGCTCATTATCTATGACCTCGAAAGGTGGTCCAAACTTCCCATATCATTATGGGGCCAGATCAACAAAATCAAGATGAATATATTCCCTATAATTTTTAACCCTTTATCTCTTCTCAATTCTTTTATCCCATTACTCTGGTTCAAAAAAATTACATGGCATATTTACTAGATTTATTTGGGTTGATAAATATCCCCGTTAGGCCTATTACAAATTGGCAGCTCCAAAAACTTGAAGGGGGTTTGCGGATTCCCCATCTGGCTATATACTACTGGGCCAGTCATCTAGCAAAATGTTTGAGATGGATATCTCCTGGCCCGGAAAAAGAACAACCGGTTTGGCTTAGGATCGAACTGGATGTAATTAGATCTAAGAATCTGGACTCCCAACCTTATTTTATCTTAAAATATCCCAGGTGCGTATGGTTGAGGAATGCCCCACAGTAGTTACTTCACTAAAGGTATATGCACAACTATGTTCATTTTTGCAGTATACCCTTCAGTTAGACTAAGATCAGTCTATTTGGAATTCTCCATCCTTCACTATTAATAAGAAGCAGATTTCCCGTAAATGGCTATCCCAACTGGAAGATGGGAAACTACTCTCTTTAGTGGATGAAGAGGGGCAATGGCTGTCCGTAGGAGATATTATTAAGAAATTTCTTATTCCGGTTCCCTCCCATTTTAAAGTTATGCAGTTAAGGCACTTACTCATAATAGTTTTTGGTAATAACCCCCCCACACACACACACACACACACACACACACTGTCCCAGCCCTGATACCTGAGGTTTCCTTACTTATTGGATCTTCAGGTGTTATATCTAAAATATATCAGGTTCTGTTTCACAAAAGATATGGAGACTCTTTCGGACCCACAAGATTCTGGAATTCTATTCTTCCTCAGTATCATCTGGATTGGCAATCTCTGTGGAGATCCTGCCATAAATATGTTTCTCAAGACAGATTGCGTCTCATGCAATATCACATATTACATAACATGTATTGCACTCCTGTAAAACTAAAGAAATGGGGTCTCTTGAACTCCAATATATGTATTAAGTGTTTGCGGGAAGAAGGAACACTTCTTCACATGTTCTGGTCCTGTCCCAAAATTCCCCTTTTATGGGATTCAAATCAAGACTTCCCTGGATCCCTTACTGGGCCTTCAGGAGCATTTTATGCCTGATATATGCCTTTTAGGAGACCTGTCTTCTGTCAGGGTCAAAGTAAGAAAATGTCATATTTCTATAACTGCCCTATCTGTCAAGCAGCTTATTTTACGTCACTGGAAAGACAAGTCCACCCAACCTTTCAAGAATGAGTGAATGAAATTCTTGCCAACCTCCGAACAGAAAAAGCAGTTGCTAGTCTTCACAACATACTGGCAGTATATACCAAAATATGGGATCCCCTTCACTCCTTAATTTTATTGGCTCAGTCATAATCATATCACATTTTAAAATGCCCTATAGGTTCTTAGGGAAAGCGCTCAGTACTTAGGGGATTCATGGATTAGTTGCTGCTGTAGGGGTAGGGATGGGAGGGTTGGGCAGTTATGTCCTTATAAATGGCTGTATTGCATCTCATTCTCATTATAACTGCCTTTCATTATGGAAAATGTATTAATAAAGTTTAAATTGAAAAAAAAATAAACATGCTATCAATAGTTTATTCACATTTGAGACATGTTGACGATAGTTTGCTCTCATCTTGATCAAAAAGAAAAGGAAAAGACACCCATCATCTTAACTACCTCAGAACTTTTAATATGCTAGTCGTATAATAGCAATGACGTTCAGTTATCAAGTGTACACTCACAATGACCTGCTTCCGCAGTTCTTGAAACACCTTTGCCCTCAGCTTTTACTTACCCTTATAAGCTGGTTATTTCTTCACACACTCTGGCTAACTGAATATTACTACTGAAATATAAAAGCATATGATGTAATACAAAACAGTAGAATATGAAAGCATGCTGTCCCAACTCATGCTGTGTAACCCCCAGTGCCATTCTCACTCCGGAATCTTTCTGGTCCTGATGTTAAGACTGAATACTGCTGGCTTCTACAGTCTAAAAAAGTTGGTGATTCCACATGGTAACCACTCTCTGTGTGAGGTAATGTTTTATCCTGGTCCCCTTCAGACTGAGTACATTCCAGGGCTGTAGCTACAGGAGGGCTATCAGGGCACTAACCCCCCCCCCACACACTCTTCATCACAGCCCCCAAGCTGTTAGCATGCACATCCCACATCAGGAAAACAGTTCATATGGAACTAGCTTCTTTAGTACCTACTGTAGCCCAAAGAAAAACAGAATTTGTCAGCAGATAAGGACCACTTGGCCCATCTAGTTTACCCATTTTCCCTGCCTACACTGTCAATCACCACAGACCCTGCCTGATATCTAGCTTCTCACCACCACCACCACCACTTTCCTACCAAGGTTCCTTTGTGCCTATCCCATGCATGCTTGAATCCCACCACTGTTTACACTCTCACCACTGTAACAACCACACTCAACAGGTCAGGCTCTCTGCTCCCATAGTGCCAACATCCGAGCACAGTATTGTGAACAGGTAACAGAACAGGGCAACCCTCCTGTCTGCTTGTGGGTCTGAATCACCTTTAGTCTCAAGTTCTGGGGGGATTCAAACGGTGAACCTTATGCTGGCATACCCAAATGTACATGCTCAGATAATCTTCCCTTCAGGGGAGTGCCAGATATCTTTCACCTAAGGGCACCTAACCAGGTATCCAAAATGAACCCTTAAAACTCTACAAAAGACTTTAGGTATATTCTTACCTTTTCCCAGTTGGGTAACACCATCAAGCTGATGAACAGTTATTAGTCAGTCTTAACCATCTATACATCACATGCAAAAAGAAAGAACTTCAAAGACACACCCAGGCAGTCTTTTCAGATGAAAGGTTTACTTAAAAATGGATAAAAATATGTAAAATGTAAACACAGAACACTATATCACAAAGCATACAATCACTTAAAAGAAAACAAGGAAAAGTACAAACTAAAACTCCTACCACAATAGAATTAGACTTTTTCTATCTAATGTATTACCTCTAAAAATGCCTTAGATAGATCTTGTTTCTTAAGAGTCCACAAAAGAAATGTCCCTCCGTAGAAACACAGAATACAGTTTAAAAACTCAGTGGTTCCACCCCTTCTAAGACGTCATCTAGCGCCTCTTGTTAGAATATAAAAATTATACAAACAAGGATCTTCCTGTCAGGAGATATTTTAAATACTGTGACTGCAGCAAAAACTAATTTCCCAATATGACTCTTTAATTAACATCCCCTTTTTGATCTCTGAGCAGTTCCTCTTCCCAAGGATCAAAGGATTTTTATGACTTTTCACACCATGTATAAAAAATGTTTTTCCTCTAAAACATCATAAACGTTTATGATCCCTATATCCTGGCAGTGGGGCCAGTTCTAATTAAGCCTCTTTGGTTCTTTAATTACCTCTTGGTTTCAGATTAATATATCCTGTAGCTGAAACCTTTGGGGGGGGGGGATGGCACAGCTGCCTGATGAAGACCATCACATACAACAATCTATATACAAATATCATACAGCAATCACAGCTAGCTGGCCAAGCGTCGCAATCCTCCCCACCTAGACTGAATTTGGGGGCTCTATCCCCTACATGGGTTGAGCTTCCCAAATCAGTTCACTCCTCATAAAGATGCAACAAGCCATCTGTGTTCTGACTGGTCACTCCAGCCCTATGTAAGATTGTCATATCATACTCTTGCAAGGCAAGACTCCATCTTAATAGTCTACCATTAGTTTTTCCCATTTGAGTCAGCCAAACTAGGGGGTTGTGGACAGTTTGTACCAAGTAATGCTTCCCATATAAGCATAAGTATGGCTCCAACTTTTTTAGAGCCCACACTATGGCAAGACACTCTTTTTCCACAGTAGAGTACGCCTGCTCCCTGGGAAGTAACTTTTTATTCAGCTACACCACTGGGTGATCTTTCCCTTGGTTGGATGTCTGACTCAGTACTGCCCCAATACCCACATCTGAGGCATCGGTCTGAACTATAAAGGGTCTGCTATGGTCAGGACTTGTCAACACAGGAGCACTGCACAGTGCCTCCTTCAGTCTGGTAAAGGCTTTTTCACAGGCTGGTTCCCAGGTAATTTTCTTAGGCATCCTTTTCTTTACGAGGTCAGACAGGAGAGCAGCCAGGGCATAGTAATTGGGTACAAATTTCCTATAGTACCCTGCTGTCCCGAGAAAACTCCTGGCCTGCTTCAGAGTTTCTGGTCTGGGCCATGCCTTGATCACCTCTATTTTTACTTGATTAGGACGGAGCTGTCCCTGACCCACAACATGCCCGAGGCATGCCACTTCAGCCATGGCCACCTGGCACTTCTCAGCTTTGACAGTGAGCCCGGCCCTCTGTATCCTGCCCAGCACTTACCTAAAGTGGTACAGGTGTTTCTCCCAGCTGGCACTAAAGATGGCAGTGTCATCCAGGTATGCCATGGTGCACTCCTCAGCACCATTTAACACCTGGTTCACCAACCTTTGGAAAGTGGTCGAGGCGTTCTTCATTCCAAAAGGCATAACTTTAAATTCAGATAAGCCTATCAGAGTGATGAAGGCAGACCTCTCCCTAGCTCTGTCCATTAACTCTACCAGCCAATACCCGTTGGTCAGGTCAGTAGTCGTAAGGTAGGTTGCCCCTCCCAACTTGTCCAAAGTTCGTCCGTCCAGGGCATCGGGTTGGCATCTGACTTCATGACTACATTCAGTCCACGACAGTCCACACAGAAATGAGTAGAGCCATCTGGCTTGGACACAAGGACTATGGGTGAGGCCCAGGGGCTGTGGGATCTCAGGATTACCCCTAAATCCACATCTCCTCCACTTCCCTCCTTATGTCCTTTTGCATAGCCTCTTACACCAGATATGCCGTCTGCCGTATGGGCGTCTGTGTCCCTGTCTCTACATCATGCGTCACTACAGGAGTTAGTCCAGGCTTGGTGCTAAAAAGGGGAGCAAAGTCTGTTAAAACCTCCCTAACTTCCTGGATCTTGTCTGGGGCCAGCTGGGGAGACAATTTTACTGCCTCCACAGAGGACTCCCACTTGCATTATTCCAGCAAGTCCAGAAGGGGGTCTCCTTCATTCATCCCCTCCCTAGGACTACATACTGCGAACACCATGTCAGCCCTATTAGCATATGGCTTCATCATGTTGACATGGGACATTCTTTCTGTCTGTTTTCTGTCAGGTAACTCTATGATATAGTTCACGTCATTTACCTTCCTAACTACTTTTTATGGTCCTGCCCACTCAGCCTGCAGCTTGTCTTTCCAGACCGGAATAAGGACCATGACTTCCTGACCCACCATGTACAAGCGAGCTCTGGCTCTATGGTCGTACCACACTTTTTGTTTCTTTTGGGCAGCTGCTAGGTTGCTCTGGGCTGTCCCCATAAGCTCCTTCAGCCTTTCCCTAAACCTAAGGACGTAATCCACTATGGGAGTTCCCTGGTGGCATGCTTGCCTTCCCTGTCCTCCCAGATCAAGTCTAGGGGCCCACGTACCCGGCATCCATATAAGAGTTCAAAGGGGGAAAATCCTGTTGACTCTTGGGTCACCTCCCTGTATGCAAACAACAGGTGGGGAAGGTACTTCTCCCAGTCCCTCCGACATACTGTCAGCAAATGCTTGGAGCATTGACTTCAGGGTACCATTAAATCTTTCCACAAGCCCATTGGCTTGCGGGTGATAAGGTGTGCATCTCTGCACCACCCCACACTTCTCCCACAAACATTTCATCAGGTCCGACATAAAGGAACCCCCTCGATCAGTGATGACCTCCTGAGGAAACCCAACATGGGAGAAAATCCCAAGTAAGGCATCTGCCACTTTGTCTGTCCTCAGTGAGGACAGGGAGACTGCCTCTGGATACTGGGTGGCATAATCCACCAGAGTCAAGATGAAACTCTTCCCGGATGAGCTGGGGGTATTTAAAGGCCCCACAATATCCATTCCCACCATCTGGAATGGCTCCTCCAGTATGGGCAATGGAATCAAGGCAGCTTGGGTTTTCTTACCTGCCTTCCCTATTTCTTGGCACCGGTGACAAGACCTGCAATACACTTTCACCTGCTGGGTGAAGTTGGGCCAATAGAAATTCTGGGCCAACCGCTGCATAGTGCGCGTGATTCCCAGATGACCAGACAAGGGAATATCATGTGCAGTCTTGAGCAACTGCTCATGATACCCCTGGAGAACGACAAGCTGCCTGCCTATCAGCCCTCCCTCTGTCTTCACATCCTGAGTATACATCAGTCCATTTTCCCAATAAATCTTATGTTAACCATCACCTTCCTGTGCTCCATCAGAGTCTGCACAATCCCTCAGCTTCTCTAGACTAGAGTCACTTCTCTGAGCAGCTGCAAACTTCTCACACATTCCCAAGGCATGGGACAGGTCCCCTTCAGTCTCTAAACTAGGGTCCCTAGCACTTGCGTCAGGGCACTCAGGATCACTGTCATCCCTAACTTTGTGACAATGGGTCACCCTTCCCTCTTCAGAGTAACCCTTCGTAGCTGTGTGGTTAACTGCTACTGGGGAAATTTCTACCCCCTTTTGATTAGTCTCCATATCAGGAGACACAGACTGGGGAACCAGCCTCCCAGTGGTTTCCACACTGGCATCTGTGGGGTCCAGGGAACCACAATTTTCCCTTGCTGCTTGGCTACGGATAACTGCACACACCATCCCATTTGAGATTGTTGCCAAGGGTGACACCAACTGCTAATGTATTGGCTACAGCCACCTGTTGCACAGTTCCCCCTGTTTCACCACAGTCTAGAAGAACACTAGTGAGTGGCAATGTTTTCTGCTCACCAGTGAAGTCCTTGTACAGTGACATATTTATTGGGTATAAGCTGACCAGGCTCTACCAGATCCTCTTTTACCAATGTCAGGGATGCCCCTGTGTCCCTCAACCCTTGTGTCTGTACACCATTCACTGTGACTAGGGACATGTGTTCCCTCATGTTCACCAGCATGCTTCTAGGGACACAAACAACCCACCTCTTTCCTAGCACCATTCTGCGTATTGCTCATCCTTTTAGGACACTGTCTGGTAATATGCCCAGTTTCTTTGCAAGCCCAACATTCATTTCTTTTTTCAGAGAAATCTTTTCTTTGAAACCTGGGGCTAACTGGTTTCGGAGGAGGCAGTGAGGGTTTTAGCTGCCCTAAAGGTGTGCTTTTTCCTTTCTGTGCTGCCATGCCTATCCCATTCGTTCTCAGAGCAGGTCTGCTCTTGGCATAGTGGTCCGAGAGTTCAGCAGCCTCTTGCACGGTTTTGGGATCTTGGTCCTCCAGCCAGGTTTTCCGCTCTGCTTGGCATGCCCCAAAAAACTGTTCTAACAAAATAAAATTGAAAATGCTATCAACAGAGTTTGTTTCAATTCCTTCCCACCGTTTTAAAAACGGACGTTGTTTCATGGCTAGCTCCTCATAGCTCATATCAGGGCTTCTCCTGATCTTACAGAATTTAGCTCTGTATACTGCAGCAGTTAAATCAAACTTTTTTTAACAGTGCAGTTTTAAGTTTGCTGTAATCATTACTGTCCTCATTGTCCATTTCACCCAATGCATCCTGAGCTTTCCTGGTAAGTAGCAGGGATAGCTGGAAGTTCCAGGACCCTCGAGGAATTTTAGCCTGAATACAAACTTTTTCAAAGGAATTTAAAAAGGCATCCATGTCCTACTCCTCTTTAAATTCAGCTATCAATTTGGAATTCAATTTGTAACCCAATCCTGTAGTTCCAGTTAAACCCAAGTCACTTACCTGCTCTGGTGCTTGTGGTTGGAGTCGTAGCTTCTCCAGTTCATGTCGCCTCTGGTGCTCATGCTCCTCACGGTCCGCCTCTCGCTGTTCGCGCGCCCTCTTCGCCTCTGCAGCTTGTCTCTCTTGCTCTGCTCTCTCTTCTCCTCTGTGGCTCGCTGGCACTCACACTCCTCATGGTCAGCCTCATGATGTTCTCACTCCTTTTCCTGGAATTCCAGCTCCATTCTGCACAACTCAATCTGCAGCCTGGGTGCTTCTGGCTCCGGAATGCTGGTGACCTTCCCCTGCTGCTGTGGCCTTTCACCGACACTGGCCCTACTGTCATCCTCACCGGATCTGGACACTGCACTGGCTGCTAGCCCCTCCATGCTCAAGGTTTGGTCCCTTACAGTCACAGTCAGTGACTCGATGCTCTGGGCATCTGCTGCCATCAGGGCATCCATGAGGTTCTGCTTGGTGGCTCTCCACTCATAGAGGACTCCGCTGTCCTGTCACAACTGCCTCAAGTAGTCTACAGTGTGCCCGCTGTAGTGGGAAGTCATCTTCCTCCCTAACTACAGCTACTCTAACTTGCACTTTAGAAAAAAAATAAAACAGGTAGGAACTTGACTGTAAGCAAAATGATATAGTCCTGTTTCCTTTTTCAAAAATAAATCACTGCCTTATTTTGCAAGTAAGCTGTACAATATTAAGCTGACACACTGAACAGTTAAAGCTTGTGTTACCAATTTTATCCACACCGCTGCTAACCAAATCTGTCACAAACGCACTCAAAAGGTCAGGCCGTCTGCTCCCATAGTGCCAACATCCGAGCGCAGTATTGTGAACAGGTAACAGAACAGGGTAACCCTCCTGTCTGCTTGTGGGTCCGAATCACCTTTAGTCTCAAGTCCTGGGGGGATTCAAACTGTGAACCTTATGCTAGGATACCCAAATGTACAGCCTCAGATAATCTGCTCTTCGGAGGACAGCCAGATATCTTTCACCTAAGGGCACCTAACCAGGTATCCAAAATGAACCCTTAAAACTCTATTAAAGACCTTAGGTATATTCTTACCTTTTCCCAGTTTGGTAACACCATCAAGCTTATGAACAGTTATTAGTCAGTCTTAACCATCTGTACATCACATGCAAAAAGAAAGAACTTCAAAGACACACCCAGGCAGTCTTTTCAGATGAAAGGTTTACTTAAAAATGGATAAAAATATGTAAAATGTAAACACAGAACACTATATCACAAAGCATACAATCACTTAAAAGAAAAAAAAGAAAAGTACAAACTAAAACTCCTACCTCAATACAATTAGACTTTTTCTGTCTAATGTATTACCCCTATAAATGCCTTAGTTAGGTCTTGTTTCTTAAGAGTCCACAAAAGAAATGTCCCTCAGCAGAAACACAGAATACAGTTTAAGAGCTTGGTGTTTCCACCCCTTCTATGATGTCATCTAGCTCCTTCTGTTAGAATATAAATATGATACAAACAATGATCTTCCTGTCAGAAGATATTTTAAATACTGTGACTTCAGCAAAAAATAATTTCCCAATATGACTGCTTAATTAACATCCCCTTTTTGATCTCCGAGTAGTTCCTCTTCCTAAGGATCAAAGGATTTTTATGACTTTTCACACCATGGTATAAAAAATGTTTTTCCTCTAAAACGTCATAAAAGTTTACGATCCCTATATGCTGGCAGCTGGGTCAGTTCTATTTAAGTCTTTCTGGTTCTTTAATTACCTCCTGGTTTCACGTGAATGTAACCTGTAGCTGAAACATGGGGGGGGGGGCATGGCACAGCTGCCTGAATGAAGACCATCACATACCACAAT
This sequence comes from Neoceratodus forsteri, assembly GCA_016271365.2. Lineage (NCBI taxonomy): Eukaryota > Metazoa > Chordata > Ceratodontiformes > Ceratodontidae > Neoceratodus > Neoceratodus forsteri. Next base: position 638,526,790 of record CM028137.1, on the reverse strand, counting down.
CTATATACAAATATCATAGAGCAATCATAACCAGCTAGCCAAGCGTCACAATCACTTCTCAGTGTTTTTTTGTCCCATGGGCTCAAAATGAATCAACAGTTGCATTCAATGCTTCCTTAAGCCAACTCCAGCAGTTGAGCATTTGATCTGTCCCTGTTCTAAAAAATATGTAAGCACTGTATTAAGGGAGTGAAAATTATATTTGTTAGGGCTTACATTTAGAAAAACTTGTACTGTGTTCTCTTAAAAAAATATATCCTACTGATGTAACTGTGCTTTGGCAAGTACAGTATAAACAAACTGTAATCTAACCATTAAAAAACAGGTTACCAGGACATTTGCAATGTGTAAAATAATATTATTTCTGCCCAAGTGTTGCACTGGGGGCTATGAAATGCAACCTACAAAGAAAAACACTGTGTCTGTGATTAAAATGCACTCAGAGGGTTACTTCTACAGAAGTCCTGTGCATCAAGGTTTTGAAATGTTTAAATATATGCATCCTGTTACTGCAGTGTGTTTCCTGCATAGTCACAGTAAGTCCAGCTGCCAGTGCTTGCACCTGCAATTGCTCATTGTTTTCAAGGTTTTCCAGCACAATGTTTCTCAATTGCTAGGAGCATATAAACTGGGGCTACAGCACACCAAAGTAGGTATCCCACGTATCCCCGTCCTGGGCATCACTATATGTGACGCTCCAGCTTTATCACCAATGGGTGGATTTTGGCTGCTAGTGGCTGAAGGAAGCCTGTGAGCCCAACAACTGTGGCAGGATTTCCTGGATCCAGTCGTCACAGAATCCCCTGAATCCAGGCCTCTGAAGGGTCGTGCACTGACCAGGGTCCATGACTGGGACAGTGGGGGTCTGTTGGGGACACACTCAAGATAGTCTCTTGATAGCTTTTGCACCATCTGTGCCAGATCTCCTGAATCAGTGAAAATGCTGTGTGTGTGGGATTCCAACATGGGTGCAGGCCTGAGGCCTAGGATAAGAGTCATGTATTGTAAAAGAAGCAGACAAGTAGATTTAGTAGCTGACATGAAGTTAGCTGAACCCCAGGGGTGAGGGATGAACCAAGCTGGTAGGTAAACCATGACTGCTGTGATCACATTAGTTGTGGACTTCAACCCCCATCAAGGTACAGAGCAAGGGGCAGGCCAATGGAAGTAGCCAATAGCTCACGGTGCTGCGGAAGGGTAAACCCCTTCATTTTTCGATCTGCCTGCAGCACTGTACTATTGCTAATGTGCCATTATGGGCCAGGTACATCCTAGTTTCCACATCCCAACAGTGGTCTGTGACAGTTTTTGTTGACCCCCCCCCATCACCACTAGACACTCCTCTCTACCCTGGACCCTATTTCTAAAATTCTAAAAAAAAAAAAAATCTACTGCAGTAGTACTTGTCTTCTCTATAGGTCTCACTTGACCTTTTTCACATTTCTACCACAATGGGATGGTCTCCTATTGTGGTATTCTCTCTTTTCTACCCTGCTCACAGTTTGGTGTCAGAAATGGGATCTGGTTGTCCGAGGGATACAGTGGGAGACCAGAACGGTACCAGATCTGGTACAAGTGACAACCGTGGCATCAGGAACAGATGAGGAAAAAAATGGGCGCCGTGACACACTCTCAGACGGAGAGGACAGGTGAACCTCTTTATGCCAGTCTGGACACGGATGTCAAGCAGAGAGTGCCAAAGGACCAAACCAGTAGTGGAGAAGAGGAGGAGAAACGACAGGAGAGACACCAGGAGCCATATGAGCGACCCCCTGAAGGCCTTTCAGAACCCCTACCTTGGTTGGCGGTACGACAGATGGAAACTGAATGGCAGAGAGACCTAGATGCCCAAGAACGGGATTGAGACAGGAGGTGACAAGATTTAAGGTGAGCTGAAACTATGCAACTGTTTAGATCTTTGGGAGCAGGAAATGAAACTGGGGGAGGACAGAGTAACAACAACCCTAAAGATATAAAACTTACAAGAATGACTGCTAATGATGACATTGAGGCCTATTTGACCACTTACAGAAGGGTGGCCAAGGCCTGTGATTGGCCAAAGACACAGTGGGTAGTACGCCTGGCACCATATCTATCAGGGAAAGCACAACTGGTCTACAGTAATATGGACCCACATTTGGCAGAGGACTATGACCTAGTAAAGCAGGAAATATTGAAACATTATGACTAACGCAGAGACATATAGGCAAAGGTTCCATGCTTTAAAACACCAGGCACATGATCCTCCAAGAGAAACTTATATTAGACTCAGAGAACTTTGTCTAAAGTGGATCCAGCTGGAGGGAAAATCCAGAACTGACATTATAGAGACATTTGTTATGGAACAATTTTTACAAATATTACCTACTGATATGCAAATCTGGATAAAAGGGCATAATCGAGAATCTACAGAAATGGATGTGACACTATCAGAGGATTTTTTATCTGCACATCAACTTTTTCAGAGAGGTGGTAATAAGTCGACAGACTATGCAACAAAACCTCAGGCCACAGCAGTAAGACCACTCCCTTTGTTTCTGCCTCTGCCAAATGTGGGTCCATATTACTATAGGCCAGTTGTGCTTTCCCTGATAGATATGGTGCCAGGCGTACTATCCACTGTGTCTTTGGCCACCTTTTCGTAAGTGGTCAGATAGGCCTCAGTGTCATCGTTAGTAGTCATTCTTGTAAGTTTTATATCTTTAGGGTTGTTGCTACTCTGTCCTCCCCCAGTTCCATTTCCTGCTCCCAAAGATCTAAACGGCTGCATATTTTCAGCCCACCCTAAATCTTGTCACCTTCTGTCTTGATCCCATTCTTGGGCATCTAGGTCTCTTTGCCGTTCAATTTCCATCTGTTGTACTGCCAACCAATGTAGGGGTTCTGAAAGGCCTTCAGGGGATCACTCATATGGCTCCTGGCATCTCTCCTGTCATTTCTCCTCCTCTTCTCTACTACTGGTTCGGTCCTTTGGCACTCTCCGCCTGACATCTGTGTCCAGACCGATTTAAAGAGGTTCACCTTCCGTCTGACAGCATGTCACACCACCCATTTTTTCTCATCTGTTCCTGATGCCACGGTTGTCACTTGTACCAGATCTGGTACCGTTCTGGTCTCCCACTCTATACCTCAGATGACCAGATCCCACTCTTCTCTCTTTTCTACTCTGCTCACAGTTTGGTGTGAATACCACAATAGGAGGCCACCCCACTGTGGTAGAAATGTGAAAAAGGTCAAGTGAGACCTATAGAGAAGACAAGTACTACTGCAGTAGATTCTTTTTAGAAATAGGGTCCAGGGTAGAGAGGAGTGTCTAGTGGTGATGGGGGGTCCACAAAAACTGTCACATACCCCCAAGGTTAAGCGAAAACCAGTAGCAAAAGAAACATAACTGGTTTTCAAGACAACCTGCCCTCTTAAAGTGGTTAGGATGGAGCTTTCACCCATCCTCTCTTGAAAGCTCCACACCAGGGCACCCTAAAAAGCAAAACATGAACATGGTCCAAGTCTTTCTAAAGAGGACCATTGTATCTTCCTTCATTAGTTTATCATAACTAAATATTTTGCCCTGGGGTGTCTGTACAATTACTTGAACAGTAACAGTCGTACATTCCTACATTTTCTAGAACCACCAAATGTTTATGCTTTATTATTGGCTCCTAGACAAGAAAGGAAATCTGCATTTGCATGGGCAGACCCAGCCCTGTGCTTTACTGTAAATTTGTAAGGTTGGAGAGATAAATACCATCTCATTATTCGATTATTTTTTTCCTTCATTTGCGAAATAAAACGCAGAGGGTTGTGGTCTGTTACCAGCGTAAAAGGGGCACCTCATAAGTAAAATCTCAAGGTTTCAATTGCCCATTTGGCAGCTAACCACTCTTGTTCAATGGTGGAGTATTTTTGCTCCCTTTCATGCAGTTTCCTAGAAATATATACAATTGGGTGTTCCTCCCCATTGATGGTCTGGCTCAAAACTGCTCCAATACCAGTTCCAGAGGCATCGGCGTGGACCTCAAAGGGGTGGTTAAAATCGGAACTTCGTAACACTGGTGAGGAGCATAAAGTTGCCTTAATTTGAATGAAGGCTTTCTCACATTCGGGTGCCCACTTGACCCGATTACTGAATTTCTTTTTAGTTAATTCTGTCAAAGGGGTTGCCAAAGTAGCGAGCTGTGGGATAAATCTCCTGTAATAACCTACTAACCCTAGGAAAGAATGTACTTGTTTCTTTGTCTCAGGTACTGAGCACTGGGCTACTGCTTCAACCTTCGAGACCTCAGGTTTAATGTATCCGTTACCCAAAATAAATCCTAAATATTGTGTCTCCAGCATGGCAAGTGTACATTTAGAGGGGTTAATTGTCATCCCTGCTTACTGTATAGAGGTTAGGACAGCTTTTAGATGCTGTAAATGGGTTTCCCAATCCTGGCTAAAATCAACGATGTCATCCAGGTAAGCTGCACAAAAATTATGATGGGGTGCCAGCACCTGAACCATGAAATGTTGAAATGTAGCCGGGGCTCCAAGTAATCCAAATGGCATGGTTTTAAACTGGAAAAAACTCACTTAAGTGCTGAAAGCTGTCTTTTTTTAGCAGACTCAGCCAAAGGGATTTGCCAATAACCCTTTGTTAAGTCAAGGGTGGAGATATACTTAGGACTGCCAATATGGTTCAATATATCATCCACCCTTAGCACGGGATAGGTGTCAAATTGTGCCACTTGGTTTAGACCTCTGAAGTCCAGGCATAATCTTATGCCACCCTCCTTCTTAAGTACAATTACTACAGTGGATCCCCATGGACTTTGTGATGGTTCAATTATGTCCATTTCTCTTAAGTTTTGTATTTTCCTCTGTACATCTGTCCTGCTCCTTTCAGGGAGATGGTGCAGTTTCTTCCTGATTGGTCTAGATTCAGTATAGATTTGGTGTTCCACTACTTTAGCTAGGCCTGGTCTACTGTTAAAGAAAGTGCTAAATTCCTGTATCAAAGACTGTAATTCTATTTGTTGTGACTCGTCTAACTCAAAATTTACTTGTATGGCTTCAATATCAGTCTCTCCTTCTAACCATCCATTTGCGGTTTCCAATTCTGATTCGTGAAGTTCAGGCATTACCATCAATTGTATCCCTTGAGTGGATCTCTCATGCCTCCTTTTTAATAGATTGGCATGGTAGATCTTTTTACCTGCCCTTTTATCAAGTGTTTCTACTTCATATGTCACTGGGCCAGTTTGTCGTACCACTTTGCAGGGGCCCTGCCACTTCATCAATAATTTGTGAGTGGAGGTGGGTAACAGTAGTAATACCTGGTCACCTGGTTGAAATGATTTCTTACTGGATGTCCCTTTATCATACCTATCCTTCTGATGTTCTTGTGTTTCTTTCCCTGCTTCATGAACTTTTGCAGTATAAGTAACTAATCTCCTCCTTAACTGCCTCATGTACTGAGCTATCCCTGGAGATTTTAAATCCTTCCCTTCTTCCCAGCACTCCTTGACCAGCAGACCAAATCCAGATTATCTAAAATGGCCAGAAGAAAAAAACCAAAGGGAGTGGGTTAAAGAAAATTATGGTCTAACACAGGACAAACAACTGCTATATGTGAAAGCTAATATGCGTATCCAACAGAAGAATGACAAAACCGTAATTCCTTTTTTTCAACAGGTGGGACAGGAGGTTAGACAAGGGGCCACGGAGTTTCAAGTGATCAAGAATTTATTGTATAGGGTGTGTACATATCCATGTACCCAACAACAAGTGGAACAACTTATAGTACCCCTTTGCTATTGCCAAGACATATTAGCTCTAGGCCACGATATATCCTAGGCAGGACACAGGGAGGGACAAGACTGCTAGTAGAATCTTACAAAGTTTTTTTTTTTTTTGGCCAGGGAGCCATAGTGACATCGCCAAATATTGTCAAGAGTGCCCAGAGTGTCAATTAACTGCCCAAAGGACCAAGAAGGACACGGTTCCATTAATACCTTTACCCTTGGTAACAACCCCGTTCGAGAGGGTTGGTATGGATATAGTGGGTCCCTTGAACAAAAGTAGTAAAGGGAATAATTACATCCCAGAGTGCTGAAGGAACTTGCGGATGTCCTGGCAAAACCCCTGGCAGAGCTTTTCACCATCTCTCTGAGGACAGGGTGGGTGCCCCAGGACTGGAAGGTGGCACATATAGTGCCTATCCACAAGGGGGGGATCAAGGGAGGAGGCAGGAAACTACAGGCCTGTCAGCCTGACATCGGTGGTGGGCAAGGTGATGGAGGGCATTGTCAAGGAGAGATTGGGGGGACCTGGAAAAGTCAGGGTGCCTGGACGATAGACAGTATGGATTCGTCCCAGGGAAATCGTGTCAGACAAACCTTGTGGAGTTCAATGACTGAGTGATGAGTGCCTTGGACCTGGGTAGACCAGTGGACGTCCTCTTTCTAGACTTCAGCAAGGCATTTGACTCTGTTCCTCACAAGGGCCTGTTGGATAAGCTGGGAGAAATGGGGTTGGGGAACCAGATGATCAGATGGATAGACAACTGGCTCCAGGACCGTACCCAGAAGGTCGTAGTTGGCAGGATAGTTTCATCCCCAAGTAAAGTCATTAGTGGGGTCCCACATGGATCAGTCCTTGGGCCCCTCCTGTTCATCACGTACGTCTCTGACATAAGGATAGGTATCAGGAGTGAGATGAGTTTCTTTGCGGATGACTCAAAACTGGGGGTGGTGGTGGATGGGGAGGAGGGGAGGGTGGCCCTACAGGGGGACCTGGAGGCTCTGGAAAGATGGTCTAGAAAGTGGAAGCTAAGGTTCAATGCAGGGAAATGCAAGGTACTGCACCTGGGGGCCGGAAACTCAGGCCAAGTGTACACCCTGGGGGGGGAATGCTACAAGTCTCGATGGCTGAGAGGGACCTGGGGGTGGTGGTGGACGTCAAGATGAACAACTCGAAGACTTGTAGGAGGGCAGCAGCCAAGGCCAACAGGATGCTGGAATGCATCGCTAGGGGGATCACCTCCAGAAGGAGGGAAGTGATACTCCCTCTGTATAACTGCTTGGTGAGGCCACACCTCGAGTACTGCGTGCAGTTTTGGAGGCCACACTTAAACAGGGACATTAAACTCCTGGAGAGGGTCAGAGGAGGCAACAAAATGATTTGGGGCTTGGGGACAGGACCTATGGGGAGGCTCAAGAGCTAATATGTACACACTGGAAGAGAGAAGGGACCAGAGGGACATGATAGAGGTCTTCAGGTACATAAAGGGGTAAATAGGGAGAAGCAGTCAGGGTGCTTGAAGGAAGGAGGAGGGGGCAACTAGAGCACGGTAGAAGCTGGAGGGAAGATTCAGGGAGAAAGGAGGAGGTGCTACTTCACTGAGAGGGTGGTGGAGCCATGGAATGCACTGCCAGGGGCTGGTGGAGGCAGAGACAGTGGAGGGTTCAGAGGGGTGGGACAGGTACAGGGGAAGGGTTCTGGAAACAAAATCCAGTGCAGCGAGAATATCTGGAACTGGGAAGGGAGAAGCCAGAAAAGGTGAGGGGGGCAGCAAGGTCAGCTCCCAGGGTGGGTGCTGACCAAATGAGCAGACACGAAAGACCGCTAGGCCTATTCTGCTGGCATTTTAGTATGTTAGTATGAATAGATTTATATTGGTGGTGTGTGATTACGCTACCAAATACCCCGAAGCTATTCCTATGAGATCAGTGACCACTCCCCGGATAGCTGAAGAACTAGTGAAGCTATTCATCAGGGTAGGGATTCCCAAAGAGATTTTAACCAACTGGGGTACGAATTTTAATGCAGAGCTTCTAAAGGAACTGTACCGTTTTGTTGGGAATAGTAGCTGTACGTACATCACCCTATCATCCTCAGACCGATGGCCTGGTGGAAAGATTCAATTAAACCCTGAAACTTATGCTGAAGAAATTCGTACACAATGCAGGGCGAGATTGGGATATGTACCTACCCTTTCTTCTGTTCGCATACCGTGAGGTACCACAGGTCTCCACTGGTTACTCCCCTTTTTCCCCTATTGTTTGGTAGGACCCCTAGAGGTTTGTTAGATGTGATCAGATAGGTTGTAGAGCACAGATGATGGTGGTCATGCTGAGAGGGAGCTAGTACCACTCTGTGACATTTGTTTTTTTTGTTTTTTTTCAGAGAAGAGTATCTGAAGCTATTTCTTTTGGAATTTATTTTGGAATTAAGTTTATTTTCTTGTTTTCCTGAAGTTTTCTTTATTTTGCTAGCTTTAATAAAAGTCACACTACATCAATTGGTGTAGTTTCAAGAGAAAACTTGTGTCAAGTGTTGTCACTACCCACACCCACTCACATAGCCGCGAGGGGAACGCACCAAAATAAGGAAATTCCTGAAGTGTCACCATTCCGTAATCAGAAAAAAAATTTCACTAATGTGTAACTCAAAGTACATGCTCTGTGTTAAAACTATAAATATGCTGAAAAGTAACTGATGCCGATAAAACTCAAACCAGTGTCTTGCTGGTATACGAATCTTATACAGTAACAGTCATTACTACAGAACTGTGATTACGTCAAATTATGCTGAATGTGATAACTGATTGTAACCGATTTGAGACCAGGCCTAAACAGCAGCTGTGATTGCAGTCTTATCACTACCTCAACCAAGTGCACTGCTTCTGTAAATAAATGTTGGGAGTTTTTTCAAGCAACTTAACCCATAAAATGTCACACTCTGTATCCAAGTGATTTCTAAAGTGTATAGTGTTTAACTGCAAATTCGACATCTAATGTAATCTAAATTAAATTATGGGATGACAGTTTAATAAAATTAAGGCCTACCCTAAGTTGCCATGCAGAGTCAGTAAACTTTTACAGTGTAATGTTCAAAATGAAATCTTTTTGACCAACAAAGGGTGGCACCATTTATTTGTACTTTTCAGATTTACAACCTTTGATTCAGAGACTCGTTTACAAAGGCACCTCATCACAGAGAGGACAAACAGGGTTACATAGTACAGGATACAAATAGTGTTACATAGATTTGGTACAGTCGTAATTACAATGGTTACACATGAGCTACAAGGGGAACACACCCCAGTCACACGCTGCAGTATAAGTAGAGCAGAATAAACTGACATGCAAAGTTGGAGCAACTGAAAACTGCACTTGGGCTGGCTGCTATATAATGATGACTGGTGACATCTGGTGCAGGATGTAAAACAGATGTCCTGTAGGGCAGCAGACTTTGACACGGGAGAAAGAAAGGGAAGTGAAAGGTGGTTTGAGTATGCTGTCCAGAGGACATTGTCAAAGTTTGGAGTGGCCTGGTTAGTTGGCCCCACAGGAGAGTCCGGGGGGGGGGGAGACAGCCAGAGTTACATTTACAGCATTTAAACCTGAAGTTAAGGGTGTGACAAAGATGATGGTGAAGAACGTAAGGAGGAAGAAAGCAGGGATGACAAACAGTTGAGTCACTCACAACATGCAAGCAGATCAATATGAGAGTGAAGCAGAGTCCCCAGTCAGTGCAGCACAGAGGCCACAGCATGGACAGAGGTAAACATTTCTCCCCCGAAGGGGCAAAAGTAGGTCCAGAGCAGTTCCTGACAAGATGTACAGGGACAATACGACAGTTCATCGGCAGGCCATTCATCCGGGGTGTTGGGACAGTGTTAAGCCTGCGTCTGTACAATGCACATGAGATGGCTCACAGCAAGACATACCAATCCAATACCCCTAAGCATATAAGTCACCCCTGATGTTATTGCCTGCACCCCTCCTCACAAAAGGACAGGTTGATAGGGACAGCTTAAAGTGGGAGTTGCATCACAGAAACCTGTGTTAAAACATGGAACACTTTGCATTGTACTATTTCACATGCATAAAGTCACCTCAGAATGGCATATATAAATGGCGATGATCTGGGTTCATTATGGCTATGTCCACTTAAGTGCTCCCCTATATATGCCTCTGCCCCCTCCCATATACACATTTGCTGTGCTGGTTACAGTCCTGATGCATGCCCTTAACTTCTGCAACAGACTCCCCAGCTCACATTTGTGTATAATCCTCCCTGTATACTCCTTTACTATTTGTAACATTGTAATTGTGTCTGCTTTCAGCCTTCTTTTTTCTAAGATGAATAACCGGAGTATGTCCAGTTTGTTCTTGTAGCTCTTGCCTCCTAAGCCACACATGTAGTTGTACAGCCAATTATCTTCCATTTTTAAAAATGAACAATTCCATTTGGCAAAATCTTAAAATCTTGCTTTCCTCCACCCCCACCCCAAGCAAATCAGCATGCTTTGTACAAAACTTTGGCTCAAAAATTAGAGATTTTTCACAAAAAGCTGTCACAAAGAAGGTGCATTGTTTGCATGATGCAGTGATACAAATACAGTTTTTTCCTGAAAAACTGTCTCCCAAGTGCTGTATAAAAATGTCAAAGTATGTTTTTACCAGTGTTTTCAGTTAAAAATGAAAAATCACTTCTCTACATTTGGTGGCCTTGCAGGGTTTTATTTAACTCCAAAAATTGATTAGCGTTTTGCTCATAAAAGTGCTAAAACACTGTGAAAATGCATAGCACTTGCCTCACTGTGTTTAACAAACACAACACTTCTAGAAAACCTATATAAATACTTTCTGTACAGTTAGCATTGTCCCAAGGAAAAAACTGCTAATCAATTATTTAAAACCCTACCCTGTGTTGAACTTCCTCAATCTCTTCAATGCTCTTGTCTGTACTGCAGTAACCAGAACTGGGTGCAGTACTCCCAGTGCTATCAAACCAGCTTCTTGCCTCTGCCAATGCATACAAACATTCCATTTGCTTTATTAACTACAGCAGCACATAACCAGTCTGGATTTAGCGTACTGTCAACAATTGCCCCTAGATCCTATTCCTAGGTTTTGCTGTCCACAGTTACACCACACAGGGTAGGTTTGTGACCCAGATTTCTCACACCTACTTTTTCTAGTATCTAGCACTTCTCCAGATTAAATCTAATCCTCAGTTTGGCAGCCCGTGCCCCTACTGTAAGCAAGTCCCTCTGTAGTGCATCCCCTCCTTTACTGTGTCTACTCATCTTGCCAATTTAGTACACTCTGAATATGTTAGCCTGCTGCTGACACCATATCTAGGTCATTAATAACCAACAACAATGTACCCATCAGTGACTGCTAGGGTATGCCACTCAGAATCTCTCTCCATTCTAAATGGTGGTCATACATTACCACACTGCTCTCTACCCGTCAGCTAATTATCCTGTTCACTTTCTTCCTGCTATCTCCATGAGCTTTCCCAGAGGTATAGTTTCAAAGACCTTGCTTATATCCAGATAGACTACTTCTATTACTGGACATGTATCCACCTCCCTAGGTACCTAGGCAATCAGGCTGGTTTGGAAGGACCTCCTACCTTTTGTGAAATCATGTGGTGTGCTAAAGAATATCTGATTTTTTTTTTTTATGGGAACCATCACATTTATGACTGACAAATGTTTTGAGCCAATCATAGCAGACACTTAGTCAAGCACAATGTAAGGATCATGTCAATAGTTATCTGGGTCTGAAACTGTCCCCCTCTTAAACAGGGGTATGATGGTGCCTGTTTTCCACGCCTCTGGCACTATCCCATCTGTAAGGAGTCCAGAAAGATAGCAGAGAAGGAGTCCAGGCAGAACCCCTTTAAACTAATAAATTACTAACTCAGATTGCCCCAGCTTGCATCACTGCAATAACCCTGGTAAACTAGAAATGCTCATAACAACTAGAGAATGAACGATTGTTGAGGACATTATGTATAGGGCTTCTGACTTAGCCAAACATTAATGTTTTTTAGACAAACTGCAAAAACATGGACTAGACATGCAATCTATAAATTGTTTCAAAATTATCTTAATAAATGTAAAAAGAAAGTAGGACTAGTTAATAATCTCTCAGACCTCTCCAAAGTTGGTGGTAGAGTTCCTCAAGGTGCAGTCCTCAGAACGATATTGTTTTCATTAATTATTGATAATTTGCCTCAGGGTTGTACAGAGGCAATTATATATACATATGTGCTGACAATACAGTCATATATTACATGGGGACCAATGTTAATGCTACACAAGATGCACTACAGATTGTTCTAGATATTTTACAACTGTGGTTCACAGAAGAAAAAAATAAATAATAATAAACTTTTATAAAAAGAGCCTGTGACATATCTGGGTAATCTTTCATACACATTACACACAATTCTACTTACATTTCACATATTTTCTGTGTTAGTCTCCCTTCATCCATCCCCATCTCTAGAACTATTGGCAGCCTCTTAAAAATTGGATTAGTGTCCCACATAAGCCATCTACGTGATGTCATAATCATACATTTCAGAGTCATAGTTGGTTGCTATGGAAATTAAATGTCACAACCAGAAGATTGTGCAGGGTTTTATTTAACTCTAAAAACTGTTAGCGTTTTGCTCATGAAAGTGCTGAAACTTTGTGAAAATACATAGCTCTTGCCTCACTGTGTTTAACAAACACAGCACTTCTAGAAAATCTATATAAATAGTATCGTCCCAAGAAAAAAACTGCTAATCAATTATTTAAAACCCTGTTGTGACATCATGTGTAGATCAGTAGCAACAGCAGATGAGGTCCAATGGACAAGGATCCCATTCCCAGACAAATTTCCTTACTACATTAGAATAAAGGAAAGATAAACAGAGAAAAACTAATATGATGTATGATTTCTCATGTTTTCCCAAAAGCACCACAGGCTCTTTAAATAAACAGCGCACCCAAGTTAAGATTTTTTGGAAAAGTACTGACACTGATTAAAATGAAAAGTATCATGGATGCCTGCTTGAAACTAAACATTTAGTCTCAACAAACAGGTAACAATACTTAGGGGGCAGACTTGGATAGAAAGTAAAATCTAAACTTCACTGATCATACTGAAACAGCAAATTTGCATTATTTTTAAATGAAAAAAGAATTTAACGCTCCAGGCCATGGTATCCCTTATGCTACAGGCACCATCACTAAGAATATAAGTTTGTCACAGGAAAAAGTGATAACATTCATTGATTGGTCATGGACAATATTTGGATAATTCACTGAGCAGTCATGACCAAATTTGCTAATGTCATGGCAAAATCTTGGACACTTTTTAATTGACATATAACATACCTAGCATACAATTTAAGTCATTTAAACACACAAATCAAAACATGCAACACTGATTTTGCAACAAATTATGCTGTTTCTGCACTTTTGTTTTATTTTCCCTTAAATATTTGTACCCTCTCTCAAAAGGGCTTCCTCTCCCCTATCTGTCCAATCACTGCAGTTATTTGCTTTTACATACTGTTTCTGCTGTCCTTTCCTTTAAAATGGTTAATATCCTTGCTGTTTCTGCGCTCCTTTGATTCAAATAAAATTATTTCTTTTGAACTGTAATTTTTCCTGTAAGCTCTTTCAATAGAATGGTTTCCCCTTCCCTTATCAATTGAAGCAATGCAGTTCTTTTTGCCTGCTGCTTGTCACCTCCTCCCTCAAATGACATTCATTCTGGGGATGGTCTGGATGGATGGTTGTTGCCTCGCCACCTAAAAAGACTTCTTACACACCAATTTCTCATATCAGCAATACTTCGTCAAATTGCCATTTTTTTTCTTGCTGCCCAACACATGCGCTGCACGAGTGGGAAGATGGTGCAAATGCAATGTCTGTGGTGGGAGTACCTGCGTGAAACAGCATTTATACTACTTGTTTTCAATATGCAGTCACATGACAGAGATGGCAGAGGAGCATCTCATGACTTGTGCATGTGCATTTCGGCTCGCTGCCCTTCTCAAAATGATTGACTTCAGTGGCCAGAGTGCTACTGCGCATGCACAGTCCAGGAAACTGCTGATAAGGGCAAAGTCATGGAGGCACATGAATTTCACAGTTTCCGTGACCTCTGTGACAAACTTACATCCTTAACTATTAATTACCCATGGAAGCAGTATAAAGTAGTGGTTTAGGGCACTGAGCTGCAAACCTGGCAACAGGTTTGAATCCCATCAGCCCCCACTTGCATACTATATGACCCTGAGCAAGTCACTTAACTTCCTTGTGCTCCCAGGTTGCACCTGGAAAGAGGCTGTGGCTTAGTGTTCCTTTCCTGGTTAAACAATTTCCCCTTTAGATATAAGAAAGTGGAAATCTAATATTTTAAGGGGTTATTACAGTTTTCAATAATGAGAAACTAAATGTCGCTTAAAGCAGCAGTGCAACATAAATTTATAATTTATTGCATCAGTGACTTTAGTTTAGTAACATACTGCTTCATGTCCATTTTAAGTTAGTCTAAGGGTTTCCTTCAGTTCTCAATTATGTTGTAATTCATTTGTATACCATGTTTGTTCTCATCATGTGACTTGCTGACCAGTGCATTAATTTGTGCAAATTAATTAGTTGTTATTGAAATAATAAAAAACTACAAAGAACCAAAGGAATTCCACACAGCAACCTAAAATGGATTTCAAGCTGCACATTATTAAACTAAAATCACAGGGGACCCCAAAATTGCAACTTATCCTTGCAATGCTGCTTTAGCAATAGTTGAAGATCTGTTTTGCTTGCTGTTAGGCATGCACATCATTTTATGCTGCAAACATGTTTAAGACTGCTGCCTCCAAATGCACCGGCCAGTGGTGTGCCGATCCATTTGATGCAAACAAATTTTGAACGGATAAAATTCCTGACATATAAATGGGTAGCACAGTATAACAGGCTGTCATTTTGTTGAAGTAATCTGTGATCAATAAAGCCAGCACTGTGCACGTGCAACATTTAAAAGTGATAAATGTACTGCAAAGTTAGATACGAAGCCATGGAAAAGTTACAAAAAATAAGAACACCATCAAGTATAACATTCTACAGCAAATGTTTTCTTTTCGAAGAACTGTTGTAGCATGATGTACTGAACTAATAAATAAAATGGTATTGGGCCATGTCCATCAATTCAACAATAAGGTACGGTACATCATATTATGAACCTACAGCTAACATAACTCTGCCCAAAGCATTCTAGGGGCAGGAACCATGCTGCCAGAGTGCACGCACCAAATTCTGTATGAGCCACTATAACTGTATTTTTATGCAAGAAACAAATACATACACAATTAATTTGAAAGCAAAAAGACATGACTGCAGTTTTTTTGCTGCTGGTCAAAGGTTTTACACAAGGGTTTTCCTACATTTATGAACAACCAAACGTGAAACAAATCTACTTTTGTTTTAGCGATGGATGCAACTCTTTTCAACTGTGTAGCAGTACCCACCAAAACAAGCATTTGTCAATGCCGAATGTAGTCCTGCTGGTGTTGGCATTAGTAGTGCAGGAGTTAGAGAGACATAAAATAAGAATAGCAGTGAAGTATAGAACCGACGTCAACCCAACCCCACCCTACCCTGCAGAGAGTGACAGGAATTGGGGTGTGCGTTTGGGTCGCTGGCCATAAGTTATAACGCTCATGCTATTTCACCTCACCATATCCTGCAGAGTCTGACAAGTGCCGCGTTGTGCCTTGGGGTCATCTGGCCTTATGCTCACCCCATTTCATAAGGAAGTACATTGAGATGGGTGCAGCATAGAAGAACGGGTTGAACTTTGGGGCTGAAGAATCCAAGGCACACCTTGATGCCTGTCAGTGGCAGCAGGGCGGGAGTGGAGGACCAATGGCATGAGCAGTACAGCAGACAATCCAAAGACACATCTCTGATGCCTGTTAGTCTGTACAGGGTGGCACGTAATGGTAGAAACCCCAATGCCCTAGGTGCGTGTTGGTATTTGCACTCCAAATTTAAAAACATGGCCTTTTTGTGACCCTACCTGATGAAAGCACTTGGGACCTCTGCTCATGAACAGTGTCCCTGTGATTTTGTTAATCAATCTTGAACACTGATTTCCCACAGTGACCGTGCCACTCTGCACCACATTAAAATGTCAGCTGCACCGTTGATAAGGAGGTGTAAAGAGATGGCAATGTTGAAAATCTGGAGTGAAAATATTAAACATTCTTAAAGTTACGAGCGTGTGTGAAAACTGCACATCACACGCTTGTAACAGTCATTTAGTGGAATTATTTCACCAAATTTTTAACATAGCCATTTTGGGACCTCTACTCATGAACAGTGGCACTATGATTATCTTAATGTGCCCCAAATGTTGATTTCCCACAGCAACCATGTGACTGTGCGCCAGTTGTGCAAAACTACATTTTGGGCAGAATGGGACAAATGACAGCTGTACTGTTCACAAGAAGGTGTGCAAAAATGACAATGTTGAAAATCTTGAGTGAAAATATTACAAATTCTCGAAGTTACGAGGGTGCGTGGAAACTGCGCAACGCATGCTCATAGCACAGTCATTCAATGGACTTTGATCACAAAATTTTCAACTTAGGCATTTTAGAACCTCTGCTCATGAACAGTATCACTATGATTTTCTTAATCTGGCCCAAATACTGATTTCCCACAGCAACAGAGCTATTCTACACCAGAAGTGCAAAAACACATTTCGGACAGGATGTGAAAAATTACAGCTGTACTGTTCATAAGGAGGTGTGGAAAATGCCAATGTTGAAAATCTGGAGAGAAAATATTACAGATTTGCGAAGTTACGAGCATGCATGGAAACTGCGCAATGCACACTGGTAAGTCATTTGTTTTATTTTTTTTCACCAAATTTGCAACATAGGCTTTTTGAGAGTCCACCTCATGAACAGTGGCACTGTTGTTCTGTTAATCGGTCCTGAAAGGTGATTTTGTGCAGTGACCATGAAATCACCTTTCAGGACTGAATAACACCATGACAGTGACTGAATTCATGAGGAGGGGTCCCAATAACCCCATGCTGAATATCTGGTGCCAAAATTTCCCAAAATGCCCGAGATATGAACCAAAGTTGAAAAAACCCTATTTATGCCATTATACAGCTTACCAGCATTTCTTCAGTTCGCAGCTGGCTTTGAAAAGTGCAGACGTGCTTCCGCTCCACCGAAGATCATTGCGCCAGGCTCCGGAGGCAAGTATGGGGTGAGGGTGTGTGTGGGGAGGTAGAGTACGCAGTGGGAGGGCATGGGTTGGGGAAGGGGTCTGCAGACAGAGAGGGATCGTTTTCTACTTTAGAGGTTAAAAAAAATTAAACATCGCGGGAAGGTTTTAACAGGTACATTTGACACGCTGAGGTGGGCTCCCAGCATGTCACCTGCATGTTATGGGGTTGGGGGGACTGGGCACCCCATCAGCAAATAAAAGGTGTCTGGTGGGGGGGGGATGATGCAGAGAGAGACTGGGCACCCCCCTCGGCAAACAACTGGCATGGGACATGATGTCGATGGGGATTGGGCTCCCCCGTCGACAAATGAACTTAGGAGACGGGCATAATGATGCCAACAGGGGGATTTATGCACCCCCCTGTTGTTGGCTTTTCTGGGGACTGTGCGAGGCAGACAGCACAGCCGCCATGTCTGATTGAAATGTTACACCAGGAAAAGCACAGCCCTGCAGTGAGGTAGAGTTCCCTCATTGCAGTGGCTAAAGCATTTCAAGTTGGTGGCACACTTTTGCACTGCTGTCATACACAGCGTGCAATCTAATTCATGCCATGGAGCCCAGCCCCAAAAAGCAGTGGCACCACTGGCCACAAAACAACCACGCCTCCAAAACCTGCTATTCCAAAGTTACCACAACATGCTTCTTGTGCACGTGCAAGACAACATAACAAGGGAAATTTGTTGGATTATTGGAGTGCTGACCACTTTTACTGCTATGACAGTGCTGTGTTACTATGTTTAAAATTAATTTGCATAAAAAAAAGGATGGGGAAACAGACAAATGAAGCTGCATAGAGTATGTCAAGAAAGACATGTATATTTTAAATAAAAAATAAAAGGAAAAACAAATTTTGGGGAAAGCTCTTGTGCCAAGACAGTAAACAATGAACAATTTCATGTAACCCCTCCCCCAAATGGGGTTCCCAGAAGTCTTCCAGGAGCTTGCAGGAATGCTCCAAGCCTGGAGGTATTCGGCATCTAAGCGGTTTAAATGTGGTTCCAAGTGAGTGTTATTTGAGCCTCCACGTACTGTCTCTTTAAGAGCTGTCTGCTTTGCAGACATAATTAATTTAGAAGGGGGATTGTGTGTTTCAATGCCAGAGTCCCGCCCGGGTTGCTGTCAACTCGCTCCATTTCTGCTGTTGCTAAATGTGCAGTGGGAGCTCTTTCAAAAGGTGCAATAATCTGCCAGGAATTGTTTAGAGTAATAATGAAAATACAATTTGTCTAACTTGCTTTTCTTTGCAGTCTGAACTGTTTTTGCCTAGCCCTCCATTCCGGTTTTGAACTGCTGAACTGGACCAATCAGTGTGGGGGGACCTTTAAAATGGAACCTGCTGCTGGCAAATCAGAACTTGGACTCTCACTGTGGAGCCAGCCACCTATAAACTGTATGGCCAGTGCCTCTGGGAAATGTAGTTTGGACCTTGGCCCCTTTTTGCACCAACACAGGGAGCCCTATGGTGAATGACAGCCGAACCGGCCAACCGAACTGGGAGGAATTCAAAGGAAATGCCCTGCTCTGTTAATGGAAAGCTCAGATCAGTTGCGACAGTGAAGAGAGAAGGAGTCTTGCTTCTGCTGTGGTGTACAGTTTGCTCGGGAAACTCATGGGAGTCCCTGAAGCCGGCCAGCAGCCATTTGTAAGCGCTAGTTCGGACTGAATCCAAGTTTGTGAAGAGACGGAAGCAGTGTGTAGAACCAGGCCTGCCTGTCGAAGACCGAATATTTTCTGTCATGCGACCGGCCTGTCGGGGACTGCTGATGCTGTGTCTGCGCCCGGGTAATCTGCAAGTATTTGCGATCGGGATCGAGGAGTAGCTGCCTGGTATAGTACTTTCCTTTTCCATGTAAATGTGCGTAGTGCTTGTGGGGGATCGCAATGTTAGTTCCTCTTTTTCTGAGAGCTGTGCGCTACAGCTGGAAGCAGATCCCAGCTTGAGTCAGACTAAATCCGCTTGCTATCAACTGCAATTGGGTCTAGCCACAAGGACCCTGTCTCCATACCTTGTTGTTTCTGGCAATCCAGCTAGAACATCCTCCATCCAGCTTTCAGCTTTGGTATTATGAGTACAAATCAGGGTATCTCTCTGCAGCCTTTTGTCGATTACAAGTGTGTCATCTGATTATTGCTGTTACATTTCTTCACAAACTGAGCCCCAGGGCTCTGGGTTACAATCTGTGTGTACATGTGTTTTCTATCAAAGGACCCCAACCAGCTGCACCGACCCTGGCTAGCCCCCCACCACCCTGAGTACCCAGAGAGTGACATTTTGGACCCTATATGCATGCACAGTACTGTGATTTGATTATTTCCAAACCAAATCAACCTGATTACCCCCTCCTTGTTACTGCCCCCCCTCTAATAAATCAGATTTGTTATTGAACTGTATGCTGTCTGTGGTGTCAAGTTCAAGTTTATTGCAGGAAAGACTCCGTGAGCAAGCTCATTCACAAGGAGGTCCTGAGGCATATACACATACAGTTCGCAATTACATAGACAGGAGATATAAAATGTAGAACAACAAAGAAAAAAAAAAATACATAATACAAGAGGTATACACAATAGAAGTCCTTATGCTACATATGCAGTACATTCCAGCTTTAACCTTACCCTAAATTATGCAACACATTTCAGCTTAATAAGTAGAGAGCCAGTTGGTACCTAGGAAGTTGACTTGGTGTTAGGGGCCTAGTAGCACCTACATATGTCTTTTAATTTAGAGATAGCTACTGTTTTGTAGGAGTTAATTAATATGATGCTGGTTAACTTCAGCATGGCTTGTAGTTGGTTCCAGATGTTTGGGAGGGCATATGAGACAGCTCTTTTGCCAGCTGTGGTACGTGTCCTGGGAACATCTAGTAGGATAAGGTCGGATTTCCTTAGGGAGTAGGCGCTACACGAGATGTGTATGAGAGATGTTAAATAGGCAGTTTGTGGAGTAGTAATTTGAGGGTCCAAATGCCAGCATGCAGGAGGCGTCTGGTGGCAAGAGAGAGGTCCACCTAACTGCTGCATAAAGATCACAGTGGTGGGTCCTGTATGCAGAGTTAGTAATGAAGCGAAGAGCACGGTGATGAGTACATCCAGTTTAGACAGGCTCAAGGTTGGGGAGGAGATAAAGATACATGTCAGTACATGTAGGAAAAAGCATTGCAGTGTGTGTGTGTGTGTGTGTATATATATTGCCTAACCTTGTTTTACAGGGGGTCCTCAGAGACGTGCTGCAAGACATCAGTCCTGAGGGTGTTACTGTATGTGTAAAAAGTGTGCATTTGTGGGGTATTGGGAAGGTAACTCCCGTTTATTGTGTGGGCCACTAGTGGGAACAAAGGGGGTCACAGTGTCCCAGAGGGCTGTACCCGAGCTAGTTCAACCACCATCAACCCTGACCTCTGGGTGAAGGCACCCATTATAGAGCCTAGGCCCCTCAACCTGTCAGTAGCTAGGCAGGAAGGGGTAGTAGCCCTTGGGATAGTGCCACCTGGGGGGTTACATTCATATTTCATAAATTAAAAAAAAATGTCAATAAAAACATGAAGTACAGTGACTATATACAACCATGCCAAGGCACTTGGGAACTTCCAAATCCACATCACCTACAATTTGGTGGTAATACTGGACTGGAAGGATGCTCTATATCTTTTCTACTCCTCCCAGAAAATTATAAGGATTTTTCACATTTTACTGAGGTGGGAGTGGCCTGAGATGTGCAGAAGGGACCTCAGCTTCACATACAGTAACTCATGAAGGCTGGCACTTCCAATAGCACAGCATACCCTAGTGCTGTGCTGCAGTGCCAGTGTTTGGCAGAACGGTAAGTAATGAAGCTCAATTATCTAAGAGGATGGCAGGCTGGAGCTCTTAAGTGCTGCAGGGTCTAGCTTTTTGGCTGATTCAGAGTTTCCACCCAAGTTCCACACAAGACTCTATACTGCACTCCCAGCATTTTAGCACTCATAAGCATTAATGTAGAACATGGCTAATAAATCTGCTCACCAGCTACAATTTGTCACAGTTATCCAGAAACTGAAAAGGACAGAGTTTACAAACAACTCATGACCAGGTGTGTCATAGAGTCAAACCAAAAACAAAGGAAAGGATAGGGGGAAACAAATCAGTTGTTACTCACTACAAAGATAAATGAAAACAGAAACAAAAACTATAACATACATTGTTACGTATTGCCTGCTGCTTTGCAATGCTTTACTGTCATCTAGTATTTACTGCCTATAGTGGTGTGGACTATATTGTATGCTGATGGCTATGCGCCTCTTCTCTTGCTGTGTGCCATTTCCTGTTAGTGGTTTCTAGCTCCTGTGTGCTTGCAGTCGAAGCTCCACTGCTGCAGACCTCAGTAAGCTTGCATTTTCTGTTTGTGTCCAATGGCTTACTATGCTGTACTCACAAAGCTTCAAATAGACAGTCTCAGATAAAGTCCAATATTTTAATACAGAAATGATAAAATACGTCCACTAACAGATAAGCAGACCTCTCCCATACTCGCTCAACAGTTTTGCGCCTCTCGGGTTTTCTCAAGACTCTCTCTGATGGTCACTTATGTCTCATTATGTGTGCAAATAATTAAAATAGCAGGTGCAGAAATTCATAGATACCTAAAAATTGCTCTCATGAACACACACTATGTACAAGACAATAACAAGCAGAAGTAAAATGTTGGGCCGGGGGGGGGAAACAAAGGACAAGAATTTAAGAGATTACAATACGCCCCATATATTTACAGAAATTAGCTTTTGAAAAGTGCTACACCATATATAATGTAATTCTAATAAATAACGATGAAATAATGGGCAACAATGGGTGACAGAAATGGGCTTTTTGAAAAAATTGGGGGTATGTAGTAATCTCTTAAATATCTGTTTTTTGCACACACACACACACACACACACACACACCCTTGTTACTTCTATTTATTACTGTCTTAAACACAGGATGTGGAACTTAAGTTACAAGTATTGGTTCACATATTGGACTTTATCAGAAACAAAAAAAGTTTTGTGAGTTTGTGAAAGCTCAATATTAACCTGTTGGATATGATTCACAAATTTATGCATTGCACCACACACACTTGGGAACTGCTTCTGAGGTATGAAGTTTTTGTTTGTGTGTTCCGCTCTAAGTACAATATATGGCAAGAAATGGATCGATGTACCCAAAGCTGAACTGTGCTTGCCAATTCTTACAGCAGTTCTAAGATTCAGTCAGGTGTTTATCCTGTTTCTTTTTCCACTATTAAGTTTGTCTTGTCCAAGTTATGAAGGGCGATATTAGGCACTCTGGCATGTTTGACTGGGGGAGGGGGGTGCTGCAGCATGTGTGAAAAAAAGTGTGTACTTTATTGCAGCCAGTGCAATTCTGAATGAACACTGAGCTGTCACCTTGCTCCGTGTTACTGGAGGGGAAAAATGTGCAGGCTCCTTCATGGCCATCTGAAATCCACCACGGAGACAAAGACGATCAGGAGACTGCAGCTGTGCTGCAAGGGCATTTTCCCCCTCAAGTCCCTCATGACTGCTGCACAATTTTGGTTTCACAAAAGAAACCAGGTGCAGGGAGAGTTAATTACATAGTTTTGTTGCAGTACTGAAGAAGCTGGCAAACACTGCGAGTTTGATGCAGCCCTATGTGACACCTTACGGAATTTTTTCATGTGTCATCTGCGGAGCGTAGGCAATCCAGGAATGTCTTTTATCTGAAGCCAGTTTAAAATATCAAAAAGCTGGAGAGAGAGCTCTGTCTACTGTGATCGTAGCTCAGGAATTTGACCAGCGTAATGCATAATTCCGGGTGCACAAAGTGAATGCTCCAGTGCGATACAGCCAGCAGAAAAAGGCCTTGCAGTATATCATTTCTACTCAAGTTTGCAGATGCCAGATTGTCTGCTGAGGGATCTGCCCCCACCTCAATTATCTACTCATCCATTTGCACTGATGACCAACCTCCCTCCCACATGTAACTTTCCCCTTGGCTCTGTCCCATTCCTTCTCACCCTCCTCTACATGCAACTTCCCCCTTGGTTATGTCCCAATCTCTGTTGAAGCTGTCCAATATCTTCAGGGAGACTACTTCGTCTGGTTACACATTCCATTTCACCACAACCCTCTCTGTGAAATTGTGCCTCCTCATTTCCCTTATGTACTTTCCCCCTACCAGCTCGAGGCAGTGCCTCCTAGTGTTCATGTTCCCGCTAAGGCTGAAGAGATTCTCAGAGTTCACCTTGTTGAAACCCTTAAGGTACTTGAATGTTTTGATCATGTCATCCCTTTCCCTTCTATCCCCCAGGGAGTACACATAGAGATCAGAGTCTCTTCTCATACAGTATGTTTTGCCTTGCTGACCCTGAATCATTTTGTTTACCCTTCTCTGGACCATTTGCAGCAGGCTGACATCCTTCTTCAAAGTAAGGGCACCAATGTCTCACACTGTACTCTATATGTGGCCAAATCAGGCATCTGTCAGTGGCAGAATGACCCAGACTTTCCTGCTGGTTATTCCTAGATGACGTACCTCGATGGGTCAATGATCATTTGCCTACAGGGCGCCATACTGGTTAAATAATCTCAGCAGGGAAATCTCCTCCACCCCCAAGCTTGGTCCTTTCAAAACTAGGCTCCATCTCTCTCTCTCTCTGCCTCCAGTACCTGTGACTGCCACGCCCTGCCAGCCTAACTTCTGCCTCTATCTTACCCCGGCATCACAACAAGCACTTTTCACCTCTCCCCTCCTCCA
Source organism: Neoceratodus forsteri (assembly GCA_016271365.2). Lineage (NCBI taxonomy): Eukaryota > Metazoa > Chordata > Ceratodontiformes > Ceratodontidae > Neoceratodus > Neoceratodus forsteri. Next base: position 638,502,957 of record CM028137.1, on the reverse strand, counting down.
CCCGTTCTCCTCCCTCCAACCCCTTGCCTGCACTTCTCTATGTGTTGACAATGCCTTTCAGCTGCTTATACACCCCCCGTGTCCTGACCATGTCTTGTAATACTGTTGCACACCGATGATCACGAATGCTGACGCTCTACCAAATATGTCTGCATCTTCTCTTGTATCGGATTGAGAAGCTGTTAAACATGCAAGTAATTACTGTTCATGTTCCTGCCACAATTGTCGACATCCACCACTAGAAACTGCTTTTAAACCCGAGTAACCTGTTATCTCTGCCAAACCTTCTGCTGTACCGCTTACATTTCTATTGTATCTTGTACTGTTGTAACATTGTTGTGCTGTGCTCAATCTGACATGGAACCTTTGTAAAAGAGCCTTGGCTCAAAGGTACTTGTAATCCTAGAATTAAAATAAATAAATAAAATACCCCTGGATATGCAGCCCAGCTTTGGCTACCGATTTTCTGCATTGTGGCAAGTGCTTCGGGTCACTCATGATGATCACTCCCAAGTCCTTCTCCTCCGACCTGGTAACCTGCACACTACCCAGCCAGTATTTGGTCTCTGGGTTCTTCACTCCCAACTACCACACACTTTTTAGCTTTGCATCCTAGCTGCCAAATGCCTGACAATTTCTTTAGCTTAGCTAGGACCTCCCTGGGGTCCTGTCTCATCTCTTCCATGTCTACTCCCCACAGAGCTTTGTACTGTCCAGAAACAGGGATATTTTAGTCTTTATCCCATCTGCTATTTCACTGTTGAAGATGTTAAAACAGTGGACTGAGTACCAAGCCATGTGGGATTCCACTAATAACTGGCCTAGCATCAGAGGATACCACCCCCAACTATCACTCTCTAACATCTGTCCTGCAACCAGTTTACAGCTCACATAACCTGTTTTCCTATACCTCCAGCTGTTCTAGCTTCCCGATTAATTTCCTGTGGGGAACAGTGTCAAAGGCCTTACTGAAATCCAGATAGATGGGCCAAATGGTGGCCATCCTCTATCAGAGGGAGGAACTTGTGGCTGGTGTGCAAAGATGGACCTCAGGAGACAAGAACTGCCAGGCTAAAAAAACTGGTGTACCAGTACTGCAGGAAATGTGTTATGCTGTCCGTGCATGCTATCAATGGGCCATTGAGGTGTGATAATGACCACAATGGCAAAGTCAGAAGCACAGCCTGGGTGCAAGAAGAGTGTACACCATGTACTAGTGATATCAGATTCAAATAACTGATCAACTGCTGCTGGCCCTAGAGGTAGTATTCCAAAAAGTATCCTTGGATATCTTTCTTGTGGCTCATTTATTGATGCACACCACTGCCAATGGAGGTACTGTAGATGTGGGAGTAGCAGTTTCCCTGATCTCAGTTGGGGGGGGGTATACAACCAGTTTTTTCTGCCATATTCCACGGTCATAGTCCCAATCATTTCTGAAGTCCTATACAGTGAAGAATCTACTGTCATTCAGAGTTTTAAATGTGATAGTTGCCCTGAACAAACAATCAATGCATCTTTGTTTGTACATGATATCCAGAAATGATCCTCCATTTATGGGAAGGTCCTTGCTAGAGAAGATTCACCTGAACTGAGAGTATTAAAGCCCTGCTGCATGACAAAATGAATCTGGATGAAGTGTTCTACAACCATACAGATGTTTTCTACCTCAGTCAGGAGCCATGAAACAGATACTGGTGAAACTGTTGGTCTAACCAGACTGCCACGCTAAATTTTATAATGCTCGAGTGGTACCATAGGTCTCATATCCCTAGGTGGATGCAGACCTGACCTGGTTGGTAGACCAGAGGATCCTTCCACTGGTGGACCACAGTGACTAGGCTATACACTCTTTCTGTACTCACAAAGGATGGTTTAGCTGCTCTTCCAATGACTAGCAAATACATCAAATCAGCAACATGAAGGAGCTGCTTATGGATTATGATGAGAGAGATGGAGATGCAAGAGAAATGGAAGTTAGTATTGCCTGCCTTTAAACCATAGGTTTCCTGCTGGAAGAGCAATTTAGGATGGGGAGAATAAAGGCCATTTCCCAAAGTCACATCTGGAGGAAAGGGTTGGATTGTGATACTAAATAAAGGCCAGTGCCTGCAACTTTTGTCGAATGGTACAGAAAATACCAGCACTTGCCTCACTTCACTCTTGGTCATGACCACATGTTCCATGTCAGAGGATTTGCAAGGCTTAAGAGCAGATCAACATGAAAAACGCACCCCCAGTTTTCACAAGTCACTGTAAAAACAGTCACTTAATTTCTTGCAATCTAATAAGTTTTCACCTCAAACTGTCAAAATAATTAGTGTTTTTCAAAGAAAGGCTCAAGCATATTGGCAATTTGGCATGCAGACATGGGTCTGATCGAACGATACAGTGCGAGGTGGGGAGGCTTCCCTAGGAGGGTCTGTGTGACAGTGCTTACAATCTTAAATGGAAACAAGTGTGCTGCTGCTGGAGTATGCTATTACATCAAGCATCAATAAGTTTAGTCCAGGGTTCACCAGGATCACATGCTAATATCTCCCAACAGGTAGAAGATGGGGACTCGGATATCGGAGTTTACTTTGATGTGTTTGTTAAGCTTGCACCACAGCCACATTTTGAATTTCTGGTAACTCACAAAATCCTTAAAAATAATTACAATATATTTCACTTTCATGTAGCATCTCTCATTCCAAAGCGCCCATAAATGTTGTACAGCTACACAGATATTAAAAACACAGAAAGAATATCAACAAACAAAATTAAGAAATAAAAATATGGTACTATGAGATAATGTAAGATACGAGTTTAGTCTTAAAGCCAAGGGCAAATCAGAAGGTTTTCAGTTGAGATTTGAAAAACTGGAGAGAAGTGTATGGATGAAAGCTGGAAGATTATTCCATATACGGGTGCAGTGGAAGAAAATGATTGTTGACTGTAGAAGGTTTCATAGCAGGAACTTCAGGAAGCAGTATAAGATGAATAATGTTATACATTATTAGAGAATAAAAATGAAGTAATTCAGAGGTACTTTAGTGCATTCCCATGACAGGTTAGGAATTTATACAAAAATATCTCCTATTTTAAAGCATATTCCCAACTGGTTAACAAATGAAGATATGCAGTAGCACAAGTTGTAGAAGCAGTATTAGTTTTATTCAGCAGAGCTCAACACTCTGTACATCAAAATCGAACAACAGTAAAATAGCACATGAGACAACAGGATATAACAGCCAATTTGAATAAGATAGATACCATCTAGGATAGTCAACAGCAGGACTAAAATTAAATGCTTTAACAAGGTCAATTTTAAATGTATGCGGGAAGAATCGAGTAAATGGAGGCTGGGGAGAGGATATCAGAAATAAGAATGTGAATGGAATGTGGGGTGTCCTGGTCAGCAAAATCAAAGAACTAGAGAGGAAATCTGTACCAGAAAGAAATAAGCATGCAAAAAAGGGGTCAAACCAAAAAGAAGGTATCGAGCATAATCAGGCACAAAAGAAAGTTATATAGACAAGCTAAGGTATCAGACAGTTCAAAACACGTGGAGCAATGTGTTAAACATGGAAAAGAATGCAAGATGCTAACAAGAAGGACAAAAAGACAGAAAAGGAAAATATCATAGCAAAAAATTATTGTACCAACCTGATATTGTTTTGGGCATATATAAGAAATAAGAAAGGTGATAGTACAGAAGTAGGACCCCAGAAGGAAGATTGTGCATCTATCAGTAATGATCAAGAAGCAGCAGACCTCCTAAATGATTACTTTACATCAGTCTTTCAATAATCTCAGACTGATAGAGTTAAGGTACAGGTCAGGAATACCACACTAGGAAGATCGCTAGAGATTACTGAAAGGGAGGTATATGAGGCCCTGATATTTCTTAATACAAGAAAATCCCAGTGGCCAGAAAAACCTCACCGAATTTTATTAAGTGAATTGTATGCAGTGCTAGTTAACCCTTTAACTGAAATATTCAGATCCTTGGAAATAGGTGAGGTACTGGAGGACTGGAGAAAGACTACTGTAGTGCAAATATATAAGTTGGGCAGTAAGGTTCAGAAAGAAAACTATGGGCCTTTCAGCCTCACATTTGTGTTGGGTAAAATCATGGAAACAATCCTAAGAAAATTTATAGAAAAATCACCTTCATCATACAGGGTTATGGGATATAAATCAAGGTTTTAGAAGGGGTAGATCATGCCAAAGTAACATAACTGACCTTTTCAAGAAGGTAAGCAAGGCACCTGATGAAGGCAAACCAGTTGATATGGTATATCTTGACTTTGCTAAGGCATTTCATACAGTCCCACATGCGAAACTGATCAAATGCCTTGAAAAAATATAGTTTTGATGGCAGGATCATAATATGGGTAAGAGAATGGCTGAAGTACAGGTCTCAAATAGTTAGACTAAATGGTGTCGATTCCGGCAGGAGTAGAGGATGAGCAGGGTCCCCAGGAGTTGGTGCAGAAGCCCACGTTGCTCAACATATATGTCACCAGCTTGAGCATTACTAAGGGTGGGCAGATTAGCAAATTTGCTGAGGACACCAAAACAAGGCAGACAGTTGAATCAAATGAGCAAGTTAATGACCTACAAGAAGGACTAAATGAAGTCTATGACTGGGCAACAGGTAATAAAATGAGTTTCAACTTGGAGAATGGCATTGTTATGGCATCTGCATTTTGGAAAGAAAAACACCATGACAACCTACAAAATTGGTGACCACAACTTAAAAGTGACTAAAAGCAAGAAAGACCTTGGGGTGTTGGTATCAAAGGATGACAAAGCTGATCTACATTGCAGTGAGACAGCTGTTATATGTAATAGGATCACGGGATGCAGGAGGAGAAATATTCCAAGCAGGGACAGAGATGTGCAGCTGCTCATATACAGATCTCTTGCGAGACCACATATGGGAGTACTGTGGACGATTTGGGGCTCCACAGGATGCAGGTAATATTGCTAAGCTTGAAAGGGTGCAAAGAAGAGCTACCAAACTAATAACTGGCCTCAGGGATATGAACTATAGAGAGACTGGAAAACCTGGGATTATTTTCATTAGAGATAATGAGAATGAGAGGTAATTTAATAACAGTCTGTAAGTCTGTACAAAAGTCGGATTTGATAGACTGGCTATGTATAGAATTTAAAGTTAATAATTAGGATACCAGATGCCACAAATTTCAATTAAAAAAGACTGACATTTAGGACAACCAAAAGAAAGCATTGGTTTACACAGAGGGTGGCGAAGCAATGGAATTCACTATCAGGAGATATTGATCAGTAATAATTTAAAAATATTCAGAAGCAGACTAGACATGTACCTTCAGAAGATAGGATTCACTGGCACCATACATTAAGAAACGGCAGACAGGCTAAATGGGCTTCCGCTCCCTCCTGTTTGTATAACTTATGTTCTTACCTAAAAATACTTTGCGTAGTTTAGATTTGAACACAACCATGATATCAAGTGACATGGAATTCCAAAGGCTGGTTGCTGCTACTGCAAATACTGTATCCTCAGCCAATCTCAAGCTTGCTGGGGACACCACTAAAAGACCTTGCCCCATGGATCTGGTGACTCTCAAGGGAGTGCAAGGTGCTAGCAGACTGGGAATAGACTGAGGGCACAACTCATTAAAGGATTTATACATGCCCAAATGGTCCCTGTAGTCTTTTCACTATATCGCAGGCAGCCAGCCCCAAATTAGTGTAATATGCTCAAGCTTTCTGGAACAAGTAAGGAGATAAGGTGGCAGTATTTTGTAAGAACTGCATCAGTGTTGTGCATTGGTTTTAAAAAAAAAAAAAAGATCTGAATCTATCATTTATATTAATAATACATTTAAAAGAAAAATGCTTTCAAGCCATCGTCTCAAGAATTTCCACTTAAAATAGAAGTTCAGATCTAGGCTGAAGATCGGCCAGTAAGTAAAGATCAAGAGTAGGTTGATTCAGTATTGGAGTAAAAACAGCAGAAGGAAAGAGAGAAAACACTAACTTTCAGGAGGTACAAGGAAACACAGAGGAGGGAAGACAGGGAGCTATATCTGGAAAAGCAGAGGGAGGCAGGGAAAGCAGTCAGGAGCGCAAAGGCACAAATGAAGGAAAAAAAACAGCCCAGGCAATTAAGAAAGGAGGCAAGACCTTTTTCAGGTACATTAGTGATAGAAAGAAGACCAGGGATGGGATTGTGAGGTTAAAAAAGGAGGAAGGGGGTGTGCGGAGGGGGACCTAGACAAAGCAACAATCCTGAACAAATATTTTTGTTCAGTATTCACAGAAGAAGGTGAAGGAGAAGGACCACTATTGGGGGATAGGAGCACCAGTAGGAGACATGGGGACACCAGCCTATTTACGGAAGAAAGAGTCCTAAAGGAACTCAAGAATCTGAAAGGGGCAAGATGGGATACATCACAGAATAATAAAAGAACTTTGGTGCTGGCAGCACCACTAACAGCCATATTCAACAAATCATTTCACTGCACTCGCTTGTGCATTTGCAAGGAACGTCTTGAAGCAGTACGACTGTTTGGAGGTGTGTGACCCATCTCGTAAATGCAGTTGTAACCCCTCACCCCTGCCTTTTTAGCAAAACGACAGGTGGCATGCTGTTGAAGCTGACAGCAGTACCTGGTGGGGACTGGGTTCGGGGAAGATGAGGTTACTCTGCACAGGGGACCTAGGTTTGGCTACTCTGAACAGGGGCACCCAAATAAACCTGAACACAGGAAGCAATAACTGTAATGTCCAGAACCAGGAATGGGATTCTTCAGTGTGGCTTTTATTCACATCCAAGCTGAACAAACAAAGCATAGACGGACCCCCATGGGGCTACATTTCCTGGTAATGCAGATTAGAGACAACAGAACACTTTCACTATTTCCAGCCCTCAGGCTCTAAACCCACCAGGCACACAGCCCAGACTTGCACACAGCTTTGGGTACACAGCCCGACTTGTACACACTTGGGTTTTCCCATTGGCCGGCTCCCCCTCCGGCCACTTGATCCGCAGTCCATTTGAGGAATGAACCAATTATCCTGTTGTGGCTCCCCAAACCACACTAGAGTCTGCGACTCAGAGAGAATTTTCCTTACAATCCCACATCTGGGTACTTCCCTCATTACTGGCCAAGTGCCTGAGGTAAAGTAGAAATCCACAGAAGAAATCCGTAGAGGTGGACCTGGTCACTAAAGATGGGGGGCCACCAACCTCCAGCTCCCACAGCCCATACCCAGCCATTTCTCTGGAAACTGAACAATTCCTGTACTGACCTTTTAAATGTAGATTAAGGGTAGACATCTGTCACATCACCTCTGCATATTATTTGCATCCCAACAAACTCTGGAACTTGAAACTACTTTTACCTTGCTTAGCCCACTTCTCTAGGCTTCCCAATATTTAGTAGTTCAATCCCCACATTGTCATACAAGTCCCAGGGTGAAAACATAAGCCCTTTTAGCCAGAACAGACACTCACCCTTACGTTGCAGGTGACTCACAAATAATCTTTTCTCCCAAATAAATACTGGGACAAATAGGCAGCTTTTCCTCCACAAGCAGAACTAGGGGATTTGCCCCAGAAACCTGCAGGAAATCCTTCTCATCCCGGAGGAAGGGGGCACTGAGACCGGAAAACAGCGGTCTCCACCACTTCAGTACTCTTCTGTGTCTCTCTTTAAGGTGGAGACACACACACCCTATTTACTTAAAAGTAGCCCTCTGTCAGAACTGAGGCTCCTACAAGCTCCCAACTTCTCACTTCACTCACTGAAGACAAACTGAAGACACTCGCTTCAAAACTCCCAACATACTATCTAACTCCCTTTGCTGCAGATTCCAATGTGGCTCATGCAGCTGCGATAGTTCTATTGGTGATGTCATCCCTCAGTCTCAGCTGAGACTGAGAACACAGTGAGACAGTGTGAAACCCATTTAACTGGAGTTTCACAAGCTGCCTCCCCTGCCTACCACTAGGTCTTACTGGGATTCTAGTAACCCTGGGTAACAAGGGGGTTACACAGTGCTCAGTGTAGCAGGCGCAACCCTACCGGACCAATACATGCCAAGCTGTGTATGACAGCAGTTCAGCTGTGCTGGTCTTCACTCCAAACAAAAGGTCCACTGCAATCAGCAGTGGTAGCATGTGTGCAATTAGCATACTGACGTCTTTACATCTTCAGCACAGCCGAACTGCTGTCATACACAGCTCGGCATGAAATCCCTCCCACCTCCTCCCTTGTTATTGTCCTCCCGGCCACCACATTGTGTGCCGAGGTGCCCAATCCCCTCGGATGATGCGCCCGAGCATACTGCGGTGGCAACGGGTGCCCAATCTCCTGTCGGCTGCAGTCCCCACAAACAAACAACCAGTTGGCATCCTGGGAGCCCACCCCAGCATGCTCATGCCTCCCCCATGTACACTGTATGGCCAATGGGGTGCCCAATCCCTGCCAGTTCCAGCCCCCAAACACATGGTGGTGCAGCTGAGAGCCCATCCCAGCATACCAAAAGTGTCCTGCAGTGTCTTTTGTTTCAAAATTCCTGTGAAAAAAGAAATGGTCCCTCGGTGAATCCCTTGCCCCCAACCCACACCCACCCTCTGCACACCGAGCTCCTCACACACACCCCTCACCCCATACTTGCCTCTGGAGCCCAGCGCAACAATCTTCAGTGGACCGGGAATACGTCTGCACTCTTCAAAGCCGACCGTGAACTGAGGAAATGCCGGTAAGCTGTATAATGGCATAAATGTTTTTTTTCAACTTAGGTGGATATCGCTGCCATTTTTACTTTTGTCACCAAATTTTCAATATGGGGCTATTGGGACCCTTTCTCATGAATTCAGTCACTGTCATGGTGTTATTTGGTCCTGAAAGGTGATTTTGTGGTCACTGCATGGAATCACCTTCCGGGACCAATTAATGAAACAACAGTGTCAGTGTTCATGAGGTGGGCTCTCAAAAAGCTTATGTTGCCAATGTGGTAAAGAATTCCAAAAAAATGTTTTATGAGCGTGCGTTGCGCAGGTTCCACACTCACTCTCATAAGTTCACGAATTTGTAATATTTTCATTCCAGATTTTCAACATTGGCATTTTTCTACACTTCCTTATGAAAAGTACAGCTGTCATTTTTCACATCCTGGCCAAAATGGGTTTTCGCGCTTCTGGGGCAATAGCACAGCCGCTGTCGGAAATCAGTGTTTGGTACAGAGTAAGACAATCACAGTGACACTGTTCATGAGCCAAGGTCCTAAAATGCCTATGTTGAAAATTTGGTGACAAAAGCTCATAAAATGACTGTGTTACAAGCGTACATTGCGCACTACCACCCTCGTAATTACGTGAATTTGTAATATTTTCACTCCAGATTTTCAACATTGCCATCTCTTCACTCCTCCTTATGAACAGTACAGCTGTCATTTTTCCCATCCTGCCCAAATTATATGTTTACGCATCTGGCACACAATGGCACGGTCGCTGTGGGAAATCAATGTTCAGGACACAGTAAGAAAATCATAGTGACAGTGTTCATGAGCAGAGGTGACAAAATGCCTATAATGAAAATTTGGTGAAATAATTCCACTGAATGACTGTGTTATGAGCGCACACTGCACAGTTTCCACATAGGATTGTAACCTTGAGCACGACCAGGGCGTTAGGGTTCCTAAGACAGACACTTAAGAAGTATGAGGCCGAAATGTTAATCAGATGCAAGAGAAGTTGCAGAGAAGTACTCTGTTGGGACATGGATGCTGAAGGGATATGGATACAACTAGGGGGAGCCTGCATAAATGCCAAACACCAATGCAAATACCTGCAAGTGAACGTTTGGCATTGACAAATGCTTGTTTTTATTGGTTATACTGGAAAGACATGTGAGCATTGCTGCCCATTAACACAAGTGTCCAGTTACATACAACAATCATGAGACAAACATAGAAAAGAACAATAAATCTCAGGGAGTGATAACACAATGAAACAATAGAAATCATGAAAATAGAGACTAAAGGGTGAACTGTGAACCAGCCTGGGTGAAGTAACAAATACAATAGGTGACATTAAGCATTCAGTGAAGGTTAAAAATAAAGCACTATAAAAATGGGAAACAAAATTTAAGTGCACTCTAAAACTAGCCTAGGTGTATTAGCAATATTACAAGTGCTAGAGAGAGAGACACGGGGTAAATGCCAGAGGTGGATAACCAGAGGATAAGGGGACAGAGTGCAGGAGGGGAGCCAGTTTAGAGCTGCAAGCAAGTGCAGGAGTAGGTGATGGCAAAATGTCTCCTGATATTGTGTTTGAAGGCATTTGTGGAGGAACAGAGTTTTAGTTCCAGAGGGAGAGAGTTGAAGAGCTTGTGTCTCATAAAGGAGAGTTTTCTGACCTTGGCTAGTCCGGCAGAAAGGTACAGTGAAAGAAAGAGTAGAGGACAGTCTAGTAGTACTGGTGGTGGTGGTGGCTGTCTGGAAGAGAGAGGTGAGGCAATCCAGGAGCAGCCTTCATGAGAGTTTGAAGAAGAAGGTGGCCATCTTGCAGTTGAGGCATGCCTCAAGGAAGGGCCAACTGGTAAGCTTATAAAAGTCACAGTGCTGTGTGAGTTTAGGGAGACCATCAGTGAAGTGGATAACATTGTGGTAGGAGCTTCGAAGTCTAGAGAAGTTTTTGATGGAAAGGCGGGGCAGGGAGACAAGTGAACCATAGTCAAAGACAGGAAGGAGGAAGCTGGATACTAGGAGAGAGTTGGATTCCCTGTCAAGGTACTGCTTAGTTCTGTAAAGGATGCCTAGGTGTTGGTGGACTTTTTTGACTGTATGGCTTGTGTGAGCATCAAAACTGAGGTGGCTATCCAGGAGTAAGCCAAGGTACTTGAATTCATTGAATATTTCAATGGAGTTATCAAGGTTGTCATACAAAGAGAGGTCAAGACCTAGATGTTTGTGGGGGCTGGAGAAAACCATAAGCTTAGTTTTTTTTGGAGTTGAGTACTAGACCTCTGGACGTGAACCAGGAGTGAAGTCTGCTGAAATCAAATTGGAGTTTGTTAAAGAGAGTGGTGATGTTTTTGTCCTGACAGAAAAGGGCTGCATCATCAGTGTAGAGAATGAGTTCAGAGTAGGTGTAGATGTCAGACAGGGAGTTGACGAGCAGCAAGAAAAGAAGAATGCCCAGGATGGACCCTTGGGGGATGCTGTATTAGATGGGGCAGGATTTGGGAGGACACTGCTTATTATGGTGCGATGGGATCTCCCAGTTAGGTATTCCTTGAACCAAAAATCAGACCTCAAGTGAGAAATGAATGCCAGCCAGGGTACTGAGGAGGACTTCATGATCAACGAGGTCAAAGGCGTTGGTGAGGTCCACAAATGCAGCACTGGTGTAGAGGCCTTTGTTGTTGGCTTTGTCAATGGAGTGAGTGAACTTGAGGGCAGTCTCGGTACTGTGGTGAGCTCAGAACCCATGCTGGGCCTCCATGAGCAGGTTGTATTTGGAGAGGAATTCTGTAGTTTGCCTGTGGGTCACTTCCTCTAAAATCTTGGAGAGAGGGGCAAGGAGGGAGATGGGACGGTAGCTGGATACAAGATCCTTGGAGTCGGATTTGTGAAGGGGTTTAATAATGGCGCACTTCAATGCTTTTCGGAAGGAACCCAAGCAAAGGGAGTGGTTGAGGATATTGGTTAGAGGGATGGCCAGGGAGTCACAGATAAGATGGAAAATTCTAAAGTCAATGTTGTTGGCACCTTTGTATGGTCTGGGGTAGTTTGTTCTAATTAACTTGACCACTTCAGCAGGGGTAAGGTATTTGAAATGGACCAAAGGGTGAGAGACTGGGGGGGGGCAGGAGTAAACAGGGTAGGGGGGAGCTGGACTTGTACTGGTTGAGGTCACCGAAGTATTTATTCAAAAGGGAGGCTATTACGCTAGGCTCGGTGGTGGTTGTCCCTTTGGAGGTGAGACAGACATGTTCTTCAGAAAGATCCCTACGAATTAGGTTGTTAAGGATGTTCCAGATCCTCCTCAGGTTCCCCTGGGCAGCACGTTGTTTTTCAAGGATGAAGGAGGCTTTTGCAGACCTTATGGAAGATCTGCACCTGTTCCTGTGGGTTTTAGAGTCTTGGAGGAGCTGCGGGGTTTTGTGTTTTCTGTATAACATCCAGGCTCGGTCCGTAACCCTCATTAGTTTGCAAAGCTGGGGGGTGACCCATTCCTGGCTAGAACCCTTGACCCGGATTATTTTAAGCGGGATAAAATGGTCACTGAGGGCAAAGAACGTATTGCTAAAGGTTTCAAGTGCTTTGCAGATGTCTGAGATGTTTTCAATGAAGGACTAGTCTTGGGCAATGGATTCGATGAATTTGTGTGGGCGGGGGGGTGTTTTTGAGGTACAATGGCAGAAAACAGCACAGTGGTCACTGATTGAGTCTAGAAGAACTCAGGAGGTGGTGACATGGGAGGGGTGTGAGACCAGGATCCAATCAATGAGGGTCTGAGATCCAGTCTAGTAGTTGGTTCTGGTAGGTTCAGTGATGAGCTGGTGGAGTCCAAGGCCAAGTATGGATTCCTTGGTGGGGTCACAGTGAGGGGACAGCCAGTTTAGGCTGAAATCTCCTAGGATGATCCAATCTCTTCCTTGGGGAATGGAGGTAATAATATTGAGAGAGGTCGAGATCACAGGGTAAGGAGGAGGGAGGCAGGTACACCACGCTGACTGTGACCACTTGATCTGCCCCAGGAAACAGGTTGATCAAGATGCTCAAGAGAGGAGGAGGTGGGAAGTGGGTGAGAAAATTCGGTGGCAAGCAGGTGATCGGCAACCCAGATGAGGCAGCCTCCCCACCCTGTCTTTTCTAAAGACTGAGTAGCCTTCAAGGAGGATTTCACTGGGGGAGATATCTTCCTTCAGCCAAGTTTTGGTGAGAGTAATGACATCAAAACTGTTAGCCGTCACCCAGGACTTGATCAAAGTTTTTTTAATTTTTTTGCCAAAAGCCTCTGCACGTTATGGTGAGCAAAGGTGAGCTGTTTAGAGGGCTTGGGGGAGGAGTGTAGGGTGAAATGGGTGGAGTGAGTGGGGCCGGGGTTGGGGTGAATGGAGCCTGAGATGTGGACTAGTAGGAGCAGGAGCCTTAAGTGCCTGTGGTTCACAAGCAAAGACAGCTTAGTGAAGTAAGGCCTGATGTAGAAGTGGGTGAGAAAGATAGGACTGTGGTAGGAAGGGGAGAACTCATGGAACAGGCAATGGCTGTAGAAGGGGCTCACATGAGATGGGGCCGGGATGGTTGGTAGGCGCAAGTGAGGGGGTGGGGGCAAGGAGGTGATGGGGAGGAGAGCGAGAGAAAGGAAGGAGGGTGTGAGTAGGATTGGGGGAACTGGTGAGGAGGGGGTTGTGAGGAAGGGGAAGGGGAAGGGCAGGAGGAGGAGGGGAGTTCAGCAAAGTGGAGCAGAGGGGGAAGAACTAGGAGTGAGAATAAAAAGGGGAGGTGGAACTGCCTGGAGCACTCCATGCTGGAGAACAGAAAGAGGGAAAGTGAAAGGACAGTAATATGAGAGAGAATAGGGAAGTAGGGTAGGCTACAGTTGAGTGAGGTAGAGAAACTATGCACCTGGGTAATGAGGTGGAAAGGCACAGGTAGTATGGGGCTGTTAGAAGAGAGCATGTGATTAGGGAAGTGCAGTCAGCAAAGCTAGTCAAATTTGTGCCGGGAAGAGGACCGCCACTTTTAGAAATTTCAGGAGAGGGCATCCCTTTAAGAAGTTTCTGCAGTTTACCAGTATGAGGACTAGGGGTGGGGATCAGCAGGGAAGAGTATTTAATAAAATTAGGAGGAAGGGGTGGGGGGGGGAGGCCGAAAAACTATCCAGACGGGGATCAATTTTTAAAAATTTACATAGAGCAGGCTAGCGTCTTGTAGTTCAAATGAAGCAAATTCCAGTTAGGACCACAGCGGTCAATAGGAAGACCAGCTGCAGCCACAAACACCAATCAAATTAATCAGCTAAGAAGCCGATCAGCAGTCCCGAGGTCTGAGGCGTACCTTGTTCTGGCTTGGGGCGGGCGGCCATAGAGGAGACTGTGCAGCCATCTGGGGTTGGTGCTGGGGCTGAAATTGCCACAGGAGCCTGCTCAGGGCAGAAGCCTTGTTCCGGCTTGGGGGCGGACAACAAGAGAGGAGACCACACGGCCATCAGGGGTTGGTGCTGGGGCAAAGATTGATAGAGACAGGGGTAGTTCCAGGGGACTGGAAGGCAAATGTAGTCCCTCTCCACAGCAGTGGGAACAGAGAAGAGGCTGGCAACAACAGACCAGTCAGCCTGACCTCAATGGTGGGGAAATTAATGGAGTCATTGCTAAAGGAAAGGATTGTGATATTTCTTGAATCCAGTGGAGTACAGGATTCGATGCAGCATGGATTCACAAAAGGAAGGTCTTGTCAAACAAATCTGATAGATTTCTTTGACTAAGTGACCAGGGAGGTAGATAGAGGAGGGGTGGTGGATGTGGCCAACCTAGATTTCAGCAAGGCCTTCAATACCATCCCACATAGAGGTTGATAAATAAGTTGGGCAGCCTGGGAGTGGGCCCCAAGGTGGTAAACTGGGTCAGAAACTGGTTAAGTGACAAGACACAGAGGGTGGTGGTAAATGGTGTTCAATCTGAGAAGAGGGGGTAACCAGCGGGGTGCCACAGGGATCCGTGCTGGGGCCAGTCCTCTTTAATGTCTTCACAAGTGACACTGCATAGGAGCTTGAAGAGAAGGTATGCTTCTTTGCAGATGACACTAAGATCTGCAACAAGGTCAACACTCCGGCGGGGAGGGAGAGAATGAGAAAGGACCTAAACATGCTTGTGGAGTGGTCGAGTGTGTGGCAGCTAAGATTCAATGCAAAGAAGTGTAAAATTACGCACTTGGGGCACAGAAATCCAAGTGAGGAGTAAAAGATCGGGAAGGGGAGCTACTGACGACAACCAAGCAAGAAAGGGACCTGGGGGTAATCATATCTGATGACCTAAAGGTAACCAAACAAACAAACAATGTGAGAAGGCTGTGCAGAGAGCCAGTGGGATGCTCGGGTGCATAGGGAGCGGTATCACCAGCAGAAAAAAGGAGATGATTATGCCACTGTACAGATCACTAGTGAGACCTCATCTAGACTACTGTGTCCAGTTCTGGAGGTCGCACCTCCCGAAGGACATATACAAAACAGAGGCAGCCCAGAGAAGGGCAACAAAAATGGTACAAGGACTGCACCAATAGTTATATCAGGAAAGACTAGAGGACCTCAATATGTATGCCGACGAGGAGAGGAGAGATTGGGGGATATGATAGAGACATTCAAGTACCTCAGGGGTACAAACAAGGCAGCATGGATTCACAGCGGGAAGGTCATGTCAGACGAATCTAATAGATTTCTTTGACTAGGTGACCAAAGTAGTAGACCAGGGAGGGGCTGTGGACATGGCCTACCTAGACTTTAGCAAGGCATCTGACACAGTCCCACACAAAAGATTAATAGTCAAATTAACCAGCCTGGGAGTGGGTCCCAGGGTGGTAGCCTGGGTAAAACATTGGCTGCACAACAGGACACAGAAGGTAATTGTAAATGGAGTCCACTCTGAAGAAAGAGAGGTTACTAGTGGGGTACCGCAGGGTTCAGTATTGGGTCCAGTCCTTTTTAATGTCTTCATCAGTGACATTGCAGAGGGACTGGAAGGAAAAGTATGCCTTTTTGCAGATGACACAAAGATCTGCAACAGGGTTGATACACAAGGAGGCGTGGAAAGGATGAAAAGGGACTTGGCAAGGTTGGAGGAATGGTCAGGAGTATGGCAGCTAGGATTCAATGCAAAGAAGTGCAAAATAATGCACCTGGGAAATAAGAACCCAGGGAAGAATACACAATGAGTGGGAGGTAGTAACAACAACAAAAAGGAAAGGGACCTGGGGGTAATCATATCAGATGACCTTAAGGTTAGCAAGCAATGTGAGAAGGCAGTAGGGAGGGCTGGGGTATACTGGGATGTACAGGGAGAGGCATCAGCAGCAGAAAACAGGAAGTTGTTATCCCTCTGTACAGACAGTTGGTGAGAGACCCCATCTGGAGTACTGTGTCCAGTTCTGGAGACCCCATCTCCACAAGGACACAGACAGGATAGAGGTAGTCCAGAGGAGGGCAACTAAAATGGTGCAGGGTCTGCAAGAGAAGCCGTATGAGGAGAGACTAAAGGAGCTTAATATGTATACCCTTGAGGAAAGAAGGGAGAGGGGACATGATAGAAACTTTTAAGTACCTCAGTGGAATCAACAAAGTCCAAGAGGGTAGCATCTTTCAGAAAAAGAGACTTGCAAGAACAAGGGGACACAATTTAAAGATAGAAGGAGGGCGGTTCAGGGGCAATGTGAGGAAGTATTATTTCACAGAGAGGGTAGTGGATGCATGGAACAGCCTTCCTGAGGAGGTTGTGGGGTCTAAAACTGTGGGAGAATTCAAGAATGCATGGGACAGACATAAGGCAATTCTTGTGGGGGGTAGGAAGAAATAGGCTGTTGGTTAACTAGGATCTACGGCCTATCCTGTAGGTAGGGAAATGGGCAGACTAGATGGGCCAAGCGGTCCTTATCTGCCGTCAAAGTCTATGTTTCTATGTTTCTAGGATGGTAACATCTTTCAGAAAAGAAGATATACAAGAACAAGGGAGCATGATATGAGACTAGAGAGGGGTAGGCTCAGGGGTAACATGAGGAAGTACTTTTTCACAGAAAGAGTAGTGGATGCTTGGAACAGCTTCCCTACGGAGGTGGTGGGGCCAAAAACAGTAGGGGAATTCAAGAATGCATGGGATAGACATGAGTACTCTAGCAATAGGGAAGAGAGGGTAAGCAGTAAGTAAACTAGGGTCTGCGGTAATGCATTAGGTAGGGAAAAGGGACAGACTGTGTTCCATGTGGTCCTTGTCTGCCATCAGCTTCTGTGTATATGTGTTGATTGGGGAAAATGTCAACAGCAAAGGAATATTTAGCAATAGCGTAGATGTAAGAACCAGTAGTTGGAAGGGAGAAACAAATTCAGAGGGAACTGGGTCAATATAAGTAGCAGTCACTCTTAAATACTGATTTGTTTTAAACTTACAGGAAAAAAAAAAAAAAAAAAAAAACAGTAGGAGCCAAAAAAGAAGAGGAAGCAGTAGACAAGAAAGAGTCTATGGTTTGGAAAGGAATAAGAGGATATGAAGTCATAAACAGACCTAATTTTAGAAGTAAAAACAGGATGCAATTTTCATCATTCTTCAAAGGGAAAGAAGATGATATGGAGGAAATTGTTCTTAGAGTAAATAAGAGAATTTAATTACCAGTCCTCTTGAGGGGCAAGATCCTTATTGTATATGAAGAGATTACACCCCAACAGTTGACAAGGGGCTGGATCTTCTGAAAGGGCAGCAGCTGTTGAACTATACTTCTGGTTAAAGATTAATTAAAGCTAAATTTTATTCAGCAACTCCAAGTAATTTTTCAATTATGCTGCAGTTTTCATCATAAGTCTTGCTTCATGGCACCTTGAAGGAAAATATTCTGATAAGCTTCCATCATTGACGTAATTAATTCATGTCTGTCCATCAACTGTGCTAAACAAATGCCCCACTTGTTATAGTAAGTTGAAAAGTCTATGTGTGCCACAAGTTAGCCAGTGTGTCATGGAGGTGGGGGGGCGCTTATGGTTCACAAACTTGTGCAAAATACAGTCAAGGAACTGCATCTGAAAGAAGCAGGAACACACTGCTGCCCAGGTAATCGAAAGTGACATTTTAAAAACACAAACAGTGATGGAATTACATTTTATGAGCTAGGGGAGCCCATTAGGTTTATATATTTAAATTGAGCCCCCCTATTATAAGTAAATGTCAGTGATGTGTGAGCTGCCGGGGCTCACTTCAGAGCTACTGGAGCAGAGCCCAGAGAAGCCCCCCCTGTAATTCCAACACTGCACAGTAATGTGCACAACTGAAGGTTGTGAAATTTGTGTCACTGTCTATTATCTGGGTAATCAATTGCCATCATCAAAACTACATTCATACTAACATACATACTAAAAGCTAGCAGAATAGGCCCAACAGTCTTTCGTGTCTGCTCGGTAGCCAGTCCCTATTGGGCGCTCGCTCTCCCACCCCCGCTAGCCCCAGAGAGGGTCATCTTCGGCTTCAGTTTACACATGCACCTGTCCCACCCCCTCTTGAAGTCTTCCACTGTGCCCTCCTCCACCAGACTCCCAGGCAGTGCATTCCATGGCCCCACCACCCTCTCAGTGAAGTAATGTCTTCTATGTTCTCCCCTGTAATTTCCCCCCAGCTTCCACTCATGCCCCCTGGTTGTGCCCTCCTTTTTTTAGCCTGAACATTTCTTTGGCTCCACCCCTGTTTATCCCTTTCACATATTTTAAGACCCCATCATGTCCCCCCTGTATCTCCTCTCCTCCAGTGAGTACAGCCCAAATTCTTCCAGCCTTTCCTCATAGGTCCTCTCTCTCATGCCCTGAATCATCCTGGTTGCCCTCCTCTGGACCCTCTCCAGCAGTGCTATGTCGTTCTTGAGGTGAGGTCTCCAGAACTGCATGCAGTACTCGAGATGTGGTCTAATCAAGGCATTATACAGAAAGAGGATCACCTCCCGCTTCCTGGATGTGATTCCCCTGGCTATGCAGCCCAGAATCCTTTTTGCTTTTGCTGCAGATCTTCTGCAGTTTTCAGTGTTATTCATTTTGGTGTCTACCACCCCCCCAGGCCCCTTTTACTCGTAGTGGTTTGCAGTGAGAACCCCTCCCCCGGGTGTATACATGACCTGGATTTCTGACCCCCAGATGCAGCACCCTACACTTCCCTGGATTAAACCTCAGTCCCCACCTCCTTGACCACCCCTAAAGGGTATCCAGGTCCCTCTGGACCGTCTCACTCGCTTCGTCTCCATCTGCCAGTGCTCCCAGTTTTGAGCCATCCGCAAAGAGGCTCATCCTACTCCTAACCCCCCCTCCCCATATCGTAGACACAGGCATTGAACAGGAGTGGCCCCAGTACCAAACCTTGGGAAACCCCACTGAAGACCTTCCTAGGGGAGGAGACTATCCCACCAACCACTACCCTCGGCATTCGCCTCGTTAGCCACTTTTCTACCCATCTAAGCAACTGTCCTCCCACCCCCATACCCCCCAGCTTTGTTAACAACCCAATGTGGGGTACCGAATCAAACACCTTACTGAAATCCAGGTATAGGACGTCCACCTGTCTTTGTCGGCCCAGGGTCCCCATCACCCAGTCATAAAAATCTATGAGGTTGTTCTGACACTATCTCCCCAGGACAAAACCATACTGTTTGTCATCCAGGTGCCCCAACCTTTCCAGTTGCCTCCCGAGCTTCTCCTTGATGCCCTCCATTAGTTTGCCTACCACAGATGTTAGGCTGACAGGCCTATAATTTCCCATCTCCTCACTAGAACCCCATTTGAGGATAGGCACCACATGAGCCACCCTCCAGTCTTGAGGCACCCATCCAGTCTGCAGAGAGGTATTGAAGAGTGGAGCTGCTAGTTCATCCACCAGTTCCTTCATAACACTCGGATGCAGCCCATTTGGTCCACATGCATTATCAGATTTTAGCGCCCAAAGGGCCTCCCTCACCCTGTCCTCTGTGATTTCTCCCTCCCCATCCACCCCCTCATTTAAGCACCCATCCCCTTCTAGGTTTGGCCCACCCGGTACCCCAGCCTCTTCTGCTCCTCTAGACTCCATCTGACCTCTCCGCTCAGCTGTCTCCCCTACCCTCCCATTAGGCTGAATGGATCCCCTGTCCCCCTCCATAAATAGAGGCAAAGTACTCATTTAGCACCTCTGCCTGATTCCCCGCCTCCTGAGCCCATCCCTCCCCAGTCTTAATCCTGGAGATCTGTGCTCTCCCTTTTCTCTTCTCCCCTATGTATCTATAGAATCCCTTTCCACCCCTCCAGATATCCCTAGCCAGGTTTTGCTCCATCCTCGCCTTGGCTCCCCTCACCACTCTAGTGACCTTCCTTGCTGTCAACTCATAGTTGCCTCTCTCCATATCCCCCTGGAGTGCTTAAAGCATGCATAGGCAGCCTTTTTAACCCTCAGCGCCTCTTGCACCTCCCTGGTCCACCAGCACGGCTTGTTGACTCTACCATTCTTACGCCTTACCCTTGTAGATGAGCTAGTAGCCTCCTGCACCCCTTTCTTAATGGTCTCCCACAAGCTGCCAACATCCATGTCTGGCCTAATCTTGTCCAAACTCCCCCGTAGAATCCTGCCCATGCCCACGAAGTCCGCCCCCCTGAAGTCCACTACTACTGTATTAGAGCTGTTATCCCCCAGACACAAGCAGAAACCAGACTGTGGCATGGTCACCACCGCCAACGGGCTCACACCTCCAGACTCCTTATCGGGTCACTGTCTGCAAGGACAATGTTCAGTATCCTCCCCTCCCTAGTAGGTTCCCCCACCTGCTGGACCAGGAAGGCATCCTGAAACACATCCATCAGTCTCTGCTCCCTGGCCACCACGGATGTCATAGTGTCCCAGTCTGCCCCCCGGCATATTAAGATCACCCATGACCACCACCCTACCCTTTCCACGGTCACAGTGCCCCTTCATGTTCTCAACTAATTTTTCCTCCAGGGCCTCATCCATTGCGGGGGTCTGTACACCACCCCTATTTTCAACCTTTTACCTCCCTTCATTTGCAGGGTTACCCAAATTGCTTCCACCCCCCTCATCAGCCTCCTCCACTCCACTAATCACTATGCCATTTTTGACTATCAGTGCTACACCCCCTCCTCTTCCCCCTTCTCTATCCCTCCTGAATATTGTGTAGCCCTCCAAGTTTAGGTCCCAATCATTCTTCTGGGTGGCCCATATCTCAGTCATCACCACCACATCCACTGATCCCTCAGCCAGCATTGCCTGGAGCGCGGGCATTTTGTTTATCATGCTCCTGGCGCTGATCAGGGCCATCCTCCACCCCATTCCCCCTCCAATAGTCTTGGCCCTGTGCAATCCCGATTTGCCCTTTCCTGCGCAGCTCTGGCTGTATTTACTTTGCAGTCACCTGCCCTCTTTTTGCGCCCAAACCTGGAACCTTGAGCAGCCCTCCTGGTTCCATTCCTTCACTTAACCCTCCCCCCTTACAAGTTTAAACCCCACCTCTCAACTATGAATCCATCAAATTTTAGTTTCAAGATCTCCCTCCCTTCTATGCTGAGGTGTATCCCATCCCTGACATATAACCCCTTGTCCTCCCATGTGTCCCCCAAGTCCCCCACCAGCCCATACCCTTCTGCCCTGCACCAGTCCCTGAGCCACTGGTTTACCCCTCTGAGTTTATGCTTGGTCTTCCCAGACACCCTAGTTAGTGGTAGAATCTCCGAGACGGAGATTGAGCTTCCTATAGAGTGGCAGACCCTGGCCAGTTCCCGAAACCTCACCTGGATTTCCAGTTCACTGTTCCCCTCCAAGTCGTTTGTGACCAGATGTATTAGGAAATCTGGGGATCCCCCGCATTCCAATGCTAATGAGTATAGCTGTAATTTGGCCTTGTGTATGGATAGGCCTCGGATACATTTAGCCTTGACTGGGCTGCTTTTTCCCCTCTCCTCACACTGGATGCCCCTGGTCATGGAGTCACCCAGCAGAATCACCTTCACCCCCCCAATTTATCCCTTCCAGGCTCTTCCTCCTTTCATCAACCCCCAGCTTACTCCTCCCACCCCCTTCAGTCGGGGGATCACTAGTCTGTGCATGCCCTACCATGCTCTTCTTCTTCCTCGGGTCCCAGTTGCTCCTCACCCCCCAACCTCATGGTGGCACTGGCTGCCCCAGATCTCCCCGGACTCCCTTTCTGGGCCAGAATTCACAGGTCCCCAGACACTCTTCTACTTCTTCCCTCCTTGCCTCCATCCCCCCTCCGGTCTTGTATCCCCACCCCATGTGGCGATTTCTCCCTACCTCCCTTCCTCCCACCCCAACGCTGGCCTCTAGAGTACCCCTACCACCCCCTTGGCTGACTTCCCCAACCTGAGTGCCTGCCCGACCCTATTCCCCCGCCTCGTCCTGTGCTCCTCCATCCCCTTTCCTCCCTCCAACGTCCAGCTCATGTCCTCCTCTCTCCCTCCCCTTTTGTGGATGTGGCCACCTCCCAACCCCCATCCCCCCACCTTGCTGGCCAAACCCTCTCTGTCTGCCTGCTCCGCTACCCTCCTGCCCCCAACCCCCGTCCTTGCTGACCAAACCCTCTCTATCCACCTCATCACCCTCCTGCCAGCCTCTTCTACCTCCTCTCCTGGATATAGCGGGGTGAATCGATTACTAAGTGTGATGCTTGCCCCCGACTTGCTTTCTCCGACCTCCCTCCCTCCTTTGATCCCTCTGATTGGCCACCCTCCTACAAAGTGATTTCCGTCCATTGCTTGTATCGTGCCCTACCCCTCCGGAGTACCCATAAGGTCCATGTCCACCTGTTCCCTGGGGTATACCGCAGTGGCCTCACCTACTCTCATGAGGTCCTTTCCACTCCTTTCCTCCCCAATACTCCCCCCTCATGCCTTCCAGCTTTGTTATGATCCCCTCGACCTCCTCCCTAAGTCCTGTCAGCTGAAAACACACTGGACACCCTCCGAACCTCCATGCCCAATTTAAGATTATTGTTGCCCCGCAGCCCGTACACCCAATCACCCTACCGAAGATGCCCGCTCTGGCCAGCCCCAAGTCTACCCTCATTTTGGTGTGAGCAGTACAACCCTCTAGCAGAACCAGTTTAGGCAGTAGCACACAAGGACCCTAGCCGTTTGTCCCCTCTCCCAGCAGAATTCAAATTACAACAATTCTCCCCATTTCCCTACAGCAGCCAGTTTTTCAGCCCCAGTTCTCAAGCAAAAATGTTGCCCACCCCAACAGTGATCAGTAAACAGTTCACACAGTTTGCCTACTCCCTCAACTGCAGACAGCATACACAATTTTACAATCTACTATAATATGCACCCTCTGATAGCAGTAGACAATGTTGCCCAAGCAGCCCAGCATACAGGACCCTTATCCCCCAGTCAGCTGTAACCAGTTCACCAGCCGTAGCATTAATCAGTTCACAGTTGTCATCTCCCTCAGCTGTAGGTAGCAGATAGTCAATGGTGCCCAAGCAGGCACAGTGTACAGTTCCCTTTTCCCCCAATCAGCAACAATCCAGATCACCCACTCTCAACTTACCCTTCTCCAAGGTTCCACCCCCAATGACTATTTAATAGAGGTCAGGGCCGGGGTGGGTGGTGTGGGACAAAGAACAGCTCTCCGGATTGCAATTGGGTGAATGGCCTTTATAGCCCAGTCACACAGTCAAAAATTCACGCCCTTAGCGCTGATTGGCCCCACCGCTCCTTTCTCGATAGCAGCCGGCAGCCCTCCACACAACTTCCCTGTTCGCTCTCACGCTGCCGATGCGGCTCCGGTCAACCTGTCCTGCTCCTGCCAACAAACTCCTTTTCCAACCACTGATGTGGTTGCGTCCTCTCCCGCCGCTGATGCAGCCCCAGATTGCCTGCCCCGACTTCCTCCAAAGAACATAGCTTTATTAAGAATATTTTTATTTACTGTTCTTCTATTGTACATTGACAAACTTCTATGGCCCCTGTACTACTCTACTTTCCTATATAAATGGTGCTGTATGTAGCACTGGTGTTCCCAATGCCATATACATATATTAGTGTGAACTCCATGTGATCTGCACAGAAACAAAAGGAAAAGAGGTATGGTTCATGCTAAACCTATTCTAAAGGTCCCAAAGAAACACTGATAGGGCACAAATGCTATTGGTGGTGAACAGCGGACACCAGGAGTTACTGTAAAAACTCTTCCCCAATTGCTTTTTAAATTGCAGTCCCCATCTAGATAAATTTAGCAATATTTAGAAAATGTGCCACAGACAAGAGGATGTTGCAGATTACTTTTCAGTCCACTTAGGCTTTAGCACCAATATCACAAGATGCACATCTCCTGACCCTATACTGCAGGATGTACGAAGAGAGAAGTCCTTACAACTGGAAGCCCGACATCATCTTTGCAACACACAGTATATGCTCCTCCTCAAAGTTTTGACATGACTTTGTGAGGCAGTAAATAGAAGTCTGGGTGGAACAAAAAAAAAATATAGGACCTGCCAGTGAGTAGTGCCCAGGCCCATCAGGGAGACTCTTAGTTCATGATGGAATGGGAGTTTATATTTTCATCGGGGACAGTTCACAGGATTGTCTGATAGACTTAATGCATTCAGATTAATCTTCCATTTTAAGGCACTATTTGGTTGTTTCCAGTGGATCCTAAAAACTATCTACCCATTTTGATAAATAAAAACACTGAAAATCTGGCACTGATTTTTCACTCTCAATGGATATTGAGAGTTTAAAGCAGCAGTTAATGTTAGTCAAAAAGTTTGATTTACATATCAAAAAAACTTCAGCAAGGAGGCATGCCTCCACTTCCTTTTTTATTTTTGTTTGTTTTACGATCTACAACTTTGTAATTTTTATGTGCCTTAGGAGTATAAAAAATGTTCTAAGACCCTGCTACCAAATACAGTACATATAGCACTCACTCCAAATACTCTGCCATTCCACCTGCCTCCAATCCAGACAGATCAATCAGGCTACAGGATGAGAAGTGTACATTGCTATGTGTGCACTATATTTAGTACCACTCCTTCTTAAGATATTTCCCTTCAAAAAAACAAAAAAAAATAAAAAATTCAGCCAGTGATGCCCTGGGGAAAACTTTAAAAATTATACACCATTCCATTTTACAAACAGTTCTGGTTTACAGCTTCCCCTTATTCTCATTTTCCAAGGAAATGGGACAGAATCCTTGCTCTTGGGAGTTCATCTGCTCCTGCAGTTTGTCTGTATGTAATGTCATAATCTCCCATTCGTGGCATCATAATCACTTCCACGACAACCACTTGTGAGTAATAAAATGGCTGATGACATTAACAGCGCAATATTCAAAAATGGGCAAAGCAAAGTGCAAAGTTTGGCGCTGCACTTGCCCATGACACAAAGGATGCTATATTCAGTCGGATAGCACACTGGTGCGCAGTGTTAAGTCGAATAGCACTGCCAGGCATGGAGCCCTACAGTGCAGGGAACAGCGACCCCAGATCCAATACCGCCGGTAGCTCCTGGCACAATATTCAAACAGCAGCATGTAAATGAGCCTACTGAGCATGCAAGGTGCAAAGGGGCCATAAGTATGCCCATTTTGGGCTCACTTGCAATGGGAAGTAATGGCAGGTTTTGTGCCTCTTCGACCACCTCACCCCCACTCCAACTGCCCATCCCAGTGAAACTAAATGATACCTTTTGTGGCCAGTGGCTCCCCAACTTTCCAATCACCATCCTGTCAATTTTAACAAATGTCCCTGTGCCTAGTGGGTCACCCCCACCCTCCGATCACCATCCCATATAGTAATGTAATAGTCCCTGGTGCATAGTGGTCCCACCTACCCTCCAATCGCTGATCTGTATATATATTTAACATTCCCTGGTGCCTTGTGCTCCCCATGCCTTTTGTCTGCCATCCCCATAGTCATACAAGGAGCCCCTGGTTTCCAGTGGTCTCCCCCAGTCCTTGATCCCCAGTTCCATTAATGATCAGACTCCTTGGCATCCAGTGGTCCCCTCAGTTCCCAGTCCCCAGTCCTGCTAATGACAGACTCCCTGGTGTCCAGTGGTCCCCCCCCCCAGTCCCGGGTCCCCAGCTCGTCAACAAAAATAAATAAAAACAGGCTTCCTGGTGGCAAGTGGTCCCCCTGGTCTCCGAACCCTGGCCACATTCCAAATACATGAGTCCTACTTTTGGATAAAGTGAGCAGTCACATAATAAAAAGTTGTATTGAATGCAAAATTATATATATATATATATATATATATATATATATTCCTTTAATGTCAGTGGTACCCACCCCACCCTCTGATCACCGCTACCTCATTCGTTTGTTTGTTTTATTTTGCTAATCGGTAAGGACACTGGGACAAGCCCATTTCAGTTCCAACCCAAACACATAATGCAGTACAAAGCAAACATAAATACACATACAAAAGCAGCAGATAATTAAAATAAAAAAAATTTGACATTAATTTGTAGATACATTACTGCCTTGAGTCTAGCAGGCCCCCCATGGCCCTGACCACCACCTTGCCAACCCCTCCCCCCCTTGTTGGCCAGTGCCACAGGGGCCCATATGGCGACAGGCACAGCCTCCTCTCACCTCCTCAGCTGACCATCATACGGTAATGCAGAGCACACACGTCCAATGTATCGTACAGGGCATGCATCCTCTATACTGCACAGGAAGCGAGCATCCATTGTACAGTTTACAGGCAGGCTGCATGCACCCTGCACAATAAAAAGAATGCATGCTCTCTGGGTTTCCAAATGGTGGCCAGCTGAGGAGGTGAAAGGAGGGTTGTGCCAGTCACCATATGGGCTCCTGCGGCACCAGTGCTTCAGGTAAGGGAGAGAGGAGTGGCAGGGAGAGTAGCTTGTGCCATGGTGTGGGGGAGACGCTAGACACTGAAAAGTAATGTCTTAAAAAGGAACAGGAAACAGTGACCGAGGAGTGGGGGAGTACATCTGGACACCAGAAAACACTTTTTTTTTTTTTTTTTTTTTTTTTAAACTTTCAATACAGTGTTTTATTATTATTATTATGTGACTACTCACTTTATCCAACAGTAGGACTTGTGTATTTGGAACATGGCTAGGGATCAGAGACTGAGGGCACCACTGGCCACCAGGAAGCCTTCTTTTTGTTGTTGTTTTTAATGGGGCTGGAGAATCAGGGACCGGAAGGATCTACTGTATGCCAGGGTGTCTGTTGTCATTAATAGGGCTGGGGGTCAGGGGAAACAACTGGGTACAAGGCAGTCAGTTGTCAATAAGGGAGCCAGGATCAGGCACCACAGAGGGACCACTGGACACCAGGGAATATGATTAGCTTTACAGGGTCAAGGATCAGGACCAGGGAGAGAACACTGCACACCAGGGAGCAGGTGTGCTCCCCCACTGCCAACTTGGTTGTTGGCTACAGTTGCTCTGTCAGCCACTAGAGTTGCCAGAGTAACTCAGGGGTTTGATCGGCAGTATTTGCGCTGCACAAAGTCGCCTGTGCTAATGCCTTTGTGCAGCGCAAATGCACGGAATATCTTGCTGCACCAGTATTCCTGTCCCCGCCAGTCCCTTTGCCCACTACAAACTTTATTCTATTTTGCATGCTCTAACCCTTAGCATGCACAAAAGCCCCCTTTGAATACTACAACCAAGCACAAACACCAGGAAAACTGCAAGCAATCACTGTGCCCATTAGGCAAACTTTTCAATATCAGGCCCCAGATGTAGTTGACAGGCATCAAGAACAAATGAAGTCTAATAATAGTCTAAAAGCAGCTGTCTTTAGTAATAAAAAAGATGGGTAACATACAAGAGACAACAGCAGAGTTGTGTGTAAATATTAGGTTACTGACGTTGTTGAAAGAACTTGTGTGTAAATATTACGTTATTGAAGTTGTTGGTAGAAATATCACAGGCTCTTTAAACTCAAAGACTATTACAGAGATGTGCTGACTTAGTTTTTACATTATGAACAACATCTTGGCTTTGGCATTATAACATGTATTTATCTGTTTTTTTTTTATTAAAGAGTGTGTCTACTTTAAGTAATATACATTGTATTCTGATCATCGTTACCATATTGAAGTATTGTGATAAAAGAAAGGGACATACGGTCCATTTTGTCCATATCTCTACAGCATAGCAGGTATTACTATGTCTTATTAAGTCTGGACAAACATCCCAATTTAATCAGCCAGAATGTTACCCTCCTCACGAGTAAGCCTCAATGCCATTTTCCCTTACAAGTCTGTCTAATCCTGCTCTGAAAGCTTGAACAGTGCTAGCTTCCACAACCTAACTGAGTAGGATATTCCACATATAATGTATGGTAGAACGCTGTTAACCTTAGGAAATCATCATTTCCTAAGATTGTTAACCTATCGATGTGACATAGAAATGTTGTTAACCTATCGGCCACGTCACATCGATAGGATAACAACAATGATCAGTCTGCGTCGCGTCGTTTGTTTGTTTTTACACAGGAACTGGACGGATGAACGCAGCGGTTGGGAAGGACTGAACGGCCGCTGTAGTGACTATTTTTCAAAAAGTAAGCAGCAGTTTTACTTCTTTACGGGACCACACACTATAAAAATAATGTATGGTCCTCTTATCGGCAACGGTCACTGTGCTTCTCGGAGGTCGCCATACACACGTAACCTCCTGAGCTTCACTCTTGAGGTTTACACGGTCGCCCTGGCAACCTCTCGACAGTTAACTGACCGGTTACCGATAGAGGACCATACATTATCCTCTATGTTAACCACCATGTGTGAAGTAGTGCTTTCCCAGGTTTCCTGTTATTCTATGCCCTCTCAGTTTGACAGCATGTCCTGTAGTTCTTCTTGCACTCGTCATCTCAAACATCTATGTTATGTGGTCAGTTCTCTTGGTCATTCAGCACACTGTGCTCATGGCCATTTCAATCTTCTCCTCTCTAAGCTTAATAATTTGAGGAGGACCAATCTCTCCAACTAGCTCTGGCTTCCTAAACCACCAGTCTCTGCTGGACCCTCCTGATTTCCTCACTGTCCTTTATCTATTTGCTGTGGCCAGAACAAGATGCAGTAGACTAGGTCTGGTCAAATCAAGCCTTGTAATGGAGAGGATCATTTCTCAACCCAACCTGTTCCCTGACCCTCCACCTAACGCATCCCAGCACTGCACTGACATTCTGGACTGTGGCTGCACACTGCTTGCCTGGCTTCAGATTAGTTGCCCTTGTATCATTTGCCTTAGTCGCGTCTGCCACTGTTGCTCTGCAAATGTGTGACCCAGATTCCTAGCCTACAGCTTTAGTACCTTGATTTCCCCACATTAAATCTAAACCCCCATTTCTCACCCCAGGCCAGTGCAGCTTCTTTCCTATTCATTAAGGGATTCTTTGTGACCTGTCCAAAGTGGGTATCAATGCAGATGATGGAACCGCTATTGAAATTAAAGGAAATTTCTAAGATTTCTATTTGGGTTTCATAGCCCATTACCTTATGTCAGGGTTAGGCTCTTGGTGGGGAAATTATTTTATTTCACATCCTTTCCTTTTCTGGAGAGAAGGGATCTTAAGGCCCTGTCCACACTACCCCTCTGTAACGTTACAGAGTGCCCAAACCGTTATCATAACGGTTTGCGTTTACACCTGTAACGTTATAGAAGGCATTTTAGTAACTGTTGTTGAAATCACATACGAGGTGGTTTCGACAATGGTTATGAAACCGGTTATGCCTCGGTAACGTTACCGGACACAGTGTGGATGCGTGGCACTGGTCCCCTAGCGCAGCGCGAGCTTCATTGTGGGATCGGGTGCCACAGTAACGATCGCCCGGCTCCTGAAGTGTGGACCTGCAGCGCCGGTCCCGTAATGGACATCGCGGCAGTGTGGACACACTGCACTGCTCCCCGGTTGTAACGGTTTCTATCCGTTATGGGGTCTGAGCAGTGTAGTGTGGACAGGGCCTTAGTGCAGCTGAACCCACAGCCAGCCCACCACTTCCACTTCCCACTGACCCCCCCCGAACACTCAGACATTTTGTGATCTTTAAGCAGGAAGACCATGGGGGCATGCCGCATAGATGTCTATGGGGAAGAATTTTAGTAATCATTTTTCTATATGTGTAAACAACCTTGGAGAGAAATAAAAGCCACCACACAACTAATACAGCCCCTATTAGCTGAACGGTGGCATTCATTTTTCTCCAAGATTTCTTACACAGAGAAAAAAGTACTGAAATTCATCCCCATAGACTTCTATGGGGCATGCCCCCACGCTCTACCTTCTTAGACATCACAAAATGTCTGAGAGTGGGGATGGAGCCAGCGGACTGGGAAGTGGAAGGCACCGACTGGCCGTGGGTTCAGCTGATCTAAAGATCCATCCACTCCAGCACATGATATGAAATACATCTAGGATAAAGTATGGGTCGGGGTGAGATTTCACGCACACCCGAGTTGTGGGATGCTGCATAAACCCTGAGGACGAAGCCCAAGGGGTTTGTGAAAAGCATCCCACAACGAGGGTGTGTGTAAAATAGAGTTTGACACCTCAACCCCTTTTTTATTTTATATAATTGCTGGGTTTCCCTTTTTCACCTCAGCAATTATATAAAATAAAGAACTTGCGGTGCAGCCGCAGTTCGGCTTAGAGTTAGAGCGGTGCCGAAATTGGAATGCGTCCATGTCTTTTCAAAATGGGTCACCTTTACCTGAGTGTCTTCAACATCTTTGAGAATAAGCCTTAGTAAGTCCACTGATGAGCCTAATAGATCTAATCACTGAGTTTTTGTGGTGGTGTTGTTTTTGGGAACACGGCAGCGGCGAGCGGTCAGGAACACTGGCGTTGCTCCATGGCATGTGCAGAGCGAGGGAAGCCGTGAGCGTGTTTGCCGTTATAAGACGCTCCTTTCTAACGGCAAATTATGCTACGGTTTCCCTATGGGGAAAAGGGGGAAGCCAGTTATAATAATTTTCATACCAGGATGCTAGTGCCAACATAAGGTAATGGGCTATAAAGCCCACCCCAAAAAAAAAAAAAAAACACCTTGAAAATTTACTTTAAAGATTTACCTTTACTAAGAATGGGTAAGTGACTAATATAAGTCACTTATCTGTAAGGTCGGATTCTCAACAACATTATATAAATATGGTTAACAAATCAAAATAGCATGACTGCAGTTCTAGTGCGGCATCTTTTTCTTGTTTATCTCTGCAATTGTGTTAAAAACTATTTTTTTTTTTTTTTATTATTATTACACATTTATTGTAACATTGCTGCTGTCTCCCAGGACGCATCTGAAAATGAGACGTTAGTCGGAAAGGCTTTATGTACTGGTAAAATAAAGATAACTTCTATTAATACATTTAGAAGATCACAACGCACAGTGCTGAAGAGGGGTGGGTTCTGCTCTACAAAAGCCTTGTCACACAAAATTTGCAAAACAACATGTGCATAAAACATAAGCTTTAAAGTGAGCAGATTCATAATTTTCCAACCAGTCTGGCATATAAACAAAAGTAACAAAAAAAAAAAAAAAAGAATCAGAGCATATTAGGCAATCTTTCAAAAGCAGTAGAAATAACTGGGTTCTAGACAAATGAAAAATGTCACTTTCAGCATTTGGCTGGGCCAAGAGATGTGGCTCACATTTAGTAGGCAAGGCTTGATGAATATTTAAAATACGTCAAAACAGATGCACAATACAGTATACCAGAATTTAAAAGACTGAGTTTTCTCTTAAAACGCTGCCTGTTGTTTAGTAGTTATAAACAATACATTCATAATTGAATTGTGTGCTGTGCCGAAGTCACTAAAAATGAATCATAAAAAGGTGAGGTTGCTACTCACTGAAGATTTTGTTGCAAATTAAATGTAAAACTGTGATATATCATGTGGGATGTGCTCCTATCCCACTTAAACAGTGTACATCAGGACTTCCCCAGAGGTGGCCAGCTGGCAGGCAGGCAGGCATAGGATGCTAAGTGCATGCTCTCCTGCAGGGTCTGTAATGGATGGTGCATCTATGCCCTTAGTAGTAGTTAAAAAAAAAAAAAAAAGTTGGATTTTGGAAAACAAAATACCAAATTTTAGTTCCAATACTCTTTCTAAAAATCAAGGGTACAAAGTCCATGGCAGGATAATTTGAAGATGTACACAATATGCATTTACAGTGCTTTAGGGTTCCTAATTACTTCACCTATAAAACAGACAGGTTGCTTTAGTGCATCTGTATGCCCACGCTGTCATATCAAACCTCAAAACATGAAAGTTTTTTCACAAACCCCAATGATCCTATGAAACACACATACTTGCATTACGATAGGCAACTATTGCAAAGATCAGTAAAAAGAAGAAAACAAAAATTCAAGCCAGCTACTAACTTGCAGTCAGTTACCATGGCTTTCACCTCGAATTGTCCTCACCCCTCATGGACACACCAGAAATAATTTGAAATGATGAAAAAAATTAGCATTTCTCATAAACAGAAATGAATAGCACAAATAAGAATGTCTCAGAAAAATACCAGGTTGTTCTATGGTCCCATACTAGCAGTTACACAGGGTTTATACCTACTACCTACAGCTGGAAAGGGACAATACAGGATTGATAAAGACAAAAAAAAAAAAGTTTTTATTCATAGAGTTGCACAAGCCTGTTTTTGAACTTGTGTGCAGCACTAGGTTAGGAAAATCCAAAATCTTGTCATTGAATAGGTATATACGATTTCTCACCTCAGTCTGCACATACCCAGTATTAACCATGTATCGGTCTGATTTTAAAGGGAAGAGAGACGAGACAAGCATACATTCCTTGCATTGTCCATTCATCCTATAACACAACAGAATACCCACTGCTTGCTCTACAATACACCTTAACGTGTAATAAATGATAAAAAAAAAACCTTTACCTAGCATGGAAAAGATGAAATCCTTAGCAGTGTGGATTTCTAAAGCCCTTTGGTCATCGTACTCCCTTTGATCATGTTTGGTGAATTCTTGAATGAGTTTGTTTAATTCCTCTATCCTCGCTCCCGATCTGAAATCCAGCTCAGGCACAGGCGGTTTGTTGCTGCCACTAGTGCTGCTGATGTTGCTGCTACTGCCGATGGATCCGGACTTGTTGGCAATAGGAGCCGCCATCTTCATCCCAAATACACAGGAATAAAGTATCAATCCTTTATTTGTCTCTCTCGTCTATGGATGAACAACTAAGAGCAGATAAGAACTCAAGACACCGCAGCAGGTTGGAGTCAGATATATCTTGCAGGTGTTGGTATATTTTTATTCTTACAGCTGAGCAGTTTTACCCTTAACAATGAGAAAGTGAAGCGGAATCAACATAAATTAACCAGCTCTGAAATCAACAAGCTGCTGCTGCTGCTGGTTGCAACGTTACACTGAGCCCGGGGAGCAGCAGCATTTAACTCGTTAGTTTACTGGCGGCCATTTTGAATATTTTTCTACGGTCTTCTGTGAGCACAGCATGACTCCCTAGGGGAAGGAATAAATGCCTGCAGTGTGAATGGTGCACTTCTCAATTAAACTCCGGATTACCAGAACCACTATCCTTAACCGACCCCCACCTCACCAACACGGACAGACTCAAGTATATTATTTTACACAAAAAAACAGTTCACATTGTAGGTTCAGTACTTTAGGTTGACACTCGTATCTGTAAATATATTAAAGAAAAAACTAAGAACGGAAGAAAAAGCATTCAGGCTGACGAACAAATATGCCCATCAGTCTTAAAACAGTCGTGTATCTCGTATTCCAATTGATTTTTATTTATTTTTACTGGGATCCGTCTCTCGGGAAAATGCACTTGAAATTAAAATCTAGTAGTGATGGTGCATTGACGCAACTGGACCCTCTGGCACAAAGTGACTAAAAGTGAAACCAAAATACCGATTGGAAAGTTGCCAGAGGCTACAAAAATTTAAAGCTGTACACACATACACCTCTTTTTTTTTTTTAAAGACAAGTTTACCATCTCCCTTTTATTCTCATTGCTCTGTGTGTCTATAAATATCCAGGGGCCACCATCAAACCGCCTGATTTACACCCTATTAGGTGAACCCCTGGAAATACTGTAGTGGATAAGTTTAAGTGCCTGGATGTCTGGTTGGATAACCGGCTTAATTATATGGTACATCTGAATGAGCAATCAAAAAAGCTAAGACAACGTCTAGGTATCTTTTATCACATAAGACATCTCCTCACACTAAAAGCTAGAAAGACACTGGTCCTTATGACCTTTATTCCAGTGCTATTATGCAGACATTCTTTACAGCCACTGTTCAAATCAGGCATTATGGGCCTCAGTCCCATAAGGTGTTCCCCAGTTGGCGCTGGTGGGTTCATTTTGGGGTCCCGATTATCCTGGTGGGGCTGCCCTGCCCTGCCCGGTCCACTTGGTAAGGCTTTATATTGGGTGACCGTTTGTGGATTGGGCCTTTTTTGGGCTCCTACTTGCCTAGACTATATATGAAGAACTGCTTCTGAGTATCAGTGGTTTGTTTGCCTTATCTCAGCTTCTGGATTTCGACTTTGTGAGAGAGTTTGTTTTTTTAAGCATTGTTGCACAAAATACTGTTGATTGAAGGACTGCCAGAGTGAGAGTCCAGTGCTTTTCATTGGACATTTTACTTATCTGCTTGCTGGGGGTGAGAGCCTCTGTATAGCAGATTTGCAGTTGGATTAATGACTGAATTTATCTCCTCACTTATTTGGTGTCTTCATCCTGATTTGAGGGGGATATTTATAGCATGTATTTGATGGTTATTTTGGTTTTTTTTTCTTAGTTTATTTTGTGCGTGGGGAGGTTTTTATTTTTTAAGTAATTTTAGTAGTTCGGGGTTATTTTGTTTTATTTTTGTTTTGGTTAGAATCGCTTGATGAAGTATAGCCAGAATGTGTTGGAGTCCTGCCCCCACGGTCGTGCACTATTCGCCCTCTGCTTTCTGCGCTGTCTGTCCCTTTTTCCTTCCCCCATTGCAGGTTACAACATATCAGCACTGTAGGGTGCTGGGTATTGCTCGCAAGGGGAGGAGGGGGAGTGGAAGGTGTGAACAATAGAGGGTGAATGAGCAGGGTCATCACATTGGGGTTGTGAGATCCAGGAGATGCCCTGGGCCAAAATGGAACCAAGAACGGTGCATCATCAAGACCTGGCTGGATGAGAACTCTGACCTCATTTTGGAGGCTTTAACTCCAGACGGATACTTGGTGATTCACTGCCCAAGACTGGATCGCAGGGGGGTAGCGGTCTGTTTTAAGACCAAACTTAATCTTGCGAGTGTACCAGTAGAGGAGACTGAGTCATTTGAGTGTACCGTGGTAGCAGGTGTAGGTTGTAGGATCACCCTCATCTGCCATCCACCAGGATATGAGAAGTGTTTCCTTCAGGAAGTGGCAGACTTTCCTCATCGACATGGCGTTTGAGTTGCCCAGACTGATGGTTCTGGGTGACTTCAACACCTGAGTCGATGATGAACTCTCTCACTGTTTGGACAACACTTCCTCCAGTTAATGTCTTCCCTGGGCCTTACACAGGTAGTTACCACTGCTACCCATAAATATGGTCACTCTCTTGACTTAGTCTTCCTCCTGGGGATCGAGGCCTCTGACGTGGGGGTGGAACCAGTAGGATGGTCCAACCACTACACCATTGAGTTTAGTTTTAGCACCCCCCCTTCACAGGCCTACCCCTGTGGAGATGATCAGGTGCTGCCCTTTATGGGATATCAGCTCTGAAGGCCTGGCAGTGGTGCTTGATCTAGTGTCCCTTCCAGTAGCAAACAGCTACCCAGAGGCTTTCGTGGTAGCTTATAATACAGCTATATCGGCGGCCCTGGATATTATTGCTCTGGTCCGCATTTGACCTCTCTCCCTTCGCCCTCGGTCTCCTTGGTTTGATGGGACTTTGAGGGAGATGCAGCGACTAGGATGAAAGTTAGAGTGTTGCTGGCGGAGATCTTCCCTTGATGCCGACCACCTTAAATTGATACAGCATTATTGAGTCTTTCAATCTGCAATCTCCCGTAAGAAGGCAGAATTCCTTTCCAGGGAGATTGCTGTTGCTCAGACTCGACCAGCTCAGCTTTTTTTGCACTGTGGACAGAATGTGCAACCCAGCCTGCCTACAAGTGCGAAAAGCATTTTTTGAAAGCTGAGTGCGATGCTATTGCTTGATTCTTTGCTAATAAGGTGGTTGACATCAGGGCGGTACTCCATCCAGCACACTCTATGGTTATTGCTCTGGACCAGCATGCGACTGCTGCTTCTCAGCTATCCTAAAGTACCTTTGACTGACCAGAGTTCATGGATGTCATGCAGATTGTCCACAGTATGCACCCTATATGCTGTAGTTTGGATCCTAGACTGACTTGCCTGATTTTGGGTTATATTGATATCATCAGTTCGGTCCTTGCATGGATAGTCAGGTGCTCCTTGGAAACAGGTGAGTTTCCTAGCTTCCAGAAGGAGGCGGTGGTAACACCTCTCTTGAAAAAAGCTTCTTTGGACCCTGACTGCCATGCTAGCTACAGACTGATCTCAAACCTTCCCTTTTTAGGGAAGATGATTGAGAAAGTAGTTGCCATACAGCTGGAGAACCATTTGACTATCCATGACATATATGTACCCCTCCAGTCCTGTTCTTGAAAGAGGCATAGTACTGAGACAGTGCTGGTTTGGGTGCTCAGTGATCTCCTGATGGCTAGAGATCCGAAGAGCCATTCCATCTTGGTTCTTCTGAATCTCTCATCAGTATTTGACACTGTGGACCATGGGGTACTGCTCAACTGTCTGAGGTTGATCTATGGATTATCTGGTGTAGTCCTCAGGTGGTTTACATCTTACCTCACCAGGAGAACACAGAGAGTGGTGTCTGGGGTTTATTCCTCAGACACAGTTCCTCTGTCTTGTGGGGTCCCTCAGCGTTCAGTATCCCCCCCCCATGTTCTCAGTGTATATGCTGCCCCTCAGAGACATTGTAAGAAGGTATGGGCTGAGGTTTCACTGCTATGCTGATAATACCCAGCTCTACCTTTCTTTTGCACCTGACCAGGTGCTGGTTGTGGATCCAGCACACCGGATAGGGGGTCTGGGGGTTGGTTTGCCCTCGGGGTTATACCTTGGGGGGCGTATCACTCCCAACCTCTGAACAGGTGCAGAACCTGGGCATAATTTTTGATGCAGGGCTTACTCTGCATTCACAAGTGTCTGCCATCATCAAATCCTCCTTTTATCATCTGAAATCTAGATTTAGTAGTTGCCGTATTGGTCCTTGCAAGAATAGATCCAGAAGCAAATGATTTGATACCTTTTAATGGACCAACATAGATGTAACAACAAGAAGTGCTCTAGCTTTCGGACCTACCAGTCCTTCTTCAGAAGCTAATGGCAGTTGTTTAGAAAATACAATACTTATAACAGCTAGATCATGCAGAAAAAAACAGAAAAAAAATCCCCATTGGTTTAAAATACTCATTTAAAAAGTACAGAAGATGATGTCAGAGAAGTTTAACAGTACCATACTGCCTTCAGCCAGGAGGGACCCTGGGTCAAAGGTGCTTGGTGGAACACACATACAAAGAATCCTGCTGTATATAAATTTAATTGACATAAGATAACACTGCTGAAGCAGACGACTCCTAAATCAAGCTATGAGTGTCATAGTTTGTATAAGCTAGGTTTTACACATCACACAGTGTGCACTGATGTTTTTAAGACAACTTTGCTGGTAAATTATTGTCTATAATGCAGGCATTGAAACTTCTTGAACCCTAAAACAATCTTAGTTTGTCTTTAATATGGGTGGGGGTTGCCTTTCAGTAATCACATCCTTATACAAACTGTGACACTCATAGCTTGATTTAAGAGTCATCTGCTTCAGCAGTGTTATCTTATGTCAATTAAATAGCTTTAGTTAGGGTCAAAGTGAGGAA
This sequence comes from Neoceratodus forsteri, assembly GCA_016271365.2. Classification (NCBI taxonomy): domain Eukaryota; kingdom Metazoa; phylum Chordata; order Ceratodontiformes; family Ceratodontidae; genus Neoceratodus; species Neoceratodus forsteri. The sequence continues at coordinate 638,465,294 of CM028137.1, read as the reverse complement.
AGTTTGGAAAGGAGGCTCTCTCAACCCAGGCAGGAGAGCACTGTGGGGTGCGCCTTGGGCTTCACTAGCCTAACACTCACCTCATTCCATCTGTAAATAAGGTCAGATGTGTAGACTTTATGAGAATGAGGTGAGTTTTAGGCTTGAGAAGCCCAAGGCACACCAAACACCTGCGCTCCTGCATGGTTTGGGAGGGTGGGATGTTAGGGAAACCCTAACACCTCATTTCCCAACTTTTGTCACTTTGACTGTAACTGGAGCATTATTGAAGTGTTTTGCAACTTATTTTCTTAC